>CM041052.1:5410585-6821585 GCA_023078785.2 Hyles euphorbiae | reverse complement strand
TTTGAGCATAATGCTTATAATTTCATCCATGTGCACTATGGATGTAATTATTTTATAAAATTACTAGCGGTCCGGTCCAACTTCGCCCGGGTGCATATAGATTTCTGTACAATAATATGCACATTTTATACACATAAACCTTTCTCTTGAGTCACTCTATCTATTAAAAAAACCGCATCAAAATCTGTTGCGTAGTTTTAAAGATTTAAGCATACAAATTGACATAGGGACAGAGAAAGCGACTTTGTTTTATACTATGTAGTGATTTATAATAATAATACATCGTAACATAATATACATACGAGAAAACAATTTATCACATGCAGTGACCATGGCATTTTTTTATTACGTTGATGCATATTAAGTTACTTTTCGTGCACCCATCCATTGTAAAGTTATTTTTATATGTAATCTGAAGTAACTGACACACCCATCTATTATATTTTTTTAATAACATGCTATTTTTAATAACATTCTTTTTAGAATATCATCGTCTTCTTTTTTTGCCAGTAACAAAATTAGCGTGAGATAAGGCAAGGTAATATAAGCAACACGGCCGCTCATGGACAGAAGCAAAACCAAACAACATGAATGACAAAGCTATGCTTAGCATTTCATTACGCCCGCTATTCTGAGACATAAGATGTTAAGAATCAATATGTCCAGTTACTCTGGCTAGAATTTCCTTCACATCGGATACGTTAACACTGCTGTTTGCCGAGAGAAATATACATTGCGGTGTTACCCACCCGGGCAGCTTTTCATATATGAGAGACTTACCACCAGTAAATGATGTTATTATGTATATTGTGCGGCAAACCCATCCGTTGGAAAGCTTTCTTTTAAAATTTAATTAATAAACACCCATTAATTGTATTTTTATAATATGCTTTTGCTATCATAACATATTCCCCTTTTTTTTTAACATCGTATTACTTTTAATGTTTTTTGCTGTACAGCAACAAGGAAATAGTAAATGGTAAATGATTGACCATTGAATCTTGCTCTAGAAAATCTATAGTCCTTTGGCCCAATATCTGTTTCCCTCCCGGTCCCCTTTCCCATTACTCTCATTTTAAGAGGCTGGCAAGGCATCTATATTCAAGTGCCGAAGTTGTTAATGGACAATGGAAATAATTAATTACCATTAGAACCTTTTCCCTTTCTGGAAATATTAATTAAAAAGTAGTCTTTAACATTTCGACTGCTTCGGTGGGGCAGTTGTACTACGGTATGACGTTGAGTCTCGGGTTAGAATCCCTGGTAGGGTAAAATGATTAATGAAAGAGGGGATTTTTCTTTTAATTATCAGTACGGAGTCACGAATTTGTGTGTGATAGGGTGATTGATAGGCAAGGCGTAACGTAGGTAACCCGGTAGCATCTCTACGTACCCCTTCTAAGAGAAAAGGCATGAGTTTATGTATATTTATATGGTTAAATATAAATACATAACATCACGCCTTTTTCGTAGAAGAAGTAGGCAGTGGTGCAGCTAGGTTATCCACGTTTCGCTTAGTATTATTAGGTGATAGGAGCCTGTCGCAATATTGGGCACATATTCCTGACTCCAGACTGATAATGAATAGAAAATTTCAATATCACTTTGTCCGACCCGGGATTCGAACTTGATACCTCTGCAATCATACCATAGTACTACTAAATGCTTAAATATTATATTTTTAATAAACATTTTCATCTCCAACGCAATTTTGCAAAAGAAGCGACAATAGTTTCGCGCCGCAGTTTGTCAGCTTGGCTTTCTGGGTCAATAGGGTTTCGTCCATCGGATCGGATTTACAGCGCCGCTCGTGAGCGCTTAACATTTTTATTTGGAGCTATTGGGTCCATGCAACTCGGAATTCCTCCTGGAATGTCAACGATTTGTCCGTCGTTTGTTACATCCTGTGGATTTTGTGAGATATAGTCAGTAGCCTTTTTTTTATTGATGACAATGGTATCAGATCGACGCGACGGTGTAATGAAATGAAGAAAATTTTAATGATTTTTTAACTTTGTGCCATGCTACAGTTTATTAATTGTATCGGCCCATATAGTCCCACTGTAGGGCACGGCTATTCTCTACAATTGAGCGTATGATTGAGAGTGGTTAGGCCATATAGTCCACCATGCTGGCCTAGTGCGTGTTGGCTGATTTAACATGAGATAGAAATTCTTACATATTCGCTATGGTATGTAGATTTCCTTTACCGTATAGTGCGTGGTGATTGACTATCAATACACACATGAGATACATAGAATATTTAGATATAGTATTTTTTTCTTTGCCACCCTTTCGACAAGGCAGTTTTTGCGACCATTTGGACCAAAATACGACCAAGAAACTCTAGCGTTGCCTATTTCAAAGCCTATTAAGAGATAGGAGAAACTGATAATAATAACCTTATTTCTTCATTAATGTGAGTGAAGAGACGAACACGTAACACAACACATAGAAATTATTATCAAGCATTACATGGCAATGCACTGCAAGGATCACTCACAGACATTAGGCGTTTAAATTTAATGCCTAGTAATTTCATTAACGACTATCCATTTTATTCATAAGGACTTCACGCAATTTTAAAATTCCTTTAAAATGAGCTGACTCAAAAAACATTATTGAAAATCACTAATCACCACACACATAATTGAGTATTGAGTATTGAAAAAATCACTAATCACCTATTTAACACATCATTAACTTTAAAGTGGCCGAGACCCTTTTTTATGCAAATTTTAATTTAATGCAGAAAAATTGTAGATGTTAGCAACATTTTTGATATTACTGGCAAGTGAATTATCACTTTTATGTGAAGTGGCAATATTAGTTAAAATATGTAGAAAAAATATTATGAATATATAATAAATAAATGACATCCAACAGTCAAATACATAGTCCTGACCCCACACTAAGATCGAGTCTTGTGTCGTGAGTAAGCACCTACGAGTGACTTTTCGGTCTCACAAACACCCAGTGGGTTGCACAATTTCTTTCGATGCGAGGATCGAATCCGAGGCCTCTCATTTCACAGGCGGCGTTTAACCGATTGCGCCATGGAGGGTGTGGATAACTTAACCTCCCTTTAAAATATCAAGAACTGTACACCATTTGCCTTGTACAACCCAAATTGTAAACAAGTACAGATCTTCACAAATGTATGTAGCCATGCAAATATATCCGCCGGTCGACGATAAATTATGTCGGCCTGTTGGCGACCGGATGCACAGTCTGTACTCAAACACGACATGATTGTGTGATGTCTACATACTATGCGTTTCAGACCATCCGGATATGAAGATTCTGTTACCAGCAGTATTTTGGTTAGTTTATTGCCAAATATAGGTTTATTCATATTTAAATACAGGGTATATCAAGACTGCTACCGAAATTGAAGTCGGGTGGTACTTTAAGCGACTTCAGACAAAATGCAACAGGAAATGTTGCAAAAAAGCAACAATTCTTTTTTTGTTATTTTTTTTCCTATATTTTGGTGGTAAATACATTTTTTCCTAATATAATAGTGTATACCCTTTTATTTATAAATAATCTAAGGTATAAAAGAGTTAATATTATTATTTTAGCAAAAACTATGGATTTGCCACCCAAAAATGACGATATTTAAAAAATCATAAAAAATAATTGTCGCATTTCTTTGCGAAATTTTTAGTTGCATTGTGTTTGTAGTCACTAAAACTACCACCCGGCTTCGTTTTCGGTAGCAGTCTTGAGGTAAGCAGTATATTTACTAGTAGGTCTCTCATATGTGAGAGGCCGCCTGGGTAGGCACCACCGCAATAATTATTTTTCCTACCATACAGCTCTGTTATATTCCGTATTGAAGGACATTGAGTAACTACTGGATATATTGACACTTAATATCTTAACATCCTGAGAGAGATGGCGAGCGCAGTAAAATGCTAGGCAAAGCATTTGTAATTCAAGATGTTATTTGGTTTTGCTACTGTTTATGAGCGCTCGTATCGCTTACCATCAGGCGACCGGCAAGCTCGTCTCGCCATTCATTGCAAAATCTCTAAATTTCCTCAACCTTAAGATGGTAATTCGCGATAACTGTGTATAATAATGACATGTATCTATAATAATGACAATGTATATGGTATGTAAGTCCACCAGCCCATAAGTGGACTATATAGCCCAACAACTCTCAATCGTACTTTTGATTGTAGAGGAGGCCTGTGTCCTCCAGTGGCACTTAAATTAGCTGATAGAGATATTTTATTTATTTAATTAAGTACAGTTTCATAATTAAAAAATATATTCAATTTAAATGTAAATTATCCACGACGCAAGCCAACACAGGAACCAAACATTGGCGGCACATACAAGCTTCTAAATACAGCTCCAAATAGCTTAAAGCTTTAAGCGCTTTAAGCGGAACGTGTCAAGTCTAGCAAGGAAAATTATTTTCCACGTGTTCAAACGGTTATAAGCGTAACCGCAGTAACTTTTAAGTTGCGCTCAGCTTATTAGAGCTTTTGACGGTGAAATATTAACTGGGCTTTTGTAAGTCAGCTTTTAGTGATGTTTGTGTGGTTATGGTTTTTGCAAGGAAATGTGATTTTATTGAAGTATGATCTAGTTAAGGCTAGTTTGCGAAGGTAGCAATAGGCTATAAATTATTTTACGAGTGGTAGAGGTACGTTATTATCTATCATGAGTATGTGTAGGCGTCCGATTCGGTACCACTGTTTCACTGGAAATCTATGTAAATTGAAAGTATAGCTGCTCGCTGTCACTTATCGTTCAGTGTTTTTCCTTCTCGCTCCCTACCCAATATGACGGACCGGCAAATCATCTATGATATCTATATATATCTATCTTTTGTATACAATTTGTATAATATATGTTTGTCTGCTATTAATAGCTGTGAGCCACCCAAATAAAATAAAATAAAAAAAAAAAATGATCCAAAGATTGTGGATGTTGATGGGTGGTAGTGATCACTTTCTATCAGGTCATATGTTTGCTCGTCTGCCGATCCTATGCAATAAAAGATATAAAAAGAAATAAAGAAATCAATCTTCACTTATACACGTAACTTAAATATTCTTCCTAAATACTACTACTACATTGTATACGGGTTTTGAAAAGAGCAACACTAGAGTTTCTTGCTCGTTCTTCTCTAGTGAAAACAGCTTTCCGAACCGGGTGGTAGATAAAAAAATGACTGAATCTAAATGACGTTGAACATTTTAATGGATTCAATAAATTATTTTCATTTCATTTTCAAATCAACTGTTTAGGAAACATATTTAAAATATTGAAGATTCTTTTGATATGCATCCTGTTTTCTGTTCAGCTTTTTCCCGGAATTTCTTGGTTGAAGCTATGCCATATGATTTATACAGTTACTGTTTTAGTTTTTATAATACTTTAGTTTCTTATTTCCCTTTGTTTCTATTTTTTTATTTGCTATGTAACCGTGAAGGCCTATCGTTGGCTCTAGGTCATACATCATGTTATTTATACAATATTTGTAAGATGTTTTTCCATGTACATAATAAATAAATAAATAACTATGAATAACAAAGATACTGTAGTGTACAGTAAAAGAAAAAAATGGCGAAGAAAACCGCACGCCTCAGAGTTTCACAAGACTTTCAAAGCTATGTGAATTACACCAAACCGGACTAGGTCAGCGTGGTAATCTATGACATAAAGTTGCCCAGCAGTGGGATGTATATAAATACATTATTTATAGTTTTTAGTGCCTTCGTAATAAAACTCAATATTACATAAAAGTTGTTAAAAAGCCATTTAAAACTTAGGATTCGTATTATCTCAAAGATTCTTTGAATCCTCTTGAGAACTATACTAAAGTTTACGACTGTTTATTGGAGGATGGGGAGATGGGGAGTGGGGGATTTAGGGGGAGGTAGTTCAGACAGGATTGTTTAAACTAGATAAAAGTTTGTTTTAAGAGGGAGTGACGCAATAAAGATAGTAGTAAAATGCTTTACTCTTTATACATTACTAAGATGTGATACTATGACTGCCTCAGTAAATTAGATGTAGGTACAACATTTAGGTCTTGGGTTCAAATTCCGGGTCGGGCAAAGTAATATTGAATTTTCTATTTAATATCGTGGCGTTGAGCACGCAAGTTTAAACATAGGTGTCTTGGTAACACTCTTCCCTACCCCTTTTGGGAAAAAGGCGTGTGTTTATGAATGCTTTATGTGTCAATATGTCCAGTAGCTATTCTGGCTACAATGTCCTTCAAACCGAAATACAACAGTGCATTTACACTGCTGTGTATAGGGTAAGAACTTTATGTGACATTAGACTGTATTTATTTATTCAATGACAATTCCGTGAATCGTTCTTTAAAAAATATCCTAACAAAATTGAAGCTACACTTCTAACGAAGTATGAATAAATCTTTTCTACTCGAATAAATATTCGGTTTGTTGTGCCCGCTGACGTGAAATAACCATTTCGGAAATATTCATGGTCCACAAAAATTGTTTAGCTATTGACTTGTATATACGGTGAAGGTAAACATCGTGAGTAAACCGGCATGCCATAGCAATTTTTAACATTCAATGGTTTGTATAGTGAATGCGTGTTGGCCCGTTGGCCAATATACTTAGCATTTTCGCACAAAAATAAACCTTTGGGAAATAAGACTATTTCATAATCACAATTATAATTGCAAAATATGTCGCCAAAATAAAAATAAAAATTACCTCTTTTGATACCCGAAAAGGGCACAAAAAATTACATACATTTTCATTTTACTCTGTATGACCAAAATAAAACTAAACTAAAATGATATTTTTGTACAACTGCGGCTACAATTGTATACATTTGTGAGCTATTATTAGAGGTGGATTAAGGGGCAACTTAATTAAACTTCTGGCAATTAAGGGATATAAGAGAGAAAAACCGGGACCGTTTCGGGGTAATGTTTTCCTTTTTCCGGGGCTTTACCGGGCTTTATTTATCACTCATAACATTACGTGTGGAATTCAGGCCATCGTATAATTTACTGTATGTTATTGTTCATAGTGTATCGGTATATTTTAGGTACTTTTCCGACACTAGACTTGAATATATTGTGAGATTAGGACTATGTATGTGACTTGTGAAAAGAAGACAGTTCGTATCGCTGAGGGAGTTTCTTGCGCCGCTTCTTCTTCACAGCTACACGTTCCGATGCAGTGGTAGCAGGAAAGAACGATTCAAAAGATCTTATGCAAGACTATTTGAATAAAGAATATTTTGATTTGATTTGATTTTTGATTTTGAGTTATTTTTATGGTAGTGAATGGTGAGACGAGCATGCCGTTCGTCTGATGCTTAGCTCAACCGCTCATGAATAGTAGCATAAAAAAACATCAGCAATGACGAAGCAATGCTTGGCAATCCAATGCGCTAGCCATTCTGAGACATATGATGTTAAGTCTCAATATATCCAGTAGTTAGTCTGGCGACGATGTCCTTGAAACCGGAACATAATAGTGCATTTATATTGCTGTTTGGCGGGACAAATATACATTATGGCGGTACCTATCTAGGCAACCTCTCACATAATATGAAAAATTAATCACTAATGAAATATACCTCAGTTATACAATACATTACATATTACACACTATAAATTTATGTTATTTTTGATTAATGCAAATTATGTATTGCTTTGAAAAACAAATTAACATAATGCAGTAACTTATCTGTATCTGTATCCTCAGCCCATGCACGGCCCACTGCAGGGCATGGGCCTGCTCTACAGCCGAGAGTACGATTGAGAGTGTTTAGGCCATATAGTACACCACGCTGGCCTAGTGCGGTTTGGCAGTAATTTAAACTTTAAATAAAATACTAATGAGAAATTAACTAAATAAATAAAATTAATACATAAATTAAAGTAAGTAATTAATATAAATAAAGTCTACAATATATTTATAATATAGAGATTAAATGCCATTTTTATTGACTTGTTATAAGAGGTCTTTAATTGTTTATGTTGCCAATAAATACATTTCATTTCATATTCCATACATCTGTTAGACAGCCAATTGTGCCAATATTGTTAACAGCATAAACCCACTGAATCAGCGTAAAGCCTCTAAATCTGAGAACAGTGGTGTAACTGCTTGGCTATTCCGTTTGTTGAACTGATATTATTGAAGGCTCTAGAACTGAAATGGACGGGTATTGTTGAGGCAATTTTGCATGGAATTATTTGATATTAGATGATCAATTTCTGATCCAGATTCTGTAAAAAGTATAAAGTTATAGTTGTCAGACAATACAAATGATATCGGCTTACCTTTTGTGCGTTTGTATTAATTCTGCATTCGTGGATTGTAAAAGGTTTGCTGAAGAAAGTCTTATTTCTTGGCTTATCAAAATTACATGAGAATAAAATACTTTTCACTTCTCTTTTCTTATTTCATTTTTTTCGTCTTATGTCTCAGAATGGTGAGCGCAGTGCAATGCCAAGCATTGCTTTGTAATTCAAAGTTTTGTTTGGTTTTGCTACTGTTTATAATCTGTCGTATCGCTTACCATCAGGAAAACGGCATACTCATCTCGCTATTCACTGCAATAAATAACAAAACTTTAATTTATGTTGTAGAAAAAATCAAATGACTAAACCGTTGCATATTTCAAATATTTTTTTGGGGGTTGCTGTGTGTTTTTTGTTAATGACATTCTACATTCGCCATGAGAGAGAGATGAGAGTATTCTATCTATCTCCTTTCACTCACAAGAATTTTACGCTTACAAGACACTTACATAAATTAGAAAATCAGATAGACAAATCCCCGGCCTATATCCCTGTCAACAAAGTTCTCAAATTCAAGCAGTGACTGTTTAATAAACCAAACTATTATTAAAGGGATTTCGCGATATTGTTCCCCTGTCTATTGTCGAGCGGTCACGGACGATATTATCTACGCTCCAACACTTGACCTATATATTTTAGATTTTGTAATCTAAATTAATTTCGCATAAGGACTTAAATCGTTAAGATATTTACTAGTATATTTGAGAAACCAGCATAATTGCAAGACAGCGATCAAAATTGGTATGAAATATCTTTTTATTTTTAAGTTATGTACACACATACATACATAAAATCCAGCTTTTTTTTCGGGAAAGAGTAGGCAGAGATGCCAGGACACCTATATTTCGCCCCACGATGTGATAGGTGGCGAGCCTATCGCCATATCGGGCACAAATTTCTGACTCTGGGCTGGTAATTAATAGGAAAGACTAATATCACATTATTATTTAAGACATTAATGAATTAAATCGAACTATAAAATGTTTTTACAACCCTCATGCCCAGTATTTCCCTTGAAAAGTACTATTACAACAAAAAATAATCTTAACATAAAAAATCTCCTAATGATTCTCAATATGTAAAGGTTGTCTCGAGGACATATCCACAGACATGGGGTTTCTAATTATTACTTTTATTTTTATATACAATCTAAATATTTTTCCACATGACTTATATATTTTACCGGAACTATTTTATTGCGAATTTGGTTTAAGGATCACCCATTATTCCCGCGATTAATCTTAAACCCCATAAGTATTGACATTTCAATAACGTTACGTCAATAGTTACATAAAGCCTCTCTATCGAGGACTAATGACCACACTTGAAAATAGAGTTACCTCCTATATCGATTTTGTCGAGACTGTCCTGAAAATAGAGTTGCCACACGTCTCAATTTTGCTGGACTTTCCCGATTTCGACGATTGAGTTCTGTTTCGATGACCGATTATATTAATATTGTCTCGATTTTCAGTATGATATGATGAAGGCTTTTAAGGTATTCCCGATGAATCGACGCATAATTGAATAAACTAAATATTAGTGTGATCCACTGGTATTTGTTTCGGGTCTGGGTATTTATAAGAATGAAAAGTTTCTCGTAGTTCCTGATACCCACGACACAAGACTCGATCTTAGTGTGGGGTCAGAATTATGTATGTGACTGTTGAGTGTATTTATTATTGAATTATTATTAAAAAAAATTAACACACAAACCGTCAATAGAGAATATACCCAATACTAACTGGTGGGACTGAAAAAAAAAACTAAATGATGTAATAAAAAAACTAAAAGTAATTATATAGGGTACGACTTTATATACAATTATTGTTGTAAAAGTAACTTACTCAGCAAATTAAACGAAGTAAGTATAGCAAAAAATCGTCATCAAGTGCATTATAGTAATTACATTACATTATACTTTATTAGTGTAAAAAAAAATAATCTCATTCCTCATCATTTTCATACCGAATTCTGTTCACCCTACAAACTGACCTATTGTCCCATTATTTTTCAAAGGATGGTAACCCTGAAGCCCACGCACTCTTCATGCACTTGAATCGAGGGTCCGTCGTCGATCCTTCACTCCCACGACCTTCTCAGTTGCGACTTAGGGGGCGTCCATAAATTACGTGAGGTGTTTAAGAGGGGGAGGGGGTCGAGTCAAATCTCATCTAATCTTACGTTGGAGAGAGGGGGGGTCGAGTCAAATATCACGCAATTTTTTTTCTGATTGAAACAAAAAAAATATTATACTATTTTGGTCCATTTAATCCAGATTGTACATGCATAAGATTTAATCTTAAGCGTAATCGTAATACGATAAAGATCATTCACTAATTCGTTCAACAGAAAATAATTTCATTCATACTTCAACGTTATACATTTACTTACTGTCAAACCACCATATTTGTCCAACACGTTTACGTAAGAAACTCACATTTTGAAAAATCTCACGTGAGATTGGGAGATGGGGGAGGGGGTTGAATAAAATCTCACGACATCTCACCAGGGGGGGAGGGAGGGGCAGAAAATTAAAAAAAACACCTCACGTAATTTATGGACGCCCCCTTATCTGTTCGAAGGTCAAGAAATATATAGGATGAAAACTTTATTGGACTTACAGTACTAAGTATTGGTTAAAGAATAAAATACTTTACAATTTGTGGATTGATTAACAATTTGAATTATTATATACTCAGCCCAAATATCCACTACTGGATATAATTTTCATACGTAATTTTCATTTAGTAACCCCCTGTAGAATAAAAAACATAAACAAATAATTAAATAATGTATCAGAAACAAGCCAATTTGTGGTTATGTGTTTGTCTGTGTGTGCAGTTGTAATGTTAAGAAACTGTTTTCAATTTGCATCAGTAAAAAAACACCAAATACACCACAAGAAAGTTTATTAATGACACGGAAGGAGTGAAGAAGAATATACAAAAACTTTAGCATAATAATTAATAAAATCATATTCCATGCCACAAATTTAATAAGCAATAAATCAATGTTTTATTTTATTTACACTGGCACGGTATATTGACTGCACTTAAGATCACAAATATAAGTGCCCAAACTGATCAAAGTCCCCAAATTTTATGGAATTTTATCGTCCAGAATCAACCCAAGTTCTCAAGTTTCACAAATCACGACCTATTTAAGATCTCAATGTACAAAGCGGTCAATTAGATCCAATCGCAGCATCAGAAGTTTCTGTCATATTCAGCTATCACGGATTAAAACGTGCCATAAGATTAAAATCCAATTTTATAGCTTAACTAAATTGTTAGATTAAGGTATACATAGGACTAACTGCCAACCCGCACTAGGCCAGCGTGGTGGACTATATGGCCTAGCCACTCTCAATAGTGCTCTTGATTGTA
This sequence comes from Hyles euphorbiae, assembly GCA_023078785.2. Lineage (NCBI taxonomy): Eukaryota > Metazoa > Arthropoda > Insecta > Lepidoptera > Sphingidae > Hyles > Hyles euphorbiae. Next base: position 6,809,876 of record CM041052.1, on the reverse strand, counting down.
GAGGAGGCCCGTGCCCTACAGTGGGACGTATATGGGCTGATACAGATACATAGGATAGCTTGACTGGGATGCACTATAACATTTCAAAAAGTGAGTAGAAAGCGTAATTTTTGTGTCGGTTTAAATTTTCTCAAAATTCTGATAGTCATTCAACACGCACTACAACGATTTCTAAGTGCATCAATGTTACTGCATTTTAAAATATTTTAATTTATGTGGTATTCCCACCAGATAACTTTGATTATCCTCTAAATAAATTCACATACATAGTCCTGACGCCACACTAAGGTCGAGTCTTGAGTCGTGGGTATCAGGAAATTCTAGAGACCTTTCTGTCTAATAAACACCCAGACCTAAAAATATTTGTCGCAGAGCGGGGACGAACCCGCGGCCTCACGTTTCATTCCCAGCGTCTAACCAACTGCGCCACGGAGGCTTTGGTAAAAAAGTAAATTCCATACCATGCTGTCTATATGTTCTATGTTCCACAAAAGAAATATTTGACTTGAGACTTCACTGCAAACATATTATCGTCATACTATTCCGCCACCGAAGCAGTTTTTCTCTGAATAGTATAACAATGAAAACTTTTATAACATACAGCACATTGCATAAGGCATCTGAGAAGTTATGCCACAAAAAATCCATTTAAATTCATGAACATTTCTTTCATTTGTCGGCGGGAGCGGAAATGTCGGGCGCAATACAATGATTTTTATAAGCCCGCCTATTCGAGCCCACATTCAGATATTTCTTTGTGAAAAATATACTTCGGGTTGTAAATAGAACAGCCTTCCATTGATAAGATCTTGTTATATAACTTATGGACTGACGAAATGCTGCGGTTTTGCTTGCTTTTACATCGGTTTAGAGTTGGGCCAGTTTTATATTGTCATCAGTAGTAGCTTCTTGGTCGTGATAATGATCACTAAATACCGTCTGTAAATAAGCCTCTTGATTAATTCAATTTAAAAAAGGAATTTTCCATTAACTTTTTTGAGGCCGATGCAAAACATAATCTATTACATATAGATTGCTGCGTTGAACGGAACGCACTGATGACGTAACCAACACGTCTACAGTAGAATTTTCCTGCTTACGCCGCTCCTAGTAAACACATACATATTTCCGCCCTTGCATTATACGGATAAGGGTTTTAGCCCCGTAACAGAGATGGAGTGTCTATACAAGCCGATTCCGCGCAGCTTCCTCTTTGTAATCTAGGAATACTTTTACCCGACTGCGGCAGAAAGTCAAATTAAATTGTAAAGATGTGTAGAGTCCACATGTTCCTGAACTGATGTATGTTCCAATGAAGAGCTTAAACACCTTAAATTATTATAAGCGGATGGCTGATACCTCAGTTCCCCCTTAACCAAAAAAGTAATCGAAACGTCGGGAAGTTAAAAATGTAAAAAAAAACCAAATCCGCGATAAAATCCGTAAATAATAGTTTTATTTCAATGTGTAACATTCGCTTAAATCTAAAAAACTATGATGGAAATAAATTATTATTTCCTTATTACCGACACTTTAAGTAGAACATACTTTAACGGGAAAATATATTATTTTTCTTTATCACACTTTATTAACGTCAGCAATATGACTTCTTTGGACTAATTACTGAAGAAAGATTCTAAGAAATTTCGAGAATACTTGTTGTCGGTACTAACAGGAAAAACGCACACTAAATAAATCATAATAATTTTGACAGTCTTCGTGGCGTAGTTGGTTAGACGCTGGCTGCGAAACGAGAGGCCGTGGGTTCGATGCCCGCATGGTGACAATAATTTGTGCAATCCACAAGTATTTGTCTCAGGTCTGGGTGCTTGTGAGACCGAAAAGTCTCTCGTAGTTCCTGATATCCAAGACACAAGACTCGATCTTAGTGTGGGGTCAGGACTATGTATGTGACTGTTGAGTGTATTAAGTTACTTATTTAATCAAACTAATATACGAATTAGTATAAATGACGGTCTTAAAGTACCAGACAACTTTTTATTACAAATATAATAGAATAGAATAATAGAAGAAAAAAGGGATAGCCCAATGTATAATAACTTATATACTAAAGCGTGGACGGAATGAGATTTTTTTTTATTACTTCAACAGACAATTTAAAAACGAAAACGAAAAATTTTTCATTACAAGTAATTCGCAATAAGTAACAAAAGGTACAGATATTAAAGTTACGTGATAAAATATCTCAGGAAACCTTTCGATTTTTCACAGTCAGCAATGGAGATGACAAAATGTCGCTCGTTTTCTTTTATTATATTCGGCGTGTACTCTCCGATTGGTTTAATTAACGGGTGTGTTCGATTCCAATAAAACTGGAAACATTATCGACAGGGTTGGAATTGGGTGTTGTAGTGGGGGGACAGACCCCCTTTTGAATAAGGTTCTAAACGATATGCCTTGTTTAGTTTAATGCTGTAGCTGTGATAAATTGTAATCGACTATGACTTATATTTCTTTTTAGTGCGAATTTTTCATTTGTTTGAGAATCGTAACTCATTATTTACCTAGGGCTTGATTATTGATCGATGTTACATGCATTAGAAGTCAAATCTTATGAAAAACCAAGTACTAGAAAAAAGTATTGGTTTGTTTTTAAGTTAGTTACTTACATATTATGTAAATTCAAACCTATTTTCTATAAAGGTTGGCAGAGAATAAAGCCCCAAGTTCTCTGGTCCATATTATACTTCTATAGCTATATATTGTAATGTGTTAGTCCATATACGTCTCACTGCAGGGCACGGGCCCCTTCTACAATCGAGAGTACGATTGAGAGGGGTTAGGCCGTATAACCCACCACGCTGGCTTAGCTTTCTTCTTTAGCATTATTAATATTTTCATACACGCTTGTCGGTTATCAGGACCCAAATACGTCCAGTTTTTTTTATTTATTTATTTAATCCACCAACCATACCCCAAATGCGTCCCCCGGTCGTCGGTAACAAGAGTCCGAAACAACCTAACCGTCATTAAATACACAAGTTGGAGAAAAGTTTGAAACGTGGCCATATTTGAATCGGCTCGGCGGTTATTCGTCTATGTTAGTTAATTACGGTGGAAAGTTTAGCCGTGTCTTGTTTTATTTGTTGGGGGTCTGACCTCCTTTCTGAGGTGGCTGAGTTCGACACTGTTGGAACTTGGCTCGTAATTGGGGACAGTTAGGGCCACTAGTTTTTTACATAGATTTTGTGCTGGAAATCATTTTGCTGAATTTTTTTTTTGTGGATTTGGAAAGCTAGTTTTATATGTTCGTATTTTGCAATTATGTGAGGTTGAAGTGATGTATTTTAAGTGCTAAAAACGATTTTATCATTGATTTTAAAGCCCAATATGCAATTATTTCTTTTATACTTTTATATAGGTTTCTTGTCCCATTAATCATCGGGATTCTTACAATATTTGTAGACATAATTTGGAATAGAGGATAAAATATACCGATTCTTTTGTAATTCTTAGAATGTTAAAATGTGGAGGTTAATACGTGAGTTTTAGAGGGCATAAATAAAATGTTTTAAATTTGTTTTACCAAATTATTGTTGGTCTGATATGAGACCGCAAACGCTCTTGCAATTACTAACACCTTCAGTTCTCCTTTGAAATTTTTCTTTCTACGATACTTGAGCATCCTTCTTATAGCTTTTATGTAAGCAGGATGTCTTTTTATAAAGTACTTTTTATGGAATACAATATAATATGTCATAAATATTCAAATTAAGAGTTCTTTGGAAAACAATTTTTAAATTTCAAACCTATACAGGTGACGGAAATCCTGTCATAAAGGACTGCGGAGATATTTTTGTGGCAATGAATGGTGAGACGAGCACGCCTTTCGCCTGATGGTAAGCGATAGGACCGCTTATGAACAGTAGCAAAACCGAACAACACCTTGAATTACAAAGCAATGCTTGGCATATTTTATTTAAGGTATTAATTACTACTTGACGGTAAATTGTTTTTTCAAATAAATACGTAATCTACGTTGATCAGATTAAAATTTTATTATTGGACCGTGTGTATTATAACATAATTAAAATTATTATTATTTATTTGTTATAAGGCTGCCAAAATATTACGCTGTCTTCAAACTTTAATGATGCCTATGTTAGAGAAACTTTTAGCTTTTATAAAATTACTAGCGGCCCGGCCCAGCTTCGCCCGGGTACAAATAGATTTTTGTACAATAATATGTACGTATTATACATATAAACCTTCCTCTTGAATCACTCTATCTATTAAAAAAAACGCATCAAAATCCGTTGCGTAGTTTTAAAGATTTAAGCATACAAAGGGAAGTAGGGACATAGGGACAGAGAAAGCGACTTTGTTTTATACTATGTAGTGATGAAAAGCAAGGGCTCTTGGTCTAGTATGGATACTAAAAATAAGCCAAATCTCAAAAAATATCATTTTTCAAAGCAACATAATAAATCAAAAGTCGCTTAACAATATTAAAGTCGGTTCACATTTTAACCTTTTCATTTCACGACCTTTTCCAATTACAATAAAATTAAAACAAGACAATGAGATTCTAATTAAAAACTTAACAAAGGAATGAAACATGTTTTACGATCAATTGGGATGTTTCCAAAAGCTTTTGTCTAATAATCGCTATCTTTTTGATAAATTCCCGGCGGGGTTGAAAATAACCACCGTTTCGTATTAAATTGTCGCGGGTATTTCGCGTATTTTTAGAAAGTCGTATAAAATTTTCCGTTAGAGCTTTGATATAAAGATAAAACTGACGTCGATAGGCATAATTCAATAAATATTTTTGCATATTAGCATGAAACTATAACAATATGTAAAGTTACTCAATTTTTTTTAAGTCGTATTTTTGGTGGTGGGTCTTTTATGTATTTGTGAGAGGCCGCCTGGAAAAGTACTACCGCAATATCTATTTCTCTCGCCAACTAGCAATGTTAATGCACTGTTGTGTTCAGGATTGAAGGGCATTGTAGCCAGTGTAATTAATCAAAATCAGGGTATCAGGTGAATGGCATACCCATCTCGCTATTCATTGCAAATACTGTTAATTCAATTGACAGTTTAAATAAATACACCCAATAATCTCATACATAGTTCTGACCTCAATCTAAGATTGAGTCTTGAATCGTGGGTATCAGGAACTACGAGAGACTTTTCGCTCTCACAAACACCCAGACCCGAAACAAATAACTGTATTTAACACTATTTGTCTCTATGCGGGAATTGAACCTGGGACCTCACGTTTCACAGCCGGCGTTTAACCATCTGCGCCACTTAGTTTGAATAGGCGGTTCATTCAAAATCAAGACACGATGTCGAGAAATGTCTATATTGTGCCTCCCTAGTCGATATACCAAGCGTAGTCGAAACCATTTGTACACAAACTGCATCTGAAACTCAATAGAAATATGTTTGTCAGGTTGGTTTGCCGTCTGTTATATTCAATATGCTTGTACAACCGTAGCTTCTATTGTAAAGATAAATAATATTTCGGTTATCCATCCTGTCTTTTTAGGCCAGCAACAAGTCTATGTTCCAAGTGTCATGGGCTGTAGATCTCTTACCATCAGGCGACCTGTTTTCTCCTGTTGCTGGATGTCAGCAAAAAGAAAAAAAAATTGGAATAAAATTATTATATGCGGTTTTTATTGACTCCGCCCCGTGACTATGAAAGCTGTAAAGTAATCAAAAAATGTAGAAAAATGGAAAAATTAAGCCAAATCCACGATAAATCCGTAATTAATAGTTTTATTTCAATGTTAACAGCGTAAATATGAAAACCCATTATTAAAAAAACACGTTGATTTCGAACACCATTCAAATAAGCGCTGTTTCTTCTTCACAGCTACAACACGTTCCAAAGCAGCAGTAATTAACGATTCAAAAGATCTTGAGAAAGACTATTTGAATAAAGAATATTTTATTTTTAATACTCGCTATCTATTTGCGGAAATATTCATAGACAATTTAGTTAGTATGTTTTGTTTCGAATGACTTTGGAATTCAGTTCGAGTGGAGACAAAACGTATGATAACTAAAACTAGGTTTATAAAAGATTATGAATAAGGCCATTACAATATATTGCAGCTAGAATAACTACTGTACATATTGAGACCTAACTCTTACGTCTCAGAATGGCGAGAGCAGTGGAATGTCACGCATTTCATTGTAATTCAAGATGTTTGGTTTTGATGTTCACGAGCGGTCGTATCGATTTCCATCAAGCGAACGATATACTCATCTCGCTATACATATAAAAAAGAGCCGTTTGTATTTAAGTATATTTCTAAGCATTTATCCTTACGTCCCATACTAAGGAAAAGCGATTAATCTCCCCAAAAGCCTGCTCATTACAAAGCGATACAAACTTTAACAGCGAATATGTATCGTTCTACAAGGCCCTTAATGACTGTTGTTTGTATCGAAATAACGCCTCCATTAAAACAAGGACGTGACGAGTTTACTAAAACCATTTGGAACAGATGTAATGCTCCATTTAACATTTTGGATTTTTTTATGTTTGAATTAAGGCTTTCAGGGCTTGGAATTGCTTTTTTATGGCAATGAATGGCGAGACTAGCATGCTGTTCACTTGGTAAGTGATATCACAGCTCATGAACAGTAGCAAAATTAAACACACTTTAAATTACAAAGCAATGCTTGCATTTCCACTGCGCTCGCCATGCTCATACATAAGATTTTAAGTCTCAATACGTTCAGTAGTTACTCTGGCTACAATATCCTTCAATCCGGAATACAACAGTGCATTAACACTGATGTTGGTCGGGAGAAATAGACATTGCGGTGGTACCTACCCAGGCGGCCTCTCACATATGAGAGACCTCACCTACCAGCACCTGTCCAATAATTCTTGTTTTTTTCTCTCTAACCCTCCACAAAAACGCTTTGGCACCTTCTTACATTTAAGTCACTAGCTTAAAGCCATTAACAAGAGCAACAAAAACAAAGAATAGCGAAATAAAAACTGTTCATGTAGTCAAGGGAGTTTCTCGCGCCATTTCTTCTTCACAGATACAAAATGTTTCAAAACATTGTTTGTCTTATTTTAAACAGTTGTAATAAAAGATTGAAATAGGGAAAATGCATGTCTTTTATATTTTTTAATCGATTCTGTATGTACATTACTATTAGATTACATACATACAACGGATTAGATCTTTAATTAAAAATTAGTTTAACAATAATATAAACAGTATTTAACAATAGTTTTATGTGCTAGTGTAGTTTTACAAGTCATCTGCCAGTGTAAAATACTTTACGACCACAATACGCAACACTATGACTGAGGCAGTCCAAGATACCGTGTCCATACTGAGGGAAGAATTTCATGCCAGGATGGCCAATTTCGAAGCGGAACTTAAAAAAACGCCTGCTGTAGCCACAACCACCATCACAACTCTTGCCTCTGAGTTTAACTCCTTTAGGACCTTCATCCTCAACACTTTGAATGTCCTGCAGAGCCAAGTTGATTCACTGGCCCAGACTGTAGACAACTTGGAGATGAGGGGTCGTCGGAAGATTCTGCTCCTACATGGTATCGACGAGGCTAAGGAGGAAGATGTGGCGCAAACCGTCGTCAAAGTGATCCGCACGCAGCTCAAATTGGATGATTTCAGTGCCAATGATGTTCGACGATGTCACAGGATGGGTCGCCAGAGCAATGCCACTAAGCCCCGGCCAATCCTTTGCAAGTTTGAACGAGTTGTTGTCCGTGATAAGGCCTGGTCGTCAAAGAAGCTCTTGAAAGGTTCTGGAGTCACACTTTCGGAATTCTTAACCAAATCACGTCACACTGTATTCATGGCTGCACGTCAAAAGTTCGGCGTCACAAAATGTTGGACCAGAGATGGTTTCATATTTGCTATAGGACCGGATGGCACTCGACACCGCATAACTTCTCATGCAGAGGTTAAGTCTCTTGAAGCGGGTAGTCCAAAACCAACAACCATCGCAAAAGGTACCTCTGCGCCCAGAACCAGAAGAAATGTAGTTAGCAAGAAGTAACTTGTTTTTGGTTAACATTATTTTTTAAATATTAATCACTTTAATAACCTTAACACTCGTGTCGTGTCACCGTTTTGTTATTGTGAATCACAGAGTAACTAATCACTACTTGTGAATTGTGAAGCAGACGACAGTTGTCAATTAATAGTTATTTCCTTTTTTATCTATATTTTTACACCTTGTTTATTTAGTATTGTTGCATTTAATTTAGTTCCAACTTCACCGTAAAGATGGCATTGTATTCAATAACTAAATTAGATCTATTTAATTATTTTATTCACTCGATGATACTTTGCAAATTCGTTTTTAATTGTTAGTTTTTATTTTATGAATTTCAGTTTGTTTTCTCCTTTATTGTTTGATCATTATTTATTACTATTTTATAAGCAACTTGATGTTGATAGCAGTCTTTGTTATATTTGTTTGTTTCTAATTAAAGTTACTACTTTCCTTGTTATCTTATATGTTAGTGGCACTGGCAGATGAACTTATAAATTGAAGAGAAAACTATAATAAATATTATTTATAATTCTATTTTGATTTATATTTTTAGGATTTTATATATATTTTTATTATTACTATTATTATTTAAATATTATGTTATCTTTTGATAGTGATAGTGACAATGATAGCTTTCACAGTGCAAACAGTGATAGTAGTTTTAAAAGTATTCCATCTTTGGCAAACATGCTTGACAACCAATTTTCTGATGTTCTCGAGACCTTTAATGTCGTTCACATAAATGCTCAAAGTATTCCGGCTCATTTCCCAGATATGCTGGCCAGCTTTGACTGCAATAATATTCACGCCATTCTTGTTTCTGAGTCATGGCTAAAACCATGTCTCCCTTCCATTTCATACACCCTACCAGGATTTAACCTAATTAGAAACGATCGAGCTGTTGGCGGTGGAGGTGGAGTTGCCATATATCTCCGCAGTTATATCCAATTTCGGATAATAGACATGTCATCACAGCCAACACCGCCAAACGCTGGCGAACATTTATTCATTGAGGCAGAAATGCGTCATAGCAAAGTCCTGGTAGGTGTCTATTACTGTCCTTCTCTTCGCATCAACTATTTCAGTTCTTTCGAAAAACTTTTGGAAGATTTAGTCCCCGCATACAATCATACAATTATTATGGGTGACTTTAATACATGCCTATTAAAAAATGATTCGCGTGCTAAGTCTCTTCTTTCGATTGTAGAATCGACTAATCTCTCTATCCTTCCTTTAGGCCCTACTCACCACCTTCCAAATTGTACCCCGTCTTTCCTTGATCTTATTCTCGTTTCTTCTTGCGAAAATGTTGCTAAGCATGGTCAATGCTCAGCATCAATGTTTTCTCACCATGACTTGATCTTCACTTCTTATAAAATTCGTCCCCCCAAGGTAAAGTCAAAAATTCTTCTGCAGCGCAATTTTAGTGGAATGAACTTAACAGATCTTTGTGGGGCTGCTAGTAGTATTGACTGGAGTTCCCTTATTGCGTCTTCATCAATTCATGATAAGGTTAACATTTTTACGTCTCAATTGCTGCAACTTTACGACCTTTATGCTCCTGTTCGCGCCATAAAAGTAAAGCATTTTCCGGCTCCTTGGCTTACAAAAGAAATAAAAAAATGATAAATCTTAAAGCGAAAGCCAAAGCTAGATTAAAATATCAACCAACAGCTGTCAATAGAGAAAAGTACGTTACTATAAGGAATCACTGCAACAAGATGTGTAGGAATGCACAACGCCAAAATATCCATCAGTCCATTGAAAACGGAGATCCATCAAAGGTATGGAAATTTCTCCGATCTATAGGGGTTGGGAAGACACGTCAGAATTCTTGTCCTAATGATTTAGACATCGAGTCGCTTATCCAGTATTTTTCCAATTCGCCCCAATGTGACGGGACAGCTAAAGACATGACTTTGAAAAATCTTTCCTCTCTTCCAACTCCTAAATATCCACCTTTTGTCTTCAGTAAATTTTCCGATTGTGATGTTAAGAAGTGCATCCTGTCCATATCGTCTAGTGCAGTTGGGAGTGACGGTCTTAGCCGTAAAATGATAACTCCTATCCTTGATGAAATCCTACCCATTATTTGTCATATTTTAAATTTTTCTGTAACCTGCGGCGAGTTTCCACATTCGTGGAAAGAAGCCCAAGTCATTCCTCTACCAAAAAAGATTAATCCCGTGTCCTTTTCCGATTATCGCCCTATATCCATACTTCCATTCCTATCCAAAGTCCTTGAACGACTTACCTATAATCAAATCAATTCTTTCCTCTGTAAAAATAATCTCCTTAATCCCATGCAATCCGGTTTCCGTCCTGGTCATAGTACCGTCACTGCTCTGATCAATGTTACAGATGATATTAGGGCTGCCATGGAGAATGGAAATCTTATGGTACTTACTCTATTAGACTTTAGTAACGCCTTCAATACTGTAGATTTTGATATTCTCCTTGGTATTATGCGCTCTCTTAACATATCTCCAACGGTAATTGATTGGTTTCATTCTTACCTGTTTGGTCGCCGACAGCGTATATGTATCGAGAACACCTTTTCATCATGGTGTGATACTACAGTTGGTGTTCCTCAGGGTGGCGTTTTGTCTCCTTTACTTTTCGCTATTTTTATAAATTCAATTTCTCAAAAACTTACTTCATCCTACCATCTTTATGCAGATGATCTCCAAATCTATTCGCAGGGACCCTTAGCAGGGTTGCCGGAAACAATAGCGATAATCAATGCTGACCTATCGGAAATTTGCAAATGGAGTAAATCGTATGGTGTTAAAGTAAATCCCATAAAAACCCAGGTCATTATTATTGGTAGCCCCAGAATGATTTCAAGATTGGACTGGACTCGACTTCCTCAAGTGTCTCTCGATGGAACAATCGTTCCATTTAGTGAGACATATGTAAAAAACCTGGGGATATTAATGGACCCTAAAATGTCCTGGAATTCTCAATTACAGTCCGTAAGTCGCAAGATTTTTGCTGCTGCGGGCTCTTTGCGACGACTCCGGAACTTCTTGCCGTTTACCACTAAAATTGCGCTTGCACAGTCTCTTCTTCTACCAATTCTTGACTATGCCGATACCAGCTATCTTGACCTCAGAGAAGACCAACTAGACAAACTTGAGCGGCTTCAAAACTTCTGTATAAGATTTATATTTGGACTTCGTAAATATGATCACGTTTCAACATTTCGCGCTAAGCTCAAGTGGTTACCAATTCGCTTTCGTCGGAATGCTCACATACTTTCTTTACTTTATAATGTATTATTCAGCCCTTCTTCTCCATTGTATCTTAAAGAAAGGTTCCAATTCCTCAGTGAAAGACATACGAGATCCCTGAGGTCATCAGAAAATCTGAAGTTGCATATACCAATCCATACTACAGCATATTTTGACAAATCTTTCACTGTTCAAGCAGCTCGTTTATGGAATGCATTACCTTTACATATTAGACTTGCTAAATCTCATATAATTTTTAAATCACTAGTCAAAGATCACTACTTATCCCTTCTTCATTAAGAATTGTTTTTATTTTATTTTCTTTACTTATATTTTATTTATGTAATATTGTATATTAGCCTATGTGTAATTTTATAGTATTTATTTTATGTTTGTAATTATATATGTATGTGTATATTTTACTTATGTATATATATATATATATATATATATATATTATTTATTAGTCGGTTTCTTTTGTTAATGTACTCTTGTTGCACGTCAAGCCCTATTTATTACTCCAACAATTCCTGTTCATCCAAAGGTTGCCAGGAAGAAATCGCTCAATGCGATATGGTCACCCATTGTACTATTGTATTTTTGCCTGTTATATTTATTGATTATGTAACTTAAGATGTACAATAAAGAGTATAATAATAAAGAGAGTATAATAATTACTGGAAAAAATTTAAGTCTTTGTAAATATGAACCAAAAAAGTATCTGTATCAGCCCATATACGTCCCAATGCAGGCCACGGGCCTCCTCTACAATCGAGAATAAGATTGAGAGTGCTTAGGCGATATAATCCATCACGCTAGCCTAGTGCGGGTTGACGTACTTACATACTTATTTATTTATTTATTTATTTATTTATTATTGAAGAAGGCTTACAGACTAATAACAAAATTGTACTAAATTTATAAATAACATAAAGAAAAATTGCTAATAACAAGCCTCCATAGTTATATAGAACCATATTATGTGTACTATTACAACTTAATTATACAACGACAAAAAGAACAATTAAAACAAAACTAAAAAAAAAAGGAAATCTAAGAATAAAGAAAGAAAAATTAAAAAAAATACAGTAAATATTATTATCCATACATTAAAAAATAATATATATATTACACTTTCTTAATCAATACTTAAATGCAAATTATAACCTAAGAAAATATGTATATAATAAAATTTAACAATGAAAAATAAAAGAAAAAGAAACAATCTATGTACAAAAATACTATATCTGTTAAGAGTTATTATTCTCGAGATAATATTTTTTATTAAGTGTCCGTCTCACTGTGCTTGCCTTTGTGCAGAATAGGTCAATATTTAAATCAGGGGTTAGACTATTGAGGCTCAAGGCACTCCTTATCATGAATGCATTACGCCTATATTTTGTGTTAGTTGATAGAACCTGCAATAGAGGTCGTTGTCTTAGACCAAATTGATTTGTACGTAGATGTATCTTCTCTAGAAGTTCAGGACAATCAATAGAACCATTAGCTAAACCAATTAAAAAACTTATATCACTGACAAAACGCCTGTGTGCCAATGGTAGAAAATGATATCTATTACATCGATGACGATAATCCGCCGACTGTTGCTGCGCTTTATAATCTAAGTACCTTAAAAATTTTCTCTGTACAACTTCTATACGTGATTTATAAGTTTCATATTGTGGGTTCCAGACTTGTGAAGCATACTCGAGGTGGCTACGAACGTAAGAACAATAAAGAACTTTTATGGGTTTGAGTGAACGGAAACAGGCAGATGATCTTATTATGAATCCTAGAGCCTTTGTGGCTTTATTAACTATGTTATCTAGTTATGTATGTTTATCTATGTTATCGAGTATACCATAGATATTTTTATAAATCGCCATGGTATGCAGGTTTCCTCACGATGTTTTCCTTCACCGTTTTAGTGCGTGGTGATTGACTATCAATATACATAGTTGAGAGTCTACTTAACTTATTTATACTAAACTAGCGGCCCGGCCCAGCTTCGCCCGGGTACAAATAGATTTCTGTACAATAATATGTACGTATTATACATATAAACTTTCTTCTTGAATCACTCTATCTATTAAAAAAAACACATCAAAATTTGTTGCGTAGTTTTAAAGATTTAAGCATACAAAGGGACATAGGGACAGAGAAAGCGACTTTGTTTTATACTATGTAGTGATTAGGTACCCTAAACACCAGTAATAAACTAGAATAATGGCTGTTATTTGTACCTAAGAGTTAAATAATGGTTCTGACCTTCAAGATTTGGAAAGGGCTTCGTTAATTGTCAGCGCTTTGAGAGCTAATGCGCTAAGTTACTTAGTAATTATAGTGTTCTTATGTTCTAGATTTTAGTTATATTAAAGGTAAGGTAAGTAATATTAGAAAGAGCTAATCCCTTGTTACATCTTAGCTGAATTCGTTGAAATATTATTGTTAGTTGACATGAAAAGTCAATTTAATTTTTGTTAAGTAGAGTAAAAAGCAAGAAATAATCGATTTATTTTTTAGTCTATGAATACGGGTTAAATATTATCAGTGTTAAGTAACTAGCCGAAGACAGGAGGCCAGGATGGGCTGATGATGATGATAATGTAAGTAATAGTTTTGTATAAACAACGATTTTTTATGAAAACAGCTGGAACAATATTTGGCGTACATTTTTGAGTTTTTTGTGATGATTCTAAAACATTGTCTATATTTCGGCTGATTATCAATGGTTCCCAATTCTTTATGGAATTTATCGAATTCTATAAGTTTGTAGCGAACAAACCAGCATGTAAAAGCTAGTTTTTAATATCCTTTCCGTCAAACACGCGAGACTCACATAAATCTTCAGCCCCTGTTTAATCCTCCTAGATGGGGATTTTCATAAAATCCTTTCTTATCGAATCTCAATATTATGGAAATTATGTATCAGACATTCATTTTAGTTTTTATAATTTATGGAGACATTATGATTTTACATACATACATAAACTCACGCCGTTTTCCCAGAAGGGGTAGGCAGAGGTGCATACACCCATATTTCGCAACGTTCCGTCTCACGATGGGATAGGACGGACACAAATTTCTGACTTTGGGCTGATAATGAATATAAAAATCAAATATCACTTTGCCCGGCTTGGGATTCGAATTCATGATATAAGCTTTGTAATCATTCTGTATAACAATTACGCCACTGAGGCATTTTTTAATATAATTTTTTTTGATTGTAAATTATTTCTATTTAAAGTTTATAAATCATGATCGATCTTAGCTATATAAAGCGACCGTTAAAGTGTTATAAGTTGAGTTAGTTGGATAATTATCTGGATTCCAAACTAGATATTGGGGATTGAACCCAGAGAACGCGCTTTGTCACGGATAAACCCCGCCGCACACGCTCACACTCGCATTGGCCGTCACGAGCCGTGAGCGAGTGGCAGTATTTAAAACCTCTGGCGTAGTACCAAACTCCGCATTTGCTCTCACGTGTCGACGCAGGACGCAGGACGTGAGAGCAAATGCGGAGTTTGGTACTGCGCAGTGCGCCATAGATTTTAAATACTGCCACTCGCACGCGACTAATGACGGCCCATGCGAGTGTGACCATGTGCGGCGGAGTTGACTTAGCTGTCGCGTTTCGTTCAGTGAGTCAATTTGTCCGATGCCCCGCTCCCCTGCTGATGACTATGAAAATGATTAAGACAAAAAATATAAAATAAAATGGATTTGGATTTCTGTCGCTGTTAGTACCACCCCGTCCTACCATATATTTGACGGGTTTGATATATTTTTTAATTGAAACAACTCCGCTTTACGCTTTAGTATGAATCTTGTACTTTCCAGTACTTCGTTCTCTAACTTTCGTGTATATTAGTTTTTCGTGATTTGTTGCTTTGTTGTATTGGATTTTTTACAGAAAATTAGCTGTAACCTCCAAGGAAAATTAAATTGAAAATATTTATTATTTCTTTTTGTAGCACGGAGGCCGTAAAGAAGGCTCTCCTAAATCTTTTGTTTTTTTCATATTTAAGTGGCAATAGAGGAATAAAACTACCCAATATATTTATAGTCCAGACATTTTAAGTCTTATAAGCGGAAAAAATCATAGTGAGCTGATTTTTTGTATACATCTTTATTTTAGCGTCGTAATGAAGATGTGAAAAATTTACATTGATATCGTGCCGGATAAAAAAGTTATAAAGGTCAAAATGTCATGAAAATTTTTCGCAATTCTCTCTTGACCTGATGGTCGAAGGTCAATAACGGTCATAATAAAAATTGTTTGCCGTGAATTTATTTTAAAAAAATGCATCTTGATTTTTTTTGTAAAATTAATCGGTTTCGGCTTCGATCAAATACATACTAGATACAGAGTCCGGAAAAAAATTGTATGCCAAAAGTGGTTGACATTGCTTATACTTATACATTTGAATTTAGAACTACTAGATGTAGCAAAAAGTCTTAAACTATAATCAACTTCAGCTAACAATAAACCTTATTCCTGTATATTAAGATTTATTATACTTTGGACTATCCTAAAATAATATAAGACCACACGCTCATTTGTGCTCTTATTTCTCTTGCCGTTTTTTAGGCCGTTACTTATAATGTAGTGTATATTTGATCGAAGATTCACACACAGTATTGTATCGTATACTAGATGTAAACTCTATTGCTTTTATTCGTGTTTGTAAGTTGTCATTATATTAATCAATCATTAATTTATTTACTTATGATACATAGGTATTACATAGTTGAAATAACATTAAATTAAGCGCTCTATGCTCCGTCTTAATCGGCATACAAGTACTGGGTTTTATACCTTAGATTATTTATAAATAAAAGGATATATTTTAGGAAAAAATGCATTTACCATCCAAATATAATCATAGGAAAAAAATAACAAAAAAAAATGTCCTTTTTTTTCAACTTGGTCTGTTGCATTGTGTCTGAAGTCGCTTATACTACCACCCAGCTTCGTTTTCGGTAGCAGTCTTAATATACCCTGTACATTAGTCCAATGTTGATATTCATTCCCTTGTTATCGAACTTTTTTAATAAAGTATATAAAATAATAAGGCAACAATATGCGCTGCTACTAAATAAAAGTTCAGCGAACGCTAATGCATAATCTATGGCGATAAGCAGGTGTGTCAACAATGAGTACAGTCGGGCACAGTTAGACAAAATATAATAGTATATAATATATAACAAAATATAATATAATATTAACTTGTTGCAAGTTCTAGTACGTATATCCGTATCAGGCCATATACGTCCCACTGCAGGGCACGGACCTCCTCTACTATCAAGAGTACGATTGAGAGTGGTTCAGCCGTATAGTCCACCACGCTGGCCTAGTGCGGGTTAGCGGACTAACATACCATAGACATTCTTATAAATCGCTATGGTATGCAGGTTTCCTCACGATGCTTTCTTTCACCGTTTTAGTGCGTAGTGATTGACAATACACACATGACTCCGAAAAGTCAGAGGTATGCCCTGGGATTCGAACCCGCGACCACCGTGAACATGTTGGCAGCCGCGGCTAGTCCGTTTACCAACAGGCCACCAGTACTTTTATAATATAGTGTAAATATTGTTTTTGAGATACCCTTTTTTGAATTCTTAAAATACATACTTTACATTTTTACATACCTTTAATATGCGCTGACTCAAAAACGCTATTTATTTATATATACGTCAAAAATCACTAATCAGATATTTAAAAGCTCATTTATTACTTTAAAATGACCAAGATTAAACTCAACCAGAAACTTGACATAATTTATTTAATAGTCACAGACATAGTCCTGAACTCAGATTAAATTATTTATATCTTGTATCATGAGCTAAGAGAAGATATGCAAGACTTCTCGCTCTCACAAATATCCGGAAGAAATAATTACAAACACTTGTATCGCAGGATCAAACCTGCGGTTTTTCGTTTCACAGCCAATGGTACGGAGCAATTTAGAATCAAGAACGGCAAATGTATTAATATCCAGTGTTGATGTTTTTTTTATAAAGATTGTTTTTGTTTATTGTGTTGAACATATTTTTATCTTATAGGAGGAAAATTCTTGTAGCATTTGGATCACTTGGTAGTAAGTGATCGCCGGCCATCTTGAACATTTGCAATGGGTATGCGTTGCAGCCTTTGAGGACGGAATGCCCTTGTATTTAAGCTCAAAGGGTTTTTGGGTTATATTTTTAAGTTATTTTTATTATTTATGTAGGATAAACAAACAGTTACACATTACAATATAGTTTGAAAATAATACTAGGTTTTATCGATGTATCAAATGAGTAATGTTTTGCCACCTCAACAACTGACCTTGTGAGAAAAACAACAAATTATTCTGTGCGCGACAGTACACCATTACCGCTATCCGCTTTCCATTCTTATCAGTATTATCAGCAGAGAGATTTTGGTAAAATCACCCAGCTCGCTCCGTGACGCCCCACTAAAATTTCAGTTTATTATCGCCAAACAAAAGGATTAATTTGGCGATTATAATTATAGCGAACAAAATTGTTTGTTGGCAGTCCGGGCGTTAAATTACTTGTGGATTTCTTAGAGATTCTATATTAGGTGGTTAAATGCATTATATATGCCAGTTTTATATATAAATAAATAAATAACACCCAACAGTCACATACATAGTCCTGACCCCACACTAAGATCGAGTCTTGTGTCGTGGGTATCAGGAACTACGAGAGACTTTTCGGTCTCACAAACACCCAGACCCGGAAGAAATATTTGTGGGCCGCACAAATATTTCTCTCGGTGCGGGGATCGAACCCGCGGCCTCTCGTTTCACAGGCGGCGTCTAACCAACTGCGCCACGGAGGCTGTATATATGCATTATACATTGTAGCCTGATTAACTACTGGACATATTAAAACTAAAAATCTGCTGGAAAATGAATAAAAAATATATTGTATAACCAGACAAATCGCACCTTCCTCTTATACATGGATAATTAAACAAGAAATACCTTCTTTGTGCATGACAACATGGCGGTCTAAAGAGGGCAAATTATAAAGGAAGGAAAAATTTATTATGTGATTAATGATGTACTCTTTTTGATCAAAGAAATAAAGCCTGATTCTTGTATTAAAATTTAAATAAACATGTTTTCTCTGTTTGCTTATTAAAATATTATTTTATATTTAATATTTATCAAAACCATCTTGTCTTACTCTCTTGAAATAATTCCAACTTAATTTTGTTGTGTAACTGTCCCCCTAAAGTAAAAATAAAATAAAAACCTCACGATATTATGAGTTTCCAAACCACAGCTAAATTCACTTCACATTTCATATGAAATCACATTCGGTTACGTGGCAGGAGGGCTACTCTCTACTCCAACACAACGAAGAATGTCGAACATCGCATGTAAAATTGACCGAATATGCCTAAATGTTGGAATCCTATATCGTACGTCTTAATCTTAGATTAAGTTTGAAGTGATTGATAAGTTTTATTGAGAATGGTATTGATTTTTAGAAGTTATTTTTTTATATCTTATACCGGGTATATCAAGAATACCACCGAAAACGAAGCCGGGTAGCAGTTTGATTGATTTTAGATACAATGCGACAGGTATTTTCAAAAGAAGACGAATTATTTTTTTCCAATCATCCTATTTGGGTGGTAAATAAATAGTTTTCTCTGAAATAATAATGTACACCCCTTAACTTTTAAAAGGTGTTTGGTACACAAGTGATTAAATTATTACTTGAAGAAACTATAGATTTACCACCAAATATAATAATATTTAAAATATCACAAAACTGACGCATTTCTTGCAACATTTTTAGGTGCAATATATTTGTAGTCTTTATTACCTCCCAGCTTCGTTTTCGGTAGCACTCTTGATATTCCCTGTATGTTTATTCATTCGAACATTCGAATTTCGTAGCGTAGTACAGAGTAACTCCCCAGAAAGCTGTGCTAATGAAATTCCGTCACGACGATATTTCCCTGGCGTTGCATTAAAACTCTTTTGTTCTTTCCAGTTCGGGCCGCGTTGCAGTTATTAAGGTATGAAGTTTTGCATTCATATTTTCGTCTATTCCACGGGTTATGACGTCATGTGTTGAACTATTTGGAGACTGGAATTCTACGTAGTTCGTTATTAATTCTCGACCGTATTTTGGTGTGTGAATTCTTGGTTGAATGCTGTTGTCAAAATATTAGGCAGAGTTTTTCTTTTTTGATATTTATATTGGACATGTTTATACTATTAGATTAGGAATATAATTGCTTGATGTTTAAATTATGAAAACATATCCTAAATAATGCGTCATATGGAGAAAAAAAAAACATATGTTTTGCAAAATAGCCTTTCTAGCCAAAAGTAATTAAAAACAGCATTTCTCTTTTAAACGCATATGTCTAATGCAAGATGACGTCATAGCGCAATATTGGCATCCTTTTCTGTCACTCCACCTAACAAATTCGAAAAGTTCTTGTTTAAGATTTTTCATAAAGTAATCTTTCGATATAAATAATGAAAAATGAGCCAACTTCCTTATTGTCAAAAAGGCTGTCAAAAGAGAAACCAAATCTTCAATAAATCATAAATAAAATTAGTAAACCCCCATAATTAGGAATACTAAGGACCCTCATATTGGAAGGTATTCGGCAAATGCCACTCCAAACGTTTGTAACAAGCCAATACCGTCTTGACTGTGCGTTCAATTTGTTGGTGTAATAGCTACTTTGTATTTAGAGTGGTTTATTTGCTGTAATTGGATTTGTTAGATTTTTGGGGTTAATGGTGGTGGCCCAGAGATTGAAAATAGAATAGACCTAATTAATGAAATAGCATGCAATTATTCCACTGCAATTTGAATAAATTTATATTTAAATAACACCCAACAGTCACATACATCCTGACCCCACACTAAGATCGAGTCTTGTGTCGTGGGTATCAGGAACTACGAGAGACTTTTCGGTCCTACAAACACCCAGACCAGTAAGAAATATTTGTGGGCCGCACAAACATTTTTATCGGTGCGTGGATCGAACTCGCGGCCTCTCGTTTCTCAGCCGGCATCTAACCAACTGCGCCACGCAGGCTTTCAAATTAGTAGTACCCAGACTGCTTCTGGCAAACAAGAGACCTATAATTATTGTAATTATATTAATTAGCTTTATTCAATATTCTATTAATGTATTGACAGACTGAACTCATTACATCGAGCGTCAAATCGGCGCCATCATTAAACGCCTCAAAAGGGTATTCAGGGCTTAATAATAGCTTAGCGTGGCAACTCACTAACGTTTTGGCGCGTATTTACTCGTTCTAAATAAACAGCAATGTACTATCCCTCCAGCACTGACTCGCCTCTACCAAGCGTCCTTCCGCACAGGTGTTGTGCCGGAATCTTGGAGGGAGGCCAATGTGCAACCGATCCCCAAAAAGGGTGATCGGTCGGACCCTACCAATTACCGCGCTATCGCTATCACCTCAGTGATGTGTAAGGTCATGGAGCGGATCATAAACGCTCAATAGGTCCGCTACCTGGAGGATCACTCGTTGATCAGTGACCGAGAATACGGATTCCGTCATAATCGATCGACGGGTGATCTTCTAGCATTTGTCCTGCATCGCTGGGGTGAAGCGATTGACCGGCGTGGCGAGGCTCTTGCTGTGAGCCTCGACATTGCCAAGGCGTTTGATAGGGTCTGGCACCGTGGTCTTCTGTCCAAGCTTCCGGCATACGGTCTGTCCGGCAACCTGTGTTCGTGGATTTCCGGCTTTCTGCATGAAATGAAATGAAATGTATTTATTGATCACGTAGGCAATTAAGGAGCTCTTATGACAAGTCAATACACATAGAACTTAATCTCTATTTACAATATATTTCCTATACTTATTATTACATATTTTAATTTCTTGCTTTTATCAATTTATTTATTTTTAAATTATTTTTATTTTTATTTATAATTAGTTTTATTTATTTATTTAGTTTTTATTCATATTTTATTTAAAGTATTAGTTTTTACTTTATAGTAATTTATTTGTCAAAGAAATACATTATTTACGTTAGTCAAATTAAATTATATTATTTGTGGACCATAAATATTACAACGGTGCGTAGCGGTTTATAGTTACCACCGGATCCAACGCGGCCCTTCCTGAGAAGACCCGGCGAAACAAACTCAGTGGGCTTACACTACCACTGGAACTACGCGACGCGACCCAGTCCTGAGTATATCCAGCGACTAAGACTCAGTGGGCTTGTTTTGGGTCCAACTTAGGACAACGACCATAAGTATTTCCGATACGTCCCGTATGTTTAGGCTTACTGCCGGATCCAACGCGGCCCTGACTGAGAAGACCCGGCGAACAAACTCAGCGGGCTTTACTTTACCACTGGATACTACGCGGCGCGACCCATTTCTGAGTAGATCCAGCGAGTCAAACTCAGTGGGCTTGGTTTTGGTCAATTTACTAAAATAAGTATTTGTGACTTGTCTTACAAGGATTTGCCATATTAATTATTATTTTTATATGATTTTTTCGATCGGTCGTCATATAATTTAATTGATTGTATATAGCTTAATTTTTGAGTTCACAATTTTAGATATTTTTAATTATTTAGATTAGGTGGTGTAATAATGCATGGGCGTAGAATACGTGTAGTCGTAGACGGACACGCTTCGGCGCTCATGTCGGTAAATGCCGGAGTTCCTCAGGGCTCGGTCCTGTCGCCCACCTTGTTTATTCTGCATATCAATGACATGTTGTCGCTTGGCATCATTCATTCATCACAATATATTTTTGAAAATTTAGTTCATGTCCATAAAAATAAAGAAAGTTTTCGTAAGATTAGCGATATTCATAACAAAAATACTAGGAATAAGAATAATCTAGCAACGCATAAGACCAGACTCCACAAGATCAGCAAATCTTTTAAGGGTTACTGTATACACTTTTATAACAAAGTTCCCAGTCACATTAAAGCCTTATCTATGACAAAATTCAAGCAAAAATTATGCAATAAAGCATATTATAAAATTTCAGAATATCTAGATGATAGCAAGGCTTGGGAATAGAATTAAATTAAATAAATGCGTAGTATCTCGGAGCGGAAGTCTTAGTGTGCTCTGTATAATATCATTTAAATTAAGTAACAAGTTAAATTTGCCATTGTTTTACAGTGTAAGTGATTGGTTATGTCATGCTCGCTAAAAAGTCTGTGCTTGCGGTGGCGTCGTGTGCCAGGTCGGTCACTTCCCTGCAACATGGTTGAGGAGGCCGATGGCTGGCACATGCGTCATACTCGTGAACGGGTGCTGCTTGCGTAGACTGGTCTATCCGATTTGCTTACATTGTAACGGATTCATTGATAGATTACATAAGGTCTTCGCAACTATTCACTGTTTTGGTGAAAAAGAGTATACTGATTCTTCGTTCTGGGCGACTTCGCTTCACTCAGCCATAGTAACTATAATATAATAATATTCGTATTAAAAATATTTTTAATAAACTGCTCTGATTTAAACCAACTTGTAAATTATGTAATAATCACTAAATTGTAAACTGGTTTTGAAAAGAGCAACACTAGAGTTTCTTGCCCGTTCTTCTCTAGTGAAAACCGCTTTCCGAACCGGGTGGTAGATAAAAAAAATGACTGAATCTAAACGATGTTGAACATTTTAATGGATTCAATAAATTATTTTCATTTCATTTCATTTCATTTTCAAATCAACTGTTTAGGAAACATATTTAAAATATTGAAGATTCTTTTGATATGCATCCTGTTTTCTGTTCAGCTTTTTCCCGGATGTTTTTGGTTGAAGCTATGCCATATGACTTATACATTTATTTTTTTAGTTTATATATTTATTTCTATTATTTTATTAAGGATTTTATTATAGCTTCTTATTTTCCTTTGTTTCTATTTTTTTATTTGCTATGTAACCGTGAAGGCCTATCGTTGGCTCTAGGTTATACATCATGTTATTTATACAATATTTGTAAGCTGTTTTTCCATGTACATAATAAATAAATAAATAACTATGAATAACAAAGATACTGTAGTGTACAGTAAAAGAAAAAAATGGCGAAGAAAACCGCACGCCTCAGAGTTTCACAAGACTTTCAAAGCTATGTGAATTACACCAAACCGCGCTAGCTTATTATTTAAATTATTTTCATTTTCATTTCATTTTCATTTTCATTTTCATTTTCATTTCATTTCATTTCATTTCATTGCTATGCAGATGACAGCACGTTTCATGGGCGATATCACTGCGGGCCTCCGGATTGCTGAGTCGAAACTGTGAAGGGACGCCAAGATCTTGTCATTGAGCTCAACCGGACCTTGGATCTCATTTCTACATGGGGTTCCAGGAATATGGTTAAGTTCAATGCCATGAAAACCCAGGTGTGTGGCGTTCACGTGCAAAAAATCCCCGTTCTCTCCCCTCCCCATTCTTCAGCGTGCTCCCCTCTCAATGCGGAATGATCTAAGTATTCTTGGTGTGGATATCCGCTGTGATCTCAATCCAAAGAATCACATCGAGGGCGTAATAACTGCCACATCACGCAGGGTTGGAGTCCTGAACAGGGTGCGTCGGTTTTTCACGCCCGGTCAGCTTTGTCGTTTATATAAAGCGCAGGTCCGGCCGGGTATGGAGTACTGCTCGCACCTCTGGGATGGATCCGCCCAGCACCTGCTCGATGCCTTAGATGGATTGCAGCGGCGGGCCATCCGCATTGTGAATGATGCAGACGTTACGAGCAATTTAGAGTCGCTACAACTCCGGAGGGATGTTGCCTCTCTAAGCGTGTTCTACGGCCTGTATCACGGTGAGTGCTCCGAAGAATTGTTCAAATTGATCCCCTCCTCTCCATTCCTAACCAGAACCACGCGTGCTGGCTTACGAAGCCATGGCTTGACGGTCCACACCATCCCGGCGCGAACCAAACGGTTCACAAATTCTTTTTTATGCCGCACCGTCAGGCTGTGGAATTGTTTGCCTTCTCGCGTGTTCCCTCCTTTATACAATCCTGGGTCCTTCCGCCGTAGTGTGAAGAGGCACCTTAGCAGACCGGCATAATTGTTTCCTTTGGCATGGGACTGCCGTCCGATGCCAATGGATACTCTGCCTGGGCGGCATTAGCACTTACCATCAGGTGCAATGCCGCCACTATGACGGGAAATTATAAAAAAAAAAACTATCAGCTATGGTATGCAGGTTTTCTTACGAAACATAAAACAGTTAGTACGCGAAGTAATAATATATTGTTGATGTGGAATGGACTCAAAAAGTATCTGCACCCGGGCAAAGCCAGAGTCGGGCGCTAGTTATTCATATGAGACTTGGAGTTCTACCATTCTACCATTTGTGGTAACATAAGACCGAATTCTACCATTCTACCATTGGTGTTACCGTAACATCAAATTCTACCATTCGTGGTAGAATAAAAGCGAATTCTACCATTCGTAGTAGCAAAAATGCCAATACTCACAAACCACCGCGATATATAAATGTCTATGTGTTAATTAACAGCTACATTTGGGCTAAGGCGTGGATAAATTGATCTGTCACGACACTGCGACATTTTGTGAATGAATCACACATGTTCTTGTGACATGCTTTTAGGGACCCTTGGGTGAAATCTGAAATGTATAAAGATTTGTTTCAATATGGTTTTGGTAAACTCTTTTCGAAGGATTTAGTGAGCCTGTTGTCATTTATAATTAAATAAAATTAAAGCTTTGTTGAGAAGCTTGCCTGATAGTAAGCGGCCATAATTATTTGTAGAATTTTGCAATTCCAGAGGCAAAGTCAAGCCGCTATTTCTTAGATAACTTAGATGATTTTAGTTGGTAATTTGCACGCTCTAAAAGGGACAAATGAAGATGCAATGTTTTCTTAGGAAAACATACCGTTCTTTATCTTATTGGACAAGTGTTAAAACTAGTCAATTTAATTTTTTTAATGAATTTATAAAAAAGTGATAGTCATGAATATTTAAGTATATTTTATACTCTACAGAACCTACCGACTACGTGTTGTATTCAAACTTCACCAGTCGTTTTAAGAAAAAGTTTCTCCAAATATAATTAGTACTATAACATTTCGTGATCTAGAAGTTTCAGCTCTCAATATTATATTATTATTAATTGATTATTTTCACTTTCACTTTTCCTCACATTGAAGGTTATTGTAGCTAGAGTAACTACTGGACATAATATTGAGACTTAGCATCTTATGTTTTAGGATGGCGGGCGCAGTGGAATGCCAAGCATTGCTTTGTATTTCAAGGTGTTGTTTGGTTTTGCTTACCATCAGGCGAACGACAAGCTCATCTCGCCACTCATGCAACAAAAAAAAGAAGAATTCTTATACTCAACATACGTACATCTTTCCCTACAATTACTACAGCATCTTGTGAAGGCGGTCTGAATCCAGCAACTTTAATTACTTTGTTCCTTCACTTTGTGGAGAACGGCTGACAATTGACGGCACGTGACCACAATTCATGAAGCTTTTCATATCGTCGGCCGTTATTTCTCTTTTGTGCCCTGCACATTGCCACTTTAACTTGCTAATCCGCTGGGCTATATTGGTACGCTTTGTTTTCTTAAGAATATTGCTAATATACCTATTGTGGTTAATAATCATTATTTTCTCAAAATAAATTAACATTTCACTCTATTAGTTATGTGCAATATAATAACATCAAATTTTTGGTAAAACTATGAATGTAATTGTCAATTATAATACAAAACAAAAACAATAAAGTGGGTAGAATTAAAAAAAAATGTATGACAAAAAGATTAATGTTGCATTTTTCGCAATTATATTACTAAACGAATGTAAACCTAGCGTGCATTAACGCGGGACTCGGAGGCCTATTGATGAACTAGATGCGCCTGCGAACATGCTCACGATGGTCGTGGGTTCAAATCCCAGGGCACACTTCTGACTTTACGGAGTCATGTGTGTATTGATAGTCAATCACCACGCAGGTTAACGGTGAAAGAAAACATCGTGAGGAAACCTGCATACCATAACGATTTGTAAGATTTCTATGGTGTGTAAAGTCCGCCTACCCGCTAGGCCACCTTAGTGGAAGATGTGGCCTAACCACTCTCAATTGTTCTCTTGAGTCGGATGTATATGAGCTGACACTGTAAGCAGAATGTTAAATTTATAAACTTGGATTTTTTGTTTTTATAATTTCCTTTAATTATTTTAATCTGTATTTGTATCAGCCCATATACGTCCCACTGCAGGGCACGGGCCTACTTTACAATCGGGAATACGATTGAGAGTGGTTAGGCAATATAGTTCACCACGCTGGCCTAATGCGGGTTGGTTAATTAATTTAATGCTATCATTAAACGGTTAGAAGGTATTGGCAGCTAATCGAAATATGTTTTTCAACTATATTTTTGTTCGGTTTCATAACCATTAATACAGCAAATTGTGAATTTATAATTGTCTCGAATCTGGATTCAAACAGCGTCATATGAAACTTCTATAACTGATTAAACAGTACATAAATTCGTTTGATCAATTACACTCGCTATATTTTATTTCTGATCCTCTATAGTCTGAAGCAAATGTTTTCCTACTAAATATGTAAGCCATATTGACATTCGGCAGTCTAAGAGCATTACGTCCAATAAAAACTCAAGTATAAGTTGGGGTTGAATAAATCGCCTTATCTTTGGTCGAGTCATGTATGCTCCCGTCATTGATTTAGATAGATCTATTGTTTTTGGGGTGTTTAGTGTGGTATGGGTAGGAGAAAATAGGTCATAGGATTTTTTTCATGAAGGCAATTTAGCTCTTATAACAAGCAATTTATACCACTTAATCTTATTTGCAAAATAATTGATTATGTAACTAAATGTATTTAGTTTGTGTTCTTCTTATTTATTATTTATAATTTGTAAGTAAAATGCTATTCAAGGAAATACATTACTTACGTTAATATAGGTATAGTATAATTATGTATCATATATTGTGTACATGTCAATTATATAATAATTCGTCTATCCTTCCAAAGGTTATTTGTAAGAAATAGTCTAGAGAGATAAGACCGCCATCTATACTTTTTTGTTCATTTGTAATATATTAAAGTGTTTATCCTTTTTATGTGCAGTTCAGAATAAATTTATAAAAACAATGTTTTAGTGGACCATGAGTATTACCCCTCTCAATCGTACTCTCGATTGTAGAGTAGGCCCGTGCCCTGCAGTGGGACGTATATGGGCTGATACAGAATGAGTATTACTAAAACGATGCGCAGCGGTTTAATGTCACCGCTGGTTTTATTAGTCTAGAAGTCCTTTTCAGTTCGAATCAACACAAAATTATAATGACCCAGTCCTGATACACAAGATATATATTTATTGGCTATGTTGGCAATTAAAGAGCTATTATGACAAGTCATATAGTAGATATAAGACTAATTTTATATTCGGAGGTTAAAATATACTGCCACTTTAATATTTTAGTTTATGAGGAACATGATAAACATAACAAAAGTTTTGTGGTAATCAAATATGATTTTTTTTTAACAAGGTAAATAGATTTTTACAAAAATAAATCCATACTACATTTATCAAAAAATGTATTCTTTTGCTAAGGCAGACTGTTTATGTCAAGTAAGAATTACCTTAATAATTTACAAAAAGGACTAAAAGAAAATCCTTTTTCTTCCGCGCAAGGTTTATGGCGCGAAAGGAAATGACAATAAATCTTCA
Organism: Hyles euphorbiae; assembly: GCA_023078785.2. Classification (NCBI taxonomy): domain Eukaryota; kingdom Metazoa; phylum Arthropoda; class Insecta; order Lepidoptera; family Sphingidae; genus Hyles; species Hyles euphorbiae. The sequence continues at coordinate 6,781,863 of CM041052.1, read as the reverse complement.
AAAACTTGGAAAAATACTCAGAGATACAGGGAATACAGCTTTATCTGTTTATGCGAATAAACAACAACCTAAAATGAGTTAGGATTTACAAGTTATGTAGAAAGAAAAAGAAAAATAAATATGATTGAGACAAGGCTGTGTAGTTTAGATTCCTTTGTAAGAAGAAATAGATTAAAAATATTTTTTTAGGGTCTGCCGTCATTTTTATCGGCCTATTTGGTTCATATTTATTAATCAATTTTTATTACTTGATTTAGTTCCGTCTTTATATTTTTAAATCTAATCAGGGTTCTGCAACAGTATATACATTTTCCAAATTAATACTATTATTTACTAGTAGCATTCTTATATACCAATTATAGGAGTATAAAAATAAAAATATACTTAAAGAAAAAAACGTCTGACGTTTTCTATTTATCGTGTCTACAAACTTATTTAACAAATTCAGTTCGTTGTAGTGGCGTGCTATGGTACCGTGTCACCTTTTGCCCTCCAATTGGTTGACATTTGACGGTTTGTCCAACATGCATAAATTATGTGTAAAAAATATATTAAATAGTCTTCGGCATTCTTATTCCATCTGAACTCTTTTTAGTAGGTAAATAACTAAATATATTATTACTTTATAGCTTTCGTGGTCACGGGGCGGACTGAGATATTAGACGTGAGTTATGAAACGTCGGGAACTCAAAAAATGTAAAAATTAAACTAAATCCGTGATAAAATCCAAAAATAATAGTTTTATTTCAATGTGTAACATTCGTGTAAATCTAAGAAACCATTAACTAAATATACTTTCGGTTAGCAACAGTATTGATATCAAAGAACATTGGTAAAATCATTGTTAATGCAATTCTTAAGCGTCTATAAATTTCATGTATAAAAATGTTAATAATTAATTTTCTAAGTAATTTTGGTGCCTAGCTCACGGCGTACCTAAGCCTGAATTACGAAAACACATTTTTCGTAAAACTCTATTGATATTTGCTTTATTTTTATTGGACAAGCGTTATGTCGTTTCAATGTTGCCATTTTTAAAATATAAGGTTGACTGGCTTTCTTGCAGTGTCTTTCTCAGATAATTAATGTGAAAAAATAGTGCAGAGAAGTGAGAACAGCAAAATAATCACTGATTAATTAATTAAGGAATAACAATTTGTTTCTGACGCCTGAAAGCGCTATTGTGCAAATAATAATAAATAGTTGTCCCCTGTTTCCTTTTTATTTCATTGCACATGATATTACTATTAGATTAATAAAATAAATAAGTACTTGATATTTAAATTGCGTGTAAAATATATTTTTTTACTTTTATTTGTGCGTCATAACTTTGCCTCACGCCAATATAAATGCAACAAAATAACTTTAACTACCCACCGAGTTTGATAAGATGTAGAAAATCTGTAAAACTTTATAGTGGAATATCTTTTTTCCTAGGCTTGCTACAATAGTACATTTTAAGAAAAAATTGTTAAGGAATTCGAAATATATATTTTAAAATATTTTTCATCTCAATACACACAAAAAAAATTACAACAAAAAAATGTATGGAGGATTATCATTGTTCTTTGTTGTTAATAATTAGTTCAATTTTCACTAATAAAGCACTGTTAATATCAGTACAAACAAAGCAATATCGAAGTTTTTGTAAAGTGTTATATTACTAGATATTATTCATACCAAAATGTTTTATTTTCTATTGAAATATGAATACTGAAATACAACACTCGCTTCTGAGTTATATTTGTTTTCGATCCAATAAATAATAATAGCTAAAACACAAATATTTATACATACATTATGAAAACCAAAACATAGCAAAACAAAAACAAAATGGCGGCATAAAAATATACTATCCAATCGCAGAACAATAGCTTAAATTGCAAAAACTCGTTGCCCCTAGGAAAAATGCAAAAAAAATATTCCCAAGACAATTCTAACGATTCGGTACAATCGTGAAACAAAGCGAGGAAAAAGATACAAAAAAAGAAATAAGAGGTTTTATACGGTAGAACGGGCGTACGGATCGCTCCCGGCCACTTCGGCTTTTTGGCATCGTAGGAACATTAAAAGGCCAGTTTGGCAATGTCAGAAAAAGAAATGGATGCTTGATTAATACATTTATATATCAGTTTCGTGGCTCCGTTTTGGTTTTGATAAATATTTAGTTTCGAGAGCTATGTTATTACTTAATGATTCATATTCATAAAATAATTATATTATATTTTAGAACAAGGTTTATTTTGTTAATAAGTCTGTGTTGTGTTTCAATCAACAATTAACACCCATTTAGCATGCAAGCATGTGCCACTATCAGGTCGTAATTTGTATATCTTTGTAACTACTTCTAAAGAGTAATAATGATAAAAAAAAAAGAATAAAAAACGACTCTTTCGCATTTAAAGTAGTTCAACTTACACGTATTAAAATTGAAATTAAAACTTATGTATATAACAAGCTGAAATGGAATCTTTATTAAAGGCAGAAGTTTTGTATTAAACCACAAGTCACACCACGCAACACAACAATCACAGTCGCCTTATAAAAACATTATTTTATGTATGTAATTTTCTTTATTGTATATCTAAAAGCTTTTGTTATTGGCTCAATTTTTCTACCATATTTACATTCTTGGCTGTTTACGACTTCCTTCGCTCCTTAAGTATTCAAGATGGCCGCTCTAACAAATATCCCTCCTATATTAAAAACAACAAAAGAGTTGATAATACATAAAAATATGTGTGAGTGTGTCAGATATATACAAAATTATTGTCTGTGCTATAGAGCAGCAGATTTGGGTCACGGATAAGTCCATATAAGGGCTCTTGATGGTAATCATAAAGGCGGTTTTTAGGTTAGATTTTTTTTAGTCTGTGACAGAATGAGGGTATTGCTTTTGTCTCAAGAGGGCGGTTAAGTAGATAAGCGTTTTGTTTATGAAATATATTTTAGACCTAGTAAAGCCAATGCTTTTGGTTGGTTAAGATAAAATATTATAATAAAATCTTATTATATACATTACACATTTACATTAAGACTAGTGGTTACACATGGCTTCACCTCTCTACAACGTTTAGTTCACTCCATATGAATGTTGAATAACCACTAACTTCTAGATAAACATACATACATACATACATACATACATAAACTCACGCCTATATCCCAGAAGGGGTAGGCAGAGGTGCCAGGACACCCACATTTCGCCTTGTATATTCCGTCCCACAATGTGATAGGTGGCGAGCCTATCGCCATATCGGGCACAAATTCCTGACTCTGGGCTGATATTGAATAGAAAAATCCAATATCACTTTGCCCAACCCGGGATTCGAACCCGAGACCTCAGCTTTGTAACCGTACCTCAGTACAACTACGCCACCGAGGCAGTCTTCTAGATAAACCTGCCAAAAAAAAATGTAAGTTTGTAAAATAGCCTTGATCACTTTTAAACAAAATTAAATATCAAATAATTAATCGATAAGATAGTCAGAAGCGTCAATGCAAAACAAACTCACTTTCGAATTAAAATTTTGGGATACAGATAAGGTAACTTTATGTAGAAAGTTGGAAACATTGTTTTGTATTCGTAATTTTGTTTGTTAATTGATATTCCCATCGCATTTTATGAATATGGTCTAAACCCAAAAGTTCTATCGTAAAAATTACAAGTTATTCAAATTTTTATAGACATTAGTTTTTATCTTTAGCAATTTTGGTTAGTCGTCGAAGTTTTACTAGTGTAAATGGCCAAAAGTCCCTATATTAAAATGGTGTAGCAATTTTTAATATGCGATGTTTTTTTATATGTTTATTGCTATGAAATATTTCGTAAATATGGAATAAGTACGATGTATTGACTTGTCATAAGAGCTATTTGGTTGCGTACATGACCAATAAACCAATTTCATTTTATTTCAATGGCGTAACGAGCATGCCCTTCACCTGATGGTAAGCGATACGACTGCTCATGGACAATAGCAATGCTTGGCGTTCCACTGCGCTCGCCATCCTGAGACATAAGATGTTACGTCCCAATATATCCAGTAGTTACTCTGGCTACAATATCCTTCAAACTGGAACATAACAGAGCGCTTACACTATTGTTTGACGGAAGAAATAGAAATTGCGGCGGTACCTACCCAGACGGTCACTTAAGAGACCAAAAATCATCAAAAGTCAAAAATGTCGCAAAATAAATCCGAACCTAGATAAGATAGTGTTTCTCACTCCACAAAACATTTAGCTTCAGCTTAATTATGCGGAATATACGACTATATGAATTCGTTTGTAAAACATAACACATCTAATAAAACGGACATACGTCGCGCGAACCGTTTAATGAATTATTTATGGGAGTCTCGTGTTTTTGTTGGCTGTAAAAACTTTATTTGTGTGTTTTTTGTCGCGGAATTGGGTAAAGAAATTCTTTTTGATATACATATAAGACAATTTCTTATATTGGGAATTATACAAAAGGGCTGAATAACAACATAGTATAAAACAAAGTCGCTTTCTCTGTCCCTATGTCCCTTTGTATGCTTAAATCTTTAAAAGTACGTTACGGATTTTGATGTGATTTTATTAATAGATAAAGTAATTTAAGAGGAAGATTTATATGTATAATACGTACATATTATAAAATTAAAAAATGCCATATAATACGTTAGTGTTTCAATCTGTAGAACCTTCTGGTGAAACTTCGATCCAGTTATGTCAAGACAAGTTCTAAAATCGCCACTATAGCTTAGAAACTCCTTCAATTATACGTGTTAGTGTCAGCTGTTGCGTATTAAGATAAACATCCACTATAGATTATACTCTATTGTTGTACATAAGCTATTAAAATCAATATGATAAGAACCCACTGAAGACTGCTAAGTAAACGGGAGTTTTAAAACACTAAATAGTTTTTAATATTCAAGTTTAAGTTTTCAGTTTTAAACCAGTCTTGTTTAATGTATAAATAAGGGGCTTAAGCTGCTAGTATTATGGAAAAGCTGAGTGAAATGTAAGCTTACCTGATGTTAAGTTTCCCGAACTAGGCCAGCGTAGTGGATTCTGGGCTTCTCTCAATCGAATATGAATGGTGAAACGAGCATGCCATTTACCCCGTAGTAAGCGATACGACCGCTTATCGATAGTAGCCAAACAAAGCATCACTTGGCATTTCTAAAATCTGAATACGTCTAGTGGTTATTCTGGCTACAATGTCCTTCAAACCGGATCACAGTGCATTACTGTTTGACGGGAGAAATAGACATTGCGGTAGTACCTACTGGTGGTAGGTCTCTCATATGTGAGAGGCTGTCTGGGTGGGTACCACCGCAATGTCTATTTCTCCCGACAAACAGCAGTTTAAATGCACTGTTGTGTTTCGGATTCAAGGACATTGTAGCCAGAGTAACTACTGGACATATTGAGACTTAACATCTTATATCTCAGGATGGCGAGCGCAGTAGAATGCCAAGCATTGCTTTGTAAATCAAGGTGTTGTTTGGTTTTGCTTCTGTTCATGAGCGGTCGCATCGATTACCATCAGGCGAACGGCATGCTCGTCTCGCCATTCACTGCGATAAAAAAAAAATATCTACCAGGGCGGCCTCTCCCATATGAGAGACCTGCCTACCGCCTTTGCGGAAGACCAATTTGATTTTATTACTAGCACATGCTAAAGATGAGCTGTTTTATTCCCAAGCACTGTTACATTAGTAGTTACGCGCCAGTGAAATGAGAGGCTGCGGGTTAGATCCTCGCACCGAGAGAAATACTTCTGCGGCCCACAAATATTTCTTTCGGGTCTGGGTGTTTGTGAGACCAAAAAGTCTCTCGTAGTTCCTGACACCTTAAGACTCGATCTTAGTGTAGGGTCAGGTCTGTGTATGTGACTCTTGGATGTTATTTATTACTTAAACTTGTAAGCCATTTCTTGTGATAAATAAATGTTTCTTTTTAACATAACGTCTGGACGTAGTGGACGCTTACCTTTCCTTTCACGATAACTTAATTCAAGTTTACATTAAGTCAATCCCCATTGTCAACACTATGTATTCAGTATAATTGCGTGTGCCTAGCCTGATCAAATTATAAGGGATACACTTTGTACAGGTGTATATTTAGATAGGATCGAGTTTAAACTTTGTATTTGATTTTGTTATACAAATTTTACTAATTAGATATGTTATTAGTTCTAAGTCTGACCTTTTAGTAATGGCGTCTTAGATTAACGTGAACGTTTACATTGAAATAGAACTTGCTTTTTACGGATTTTATCGCGGGTTGGTTTAAATTTTACATTTTAAAACTTGCTGACGTTTGAATTACTTTACAGCTTTCGTGTCATTTATTTCAATGACCTTTTATATCGTTTTGATGTAGAAGAAAATGTAATAGATGCGAGAAAATAGCCATTTATCGGAAGACAATAGGCGGTAAGGTCAATTGTTTCATCAATATAAAATAATGAATCTGAAGACCTTGATTGGTTGCTTCAAACAAAGGAATTAAGGTTAATTAGGTATGTGAGAGAACTGTCATAAGTGTTTGTGAAATGTAAAGTACATTTATAGTATAGCCACTGACAGATCGACAGTCTTATTTCGATAGGTAGTCGCCATGGTATGCTTAAATTCAAGTCTGGAACAACACTTTTTTAAACTTCAAAATAAACAGTTTGAAATGCCCAAGCTAAGCTAAGTGCAACCATATACATTTCACCTAACCTTAATAACAAGTAACCTTAATAAAAACATTAGGTGCTTCAGAAACAATTACACAAAAAGTGACTAAAGCTATCTTTATGATAAGATTCCCTGTTTCAAAAACGTAGAACACACAAGCCACAGAGGTTAGTAATTAAACAGGTCTTTATAAAAAAAATTGTCATACTTAATGTTTGGAGACCGTCCCGCCCTCATACCCGCCACTGCAACTCCTGTTATCCAGGATCAACAGTGGCACGCAATGTAATGATAATGAGTATTCAAGCTCGGCAAGTCTCCGGGAATGTCTAACGTGCCTTTAAATCTGGAACGAAATTAATCAAGAAGTAAATTAAAAATGGGAGGAGTTGAAAATATTGTTGTATTCTTCCCTCCGTAGCAAACTCAACAAAGTATACTTGATGTTTGTGTAGTGTCAGTTTTTCCAGACGCCCTCATTATTATTTAACTGGAGCGCGGCTGAAGTCTTACGGACAATTTAATTTGAATGTTCTCTGTAGATGTACTCGTAGATGTGTGAAGTGCGTGAGTGACTTTTTATAACCAACGAAGTGTGATTCGCCGAGATGTTTAGGGTTAGAATACCAGGGCACACCTCGAAATATTGTTTTATAAGATAAAGATATTTAAATTAATATAAAGCATAGGTCCTATATGTTTGGTACTTGGAGGTCCGCCTACAATTTTATTTTATTTTGATTTGTTGGCTAGTCAAGTGATTTAAGAAAATTAATCAACATGGTTGATAAATAAAAAATCTTAGGAATTATATTGAAGCTCTAATTTAGTAGTAACTTCCACCAAAACAAAAACACCATCAATTCTCACTATTAGCCAAGTTTAATCTTCAATTTCGTTTGTGGTTAAAGTGGTGAACCATGACGGATATTAAATTCACTGCCGGCTCTAAATTAATTATGAACTTTAACAGTATGCACTTAACTGCGGTTAAAGATAACTGTTAAAGTTAGCGCACGATTTGAATTTAAAATTTTGGGAAATGTGTCATTTGGGATTGCACCAGAATTTTGCCCCGACTTAGATCCCAAGGGACACCTTTGAGTCCGCGAAGCTGTGAGTGTTCGTAGTTAATTCATTGCTTAGATTACCGAGGAGACATCTTAAGGTAACCTGAATACCTGACAAGTTCTGCTCAAGTTTTTTCTCTCTATTTCTCTTCACCCACTGGAATTCCACTGCTGAACATAGGCCTCGAAGATCTCTACATTGACATAATGGAATCGGCCTGCATTCAACGACTGCCTGCAATCTTAACCAGGTCAATCTTATGGGCGGGTGCCCAAGTATTCGCTTACCAGCACGTGGCCTCCACTCCAGAACCGTCCGGCCCCTTAGGCCATTAGTTCATTCGCTCAATGTGCCGGGCTCACTATTACTTCTATTTGCTGTCCCTATAAATTATTTTCTAATCAAAGAATTTCTGGGGTATATTCTACCAAACGCATATGATCAACCTTATAAATTTAAATACCTACTGCTCCAAGAGTTGGTGAAATTAAATGAAAATAATCTATTAAAATGTTGCCATTTTGATTTAACTGTTTTTTTTATCTACCACCCGGTTTTGAAAGCAGTTTTCACTAGAGAAGAACGGGCAAAAAACTCTAGTGTTGCTCTTTTCAAAACCAGTCTATAATATAGTGATTATCACAAAAGTTACAAGTGGTTTAAATCAGAGTAGTTCACAAATTATTTTTTATAATATTTAAACATAAATATGTTTAGGTTATATATAATATAATGTCAGGAAAGTACGCCGTAATAAAATTCAAACCAAAGCATTCTGCAGCATGCATAAAACATTCTATTGCGTGTGTGGGATAAGGGAAAAGTTTAAGAAAACCGTAAACTGAGAAAACACTTTTATGACATCGGTTCGAACGAGCTAAGTTACCTGCTAAGTAATGAGTGTTGTCCACCCACAATAATACATAAAACACCCATATCATATGCATTTAAGTAGTTTCCAACCTTTGGAAATACGAAAGACTGCAAAGAAAATTGTTAGAGCTGATATAGTTGCCTTGAACTTTTAATATTATGACCGACAAACTACCAAATAAAGCTTGGGTTATGTATGTATATGTATGTTGCCGTATCATTAAATTGAGAGGGGAATGGTAAGAAAACAGAATGAGAAAAGGAAAGGAGCCTAGGGCATCCGAAAATATCACTCGCCGTACTAAATGCGACAGCAAAGCCATATGTGTATTGATAGGCGATCGCCACGTATTACAACGGTGAAGGAAAACATCCTGAGGAAATCTTTATGCCATAGCGATTTGAATGAATTTGTATGGTATGTAAAATCCGCCAAACCGTAGGCTAGCGTTGTGGATTATACGGCCTAACCGTTCTCAATCGTACTCTCGATTGTGGAGGAAGCCCGTGTTCTAAAGTGGGACTTCTATGGGCTGATGCAGTTATAGAACTATTTATATAGTATAATTATTATTATGAATAATTTATGAACTGCTCTGAATTTCAACTTCTGTATGATCACTGTATTGTAAACTTATTTTGAAAAGAGCAACGCTAGAGTTTCTTGCCCGTTCTTCTCTGGCGGAAACAACCTTGTGAAACGGGTGGTAGTGGAAAAAAAAAGTGACTAAATCTAAATAGTGTATGACATGTTATGGAATCAATAAATATTTTCATTTCATTTCATTGAAAATGATCAAAAAATGAATTAAACTTTTTAAATATCCCAAATTAAAATTTCATTTGGCAAGTATGTAAAACACAACAAAATAAATATTGGTTTATGTTCAACGTATCGTATCGGAAAGTTTATCTGAATCTCTCATTAAAAGTCTCGCTGTAAAGTGTTTGCGGGTAGATGGATTTCCGAATACCTACTTCTAGTTAGAAATGAAACGGTTTATTTTAGTTTTTGCCTGCAGTTCCAATTCACATTTGCAATCAAAATGATTGCAATAAATGAAATATTTATAGCATAGAATTTAAATGAAATTTTGTTTATTTTTATACATAAAAAAACACATAATATTATGATAAAATAACTTAATTTAAAAATAAGAACGAGCTTACTGCACAAGGCAATCTTTTTCAGGCAAACTAAAAGATATATTTTATATTTGATTTCGAGTGAACCATTTTTTTTAATTTTGTTACATCTCATTTCCTATCTCAGAAACACAGAATGGCCTTGAGAATATTGTATAATGAACTATCCGCTATAGTTTTGTTATATTGTGTATAGCGCTTCCAATAGATCGTTAGAATATCCTTGGACGCCTATGGGTAGTAGAACACTTCATACTGGGTATATGCAGACTGCTACCGAAAACGAAGCCGGGTGGTAGTTTTAGTGAGTATAAACATAATGCAACTACAATTTTTTTTATGATTTTTTTAAATATCGTAATTTTTGGGTCATATCAACAATCATAGTTTTTGCTAAAATAATAATTTTAACTCTTTTATACCTTAGAGTCCTTAGAAATTAAAGGGTATACACTATTGTTTTAGGAATAAAAATGAATTTACCATCCATACACGACCATATGAAAAAAAAAATAACAAAAAACAAAAGTCGCTTTTTTTTCAACATTTTCTGTTGCAATGTGTCTGAACTCACTAAAACTACCACCCGGCTTCGATTTCGGTAGCAGTCTTGAGATACCCTGTATATTTAAGAGAGAGAAATGGAGATAATCGAGACAACATGCTAAAAATATTACATCACATATCAAAGATAATGAACATTCCTCATGCGTCCTCTAGCCTCTACTCCAAATAGTTACAAGTTTGAAACTATATATTGTAAGTTTGCCCGTTGTTGAAGATGGTTTGAAATGAATTTCTTCATTTTGAAGTGAATCATAGGAATTTAGATGGGGTCGTAACATGAATTACTGACTAACTATAAGTTGACAAGAATTATATAATCCAACTGACTCGGTGGCGTAGTTCTACAAGAGTACGGTTACAATGCTGAATTCCCGGGTTCGAATCCCGGGTCGGGCAAAGTGATATTACATTTTTCTATTCATTATCAGCCAAGAGTTAGGAGTTTGTGCCCAATATGGCGATAGGCTCGCCATCTATTACATCGTGGGACGGAATATAAAAAGCGAAATGTGGGTGTTCTGGCACCTTTGCCTACCCCTTCTGGGAAAAAGGCGTGAGTTTATATATTATATATTATGTTTATATTTCAACCGTTAACTGTCGATTTAATCGTGTCGCTTACTTATATGGTAAACTAATAATATATTAATAAATTTGGGTTAAATATGACAACATAAATATTACTAAACCAACAATATTCGCGATATATCGTTCAGTATTTGCCTTACGTATTACAATCACATTTCTCGAACATGATCTATTGTATCCATGTTTATTCGAATGTGCCAGAAATACATGTAATCATAATCAAATCACTATATGGCCTAACCACTCTCAATCGTACTCTCGATTGTACAGTAGGCCCGTGTTCTGCAGTGGGACGTAAATGGGCTGATAGAGATGACCAAATCAGAATATTATTTTATATTATAGTTTTTTCTTCTTATAGTTTATTTTGAAAATATTGTTTAAGGAAGAAGTCACTGGTGGTAGGTCCCCATAAGTGAGAGGCCACCTAAGTAGATACCACCGCAATGTCTATTTTTCTTGCCATACACACAGAATTGCAAATGCCCTTTGAAATAAAACTATTGTAGCGGTCAGTGGTGTGGTGTAGGCACCTATGTGCGGTAGGTGGTGAATGCGGTAGTGTCGGTTGACACTGTCTCGTGTAACGAGCCAGTGACTACGGGTGCAGCGCAAGGAGAAATCAAACGTTGCAATGTTCTAACGTTTATTGCACAGCACAACACACAAGAAGAACAGTCACAATAAACGTCAACATATAAAGCGTCTTAGCACTACTTATTCTACACACTATACTAAAAACTACAAACTAAAGAAGGATAGACAAAGCGACAGTCTTAATTACAACACCGATACACTAATATATGTACAGGCGTACGGTATGTAGCGGTTAGCGGTACGTGGCGCAAAGCGATAGCAAAAGCGGAAAAGACAACGGTGTGTCGCACGGACGATCGAGAGACGACTGCCGGCGGCGGCGAGCCGACTGGCTGCGCCGGCGCGGGTCCGGTGACGTCACGACTACCTGAGTTGCCCTATTGTTCGAACGATCAGCTGGCCGACCGTTATCGCTTGTTTCGCTATAATAAATCGGTGTGAGGACTGTATGTGTGTTTGTTGATTAAGATTATTTTAATATAATGAAAGTGTGATGTATGAATGTGTAAGTGTAATGTTGTGAATGGTAAGTGTGTTTAATGTATTGTGGGGTCTCCCCACATCACTCCCCCCCAGAGACCTGGTTAGGGGCGATAGAAATCAGGAAACCGGACTCGCCGTCCAGAGCGAGTTGTGTTGGGTATCCTGCCATCCTGTGGTATTTTATCCTGAACGGTTGGGACAGGTATTTGTGGTGATGGTGATGTGGGTGGCGTTTCACCTGCATCGCTTAATATATAAGCAGGTTTTAGTCGGTCCACGGTTACAGTGACAACTTTCCCGAGTATGAGGAGCTTGTACACTTTGTCTGTGCGCCCGACGACCTTGTAAGGGCCTGTATAAGCAGGCTGGAAAGGAGTACGCGAAGCGCCTTCTCGAAGGAAGACATGATTCGCAGTGGCCAGGTCCTTAAAAATAAATGTTTTATTTTTGTTGTGGCGTGACGCCGCCACTGGCTTGAGCTTCTCAGCGAATAATCGTAGGCGCGCCGTGAAGTCCGAAGTGTCGGTCGTGCACGGAGTGCTTATATTAAAAAATTCGCCGGGAAGTCTTAGGGGCTCGCCGTATACCAGCTCCGCGGAGGATGCCTTTAGGTCTTCTTTAAGAGCGCTACGAATGCCTAGTAGTACCAACGGCAAGACTTCTGTCCAGTTGTTGTTAGCATGACAGGTAATGGAGGCTTTGAGCTGTCTATGAAAGCGCTCCACCAATCCATTGCAGGACGGGTGGTACGCAGTTGTACGCCTATGTTGGAAGCCGGTGATTTTGGAGACATATTGAAACAGGGCGGACTCAAATTGTCGTCCGCGGTCTGTGACAATATGCTCCGGACATCCAAACCTAGATATCCAACTGGATATTAGGGCTTTTGCTACTGTCTCTGCCGTGATATCCGGTATCGGTGTCACTTCGGGCCACCGAGTAAACCGATCAATAGCTGTGAGGCAGTAGCGGAATCCCTGAGAAACAGGAAGAGGTCCTATTAGGTCTATATGGACCTGCTTAAAGCGTGCGCGGGGCAAATCAAAATTGCCCAATGGTGCCGAAACGTGTTTGGTCACCTTGACATGGCACGCAAGTTCGTGTCCATTCCCGGCAGTCTTTTCGGACTCCCGGCCAGACGAACCGTTCCGCCACTAATTTGACGGTCGCGGCAGCGCCAGGGTGGCTTAGGGAATGGAGGCTGTCGAAAACCTGCCTGCGGAAACTACTTGTGACGAATGGCCTGGGGGTAGGCGTACTGATATCGCAGTATAAGGGGCTACGACACCCAGGTAAATCTCGTTTCGACAAGCGGAGGGATAAACCGTCTGCCAAGTATTGGCGCAGTTCTGGATCGTTCTCCTGAGATTCAGCAAGCTTGGCCAAATCAATAGGTGCTCCCAGTTCATCGACGCGGGATAAGGTGTCGGCCACGACGTTGTCCCTGCCGGAAATGTGCCTTATGTCGGTTGTGAACTGGGAGATGTAATCCAGCTGGCGGAATTGCCTCGGGGAACAACTCTGCTTTCTTTCCCCGAATGCAAAGGTGATAGGCTTATGGTCTGTGTAAATAGTGAAGTCCCTCGCCTCGACCATATACCGAAAATGTTTAATTGCTTCGTAGATCGCCAGAAGCTCACGATCATACGGTGAATATTTTAGCTGCGAGGGGCTTAGCTTCCGGGAAAAGAAAGCGAGCGGCCGCCATGCGTTGTCCTGAAGTTGCTGTAGGACAGCTCCAATTGCAGTGTCGGATGCATCCGTGACCAATGCAAGTTTGGCTCGACAGTCAGGGTGCGCAAGTAATGCTGCATTGGATAAACTGTCCTTGGTTTCTGCAAAGGCCTTAAGGGCATCGCCGGCCAGGGTTATGGGTGTAGAACCCTTTACAGCCCCCGTAAGGAGAGCGTTGAGAGGCGCTTGGGTTTTCGCAGCGTTAGGCAAGAAACGCCTATAGAAATTGGCCATGCCCAGAAATCTTCTCAACGACCTTACGTTCGTTGGTGGGGGAAAGTCTTGTATGGCCTTTACTTTTTCGTCCAAGGGTTTTGTTCCGTTCGCCGAAATACGGTACCCAAGGAAGGTTACTTCGGGGGCTCCAAAAACACACTTGGACGTGTTTATGACCATACCGTAATCCCGTAGCCTGGAAAATATTTGCCGCAGGTGGTTCTCGTGTTCGACTTCGTTTTTGCTGAAGACGAGAAAATCATCCAGGTAGCAATAAACGAAGTCGAGTCCGCGCGTTAACTCGTCCACGAAACGTTGGAACGTTTGGCCCGCATTACGTAGACCGAACGTCATGTAGGGGAACTCGAACATCCCGAACGGTGTGGTAATGGCCGTTTTAGGCACGTCCTCTGCGTTGACAGGTATCTGGTGGTAGGCCTTCACTAGGTCTATTGTGCTGAAGATCTTGCAACCTGTCAAGGAGTGGGCAAAATCTTGAATATGCCTAATTGGATACCTGTCAGGCACGGTGCGGGCGTTAAGCCTGCGGTAATCACCGCATGGACGCCATCCGTTGTCCTTTTTCGCGGCGAGGTGCAACGGCGAAGACCAGGAACTCTCGGATGGTCTTGCTGTTCCATTGGCGAGCATGGACTGAAATTCTTCCCGCGCTATTTTCAGTTTGTCTGGAGCTAGACGTCGGGGAGAGGATGATACTGGTGGCCCTGGTGTCGTGCGTATGTGGTGTACAGTGTTGTGTTTGACGGTGCGGTGCGTACCAGCTGGTCGGGTAATCTCTGGAAAATTATATAAAATCTTATGAAATTTTGTATCGCCAGAAACAACTTTTACAGAGTACAATACGCTACTGTTATTAGCAAGGCTAGCTACGGAAGTTACAGAAGTAGTGCCGTCAATAAGGCGTTTACCTCTACAATCGACAATAATATTGTAAAAATTTAAAAAATCTACGCCTATGATGGGTTTTGTAACGTCAGCTACTACAAAACTCCAAGCAAAATCTCTACGTAACCCAAAGTTGAGATTAAGGTGTACATAACCGTATGTTTTTATGTTGGATCCGTTTGCGGCGCACAGCTGGAAATCCGTTGATGCACGACGTTCACGCAGCCCCGACCGAGGAAAGACACAGAGGTCGCTCCCAGTGTCGACCAAGAACTGCGTCCCTGAAGATCGGTCGGTGATGAAAAGGCGACCAGCAGAAGGTGGGCAATCGTCTGTCGCCATTACAGATTGCCCGTGGCGTTTCCCGCCACGTTGTAGTCGCATGGCTTCAAGCACCTGCGCGCGTTGGTCCCGAACTTGACATGATACCAACATATCGGGTACCGTCGGTAGTTGGAGCTTGAACGGGTTCTGCTTCCTGAAGAAGATCGTCGGCGTTGTGGTCTGGAATGCCAAGGAGCTCTGTTCTTAGGCCTATGTTCTCGAGCTTGATCGTCGAGTTTCGTCTCCAGTCGCTTCACCATTCTTCGCAGCTCTGCTATCTCCCCAGACGAACTGCCGCAGGAACACACATGGGAAGTGGAGGTTGATGCGACGTTAACAGGCGCGGTTAGATCTTGCACTCGGTCGGCAAGGTCCGCTAACTGCTGGAGAGAGTGGGTAGTTTGAGACGCCAGCAAAGTTTGTATCTCCCTTGGTAGCCGGTCACACCATATGGTCTTTAAAAAATCTTCCGGAACTCGTGATCCAGCCAGATCTTGGAGGTGGCGCAGGAATTGGGATGGCTTCCTGTCTCCCAGCTGTTCATGTGTTAGAAGCTGGCGTACTTTCATCTCGTGCGAAGCCGTAAGTCGCTTGATTAATTCGCCCTTTATGCGCTCGTACTTGTGAGTTTTCGGAGGGCTGACGATAATATCCTTTATCGTCTTGGCATGAGCCATATCTAGATTCATGATGACGGTAGTGTACCTTGCAGCGTCATCAGTGATGCCTAACAAATTGAATTGGCCTTCCAAAAGTGCGAACCAGAGTTCGGGCTCGTCCGGAGAAAACGTTGGCATTTTAAAATTTGGATTGAAAATTTCGGCCGTTATTGTCTCTGGTTTAACGGGCGTGCACACTTTTTTAGCCCGGCGGGTTACCTTGTCGTCTTCCTGACGTTGTCTCACGGTTATGTCTGAATCGCTGCTGTCGCTCATGATGTATTCCTTGTCGGGGTCACCAATTATGTAGCGGTCAGTGGTGTGGTGTAGGCACCTATGTGCGGTAGGTGGTGAATGCGGTAGTGTCGGTTGACACTGTCTCGTGTAACGAGCCAGTGACTACGGGTGCAGCGCAAGGAGAAATCAAACGTTGCAATGTTCTAACGTTTATTGCACAGCACAACACACAAGAAGAACAGTCACAATAAACGTCAACATATAAAGCGTCTTAGCACTACTTATTCTACACACTATACTAAAAACTACAAACTAAAGAAGGATAGACAAAGCGACAGTCTTAATTACAACACCGATACACTAATATATGTACAGGCGTACGGTATGTAGCGGTTAGCGGTACGTGGCGCAAAGCGATAGCAAAAGCGGAAAAGACAACGGTGTGTCGCACGGACGATCGAGAGACGACTGCCGGCGGCGGCGAGCCGACTGGCTGCGCCGGCGCGGGTCCGGTGACGTCACGACTACCTGAGTTGCCCTATTGTTCGAACGATCAGCTGGCCGACCGTTATCGCTTGTTTCGCTATAATAAATCGGTGTGAGGACTGTATGTGTGTTTGTTGATTAAGATTATTTTAATATAGTGAAAGTGTGATGTATGAATGTGTAAGTGTAATGTTGTGAATGGTAAGTGTGTTTAATGTATTGTGGGGTCTCCCCACACTATTATTTACGGATTTTATCGCGAATTTGGTTTATTTTTTACATTTTTGACTTCCCGACGTTTCAATTACTTCACTGCTTTCGTGGTCACGGGCTGAAGTATTAGGCCTGGTGCAAATGCACTGTTGTGTTTCGTATTCAAGGAAATCGTAGCCGGAGGAAATCGTAACTACTGGACATATTGAGAATTAAACTTATGTCTCAGGGTGCCATTCGTATAAGCCAGGACAGCAAGAATTTTAATACGGAGGATATAAGATTTCGCATCCAATTATAGTGAGATATATTGTGGTCCGGGCGAATACGAATATTCTACAATCGTATAAAATTTACTTTTTGTTGACTTTCCTAACTATTAAGTATAGCATAAGGAGGAAATATTAGATTTTGTATTGTTTTGAAATAAAATTATTATAAAACATTGAAATAAAACCGTTATTAAACTATTTCTAACGCTGTGGCGCTGTCGGTTAGACGCTGCCTGTGAAAATAGAGGCCGCGTGTTCGATCCCCGAAACGAGAGAAATGTTTGTGCGGCCCACAAATATTTCTTTCAGGTCTAGACGCTTGTGAGACCGAAAAGTCTCTCGTAGTTCCTGATACTCACGACACAAGACTCGATCTTAGTGTGGGGTTAAGACTATGTATGTGACTATTGGCTGTATTTGTTTATCCCTTACAACTATATGGTTATGACTGCCTCAGTGGCGTAGTTGTACTGCGGTACGGTTACAAAGCTGAGGTCTCGGGTTGGAATCACGGGTTGGGCAAAGTGATACTGGATTTTTCTATTCATTATTAGACTTAAATTCCTGACTTTGGGTCAAGAATTTGTGCCCGATATGGCGATGGGCTCGCCACCTATCACATCGTCGGACGGAGCGTACAAGGCGAAATGTGGATGTCCTAGCACTTCTGCCTACCCCTTCTGGGAAAAAGGCGCGAGTTTATGTATGTCTATTTCATAGCGTAGAGAAGTGTTTACGCATTCAAATCAGATATTGACAGCGTGAATAGAAATAGGAAGGGCGCCTGTGTTATTACGTTTAATTTAATCTGCATTCACAAGGTTGGAGCTTGATTGACGTAGGGACCTAGTATGTACCACGTGGCACACTCCATCAACTGTTGTGACGTATTTGATTTTAAAGGGAACGCCCGAGATTTTCCTTTCAAAATCAAAAGGAAATTAACATGTTTAAACCTTCACCTCTACTTTTCTTATTACAATCTTATAGTCCGTGAGCCAGGTGCAAATTTGGTTAATTATTTCCTCTCAAGAGATAATTCGTGAGATGCATCAGAGTATAGTATTATAAAGCATCGTGAAAGTCAGCTGGTGCCCGGTTGGGGGGATGAGCGGGTGTAGCCTCCCACGTATGAAAAAAAAATTAATACATTCACTGATTTCCTCTCAGCTGAAATTTTGTCAAATTGTAGCTCATCTAATATCTCAACGAAAAAAAATAATCAGCTGGTTACAACGTGGTGTATTGTACGTCAGCTGGTGTCTCGAACATGAAAAAAAATATTTTATTTTCAGTGATTTCCTCTCAAACAAAAATTTACCTGATGATAGCTTATATGTAACTGTGGATAAATATATAGGTCAGCTGGCTGTATCTTGGTGGAAAAACCGTCAGCTGATACTTTGAAAGTTATTACATAGGAATTAGGCAGGAGCATCTACTGTCAATTTAAATACATCAGCTGACTAGCTTTTCCTCGACTTATTGCTAGCTGTTTTTTTTTATTTATCGCATCAGTATATTAACAATCAACTCACAAATTTTCATCTGGGAGGAAATGACGTATCTTTAACCCCTGACAAGCACACATCTAAACCGTATACCTCTTTAGGCATTGAGGGTGAAAAGTACCCAACATATTTCATTTTCAAATATATTGATCCCTAATAAAGTTAGAGAATTTTTTTTAAAAATTAAAGCTCAAAAAATTCTCTACAAAATAGATATAATATTAAATTAATTAGTGCCAATTAAAAGAGATAAAAATACTATCGAAGTTTAAATATACACAAAGAATTCTAACGAAATAAAATTTTTAAATAAAAGAAAATATTTTTGAGAAGATAGAAGAGTTTGTTTGCCATATGTATGGATTTAATCGTCTAAAAAAGATCAATGAGGCAAGAGTAGCGTCGTTTGAAAAAACATATAAATTTTTGGATACTGAAACTTTCAAGTTACCAAAAAAAGGTATTGATGGCTCTTCTTTACCACCATGCAGATCAGAGCTATATCAGCAATTTTTAAGAGCATGTTACATTGCTCAAATTTGGTCACATGCACACCTGAAGGTTCCAACTTCTCATGATCCTGTAGATTATGGTTGGGCAGAAATCGACAACAAGTATGAATTCACCTGGTTTTCTGGAAGTCAGTTACCATCATCGATTAATGAAATCACTATTCAGCCTGAAAAAGGTAACATTTTTTATAATTTTGATTATATTATGTTAAAATACGCATCCTAATCTTTTTTTAAATTTTTGTACAGACAGCTCTGACAGCGACTCTGACGATGAATCGGAAAGAGAGGAAAGTGACTCAAGCCAGAGCGAAAACGAAAATGAATAAATCACATTGTTATTTCTCATTGTCATTTTTCATCACGTTTATATAATAAATATTATTTATCGAGTAACTAGTTAATTTATACTAAGCTAATTGTTTATTTAATTATTTAAATATATCTAATATCATTTGATAACATACTTATTCGTTTCAAAAACATTGATACAGAATATTTATTTCAACTCAACTCTCATATTGAAGCAGCGCTATGTATAATTAAAGATACGTCATTTCCTCCCAGATGAAAATTTGTGAGTTGATTGTTAATATACTGATGCGATAAATAAAAAAAATCAGCTAGCAATAAGTCGAGGAAAAGCTAGTCAGCTGATGCATTTAAATTGACAGTAGATGCTCCTGCCTAACTCCTATGTAATAACTTTCAAAGTATCAGCTGACGGTTTTTCCACCAAGATACAGCCAGCTGACCTATATATTTATCCACAGTTACATATAAGCTATCATCAGGTAAATTTTTGTTTGAGAGGAAATCACTGAAAATAAAAATAAAAAATCATGTTCGAGACACCAGCTGACGTACAATACACCACGTTGTAACCAGCTGATTATTTTTTTTCGTTGAGATATTAGATGAGCTACAATTTGACAAAATTTCAGCTGAGAGGAAATCAGTGAATGTATTAATTTTTTTTTCATGCGTGGGAGGCTACACCCGCTCATCCCCCCAACCGAGTGCCAGCTGACGTTCACAAGGCTTCATAATACTATACTCTGATGCATTTTACTAATTACCGCTTGAGAGGAAATTGGTCATGAAAATCTGTTGCTGGCTCCCGGACTATTAGGGTTATCTGTAATAAATTATTACGAAAGGCAACATATCCGCTATTTTTTTACCGGGTATATTAAGACTGCTATCGAAAACGAAGCCGGGTGGTAGTTTTAGTGACGACAAACATAAAGCAACAAAAAAAATCGCAAAGTAACGCGACATTAATTTTTATGATTTTTTAAATATCGTCATTTTTGGTTGGTAAGTCCCTAGTTTTAGGTAAAATAATAATTTAAACTCTTTTATACCTTAGAGTATTTATAAATAAAAGGGTATATATTATTATTTTAGGAAAAAATATATTTTGTACCCGGTATATTGTGCACAATAAACATAACAGTATACAGAGAAAATGTGGCAACAAGGTGCAAATAACGATCTTATTATGTACTTTTTCAAAACAGTTGTTAGTGGATCAGATGTCCCCGATATACAACAAACTATTAGTAGGTCTCTCATATGTGAGAGGCTGCCTGGGTAGGTACCATCGCAATGTATATTTCTCCTGGTAAACAGCAGTGTAAATGCACAGTTGTATTTCGCATTGAAGGACAATGTAGCCAGAGTAACTACTGGACATATTGAGACTTCACATCTTTCATCTTCTGTCTTAACATGGCGAGCGCAGTGGAATGCCAAGTATTGCTTTGTTATTCTAGGTGTTGATTATTGCAACTGTTCATTAGCGGGTCGTATCATTTGCCATCAGGCGAACGACATGCTCGTCTCGCCCTTCATTTCAATAAGAAAAAAATACCATTATACTACCCAAAACTGTGGAAAGTGGCGTAAATTAGTATCGGCTTGAACAATCTACGTAAACGCAATGCTTGCAATTAATATATTCAAATTGTATGGAATTATGGTGCTATTTGGATGTATGGTGACTGAGCACGCACAGACCTTTTGGCTTAGTGGATGTTTATGGAGATATAAATTTGGTGGGTCATGAGTTCGTATCCAGGATGGTACAAAACCGGGACAAAAAAATAGTTTTGTTTTTCAAATTTATATGTTCTAGACATAAAAATCTGTTGCATTTATGTGTCTTGTTTAATGAGTATTAAAAATTATAATTTTGTAATTCCACAAAATCTAGCTTGATGTCACATATCTGTGGATTGAATTTCAGAAAGATAATATATTTTCATATGGCTGAAAATAATGGAACGTAAAAACTACTGTATTTAATGTGTTAATTTTAATATTTGTTGATTTCATACCATTAGTAAGCAAGAAAATATCTTCACAGATATACCAGTTTCCATAACAAAAAGCTTAAATTCGTCTCCTTCTTTAGCCCATACGTTATTACAGGAAAGTGTGCCAGGGTGTGGCGATTCATTTGAATTCCAATCCGTTGACAGTGATGACATTGTAAAAACATTTAAACTTATAAACATTAAAAATACTTGTGACCTCTGGGGAATCTCTACAAAGATCCTCAACTATGTACTACCTATATTAGCTCCTCAGCTAGCTTTAGTTTTTAACACATGTATTAATAGTGGCATATTTCCTGATAAAATGAAACTCAGTAAGATAATACCTCTTTTTAAATCTGGTAGTACAGATGACCCCTCTAATTTTAGACCTATATCAGTACTGCCTTCATTTAGCAAAATTTTTGAAAAACTGATGCTTATACAATTGCAAAGTTATTTTAAAAATAATAATTTACTTCATGGTAAACAATTTGGTTTTACTCGGGGTCGCTCCACCACTGATGCTGGTGTGAAGCTCATAGATAACATATTTGATGCTTGGGAGGATTCTCAGGATGCTTTAGGTGTATACTGTGACCTATCCAAAGCGTTTGATTGTGTTTATCATGATATTCTTATCAGGAAATTGAGCCACTATGGAATAAATGGACTTGCTCTTGAACTATGTAAATCATATTTAAACAATAGGGTTCAAAGGGTTGAGGTCAACGGACAAAAATCACATGGATCTGTTGTTACTATGGGGGTTCCGCAGGGCTCAATTCTTGGACCCTTTCTCTTTTTGATTTACATAAATGACTTGCCTTATTTTATAAGGGATAAATGTGAGGTAGTGTTGTTTGCTGATGATACTTCACTGATATTTAAAATTAAACGACATCAATCAAATTTTGACGAAGTAAACCACACTCTCTCAAGAATAGTACATTGGTTTGGCGTTAACAATTTACTGTTAAACAGCCAAAAAACTAAATGCATTCGGTTTATAACACCTAACGTAAAAAAAGTGAATGCCAACATTTTTATGAACGGGGATGTGTTGAGCCTTGTGGAGACTACTAAGTTTTTGGGAATCACATTGGATCCTAAACTTCAATGGGGTCCCCACATAACAGCGTTAGCTAAAAAGCTGAGTGCTGCAGTTTTTGCAGTGGGCAAGATTCGCCAATTGACTGACATTGATACAGCTCGATTGGTCTATTTTGCTTACTTTCATAGCATAATGAGTTACGGAATTTTGTTGTGGGGTGGTGCTGCTGACATTAATACCATCTTTCTTCTTCAAAAACGAGCCATAAGATCTATTTATTCGTTGGGCTCCAGACAATCTCTGAGAGAAAAATTTAAAGAAATAAATATAATGACAGTAGCATCAGAATTTATATTCGCTAATTTAATGTATGTCCATAAGAATATAGAACAATTTCAAAAGGTTAGCGATATTCATGACAGAAATACTAGAAATAGAAATAATCTAGTCAGTCATAAGACTAGGCTCCAGAAAATTAGCAAATCTTTTAAGGGTTACTGTATAATAATAATAATAATAATAACACCCAACAGTCACATACATAGTCCTGACCCCACACTAAGATCGAGTCTTATGTCGTGGGTATCAGGAACTACGAGAGACTTCGGTCTCACAAACACCCAGACCCGGAAGAAATATTTGTGGGCCGCACAAACATTTCTCTCGGTGCGGGGATCGAACCCGCGGCCTCTCGTTTCACAGGCGGCGTCTAACCAACTGCGCTACGGAGGCTGTATACATTTCTATAATAAAGTTCCCACTCACATAAAAGCCTTATCTATAAATAAATTTAAATCTAATATTAAACGACAGTTGTGTAATAAAGCATATTATAAAATTTCAGAATACTTAGAAGATAGTAAGGCGTGGGAATAAAACATAAGTCCCCGAACCGGATGTGTGTGTACTCTGTTAAATATAATTAAAATAATTATCCCACTTGTGTCACCATAGTTGTAGGCAATTTGAGTACGTCATGCTCGCTTAAATGTCTGTGCTTGCGGCGGCGTCGTGTGCCGGGTCGGTCACTTCCCTATAACACAGTTGAGGAGACCGATGGCTGGCACATGCGTCATACTCGTGAACGGGTGCTGCTTGTGTAGACTGGTCTGCTCAATTTGCTTATAATGATAATATTAATTACTTTGTTTCTTTTTTCATTTTTTTCATTTTTTTATTGCCTTTCATTGCTTTTGCTGAACAGTGTATACCGGTTCCGCGGTCAGGGCGACCACACTTAACTCAGCCGTACATTATAATCATTATTATGAATAATTTATGAACTGCTCTGAATTTCAACTCCTGTATGATCACTGTATTGTAAACTTATTTTTGAAAAGAGCAACGCTAGAGTTTCTTGCCCGTTCTTCTCTGGCGAAAACAGCCTTGTGAACTGGGTGGTAGTGGAAAAAAAATGACTGAATCTAAATAGTGTATGACATTTTATGGATTCAATAAATATTTTCATTTCATTTCATTTCATTTCAATATATTTAGTGAATAACAATTTTGAATTTGATAGGAAAATCAAGTATTTTAGCATCTCTCTGCCTTCCTCCTAAAATGCGTGAACATACACTAAAACATCTACAGAGTCGTAACAATATATATCCATACAGCAATTAAGGATTATAAGCGATCAATTTTACGTAGCGCAATGTTTTCCGAACTGAAGGGTCATTTGCATAAACACGCCGTGTTTCGTGTTTTGGGCATTAGGCTTAGGTTGGGCGCACACTGAATGATTTTATGGATTAAATAGTTAGGCTGTGAGACGCTGGCCTAATTAACTATAGGATTCTTTTAAATATTTTTTGTATTGTATTGTTAGAATGTTTCCTACAATTTAAAATTAGTCATATACATTGATCCATTATATTTTGACAGCCTCCGTGGCGTAGTAGGTTTAACGCCGTCTGTGAAACGTTAGGCCGTAGGTTCGGTCCCCGCACCGAGACAAATTTTTGTGTGATCCACAGATATTTAATTCAGGTCTTGGTATTTGAGAGACCAAAAAGTTTCTCGTAGTTTCTGATACACAAAAGACTCGATCTTAGTGTGAGGTCACAACTATACATATGTGATTTTTGGGTGCATTTATTCAAATACTTATACAGATATTCAAATGTTTTCTTTTTTCAACCTTTAAGCTACAAAAAGATGTGAAAATCACATGTACAGAGTATAGACATTCTGTTTGGTTTGTTTATTCGTGAAGAGACGTGATCTGATATTCAAACGACGATTTTTGTAAGCATTCGCGCCGGGAGAGATAGGGTACTGTCGCACTGTTAAATATATTTGTGGAAATAGTTCAGTCTCAGCTCAAATCAAACACAGATTATTCAGATAATCTTCAATATATTATTATTCTTTAAAATGTATTTAATTTGTCATCTGTCGTCCATCTTCCATCATCTTCTGTTTAGTTCTCTCATATTCCGGCTTTCCGTACTTCAACAGCTTAACCCTTCATTATCAAGCTCTTTCACTCTTGAGTACTGCCATTCGTCGTTCTTTTCACTCAATAGGTTGCATATCACGCATTGAGAACCTCCTCCTTTTTTTGAAGTGGTTAATTAATATATTCATTACTACTTATATTTACAGAAACGTTAATTTAGATGTGTAATTAACATTTCTGTGTTAGAAGTAAGTGTAGGCTCCATGGGGTCTAATAGGTAACATACACGACGTAATGAAAATCTTAAAGTAATATAAAATTATATTACCTTTTATGTAGTAAAACTGCATGTAGTCCATGGCTATGCAAAAATCACTAAATCTTCTTTCGATTTAAAATAATTGTCCACCTAAAATATTTAAGATATTTCCCCTCCATGTTGCATTGCCCGAGAAATACCCTGTATACAATAATTGCCCGTAAAGCACAACCTATGCATTTAATTTAAATCTTAAAAAACGAATGATGCATTCCGAACACGTATTGTTAGGCCGACATGCAATCAGCTGCAATCGGAGCTGAGGCAAACAAACAACCACTCCATACTATTGCGAGACCCTGAGCAGTAGACATGTACATGATATACAATGTATATGGAAATAGTTCCATCTCGGGCCAAATCAAACAAAGATTGATTGGATAATTTAAAATATAATTTCGTATTCTATTTTCGTCTTTTTATTCACGTCTTCTTCCATTCACAACGCCTTCGATCGTCTTCCAAACTCTTCTCTTCCATTCCATCCGTCCGTACTTCAACATCTTAACCATTAATCGTCTAACTCTTTCTATCTTAAGTTCTTTCCGTAGACGGAGAAACTAATAGACGGAGTCACATGTTCTATCCCTTTTCCACAAAACGAAAGAGATTTATACATAACATTCATGTAAGAAAGAGATGCAAGCTTTTGTAACCTGTCCTTATCGGCGTAACCGCTTGACTCCAGGAAATTTGACGTTTTGGAGGCAAATATTTACATTATTTGGAGTGGCCAGCGGTCCAAAGGTTGATATTCCCTAAAACAAACTATATTAATAGATTTAAATTACATATTAAAAAACAAACTTCAATAATTATCTTTTATTTTTTAAACTTTTTCCTTATATGTTTTGAACTGTATATGGATGCACAATAGATATTATTTTTGAAATAAAACTATTTACGAATTTTATCGCGGATTTGGTTTAAGTTTTGCTTTTTTTAACTTCTCCCCGCGACGTTTCGATTACTTTACAACTTTCGTGGTCACGGGGCGGACTAGATGTTGTTTTGTTATTAGCTTTTATTACAATCGTTTTTATTTTCAGAACTAAATATTTACTTAAATTATGTTTATGTTATACAGTGTTTTTATTAGTTCTGGGTGATGGCTGACGACCCAGGTATGTAAGTGCATTGTAGTTCCCCTCAAAGTTAAAATATCGATATTTTAGCAATTATATTTTTTTAAAGAACGGTCAAAGTTTCCCGATACCTTAGGAAAAACGTGTCAACCTGGCCACACTCCCACAAATATCGCTATCTCATACTAGGTTACACGGTGGCTACCCCTGTGGTTCTTTCATTAGTCATCTCTTTCACACAAACGACGTTCCATATCAGTCATTCGTCTAACGTTTCATTTTACTCATCTTTCCTCATAACATTCAAATCCTACATATACCTATATATAGAAACTATGTTACATGGAAATCTTGGTATTGATTTAATGGGAAGGAAACCAAAACTGGAGTAACGTTGCTTTGAATAAATAGTACTTTATCAGCCCATTGGCATCCCAATTGAGATTACGATTGAAAGGGATTAGGCCGGATAGTCCACCACGCAGTCTGACGGATTTTACGTACCATATAAATTCTTACAAATTGCTATGTTATGCAGGTTTCCTCGCGATGTTTTCCTTCACCGTGCGTGGTCTTTGACTATCAATACACACATGACTCCGGAATTTCAGAAGTGTGCCCTGGGATTTGTACCCGCAAACACCGTGAACATGCAGATGCGTCTGGTCCAGTATCAACAGGCCACCACGCACTGATTAGTGTCAAATTAGTGTCAAATTAGTGTCAACTGTTTTTTTATCATCTTCTATTTGATTTCATCCCTTGAGTGTGTGCGAATAACTTTTTAGCTACGTCGCGAAACGATTCGTCTCATAATTTTATGCAAAAATGTATGGATTCAGCTGGAAATTTGATATTACTGTCAAATGATTGAAATCATAATTGGAGACCTTTTTTATTTGGTAAACTTTTTACTTAAAATATGCAGAAAAACAAATCATCATCATCATCATCATATCAGCCACAGGAAGTCCACTGCTGAACATAGGCCTCCCCCAATGATCTCCACAATGACCTGTTGGAAGCGGCCTGCATCCAGCGACTTCCTGCGACCTTAGTCAGATCGTCCGTCCACCTTGTAGGCGGGCGTCCAACACTTCGCTTGCCTGTACGTGGCCTCCACTCGAGAACCTTTCGGCCCCAACGGCCATCAGTTCTACGAGCTATGTGCCCGGCCCACTGCCACTTCAACTTGCCAATCCTATGGGCTATGTCGGTAACCTTGGTTCTCCTACGGATCTCCTCATTTCTGATTCGATCTCGTAGGAAAACACCGAGCATAGCCCGCTCCATGGCTCGTTGAGTGACTTTGAGCCTTTTAATGAGGCCCACAGTGAGAGGCCACGTCTCGGTGCCGTATGTCATCACTGGTAACACACAACTATCGAAGACTTTCGATTTTAGGCACTGAGGTAAAAAACAAATATAATAGCAAAACTTAATAAATGTTTTATATCCTCTTAACAATAATGAACAAATTTAAGGTACTATCTGTAATGTTATCTTCTACTACGACAGCTCCCTTCAGCAATAACAATATTCAGGCGCGTGACTAGATTCAGCTAATTTCGTTACCCAATACAAGCTTAGTTCGACTGCATATGGCGGATAGGGCAGATAATAGGAAATATGAAATTTTATGGTATGATACACTTGAAAAACCTTTGTGGATATGGTTGGAATTTTTGGAATATTTTGTGGTGTTGAAAAAGTGATATTATTGAATGGGTTAGTGAAGGCTATTTTTATTTGAGGTAAAAAATTAGGACATAGACAATAGGTATATTGAAATATAACTTCTCATAATTTCCGCGTTAATAAGGAAAACATTGAAAAATCATTTTTCGCGATATCAATCGCTTCGGAGCAAAACCACCGACCGTGAATTGCCTTGAGAAATTTCAATACAATGTAAGAATGTATTTTTGAGGCGAGATTGAAATTATATTTTTTCATTTTGTAAATGTATAATGAAAATAAAATGAAGTGCGTGGTGGCCTGTTGGTAAACGGACCAGATGCGGCTGCCAACATGTTCACGGTGGTCGCGGGTTCAAATCCCAGGGCACACCTCTGACTTTTCGGAGTCATGTGTGTATTGATAGTCAATCACCACGCACTAAAACGGTGAAGGAAAACATCGTGAGGAAACCTGCATACCATAGCGATTCATAAGAATTTCTATGGTATGTAAGTCCGCCAACTCGCACTAGGCCAGCGTGGTGGACTATATGGCCTAACCACTCTCAATCGTACTCTCGATTGTAGAGTAGGCCCGTGCCCTGCAGTGGGACGTATATGGGCTGATCCAAATGTATAATGATTCGATTCGAAGAGCATGTCAAATTATTTCCATTCTCAATACTTGATCATGGAAATAATTATCACTATATAGTATAAAACAAAGTCGCTTTCTCTGTCCCTATGTCCCTTTGTATGCTTAAATCTTTTAAACTACGCAACGGATTTTGATGCGGTTTTTTTAATAGATAGAGTTATTCAAGAGGAAGGTTTATATACGTACGTACATATTATTGTACAGAAAACTATTTGTACCCGGACGAAACTGGGCCGGGCCGCTAGTAATAAATAAATAATAAATATACACATCCAACAGTCACAAACGCAGTCTTGACCCCACACTAAGATCGAGTCTTGTGTCGTGGGTATCAGGAACTACGAGAGACTTTTCGGTCTCACAAACACTTAGACCCGAAACAAATACGTGTGGTTCACACAAATATTTGCTTCGGTGCGGGAACCGAACTCGTAGCCTCTCGTTTCACAGCCGGCGTCTAACCAACTACGCCACGGAGGTTGTGAAAGGGTGTTAATTATTTTCCCAATAACATTAATCGCCTACGGAATATATCGGTACTCTGTACTAAATTTAAAAAATACCGGGTATATCAAGACTGTTACCGAAAACGAAGCCGGGTGATTTAGTGACTATAACCACAATACAACTAAAAATTTCGCAAAGAAACGCGACATAAAATTTTAATGACTGTTTAAATATCGTAATTTTTGGGTGGTGAATCCATAGTTTTTGCTAAAATAATAATCTTAACTGTTTTATACCTTAGAGTATTTATAAATAAAAGTATATACTTTGTTATTTTAGAAAAAAAAAATGTATTTAAAAGTATGGCCATAGGAAAAATATTACAAAAAAAAATAGAGGCTTTTTTTGCAACATTTTCTATTGCATTGTGTCCGAATTCGCTTAAAAAACCACCCGGCTTCGTTTTCGGTAGCAGTCTTGATATACCCTGTATAGCAAGCTTACAATCCAATTCGCAAAAGTTACACTTAAAGGAAACAAATAGTGCACAAATAAAACGTCGTCTTTTCCGGCGCCATGTTTTACCTTTTTCTTTATTTATTGCTAGCAGTTTCACAAAGCACTTGTCGATTGTATAATCCGTATTATCTTCGCTTTGCTACTTTTTAAAATAAATCGAAGCAGTTTTAATGTGACTTAATGTTTTGTTTTTGATTTCGCTTCTCTTATCTTTTCATGTTTTATTATCGGCATACTAATGATATTAGATTACGTGTATAAATGCTTGTTTGTGTTAAGAAAATTCAAAGCAAAAAGTTATGTAAAAAAAATCTAATATTTTGACAACAGTCTGACAATCACGCATTTCCACGCTAAAAAGCGTAGGTGGTCTATACTGAATGATTCGAAAATTTGCCCTAATGACTCACACTATGCCGAGTCGTATACACTCCTATGTGATATAGGAGTGATTTTATATTAAAATTTATATCACGGTCGCAATGGAGATGTTTATGGTTTAATTTTCCATGATAAATTTTATTTTTTATCTGTTGTAAGATAAAACATTATATTATAATCCGTTATCAAAAAATATATTTTTATAAGCTTAAAAAATACATTTTCTGTTTCAGGTAAATCAAGATTTTCAGCAAAAGGTAAAATTTTCTAATTAACATTACCCAAAGGCCGTATCATACGACCCGAATCATGTAATACGTGAACAACCCATCTTGAATACAAATTTAAATTGAACCAGGCGTACGCCTTCAATTATATTTGTTAATTAAGAGTCTTTGAAAATTGTTTCTGGGGAATTTTGGTTAATACTGTATTTTACATATACGACTAATATTAATCACGGCTTTGGATGCGTGAAAAAGATAACCATCCTTGATAAATGCACTTTCCACTACTAAAATAATTTTTCAATTCCAAACAGTATTTCCTGAGATTAGCGCGTTCAAACAAGCTTTACATTTGGAGTATCAATAAGTCGGCCATGAAAATCACGTCATCTATTATATTTTTCATATATTTTGATAATTAATAGAAAATCCAATAGCACTTGGCGCGACCCGGGATTCGAACCCGAGACTTTGTAATCGTACGGTAGTACAATTACGCTACTGAGGCACTCCAATAGAGGTACATAGTATTATATTGTAATATAGAGAGAGTATAAATAAAATAACAGGCTACTGGGATAATATTTCTATGGTAAAATTTATTTTTTTATATTAATACTAACTGTTATAAGCATATTGATATTTAGTTTTACTGTCTGAAAAGAGCCTGTTTCTAAGCTATGATAAATTGCCAATATTTCGAACAAAATTGGAATTCCTCTGGTTAAATAATATTTCGAGGGAAATTGAAATTGTTTTGTCATATTTCGAGATATCTTGGTGTCAATATTGCCTATATTGCGTCTAAATTCTATTGAAGGTTACCAATAATGGTATTTATTTATAAAGTTATTTTTTTATTGCTTTGTATGGCGAGACGAGCATTCCAAGACGAGCGATACGACCGCTCATAAACAATAGTAAAACCAAACAACGCCTTGAATTAACACAGCAATGATTGGCATTCCTGAAACATAAGATTTTAAGTCTCAATATGTCCAGTAGTTACTCTGGCTACAATATCCTTCATTACGAAACAAAACAGTGCATTTACACTGCTGTTTGGCGGGAGAAATAGACATTGCGGTGGTACCCAGGCGACCCCTCACATATAATAGACCTACCACCAGTTAAACACATGTATTTAAATAAGATCCTGAAAATCTTTTCTCGAATGGATTCAATCTTAAATTAATTAATCAATTATTTGAAACTGTGCTGACTGCCTCGATGGCGTGTTTTACAGTATGACTGCAAAGCTGAGGTCTCGGGTTCGAATCCCGGGTCGGGCAAAGTAATATTTTATTTTCCTATTAATTATCAGCCCGGAGTCAGAAAGTGTTGCCCGATATGGCAATAGGTTTGCTACCTATGCCATCGTGAGATTTAAAATACAAGGCGAAATGTGGGTTTCTTGGTTGTTTTTGCCTACCCCTTCCGGGAAAAAGGCGTGAGTTTATGCATTTATGAAGCTGTAAATGTAATTGTTTTATTGTAATGCAATTAATAACTCGGATAACAAAAGGAGCACTTCTATGCCAAATTACAAAAACTTGGGTGTTGTTTTATTTATTTATATTTTTAATAGTGTTAGGTTAGGTCTCTAATATGTAAGAAGCCGCCTGGCAACAACAACAACCGCTATATTTATTTCCCTTACCAAACATTAGTGTAAATGCGCTGACGTGTACTGGTTTAAAGATCATTTTATTCAGATTAACTACTGGACATATTAATGCTTTAAATCTAATTTATCAAAATGGCGAAAGCAGTAGAATGACTAGCATTACTTTGTTATTCATAGTGTTATTTTATTTTGCTACTGTCCAGAAGCAGTCGTCTCGTTTACCATCAGGCAAATGTCAATCGTTTCACCATTCATTGCAATAAAAAATATATTTAGATGAAACCAAATATTTCTAGACACTTTCAGTGAACTTTAACAGTGAAATGAATTGTACATAAATGATATTACAGCAGACAACATCGGCCCATTCTACACATAACTTGGACAACAAAATTGTCAAAACCCCACGATATTATCAAAACGACATTGATATCACAAAGCCTTACAGATAAGAAATAATGACTCACCAATCAGAAGTCTGAACAACAATTTGACTGACAGCTGATCCGAAACGGGGTTGTAAGGGTTTTCCCTTCTGAGATTGTAGATACCCTGCGTAAAGGAAAATAATTACCTAAAGTTTTGTGAGCTCGGTAGGCGGGTTAAATTATTTATGGTATGAAATATTGTTATATTTGTAAATGTAGTAGAACTATATTTTGGACTTATGTCCAACCCCTCAATCAAACTCTCGATTTGGAGACCCTAGTCGTGCAGTGGGACGTACATATAAAGGCTGGTACAGATACAGATATTATTTTCTTTGAATAGTTCATAATATTATTTTCTTTACTATACAGGGTATATCAAGAATGCTACCGAAAACGAAGCTTGGTGGTAGTTGTATTGACTTCAGACACAATATAACAAACAATTATGCAAAACAACAAAAAGTATTTTTTTCTACCGTCGTATTTGGGTGGTAAATACATCATTTTCTCTTAATGCAGGGCACGGGCCTCCTCTACAATCGAGAGTACAATTGAGAGTGGTTAGGCCATATTGTCCACCACGCTAGCCTACTCCGGGCTGGTGGACTTTAAATACCAAAGAAATGAAAAATTTTAATGACCATATAAAAAATAAATAAAATTTCTTACAAAACAAGATTCTCTCAATTCATATGGGAATGTCTGTTCTTTCTTTAAACATCAGTGTAGGCTTTTATAGCGCCTGTAAGTTTACATGTAAAAGACGAGTACATAATTCATACAGCCACCCCATCAAAAGGGGAGTTTTACAGCGTTCTCCTCATTAAAAATAAACCCTTCCTCTCCCATGGCACACAACGAACGCTCCACAATCTATTTCAATATAATTAATACAATTGCAATGCAGTGTGCAGCGTTCGTTAGCGTTTCGCGTGGTACGCATTGTACCTAATAAATTGAACAAATTAATTTCAACTTTAGACCAGTTAGTATTCATAGCTAGAATTGTGTTAAAATTATGAGAGATACGTTTATGTAAATGCCAATTGTTGCTAGAACAATTTTGATGATTAAATACCGCTGAAATTCGCAATAAAACACGTGAAATTTCAATTTAATAGCAGTGATTTTTTCGATCGGAAGCCCAAAGTTCTAAATGACTCGTTTGATTAAATAAAGATAATGATTTACGTTTTTTTTTTTGCTTTGTACTGGTGGCCGGTCTCTCATATGTGAGAGGACGCCTGGGTAGGAACTACCGCAATGTCTATGTCTCCCGCCAAACAGTAGTGTAAATGCACCATTGTGTTTCGCTTTGAAGTTACTCTGGTTACAACCAGAGTAACTACTGGTAAATTTGATACTTAACATCTTGTCTCAGGATGACGAGCGCAGTGGAATGGTAAGCATTGCTTTGTGATTCAAGGTGTTGTTTGGTTTTGCTACTGTTCATGAGTTATCCTTTCGCTTACCATCAACGATCAATCATCATAAATATAAACTGTCTATTATTAACGCCGCATAAGTTTCAACTAAATCGAAGGTACAAATGTTAACCCTAAAAGGTCTCCCAATTTCAGTCGGAGTGTAGATACATTGTACCCTTCATAAAGCCAATTCAGACCCCGACACGTCAATTTATGTATCGGATTTACATAAATCATATTTATTAGGGTTAACTATGACCCCAAAATATTAAAATATTCGTGATCCCAACAAACGTATGGAGACTAATATTATTTGATAGTATTATTTGGGTATAAATTGTATATTATTTAATGTAACTGCAGTGGTGTTTTATTTGTGGCATATTGGGTAATGACAGACGCAACTGCTAACATGTTCACGGTGTTCGCCGGTTCGAATCCCAGTGCACACCTCTGACTTTTTAGAGTCATGTGTGTATTGATGGTCAATCACCACATACTATAACGGTGAAGGAAAACATTAGGAGGAAACCTGTACATATAAATTAAAAACAAAAAAATAATCTCTGTAGTATCTCTCCATCCTGAGACATAAGATGTTAAGGCATAAGATGTTAGTAACCGGAGTCCAGTGGTTATGAATATTTAGTAGAATTTGGGTGATTACCTAAATATCCTGACTTTGAGATTTAGGCGAATGTACCAAGATTACAAAATACAGAATGACTAAAACCTCTTAATGGCCCTAACACAGCCTACCTTTAAAATTCGTTTCTAAATTCACCTCACCTTTCAAAGAATTCTCAAAGAATATGCAAATGTACCATCGAGGTGAATAAAATCAAATTGTCGTTTGTTACGCGCTCTTTATCTTGTACGTGAGTCGCGTCTGGATCCTTGTGATTTATATCTTCTTTTATTTTACAACTCCACGTTAAGTTTGTAATGCGATAAACGGTGCGTACTGTTCTGAATTCATGAATATAAATACACTGCTTTTTGGATTTTTTTAAATACAAACGAACGGTAGGCAGAAGGTGGTTGTGGTTATTAAAACTGGTTACAGAGGTTTGCAAAAATGTTCTTTCCTCCTTTTTAAGATAGTTCAACAATTTAACAATTACAGTTTATCAATTAGCAAAAAGGTTTCATTAATGTACATAACGATCAAAATAAATTGAATCGATTCCATAATTTCTGATTCTGATTCGATTTCAATCATTCTGGTTGGTCTCTAAGTAAGACAATGAGAATATTATTCATTATCGAGAAACAATTCAACTGGAAGGCACTACGCAGTGCATTGACCTTTGAACGTCGTAACCACATCAAATAATTATGAAGGAAATCAGAGTACTATCTAGGTTTATTTTTTCACTCACAAGGCATGGAGGCCGTATGCCCTTAGCAATAATAAGACCATTACAGATAAACCAATAATTTGTAGCCAGCACTTAAAACAGTGAAGGAAACATCGACAGTAAGCCCGCATAACATAGCGATTTATACGAATTTCTATGGTATGTAAGTCCGCCAACACGTACTTGGCCAGCGTGGTAGAGGAGGCCCGTGCCCTGCAGTGGGACGCATGTGGGCTGATACAGATATAGATATTAAAACTGACTGACTTGGGGTTTACCAAGTTAGACTTAAGCCTCAATCTTCTAAAATATTTTACACATAGCAGACGGGTACATTGGCTCCATTACCATAAGCACGCTTCATTTACTTAAGGACATAAAAGAAGCTTTTGTTATCTAGTAAAAGTTTGATGCGAAAGCTTTTGAAACATTCATGTCTGCGCGAGCTTTTACAGCCGATGGAAGGGTTGGAATGGCACCGAAGTGTATTTTGTGATTTTTTTTAGTCTGCCTTGGTGATCTAGTGTATGGAATTGGTCGTAAATATTTTACTGAAGTCGAAAAATTACAGATTTTTAATACGTATCGGGGTGTATTTAAGAGATCATTTTGATTTTGGATAATTTAGTAAGCTAAATATGAGTCCAAGAATATTCAATTATTTCTTGTGTCGCGCCGTCAAGCTGTGGAATATATTTATTCAGCTACTAATTAGTTGCATTAATTGCTTTTAATTGAGAGAGCCACATGTTAATTGCTTATGAAAATATTGCATAATAAATAGCTGCCAAACAGTAATGAAATGCACACACAATATTGTATTTGGTCTGAAGGACATTGTAGCCAAAGTAACTACAGGCCATATTGAGACTTAACATCTTATATCTCAGAATAGCGAGCGTAACGGAATACCAAGCATTAATTTTTAATTCAAGGTGTTGTTTGGATTTGCTAGTATTCATGAGTGGTCGTATCGCTTACCATCAGGCGAACGGAAAGCTCATCTCACCATGCATTGCAATAAAAAGAAATGTCTGAGATTCCACAAAATATCTTTAACACAGCTCAACTTTAATTACTTAGTTGAGAGTCAAATCCACAAATATCTGTCATTATAAATCCTAAACAACACAGCTGGAACCCCAAACAGATTGCGAGTAGAAACCAACTTGAAACACTGACTCAAAGTGTCTCAAACTTGGCTTGAAACAAGATCTATTGGTCAAATTTAGGACTTAACTACCAGACAGAAACATCTGGAATAAGTGACATAACTGAGATTCATTAGAGAGCTAAATTATCAAGATATTAACCGGACACTTCTTGAAGTAGTTAGGTAAGATAGTACTGTATTGTATCAGCCCATATACGTTCCACTGCACGGCACAAGCTTCCTCTATAATCGAGGCGATTGAGAGGGATTAGGTAATATAGTCCAAAATAAAAATTCCTACGAATGCATTCCTGGTATGCAGGTTTCCTCACGGTGTTTTCCTTTACCGATATAGTGCGTAGTGATTGATTATTAATAAATAAATAAACAAATAAAACTGCTTATACATTACGATAAGATCCCACATACACACACATATCTGGGACCTGTCATATGACACGATTACATATTATATTAACTTAATTTTAAATAGTAAATGTACACAATAATAAAGATGTAATTATCTGAATTAAATAAATTACTATTATAAATTAAATTAAATTTTACAACATTATTCCTTCAAAGTCGGTCCTTCAGTTTCAAGACCCAAAACATTTCAAAGAGCACTTATTTGACCAAATGAAGAGGTTATAGGGCTTAATTTAATACAAGGATTTTAATGGAACTAAACTTGCCAACTATGAAGTGATAAAGCTTGATATCCAGAAGGTCTTAAGCGACAAGTACGCTTCAAACTTACAAGACATTCGGGAATTGATTAAAGTTCCTTACAGTTTTAGATGTAGTGTAATGGAAATTGGGAAGATATTTAGATGGGCTGGAAAGGCGGAGATAGATAGATAGATAGATAACATTTTATTGTTCTACACATATTACATACAAGTATGTGTACTTGTATGTAATATGTTTAAATTCTGTTGAAATAGTGTAACAACTGGCGGTCTTATCGATATTACCAAACCAAACCACCAACCAACCAAAGTACTGACATACCCCTTCTTGGCACAATTCCAATAAGAAGGAAAAGAAATTAACTACTTAAAAAATATGCAAGTCCTGAAGGTTGTGGTAAAAATAATGTAAAAAACATTTTCAAATTATTTGATTATCGATGGTCCTTGATAAGTGCGCAAAAATTCAAATCGATCCGACATTTTGAAGTGTTCGAAAATCGACTTCTAAGATTCCTTTACATATATAATATAGGCGAAGTTAATAGAAGCCGTTTAAAGATAGCAGAAATATATCAAAAAGAAGATTACACAATCCTTAGTTTAACTATTATTGGAATAATAGTCTTATTTTAAGATATGATTTAAAAAAACAATATTTCGGTAAAAATCTTCAACTATATTTCAACAATTCTTTATTGTTAAGATTTGTAACATATAAAGATATATTTAACCAAAAAGTTATGTGTTGGATCCTTACTATATTATGATATCTTAGTCTTAAATAATATTATTTCGGATTACGTTTTGGATGGATGGTTAAGAAAATATCCTCAGACTTAGATCAACTATTTTTGAAGTAAATTTATGTCTGACTTACAAATTGAAGGTCATAAGTTCAACACACTACACTTACCGGCGTCACGATGAGATGGGGCCCTTATGAGGTGAAATATTAAGAGGTCTTGCTATGGATATATTGGTGGTGTGTATTCTTTTTTATTGCAGTGAATGGCGAGACGAGCTTGCCGTTCGCATGATGGTAAGCGATACGACCACTCATGGACAATAGCAAAACCAAACATCTTGAATTACAAAGCAAAACTTGGCATTCCACTGGGCTCATCATCCCGAGACAGGATTTTAAGAATTTGAGACGTAAGAATTTAGTCTCCATATGTCCAGTAGGTACTCTGGCTACAATGTCCTTCAGTCCGAAACACAACAGTGCATCTACACTGATGTTTAGCGGGAGAAAAATCTGGTATATGGTTTAATATTAAAATGTTTACCACTATGCTATACGTTGTTCGTTGTGGATTAGTGTATCCTACAACCTAAAAGTATTGTCGCTTCTTGTCTTGATAAAGCGGTGCAGGGTTCAATTACTAGGCTGGCCAATATGATCCAAGATAAAGCCGTGAAGGTATATAGTACAATATGGGCCTTATATACAGATTTACTTAGCCCTACTACCAGTAAATCCTTTAAGATGTTTCGAAACGGGGACGTACTCAGAGCTATAAGGGGGGTTAATATTGGTTACTGATTGGTCTCTCATATGTGAGTGGCAGCCTGGGTAGGAACACAGCAATTTCTCCCGCCTAACAGCAGTGTATATACACTGTCGGTCTTTTGTTTCACAACCGGTGTCTTAACCAAATGCGCCATGAGGGCTATTTCATTGAAGTTATTATCTTATTTACTAAAACAAATGCCATATTGTTTTGGCTGTGATACTAAATGATTGATACTCTTAATATGTTTCGTTTATTAACAAATCTCTTTTACAAACCTATGATTTTATATTGGCGTCTTGGACTGCTACCTTTTAAATGAAAGGAATAAAAATAATGCTATTAATCTTTAAAATGATAATATTATTGAGATTCGATTTTTTCTTTTCTTTATCAGAAAAAAATATCTTGGTAACTTAAGACAGTAATTAAAAGGAGGCCCTAGCCCACACAAAACTAACCAATTCTGCACTGCTTATAATGTGATACAATTTAAACAGCTTTGTGAAATCCTTATCAAGTGATTTGAGCAGGTTTGAAGCTCACTAGCGTTTCAAATAAACGCCCCTTGTCGTGTCTTACTTCGCTACTTAATGTTTTTGGCGTTTGTGACGTCACTTGTCGGTATTGTGGAAGATCAGCGTTGGTTTTATTACCAGCACATGCTGAATATGAGCTGTTTTGTTAAAAAGAACTGTTATATTAGCAATCATTACTTAAAGCTGCAAACCATTGCTTGAGACAAATTAATGCTTTC
Organism: Hyles euphorbiae; assembly: GCA_023078785.2. Taxonomy (NCBI): domain Eukaryota; kingdom Metazoa; phylum Arthropoda; class Insecta; order Lepidoptera; family Sphingidae; genus Hyles; species Hyles euphorbiae. The sequence continues at coordinate 6,742,732 of CM041052.1, read as the reverse complement.
TTTCTTTCTTTCAATTGTCAAGCTAAATATATTAACTATGCCATTTCAATATTAATATTACTAGATTTCGCTTTACGCATGTAATTACGAAGAAATGATTTATTTTTAAATGTATAATAATAAATAATAAATACACCTAACAGTCACATATATAGTCCTGACTCGACATCAAAATCAATTAAGTCTTGTGTTGTGGCTATCAGGAACTAAGAGAGACTTTTCAGTCTCACAAACACCCAGACGCGAGACAAATTCAAAGCAATAATTAGGCAAAAAATGGTATTTATTTCTATTATTTATATAAATAAATATATTATAGTTGTGTCAATAATGAAAATCATTTAATTTTATTTCACCTCTGAACATCGACCACTGGATTATAAGTAAAAATAATTTAATTAAGAGTTTTTTTGCAACTACAATAACAATATTTTTTTTATTTTTATGTTTACACTTTTATTATACCCACGACACAAGACTCGATCTTATTGTGGGATTAGGACTATGTATGTGACTGTTGGGTGTTATTTATTTATATTATTGGATATAAATAAAAAAAAATCTCAATTTTAACCAGTCATTATTATAGATACCTAAAATTCATATTATTGTATGCCAATTTGACGGGCCATAATTGTACGGATAAACAAATTGTAACAGCTTATACCTCACTGTAAAACTGTCTACAATAAAAATATTTAGATACCTAAAATATTCATATTATTGTATGCCAATTTGGCGGGCCATAGTTGTACGGATAAAAAAATTATAACAGATTCAACTATATGTAAACCTATATCCACTATAATAATATTTGACTTGATATGACAGCCTACTATCGGACAGTTGAACGGCCCTCAGCCCCCACAAACCTTTAATCCGGCACCTACAGTCTAATACACTTTAAACGGCTTTGTTGAATCCTTATCAAGTGATTTGAGTAAGTTTGCAGTTCACTAACGTCTTGACCAGACACAAGACGGCCTTTGTCGTGTCTAAACTTTAGTAGAAAGACTTAAGGCAATTGTCATGTCGATGTCTAGATGTTATTCCCTTATTTATGTCATTTATTATTTACTGAATAAACTCAACCCGCGGGCTATTGAGTTATTATTTATTTATTTCATTATAATTTATTGTACAAAACAAAATGAGAAAAAACACAACCAAAGAACTTAACCTGCAATGGTAACCTACCATCTTTATAGGATTAGTAAGTCAATGTAAGTCTGTATAGCTAACAATAAAGATATCTGCCCACTTCAACATACTAAGAAAACGTCATTAAAACACATTGATATTTGCAAGCACAAAAACCATATTGTGTATTGTATTGTACCAGCCAATATACGTCCCGATAATATATACGGTCCAACTTTACAATTGAAAATACAAAAAGACTTCCTCGATGACGTAGTTGTACTAGGGTACGGTTACAAAGCTGAGGTCTCGGGTTAGAATCCTGAGTTGGGCAAAGTGATATTGGATTTTTCTATAAATTATCAGCCCAGAGTCAAGAATTTCTGCCCGATATGGGGATAGGCTCGCCACCTATCACATCGTGGGACGGAACATACAAGGCGAAATGTTGGTGTCCTGGCACCTCTGCCTACCACTTCTGGGATATAGGCGTGAGTTTATGTATGTATTAATGCCCAATAACCTTACTCTCCCCCCATCATTTCTCCTTCATGGTTTTATGGCCAGGCAATACATCTATGATCCAATTGTTGTGGATTTTCATGGGCGGTAGTGATCTTACCATCAGGTGACCTGTTTGCTAGTTGGCCGGTCTCAAAATATAAAAATACTAGCGGTCGGGCCCGGCTCCGCCCGGGTGCAGATACACGTTTCAAAATGGCGGTCAAAATGTTCTATTCCGATTATCAATATAGAATATCGACCAATCGGACCACGAATATAATTTCCTCGTATTTGCTAGAAATTTCACTACTGCTTCACTCCTTTACGTCATAGCGTGATGATATATAGCCTATAGCATTCCTCAATAAATATACTATCCAACACTGAAATATTTTTTCAAATCGGACCAGCGGTTCCTGAGATTAGCGCGTTCAAACAAACAAACAAACAAACTCTTCAGCTTTATAATATTAGTATAGATTATTCTGATACGTTCATAGCTCGGTCATAGTATGCCACGGTGTAGTGGGCGGCTACCTTTACAGATATCATTCTATTGAAAGCCAAATTAAAGTGGTTTGACATTCAAGAGATTATATTACAAGGCAATACTTAATATTAAGCTTTATATTTCTCTGTTAAGATAAATGACATTATCAATAATTAGTTTAGGATTTGAATATATATGTGTTCTCCCGCCAAACAGTAGGGTACACTGTTTTCCGGTTTCAAAGTTATTGTAGCTCTTATGTGTCAGGAATGCCAAGCATTGCTTGATAATTCAAGGTGTGGTTTGGTTTTGCTACTGTGCATGAGCGGTCGTATCGCTTAGCATCAGGCTAACGGCATGCTCGTCTCGTCATCGCAAGAAAAAAAACTTATTAATGCAAATGAATAATGTAATTTTGAATTTCATCCTTTGATTAAATATGGCTGTGTTGTAATGTTTTATATTCATATGTTTCTTACCCATATGTGCAAAATATGTATGTATAAGTATATATATTTGTCCGTCAACTCGCACTAGGCCAGCATGATGGACTATATGGCCTAACCACTCTCAATCGTACTCTCGATTGTAGAGGAGGCCCGTGCCCTGCAGTGGGACGTATATGGGCTGACACAGAATATATATTTATCATTATAGCGACTACCGTACCTTGCGTAAAGCCATAATGACCCACGCTACGTGTTGCGTTGAAATATAACCTTGAAATATATTCTGCGTTGAAATATATCCTTGTTTCAAGCCGGCATAATTATTTTTTCCCGTGAAATATTATTCTTGCCAATCGGTATTTTACTTAAGCTGTACTGTTCTACAATTAAATGTATATTATCTCTCTCTGTCTCACACACACACACACACTCTTTCACTCTATCTTTCTTTGTGTGTCTTTCTTTATTCGTTTTTGCTACAATAACTAGAACTACACAAAAGTATTCACTGTCCAACTCCAAACAGTCCGTAAAAAATAAAAATGTACTGCATTTTAAACATTGTAAAAATGTTTGCTCAAACATTGGCCAACTTATTGGCTCCAGCTTTTGGACCAATTTCATTTGATTACGTCATCCAATTAATATACATACTAAAACTGACGCTATTTCCAAAAATGGGTAGGCAGAGGTGGTTCCCTCTTAACTTTGCCCAACCCGGGATTCGAACCCGAGACCTCGACATTGTAATCGCACCGAAGTACAATTGCGCCACTGAGGCAACCAAATTAACTTACATCCAGAATACATAAATACATACATGGTCTCACGCCTTTTTCCCAGAAGGGGTAGGCAGAGGTGCCAAGACACCCACATTTCGCCTTGTATATTTCGTCCCACGTTGTGATAGGTGGCGAGCCTATCGCCATATCGGGCACAAATTCCTGACTCTGGGCTGATAATGAATAGAAAAATCCAATATCACTTTGCCCAACCCGGGATTCGAACCCGAGACCTCAGCCTAACATCCAGAATATCCCAGAAAAATATTAGAATTAGTTAACATTCTCTTTACTGAATGAAATTACTCCCTCGGGGTAAATTCTAAGGCAGAAATACACTATTAAACATTTTCATAGGCAAGTAAAGGCGAGTATACACTGGATAAAATTGCTTTTCCAGGAACGAATATCGAATTGTTGTAAGATTTCACGAGAAGTAAGAACCTTGGCTTAACATGACATTGATAACTTTTAGTCAGTGTCAGGCAACGCGTCTTTATTTATTTACTAGCGGTCCAGGCCGGCTTCTGTTGCATATACCTACGATATATGTGAGAATAGTTCCGTCTCGGGTCTAATCAAACGAAAAAAGTCTCGGTAATCTTCAATTACTTTTTGACAGCTTCCGTGGCGCAGTTGGTTAGACGCCGCCTGTGAAACGAGAGGCCGCGGGTTCGATTCCCGCACCGAGAGAAATGTTTGTGCGGTCCACAAATATTTCTTCCGGGTCTGGGTGTTTGTGAGACCGAAAAGTCTCTCGTAGTTCCTGATACCCACGACACAAGACTCGATCTTAATGTGGGGTCAGGACTATGTATGTGACTGTTGGGTGTTATTTATTATTTTATTTATTTATTATATAATTCGTCTTATTTAAAAACGTCTTAGCCGCATACGTCTTCCGTCCTTCCTCGTCTTCCGTCGTCTTTTAGACTGTTCTCTTCTATTCCGTCCTTCCATCCTACAACATCTTAATCATTCATCCTCTAACGCTTTCCATTTTAAATACTTTCATTAGTCATCTCTTTCACACAAACCACGCTCCCTATCAGCCATTCGTCTAACGTTCCATTCTACTCATCTTTCTTCATAACATTCAAATAATACATACATATACTATATTCTATATTATATACTCTATGCTTTTTGAGTCCAGCCCACTTTAGAAACGGGATCTATTTCACGTGATAACTATTCCATATATTTAAACTTAACTTTATTGCCGTACTTCAAACGTCCCATCCCATTCGTTTGTGTGTGAAAGAGTATATTATATTTAAATTCCTTGCTTATCCCACGTGAACAGTACATTTTTCGGGATGAATAATAGCCTAGGTGTTAATCTAGGTTATCATCTATCTCCATACCAAAATTCATCAAATTTGGTCCAGCAGTTTGAGCGTGAAAAGGTAACAAACGGCCAATCTATCGCTTTTATAATATTAGTAGGATAGGATATAAGTAGGATTTAATACTCGGATTTTATATTAACCAACAGCGCCCCATATCATCACATAGTATGAAATTAATCAATACTTAAGACTGATATGTGCGCCAATCTAAACCAGCCAGATCAAAATAATTACATGAAAACTATAGGCATTAAAATCTAAAAGACAAATTCGTCCTGCAAATTATTACATCAAAATATTTTTGGTAGGGTTATTTCGACCGGTAAAATTTCTATTAGGTTTGCTCTGTAATTTAATCAATTTGTCATGCCAGTATAGCCAAACAACACTTCGTCATAGAATATACACATACAGGATATATCAATACTGCGACGGAAACCGAAGTCGGCAGTTTCAGGGACTACACAATGCAACTAAAATTTTTACAAAAGAAGTGATAATTTATTTTTGTTTTGTTTTCTTATCGTCGTTTTTCGATGGTAAATCATTAGTTTTGTTTCCATAATAATAGTGTACAGTCAACAACATAAGTCGCTGAACACTTCACATTTTTTGATACCTAACCTTTTTATGAATTAAAATTTGTACGTTCTACTCAGTAGTCGTAAAATATAACCAAGTAAAGTCATCTATGCCGAGAAGTGCCATACGATATTGAAAATAATTATTATTTTGGATGATAAGACAATTCCAAACCTCGTGAAATTTCATAGCGACTTATGTTGCTGAATGTACAACCTTTTATTTGTAAGACGCTATTATTTAAGGATAAACTATAGATTTACCAACCAAACACGACGGTAAAAAACTCATAATTCAAACAAAATGTCGCGTTTCTTTGCGAAATTATTAGTTGCATTGTTTGTAGTCACTAAAACTACCAGGCTTTGTTTCCGGTGGCAGTCTTGATATACCCTGTATAAAGACAGCCTCCATAGTGCATTTGGTTGGACACCGGCTGTGAAATGAGAGGCCGCGGGTTCGATCCCCGCTACAAAACAAATGTTTGCGTGAACCATAAGTATTTGTTTCGAGTCTGGGAGTTTGTGAGACCGAAGTCTCTCGTAGTTCCTGATACCGACAACACAAGACTCGATCTTAGTGTGGGGTCAGGACTATGTATGTGACTGTTGAGAGCATTTGTTTTAAAAATCACGCCTTTTCCTGGAGTGGTAGGCAGAGGTCCTACCAAGACACCCGCGTTTCACCTTATTTATTCTGTCCCATGATGTGATAGGGGGCGAGACTATAGAATATCAGATATTCGGTTAAAGAAAGACCACAAGGGGTGATATTCACACACACACACACACACACACACACACACACACACACACACACACACACAGTAATATGATATGATAGGGGGCGAGAATATAAAATATAGGATTAAGAAAATCAAATTTTATGGGGTGATACTCACACACAGTAATACTGTATGTTCAAAACGTCACACATTGTATTGTACAAGAAGCTTATACCCAAATAGAGATTGCATTCCGAATTTAAAAGTGAAGCAAAAATGAATGAACTAAAAATCATGTTCATTCATTGTCACTCTAAAGAAAAGGATAGCAGGCAACAGCGACTGCATTCAAGGTCAAATTTTTGTGCTTCAGTGTTTTATATGGAATCCAACTCCATTTGGGTATAAGCTTCTTGGTATTGTACCAAAACACAATTATACCCCCATCTGACCAGGAAAAGATAGCGTTTTTAGCGAGCATTTACGATCCCCATAACACACGCTCAACAAAGCGTTTTAGTACATTTTAACTTGTTCGCGTTTACGTCGCGTTTAGTACCCGGATTGTTGTAAAACGCACTGACGCTTGAAAACCATTGTGTAGTACAACTTTGATGAAATACAAAAAAATATGTTATTTACTGCCTAATGTTGAAAAATGTGACTGCCTCGATGGCGTGGTTGTACTACGGCATGATTACATACAAAGCTGAGATCCCGGGTTGGGCGAAGTGATATTGGATTTTTTTATTCATTATCAACCCAGAGCCAGAAATATGTGCCCAATATGGCGATAGACTCGCCACCTATCACATCGTGGGACGGAATATACAAGGCGAAATGCGGGGGTCCTGGCACCTGAGTGAGTTTATGTATGTTATTCACTAATTGTGTTGTTAGAATCGAAGATATATTATATTCAGGCAAAATTGGTCCACTACTGAACAATCGGCATTCCCAATAATTTAGGCTGGGTTTTGTTAATATTATCCATACTTGGCAGGCAAGGTGGCGAGCGCCAAGAATTTTTTGTCAATGTCTGCAATATTGAAACTCATATTTTTATAGGAGATAAAATATGTGATTTATATAACTTTTTTTTTTTTTTATTGCCGTGTAGGCAGACGAGCTAGCGGCCCGCCTGATGGTAAGCGGCTACCGCTGCTCATGGACCTCCGTAGTGCCAGGGGACCAGCACAACAAAGTCGCTGCCTACCTCGAGGAAAGTACTCTCCTTAAACCTCGTTTGAAGAAGGACAGGTCATAGCGCTGAGGAAACACCGATGCAGGGAGTTCATTCCAGAGCTTACACGTACGTGGTAGAAAAGAACGCTGGAAACGTACCATCCGGGAGCAGTACGCCTCCAGGTGGTGGGAATGAACTCTACTGCGGAAACCACCGCACCGGGCACCTACCCAGAGGTGGGAGCAGTACTCCACGTGGGGCCGGATTTGCGCTTTGTAAAGCGTCAATCTATGACCCGACGTAAAGTACCGCTTGGCTCTGTTCAGGATTCCCAACTTCTTGCTCGCCAGTTTGGCTTTGTCCTCCAAATGACTCCTAAACTCGACCTTGCTTGATATTTCGACGCCAAGGATTCCAATACTCTCGGATCCTTGGAGAGTAACTCCTTGGAATTGCGGCGCCATGACAAAGGGGTCCTTCTTCGCAGTGAACACGCAAACTTGTGTCTTCGAAGGGTTAAATTGAACTAGGTTCAATTCACCCCATTCGGAGGCCCGCCCCAGAGAGCTCTCGACTTCAGACACAAGTTGACTCCGTCTTTCCATAATGGAATCCCGAGAGTGGCTCCGTTGGCCGATGTACCGCGCGTCACTCGTACTATCATCTGCATAACAATGCATGCTATCAATGGACAACATGTCATTGATATGCAGGATAAAGAGTGTCGGCGATAGCACCGATCCTTGTGGAACACCAGCATTAATGGTCTTGGTCTCGGAGCAACAGCCGTCCACTACGACTCTTATGCTCCGACCATCCAAAAAGCTGGCGATCCATTTGCCCCTCAGGAATTCCATACGCAGGTAGCTTCGCCAGAAGGGCGCGATGCCACACTCGGTCGAACGCCTTCGCAATGTCAAGGCCGACCGCAATCGCCTCACCCCCACTCTCCAAAGCCTCCGCCCAACGGTGCGTGAGGTACACAAGAAGATCACCAGCCGAGCGACCGTGACGGAAACCGTACTGGCGGTCACTAATCAACTGGCGATCCTCAAGATACCTCAGGAGCTGAGTGTTTATAACTCGCTCCAAGACCTTGGAGAGTAGGGATGTGACAGCAATCGGCCTGTAACTCGAAGGGTCCGAACGGTCACCCTTTTTGGGGACAGGGTGTACATTGGCGACCTTCCACGAAGCCGGTACCCGGTTGGCTTTATAGGAAAGACGGTAAAGGCGCGTGAGCACGGGTGTCAACTCAGGGGCGCACGTTTTAAGAACCACTGCGGGGATACCGTCTGGCCCACTCGACTTATGGACGTCTAGAAGCCTGAGCTCCCGTCTGACAGCACGCTGGGTGATTTTTACGTCAGATAGGAGGCTCTCACAACGCGGGATATTCGGCGGTGTGGCGCCCCCGTCATCCAAAGTCGAGTTCGAGGCAAAGAATTGGGCCAAGAGATCGGCCTTCTCCACTTAAAACAAACGTAATGCTATGCCAAGTTTGCGGGCAGCATTTCACAAACAGCTCATGATAAGCGCACAAAAATATCGATGAAAAATATTAAATTGATAAACTCGAGAGAACTTGGCAGCATTTCAAAGTAGCGGACCAAGTCTATTACAGAAATCTCAGTATACTTTTAGTATTTTTTTTAATTTCCGAAAATTACTGGCACGTTTCTCGATTGCTGGTAAACGTCTTGCATGGGCATAAACAGCTTTAACAGTAGAATAATTATTATATATTGGTGGTAGGTCTCTCATATGTGAGACGCCACCTAGGTACCAACGCAACGTCTACTTCTGCTGTCAAACAGCAGTGTAAACACACTGTTGTGTTTCGGTTTAAAGGACATTGTAGCCAGAATAACTACTGGAAATATTGATACTTCACTTCTCATATCTCAAGATGACCAGGAATTTCACTGGCTACAGATTTTCATTTCAGTTCTCTGTTTAGACACTCCACCTTACGTACCTTGTCGTAGAAATAGCACATTATTTGTCTAGGACTATTTTCTGTTCATGGAAATAGGATCGTCCTATTACGTATTAGGTTTAAAATTAGTTTCGCGAATTGAGGCTGTCTCAAGTAGCTGGCTACTTGGATTTTAATATAAAACAAGATTTCTATTGAATATAACTTTTAAACATGACCAAAGTAAAACAGCTTACTGTTGTAATGTAAGATGTACTCAGTATATCTTGGAAAAAAGAACACGATGCTTTAACAATTGATATTATGGAAAAATGATCTTGTAATACTATTAAAATCTCGTTTTGTAAGTTGCAAAATTTTATATAAATTTTCTTACGGTTTTTATTTATTTTGTGATTTAAACTAATCAAGAGACCCCTAAGAACAATTAAAAACATAATAATTATCTAAACATTTTCCGTCGAAGTATATCGAGTTGCCAAATTAAAATTCAATTCGATCTTACCGCCCTCATTAAAAACAGACCCTTTTCTGCCAAGCTAAACACACAACAATTACAGTGAAGAAAAACAAAAGAAGGAACTTACTGTACTGTGTCAACAAATATACGTCCCATTACAGCATTTGGAGTACGATTGAGAGTGGTTAGGCCACGCTGGCCTACGCAGGATACATATTTTATAAAACAAATAAAATTACTAAAGAATTCTGCCAGTATTCAAATTTATTCCAATATATTTGACTCCATGCATTAAAATCGGGTGCTTATCATAAAAAATCTATCGTTTTGTTGCTATGGGTATTCGAATGTACTCTAAAGAACCTACACCCTAATGTTTACAGAATCTTTCATCTTTGAACCGCAAGATTATATTTAAAATAGTATAAATTGGTACAGATATAAAAACGCCAGACACCGCAGTTTACAAATCCTTCATTAACCTTAGAAAAAACACATCAAAACCGAACTGCAACTCGTAAAGATTATTTTCGTAGCAACAGAAATGTTTACACTCGCTGAATCGCCAAATATTCCTTGAAATGTGTTCATTAAATCACTGTAAAATTATAAATATTATACACGTTGGTTCAGTGGTTTGTGGGTTGGAGACTGTGGGGCCCTGGATACGATTTATTTTTCTTTATTGCTTCAAATTGACACGATTTAAGTGCACTATAGTCTATACACCTAAATAGCCGGATTGGCGGCACAGCTCGTCGTCATTACCCAGCGGCTTAAAAGAGAAAATACTGATGGTAGGTCTTTCATATGTGAGAAAGAGAAAGGTACAACCCAGCTTGGCTTTCGCTTTTCATTCGGTGAGTGAGGTAGCTGTATGCCCAATACCCTTCCCTCTTTCCACATTTTTTCCTTCTCGTTCTCCTCCTGATTTGATGGGCCAGCAACTCATCCATGATCATAACGAATATATAAACTCACGCCTTTATCCCAGAAGGGGTAGGCAGAGGTGTTGATACCAATCAGGACACCCACATTTTTCCTTGTGCGTTCCATCCCACAATGTGTTAGGTGGTAAATCTATCGCCATATTGGGCACACATTCCTTACTCCGGGCTGTTAATGCATCGAAAATCAGATATCACTTTGCCTGACCAAGGATTTGAATTCGGGACCAATAGCGCCACTGAGGCAGTCGAGTAGAGGGGTTTTCATCATGGTGGTATTCATTCACCTTTAAAAAACTTATAAGGGTCACATGCAAAATTATTATCTCAAAATACTCATACATGAATTTTCATTTGACGCCTTATTTAACAATTTAAAAGTATGAGTATTTTAATAAAATGTTTGCGCTATCTATTATATATTTAATTAATACACGCGGTTTTTTATTTACAAAATTACTGCAATAATCGAGTTAAGTTAATCGTTTTAATTTTAATATTTCAATATTTTCGAGGGTTAAAATTTAACTGATAAAACAGCTTTACAAATATAAATTCTATTTATTTTAATTGAGCTATTAAATACCAGTTTCATTGAATTTTAATTGCCTGGCGAAAATCCGCATTGCAAAACCGAATTTTACATATTTACAGTACACGTTTTGTTTTATACAAATCAATTCGTCGCTAGATTTATATCGTGGAAGCATATCGCACCTTTAGAATTCTGTATCAGCCCATATACGTCCCACTGTAGGGCACGGGCCTACTCTACAATCGAGAGTACGATTGAGAGTGGTTAGGCCACAGTATACATATAGTCCACCACGCTGGCCTAATGCGGGTTGGTAACCTTTAGAATTAGAGTGACCTAACTAAAAAAATCTTATTTTTTGGGAAACGGTCATTAATGATTTGTAACATTATGAAATTTTGTACTTATGGAAGATACATCTAGAAGACCGATTTATACATCTTTCTGCCTTTTATGCGTCAATAGGTCCTTCTTCAATAGCGGGTCGACAGGTCATTTTCAGCCAAAATATTATTAAAAGCCATATTCATGAGGTCCAAGATTAACTTATCGAGAAATGTATTTTTGGTTCTTTTGCTTACAAATACCGTTAGAATTGCCAGGAGTTAGATTTTATGCCATATATGATACAATTCTTGCGCACTATCACACATATCTCATAGGTAGGTGTCTCATATGTGAGAGGCTGCCTGGGTAGGTACAAACAGCAGTGCAAATGCATATTGTGTTTCGGATTGAAGGACATTGTAGCCAGAGTAACAACTGGACCTATTGATACTTAACTTCTTATGTCTCCGAATGGCGAAGAAACCATTGCCTTGTAATTCAAGGTGTTGTTTGGTTTTGCTACTGTTCATAAGCAGTTCAACATCGCTTAGACGCAATACTATGAATGGTCATTCTCCGTTCTCTGATAGTTTCTGATACACGACCCAAAACTACCTTAGTGCGAGATCAGGGCTATATATTTTATCTATTTTTCTTTCATCCATCCATCCATCAACCTAAGGAAGTCCACTGCTGAACATAGGCCTCCCACAACGATTTCCAAAGTTGGAAACACACAGTTTTCTTTCAACGACTATTTTATGCATATTGCACCACCCACAGATATTTTGAGTTTAAAAGCAAAAACTGTTCAGAATTGATTGAAAACACGCCAGCATCGTTCAATAAATAATAAACTAGAACAAAACGTTTTGTGAACGGGAAAAATAAAGATTGCTGCAACTAGCAGGAATTTTTGTAAAAACATCTATGTTCAGAAAACTAAATTTCTGCTTTTGGATATATATTTTTATGCAACCACGCCAAAGCAACTGTGCGAGGATGGAAAATGACCTCGTTGGACACGCGGAATACGGTTGCTCGCTTCTTCACTACTGTGTGCGTACACCTTATCATTTTGTTTGTTGTAGCTCTCTTCTACGGTAAAAATTTTTTCATCCGAAAAAGGAATTTCCCGATATTTTTTTCCCGCGTACCGCTTCAACAAAGCGCGGCATCTCTTCAGTCTCAGGTCCATTAGACGAGCATTCAAACGATGTCCTGTTTTTTTTCGATATGCCCGAAGCCCTAAGTCTTCATTTAACACCCTTTTCACCGTGGTTCTGCTTAACCCCATCTGAAGGGCCAACAGTTTCTGCTTATGTTTGGGATTTCTTTGCATTCGCGCCTTCACAGCTTTTATCACTGCCTGGAGTCCTAACAGACCGAGGGCGACCACTTCTTGACCTGTCATCTACACTAGAGTCTTCATTGTATCGTTCGATGGTACGATAAACGAATCTTTTGGTTATATTAAATTTTTTCAGTATGTTAAAAATTTGAATTGGCGCGTAACCGCAACGATGCAACGCAATAACTGCAACACGGTCTTTAAGCGTCCACTCCATATTTAAAAATGAGTAAAATTCTAAAAAGTATACATTTTTATTTTCATGAACAATTTGAAATTCGAATTCAATAAACTTTTTTGTGGCCAGCATTCTAAAAGAAAAGTTTTTACTGTGTGACAATACTTATGACCTGACTGTGTATATATAGAAATGGCAATATAATAGAATATCAATAGAAATCATAGGCAAAAAGGAAAATTCAATATCACTTTCGTTCACCCGGGATTCAAACCCGAGACCACAGCTTTGCAATCATACCGTGTACAACTGGTCGACCAAGGCAGTATTCTTCCAAAATTATCAAAATATATACAAAAACAAAGTTGCATAATGAGGATTTGAAAACTAGATCATACTTATAAATAAGCTGCATCGAATATATTAATATTTCAACGTCCGGCCAGACAAATTGCTTCTGATAAATGTATCGAATTTGTACAAAATATGATGAAAGCTTTTAGTGAAATCTGTAAAACATTCGCGGTTTATTAAATAAATAAATAATGTCGCATCACGGTCGCATCCGTAATTCAGACCCAACATAAAACTATTAATCTTATTTCTTGTATTTACTTGTTCGTGCTACTTTTGAGTGGGACTAGACGCGACTGCCAACATGTTCACGGTGGTCGCGGGTTCGAACCCCAGAGCACACATTTTCGGAGTCATGTGTGTATAGTCAATCACCACGCACTACAACGGTGAAGGTAAATATCGTGAGGAAACCTGCATACCATGGCAATTTATAAAACATCTATGGTATGTAAGTCCGCCAACCCGCACTAGGCCAGCGTGGTGGGCTATATGGCCTAACCACTCTCAATCGTACTGTCGATTGTAGAGTAGGCCCGTGCCCTGCAGTGGGACGTATATGGGCTGATACAATAAATACAATAAATTGTATTTGCTTATCTTTTTTTGCACCATACATAGAACTATATTCTTCGATCAAATATACACTAAATTATAAGTAGCGGTCTAAAAAACGGCAAGAGAAATAAGAGCACAAATAAGCGGGTGGTCTAATTTGATTGTAGTATGGTCCAAAAATATAATAAATCTTAATTTAAAGGAATAAGGTTTATTGTTACCTGAAGTTGATTGTAATTTAAGACATTTTGCTACATCTCGTAGTTCGAAATTCAAATGTATAAGTATAAGCAACCTCGGCCTCTTTTTGCTTGTGATTTTGTTCCGGACAATGTATCTAGTATGTATTTGATCGAAGCATATATTAAAGAAATAAAATAAGTTTTCCTCTTCTAAAAATCAATACTTATTCTCTACTAGCGGCCCAGCCCAGCTTCGCCCGGGTACAAATAGATTTCTGTACAATATAAACGTATTATACATATAAACCTTCCTCTTGAATCACTCTATCTATTAAAAAACCGCATCAAAATCCGTTGCGTAGTTTTAAACATTTAAGCATACAAAGGGACATAGAGTCATAGGGACAGAGAAAGCGACTTTGTTTTATACTATGTACTTCAAATATTACGAAGTACGATACAGGATTCAAACATTTTTTAAAGCATTAAATATTTGTATAGTTTTATTATTTTCGAAAATTCGTCGTTGTGTAGGAGTACAGAGTAACCCCCGGTCAAAGTTACGAGATAAAGAAAGCGTAGGTGAAATGTAATAATTACAAGGAAACAATAAAGTATTATTTATATAATTGTGGAGGCGTCGGTATCTTAAGATAATGGGCTTGACCTTTCGAATACCACCTACATCTCAGGAAATAAATCTTATAGTAACAATAAATATTTTTATTCTATACAACGACTGCCTCTGTGGCGTGATTACGGAATGATTACAGAGCTGAGGGTTTGGGTTCGAATCACGATGTCGAGCGAAGTGATATTGGATTTTTCAATTCATTATCAGTTTGGAGTTAGGAATTTATGCCCGATATGGTGATAGGGTCGCCACCTATCACATTGTGGAATGGAACACACATGGCGAAACGAGGGTGTATTACCAGTAACTCTGTCTACCCATTCCGGGAAAAGGCGTCAGTTTATGTATTTATGAATAAAAGAATATATGTTATTATTGGCTTCGGTTCCCGTAAAGGTCAACACCAGTGGCTTAATACATCCTACTAATATTATGAACACGAAAGTTTGTAAATATGGATGTTTGTTACTCTTTCGAGCAAAAACAGCTCAACAGATTGTGATGCAATTTAGTATAGTGATAGCTGATACCCTGGATTAAGACATAGGTTACTTTTTATCCCACAAAATGTAGTGTTCCCGTGGTATAACTCAGGAAACCAAATATACATATTGTTTACTCTTTCAAATTTGAATAGTTAGCACGGGATAGGAGAGGACGGCATTGAATGCTTTTGGTCATTAGACTAAATGAGACGAGATAGAACGGGATGCGAAGTATAGTCGACTGCGCGCGAAATATAGTTAGTAGATATACGCGAAATAATATGTTTATATGGACTGGACTCAAAAACTAAACTTTGCTCGATTACCGGACCGATGCGATAAAAAAAAACACAACAGGTTATAATCAGTTATTATTCTAACGTTTCATTATACTCATAATTTATCATAATAATAGGTTGAGGAAAAATATATCCATTATTTTTACGTGAAACTCAATACTTTATTCAACATGTCCCGGATTACCCGATTTAGGTCAAATATGCACCGTTTTGCTGTATAATTTGTTGCCATTTTAAAAGTAACTTCATAATACCTCTCTCATTGAAATCTTGGCCCTTGTTGGCGAAAAACTCAAGTAATTAATTTTTTTTTATTTTTTGAATTACGTGGTGGTCTGTTGGTTATGGCCCAGACGCGGCTGCCAACATGTTCACGGTGGTTGCGGGTTCAAATTCCATGGCACAACTCTGACTTTTCGGAGTCATATGTGTATGGATAGTCAATCACCACGCACTAAAACGGTGAAGGAAAACATCGTGAGGAAACCTGCATACCATAGTGATATGTAAAAAAAATATATAATGTATTTCGACATTGTAGCCAAAATAACTACTGGATATATTGAGACTTCAAATATTATTATTTATTTATTTATTTCACCCCAAAATAATTAAAGTACATACCTTATAATTATGTTATGCATAGTGTTTAATTCATTATGTAATCTTATTACTAGAGACCACTGACGACTAAACTAGGCCATGCCTATGCCTTACGGCCGATGCCAATAATCAATCGAAAAAATTAGATTGAAGTCAATCTGTTTTGTTGTCAATTGTTTTCTACTTTTCGATTGGTCTCCTGTCATGTTGCCATAGTTTATTCACTACTGAGGTTGATTATTGGCAATATAGTATCAGAAAAACGATTGAGCTGTCAATCTAAACCGGCAAATTTTGGATTGGGTTTGTTTATTGGCAGCGGCTGTTAGACGACAGCGATGCGACAGCTTATGTCTCAGGATGGCAAGCGCAGTGGAATGCCAAACATTGCTTTGTAATTCAAGGTTTTGTTTGGTTTTGCTACTGTTCATGAGCGCAAACGGCACATACGTTTCACCATTCAAAGCAATTTTTTTCCTAGCTCAGTAAAGCAAAACTTTAAACTATTAATACAACATAAATTCATACGTATTCATAAATTCTTGATTTTAATTCAGTAGGGAGCTAAGAGATAGAGCTATTAATGCCAGTGTAAACAGACCTCTATGCATAAGCAAAAGTCATGCTTAATGTATAGACCCAGCGGGTCTTGATAAAATGGCTGCGAATATTAAAAGTCGAAAATAGGCCGTGCTGACAAATTACATTTTGCAGATGACAAAATAATCACCTCTTACTTATCTTCTACCATTTTGAGGGTTGAAATGTGCGATTTAATGGGTTGAATTTATTTATGTGTTTTGGTAACGAAAAACTTTTATACATTTTATATGTAATAAATTAGAGAGTAAAGGCAGGCATCCACATTTTCTCATCGTAAATATCGCATCGCATCAAACGATCGAGTCTTGTGTCGTAGGTATCAGGAACTATGAGAGACTTTTCAATCTCACAAACACCCAGACCCGAAACAAAAACCTGTGGTTCACACAATTTGTCTCGGTGCGGGAATCGAACCCGCGGCCTCTCGTTTCACAGCCGAAGTCTAACCAAATGCGCCACGGAGACTGTCAAGCATACATAATACACACATGACTCCGGAAAGTCAGAGCTTTGTACTGGGATTCGAACCCGCAACTATATAAGTAGGTGCATCCGGTCCCTTAGAAACGGTTGTGACGTAGAAGATAATTTATTTCCATGAGACTAAGGGAGGCAAGCGAGATCTGAGAACAAAAGGTCACAAATTTAGGTCAGAATGTTGAGTGGTGAGCTAATATTTGCACGATGTTTGGCAGTTCAAGGGTTAAGTCTTACGCTTTTGACATTTACAAGTGTAACTTCAATCTAGTTTTTGTATACTTTGAGATATTTTAAGATAGGAAATATAAAGTAATTAATTGACATTTTGGCAGTCTGACGCCGGCTGTGGAACGAGAGGCTGCGGGTTCGATCTCCTATCTGACACAAATGTTTATGAGGACCACAAATATGTCTCTCATTTCTGGGTGTTTGTGAGACCGAAAAGTCTCTCGTAGTTCCTGATACCCACGACACAAAATTCAATCTGAGTTTGGACTATGAGACTGTTGGGTGTATTTTTCTGTGTCTGTTGTGTCACCACAATGTCTATTTCTCCCACAAAACAGCAGTATTAATGCACTCTTGTTTTCCGGTTTCAAGGAAATTGTAAGTAGCGTAACTATTGGACATATTGAGTATTAACATCTTATGTCTCGCGACGACGAGCGCAGCAGAATGCCAAATTGGCTTCGTAACTCAAGGTGTTGTTTGGTACTGCTACTGTTCATGAGCGGTCGTGTCGCTTACCACTAAGGGAATAGCATGCTTCTCTCGTTATTGTAATAAAAAAAAGATTTGACAGAGTAGCGACAGGCGAGAAGTCATCTACACTAATATTATAAAGAGGAAAACTTTGTTTGTTTGTTTGTTTGTTTGGTTGTAATGAATAGGCTCAAAAACTACTGGACCGATTTTAAAAATTCTTTCACCATTCGAAAGCTACATTATCCACGAGTAACATAGACTATATTTTATTTTGGAAAAAAATAGGGTTCCGTAAGATATTTGGATTTTTCGGACACAAACTGAAAAAAATCAACCAAAGAAGTTACTTATTTTGCGTACGCTGCCTAAACTACAAAAGATAGAACCATAAAATGGTATAATTAATTGTAGATCTTATAAATATCTACAAAAAAGTCCGCGACTCACTATACCTATCTATGTCGAGTGAGGCACAACAACCACATTTTTATTTAAAAATCTTGAATTTTTTTTTGGACTACATTTAAACGCGTTTATTTTACTCATGCTATTAATCCTTATCAAAATAAATTATTTCATCAATAAGTACAGTTTATGTTGATAATATTTGGTCTTTGAATGATTAAAATTGGACGTTTGGTTTTGAAGTTGTGGTGAAATTAAAATATTACGATTTCTGCTGCACAAAAATTTCATAAGGCAATCTTTATATGTACATGTATATGGAGAGACGGGATATAATAGAGTGGAAGGTACGGGAGAAGGCTGGGATAGCTGACAGATTTGATAGGACGAAATATAAATGTACGTTATAAGACGGGATGGATAATAAAGAGAAAGGACGGGATGGATTGGGAAGAGACTGAACAGACGGATGAGACGGGATTGAGCCGGACAGTAGGACAGCTACGTCAAGTTTAGGTATACAAGAGTTTATACGAAAAATAACATGTATTTGGTGTGGAGTGGAATCAAAAAATATATGCACCCAGACGAAGCTGGGCCGGGCCGCTAGTTATTAACAAAATTAATAATGACTAATTCCACAGCGCCTAATATTTGCGTGACCATGGCAACTTTTAGACCTACGTTGGATTAAGAGTTTTCTATACAGGGTAGGTATATCAAGAAAGCGACAATTTTATTGGGTGGTAAATACATATTTTTCCTAAAATAATAGTGTATATTTTATTTATAAATACTCTAAGGTATAAAAGATTTTAAATTAATATTTTAGCAAAAACTATGGATTTATCATCAAAAAATGACGATATTTAAAAAATCATAAAAAATAATTGTCGCGTTTCTTTGCGAAATTTTTAATTGCATTGCGTTTCTAGTCACTAAAACTACCACCCGGCTTCGTTTTCGGTAGCAGTCTTGATATACCCGGTATATTTGATTCCGACCAGGCCCATATAATACCGTACTCATCAATACCAAATACTTCACCAATTTTTACGGATAATTCATAATTTCATCAGACCACAATATTATTGTATGAAAATTCCCAGAAAATTAGCATTCAGTAAAAAACGAAGCTTTACAAAGAGCCTGTCTGGAACCTTTCGAATTCAATTATAACACTTGCACGGTTATTTTATATCAAAAGCTTTCAGTTTTTTACGAAGTTCCCGAAGAACTTCGGCTGGAATTTGGAACTTTCCAATACTTTTTTGCAGTTTTACATTGATACAGTTTTCATTATAAAATAAGTTAAATAACCAATTTGTGGAAAATGTTTGCCCTTAGATACGGACTAGTATTGCTCAAGACTTCGGTGTTTGAAAAAGATTTCTTGGAAAAAAAATTACACCCAAAGTCTCATACATAGTCCTGACTCCATATTAAAATTAATAAAGTCTTGTGCCGTGGGTATCAGAAACTACGAGAGACTTTCCGGTCTCACAAACAGCCAGACCCGATATAATATACTTGTGGGCCTTATAAACAATTGTCTCGGTGCGAGGATCGAAGCCGTGGCCTCTCATTTCACATCCGGCGTACAACTGTACCACGGAGGCTGTCAAATCAAATCCCTCTACATATTTTCTTGGAATAAAAAAAACCCTACAGTATTCTCTGAAAAATCTACTATCCAAGACTAAAATAATTTTCTAATTCTAACCAGTAGTTACTGAGATTAGAGAGTGCAAACAAACAAACTCTTCGGCTTCATATCTTCCCGGGTGCAGGTACACTTTTTTGATAATATTATGTCCCTTATAATCATCAGAACGAATGTAGGATTCTCATGGCGGTATAATTATTCAAATCGGTCCAGTAGTTTCAGACTCTTTCCAATGCAAACAAATAATAAAATTTATCTTCTTTATTAATATATACAATATAAAATAAATATAAGCACATGCTTATTACTATAATAGGTTAGGAGTCTTTCTAGAATCACCCATAATTCATAAGATTTTCTTAGATATAGGAACCAAAATCTGCACTCGCAAGCAACATGATCAAAATTTTACAAACCGAAAAATCCACAAATCGATGACGTGCTAGACAAGGCTTAGGTCAGACTCAAAAGTACCCTGAACTGATGAAATTTAATAAATAGATTTATGAAAGTAACTGACGCATTAAGTGGAAATCATTTATCTCGACCTGCCATTATATGATGCAGGCGTGAAATGTATGTATGAATGAAAAACTCATTCAAAAATTACTGAAAACTGAACCCGCAAACTTGTCGTCCTCGTCTCTTTCTCTTTTTCTCTCTTTCTCTCTCTCTTCAGTTACAAGAAGTCGATTGTTGAACATAGGCCTGTTCTATCGCCTCATAGACCTGTTGGAAGCGGCCTGCATCCAGCGACTTCCTGCGACCTTTACCAGTTCGTCCGTCCAGGTCATCTACTTCTAGCAAGTAGATAAGAATGATTACAAATACATCAAATGATTATGTAACAAACATCTCATCTTTCATAGTTTCCGGCTCATAATAAAACTTCCCTAGAGACAGTCCGGCATTTTTCGTCTTTTCAAGCTGATAATAAATTTTCACCGTCATTTTTCATTGGGATTCAGAATATTCCCAAGGGCTTTATCGACTTTTGAAAACGGTGGACTTTTACTAATGATTTCAGGGTTTAAATTTGGCAAGAGTCCAAACACATTTGGGCTACTCTGAATTAGGACATTTTAGCAAGTAATTTAAATGTTACGATGAAAGGAATTAAGACTAATAGTTGGTCACTCTGACCTACGGCCGTTCTCTATATCCTATCTATTTTTAACAAGAGGTTAAAATAGCTACCATTACTATGTTAGTATAATTATACGCTTTATTAAACAAAGGAAGACATATTATATATTTATCTTACCTAACTATATATAAGTATATACACCTTATCTCTACCTGTCCATATTTGTTAACTGAAACATAAAATGCATTGAAATATGTAATGAAATCACTTGTAGAAGATAAATAGATTAATAAGAACGGCTACTAGTGGTTCATAAGATGTTAAGTCTCAAAATTCTGTATTCTGTATCAGCCCATATACGTCCCACTGCAGGGCACGGGCCTCCTCTACAATCGACAGTACGATTGATAGTTGTTAGGCCATATAGTCCACCACGCTGGCCTAGTGTGGGTTGGTTAAGTCTCAAAATGTCCAGTAGTTATTCTGGCTACAATGTTCAAAATGGAATACAACAGTGCATTTACACTGTTATTTGGCGGGAGAAATAGACATTGCGATGACATCTACCTAAACGGCCTTTCAATTTGGAGAGACCAATTCTTATGTTTATATTATTATAGGCTAAGCAGTAAAATCGAAAATATAACGCGAAATTCTATGAACTAATTCTGATTACTTAATTTATATTTATGCTAGACTGGCTAGAAGATAATATTCATTTATTTATAAATTAGCCTGATTTAGTCTACATTTTCAGACCGTCTAGACTTAGAATACTGGAGTGTTCAATATCGTTACGTACTATTTTCGGTTGTTCGTTTCGTCTCCAGACATTTATTGGAGTTGACTTAATTTAATTTGGAATTTTATTTTACTTTAACGTAATTAGACGTCTGTGGCGTTGTAGATAGTGAGACGGTACAGAAAAATTAATTTTGTATTTATTAAAAATGGGGTTGGGTAAAGAGATATGGGATTTTCTATTCTTTAACAACCCGTAGTCAGGAATTTATGCCCAATATGGCGATAGACCTACCAAAGACCCAATCACATACTGAGACGGAACACACAAGATAAAATAAGGTAGTCTTGCTAGCACCCCTTCTGGAAAAAACGCGTAAGTTAATGAACGTGTTTATAAAAATTTGGTTTTAAGTTAGAAATACCTGAAAAATCGATTTGTTTTAATTACACAGAATTTTTTTTTAATTTATTTTTATTGCAATGAATGACGAGACGAGCAAGCCGTTCGCCTGATGGTAAGTGATACGACCGCTCATAAACAGTAGCAACATTCCACTGCGCTCGTCATCCTGAGACGTAAGATGTTAAGTCTCAATATGTCCAGTAGTTGCTCTGCCTACAATGTCCTTCAATCCGAAACACAACATTGCATTTACGCAGTGTTGTTTCACGGCAGAAATAGACATTGCGGTGGTACCCACCCAGATGGCCTCTCACATATGAGAGACCTACCACCAGTAGTTTATACTTAGAACCCACGTTTTTTCATTGTATTGGTCGGGCAAACGAGCGAAAGATCACCTGATGGTAAGTGATCACTGCCGACTATGATCATCCATAACACGGGATTATGAAAGTGTGTTTTTGACATTTCTTATACCCATGACACAAGACTTGATCTTAGTGTGGAGTCAGGACCGTGTATGTGAATGTTAGATGTATTTATTTCATTTTATTGTGAAGTCACACATGTATCAAATCTCGGATTCATTTGTGTACTTAAATATCCAAATATATTCAAACTGGCAAGACAGTAATGAAGAGTCTCACTCTCTAACAATCTTGATGGTAGATATTTTATTGTACTTAAAAAGAGTATATTTAAGCTATGTAGTGCAATTTTAACAGTTGATTGTATTAAATGCGAAAACACATCGAACAGTCAAAAATAGAACCTATTATCCCCAACCATGAACAAAATTAGCTACTCAATTCCCTATTCTCAACCATATCTAATTTTAACTTTAGCATTCCAAAGTAGGTTGATATGATTGAAAGTTAAATGATAGCTTTAACTACGAATTCAGCGTTATTTTAACATCACGCGATATTAACAGCTTAAATTAACTGCTAGTGTTAACCGCAGTAAACAAGTTTCTGTAGTCGCTTGATTAAATTTTAAATTAAAGTCTTGAGATCGTGTCTTTATGCATATCGCGGAATGGAAAACGTCAGATCTTACGGTGTTGGCGTGAATATTTAGATTAGGTCATGCAAAGTAAGGAGTCTATTACAGAGTCAGGATCTATCATTTATTTTCTTTTACTGAGCATAATTTTGCTTTCTAAGCAAGTTCTAAGTCTAAATCTATGAACAATAATGGAGGTACCTCGGTCATTAAAAACTTTAAGAAATTACTGAAACTATATAGAACAGCTTATTTATGTTTGTGTCTTTTTTTTATTTATGTAAAGTTAAAAAATCATAATTTTACTATTTGTGGATGATTTCCTTCAGTAGTTAAATGACTTGTTCTTTAAAATATTCTATTGTCTACAATTAAAATAATAAATATACGCTTGAATAAAAGAACAAAAATATTTAAATAAAAATATATCACCTATTGTTATTTATTTTTTTCATACATGTTTTGACTTATTGGTAATAAAGTACACCCTTATATATTCAACCCATATCATATTAGTATATAACGGATAAGTTGATGTCGATTTAAGCGGAATAAACAAAATAAATACGTCAACATGCCAAGAAAATGAAATGAAAAATGAAATTATCTGTATCTGTATCAGCCCATATCCGTCCCACTGCAGGGCACGGGCCTCCTCTACAGTCGAGAGCACGATTGAGAGTGGTTAGGCCATATAGTCCACCACGCTGGCCTAGTGCGAGTTGGTCATATTATTATATATTTACTAAAAACTAAACAGCCTACTTTATTCGACATAATAAAATTGTATATTGATCATAATAAAAACAAAAATCGTATAAAAACAACTTCTAAACTTCAGTCACAACTCTCCCGATAAGCCTATCAGAGAAAATGTAGCGGAAAATTCCACTCAAAATAATATGGAGCGTGAGCAACACTAATAGAGTTTTCATTTCCATTTTGATGGAATCGTTGACATAAAAGACTTTTGAAAGAATGGCAAAAGAATATTTAAGATGTAACGCCTCCTTGATGTCCGGGAAAAAATCTTTTTCGTGTTATCAAGGTGCGTTTTGAAGACGCGGGACGGGGACGACAAAATTGTTTCAAATGAACATTTTTCTTTTTAGGTCTTTTGTCGTTGTAGTTCTGTTGTGAATAATAAATCTATTATTTCCAATTAATCTCCTCAGCCGAGTAATTGTAATGTTTCTTTTATGTGAAATGTAATATCATATAACATAATTAAAATTATCTCGATAAATGCTATCCTATTGCAACAACTCGTTTTTTTATTACGATAAATGGCGAGCCGAGCGTTTCATTCGCCTCGTGGTAAGCGATACGACTGCTCTTCAACAGTAGCAAAACCAAAGAATATCATGAATTACAACGCAACACTTGGCATTACATTGCGCTCGCCATCCTGAGACATAAGATGTTAAATCTCAATATGTTCAATGGTAATTCTGGTTACAATGTCAAACCGAGACTTACACAGTGCAATTACACTGCTGTTTGGCGGGAGAAATACACATTGCGGTGGTACCTACCCAGGTGGCCTCTCACATATTACAGTAGCTTTAGGTGACCTCTATTATCAATAATAAAAATCCTACAACAAAACATGAAGAAGATTATTTACAAAATATCCTACATTTTAATATTTGCAAAAGTTTCACAAGTATTCCAATAATTTTATCAACAAACCACAGAAGGATTACTGCGGTGTCAGCAACGGTTTTAGAATACTAATCACCCGAATCCACGTCCCGACTCCCGAGGGTTAATGCGGGAACATCTGCTCTTGCCAGTTCATATTTATTTAATGAGAATTTCAATTATTCTTAGTAGTGGAAAAAAAGTGACTAAATCTAAATAATGTATGACATTTTTGGATGCAATAAATATTTTCATTTCAATTAAAGTAGGGTTAAATTTAACACGGCTGTGGTGGCGCAGTTACTACGGTACGAGTGCGTAGCTGAAGTCTTGGGTTTGAATCTCGGTTCGGGTAATATAATGTTGGATTATTTATTAATAGTCGGGTGTCAGGTATTTGTACCGGATATAGAGACCTCCCTCTCACATCGTGGGATGGAATTATGTATGTACTATGTATATATGTGTATTATGTTTAAGACGTAAAATCATGCAATGTCTCATAAGTTACTCAATGTCGAATGTCTTTATTTCATTTTTCATTTCATTTATATATATCAACATTTTTTTTAATTTACTGGTGGTAGGTCTCTCATATGTGAGAGGCCACCTGGGTAGGTACCACCGCAATGTCTATTTCTTCCGTGAAACAACACTGCTTAAATGCACTGTTGTGTTTCGGATTGAAGGACATTGTAGCCAGAGCAACTACTGGACATAATGAGACTTAACATCTTATGTCTCAGGATGGCGAGCGCAGTGAAATGTTGCTACTGTTTATGAGCCGTCGTATCGCTTACCATCAGGCGAACGGCATGCTCGTCTCGCCATTCACTGCAATAAAAAAAAAAATTGATAATATTATATCAATGAATGTTCAAATAATGCCGTATTCTACTTTAAAATGTGATTTTCGATGTATAGTATACGGCAAGCGAAATATCATAATAATTTTTGTAAAATGCGGTGATGGTATTATATAATCTACTGTTATTATTTTATATTATTTGTAGTATTCATATTTAGTTAAAATATAAATTTAAAAAATATATTTTTATCTTTATCTCTAAAGGTCTTAAGAATTATTTTTGTCACGAAGTCGAGTTGTGTGAACAAACCTCGCTGTCAATGATATTCCGCCCGGGCGTACCCTATTTACAACTTTATCGATGTTCCAGGGTCAACGTTTTGTTTCTATATAACGAATTATCGATTATTCTGTTCATAGTCTAGTCAATTTTATATCATAAAAACTGCTAGACTAGCTTTTATTCGTGACTTCACCCAAGTATTTTTAAATATCATAACTTTTGGAGTTAAATTTTCGATAACATAATTTTATTGTATTTTGTGAACCTATTATCTTGATTAAAAATAATTTTGTTTATATTGGAATAGACCGCTAATACAATGAAAAATTGAAAAATAATTTCATATTATCTGAATGACAAATACATATTTACACCTTAAAATTTTGAAATAAACTTACTATATACTATGTATATATTTACTTATTATTATATAACTTTATGATTAACTTCAATAAATATATCTACCATAAGCTCAGTCATTTAAATCTCTCTTTTGTACTTCTTGTTTGCTGTCTTAGAAAGTTTAAAATGAAACATTGTTCTGCCTCAATAACTTGTGAAAAGCGGGCATTATGTCACGAATAAACGAGTTTGCCAGCAATCAGAATGATGATTGAACTATCAAAGTTCATAGGGGCAGACATTGTACGACTGCTATATAAGATACTAGCGGCCCGGCCCAGCTTCGCCCGGGTACAAATACGTTTCTGTACAATAATATGTACGTATTATACATGTAAGCCTCCCTCTTGAATCACTCTATCTATTTAAAAAACCCGCATCAAAATCCGTTGCATAGTTTTAAAGAATTTAAGCATACAAAAGGACATAGGGACAGAGAAAGCGACTTTATTTTATATTATGTAGTGATATACTACTATGGCAAAGATTTAAATGTTTTAATTTCCTTTTTTTTCGTAGGAGTCAAACCAGCATGCGGTTCACCTGATGGTACGTGATCACCGCCGCCCATTAACATTTGCAACATCATAGGGTAACATAGGACACCATAGGACACCATAGGACATCATAGGACACCATAGGACACCTTATGACACCATAAGACACCATAGGACACCATAGGGCAGCCTTTAAGGTGGGAATACGCTTGTTTTTTGAAGGTCACTAGGTCGTATGTGTCCGGAAATGCTGTCGCTGGCAACTGATTCCACATATTTGTATTACGTGAGAGAAAGTGCATAGAAAAACGTACTGTGGGGGATTTGAATTTAAACAAAGTTGCCTCGGTAGTCAGTTGTACCATGGTACAATTTAAATTACGTTACTGATGGTAGGACTCTCATATGTGAGAGGTCGCCTGGGTACATGAGATTTCCTACGATATGATAGGGCGCGAGCCTATCGCTATAGTACATGAGATGTCCCGCTTATTGCCATATAGGGCGCTAATTCCTGACTCCGATTTGAAAATGAATAGAAAACCCGACCCGGGATTCGAACCCGACATCTCTGATTTACAACTATTTCGTAGTACAGCAGCGCCACCGAAGCAATTTATTAAAATAAATACATTAAAAATCAATAAAAAATCCCATTTTAAGTTTTAATTTGAAAATTGAATCTCTTGTCTGCCTTAACTACTTGAAATTATTTTTATCGCACAAAATCTATTGCGAAATGTAAATATAAGTGAAAATGGCTGCAATCAAAAAGTAGTCTTTGTGAAACTCATTTGTATTGAAATGGAATTAATATTCGTTTATGAAATGTAAAATGTCATCGGTCATCCCATTGTCGTGTTATTACATAAAATATTTGTCGTCTCATTGCTCTTAAATACACAGACATACATACGATCAATAATATTTCTGCAAAGTGAGTTTTTTTTTGCATTTACACGCCATAACTACTAAACAGATGGTTATTAAAAGAAATTGGCCAGTTTGTATGGTACTTAGGCTTAATGTACCTCGTGACCACGAAAGCTGTAAAGTAATTAAAAATTTAACCAAATCCATGATAAAATCCGTAAATAATAGTTTTTTTATTGCTTAGTCTTACTTTGGACATGTGTTTTGATTTTATATGAGTGCGTTTTATATATTTTCAATCTAAAATACTCGAATATTCTAGGAAGTTAGCATGAATTTATATATTTTAAAACGAGAAAATGTTGTATGGATCATATTAAATTGTTATTGGAAATTTGTCAAAATTCTCTAAACTACATTTTCTGTGGACCACATCGATGCCTCCGTTTATTACATATCATTAGAGGGCTTTTTTTCTGTTTCTGATAGATAAAAAATAAATATGTCAAACTGATATAAAATACCTAGGTATACTGTAAAATTACGGTAACTCGTAATAAGCACTAAAAAAATAACAACTAAGGCCCGGCGCCCATTATCGGCATCGGCAAGGAAAAGGATCCTTCGGCATCCTACATGCAAGCGCACACTATCGGCAATTATGCTTTGGCATGCTGCAAAGTTCTTAGGGATGACGAGGCGTCCTTAAGGATGCCGCACTATTATCCCTATATTATCACAAACTATCCCCCGAGTGTTGCCTCGGCGCCGGCGGCGTACCGAAGGTTGCCGAAGGATGCCGAAGCATCCCGAAGCATTCTCAAGGCTGCCGATACACCAGCCTCAAGCATACCGAAGCGGTATTTTTGTTATTACGACCACACATCACGGAAATTTCTACTTTATTGCCATTATGTTATAGTATATTGCTATTTGCCAACTAAAATCCTCAGTCGTACCGATGCCGATAATGGGCGCCGGGCCTTAATGTCTGAATCTGTAGTGTTCTGTAGGTAAATCTAAAATCTAAGAAAATACGTATTCCAGAATTATCTTAAGCAGGAGAGCAAAGCCTCGAACAGTATCTAGTATAATATCATGTCATGTATAATGTTTTATTATTATTAATAGTCTTACTGTTTTCGAATAATTCAAACATTGTTTTACCTATGATTTATACATTTTTTAACATTTAAATTTTGAATACGAGTATATAATAATATGTACCATGTATATTGTTCTATCACATACGGTGCAAGTTGTGACCGCCTTCAAAGGGTGTTACTCTTAGGTTATAATAATTTTGTATATCTTTATTAGTCTAAGTTATAATATAATAACCACTGGCTGTCCTAAATAAATAAAATAAAAATAATATACAGGAAAACAGGAATATCTTACTTATTATCCTTACCACCCCCTTATTCATAGAAAACCGCAAATCTACCACATAAACGCAAATTAGTTAAATCATGCTTAAAGGAGATAAAACGTTCATTAAAGATTGCTATTCATAAAGTTTTTTCTATATATTTTAACTAACATTGCCACTTTACAGAAAAAATGATTTCATTCACATGACAGTAATATCAAAGGTAATTTTTCTGTTTAAAATTTGCATAATTAAACAAGGGTCCCGGACATTTTAAAGTTAATGAGTTTTTAATTACTGATTAGTGATTTTATACGTCTATGAATAAATATTTTTTTAGTAGGTAATCATATTAACGGCATTTGAAAACTGCGTTAATTCTTTATGTATAAGTAGGTTAGTATTTAGGCTACAGGATCTGTACAGTAAATAGGTCGACATATAACCAACTGTGTCACAGTAATTACATTCCACATTTTTTGTGTATCTTTAATTTAATGAAGGTGTTTGAAGTGCAATTAAGGACTTGAATTTAATTTTCATTAAATTGCGAGTTGAAGCTGGGACCACTTAAAAATTAACATTTTTGTATAACTGCGGCAGCTCATTACAACGCGTCATCGCGCATAAACCGTGTTTTTTAGTAAAATAACTGAATTCGCTAGATTTGAGTAGAAATTACTGGGGTATTTTGTACATTATTTTTCGCCGATTTGCACTCAATATCTTTATTACTCAGCACATTTTATAAATATGTTAGAATTTTATAACATTTAAAAGAGAGGAGGAAGCCATAATATTAAATTTTATAAATAAAAATGAATAAATCGTCATAACTACTGGACATTGAGACATCTTATATCTCAGGATTGTTGTGTTTCGGATTGAAGGACATTGTAGCCAGAGCAACTACTGGACATATTGAGACTTAACATCTTATGTCTCAGGATGGCGAGCGCAGTGGAATGTTGCTACTGTTCATGAGCGGTCGTATCGCTTAAGGTGCGTCCAAACATTGAGCGGCAATCGAGCGCGGCTGCCGCGCGCGGCACGCCGCGCTATGATTGGACGACAGCCGCATTCGAACGCGCAATACTGCGCGCAAACATTAGTCGGCTTCGTTCTAACTTGAGCGTGGCAGAAATGTGTCCTGCAAACGCCGCGTGTTGCTGCCGCGCTCTTGCCGCTCAATGTTTGGACACACCTTTACCATCAGGCGAACGGGTTGCTCGTCTCGCCATTCAATGAAATAAAAAAAAAAAAAAGGATGGCTAGCGCAGTTGAATGCCAAGCATTGCTTTTCAATTCAAGGTGATGTTTGGTTAAGCTACTGTTCATGAGCGGTCGTATCGCTTACCTTCAGGGGAACGGCATGCTCGTCTCGCCAAAATGGAATACACAAAAAAAAATAACCCGAGAAGTTGGGATTACATTTTACTTTTGTTTTTGCGACAATTTTCATAATATCTTAAGTCAGACATGGTTTATAACAAAACAAGCTGATTGTGAATAATATTTGTGAACCAACGTATCGACAGCTTGAATGTATCCTAAAGAACACTGTATGAATTATATATTAAGAGTCGATAAATCTGTGTGAAGGCCAAGAATTTCATTTTAGTAAGTAGGCAAAGATGAGATGTTCAGAGGAATACTAATCACTAGGGTAGCATTGCTTGATAATTATATCGATATCGAATTTATCGATATTTTATGGATATCATTTATGCCCGAATTGTACAATAAACCGCTAATCCATTTATTTCCAACTCGTCCTATTAATTTCACTTTCTGATTAATTTCGTTGCGGGTTAAAGACAAGTTAGCATTCCCGGAGACTCGCCGAGCTTCAATGTTCGGTGTCATTACATTGCGTGCCACTGTTGATCCTGGCTCACAGAAGTTACAGTGGTGGGTGTGAGGGTGGGACAGTCTCCTAATCCATAAGGGCTAAGGCCTTAACGGATTTATCAAATTCCGATAATATGAGCTAACTCAAAAATGTTATTCATAGATATCAAAAATTACTAATCAGCTATATAATATCTTATTAATGTAATAGTGGCCGAGACGCTTGTTAAGCAATTTTTTAGTAGAAAAATGGCGGATATCTGTCAGCTGGACGTCTGATATTACTGTCAAGTAAATGAAATCATTTCTTTCCTGTGAAGTGGCAATATTAGTTAAAGATTTAGAAAAAAAAAACAGCATGAATGGCAAAACTTAATGAACGTTTTAATTCCTCTAAACATGATTTAATTAATTTATGTTTATGTAGTTAATTAGCTGCTTTTCATGAATAAGGGGGTAAGTCCTTCGATCAAATATACACTACATTATAAGTAACGGCTTAAAAACGGCAAGAGAAATAGGAGCACAAATAAGCGTGTGGTCATATTTGATTTTAGTATGATGCAAAAACATAATAAATCTTATTTTAAAGGAATAAGGTTGTTTGTTGTGAAGTTGATTATAATTTGAGACTTTTTGCTACATCTCGTAGTTCGAAATTCAAATGTATAATTATAAGCAACCTCGGCCACTTTTGGCGTGTGATTTTGATCCAAACCTGAATCTAGTATTTATTTGACCGAAGGGTAAACCGTATACACCACACAGTCACATTTCACATCAGTATAAAAAAAGTTTAAATTCTATCTATAGTTTAATTTGTTTTCAGGTTAACACAAAGCTTTTTAAAAGCCAAACCGGGAAGGAGTTTGTAAGTTTTATTGAAGCTAATAAAAAAGTTTCCTTGCGATCCGCGAACACAAACGGATAGGGGATAGATTTGAAAACAACTTTCAATACTTTAGTTCCTTTTATAGTTCTGAGCTATTCATGACGATATTAGCTACATTATGGGAAAACACTGTATCTGTATCAGCCCATATGCTTCCCACTGCAGGACACGGGTCTTCTCTACAATTAAAAGTACGATTAAGAGGGATTAGGCCATATAGTCCACCAGGCTGGTCAAGTGCGAGTAGACGGAATTTCCATAGCTGAGGAATTCTTTAAAATCGCTGTGGTATTCAAATTTCCTCACGATGTTTTCCTTCACTGTTATAGATGAATGGCTGTATAAATGTCAAGGGGGAATACTATATATATTATATTTTTGAATATCTATAAAATTTTCCCAATAAAATTGTAAAATATTGGTAAGTCTCTCATATGTGAGAGGCCGCTTGGGTAGGTACTACCGCAATGAGTATTTCTCCCGCCAAACACCAATGTAAATGCACTGTTGTGTTCCATATTGAAGGATATTGTAACCTGAGTAATACCAAGAATTTTGCTACTGTCTTTGAGCAGTCGTATCGCTTACTCATCACGCGAACGGTAAGCTCGTCTCGCCATTCATTGCAATAAAAAATATATCGAATAATTTATCTTTCCTATCGACTCTACCCCATCTCGACCTCATTCTCAACACTGTAATGTGCGAATACTCGACCGGTTCTGCGACTTATCGTTGCGAACAGCTCTATCTGTCTCTACAGTCATAGATTAGTAGAGTTCCCGTTCATTTAGTCAACGCTGAGGTTTATTGACCTATGAAGATGTGTAGAGAATATTTGGGAAAGTTTGGGAATTGGGGCAATATGTAGACTATTTCATGCAAACTATATTGTATGAGCTCTGCAATCGATAGTACGATTGAGTGGGGTAAGCCATATATTCCACCACGCTGGCCTATTGTGGGTTAGTTTCAGTGGTTGACTTTAATATATTAATAATTAATTTTTAAGTGTTTTATAAGCTTTTTTTGTTTTGGTATACAATATAGCATATACAAGGTGTTCAGTAATTAATGTACGAAAGGGGTATGTGGAGCAGAAGTAATTATACACTCTACGACAATTTTGTCTTAATGTTAAAAAAACCATATCTTCAATACTACTTGTAGTAAACAAGGTTTGGTGTAGGACAATAATTTTAAGTGTTTTATTAGATATTAATTCCTTCTTTCCATCATACCCTTGTGTCCATTATTAATGGGACCCTCTTCTTCTTCTTCTTTTACCTGGCGCTATTCCGGCCAGCCACAGTCCGCCTTCCGGTAAATTCTTCTCCATTTCGCCCGATCTTCTGCATCAATAGTAAGGCCCTCATATCTTCCTTGATGACATCTAACCAGCGCTTCTTTGTTCTACCTCTCGGTCGAGGCCTGGGAATATTTAGCATCAGGCACACATTGCCTGAAATAAATAAACAAATTTATATTTATCGAAAACTCGCTAATACATAATCGAATCCCTCTTCTCTGGGTCATTGCTCTCTTGAATCTAGTGAAATGTAACAATCGCATTAATATAACTATTCATATTACCATAAGATCTAGTACTGAACTTGTCTAACAAGCCGACGATCAAAATGTTACATATTCATGGATACAGATTTAAATTGTAAGATCCATCAGCCGGTATGTTTTGGGGTATTTACCGGTGTTTTGAAATGCTTTATAGATGTTCAGTTTGTGAGATCTTGGGTTCGATTTCCATGCAAGTACTACTTATGTCATGTATGTATGACTGGTCCAACTTGAATCTGATGGATTTTGGTTGGTCTTACACACTTATTAATTTGTAGTGTAATTTTATATTTTAATTGTTTGCTTCCTTTTTTTATATCAGCGCCAATCAACATATCGTATATTATTTGTCATTAATTTGAAACCTATTATTAGCCTTCATTTTATGTAAGTATAATATGTAGCCCTTAAGCCCTTATTGTAACGCCGTTGGTTTCTTATAAATAAAATAAAAAAAATCTTGGCTAGTTCTGCTCCTGAGGTTTGGTAGCTGTGGTGCCTATGAGACCACGAGTTTGATTCTGAGTTGCGAGATAGCCAATTTTGTGCTGGTGGTGAAAATTGCGTGTTGGTTATGACAGCGACTGCACAGGGAAGTGGTGAGGCCATGCTATTGTCAGCCATGACTCAGCATGAATGGGTAAGCTTGTCCAGGTCGGTACCACTGTCTCACAGGAGATTGAAGAGGCGCTTTGCTGTCGCGTTTCGTTCGCTGAATAATCCCGAGTCAGGCAAAGTGATATTCGATTTATCAATTAATTATCAGCCTGGAATTATTGTAATTATTGTAATTATTGGTGGCCTGTTGGTAAACGGACTAGACGCGGCTGCCAACATGTTCACGGTGGTCGCGGGTTCGAATCCTAGGGCACACCTCTGACTTTTCGGAGTCATGTGTGTATTGATAGTCAATCACCACGCACTAAAACGGTGAAGGAAAACATCGTGAGGAAACCTGCATACCATAGCGACTCATAAGAATTTCTATGGTATGTAAGTCCGCCAACCCGCACTAGGCCAGCGTGGTGGACTATATGGCCTAACCACTCTCAATCTTATTCTCGATTGTAGAGTAGGCCCGTGCCCTGCAGTGGGATGTATATGGGCTGATACAGATACAGATCAGCCTGGAGTCAGGAAAATGTGCCTGATATGGCAATAAGCTCGCCCTCTATCACACCATGGGACGAAAAATACACGGAAACCCGTGGATGTCACGGTTGCACCTCTGCGTACCCCTTCTGGGAAAAAGGCGGTAGTGTATTTATGTAAATATTTAACACTATTTACACAGAAAGGCTTTTTCATAAGTGGCGTATGTAACATTGACACACCCTAATCCATACATAATTTGTGTAACATTCCACATGCTTTTAAAACAATTTTGATGGAACCTAACGTTAATTAAATTGTCATTTGCGTTCATTATGTTAACGCGTATGATACGGTGTTAACGATTAATTACTCACCGTGGGATAATGTATTATATTTACAAAAATACGTTGAAGGAAATCACTGGGTGCAAGCCGCTTATGTTTGTCAACACTGCCACAAATCCTTACCAACATTGTTTTGCGAGGCTATTAAAATGAAAATGAACTACGAGAGACTTTTCGGTCTTATAAACACCCAGACCCGAAACAAATAATACGTGATCTAGGTATTCTGATGGTGGCTGAATTAACGTTTCGAAATCAGAGTTTGTTATAAGTACACTACAATTGTCGGTACCCTTTCTAAATTAAAAAATAATAATAAAAAAATTGCAATAGTAGGATAACTGGAAGAACCCAAAACTTCATGATTCATTTTTATTGTACAAGATCTTTAAAACGCAAAATATTCACTAAATTTTAACATTTCTATAGCACGTCCGTATCATAATTCCACTCCTAATATATAATTTTCCATTCACAAAGCTAAAAGATATAATTAAAACGTCGAGCTCCATAACAAAATTATTTTTATACTACAAAGGTTAGGTTTAGGTTTTAGTGAGGTATACGCGGCTAAAAACCCAAATGAGGCTTTCTGCCTCTTTTATGACACATTTAGAATGTTCTATGATCTATGCTTTCCCCGCCTGAAAGTAAAAATAACACTTGACAGAAGACCACAATGGGTTACAAAAGGCATTAAGTTATGTAGCAAACGTAGAAGAGAACTTTTATGGAAATATAGAAAGTTTCCAACTAAAGCTAACAAAAACTGTTTTAAATGTTATGCAAGGAGATATAAAGCTGTATTAAATCTTACTCAAAAGTCACAAAATAGTAATTTCATTAAAAAATCTACGAACAAATCTAAGGCCATGTGGCAGATTATAAATAAAAATAAAAACTCCAAACTCAAAGAAAATATTAAGACTATTATTAACAATGGACAACGGGTGTCAGATCCAAAACATATAGCTCAACTATTTAATGACTTTTTTGTCAATGTTGCTGATAGTAAACATAGTAATTCTCCAGCTCCTCCAATCTTAACAAATAAAAGTCAATTAAAATCTATTTTTATGAAACCTGTAGGAATTAATGATGTATTTAAAATAATTAATAATCTAAAGAATGTTTCAAGTACTGGTTACGATGATATTGCAGTTAAGATTGTAAAAGACGTCTCAAATTTAATTTCCCCAATTTTAAGTCACACCATCAATCTGAGTATTGAACACGGTATTTTTCCCGACAAACTTAAATTCACTATCATAAAACCTGTGTTCAAGAAGGGTGATAGTACAGACATTAACTGCTACCGACCCATAGCTCTTATTCCCATTCTCTCAAAGGTATACGAAAGTGCTATATATGCTTCCTTATACTCTTTTCTTGAACAAAACAATCTCTTAGCACCCGAACAATATGGTTTCCGTAAGGCCAAGTCCATAAATACAGCAATTTATCGTTTTGTTAACACTATTATTAACAACATGGATAAACGTAAATCAGCTGTAGCTATTTATTTAGATCTTACAAAAGCATTTGATCACGTTCAACACGATATTCTACTTAACAAATTAAACAATTATGGAATTAGAGGCAACATTAATAACTTAATAAAATCTTATTTAACTGGTAGGCAACAAGCTACTCAAATTAATAGGGTATGTCCTACTCGAAAAGAGGAAATTATTTATCAATCCCAATTTAATATTACCCACTACGGAGTACCACAAGGTAGCGTCTTGGGCCCGCTACTTTTCCTTGTATATATTAACGAACTACCAAACATAACCAATCATCTCATGACATTATTTGCTGATGATAGTGCGGTTTTATTTACTGGAAACCATTCAATTGTTAATAATGAAATTAATACTTTTTTAACTGATGTTACAGATTGGCTTAACACACATAATTTAAAATTAAATCTAATAAAAACTAAAGTTATGAATTTTAGTCAGAGACACCAAACCTCGACAAATTTAAATGTGGCATTCCAAAACATTCCAATTGAAGAAATAGAAGAAATAAAATTTTTGGGGATATATATTGACAATAAACTAAACTGGAAGAAGCACATAGATTATGTCTCCAAACGTCTCAATCAGCAATCATATGCTCTTTATAATTTGAGCAAAAAAGCAGACAAAGCTTCTCTCCTCTGTGCTTACCACGGCCATGTATCCTCTATTTTAAGATACGGCCTAATATTTTGGGGAAATTCTCCTAACAGAGAACTGGCGTTTAGAGCACAAAAGCGATGCATCCGAGCAATAACAAACATTGTTTCAACCGATTCCTGCATACCATATTTTAAAGAGCTAAAGATACTCCCACTTCCGTGTATGTTTATATACGAATGTGCTGTTTTTGCGAAAACAAATATCAACCTTTTTAAATTCAGTAACCGAGCCAGACGCAATGATAAGATGACATGTATACCCCACAAAACTGCATTATTTCATAAAAGTGTGTTCTACCTAATTCCTGAAATATATAATAACCTGCCAAAGTCAATTAGAGAATTGAATGATCTCAATAATTATAAATCTTCATTATTTAAATTTCTAAATAACAAATGTTATTATAGTTTAAATGATTTTCTTAATGATAAGTAAAACATACTACGATATTTTTGTTTTGTATAGTGAGCTTTATGTTTTAAGTCCAAATCATTGTATGCCAGCACCGTGGGTCATAATTAACAAACCAAACCATGGAATACATTATAACTATTATTTTTTAATAATTAATAATAATTGAAATTGTGTCTAATTGAATTTATGTTTTTGTTGTATTATTTTTGATTCTATTTTAATTTTGTAGTTTTGTTATTGGTTATGTTTTCACATTTTAATTGTTTGGTTGATTTTTTTAAGTTTATTTTATTTTCTAACCTTAATTATTGTATGCCAATGTGGCGGGTCATAGCTGTACGAAGCAGATACCAATGTAACACCTATGTATTTACCTATGTACCACAATAAAACATTTTTGAATTTGAATTTGAATTTTGAAAGGAACAAAATTACATTAACTTACAAGCGAATTATACAAACAAATAATTAAAATGTGAAATGCATACATAGCGTGTGATGTTAGCATCAAAGCGATGCACACAAATCTCTTTTTAATTATCTAACTCATTACGCAAATAAGAATGAAGCGTAATTATCTATTTTTACAATAATTTTCTGCATGGTAACTCACGTTTTGTTTAAATATATTTTTATTATTTTAATCAGTGTTTAAAATAAAGTAAATTATGGTAGGTCTCTCATATGTAAAAGGCCGCCTGGGTAAGTACCACCGCAATGTTTATTTATCCCGCCAAACAGCATGTAAATGCACTATTGTGTTCCAATTTTAAGGACATTACTGTATCAGCCCATACCATGCATCCCACTTGAGAGCAAGGGCCTATTCTACTACTGAAAGTTAGTAGGTCATATAGTCAACCACGCTGGGTTGGTGCATTTGGGCGAACTTTTCATACCTTAGAAATAACAAATCGCTACGGTATGCAGGTTTCCTCACGAAGTTTTCCTTCACAGTTATATAATCAGAGGAGTGCCCCAGGATTCGAATCTGCAACCACCATTATCATGTTGACAGCCGTATCTGGTCCGCTTACCAAGAAGCCACCACGCACTATCATATAATATAAAACAACCTCTATATAAGATAAAGAAAGAAGAAAATAAATATTTCTTCCATAAAAAGGCAGCAGTATCATTTCTTGGATGTCACTCCACTTGCCTCTCAACTTTCTGGGCTGGAAGGTCAATGATCCCGACATATATTTCTCGCTAATTCGCTCAAGCTGTACATGAACTAAGCCTCTAGAGATTTCCTCTTGAAAATCAAAGTAGCATTGTAGCTTCTTCATCTTACTAGCGTAAAAACAAGGCGAGTCTTACAGCAATTTAAATCCTCTTTTTCTCTCCCATAGCTTCACCAAATTACATAACACATCGAGCATATTTTTCAATTCTAGTCCAAAAAATATTTCATCCCGGGCGTGACTGCAACGAACCGTGACGTCATAAATCTGACTCCTGTAACTAATGGCTTTTAGTTTGCGTTTTTACTGCGGTATTGTGGTTCTTAATATGAACTGGTTTAAGGAAATTCTTTGATAGAAACTTGTGGGTCGTTAAATAATTAAGAGTAAAAAATATTTTGAGTTATTGTATACATGTTATCCTTTATTTATAATATATACAGGGTATATCAAGAGTGCTACCGAAAACGAAGCCGGGTGGTAGTTTTAGTGACTTCAGACACAATGCAACTAGATTTGGCCAAAAATTGTGACGATTTTTTTTTCTTGTTATTTTATTGCTATCGTCGTTTTAGGGTGCTAATACATAGTTTTTTCTTAAATAATAGTGTACACCCTTTTATTTTTACAGACTCTATGATACGCAAGGCTTTTAATTATCATTTTAGCAAAAGCTATGGACTTACCACCTATACTCGACGATATTTAAAAAATAATTAAAAATATTGTCGCGTTTCCTTGCGAAATTTTTAGTTACATTGTGTTCGTAGTTACTAAAACTACCACCCGGCTTCGTTTTCGGTTGCAGTCTTGATATACCCTGTATATAATTTTATCTCTTAGGTCTCCAAACTCCTCCACATTACATATTATCTTATAACGGATAATCCATCGTACGTTTGGTTGTCTGGAAGAGATCGCTCATAGCGATAAGGCCGCCAGTTGTTACACTATTTCAAAGAATTTAAACTGTGTACTTGTATGTTATATGTGGTGAACAATAAAGTGTTATCTATCTATATTATTATACTAGCGGCCCGGCCCAGCTTCGCCCGGGTACAAATAGATTTCTGTACAATAATATGTACGTATTATACATATAAACCTTCCTCTTGAATCACTCTATCTATTAAAAAAAACCGCATCAAAATCCGTTGCGTTGTTTTAAAGATTTAAGCATACTAAGGGACATAGGGACATAGGGACTGAGAAAGCGACTTTGTTTTATACTATGTAGTGATGAGGTTAGAATTTTTTATGCCAGTTCGACAAAAAACTTGGCATACATTGCGCTCGCCATCCTGAGACGTAAGAGGTGACAATATGTCCAGTAGTTGCTCTAGCTACAATGTACTTTAAACCATAACACAATGTGGATTTACACTGCTGTTTGACTTTGTCTTTCAAACCATATTCACCGTAAAATATTTGCAATCTTCTTTCGGGCGCCCATTATTTACTACAAAATAAAAATGACGAAGCTTTGCGTCCTATGAGTTATTTATTCATAAAACCCTTTAATAAATGGGCATATACTTAATATTTTTTGTATAACGTAGCGTAAAGGGACTTGGTATACCCAGTCTAAAAGGTCCAAAAGAAAGCATATTTCTTATGTCGGACGTACGAAATACAAAGGCACTTATAATTTCGTTTTTACGGCCATATATTCTCAAGCACTTAGTAACTGTTGGCTTTCCCAAGTGCACATAAATCTGTGTTTTCTAATGTACGTTTTTCTACCTTTCCGCCTAAACAGATTCCTTCGGGATCTAGAGCCTTACATAACTTTACCATTCGAGTAATGTGATTTATGCGCTAGATTGTAAACAATACTTTTGTTGGTGCTGATAGACGTGATAAAAGTTTTTGATTAAAAATCTACTGATTACTGGTGTATCTAGCGTTCTAGCGTTCGGGAAACTTCGCGACGTCTTCTCGTCCAAAATACCTCAGTGCTTAAAATCGAAAGTCTTCGATAGTTGTGTGTTGCCAGTGATGACATACGGCACCGAGACGTGGCCTCTCACTGTGGGCCTCATTAAAAGGCTCAAAGTCACTCAACGAGCCATGGAGCGGGCTATGCTCGGTGTTTCCCTACGAGATCGAATCAGAAATGAGGAGATCCGTAGGAGAACCAAGGTTACCGACATAGCCCATAGGATTGGCAAGTTGAAGTGGCAATAGGCCGGGCACATAGCTCGTAGAGCCGATGGCCGTTGGGGCCGAAAGGTTCTCGAGTGGAGGCCACGTACAGGCAAGCGAAGTGTCGGACGCCCGCCCACAAGGTGGACGGACGATCTGACTAAGGTCGCAGGAAGTCGCTGGATGCAGGCCGCTTCCAACAGGTCATTGTGGAGATCATTGGGGGAGGCCTATGTTCAGCAGTGGACTTCCTGTGGCTGATATGATGATGATGATGATGATGATTACTGGTGGAAGATCTCTCATATGTGAGAGGCTGCCTAGGTGGGTACCACCGCAATATCTATTTCTCCCGTCAAACAGCAGTGTAAATATACTGTTGTGTTCCGGTTTGGAAGATATTGTAGCCAGATTAGCCACTAGAAATATTCAGAATTAGCATCTTATGTCTCAGGATGGCGAGCGCAGTGGAAAGTCATGCATTGCTTTTTAATTCACGGTGTTGTTTGGTTTTGTTACTATTCATATTTAAAAAAATTCTTTGATATCGAAAAGCGTAATATTTAACGAGTACGAATAATAAATACTTCCTGATTTTCTGAAAAAGAATTTTACATTCGCGCAGAAATCTAACCAGATGCTACAAAAATTACGAAGTGAAATGAAAACCACAATTTTTCCTTGTTCTTCTGGATATCCGCGCTTCTGGGAGTTTCATGAATTATATATGAACAGGCGCCGTTTAAGATTCACAAAAATATTTCAGTAGAATTTCAATTGTTTTACATCGTTATTTCATTTCATATCAGCCTCCGTGGCGCAGTTGGTTAGACGCCGCCTGTGAAACGAGAGGCCGCGGGTTCGATCCCCGCACCGAGAGAAATGTTTGTGCAGCCCACAAATATTTCTTCCGGGTCTGGGTGTTTGTGAGACCGAAAAGTCTCTCGTAGTTCCTGATACCCACGACACAAGACTCGATCTTAGTGTGGGGTCAGGACTATGTATGTGACTGTTGGGTGTTATTTATTTATTATTTATATCAAGCTATTCATATACTTATTCCTCTGCTATGCGCTTTGCCTCTTGACACTTCAAGTTTTGTACGCATACATAAATAAATAACACCCAACAGTCACATACATAGTCCTGACCCCACACTAAGATCGAGTCTTGTGTCGTGGATATCAGGAACTACGAGAAATTGTATGATCTCACAAACGCCCAGACCCGAGACTACTTGTGGGCCTCACAAACATTTCTCTCGGCGCGGGGATTGAACCAGAGGCCTCTCGTTCCACAGGAGACTTCTAACCAACTGAGCCACGGAAGCTGTCACTACATACATAAACTCACGCATTTATCTCAGAAGGAGTAGGCAGAGGTGCCAGGACGCCCACATTTCGCCTTGTATGTTTTGTCCCACGAGACGATAGAGGACGATCCTATCCCCATATCGGACACAAATTCCGGACTCCAGGCTGATACTGAATAGAAAAATCCAATATCACTTTGCCAGACCCAGGATTCGAACCCGAGACTACAAATTTGTAACAGCATCTTAGCACAACTACGCCTAAGCAGTCGGGTCGAACACACAAGATGAAATTTGAATGTCTTATTTGCACCTCTGCCTACCATTCCGGGAAAAAGGCGTGAAATTACGTATAAATACATCTATGTGTATGTATACATATATATACATGTATGATCTAACATGAAACCTTTATCTCGAAATCCTTCAATTACCTATGAAATATCCAACATGAAAATTTGTATCAAAAAGAACAAAACTTCGCAATTCATACGAAAAATCCTAAACGGATAAACGGCTCCTAGAATTGGTTTAAACTTTTCTAATAAAAGATAAGGTTAGGTACGTCAAAGGGTTTTTTCATATCAAGTTTGTATACGTGGGTACTTTTTTATTTTATTGTGATGTTTTGTGTCCTTTTATTTATTACTTCGAATTTAA
Source organism: Hyles euphorbiae (assembly GCA_023078785.2). Lineage (NCBI taxonomy): Eukaryota > Metazoa > Arthropoda > Insecta > Lepidoptera > Sphingidae > Hyles > Hyles euphorbiae. The sequence goes on along the minus strand of CM041052.1, from coordinate 6,700,033 downwards.
GAGAAAATAGCGCTGTTCGTTAAGATCATAAACTCATTTCTCAGTGTGGATAGATCATTTTGTCTTTTAAATAGTGAATTTATAAAGGTTTATTGGCATTGTGAATACGAAAATACTTGTCATACTATGTATGTTGAAATATACTAGAATAATTATTATATATTTGCACATCAGCGGTTTTCAGTATAAATAGGCGTTTCGTCTTTTCAAATTGTCGATTTATAAAAATTGTGCTCTGGAGTTGTGACTTCAAAAAGATATACAGGTCATACGTTTATTTCAATTGTTTATTTATTTAACACTTTGTACACCATACATAAAAAATACAAAATTACATTAGAAATATATATAAATGCATAAGTGGCGGTCTTATTGCTTGGAGCAATCTCTGCCCAACAACGATGGGATGGACAAACGAAAACGAACGAAAGTTGGGGTATCTTCAGGTGTACGAATAATTTAATTTACAATATCAATAAATTTACTTCATACATATTTTTGAATACACATACAAATTGATTTTTGAAATATACTAATATATTTACTACGACATCAGCCAATGCTTCTTTAATCCAGCCACGGTAGGCAAAAATAATGGCCATCGTTTGTCAACGAAGTTTTTGTTCATTAACCGCATTTGCTATGGAGGGGACATTGATATATTATTTCTAACGCAACTGCTGTTTATTTTGTTGATTAATCTCATTGCGAGTTAGAATGTAAGCACAATACTATGCATATATTTTTTTGTTGTTTTAAATATCATCATTTGTGCGTAGCAAATCATTATTTTTTGTTATAATAAAAATTAAATTCTTGTTTGTCACAGCGTATTTAAAACAAAAGTGTGTATATTATTATATTAGCATAAAATATTTATTTACCATCCGCATAGGAAAAAAGGTAAAAAATACGAAATGAATACGTCGCGCATTGTGTCTGAAGTCACTTAAACCGTGGTGGTCGCTTCGTTTCCGTAGCAGTCTTGATATATTATGTATATTCATATCTCCGCAGTTCAATCCAGACAGTCTCCGATTGAGGTCTCGCCTTATATCTACCATATAATATTATAGATAACTCAAACTATATCTCAAATACATAACAAACTCATAAATAATTCAAAAATACCAATAGTATTATTTGTGGCAAACTCCGCTTCCACAGAGAAACAAAACAAAATAAATTACTAAATTCCGAAGCTATATTTTATTCTCGATCCATTCTAAGCTCTAGTTTATGAACCATTGAGGATACAGAAATAACTGCATTATTGAAATAAGCTCGTATATTGGGAAAGCATTTTTCGTGGTGTGACGTGGGTTTTACGTTCAAGTGATGTATGAGTCATGACTAGTATAAAAATGTCAGCAAGTTTTAAGGAACAAAAATCATATTGCGCAGATTAAAAATTCTGTAGCCCAATGTATGTATCAGCCCATATACGTCCCACTGCAGGGCACGGGCCTACTCTACAAACGAGTGTGCGATTGACAGTGGTTAGGCCATATAGTCCACCACGCTGACCTAGTGCGGGTTGGCGGACTTCATACCATAGAAATTCTTATGAATCGCTACCTATTACCTACCATTCAAATAGTAATATTGTATTCATACTCATATTTGGTTGTTTTATTAAACACACACATATTCAAACAGTGTTTGTGAACGTTGCCTGTATTTGTTTATCCAACTGTGCAACTATTTCGTGAAAAAAGTGTTTTAGAGTTATTGGGCCCTCGGTCCATCCCACCAGCAAAAGTTTTGGATCGATTCGAGCGCCCATGCGTGCAGGACAAACAAGAGGCCAAAAAAAAAACTTTTTAGTTCCTGAACCAATTTATGCGCAAAAAGGACTGAAACACAACTTTTCGGGTAAATGTTTTTTTTATTGCTATAAATGGCGAAATCTCAAATGTCAAACGCCAAACATCAGTATAAATGTACTGTTGTGTTTCGGATTGAAAGATATTGTAGCTAGAATAACATGACATATTGATACTTAACATCTTGTGTCTCAGCATGCCGAGCGCAGTGGAATGTCAAGCAATGCTTCGGAATTCAAGGTGTTGTTTGGTTCTACTACTGTTAATGAGCAGTCGTATCGCTAACCATTACGTGAACGGCATATTCGACACGCCATTTAATGCAAAAAAATACGCATTTCAATCATTTTGTCGTGCCCAGTTTAAAACATATTTTTAAACTCAAGTCTTTTTCCCTGAAGGGGTAGGCGGTGTGTTCCAACCCACGATGTATTAGACAAGCCTATCGACATATCGGCCACAAAATCTGACTCCAGGCTGGTAAATAATAAAATAATCCAATCACTTTGCCCGATCCAGAATTCGAACCCTAGACCTTCGCGCTGTAAACGTACCATAGAAGAATGCCACTGAGGGCATTATAAAATATAATAAAAATAAACTCTATAAATCATAATTACTTGACAGCAAGACTACCGACAAGCGCTGGAGCAGACGTGTTCTTGAGTGGAGACCGCGTCTTGGTAAACGTAGTGTAGGACGCGCACCGGCTAGGTGGAGTGACGATTTGCGAAAGGTCGCTGGCAGAAGCTGGATCCGACAAGCCGAAGACAGGGTAAAATGGCGCAACTTGAAGGAGGCATATGTCCAACAGTGGACAACAGTTTAGACTGATGATGATGATGGAGACTCTACCATCAACGAACTCTACCAAAAAGCATAAAAAGTCTCTATGTCGAGATTTCATAACACATAAATACAGTCTGTCCATTCTGTAATGAAAATGTATATAGACTCGCTCCGGTTCCATTCATCTATATACATATATACAAGTGTAATTTGTTTGTTTGTCAACCTTATTGAAACAAATTGACCACCTGCTGTGTCGATACGATAGTTTTCCATCAACTCAATAAGACTCTTTTAAATGAAGCGTTTTTCCTCTTTTCCCTAGCAATATGAGAGACGTCGCATCTATGAACCCAATGTTTATAGGTAGTCAATTATTTTTTTATTTATATAATATCTTTATTGTACATACATTTATACACCAAACAAAAAACAAAAACAATTGTACCTAAATTTAAAGTTAAGATCAGGTTCATTTCTTGATTACCAGAGCAATAAAACAAAAATATTGTTTTGAGTAAAAAACATACTTATGATGTAATATTCAATTTTGGGAGCGATTTTCATGTCACACCATGATGATTATAGCTTATAGCATTCCTCTGTTCCAATGAACTCCTCTCTTCCAATGAACTATTTAACACTAATATATTTTTAAAATAATAACCAGTAGTTCTTGAGATTAGATGCAACAAACAAACTCTTCAGCTCTATATATAAGTATAGATTCATAGGACAACGATGTTCCAAAGAGAGATAATCATTTCCCATCGATAGTTATTTTGCCTGAAGCATACACTTACCATGAGGCACATAGTCACTTTAAAAAAAGAACTCAAACAAACAAAACAAACAGCAGTTTCAGTATAATGACTTATTCTTGAGTTATAAATTACGCAGTAAATCAGCGACGTCGTCTCAAACTTGTTGAGTAAATGTTAGTCTTCAATTTGCTGTGTTTTCCTTGTCTCTCGTTTCAAGGAGAGGCCCTTTCTTTGCCGTTGCACGGGGTAAAAATTCCGTGTTGTTTTAAGGCTTTGAGGTAAAAAATTGAAGATATTGTGTGGAAATATCACGAATATTGAATTATCAGTGGATGGAAGTTGGAATTGAAAGTCATATTTTTTCCAAACACTAGTTAAAGAGATATTGTTATTGATTAAATTTAGAATTTAATTTAGATTTACTACTTGTGTCTAATATTTTTTTGTGATATTATATTTACTGTATTTGCCCATTTTCATCTCACTGCAGAGCACGGGCCTCCTCTACAATCAAGAGTACGATTGAAAGTGGTTAGGCCATGTAGTCCACCACGCTGGCCTAATGCGGGTTGGCGGACTTACATACCATAGAAATTTTTATAAATCGCTATGGGGTGCAGGTTTCCTCACGATGTTTTCCTTCACCGTTTTAGTGCGTGGTGATTGACTATCAATACACACATGACTCCGAAAAGTCAGAGATGTGCCCTGGGATTCGAACCCGCGACCACCGTGAACATGTTGGCAGTCGCGTCTAGTCCGTTTACCAACAGGCCACCACGCACTTCTATCTAAATAATTACACTTGTAATAAATAAGTACACATCTGCCACGTTCACTAAAGTAATCAAGCACATTGTTGTAATTTTAATGTGAGAAAAGTATTTTAAAAATTAATTGGAAGGCAAATCATGAAAGGAAATATCTCTTTGACCCGAAATTGATATGTCATGATTTTAAATATAAATTTCCGTTGAAACATGAAGTCTGTAATTTTAATAAAAAAGGACATTTTAAAAATACGCGTTCTCGTTAACAATTCACTTCTCGGATGAATTTTCACCTTTCACAGTCTCTTTTAACATTTTCCACGAGACAATTTCCAGGTATTTTGTTACAAACGTGCTTCCATATTAAAATAACAATGTAATGGAAAAGCAACACTGTATTATACAAAACTGATTTATAATGAAACAACAAAGAGATAGGTTTTAAAAAATATCTTTGTGCATATTAGAAGCGTGGAAAATGTTTGTTAGTTTATTGTTTATACAGAAATGGAGTAACGGATAGACGTAATATTTTGCATAAAGTAAGTTTAGGTACTGGAGAGTGACATAGGTATTTTTTATCCCGGAAAATATCACAGTTCCTGTAGGAAAAAAAGAATCCTTCGAAAGAGAAACCAAACCAAATAGAACCTAATAAAAATGTTTTTGCATATTTTGTCTTATGTTTATTGCATCCATCCATATGTGCAGTGGTAATGTGTACAGGCTTTGAAGCATGAGGCCCTAAGATCGCTTCTTTGAAGGGGCAGTCCATTTTGTGTGAGAGTTTTAGTTTGCAAATTATTGGCATTTGAGCCCATCGTGACGATAAGTTCGCTCTCTGTAATATCTCGGTACAGATATATGCTTGTTATAAATAATTTAATTTAATAAACATTATAAATAATATTGCGCTGGCCTACCCCTTAAATAATCCAAGCTGCGATTTATCATTTAACATTCTAGATTTTAGTCTCAACCATTTTCCCTTATTTATATTTTATCGACATAGTATGCATTCCAGCTTAGGATAATTTCCTCTGTGAGAATAAGCAACAGCTATTACGGTTTTAGTCCTGTGTTATGTACATATTAAATCCAATTTCGCAGCTAGCCGAATGGCAATAAATTTCATGTTCAATTAATAATTTTGAGTTATGGTTGAATTAATATCGCCAAAACTGTTGTATCATTTGTCTTTGGGAGGCAGTATCTAGTAATTCGATGCGAAATTGACTACATTAGATACAATAGTAGAGACAGAGACAATAGTAGAGAGAGTTTTATATTTGTTTTAAGTATGTTACACGATTAAATTCACTTCATTTTTTCATCATTTCATCTATCTTTCCATTTATGTATATGATGGAATTATCGACGTTATTATAACCAATTCAAATTATTCATATTGACTTTTAAAAATGCTGTTTAAGATCAAATGTATAACTATAGTTTCCTAATTAGTTATCAATGTAATTAACGTAATGTCCCATTCTTTTTATACTATCACAATCAAAGGTCACGATTTCAAGTGCAAGGAAAACAAAATATATTGTTATTTTTACATCTAATTTTTTTTATGTTCTCAATCTCTCTTCTTTTACTTTTAAAACTCTTGTGCCCCCGTTTTCTTGCTTTCATTCACTCCAGTTCACCCAAAGATTGTCTCGAAAATATTGACGATTGCGATAAGAGCGCTAATTGCACTGTAAATATAGGTTGAGATTTTGTTGTATATTTTCTCATTTTGTGATGCATAAAGTAGAATTAAATAAAAAATAAAAATAAATATTCTCATAAATAAACATGCTTAAATCTTATTAACAAAAATAAATTCTACAGATTTATAAATGGCGAAGGGACATTTTTTTAAACAGCAAGCCTAACTCGCTAATGGCGTTTTATTACTATTTAAGAAGTATTTTTTACTTACAGTGAATTATCATATCCGTCCTTAAATTGTAGGCATCATTTCCTAAACGAATTCTAAATATGATTTTATGATATAAAAGGGAAGCTGGTTCTAATCGGATTGAATGGACGCTTCGCCACTCATACTTGTCCCCTTGTTACGTTAACAGCTCAAAGATTTTTCAACTTGAAATCAATAAAATCGATGACAAATCTCATCTCAACACTCCGATCTAATTGGCTCATCAAAACGTTATGTTTTAAACATTTTGTTTGAAAATGTCATCTTACATCAAGCATTCTAATTGTATCTTTTTATTTTCAGGTAATTTGTTCTGTACAAAGACGAACTCGAGAGGCTAGAGGTAACAATACATCCATTTTCTTATAGCACTGAATGGCGAGACAAGCATGCCGTTCGCCTGATGGTAAGCGATACGACTGCTAATTAACAGCAGCAAAACCAATGCTTGGCATTCCACAGCGCTCGCCATGCTGAGACGTAAGATGTTCAGTCTCAATATGTTCAGTAGTAACTCTGGCTACAATGTCCTTCAAACCAAAACACTAAGTGCATTTACACTGCTATTTGGCGGGATATTACGGTGGTATCTATCCAGGCAGCCTCTCACATATGACAGACCCTCTACCAGTTAAACTTACTACCATTCCTCGTACCACTGAAATGTTTCTAGATTTATTTATAAAATTAACACTCTCAACGCACAGGTGTTAAATTTTCATGGAAGTCTTTTAATAATTAATTATGTGTTCGTAGGGATAATGTATTTTGGCCTAAAAGCCGTGAGGCGTTACCAGCATGAAAATACTGTCATTTTGTAGGTAATAATTAAGGCGTTAACTGTGTTTAATTTGAAATTATGTGATAATTGGGGCTTAGATATAGCTGGACAACTTTTAGCGATACATATTTTTACACATTTGTAAAATAAAATATAGTATGAGAAGCATCAACATTTTGGCCGCAGTTTTTCGTAAATTTGTATAAAGGAAAAATCAATTTTCCAATGAACAGCCTAATTTACCCCGAAAATCCTTTCTGATCCCATCAACACATCATCAAATGTATATTCACTACACGATTACGAAGCAACCCTACTTAGCCTGTAAAACAAAACTTCGCTTACTAGGCAAGCCCACAACAAGGGTTTATGCGACCTACATATTACTTATTTTATTACTCGCTAAGGCAGCGATTGGAACCCGATACATCTTAACAGATAACCATAAAAAAGAACGATCGAGTTATTGTGTACTGTGACCATTATTTTGTGAAAGTGAAGACATTTTTGTCGATAAGAAAGTTTTGTAAGGCCATCTGGTTAGTCTCCAGTTTGCCTTTTTTATGCTGGAGTGTGTAAGTACCATTTCTTTAGTTTGGAGGATATTTTATCTTGTGATTTTTGTGGTTGATTCTAATATTTCGAAGTGATAAGCGCAGTTTATGAAAAAATATTACGCTAGCCTGCAAAAAAAAGCCTATTATTTTATCATTTTTTTTACGTGATAGAAAAAAATAGGAAAAAGTTCTAGATCCAGCAGGTCAGATTCTATATTCTGTATCAGCTTATATACGTCCCACTGCAGGGCACGGGCCTCCTCTACAATCGAGAGTACGATTGAGAGTGGTTAGGCCATATAGTCCACCACGCTGGCCTAGCGCGGGTTGGCGGACTTACATACCATAGAACTTTTTAAGAATCGATATGGTATGCAGGTTTCCTCACGATGTTTTCCTTCACCGTTTTAGTGCGTGGTGATTGACTATCAATACACACATGACTCCGAAAAGTCAGAGGTGTGCCCTGGAATTCGAACCCGCGACCACCGTGAACATGTTGGCAGTCGCGTCTAGTCCATTTACCGTTGATTTGTATATTTTAATAAATATTTTTTCATTTTCATTTCATTGTAATATTAAGAAACGAAGAACAATATTATGCTCTATCTCTCGTCTAGAAGCCAAGAAGTAGTTCCGATCAATAACTAGGTTTTGGCCGGTTGAGACCACAAACTTGTCGAAGGGCGGTGAAGCGCAATATCTCTTCAGAGGGATTAACTTTATGTTAATATCGGGGAAACTTTGTTATGAGACGGATAAAACGTATTCTGAATAAACCCAGGGCAAACTAGACTAATAGGAGCAATCAGTAGGGCTGTGACCGTGTAATGAAACTTTAGATATTGTATTTTTTTTTTGTGTTACAGTTTAGGTTTTACATAATCAACTTGCAGCTGGGGTTTACTCTATCATTAGTAACGAAGTTCGAATATTCAAACGTCATATCCAAACCTGTACGGTGTGCCTAGTACTCCACATAATATTCGACTCCTCTATCGTACGATGTAATCATTGACAAAGTTCGTAGTTAACGATAAATGTTCTAGGAATAGCGGTTTATTAAAAGTGGAAAACTTATAATTTACTTCAGATGTCGAACGTTCATATATTCGAAATTAGTTTCGGACTTATTTATTCATTTATGTGTATGTCGCTGTATTCTTATGTAAGACACGTATTTTTTTTTATTGCTGTGAATGGCGAGACGAGCTTGCCATTCGCCTGATGGTAAGCGATGCGACCGCTCATGAACAGTAGCAAAACCAAACAGCTTGGCATTCCACTGCGCTCGCCATCTTGAAACATAAGATGTTAAGTCTCAATATGTCCAGTACTCTGGTTACAATGTCCTTCAATCCGAAACACAACAGTGCATTTGAACTGCTGTTTGACGGAGAACTAGACATTGCGGTGGTACCCACCCAGGCAGCCTCTCACATATGAGAGACCTACCACCAGTATGTTAAATAATTGTGAATCGGACGTTTGGAATGTACGGGTAGTTATAGAAGTAATTTTATTAAAGGAAACCCAGTTGTGGTTTTTTTTCACTACCCACAGTCAGAGTAAGGGGGGGAGCATGACAGTTTGCAATATAAACCGCCTCCGGACCGTAGACAGGGCATTCGAGATCCAGCAATCGGCGGTGAAGCATAGACATACGAGTGTTTACTATAAAAGTAGATATTCGGATAAATCGTTAATCCGTTAATTATAACGTGTGGTGATAATAATAATTAAATAACTAACACAATGTGTTTTGTTTCCGGCAACCGACATGTACTTTGGTGCAGACACAAAAAAATACAAATAAAAACGTAATTCACAAACATTCAAGTACAATTTACTTTAATACAAACGACAGTCTCCGTGGCGCTGACGGTTAGACACCGCCCGTGAAACAAGAGGCCGCGGGTTCGATCCCCGCACCGAGGGAAATGTTTGTGCGGCCCACAAATATTTTTTTTCGGGTCTGGGTGTTTGTGAGACCAAAAAGTCTCTCGTAGTTCCTGATACCCACGACACAAGACTCGATCTTAGTGTGGGGTCAGGACTATGTATGTGACTGTTGGGTGTTATTTTTTAATTGATGGTCTTATCCCACAAAGGCAATCATACAGACAGATCTTACAGACAATCATGGTACGGATAAGAAAAGCATTAACGGAACATAGAATACACCCCCTGGCATGCGAACCTGGCATCGTTTACAGTTACGGCTAGTGAGAACTCGGATTTATATCTCCTACACAAAACGCACCACATTCGACAACAAATAGTAGTAGCTATCCGGAATATCAAGAAACTACAACACGATATAAAATATAAACATCATACTCCATTGAAAAATAATCTGCTAATGATAGTTCGATGAAAAAATTTACTGCTCTTTGTTTACTAGACTACAAATGAAGTATTTAATTTATTTTCATACTAATAATAATGTGTTGAGGGTTATTAATTACCCATTTCGCATACATTATTTATACAGTTTTATTTTTGTAATCCCTTAATAGATTTATGTTTTGTTTTACCCCAATTTCCTTTTTAAATCTCCATAAATGATTACGATTCAAACTGACCATGAAAATCGCAAATAAAACCAATACTTTTTCTCCAAAACCACAAATGAAAAGAGAAAAAATATTTAAAAATTACCTCGAACGTAAATTTAATTTTTCATTATATTTACACCTCTACTGTCTCTTTATTCTTCAAACACAGAAATCCCTTCATCCACACACTGCCAACAACAACTCCAAAACTAAAATATAAACAAAGGCGAAAGTCCCACGTTGTCGCTAGCGTGTGGTCACACCACTAGCAATGTCCTCGCAGAACGAGGGCGCGCTTGATTAATACCTAGGGACGGACCCGAACCAACTACCCTGCGCAATAAGTATAAAGTTGTGGATGAGACATTTTGAGCACAGCTTACTAAGATATTGGTTGCGAATGAAAGGGATAGTGGAAATAGTAGCGTATAGAATTGGTTAATAGGAGGAAATAGATTTTGTATACCCACAAAATATTTTTTATATTAAAATAAACCGGAGAAACATTCTGAATTCAGCCAAACGCGTTTAAGAGGTTTTTTTTGTATCCACTTAACCCTAAATATTGCTTAAAGCGAAATAAATCGAACAAACATGATGAACTCAGCCACTCCCGCGTCATAATACAATATTTTTAAAAATAACGTAAGACTTAAGGGCTTTTTTGGGCAAAGCCCTAATTTGGTTTACAAAATTAAAGTTGCTTAAGTTAGTCCATCAAAAATTAGCTATCTCTCAGTGGAATTTTACAAATAAAACGAAAGAAATACAATTTTTTTTTATTTACATACAGACACTTCAATTTTATATAAATAAAATTAAAAATATAAAAAAACAAAACAAAGTTGGATATAGTCTCCAAAATAATTCTTGGAAGTAAATTATTTGATACCTTACATTTCGAGAGAAAAATTGTTGGATAGTTTGTTTTACAAAAACATAAGAAACGTAACACAAAAGTCATTAAAGAAAAATTACTCTATTGAAGTTCTTCAGACTTTTCGATTTTGCATAATGAACTGTCAAACATCAAAGCCTTATCGCTTTGTTTTCTTGTCGAATTTACTTTTAACACCTGTCAAAACAATTCGGGGTATTTACAATACATTTCTTATTTCAGTTCGCTAATCATACTTATATTTTCTTTGTTGAGTTAAAGATTTTATTTATTATTGGATATTTTTATACACACTCTCATTAGTCACATACATAGTTCTGACCACAGGCTAAGACCGAATCTTGTGTCGTGGGTATTAGAAACAGTGAGAGACATTTCTCTCACAAACACACAGATCCGAAACAAATGCATGAGGATCGCAAAAACTTTTATTTCAGTGCGGGGTTTTAGACATGTGAACCAAAAATAATCGCTCCACTTTCCTCCGAGTTGGGGCGTTAGCGGTAACTCGGTTTTTCCGCGAGGAAAAAAGGCCCAGTTGCATCACCGTAACTGTGATTTTGAAAAGTCAAGCCCATACGAGTCCATATATTTGCATTTTGCGATGACATGACCTTAAGCCCCAAGCGTTTTTTTATTATCAAAAATATTTTTTTATGGAGACTGTCCCGCCCTCACACCCGCCACTGCAACTCCTGTAAGCCAGAATCAACAGTGGCACGCAATGTAATGACACCGAGCATTGAAGCTCGGCGAGTCTCCGGGAATGACTAACTTGTCTTTAACCCGCAACGAAATTAATCAGAAAGTTAAATTAATAGGAGGAGTTGGAAATAAAAAATGTCCACTTCCCTCCGTGCAATGCGGGTGACAAAACATTGAACTAAAGAGGTAAATAACCTCACGAAGAGACTTTTACAGCCGGAGAAGCCAGCTGTAAAGCACCACGGAATTCATTATTACATATAAATGGGACCTATTGTGTGAGCTGTTATACTTGATTCCAGTAATAGGTATGGAAAAAACGCCGGAAAGCACGGAAATTCGTCCTAGTCTCCACTAGGTCCATGTAGTATACGACTCCGGATGATATCTGCATACTATCAAACATGATTTTACGCTCATTTTGCCAAATACTACACTCCCAAAGTATATGATGCGCGGACTGTTCATATTCGCGATTAGGTGTTGAACATGGGCATGCAGGCGAATCAACGAGCTTAAAAGAGTACAATTTAGACTTAAAGTTACCATGGCCCGTAAGGAACTGTGTATGTGTATCAGCCCATATACGTCCCACTGCAGGGCACGGGCCTACTCTACAATCGAGAATACGATTGAGAGTGGAATAGAAACATGTAAGGAACTGTGATACGCAATAATCGACATCTAGCCAAGTCTTTGTCAAACGATCACGCACGCAAGGAAAATATTGGTATAAATGACGTCCCTTCAAAGATACCTCCCATCTATTTTGCCATTCATCTAATAGTTCGCTATATACCACTGAAGGCGGTATATAGTATATACCGCCTTCAGATCTATCACATAATTATTATCAAAAATAATTATGTGATAAAAAATTATCTTAGAAATACCACTTTTTTTTTTTTATTGCAATGAATGACGAGACGAGCAAGCCGTTCGCCTGATGGTAAGCGATACGACCGCTCATAAACGGTAGCAACATTCCACTGCGCTCGCCATCCTGAGACCTAAGATGTTAAGTCTCAATATGTCCAGTAGTTACTCTGGCTACAATGTCCTTTAATCCGAAACACAACAGTGCATTTACGCAGTGTTGTTTCACGGGAGAAATAGACATTGCGGTGGTACCTACCCAGATGGCCACTTAATGAAAATATATTCTTTTATCTCATCCTCTCTACTGCCCCATTAATTCTCTATTTTAATAATCCAGTCCATCTAAAGGATGCCCGGAAGAGATCGCAGCTAGCGATAAGACCGCGTATTATAATCATGCCTTTAGTTTTAAGTATTTTATCTATTAATTGTTTCTGTTTTTATACATTTTGCTGAACAATAAAGTATATAAATAAAATAAATAAATATAGTAAATGCCGTATCCATTTTAACAGCTTTTCTCACGGCTGAATGTGTTTTTATATGTGTTCTCGCTCGGTTCGTCAACTGTACCACATCTAAACTAAGCGCGAGTTTATTAGCCTCACCCCCGCTCTTTATTTGTACCCCAACTTGCCCCTCGCTACAAACCATCAAACCGTCAAATATTTATTACTAAACACCGCGGCTTCGTTTGAATTTTATTAAATAAAAGATACTATTGAAGTACAACATGGCTTATTTAACACTATTTATAATAACTACTATGTATGTTAGTCTTTATGTTCATTTTTATTTATTACATACTAGCGGCCCGGCCCAGCTTCGCCCGGGTACAAATACATTTCTGTACAATAATGTTTACGTATTATACATATAAACCTTCCTCTTGAATCACTCTATCTATTAAAAAAACCTCATCAAAATCCGTTGCGTAGTTTTAAAGATTTAAGCCTACAAAGGGACATAGGGACAGAGAAAGCGACTTTGTTTTATACTGTGTAGTGATATCCAACGCTCATGTACAGTAGCAAAACCAAACAACTCCATGAATTACAAAATAATGTTTAAAATTTTTACTGCGCTCGCCATCCCGAGACAAGATGTTAAGTCTCATTATGTCCAGTAGTTACTCTGGCTAGAACGTCCTTTAAAATGGGACACATCAGTGCATTTACATCGCTGTTTGACGGGATTAATATACATAACGGTTCTGTATCAGCCCATATACGTCCCACTGCAGGGCACGGGCCTCCTCTACAACCGACAGTACGATTGAGAGTGGTTAGGCCATATAGTCCACCACGCTGGCCTAGTGCGGGTTGGCATACATTATGGTACTAAGTACTAAATAATTCCAAATTTTAAAAATAAATGTGCGGTAACAAAACAGGGTAACATTGGCCCAGGGTTATTATCAAAGTTCCCTTTGAAAACAATGTAAGTATAATTTTCATGTTCGTCATAGGATTATTCGGGATGTTTTTCTTTTTCTGTTTTGAGAAATAATATTTTGCCAGATATATTAGATATTTGAGTAGCGTTTGGGGTTTGTTACAATTTTGTAGAGTACTTTGTAACGTATTTGTAATTTATTAAGGAAAATATTCCTATATTTTCCATATTAAATTACGAAGTGTTTTGCAGTATTTTTTGCGCATGTTTTGCGGCTACAGTAAGTAATCTATACTAATGTTTATATTTCGTGTATTTTAATATGTTTTGGTTTGTACAGGGTATACCAAGACTGCTACCGAAAATGAAGCCGAATGGTAGTTTAAGCCACTTCAGACACAATCCAACAGAAAAAGCTGCAAAAAAAAAGCGTCAATTTTTGTTTTGTTATTTTTTCCTATGGCCATATTTGGTTGGTAAATACATTTTTTTCATAAAATAATAGTGTATAACCTTTTATTCACAAATACTCTAAGGTATAAAAGAGTTTTATTTATTATTTTAGCAAGAATTATGGATTTACCAACCAAAAATGATGATATTTAAAGAATAATTGTCGCTTTTCTGTACGAAATTTTTAGTTGCATTGTGTTTGTAGTCATTTAAACTACCACCCAGTTTCGTTTTCGGTAGCAGTCTTGATATACCCTGTATTTATTATTTAATGTGGACAACAAACAGTTGTATATTACAGCTATATTTTAGATTTGAACATACTGGTGGTAGCTACCTCACATGTGAAAGGCCACTTGTGTACCTACCCACCTACCTAGTACCTAACTAAATTTTGATATACAATACAGTATCACTACATAGTACAAAACAAAGTCGCTTTCTCTGTTGCTATGTCCCATTGTATGCTTAAATCTTTAAAACTACGCAACGGATTTTGATGAGGTTTTTTTAATAGATAGAGTGATTCAAGAGGAAGGTTAATATTTATAATACGTACATACTATTGTACATAAATCTTTTTGTACCCAGTCGAAGCTGGGGCAGCCGATAGTTTGTAAATAAAATAAACATAACCTATCGTGATTATATCATGTGATAGAGGCCAACGATTCTCGCCGCGAAAAAATATTTATAATTCGGCAATAGCCACAGTTGCTAACACCAAAAAGTAACACATACACTCAGTATAACATGCATTTGTTATTTCTATAAATCGTGCTCACGTCATAACCAGTTGTGTTCGCAGCATTGTTTATTTCCATCTATTTCGATATATCACTCGTATTATTAGCTGTTTTCAAATGGATTTACCAATTTAGAATAACCTTTCGGATATTTATAATCTGTTTACGTTTGTTTATTCCGCTTCAAAACTTATCTACACATACATAACATCACGTTTTCTCAGAAGGGGTAGGCAGAGGTGCCAGAACACCAACATCTTGAATTGTTCCATCCCACGATGTGATAGGTGCCAAGCCTATAGCCATTTCGATCCCTGACTCTGGGCTGATAGTGAATAGAAAAATCCAATGTCACTTTGCCCAACCCGGGATTCGAACCTAAGGCCTCAGTGTTGTAATCGTACCGCAAAACAACTGCGCCACGGAGGCTGTCAGTTCTATAATTATGTAATATTGTAATTATAATATAATACTCCAATTAAGGTGTACCTATTATTCGACGATATGAGTGTAATATTAACTTAACCGTAGTTTCGTAACGAAAACAAGTCCAGTAATTTACATTTTAATAACTTTATGTAAACAGGCAACCTCATATAATATAATGTTTAGCCTGATCATATGTTCTATTCATTAATGAATATGTTCAGTTTTATAAAAATATTTTATAGGTGTAGTATTAAGTGCGTGGTGGCCTGTTGGTAAACGGACTAGACGCGGCTGCCAACATGTTCACAGTGGTCGCGGGTTCGAATCCCAGGGCACACCTCTGACTTTTCGGAGTCATGTGTGCATTGATAGTCAATCACCACGCACTAAAACGGTGAAGGAAAACATCGTGAGGAAACCTGCATACCATAGCGATTTATATAAATTTCTATGGTATGTAAGTCTGCCAACCCGCACTAGGCCAGCGTGGTGGAGTATATGGCCTAACCACTCTCAATCGTACTTACGATTGTAGAGTAGGCCCGTGCCCTGCAGTGGGACGTATATGGGCTGATACTGATACATTATAGGTAGGTCTCTCATATGTGAGAAGCCGCTTGGGTAGGTACCACCGCAATGTCTATTTCTCACGCCAAAAAGCAGTGTAAATGCACTGTTGTTTCTGTTTAAAAGACATTGTAACAAGATTAACAATAAAAAAGTCTATCTCACTTCACTATAATAACCTTTACACGTAAAATATAATAAAATATCGTAAAATACCGTAATTTATTTAAAATTAATTAATATTTAAAATTAAAACAACCATTATATAAAAAAAAAATCAGTCAACCCCGTGACCACGAAAGATGTAAAGTAATCAAAATGTCGGGACATAAAAATAATTAAAAATGAAACCAAATCCGCGATAAAATCCGTAAATAATAATTTTATTTCACGTGAAATAACATCGCAAATTAAACTTAATTCAGTAAACCCACAAGCAAACCGCACTTCATTTAACTATACGGTTTTAATTGCAGAATGTACGAAAGACTCGTTTTACAAATTGGCGAAAATATTCATTTATTTAAAATGCCCAGATGAAGAACTTAATATATTTTCATTGCTGAAAAGTAAATATAACATTTGTTTTTAGTTCTTCATTATTTTTAACAGATACTAATTACTAGGCCAGCGTGGTGGACTATATGGCCTAACCACTCTCAATCGTACTCTCGATTGTAGAGGACCGTGCCCTGCAGTGGGACGTATATGGGCTGATACAGTACAGTTCTAATTAGTATTGCATTGGCGATGTACCTACTGTTGACCATATTAAGTCTATTATAAAATTGATAGTTTGATTGAGATGGCTTAGGTCGTAGTCCGCCACGCTGGTCTAGTGCGGGTTGGCGGAATTCATATACAGTTGAAATTCTTGTAAACGTCTCTTTGGTATGGAAATCTCCTGCCACTGTCGTAAAATTTTAAAGTGCCTTATTATTGGCTATTAACATACACGACTGTGGAAAGCTAGAGTCGTTCCCTGGGTCACGAACCCGCAATCACCGCTTCGAGAGCCACTCCCGGTTCTTTACTTGTAATAAAAATAAACATCCTAATAGATCCTAACAAGAACAAACGTTGCAAATAATAATTAAAAAAATACTTTGGCAGCGTCCCCCGTCATAATTAAATAAAAAGCTTTGACAATTAAGATCCCTTTTATTTGTTCAAAGGAAAAAAGATTTCTCAAACAAATTTAATATTTACAATTAGGAAATGTGCGGAAGTACTATTTTCAGCGGAAATACGAAATATTAAAGCGAAAAATGTAAGTGGAATATGAAATTAATTAATTTATTTGTGTTGAGTAGTTCAATGGGAGAGTGATTTTTAATAGGATAAAATCGAAGACTAAAAGGCTAGCCTTTTGAACTGGTAGTCGCGGCTTGGATACGAATAAAACTTTTTTGGTTAATTACTGCATATGGATTTTTATTTTTTATAGCGTTAAATGACCAGGCGAGGGTGCCATTCATCTGATGGTAAGCGATACAACCGCTCATGGACAGTGAAAGCAAACATCATCATGAATTACAAATCAATGCTTGGTATTCCACTGTGCTCGCCATCCTAAGACATATGTCTTAACATATGTTAAGCCTCAATATATCCAGTAGTTACTCTGGCTGCAATGTCTTTGTAAATATAACACAAGCGTGCACTTATAAATCTGTTTGGTGGGAGACAGACATTGTGATGGTACCCAGGCGACCTGTCACATATGAGAGACCTACCACCAGTGAGATTTGAATAACATTATACATATTCAATCTAAGACTTAAAACTGAAATAGATTGACTGGTGCGATAACGTGACTGTATCTGGTGGCAAATGATAAATAAATAGACTATTTGTTACTAGAAATAAATTGCACGGTGGCCCATTGGTAACGGACCAGATCCGACTGCCAACATGTTCACTGTGGTCACATGTTCAAACTTTAGGACACGCCTCTTATATTTCATTGACAGTCAATCACCACGCACTATAACGGTGAAGGAAAATATGATGAAGAAACCTGCATACCATAGCGATTAGAAAATTTCTATGGTATGTAAATTCCGCCAACCCGCAAGACTACTGTACTGGTAGTAGGTATGTGAAAGGCTAACTGGGTGGATACCACCGCAGTGTCTATGACTCCCGCCAAACAACAGTCGACATTGTAGCCAGATTAACTACTGGATATATTGAGACTTAGCACCTTAAATGTCTGCAGATGTTCATGAGCGGTCGCATCACTCACCATCAGGCGAACGGCATGCTCGTCTCGCCATTCATTGCAATAGAACAGAAGGCAAGCGTGGTAGACTATAATCCCAAATCCCACTCAACCGTACTCTCGATAGAAGAGAAGACCCTTGCTCTATAGAGATGTATAAGCTGATAAAAAACAAACAATACAATGCAGAAATAATAAAAACAATAATAAACCCGATGAACTTTACAAGTTTAATAGAAAACATAAAAGACTCGTTATTGAGGCGTGGAATTGAGGCAATAATAGACAGTGTTCACAGCGTGAGCCATACGCGCGCCGCGTGACGCCGACAAATTGATATGAAACCATAGGTATGTGGAAACTAGTGATGGTGGCTCTCAAACTTTGTTCTGTGTTGTGTTACCCCATATTTGCTTTTGCAAGGGATTCTTCAACCGTATGTTTGATTGAGAGGGCTTAGTTGGCAGAGGTGACGAGTTGGTATTTAAAGGAATTACAATATGTCTTTATTAAATAGACAGAAAGAAAGAAAGAAACGAGTTTTTACTGACATGATTATAGCACCACACATACAGCACAAGTATAACACGTAGAATAATAAACAAAGAGAAAAATAAAGATATATTTAAATATGTGCAATAATTCGTAAACGTGCCAAAGGCATGCCATCTCACCATAATTACTAAATTGTAATTTGAAGGACAACAAAGCGCTATTTTTCAAAGGCAACCTATAAGGAAGTGACGTCGAGGCATAAGTCTCAGTATGTCCAGTACTTACTCTGGCTGCAATTTCCTTCAACCCGGAACATAATGCATTTATACAGCTGTTTGGCAGGAGAAATAAATATTCCGGTGGTACCTACCCAGGCATTCTGTCACATATGAGACACCTACCATCAGTAAAATGTTATGTGTTGGAGTGATGAAATCAGTTTAATTCTAGTTAGTAAGGCGAAGTTTGAAGTTTGAGAACCGCTGACGTAGGGTAATATCACTTATAGATGTTTATAGTCGTCACTACATCAATTTATCGGTCTTTTTCTCTTCCTATTAATTTGATAGGGTGGTGACAGGCTTTTTATTCCCGACGGTACGGAAAAGGTATATTATGCCTTTGGGTTGAGAGGATGTTTTTGCAAACCAAAGGTACCATTTATCTCCAAAACTACTTGTCCAATGTTGATGCTGTTTTCACCGATTCGGGTTTTCTTATTTATGTGTTTCTTTGAAATTATGTAAGTTTCACTGTAGCGTGTAAACTAATCATCCGAATTAATGAATTAGATATTTAAAGTGTGTTAGGTTTACCAATTCGTTGTAGCCAATCAAGGTAGACTAAAATGTAACCCCTCTAAGTATAAATATAGCCAACAGTCACATACGTAGTCCTGACCTCACACTTAGATTCAGTCTTGTATTGTGTATTGGAAACTGCAAGAGACTTTTCTATTTCAAAACACCGATCGACGATACGCCTTTTGTAATACACAAACATTTGTCTCGGTGCGGGAATCGAACCCACGGCCTCTCGTTTTACAGCCAGCGTCTAACCTACTGCGCCACCGAGGTTTATATACCAATTCCTAGCAATGGGACAATTTAATTTCCTTAATATCACACGGCAATAACCCATAATAGGAATCTAATGAAACATCAGTCATAACAGGATGCCTATAATGGAAACGGAACATCAAGACGGGATAAATTGTGGCAAAAAAATTGTTCCTTACTTTAAGCGAAAAATTGATGAACAAAAGAGGACATTATTTCAGTTTATCGAACAGAAACTTCTCTACAAACTTGTGAAAGTATTTTCGTGGAATAAATAATGAGGATGGCGCGCTTTTTGTCTCAAAGTTGGTATTTTTATGGCAAAATAAAGTAACTAATGAAAAAAATAGCAATCGTTCTTTATCGCTATCTGAAATCTATATAAAAACAACCAATCGGCTCAAGGATTTAGTGACATACCTACATTGTACTTAAATCAATAGATAAATAAAAAATAAATAAATACACGCAACAGTCACATACATAGTCCTGACTCCACACTAAGATCGAGTCTTGTGTCGTGGGTATCAGGAACTACGAGAGACTTTTCGGTCTCACAAACACCCAGACCCGAGAGAAATATTTGTGGGCCGCACAAACATTTCTCTCGGTGCGGGGATCGAACCCGCGGTCACTCGTTCCACAGACAGCGTCTAACCACCTGCGCCACGGAGGCTGTCAAGCCTACGCTGCCTTTGTGTTTTTATAATCCAAATCTCTATGCTATATGACAAAATTAATACCTATATAAACTTTGCGTTTAATATCAATTATAACTAAAATAAAAGTGAAGTTCCATAATTGTCAAAACTCCATTGCTCCAAATAAGCACAACAAAACAATTTAGAATTAATTGAGCTTATAAAGACGACATTGTATTTTATTCATGTAAAATGTGTTCGTATTATATTTGATTGCGGTAATAAATTTGCTCGTCTCTTGTTTCGCTAATGCACGGATTAACATTGCGCGCTGTTGAATCACAGCGAGGCTCAATCATTACTCGATTACATTAATTGTTTGCAATGTAACTAACTGACCTAAATGTAACTGAACTACCTACTGCAGTTAGCAACTTTCTATCTATGTACCCTTTCCACATATGTTTTTTTTTATTGCAATGAATGACGAGACGAGCAAGCCGTTCGCCTACTGGTAAGCGATACGACCGGTCATAAACAGTAGCAACATTCTACTGCGCTCGCCATCCTGAGACATAAGATGTTAAGTCTCAATATGTCCAGTAGTTACTCTGGTTACAATGTCCTTCAATCCGAAACACAACAGTGCATTTACGCAGTGTTGCTTCACGAGAGAAATAGACATTGCGGTGGTACCTACCCAGATGGCCTCTCACATATGAGAGACCTACCACCAGTAAATGTTTTGTGCCTAATAAAGATTTTTTTATGTTCCGTCTTACGTTTTCATTGTGGGCGACCTTATGGCCTATCGGGCGCGAATTTCTGATTCCGGGCTGATAATGAATGGTAAAATCCAATTAATTTGACCGACACAGGATTCGAATCCAAATCCAATACGCCATCGAGGCAGTAACATTTCTAGATTCGAAAAATACATCTACTTTGTGTATATTAAAAACTTTGATCTTAAGACGCCGCAGATAAAACAAACAGGTTACGACCAGGACGGCATAATTGTTATTAGTAACATTAAATTTACCACTATATATAATTCAGTCTCTTTATCACACCAGTAAAAAAAAAGAATAATTTCCCCAAAACTCAAATTGTACCCCTGACCTTCCCGACATCTGGCTAGCTAATCACCTATCAACAGCACCTGCCATCATTCTTGCAAGCCAAAAAACTGCCAGACATTTATCTGGCAATATCTGGCACAATAGCCAAAGGCCTAACACAAAACAGCCTGCCCATACTAAAAATGACACTTCACTGCGGGACTAATTGGCAACACTGGCGAATTGCCAAGTGGCACGGATGGCTCGATTTGGGCGACCTGGCAGATTTTGGTATTAGGAAAATGTATTTATGGCTACTGTTTCTTGGTTAAGTATTAGTTCTAGCGGATTAGATAGAAGTTATATTTATTTTGTTTGCGTTGTTTGGTTTTGTCATGTATGTTTTTGTAGGAGTGTACTGAACTATCGTGAGTTCGATTGGGCAATGCGTTTAAATCGGTTATAGAATATTTGTCTTGTATCTGAACAAATATAATAAATAGGAAACATTTTATTATTTGTATGCATAAAATAAGGCACTATTAAACAATTTATACAATATTGCATTTTGCCCGACCGGGATTCGAACTCAAGACCTCAGCTTTACAACCTTACAACTACGCCATCGAGGCAGTCTTCAAGTAAATTAACAGCGAAAAGGAATAAAACAAATGTACACAAGAATATAAGTGAAAACGACAAGGGATACCCAATTTCAGAATCGCTCAAGGCGAAGCTGTCAGGGACCCTTTTGTATTAAATATGTAAGACTCACCTGTTCCCGAAAAAACGGTTGAATGGTTTGTCGTCAATTGGGAAAAATGCTTCTTAAAAAGTAAAAGACCTTTGTTGTTTTACTTTATCAGTTAAGGCGTTTGTATACTGTTAGTACAACTAAGGTACGACTTGTGCGGGCGCTCGTCTTCTCTGCTTTCTTATATGGTGCCGAGACGTGGACTGTGAGACAACGCGACAGCAAGAAGATCGATGCCTTTGAGATGTGGTGTTGGAGAAGGCTGCTCCGTATACCTTGGACAACTATGAGAACCAACGAGTCCGTATTAAAAGAGGTCAAAATCACCACAAGACTCTCCACAATCTGCCAACCAAGAGTACTGAGGCTATTTGGACATATTATAAGATCTCCAAAACACTGTCTGGAGAGGCAGATAATTCTAGGCAAATTGGAAGGTAGGCGTGCTCGGGGAAGGGCACCATCACGATGGCTTGATGCAGTAGTGAAGATAGTCGGCGGCAGCTTGCACCGTGCGGTCCACACTGCACATGACCGCGCCCAGTAGAGAAATATCGTAAGTGGTCGCGATCCTCAGCAGTGAAGGAACGACAAGAGAAAAATACTGTAAGTAAAGTCTAATAATAATATAATCGAATTTACTAGTATCATTCTAATCACAGACAGCTAAATAAATGACGATCGCAAGTTCCTTCAATTCTATGAAATCTGTATCAACCCACATAAGTCCCGCTGTAGGGCACGGGCCTCCATTACAATCGAGAGTATGATTGAGAGTTGTTAGGCCATATAGTCTTACATACTTTACATACCATAGAAATTCTTTTAAAATCGCTCACGATGTTTTCCTTCACAATTATACGACCAATATAGGGATTTGCAAGAATTTCTATTTAAGTTCACACGAGGCCAGCGTGACGGCCTAACCCCTCTCAATCGGTCTCTAGATTATAAAGGACGCCCGTGCAATGGAACGTTTATGGCACGATACAGATTTTCACTACATACAGACTATTAATATTAGATATTCTGTGTACAAAGAGCCTCACACAGAGTATCGGGATCAAGAGTTTTTGTCGACAATGTGATTAAATTTACATTACTGTGATCTACAGTCGCGCGTCACATATTAAATCCATTGTGAAAATGTACTGAAACTTAATTCTGTAATCTACTTACTTAACACGCGTCTTGGCAGGGATAAATTGTAAATGTATTTTAGTGTATTAGGGTGTGTGAGTTAATTACAAGCCTGGCATTTGAAGTTCTTAATTATTTTTTGGGAGAAATAATCACGGGGAGCTCTTTAAATCTGTTAATTTATTCATAATCATACTATTCAACTGATTGTAATATTTCATCTCCATATAACCAGTATAATATAATAATTTAGTAATGATTCATAACAATTATATGGTATGTAAGTCTACCAAACCGCATTAGGCTAGCGTGGTGGACTATATGGCCTAGCCACTCTCAATCGTATTCTCGATTGTAGAGTAGGCCTGTGCCCTGCAGTGGGACGTATATGGGCTGATAAAGATAAGATAACCAGTATACAAAAAGAAAAACAAACAAATGAAATATTATACATATAAAAGGCTTTTTAAAGTTTTGTACAATTTGGTTTTCAGGAAACCAAAGATAGGAGGTATTCGTTTCGCTTTACTAACCCCATTCACCTATTTACGGATCATTTTATAAAGATTACTCTTAATACAATTATATTTAAAAATAATGCTATCAATATCTGAATATTTTTACGCTTTTATTTACACCAAAAGGACAAAATATTTCAACTCGCAAAATATTTCAAAGAAACTTAACAATCGGTCCAACGCTTCACACAATTACTCAAATATTCCCAACACTTTTAGTCCCCGTAATATTAAATGCTACCCTTTTCTCAAATCTCAGTAAAGGTTTTAAATATCTCAATTTAAATGGAGTATTTTGCCCTACAGTCCCTTGGACAATTAATGGGACAGCCCTTTAAATCTCAGTTATAATAATTGGTATTAAGTTTTGTAAGGGCATCCAATGTTATTACTGACCTGACGAAATGACAAAGTCGATTCTAAAGGTAGGTTTTCTTTGATAGTTATACTGACTGGCACATATTAACAGAACTAATTTATATTACTCCTTTAACATGGGCTATTAGATTTTTTAATGTTATTTCGAGAGACATTGATTTATTTCGCTGTAGCCTGCCGAAATTCACTGAAGCTACGTATAAGTGCGTAGAAAATACCTTATGATATTGTTAATTTATAATTAAAAATGTAACAATTTTTTTTTTACTTAGGTATAGCATCGCATTGGTGACAACTATAAAGATGATATAATTATGTAAATAAATAAAAATAAATATTTTCTTTCATTTTTACTATTAAGGCTAGAATTTAGAAGTATTTTAACTAGTGGGATATCTCTCATACATAAACGGCCGCTTGGGTAGAGACCACTGCAATGTCTATTTCTCAAAACAACAGTGTAAATTCAGTGTTGTGTTCCAGTTCAGGACATTGTAGCCAGAGTAACACCAGGTCATATTGAGACGCAATATCGTGTGTTTTAGGATGGCGAGCGCGTGTAATAGTATTGTTTTGTATTTCATAGTGTTATTTGGTTTTTTTTTTCAAAGTCGCTCAACGAGCAATGGAGCGGGCTATGCTCGGTGTTTCCCTGAAGGATAGAATCAGGAATGAGGTTATCCGACAGAGAACCAAGGTGACCGACATAGCCCAGCGTATCAGCAAGTTGAAGTGGCAGTTGGGGTAGACGTGTTCTCGAGTGGAGACCGCGCCTCGGTAAGCGTAGTGTAGGACGCCCTCCGACGAGGTGGAGTGATGATATCCGAAAAATGGCTGGTAGCGGTTGGAGACGTTGGGCTGAAGATCGAGCCCAGTGGCGTGCCATAGGAGAGGCCTATGTCCAGTAGTGGACGCGAATAGGCTGATGATGATGATGATGATGATGATGATTTGGTTTTAATATTTTCCATGAGCGGTCGTATCGCTTACCATCAGGTAAACGGCATGTTCATATCGCCATACATGCAATAAAAAAAATCATTATATTTCCACTATATTGTAGGGTGATGGCTTTTCGAGCCAATATGAATATCCTACCACCAAAAAATGGTGTTGTTTAAAAACCATCTATTATTGTGTACTACCTAATAATTTCCTTCAGATTTTATACCCATTTAATCAAGGGTCCTAAAAGAATTAAGGAAATCTCTTAATTCACAATTAACAAGGTGTTTATAATAAAAAACCCGATCTCATAACAAAGCCCTTTGTTCAAACTTGAGGCTTAATCAAGAAGTTTCTATTGTCCTTATTTTTCTCATATTTCGGACGAAATAACTAATTAAAAATTCATCAGATTATAACTTATTTTCCCCTTGTGTTTTAAACGACCTATTGACTTGGTAACTCACAAATTGAATGAATAAATCAAAGGTATGATAAAGTAAGTAGCCAACCCGCACTAGGCCAGCGTGGTGGACTATATGGCCTAACCACTCTCAATCGTACTATCGATTGTAGAGGAGGCCCGTGCCCTGCAGTGGGACGTATATGGGCTGATACCGATGATAAAGTTTTTTATTCTTTTAGCGGTAGAAAATGATTCTGTATTTGTATGAACCCACATCATCATATCATCATCATATCAGCCACAGGAAGTCCACTGCTGAACATAGGCCTCCCCCAATGATCTCCACAATGACCTGTGGATATGTGATGATAAATGAGATGTTGGAAGCGGCCTGCATCCAGCGACTTCCTGCGCCCTTAATCAGATCGTCCGTCCACCTTGTAGGCGGGCGTCCAACTTACTTCACATTAATCTAGAATCATGAGTACGATTGATATTGACTATATAATTCGCCACGCTGGCCTAGTGTATATACATTATTACAAATCGTTTTGATTTGCAGATTTCCTTCACAGTTATAGTGCGTGGTGATTGACTATCAATGCACACATGAATCCGAAAGTGAGAGTTGTGCTATGGGAATTGAACCCGTGACCACTGTGATCATTAAGTCCAGTCCGTTCCGTTAAAAACAGGCCACCACGCACCTCCTGAAACTAGAAGTTTTATCTGAGCATCGAGACAAATGCATGCGATTTTAAAATTTTTGTTTCTACCACAATGTCACTTACAATTTCTTACAACCAACACTTAACATTTTCATCTTAGTATAACTGTTAAGTGTATTTTATTATTCGAATCATTTAAACAAAATTTAAGATTAAAATCTCAAGGTTCCAACAAAGCCATTTAGCTTTAAAACAAATCATCAACTAGTTGTCAAAGTGTCAGACACATCTGACGTGTGTCAATTGACGTCATTGATTCGAATCAGCCAAGTTCGACAACAACTCAAAGAACTTTACCAAGTTGGTAAAATATTAGTCGATAGCGCCGCGGTGGTAGTGCAAGCGTGTGAATCTACAGGGTTTATCAAGACTGCTACCGAAAACGAAGCTGGGTGGTAGTTTAAGCGATTTCAGACACAATGCAACAGAAAATTTTGCAAAAAAAGCGACATTTTTTTTTGTTATTTTTTTCCTATGACCATATTTGGGTAGTAAATATATTTTTCTTCCTAAAATAATAGTGTATATCCTTTTATTTATAAATACTCTAAGGTATTAAACAGTTTAAATTATTATTTTAGCAAAAACTATGGATTTAACACCCAAAATTGACGATATTTAAAAAATCATTAAAAATTAATATCGCGTTTCTTTGCAAAATTTTTAGTTGCATTATGTTTGTAGTCACTAAAACTACCACCCGGTAGCAGTTTTGAGATACCCAGTATAATAATAACTTATTATTTATTTTTATTAAAAAAACAACAAGATAAGACATAATATAATCTTTTGAACTTTGACTACGCTTTCTGTTTTAAAGCCGGTAACAGATCCATGATCTGAGCGTGATGGATGTTCATGGGCCGCAGTGCTCACTTACCATACGGTGACTTGTTTACACGTTTGCTGGACCTAGGCAATTAAAAAGTGTAATTCGCCATAGCTTTGTATCGCTTACCATTAAAAAAATAATCCTCCTTTAACAACCAATTATTTAAGCTTTTACTCAATTTACTATAAGTATATGTGTTAAACACTAACGATATCTGAGGTATTTTCGATGCCAACCTTAGCAGGAGGAAGGATACAGTTTTTTTAACTATTGATTTGCATAGCAAGACGAGCATGCCGTTCATCTGATGATAAGTGATACGACCGCTCATGAACAATAACAAAACCAAACAACACCATGAATTACAAAGCTATAGTTGTGCTCTCAATTCTCAGACATGAGATTTTAAGTCTCAATATGTCCAGTAGTTAATCTAGCTACAATGTCTATCAATCTGGAACACCACAGTACATTTACACTGCCATTTGACGGGAGAAACAGACATTGTGATGATACCTACCCAGGCGGCCTCTCACATATGAGAGACTTACCACCAGTAGGTAAATGAAAAGAAGAGTTAGAATAACGAATAATATGGTACGACACATTATAAAGATCAAGCTTGAAGGCTTATTTGAAAGCGTCCCCAGTAACGCACACTTCAATATAATATCGTTGATAGGATGACGTATTTTCCGCTTTCCGCTTATCGCCAGCAGCGAGGCAAAGCCCATTCAATTGACATATTACTTTTACCGGAACGAGGAAAATTGGCCTGAAAGTTTCTTTGCCGATACTCACTCAATTGTTACCGAATAATAAGTCAACTCTTTGCAGACATTAACACAATTATAACAAAGTTTTGTATCAAGGATATTTCGTGTAGATGATAGAAAGGTATTGATGTAACTTCAGGATTGAAACTAGGTTCAAAACCAGTGTTTATCACTACATAGTATAAAACAAAGTCGCTTTTCTGTTCCTATGTCCCTTTGTATGCTTAAATCTTTAAAACTACGCAACGGATTTTGATGCGGTTTTTTTTAATAAATAGAGTGATTCAAAGAGAATGTTTTTATATATATAAAACGTACATATTATTGTACAGAAATCTATTTGTACCCGGGCGAAGCTGGACCGGGCCGCTAGTTTTGTTATATAGCAATGAATGGCAAGACGAGAATGTCGTTCGCCTGATTTTAGGCGATACGACCGCTCATGAACAGTAGCAACACCAAATAACACCAGGAATTACAAAGCCATGCTTGGCATTCCACTGCGATCGCCATCCTGAGACATATGATGTTAATTCTCAATATGTCCAGTAGTTGGTCACGTTATAATTTCTTTCAAACTGCAATAAAACCGTGTATTCACTCTGCTATTTGGCGTTAGTGTATGTATGTACTAACCATAAATTAAATTAAAAGCTTATCCATCCATCCATCCATCAGCCAAAGGAAGTCCACTGCTGAACATAGGCCAAAGGCCAGGCTAAAAGCTTATGCTTTGTTATTATTTTTATCGACCCATAAAAGGATATCGATAGCGTTTGGTAATTTTGACCGTAAATCAAAATTCAATATTATGAGATTCAGCTCTTAATCCATCCATCTCCTGATTTTTATCCCATATCACTGATTCCTAGCTTATACAAATATTGAACCTGTATGCCGTACTATCCAAAACAAGCCTTAAAATAATAGATGGGTACAACCATCCAATAAAAATATGTCATGTCGCCAACCCTGTGAATGTCGGAACTGTCACTTAGCTGTCATAATATGGGCGCAGCGGCGTCTCATATATGTGCAAATCACGGACCGCGAACCCAATAGTTTTATTATTGGATTCTATTTGTGTACCTTAGAAGGTTACTTGCGATGAATGGCGAGACTCATGCCTTCCCTTGGTAAGCGATTCGACCGCTAATATAACAAAAGCAAACAACACCTTTTAATGGTGGTAGGTCTCTCATATGTAAGAGGCTGCCTGGGTGGATATCACCGCAATGTCTATTTATCTCGTCAAACAGCAGTTTAAATGCACTGTTGTTTTTCGGATTGAAGGACATTGTAGCCAGAGCAACTACTGAACATATCGAGACTTAACATCTTATGTCTCAGGATGGCGAACGCAGTGGAATGCCAAGCATTGCTTTGTAATTCAAGGTGTTGTTTGGTTTTGCTTCTGTTCATGAGCGGTCGCATCGCTTATCATCAGGCGAACGGCATGCTCGTCTCGTCATTCACTGCAATAATAAAAATTAAAAAAAACCTTGAATTACAGAGTAATAATTGGCATTCCACTGCGCTCGCTATCGTGAGATATGTCTTAATATGTCCAGTGGTTACTCGGGCTAGAATGTCCTTCAACCCGAAATACAACAGTGCATTTAAAATGTTGTTTGATGGGAGAAATAACATTGCGGTGGTACCCAGACGACCTCTCACATATGAGAGACCTGCAGCCTGTAAAAGGTGGATAATTTCTTTGACTTGTCGTATTTCGTATACAGCGGTTAAGCTTGTCCTAGTGGCCGGATATGTCGCATTTTTGTTTTATAATGATTGTTAAGAGATACAATCTGTATCCCATATACGTCACACTGCAGGTCACGGATCTCCTCTACAACTGAAAGTACGATAGAAATAGTTTAGGCCATATGTTCCATCACGACAAAATCTTGTGTGTACAATAAAATCGAGGGATTGAAAAACAATTTCATCATTATATTAATATCATTTCCTTTGTCGACAAACAAACTAAATTGATGGAATAAAACCACTTAACGAGTGAAGCCGCGGTTAAAATTTAGTCATAAACATAGCCATACAATAATACTGAACCACAAACCGTTTATAATAATTGTCGAACTAATTTGCCCGCAACAACATCCGATAAAATTTCACAATCAGTTCGCGGCTTACTCAAAGATATGCTATATTTGTCCTTAGCAAGTAATTTAAGATTCTTCTACTAAATTAATTAAGTCTGTACTGTACTATATCAGGCCATACTCAACGCTTAGCATTGTATTTTAAAACTATTGCTTAAGACCATTTTCCACCACCCTGGCCTTCCTCAATAGGTTGGACAAACGAGCAGTTTACGTCATTGTAAATAACTCTGCCGCCCTTGAACATCTACAAATTTTGGATCATAAATGTATTGCCGACCCATCAAATTAGGAGGGGAATGGGAAGGAACAAACGTAGGAAGTGGATAAAAGTATTGGCCATCTGGAAATCCAATCACCGAAAAGCGAGTACAAAGTTTTACTTACGAACGAGCCCCTCATTCATGACTGACAACAGCGTGGCTCTACGACTTCGATCAAATATACTCTAGATACACAGTTCCCTGAATAGTAAATTTTCTGTTAAAAAGTGGCACCAATGCATTAAAACAAAAAAGTAAACAAAAGGCCCTGCGCAGACGGCACACTTTTTGTGCGATCGAGTCTGCGGCGCACAAAAAGTCTGCATGGCGCGCAAAAAGTCGGTCGCGGATTTTTCACAGACTCAACGCACACGACGCACAATTTCGATCATTTTGTCGGCAGAGCTGTAGGGACGTAGACGCTATGGAAATCGTGCAGAGATCGCGAAGTATTATTTTGTACATGAAGTACAGAAGAAGAAGAAGAAATAGAGAATTTTGGGTACATCCTATACTTTCGGAAAGATTACTGAAGGGACAGTTCCATACTAAACATTCAATTCTGAAACAACATTCGGCAATTTTTTTCAAATTTTATAAAATGTCTGTTCCTACATTTGATGAGTTGCTATTTATTTTGAGACCTGCTTTGACTCATTCAGAAACAACAATGAGGAGGTGCATTGGTCCAGAAGGCGCCATGATAATAGATCGCGTGCGTTACGTCCACCCACCCCTAGCAAATGCAGATTGCCGACTAAAGAGTGCGCCGTCTGCGTTAGCGCGCGTTGAAGCAAACGTTCAATTTTTTTCACACACTTTTTGTGCGGAGCGGCGCGCCGCGGCGCGGTGCGGTCTGCCCGAATTACACGGATTTTTTGTGCGCCGGACTTTTTGCGCGTCGTGTGCGTTACTGCATATAATTGCATAGGTTCTATTTTCACAGACTAAAAAGTGCGTCACGGATAGTCTGTCGTCTGCGCAGGGCCAAAAGATCACCTATTCCAAATATATTGGAATATTAACACAAATTCCACCTTATTCCTGGAGCTTAAAGTAGCTTTTCAGATAATATTGTCTAAAGTTCTGCCACGTTTTAGAAGCAACAGTCGGTGCGTGACTGAAGACGAAAGAGTGCTTAAAGCATTCTTTTTTGGTGCCATTTTCTAAGCCCTCATGTTGTTTCTAGTGTATATTTAATCGAAGCTCTACCATGTTTAAAATCCAGGGCAGTTGAGTGAATTTCACATATCATAGCTAATGTTGTTGGCATCTCAAAGATATGCCAGATTCTTCAGCGTTTTTTAAAGTAGCTTAACACATATACACGCATAACTCCATAGAATCAGAAATGTATTATAATTTTATTTGATGTGCTATATTTTTTATTATTTTTTCATGGTAGGTCTCTCATATATGAGAGGCCATCTGGGTAGGTACCACCGCAATGTCTATTTCTCCCGTGAAATAGCAGTGTAAATACACTGTTGTGTTTCGGATTGAAGGACATTGTAGCCAGAGTAACTACTGGACATATTGAGACTTAACATCTTATGTCTCAGGATGGCGAGCGCAGTGGAATGTTGGTACTGTTTATGAGCGGTCGTATCGCTTACCATCAGGTGAACGGCATGGTCGTCTTGCCATTCATAAATTAAAAAATGATAAGAGCCCACGACCACATGCAGTCACGTTCGTTACTACACACTTAGTTAGTCTACCATACTGAGACCTTATCTTTAATTACTTTAAACCTTTCGCACGTTCAGTTCCGCGGTCACCTTGAAAGTAAAGCCAAATTGGCCTCAAAGAAGCTTGGTGTGCTCAACAGATCGAGGCGATATTTCACGTCGGGTCAACGTATGCAACTTTATAAGGCGCAAGTCCGGCCCCACGTGGAATACTGCTCCCATCTTTGGGCAGGGGCACCCCAGTACCAGCTTCTTCCTTTCGACCGCATTCAACGTCGGGCTGCTCGAATCATTGACGATCAGGTTCTCTCCGACCGGCTTGATCCTTTGGCTTTGCGTAGAGATGTAGCTTCGCTCTGCATTCTCTATCGCATTTACCACGGGGAGTGTTCTCAAGAACTGTTCGGACTTATCCCTGCTGCTGAGTTCCGCCACCGTACAACACGACAAACCTCCAAATACCACCCACATCACCTTGGAGGTTGGAAATCTACTACAGTACGTTTTTCCAGGCACTTTCTCCCACGTACTACAAATCTGTGGAACCAGTTGCCAGCGGCATCATTCCCGGACAGATACGACCTGGCGACCTTCAAAAAACGAGCGTATTCCCACCTCAAAGGCCGGCAACGCATCTCCATGCCCTATGGTGTTGCAGATGTCCATGGGCAGCGGTGTTCACTTACCATCAGGTGAACCGCATGCTCGTTTGCCCCCTATAATATAAAAAAAAAAAAAAAAAAAGCTCGTTAACCCATTTACCCGAAGTGCGATTTGCCTAAGCTCTTCTCAAACTTAGGAATAAATTTACCCCAAACCCCTTATGCGTATGGTGTCTTGTAAATACTTTGACTGTAGGGTTAGAACTGTATGTTGATAAAGTTTGGCTTGTAATTTTAACTCCAAGACGCAAAGAGAGAATTTATTACCTAAGTAAGTTTAAATGCACTGTTGTGTTGTGGTATTTAACATTGTAGCAATAACTACGGGATATATTGAGACTTAACATCTAATGTCTCAGGATGGCGAGCGCAGTGGAATCCCAAGCATTGTTTTGTAATTTAAGGTGTTGTTTGGTTGTGCTACAGTTCAGTTCATCAGGCAAAAGGCATGCTCGCCTCACCATTCGTTACAATTAAAAAAATACTATAATTACTACATAGTATAAAACAAAGTCGCTTTCTTTGTCTCTCAAAACAACGCAACGGATTTTGATGCGGTTTTTTTAGTAGATAGAGTGTTTCAAGAGGAATGTTTATATGTATAATACGTACATATTATTGTACAGAAATCTATTTGTACCTGGGCGAAGATGGGCCGGGCCGCTAGTTAATAATAATCCAAGCCTTAAGTGTCCTACTGCCATGGGACTTCTCTACTATAGAGAAGGATTAAGTCATTGTTAAAAAAGCCAAAAAGAGCTACCAGCTACACTAAAAAAATGTTATAATACTATACCGCTCAAAACTATCTTCCAGGTATTTCCATTAGCTTAAATTATGTGGTATTTGTATGACGATTTCCTTTGCTATTTGTGTGCCATAATAGGCTTGTATTCAATTTTTTTATTATTGTTTATATCGAAAATACGTTATGCATAATCATAATCAGAAAGAAACTTTAAAATCCGTTAAGTAATACGCAAGTTACAAATATATAAAAGTTAGTGGTAGGAGTATTAGAAAAGGATGCAACATGCCCAGCGTGACGTCATCTTCCATATAGTGCACGCGTGCGAAAGAGACAACGAGTGTCCGCACTATTAAAAATAAATATATCTCAGTCATTTTACATCCAATTTTGATGTTTTCAAATTCATGTCTTTCTCAAGCGAAACTTTTTAGGAATCACTACATACTGTTCCATATCAAATCTTAAACACAACCCTATTGAATAAATACACACGAAAATTCAATACAAATGCTATATCGCTAATATCTTGCACTGTACCACCAACCCAATATTACTGTACACTACCAAATCCCCGCGAGCATGTAGCATAATATTAATCCACCATATTGGATAGCTGATCTCAATATAACTACTGTTGATATTATACGCGAGATCTGAATTACACAAATACATGTACAATACATATATACATACATTAAATGTCCTGGTACATGCATAAACTCACGCCTTTATCCCAGAATGGGTAGGTAGAGGTGATACCATACCCACATTTCGTCTTGTGTTTCGCCTACAATGTGATAGGAGGCAAGCCTGTCGCCATATCAGGCAGAAATTCCTGACTCCGAGCTCATATACAATGATTAGAAAATCTCATCTCCGCCCACCCGGAATTTGAACCCGTGGCCTTACGTTTCACAGCCGGTGTCTAACCAACTGTGCCAAGGAGGCTGAAACACTCATATCACATGTTTATTTAAGATGCAATTTATATGCCAGACGGTTTAAGGCTCGTAAACAGTCTAGACTCTAGACCGAAGATCGATTTTCTTAATATTATAGAGCTTAGGCTCGTTTACATGATGAAAGTATTGAAAATTTGTATCTGAAAATTGAATAAATATATTAGGTCTATATTATCGAAGGACGTGCACTTAATGTACTGAATTTTAATGAAGGTATTTGTTCATTTAACGGTTTTTTTTAAATAAAACTATTATTTACGGATTTTATCGCGGATTTGGTTTAATTTTTACATTTTTAATTCCCGACGTTTCGATTACTTTACAGCTTTTGTGGTCACGAGGCGGACTGAGGTATTAGTCATACGCTCAGTGACTGTTACAATTTAACTACCCTTAAATTGTAAATTGTTTTTTTTTACAAAAATTCATTTACTTCGTGTATGCAAGTAATAAGAAATATTGTGACACTGGGGGTGAGAAATACATTTTTGGCCATGTGTCATCTTGTCATAAGACCAATAGTATAAGATTAGTTATAAAGGATGTATAAATCCAAAAGGGGAATGCTTAAATAAATCTACTGTTCCATACAAAATAATCGTTTCAATCTGCAAAATGTATGGGACAGCTGACATTTTTTTCGTGATTTCAGTATTGGCCCTATCGTAAAAGTTGATAATTATGATGAATGTAGCATCTCGCTTTCGGTTTTATATACCCTTTATAACTAATGTACATATATTTGTCGTACATGCAATGGCTATAACGGGAATGTAATACATAAAATTACTATTCGTCAATCAATACCGTAAAATAGCATCACTACATAGTATAAAACAAAGTCGCTTTCTCTGTCCCTATGTCCCTTTGTATGCTTAAATCTTTAAAATTACGCAATGGATTTTGATGCGTTTTTTTTTAAATAGATAGAGTGATTCAAGAGGAAGGTTTATGTATATAATACATGCATATTATTGTAGAGAAATCTATATGCACCCGGGCGAAGCTGGGTCGGGCCGCTAGGCAATTACTATAAATAAATACACCCAACAGTCACATACATAGTCTTGACCCCACACTGACATCGAGTCTTGTGTCGTGGGTATCAGGAACTATGACTTATGACTGCATACTTATTAATCTATGGACGCTGGTAGGTTGCAAGTAATCCGTAACTGATGATCATTTTCAAGTTAGTATCCAAAATAGGACTATATGGCCTAACCACTCTCAATCGTACTCTCAATAGTAGAGGAGGCCCGTGCCCTGCAGTGGGACGTATATGGGCTGATACCTTTGAGATAATATACTAAAGAGGACACTGCAAACAAAATGTTTGGAACAAAATGAAGGGTACATTCTATTTCCGTCTCTGTCACGCCCAGTGGCGTAACAATAGGGTGGCATAGTGGGCAAAATGCCACGGGCCCCCGACCTTAGGGGCCCCCGGCGGCCCGATTCCTATGGCCAAACCAACCAAAATTACTAACTAAATTGCGAATCAAACATTATTTTTCTAAGAAAATAAATTTTGATTTTTGTGATAAATAAAAAAAATGGTTCTTTAGATTTACGCGAATTTCACTAATTGAAATAAAACTATTATGTATAGATTATAGCGCCGATTTGGTTTTAAAAATAATTTAACTTAAATATTAGGCCTCTGACGGGGCCCATCACCATTGCTACGTTTGCTTTCTGTGGGACAATCAATAGATTACACAGAGAAACCCAAAGTTTCACCACAATCCTAACGTCTCCACATTCTTCGTAAGGTCGGAGTTATCGACGATTCGAAGAGCTCGGCGCTGTTAGAATTCAAGTGGGTCGAGCTGGTATTTTGGGGCTTCTACCCAGAGGTACTCCACGTGGTGGCAGATCATCTCTTTTATAGAGCAATAACCGATGATCCGACGAGAAGATCCGCTTGTTTCTCTTGAGAATGCATAACTTTTTGCTGGCCAATTTACCCTTGTCTTCCAAATGACACCTAAACAGCACTCCAAAAGGGGTCTTGTTGGTTGTAAAGGAGCAAACTTGTGTCTTTGTGGGGTGAAACTGAGCTCTGTTCAATCTATTCCTTTGGGAGGCGCGCCCCAAAGAAGTCTCGACTTCCGACAAAAGCTGAAACCATCTTTCCTCAATAGAGATTATGTAGTCTGATATATGTTACGTCACTTGCACTAGCATCTACATAGCAATGGCCAGCTGGTGATAGACAACATATCATTGATATGCAGGATATACAGTATCGGTGAAAGCACCGACCCTTGGGGAATACCAGAATTAATGGTCTTGGTCTCGATGCAAAAGCCGTCCAATACGACTTTTATGCTCCGATTATCCAGAAAGCTAGCGATGTACTTTCAGAGTTCCTCTGGTTGAAATACCAGGGTAGCTTCACCAGAACGATGCCATGCCACACTCGATGAAAATTTCAAGGCCTACCGTAATCGCCTCGTCCTATCCACTATCCAATGCCTCCGCCTGATGGTGTGTGGGATAAATGAGAAGATCAAGTAAGTATGTGACAGCAATCGGCCAGTGATTCGAAGGATCCCATCGGTCACCCTTTTTGGGGATTGGACGAACATGGGCTATATTCCATGAAGCCGGGCCTGGGTTGTTTTAATAGAAAATACGATATAGGCGCGTGAGTACGGGGGTTATTTCAAGGGCAAACGTCTTAAGAACTACTGCGGGGACACATTCCGACCCACTCGACTAGTAGACGTCGAGAAGCTTGACTTGAGGTGATGAGCGAACTGTGAGTGTTGGCCGTGATTTTTTCCATTGCCAAGAGTCCCTGGTTTTGCGAGAATAATAATAATCATAATTTCACGGTTAACGATCGCGACTGTGAGCGGAACCATCCCACTTGCCACCGCCTCCCAAGAAGAAAACTTCAGGTCACGATCTGCTTAAAGGACTCCTCTATCTTAAAGTTAGAGGGCCTCAGAATTCCATCACGGTTTCCCAAGCAAGACTTAAGAGACTACCTATTGCGGCCGTCGGAGTAACTGCTTTCGGGCGCACTCTTACTATCTGTGATTCCGAGATGGGCAACAGAGCACGTGTCCTCGCGTTTGTCGTGGATACCCACAAAATCTTAAAGGGGCATCCAGGTCTAGACATAAACGGAGATCAACTTTCATGCACACTGAGAGAGACCTGTGCCCAGGTTTTGCGCCGGGCAATCACTGAGAAAGAACCAGAGCACTTCTCATCCTGAGATTATATCTAGTACCGTCCGAAATGCGGAAGACAGGGTTTTATTCGGTATGTTAGCGCAGATTTTTGTTAGGGACTCGCCTCGGCCGCAGTTTGCTGGCAGGCCAGTGACACTAATATATTCCTTTCGGTCTCTTTCGGGGTATCGGAAAATAAGCTTATCAGTTTTCCTCTCCATACAAACAAAGGGGGCCCCATCCGATGATTTTGCCACGGGCCCCAGATGGTGTAGTTACGCCACTGGTCACGCCTACGAAGTAACATTATCTTCCCTCTCGCTTCACTGTGTACCCGTGTGCACGCACCATGCGCAGAGATTTTGTTCCCGATGTCCGCTCTAGTATAAAACCTCAAAGGCTGATACAGATCTAAAATTTTACAGCACAGTATAAAAAATGTACGTGTAACTCAATGTCTAATACAGAATGTCGTAAATTTAAAACCGACATTTTAATTATATCTCTGATGGAAAATTATAATCTCCTTGATAACTTAAAAGATATTCAGGAATAAATTTTCAACGTCTTCACATATTACATATTCATTAAAAACGAATATAGCTTACAAAAAATATTAATGAACTTTCCGAGCTGTCCTAAGCATAAAAGAAATATCTGCTGGATCAAAGGCTGGAGTTTTTAATTTTATCGATAAATAGAATTTTACACACATGTTAATTGAGCGCGGCGCAGTTGGTTAGACGCCAGCTTTGAAACGAGAGGCTGCGGGTTCGATCCCCGCAACGACTCAAATGTTTATGAAGCCGTCAAGTATTTTTTTCGGGTCTGGGTGTTTCTGAGACCAAAAAGTATCTCGTAGTTCCTGATACCCACGACAAAAGACTTAATTGATCTTAATATGGGTCAAGACTGTTTGTGTGACTGGTGGGTGTTTGTATTTATTTTATTTATTATGTGCATGGAAAACCAACGGCTTACAAATATTGTACAAAAATCAGTATCAGTCCATATACGTTCCACTGCAGGGCACGGGCCTACTCTACAATCGAGAATACGATTTAGAGAGGTTAGGCCATATAGTCCACCACACTGGCCAAGTGAGGGTTGGCGGACTTACATACCATAGAAATTCTTATAAATTATATAAGCACACAAAAAAAAAACTAACCAAGTAAAAATGCTCAGTGCATTTTAGGACTCTACATCCTTTAGCCGTAATGAAATTAAACAAAAACAAAACATCTGTATCAGCTCATATACGTCCCACTGCAGGGCACGGGCCTCCTCTACAATCGACAGGACGATTGAGAGTGGTTAGGCCATATAGTCCACCACGCTGGCCTAGTGCGGGTTGGCGGACTTACATACCATAGATTTTTTTATAAATCGCTATGGTATGCAGGTTTCCTCATGATGTTTTCCTTCACCGTTTTAGTGCGTGGTGATTGACTATCATTACAGACATGACTCCGAAAAGTCAGAGATGTGCCCTGGGATTCGAACCCGCGACCACCGTGAACATGTTGGCAGCCGCGTCTAGTCCTATAGCAAATTAAAACAATAATAAAAACAAACAGAGGCAAATAAGAAACTAAAACTATAGCAAAAGTCTTAAGAAAATAAGAGAAATAATTATAAAATCTAAAACAATAACTGTATAAATCACTACACGCCATATATGGATTTAATAATAACACATATTCATTACAAAAGACTACAGGCTAAAAATACTGTCATTAATAAACAGTCTTGAAATGTATCCTTAAAAATATAATTATCCCGACTTCAAATACCGAAGCTATTAATTTTAATTTCATATCCTTGGCTCATTTATTCCGTCATACTGACGTGGTGTCACAAAATCAGTCCTGGATAAGTGTCGACGAGAAATTATAATTAGATCTAAAGGCCTGGTCTGTCGAAGGATACGCGCGGCACTGCGGTAAGCGGCAACGTCGTGACGTCATACAACGTAGTTCACATAACAAAAAAGGTGGTTCATATAGGTTTTACTCTGTGCGTAAAACCGTTGACCAATAGCAGAACTTTTCATTGACAACCAACGTTACTATGACAATTTCACATTGAAGTTTTCTCGAATTTCCATGACAACAAATAACAATCATTTATGTTCGAAAATATATATAATTTCCTTAAAAAAATGTTTGTGCGTCATTTTAAAAAGACTGGGTATATATGTTTACGAGATGATTTACGCAATATTGATATGTGATAGAAGTGGTTCGTATCATTCTAATGAAATACGCGTCTGCTGTATACATCTTTTTTCGCCTAAACAACTTATTGTTCGATCAAATTAAATTTCACTGGATTTATTTAGATATCCATTCTTAAATTATCGTTATCGATCGTACCGTAATTGGGTAAAAGTAAATTACATAACGGTTAAATTATTTTCCTATAAAATTTTCACAAGCAAAACCTGGAACAATACTGATAGACAATTTTTACAATAATAATTTTATTTTAGTATTTAACAGAATTCATAACACAGAGCTCAAAATATATATGCATAGGTGTAAGTAGCATAAATTACAATATACATAGAGGTGGTTCTGATGGAGTGAGAATGGAAAAACGGGGAAAACACAGAACTTAATACTGAACGAATGTATGTATATGGGTTGATACACAACTCATATAAAAAGCGGGTGCACTTAAACGATTGATGTTTTTATTGGGTTTGTTGTTTGTATTTCTTTCTATGCACATATAGGGATAAGGCCAGCTAGCGCAGTGGACTATAGTATGGCCTAACCACTCTCAATCGTATTCTCGATTGTAGAGGAGACCGGTGCTCTGCAGTGAGACGTATATGGGCTGATAAAGTGCCCTGCGAATACGGATAAAGACTGAATTTACATATATAGATACTTACTAATAAATCGTCTCCAATTATACTCCAATTGTACCCTGATCAGTTGGGAACTAATTCCGTTGCTATATTTTAAGTACTAGGTACTTAGAACAATTAACATACAGTTCCATATGCCATTTTTATAACAATAAAATAAATGTAATTGATTCCATTTTATAATCATATACTTATTACATTC
Source organism: Hyles euphorbiae (assembly GCA_023078785.2). Lineage (NCBI taxonomy): Eukaryota > Metazoa > Arthropoda > Insecta > Lepidoptera > Sphingidae > Hyles > Hyles euphorbiae. The sequence goes on along the minus strand of CM041052.1, from coordinate 6,659,307 downwards.
TAATTATTTCTACTTTTTAACTGTATTTTTTTTACCAACGCAAGGTTTTAAAGTTGTATCCCTACGTGATTTTATATTGCGCCATTGTCATTGGAAACGCACGTGAACTGTATTCAACGTACTGCGCGGCAGTACATAATCGATGGACGCGCCACAGCCTAAACAAAAGTTAAACCAAACGAAAATTGATAGAAATATTGTCTTCAAATAAATCCATTACGCAAGTACGCTTACCGCGACGAAATGATGAGAATGACGGCACGTTGTGCGGTGTATCCGCCCCGCACTTCACCACACTTGCCCCTCTACACCGACGCATACTGTGACAGTACCAAAGACCAGTCTACCCGTCACACGGTTGACCCCTTACCGCAGACACTGGCTGACGCATACTCCGGCGGAACGTCATGTAAATGTCAATGTTTTTCATACAAAACCGAGTTTGACACCGCATTCCGCGCAACGCAACGCTGTGCGTAGCTTCGACAGACCAGGGCTTAAGTCAGAATGGGGACGCTTTGTCAGCACTTCAGATTCAAAAACGGAATTATGATAAATCACAAAGAACTTCTTCGTACAAAAAAATCAGAGTGACATGAAAAATTCTTACCAATCATTTTTAATTTTGTGATTTGATTTTTCTTATTTTTTTTCCTGACTGCCTTGGTGGCGTAGTCATATAAAAGTACGATTACAAAGCTGAGGTCTCGGATTCGAATCCCGGGTCGCGCATAGTGATATTGGATTTTTTAAAATTATCAGTCCGGATTCAGGAGTTTGTTCACGATATGGTGAAAGGCTCGCCCCCTACCACATCCTGGGACGAAACATACAAGGCGAAAAGTGAGTGTTTTTAAATATTTATAACAGGACACGCGAAATAGTTCCTAATTGAATAGTTTCAAAACTGGATTGGATTTAAAAAGTACCTGCACCCGGGCAAAGCCGGGCTGGACCGCTAGTTAACTTAATTTAAGTAAAGTTAATATATATTCTAATGTAACTAAAGTTGCGAGTACTGTTTTATTAAATCAGCGACGATTCGCAGAATATATTAAAACCTTCATTGTTTTTATTATGTCTGTTGTGAAAATAATTAAATTAAAATATTGAAATAAACAGATATTAAAATTGCAGATATTTACGTCTAATACTGGTTTTATACTAAAATTATAATTGTGACGTCACCCAAACTTCATAATTAAGTATCAAAAAATGTATACCCAATCACCAGTTACCAAGTGGAACCTTGAAAATTAATTCGTGTTATTTGAAAACCGACCTTACTGTTAAGGGTATAGAATTCACATTTCAAGATGTCTGCCTGTTACCCAGCACTTAGATACCTTACTTAAATATTAATAGGGTTTTGCTCAAGTATTTCACCCTTTACATGTATAATATAACAAGTATACTAACTAATATTGTGAATTAGAATGTTTGTTTGTTACGATTAAACAGCGTAAGTATACCAGCGATATTTTTTTAAATAAAATTTTAAATAAACATATATTGCCTGAAGTATTTTATTGATATATTTATTTATTTAAATATTATAAATGTGAAAACATGTTAATTGTTCATTGTAATTTAAATATTGTATTTTACCTAGATATAGAACTGTTTGTTTTCCGAATAAAATAAAATAAAATAAAATAAATAAATAAATTAATTATTTATTATACACAAACTTAACCACTATACAGAAACAATAATAAATTATATAATAGTTAAAAAAAACTAAAATACACGCTTTAATAAGATATACAACTAAAAAAGTAAAAATAATTGATACTGAATTTAAGATAAGAAAATGGAGTAAAATACATATATTTTATTGTTACAAAGCGTGGGGTGTTTACAACAATTACTTATCCTCCTGCACCCCACGCTTTGTAACAATAAAATATATGTATTTTACTCCATTTTCTTATCTTAAATTCAGTATCAATTATTTTTACTTTTTTAGTTGTATATCTTATTAAAGCGTGTATTTTAGTTTTTTTTAACTATTATATAATTGTTTTGACTAAAAAACATCCATCTACGGCTGTATTTCCAATCAATAACGCCATCTGTTGGTCAGTAGTAACATTTGACACTTGAAGAATACAAGAAGCTTATACCCAAATGGAGATTGCATTCCGTATATAAAAGTGAAGCACAAAAATTTTACCTTGAATGACGTCGCTGATGCCTGCTATCCTTTTCTTTAGCGTAACAATGAATGAACTTCACGTGAACTTCATTCATTGTCACTCTAAAGAAAAGGATAGCAGGCAACAGCGATTGCATTCAAGGTCAAATTTTTGTGCTTCAGTGTTTTATACGGAATGCAATCTCCATTTGGGTATAAGCTTCTTGGAAGAATACAATGTTAACGCCATCTAGCGATGAATGTAGCAATGGTCATCAATTATAAGAATAATTAATCCTGGCGAATCTAATCAGGATAATTATATATTTTAATCGAATTATTGTATTGTCATCGGTCTTTGACAGGTGTGCAAAATTTGAACGAAATCTGGCCGTTTAAAGTGGGTCAAAATCGCGCCCAAAGAAGTCGGTTACAAACAAACATACAAACATACAAACATACAAACATACAAACATACAAACATACAAACATACAAACATACAAACATACAAACATACAAACATACAAATATACAAACATACAAACATACAAGTGAAGCTAATATAAAGCGTGTAAAAAGAGCAAATGACGATCTTATCGCTCTATAGCAATGTCTTACAAACAACCATGGGATGGATTTAAAAGAAGGAGAAAAGTAATTTAACACGAAGCGAAGTCGGGTGTAACCGCTACTTAAATAAATAACGGCGGTTTCTTGAAGGAAATAGCGTGTTCCACTGCAATATATCTTCGCCTGAGAACGATGAAGAATGCTACACTCAAGAATATTTGTTAGAGGAAATGGCCAAAAACCTTGTTAATTTTAGCTTGGTACAGCGGATAAATTACCATTAGGAGGCGATACAACTTCAGTCTTATAATTTAGAAAATAAAATTAAGTGACCTAAAACTATGGACTTTTATTCTGAAAAGCGAAAGAGAGACCAACACGGACTTGTAGATAAAAATTATGCGCTATTTTAATAGCGGTAAAGGAACAAAAATAGCCATATTTAATCGTTGAAGTCATAATAATAGACATACAATACATTATATAATCTCTTATCTCTCTTCAGCCGCACGATGTCCACGGCTGGACGTAGCCTTCCTCCAAGCATCTAAAATTATGTTACCTCCTTATAAATTCACAATAAATATTTTCTACCTCATACTACGACATAAACTTAAGTTATAATACTTTAAATATACACTACAATAAAAATGTTAACCAACAAAAATTCCATGGGACTATTTACATCTAAAAATTCAACCTTATATTGTGTGTAAAAATGTACGTAACCGCTACGACATATTCCATGCTACGAACACAAATTATCTTCGACCACACTACAATATTACTGTTATCTACGCCAGTCTATGACGTAAGCTGTTATATCTCTACGACGCATGTGCTACAAGCTATTAAGGATGTAATTACTACAATATAGGTTACTAGTACATGCTGCTACGCCATTACGCTACGTGCGTAGTCAATGTTACGGTCATCGGCTACGAAATTATTGCTATTAGCTACGAATGTTAAGCTACAAATTATTCATATAATAAAATACTAGAAAATGCTACTAATTTTATTACAAAGCTCGGTATCTTTAAAAATTGGCTTCGAAATTGTGGCGTCTTTGTACACTTTAAATCAAATTCTTTCTTTCGTAACAATTTTAACTTTGATATAAATGAGCGAAAGTTATCTAGTAATTAATGCCTATTAATTTTAGACTAAAAGGCTTCGGAATTTTGTCTCAAATAAGTTAAATCCTTTTGTAATTAGCATTATCCTACAAACAAATTGTGCCTGTTATACTTGTTAATTACATTATTGAAGTTCTTTCAGCAATTTAAATTTATAAATAAAAGAGTTTGATGATTGGCATATAATCTATAAATGCATTTAATATAATGAAACAAATATACTCACCAATCATACAAGTTACATCTAGCGACAATAATATCTATATTGTGCGGGTATCTCAAACTACGAAGTATTTTAAGGTCTTTTAGCAAAAATATTATTTCCATGAACATTCATTTCTATACGGAATTCAAACCTACGATCTCTTATGTCTGTATTTAATTAATTGCGCCTATGCAACATGTCGTGTAACAGTGCAAATTCGTACCTATTGTCACTTATTTAAAAGCCGGTATGTAACTCACGGCGCCTATGCAACATATCATGTTACATTGCAAACAATTAATCTAATCGAGTAATGATTGAGCCTCGCTGTGAAAAGAAAGAAAGAAAGAATATTTATTGCTGGCACAGTAAATAACAGAGGAGTTGACAAAAAACAGTTAAGGTAAAATAAAAACAAATAAATATTGCGCCAGCAAAGGTAGCTCTCATTCAGCTAGTATGCTGCAGCACCACTTAAGCAGCACTGCAATGCTGATTTTCGATGAGAGACCTTCATGACGTGCGGACGTTCAGTCGTTAATAATACAATTAATACTAAAACTACAATGAATACTAATACTAAACAAATGACAAAATAACCTTAAAGAGGACTAAACAAAGAAAAAAATAATAATAAAAATATGACTATAGTATTCAGATTGAATAGAATCAAAAATAATATATATATTCAAACTTAGACAACGATAAATATTACGAGTAAGTAAACAAAGAACAACAACTTTGTGTATTATGTGTGAGTGTGTGGTTGTGAATGTGTATGTGTATCGTAGTGCCGCGTGGCGCTGAACGAAGAGAAAAAAAAAACAATAATAATATTGGGTTAATTATAAATACTTGTAATTGTCCGCGCGGTACGAGGCATAAAGTACATGTACGCACACAGCTGTCAGCACACCAACGCGACCAGACATGCTGCGCCGAGCGCACGTGTCATACCTTCGCTCAACCTTTGTTTTTACAAATACGATAAAGTGTGAAAATAATACATATTTATTGTGTAAATTAAAATGAGATTGCGGAACGGGTAAGCAGGTAACTACGTAAGCCTTAATTTTGTGTGGTAACCGCCACTCCTGTGTAAAACAAATAGGACGTGAATACTGTTCTCCGCACAAAATTTCCGGTTAAAAACGTGTAGGTAAGTAATAATGTCATATTGTGATTCAACAGCGCTTAATGTTAATCCGTGCATTAGCGAAACAAGAGACGAGCAAATTTATTACTGCAATCAAAATAAATATAATACGAACACATTTATTAAGAGTAAAATATAATGTATTTTTAATATGTTCTATTCATTCTAAAGTATTGTTGTATTTTGTACTTACAAGCTATCGAGAGGTAGGTATCTCATATTATGTGAGAGGCCGCCTGTGTTTGAAAACAAGCAATGTTTATTTCTCCTCAAAACAGCAGTATAAATGCACAATTGTGTCCTGTATGTAGTATTTACTTATGATAGGTGTACCGTGATGGTACATAGGGAATAAGCAATACGCGTGATGGAGACAAATGTAAAAGCGTACTCACATTGCCGCCTGCAGGTCCGCCTGGATGAAGATAGTCCGTTCCAGGATCCGAGAAACTCAATGAGACTTCCTAAATTGTTCTGTCGACGCCTTTTGTCTGTTATTGAACGATTATGAACGCCACAGGAATAATTCTATGGTGACCGCGTGCGCGCCGATTACGATTTTTGTTAGTTGTTTTTTTAGTTGTTGTTGCACTCGCGGCCCGCGGAGAAGTAGTAGCGCGTCCTCCGTGTGAGGGCGCTAGTTGCACGACGCGTGATTGGCGCGTCGACGAAATGCCTCGACGGCATTGGCGAATTGGCTAGTTGGCGGCAATGCGCGCGAGTTTGAAGTTCCTCGCCATTTTACACATGTGCCACCATCACGCATTATATTGAAGAAAAACGGTTACGAAACATTCCGCCCACCAAAATACATTAATGTATTTTCGAAATTATGAACAAATCAAACAATTAAAGAAGGCATATGATATCTTACGAACTAAGAAAAAAAACGAAATAATGATAGTCAAATTTAATCCGCTTGGTTAGGTAAGGGACAAAGTTTGACTAAAGGTCTCGTAAGGCGAGTGCCATCAACCGTACGTATCGTCGCGATTCGGACTACGCCATCTGGGCTCGGGTGCAACTCCTCAACCCGAGCCAGAGGCCAATGTAAAGGAATTGAATTATCAGTTTTAATAATTACGATCGATCCTACATCTAACGGTCGTGAATTCTTGGTCCACTTCGCTCGCTGAGTTAACGAATGAAGATATTCATGTTTCCAACGATTCCAGAAATCCTGCTGGAATCGCTGAATCAACTGCCATCGACCCAATCGATTTATATTTAATGAAGTAACATCTTCATCAGGAACAGTCGTAAGCGGCTCAAGAGTTAGAAAATGGCCTGGTGTTAGAACTAACAGGTCATTGGGGTCGGAGCTCAGCGGACAAAGGGGCCTTGAATTTAGCATTGATTCAATTTGTACGAAAAGTGTCGTTAATTCTTCAAATGTTAGACATTGGTCGCCAACGATACGATACAAATGTGATTTCACAGATTTTATTTGTATTTCCCACACTCCACCGAAGTGGGGACTTGAGGGCGGATTGAAACGAAATTCGATTTGATTTGCATGAGCAGCATTTCGCATGTAGTTTACTAATTGTGCATTAGCACCGACGTAATTTGTGCCACAGTCAGAATGAATTACGCTAACCCTTCCGCGACGCCCGGAGAAGCGACGCAACGCCGCAAGGAAAGCGTCCGAGGAAAGGTCCGATACCGCTTCAAGATGCACCGCACGAGTCGCGAGACAAACAAATAAACATAAATATGCTTTGGTAATTTTTGCACCGCGATGTTTACCGCTTTTAACTCGAAAGGGGCCGCCGTAATCGGTCCCTACGACAGAAAATTGTTTCACCTGATTTACGCGAACTGCAGGCAGATCACTCATAAAGGGTTCAAGTGGAGATGGGTGTGTCTTGTAACACGGTACGCATTTGGATAAGCAATTTCGAATGGCACGTTTAGGAGATAATATCCAAAACTGTTGCGAAAGAAGATACTGCGTTGTATTCACGCCGGCGTGACAATTTTCACGATGAACAGCTTCGATTATTAGGAAAATCAAACGGGATGTACGTGGAAGCAGAGCAGGGTGCTTATGCTCAAATTCGAGACCAGATCGGGAAAGGCGACCGCCCACCCTGAGAATTCCCTGGGCATCGAGAAACGGGTTTAACTTACGCATTTGTTTCGATAATAATTGACCTTCCTGGAGCTGAAGAATTTCTTTTTCGAAAGAAGCTTGTTGATTGTGCTTTACGACGATCAACAAAGCGGCATGAAGCTCTGCGTTATTTAAAAACGAATCAGAGCAACGATTGTGTTTATGACGTATAAAATTTATAAATCTCCGCCACCAACATATTATACGTTGAATTTTCCGAATGGAAGAATAACGATCGAGTAAAATATCTATAAAAGAATTATTCGTATCATCAGAGCTAAGAAAGCTTTTCAGCTCCTTTGCCTCCGACTGAAGAAGATCCTCACTAGGATCGACATTAAGCTGTGGCCAATGTTCGGAAGGTAAGCGCAGCCAAATAGGACCCGCCCACCATAACCGATTGTTGACAAGAACGAATGGTAACTGACCACGAGAAGCGACATCTGCAGGATTGTCTTCAGAGGCGACATGGCGCCACTCAACATCCGGAATGATATCGTGAATATGACCAACGCGGTTAGCGACGAAAGTTTTCCAACAAGACGAATGAGAATGCAACCACGCTAGAACAACGGTAGAATCAGACCAAGCTATAACTCGAGTAAATGGAAAAGATTGCGCAAAAACATCAAAATATCTTCCCATTTTCAACGCGTCAGGTGATATAAGATTCATGTGGCCATGATCAAGATATTCCTTCATAAATTTGCAATTTTGAGCATACAGCTGTTCGTTTTTAAGAAGACGTTTTTCAATGGAATGAAAACACCGCAAGGCTATATCACGAGATGTAGGAAATATAGTTTCTTGTTCATCGTGTTTAAACGGTAAAGAAACAACGTATCTACCGGTAGCATCTCTGGTATTAGAATTCTCAAAAATCTCCTCGCATCTCTGATCTTGCAAAGTAAGAGGTTTTGAATGCGAAACGGTTAACTCCTCAAGCTGCCATAATCTCTTGAGATCATCATGAATTTGTGGTTCGTTAAAGGCAAAAAATGAATGAAATGTTGAATCTGTGTATCCAACGTTCCCGATAAGAAGCCAGCCAAACAGCGAATTTATAGCAGACGGTTGGTTGGTACCACCTTCGATTGTTCCCGGTAAAAGAAGCGAAGCGAAACATTTCGCGCCGATAAGTAGATCTACAGGACCAGGTATGTGACAATTTGGGTCCGCTAACTGCAACGATTTAATATGCTGCCACGATGATTTCTCAATCCGAATGGATGGCATCTTCCCACAAATGCTTGGCAAGGTTAAGGCTTTAATGGAAAAGAGAAACTGGTCGTTATGTCCGAGATCAAGGTTAACAATACCTGACACAGGAGCTGAAGAATGACCCAATCCACTAACCTTATGGGATGTGGAAATACTGGTGAATCCCAGTCGCTTGACAGCGTTCTCTGTGATAAAATGACTTTGACTACCGGAATCAATTAAAGTTCTAAACGGTTGGAAATTACCCAAAGAATCACGAATCTGAACAATCGCTGTCGATAATAAAATATAAGATTGTTCATGCGTAGTGGTCAACACTCGAACCTGATCTTCAGGTTTATCGACACCTGGAGAAATAGCTAAGGAAGTAGTGAGCGATTCTCCTTCATGCAAAAGGGTATGATGTCGTTGATGACATTTATTACATCTGAATAAAGATCTACAATCTTTGACGGTATGAGACGTTCTCAAACAATTGAAACACCAACGATGAGTTCGAGCATACTCATTGCGTTCGGTGACCGAAAGTTGTGTGAATTTGTCACACTTATTTATCGAATGATTTAGTTGACAAAATGTACATTTTACAATTACCGCTTCTGATGTTTGTGAAGAAGAACTAGACTTTTTCTCAGAAGTTGACCTCGCCGCAGTGTTTGAAAGAAATATGGAAGTCTTCTTTTGAAACTTCGAATTGTTCGACCTGATTTTATGTGATTTAATTATATCCATAGATTTCCCTACGTTAGGATTAACCTGATCAAGTAATGAAAAATGGCTATCTCGAATAAAGGCGTCAGCTTTATTATAAAGGAAAGATTTTAATTCTGTAAATTGCGGCAACTCTGACGATTCTTGTCTTTCTTCAAAAGAACGCCGGGTTTGAGTATCTAATTTTGACAAAATTAAATAGCACAGAACAAAATCCCACTCGTGAATAGGAAGGTTGAGGCTGGACAATACGTTTAAATTTTCATTGACTAAATCAAAATTTCGGCGAAACTCGATCGGTGAAAGTGATTTTAAATTAACGTTTAATATTTCTTTCCAACATGTAAATGCTAAATCTCGTTTATCACGGTATCTGGCCAGCAACGCTTCATACGCTCCGCGATAATATTTACCTTGAATCGGGTAAGATCGAATCACACCTAAGGCGTCACCACTAAGACAGGTCTCAAGGTATTGCATACGCTTCGTATCCGAAAGTGATTCATTATTATGAATCAAAGAATTAAATAAATCGAAGAACTTAGGCCACTCCTTGATTTCACCAGAAAACGATGGTAGGTTAATTTTAGGCAACTTTATGTCACATCCTGACGAATGGCTTGCATTTTTATCGCAAGGATGAACGTTAGAAACAGGAAATAAATTTCGATTAATTGCCAAAATTTTAAAATGAATATCATCAAACTCGGCACGAATTTCATCTTCTTGTTCGAAATCGTCATCATCGATAACGCCTAAAATATCCGAATGAACGCTCTCAAAACTTTCGTTTAATTTTGGCAATGAGGAGAATTGAACACCAAATAAATTCAAACACGATTTATCTTCCTCTGCCGATTCAGCAACTTCCAGAAGTTTCTTTAAACGGTTGAGCGCCAAAGTACGCTTGCGCCGTAATACAGGCAAATCCTGAACCCTTGGACTATCTACACTCGCTAACTTTGTTAAACGTATCTTTGGTTTAGTAACACGAACCGAACGATACGACATTATTAATAAATGTCGAAATGAATAAACGAAATTAAAATTAAGTATATCAAACTGTTGTATAGTCACTGCCGACCCTTTCACGAATAGAAGTACTGTACGCGAGAAAGAATGACGATTAGTCTAGATTAGTACAGCACACGAATTTGAAAATCAAGACGGCAAATAACTAACGAATACTGAAGTCTAATAAGTACCTACTTATTCCTTCACAACGAAACTGAATTGCCTACAAAAGTTATAACATCACAAAATTGCAACACGAATTTATGTAAACAAAGAACGGTTAAATGAATATTATTATGACACCTACCCGAATGCACAATAATAATAAGACAGGCCAAACGGCGTATTTAACCGACTACGAGAAATGTGTAGTGTGTACACTTGTCGCCCATTTGTACTCGAATGTACTCGACGTTTTAATTGATAAATGTCGCTAGAATAAAAACCGATGAACGACACCTATATTAAAACTTCCACGGAATAGAATCTATGTATATGTTAACCTATGTGTATTTAACACGAAGTGAATTTGTTAGAGAATCGAAACCCAACGATACATCAACGAATTGGAACTAGAATAGATGTAACGCAAGTAACGAGGCGATAAATAACAATATTCAAATGCATATAATACACCGGCTACCAATACTAGAACGTTTATTACGTTGATATGATTATGTACATTAGGGGACAAATGGACATCGGCGCTAAGGATAAATAAAAGACAAAATGGCTGACATTTGAACAACTCGACGAAAATGATTTTAAATTGTTTGCATTAAATGAACAATTGAAACACAAGTAAATGTAATTGTAAAGAACTATTCACGTACAAATTAATTATTAATATTTTTATTCTATAAATGAATTGATAATCGTTTGCTTTAAGTACCTATGCGATATGTATGACGAAAGAATCACGCTACTGTAATTTGGTCGGCTTATAATATTTACGTGAATTGACGATATTTAACAATGTAACTAGTTTGAAATTATTGTAATGTTTTATGCAAACAATCATATGCCTTCCTGGAACGACCGATTAGAATGTTATTTGTTATTTTTTAACAAAACTTGCAATGGCGGTATCGTAATGCTTCGAACCAAGTTTATCGCAAGAAAATAACTCGGAATCTATGTTCGAAATAGCGAATGTACTCACTATTCCCGGGTTTCGGCACCAAAATATGTACCGTGATGGTACATAGGGAATAAGCAATACGCGTGATGGAGACAAATGTAAAAGCGTACTCACATTGCCGCCTGCAGGTCCGCCTGGATGAAGATAGTCCGTTCCAGGATCCGAGAAACTCAATGAGACTTCCTAAATTGTTCTGTCGACGCCTTTTGTCTGTTATTGAACGATTATGAACGCCACAGGAATAATTCTATGGTGACCGCGTGCGCGCCGATTACGATTTTTGTTAGTTGTTTTTTTAGTTGTTGTTGCACTCGCGGCCCGCGGAGAAGTAGTAGCGCGTCCTCCGTGTGAGGGCGCTAGTTGCACGACGCGTGATTGGCGCGTCGACGAAATGCCTCGACGGCATTGGCGAATTGGCTAGTTGGCGGCAATGCGCGCGAGTTTGAAGTTCCTCGCCATTTTACACATGTGCCACCATCACGCATTATATTGAAGAAAAACGGTTACGAAACAATAGGTCTCTCATAATATGTGAGAGGCTTCCTTAGTAGGTACCAAGGCAAAGTCTATTTCTCCCGCTAAACAGCAGTGTAAATGCACTGTTGTGTTCTTGAAAGACATTATAGCCAGAGTAATTGCTGAACATATTGAGACTTAACAACTTATATATCAGGATGGCGAGTGCATTGGAATGGCAAGTACTGCTTTGTAATTCGTGATGTTTGGTCTTGCTACTCATGACCGCTCGTATTGTTTACCATTAGGCGAGTGGCATTCTCGTCTCGCTATTCACAGAATTAAAAAAAAACAGGATTGTTGTATAATGGTTTCTTAGATTTTATTTTTACATATTGAAATAAAACTATTTTTTACAGATTTTATCGTTGATTTGGTTTAATTTTTCGTTTTTTAACTCCCTGACGTTGTATCTTTAAAAGTTTTTTTAAAATCTTATACGCTAGTCGCTATCGAGACAAATACCGACACCCTTTTTTTATTGTCAGTACAATTAATCATATGATCCGTCTCTAGAGTGTGGGAAATACGGTTGTTATTAAATCTATAAATGACGTAATGTAACCGAAGTGAACTCGCCATTTTTTTTGTTTTATCAGATTAGTTGTAATTAGTTTAATTCAGTAATACGAGTATATTTTATACTATAAATAGTTAAGTACTAAAAATGCGTGGTGTCCTGTTAGTAAACAGATCAGACGCGGCTGCCAATATGTTCACGGCGGTCGCTGTTTCAAATCTCGGGAGTCAGGACACACCTCTGACTTTTCGGAGTCATGTGTGTATTGATTGTCAGTCAACGGTGAATGATAATATCTTGAGGAAACCTGCATACCACAGAGATTTATCAGAATTTCTATGGTATGTAACGTCTGCCAACCCGCACTAGGTTCCTTGATAGACTATTTCACTTCTTTTTTTATTATGGCTGAATAAACTTGTGATTAGTTACTTTGTGCTAAGATATTATTGATCTTAAGTTCTACTTGTGTTCATCTTATTTATTTCTATAATGGTTTGTTATTCAAATAAATCGATAAAAAATAGCCTAACCCTCTCCATCGTACTCTCGATTGTAGAGAATACCCGTGCCCTGTAGTAAGACTTATACGGAAGACAAAAATCATCCTAACATTACTCCAAGGCCTTCACACACGGAAATGTCTTTGATATTACAAAACCCGTGTGTTAAGACGAACGAATGTATTATGCAAACGCAGGTGCGCCGTAGACGCTTCATACTGCCTGGAAATATTCCAGCAGTGTTCGTTGAATTCTAAGAGAACCTTATGTACATTATGCATATTTTATTGAGTGTTATTTTTTATGTATTTTGTTATAGGAAGTAGCTTTCGCGTCAAATTTATGAAGGATGAATTATAATATCACTTGAGAAATTTGAGTCAGGAATTTGTGGCCGGTATGGCGATAGGCTCGCCACCTATCACATCGTGGGACGGAACATACAAGGCGAAAAGTTGGTGTCCTGGCACCTCTGCCTACCCTCCGTTGACGTTAAGAGACAGTACTAAAAAAAATAAGTATCTATTTTTGCATCATAAATAAGAAGCTACTAATGATATGTAATTGTATCAGCCCATATACATATATCCTATTGCAGGGAAGAGGCCTCTTTTACGATTGAGAGTAATGTAATTAATTGTTAATATGTGCAATATTGTAGTAGAATGCAATTATTAATATTTATCGGCTCGTTTCCCATACACCACGTCTTCACACCGTTCGTTCGGAACGTCTATATCTGTTCTTATTCACCCCTGGTTACTGTTGAGTATAGTTCGAGACGACAGATGCAAAGAGTATGAATATGTCAATGCACTACAAGCACTATTGAGAGAGGTTACACTATAGAGGTGGCCTAGTGCGGGTTGGCCTACTTATCATACCATAGAAATTCTTACAAATTGTTATGGTATTCATGTTTTCTCACGATGTTTTCTTTACCATTGTATTGCATGGTTATTGGCTATCAATATATATTTGACTACGAAAAGACAAAGGTATATCTTAGGCTTTGAACCCGCCATCACCGTGACCATGTTGCTACGTGTGGTCCATTAGGCTACCACACTCTAACACATATTACGTTTCCGACCTAATACATTACGTGACGATATTTATTGACTTTGTACCTGGCGTATACCTTATTATTAATCTAAAACCCGATCCAACCCTTTATAAACAGCAAACGTAATAAATCATGTATATTGGGGAAAAAAGCAATTTTCTCCCAAAAATTGGCAACATTACCCAAAGTTTCTCAAAGGATCTTTATTAAAATACTTGGCCACACCAAGTTATATTGACTTCAAACTTGTGTGTTTTATGAAGTATTCATCGGTTATGTCCAAAGTTGGGTGTTTTGGTATGATAAATTGCTATTTTTGATCCCGATTTAGAGAAGAGTTGGGGAAAAGTTACGTAAATTGGGGTATTATATCTGTATCACGGGTAATTGTTTACGGAATGGAGTTAAACCATTTGGTGTCTTGCAATGTAATAATTTTGTTTATCATTGTTTAAATTTATATTATTATGTGTACCTAAGGGAAAGTATTAAGACAGTTTCAATTTCTGACATATTCTTGGTTTGTATAAGGGAATAAAAAACAAATAGGATTTCACATATTTAATATGTAACTATAATACTATTTGGACTTCGTCAGCCTCCCAAACAAGATGGCCGCGTTTCAAGTTTTGTGACCCGGTTTTGAGCTGGCCGGCATAATGTCAAATTCATCTGCCTCTAATTTCTAATATGTCTTTAACAACCATGAAATATTTTGACGCCATTATGCCGTACATGGGACGTATATGGGCTGATACAGAATGCCGTACATAACATAATTAAAATAATTGAAATGCGTACCATTCTTTATAATTAAATATGATTAATTGCCGTCTATCATAAATTATACTGTTTCAACTCCTCTTTATTTCCTTTCTGATTAATTTCGTAGCCAGTTAAAGTTAGTGTTCCCTAGAGATTGTTTGAGCTCTGGTGCAATTTCAGCGCGTTTCAGAACAGGAAGGTATTAAGTATTAGATGGTGAACATTATTTATTATATTATTATTTATTATGAGCCTGTAGCGTTATATCTCACCGAACGCCCGAGAAGGAGAGGACGACGTCCAAAAGCTACGTGGTGGTCCAATATCTGGAAGGAATTGGAAAGCCTTCATTCGCGGAGACAACCCAAAACAAAGCGGCCTGGCGCAAATTGATAAGGAGACCCAACCCCAAATAAAGGAGAAAGGGAACGAAGAAGAAGAAGATTATGAGCCTGTAACGTCCCACTTTAGGGCAAAGGCCTCTCTTTCCGCTTTCCATACATCCCAGTCAAGGGCTTTTTACATTATATTATTACACTTTATTGTACATAAAAAAAAACAAGTGAAAAACACACACAAAGAAAAAGATATATTTATAAACACTTATAAGCACGCACAATTAAAATAATTCGAAATCACTAAGATAAAAAGTACAAATTGCGGTCTTATCGGCCAAAGGTAAAAGTTCATTATTTTATAATAAAGACATTATGGATTATAAAAAAAAAAACAAAATCGGTTGCCTAGGATGATAGGATCACTCAGCAAGTCATTCCAATAAATTAAAAACCAATTTCCTTATTAAATTAGAAATAGGGTCGTCTGTCTTACAAAAGACTGAAGTGAAGACAAAGCATTACTGTTTTGATACCTTGACCCTTCCCTCCTTACAATTTTCCTTTCCTTTCTTTCATCCATCCATCCATCAGCCAAAGGAAGTCCACTGCTGAACATAGGCCTCACCCAATGATTTCCACAGAGACCTGTTGGAGGCTGCCTGCATCCAGCGACGTCCCGCGACCTTTACCAGGTCGTCTGACCACCTTGTGGGTGGACGTCCTACGCTGCGCATTCCGCTACGTGGCCTCCATTCGAGCACTTTCTGGCCCCATCGGTCATCAGTTCTCCGCGCTATGTGCCCTGCCCATTCCCTTTCTTTACATTCCTATTATGAAAGTCAATGAAATTATGATTAATGTTTTGTAGATGTCCATTAGAGACGCTAATCACGTCTAAATAAATCAAATAATACGTTCTAGGCTCGGATTTTCACTCCCGCTCCCGACCCAAATTCATCAAATATGCATACACGTCATATACTCACTCATTTATCCAATATTAAGTACAGTCAGCAACATTCGCTATATATTCACGAGATTTGGAATTGTCTTATCATCCAAAATAAATATTATTTTCGATATCGTATGGCACTTCTCGGTATAGATGGCTTTACTTAGTTATATTTTAAGACTACAGAGACGTACAAATTTGAATTAATAAAAAGGTTATCAAAACATGTGAAGTGTTCAGCGACTTATGTTGCTGACTGTACTTAAATAAATTCAAGACTTTATCCCAGTGTGTTACCAGGACACCCAAGTTTTGTCTAGCGACTTCCGTCCCATACTGTTATGGGTGTAAGGCTGAGAGCTGATAATAGAAAAATCTGATATCACTTAGTCCGACCCGGTATTTGAATCCGAGATCTCAACGTTGTAATCTTATTGTAGTAAAACTGCCCCATCTAGGCATTCTATAGACCCAGGCATAATTATTTAGTCCGATACGTCAAAAATACATACACGTCTTTTTTCCAGAAGGGGTAGGCAGAGGTTCCCCTGGTAACAAACCATCACCTGGAGGCGTACCGCTCCCGAACGGTACGTTTCCAGCGTTCTTTCCTACCACGTACGTGCTAGCTCTGGAATGAACTCCCTGCATCGGTGTTTCCTCAGCGCTATGACCTGTCCTTCTTCAAACGAGGTTTAAAGAGAGTACTCTCCTCGAGGTAGGCAGCGACTTTGTTGTGCTGGTCCCCTGGCACTACGGAGGTCCATGAGCAGCGGTAGCCGCTTACCATCGGGCGGGCCGCTAGCTCGTCTGCCTACATGACAATAAAAAAAAGCAACCAAGACGTTTTGCCTTGTATTCCATCCCACGATGTAATGCGATGGCCTATTACGAGTATATTATAATATCTCAATATCAATTTAATATGCGTTAGTGTGTCAATTGGCGAAAGACGGTTGCAAACTCATCATATGGAGCACTGTTGTTTTATTATCTTTTCCACATAACTTCTATATAACTTAAAAAATCCACTTGTTGGATTTTATGGCATTCTTTTCCCAACCATTAGGCTAACCTTTTAACCGTTAGAAATAAACATTTAATTTAATTTCATTTCATATCGTCAAATATATCAATTAATAGTAATATTCACGAATAACATCAAAATTAGAGTCATTTCAAATCAAATCGGCTTACAAAACGGTTGACAATTAATTATGAATGATTCATTAAATTGAAAATCCACCGAGTAATGGGGCCATTAGTTGGCAATCTGTCCATTCGCATCTGAAATTAAATTAAGTTGTGGAATCAATAAATTCTGATTTCACGCACTGACGCTTTGAATGCTAAATATTGTTTTGAAAGTATTCATATGTATGAATACTTAGTTTAAGTATGTACTTAAACTCATTCCTTTTTACTCAGAAAGAATAGGGGCAAGGTAAAGGCTATCATTTTATCCACATTTTGCTTTCTGTGTTGCCTACTATAGGGGACGAGCTATCCCCAAATCGGGTACGAATTCCTGACTCCTGATAATGAATAGAGAAATCCAATATCACCCGATCCGGGATTCGGGATGCTGCAGGTTAGATCCGATTGGTGGTTACTAGTTTATTCTTTTATTTCTTCGGACCAGGAAAGAGTATGACGTAAAAAGATATCACCCAAAGATTTAGATATTGGGCATCCTACAAAATGTAACAAGGTGATATGTCCAATATAAAGGCTCATACAAAACATTTTGCAGCCAAAGTATTTGATTATATATCATTCTCAATTTGTTTATCGCAACGCAAGAAACATTACCGAATAGAATTAAGAATACAGTCCAGAACCAAATTAACCGATATTGGTCAAAAAACCGCCAGACTAAAGTGGGACTGGGCTGGACGTGTGTATCGTATGCCAAATGATATGATGCCTTTGCGCTACAGTGGGACGTGACAGGCTCATAATAATAATAAATAAGAAACATTTACGCCAAATAACTCCAAACCAGGTATAAAGAAACGAAAACATGACACAATTAGATGGCTCATGACATTTTTTAACTATCAGAAATACGAACAAGTTGCAGTAAAATATACTAAGACAATCCTGCATTTCCTAGACTTCGAATAAGTTTTACAAATGACACGCATTTCTCAAAGCCATACTCATTACCAGAACCAGAGACACAGATCAATTATAGAGCATTAAGCAGAGACAAGTAAACACTACCGACGTGGAAATTGCTTCCGTCGAGGAAAAGCCGCGGAATTTCCATTCTCGCATTTGTTTTCCAAATCACGCTTCCGTTTTCAAATCTTAACTAGATTACCGAGTCGAGTTGCCACTCGTAATTACTTTGTTTTGGGTTAATTAACGAAGTCTTTGACATTATTTTTCTCTGGGGTTGTTTGAATTTTCAAGCTGGGTAATTAGACTGTTTATCTAGATTTTGAGATTAATAAGACTGCTTTAGTTCTTTTTTACTCAGTTTTATTATAAACTAGCGGCCCGGCCCAGCTTTGCCCGGGTACAAATAGATTTCTGTACAATAATATGTACGTATTATACATATAAACCTTCCTCTTGAATCAATCTATATATTTAAAAAAACGCATCAAAATCCGTTGCGTAGTTTTAAAGATTTAAGCAAACAAAGGGACATAAGGATAGAGAAAGCGACTTTGTTTTATACTATGTAGTGATAATTTAGATTTTGTTTTATCCATATTACGATATGAAATTAAGCTTCCGTGGTACAGGCGGTTAGATGCCGCCTGTAAAACGAGAAGTCGCGGGTTCGATTCCCGCACCGAGAGAAATGTTTGTACAGCCCACAAATATTTATTTCGGGTCTGGGTGTTTGTGAGACCAAAAAGTTTATCTTAGTTCCTGATACCCACGACACAAGACTCGATCTTAATGTGGGGTCAGGGCTATGTTAGGTGTTATTTATTTATTTTAATAATATACTTTCTACTGTTAATACGGCCCAAGATGTTATCGAAAAAGTAGGGTTCACCATTCTATTTAAATCATTTTTAAATATTTTCTACCCAAAATAATGTACTTCTTTTCAGCAATGATTTTTTCTTAAATTTATTCTCCATCAATATACAACGTATTTCAGATGTTATTTCATCAACATACTAACAATGTGGTCTAATTTGAACGCACGAAAATTACGAGCTACAAGACGCGTTTCTCATTAGGAATACTGTTCCCAGTACAACCACAGTAGCTAAATAAATGCACATTACGAGTACAATGCATGTAAACAACTTGTTATAAGAACAGATTTCACTATATAAGACTTCCTGACAATTCTCTGTGTATATTTCTCGTTTCTGCATTTCTCTATACAATTTCAGAAGCCGACAGTGCTAAGAAATTAAACGACGTTTTAAGAAACAAATTAATATGCATAAGTATGTCAATTGTTGTTATTTAATTCTCTTATTCATATAACTTTCAAATCTGTCTGACATTTTTTCTTGGTCAACCTTTAGGCTTTGTTAAGACCTAAGCATTTATTATCTTCTCCAGTCCACAATAGAAACCGCATTTTCCCTGTTATTGCATCATATTTCTTCTACATTGCTTCGGGTTCGAATCCCGGGTGGGGAAAAGCTATATTGAATTTTCCTATTTATTATCAACCTGGAGTCAGAAATTTGGAAGCTAATATAATGGAAATTTTATAACCATAGAGAAATAAACAAAAAATATAGGCTAGGAAATAAAATATAACAAAACATCGGCGAACAATACAAATTAACGTGTTTGCATAAAAAAGAAAACTACTGGAATTAATTAGTTAGTAATTAATTCTAGTAATTATCGTTCCCTCGACCTTGACATTGATGTCTTGTTTGTTTTTAATATAGTATATACATAGGAGTGACCGCAAAACAGACGCGACCACACGCAGATATGAAGCGCTTTAGCGCGCTGTTTATTCTGTTGTGGGTAGTTTGCAGGTGGGTATTCACACAATTGTGATGAATTTGTTGCATAATAATAATAATAACTCCCAACAGTCACATAGATAGTCCTGACCCCACACTAAGATCGAGTCTTGTGTCGTGGGTATCAGGAACTACGAGAGACTTTTCGGTCTCACAAACACCCAGACCCGAAAGAAATATTTGTGGGCCGCACTAACATTTCTCTCGATGCGGGGATCGAACCCTCGGTCTCTCGTTTCACGGGCGGCGTATAACCGACTGCACTACGGAGGCTTTCAAATTAAAGTTGTTATGAAAGAATTGAATATTTGACATTTTATTACATTAGTCACATTAATACGAATACGATTTTAATAAAAACATATCTTAAGCAATGCGTGAGGTAGATATCTTTTAAATTTTATTTGTATTCAAAATTTCACCACACTTCAATAGATTTTAGTTTATCTGTAATATGTTTCGATCAAATATTATATACTAGATACATGGCATAGATTAGAATTATATACAGGGTCTGGAACAAAATCGCACGCCAAAAGTGGCCGAGATTGCTTATACTTATACATTTGAATTAGGCCCTTTTTAGGCCGTAACTTATAATATAGTGTATATATTTTGATCGAAGGTAAGATGACAATAAATACCTTCCAAAAATATTTATAGACTAACTTTCATAACAGCAAACGTCAAATATCCATAGCATTAAAAGCTTAAAATCTAATGAAAATAGATTGTTATGGCCCTCCATTAATTACGTACGGCTATGAAACGTCACGTTTCATTCGCGCCTGTTTGTAAATAGCAACCAAGAGTCACGTAGTTTTATTTGAATACTTTATTCTTGTTTAATTAAATTTGGCTGTGTTTTATTTAAAGTTATTTATGAACTGTTATTTCGGTGTTTTTAAAGTAGCATCTTTTATTGCAATGAAAATTAACAATAGAGATATTGGTCATGGAGAGGAGCAAAACCAAACAATAATTACAATTTAAAAGGCAACGTTTGGTATTCTACTGCTCTCGCCATGCTGAGACATAGAATGTTAAGTTTCAATATGTCCAGTAGCCGCAATTTCAATAAACCAAAACATAACAGTGCACTTACACTGCTATTTGGCGGGAGAAATAGACATACATGCGGTGGTACCTACCCCGGAGGCCCCTCAAATATGCATGAGAGCTACCATCAGTAACATGCTGTTTATTGTATAACTTGATATGTATAGTAGTTTAGTCATTTTTGTACACCGAGGATATAAAAAAAATATTTATAAATTTATCAAACTGCAATGAACCAAATATAACCAACCCAAGTTATACTCCAAATATTTATAGACCACAGAAACGATCCAAAGTCGAAACCTTTCATATTTTATTTCCTACCTTTTCATAAATTTCATACCATGAAACAAACCAGACACGGCGTAATTACCGTAAAACATAACCTCAAAATTGCAAACCTCAAATTGCACAAGTTCCTAACCCAATGGAGTAATATAAAACAGGTATACCTCTCCCTGAGGCCGGCCGCAGTACGTTAAAGATGCCAATCTACGCTCGTTATATACACTTAGCGGGGGAAATTGCCAGCGGCATTCGTTTTGGCGCCAAAACGAGTCATCATGGCGGCTCGCCGACCTAATGCGATACAGATTACACTAAACTGTTTACGCGCGAAAGCCAATAAGTACTGGCTGATAAATTGTCTGTTGAATTAAATTTGGAATTTGAATTCGGAATGCTTTAACGATGTTTGTGTTCGATGTTTGAATAGTTTTAGGCGAAATTGATTTGTTGATGCGAATTTGGTTATAGTGTTTTCTTTTTTTTTATCGATAAAATGATATAGGTCGGCCATTGTTTGCCACGCAAGAACTGTTGGATGGATTTCAGTGTGTTTTTTTAAATTCCCATTAATATTTGGAATAAAAAAACATTACTTTCTAAAATTTCAATCTTTTATTTTCATATACGACACTGATAAGCTGTGTGATTTGAGAAACACACAAAAGCAATTGGAAATAAATAAAGTAACATCATTGAGAATTAATTCATTCTGCTTAGGCGTCATCCAGGCCGATGCCACGGTTTGTCTTCCGACTAAGTGTCCTCCATTTCGCCCGACCTTCGGCGTAATTAAGAATTGAGAATATTTCTACGAATTCTTCTTACTTGAAGACGATAGGGTTTCCAAGAAATATTAATTTTATTTGCTCAATATTTATTGCTCCGTGTGTTGTATTTGTGGGTATTCCTTAATAACTTCTAAATGGTAAAGAAATATTAGTATTCTCACTTTTTATTGATCGGTGAACTGATTGTGACTGTCTCGGTGGTATAGTTGTACTACGGTCCGGTTGCAAAGCTGAGGTGTCGGCTTCGAATCCCGGGTCGGACAAAGTGATACTGGATTTTTCTATTAATTATCAACGCCGAGTCAGGAATTGGTGCCCCATTTGGCGATGAGCTCGCCCTCTAACACATCATGGGACAGAGCATACGTGGCGATATGTGTGTGTCCTGGCACCTCTACCTACCTTTTCTGGGAAATAGACGTGAGTTTATGTATGTATGTTAACCGTAGAGTACCGAATACCTTAGTAAGGGAATCGATTATGTCTGACCATTTTATCTAAGACATTATGATGTCATAAACACACATTTCACTATTACAGACGGACTATCCCCTAACTCATACTAGGCCATTATTAATTATATGGCCTAACCCCTCTCAATCGCCCTTACCCTGCAGTGGAGCGTATATGAACTAAACCATCTACCTTATACTTTATTGTTTTAATAAACAAACTGCCAGTCCACATTACTTTAAATCACGGGCGCGCCTGCCTAGCTCGGTGTATTTACAATGTCCCGCCTTCATATGCTGAGTGCGTCATGCTATGTACACGCCGTATAATCACATAAGGTCAGCTTTACACATGACATACTGCCTAGGGTTGGTCCTATATAGGAATATTTATTACATAAGTCCGGTAAACTGTTGGTAGCTCTTTTATATGTGAAAGGCCTGGGTAGGTACTACAGTAATGTCTATTCCTCCCGCCAAACAGCAGTGTTTTATTTCTAATTTTTATTTTTTTAATTCTTACACATCGGTATGATGTGCAGGCTTCCTCATGACATTTTTCTTCACAGTTAAAGGGCGTAGCATCTACATATAAGGCTTTTAATCGACTAATATGAGACTTTGCCCATTTAAAATAATTTGGTGTTTCGCATTTATATATATTTTATAAATCCAATATCACTTAGCCTGACTTGGGATACAGACCTGAGATCATAGCTTTGCAATCATACCGTGGAACAACTGCGCCACCCAGGCAGTCGAAGTTACGTTTTTATACTAATAGTATCTCTGCTTATGTCTTAGGTGATACAAGCGCGAATGTACTTGGAAATATAATATAATTGGAGATCGAACGTCAACACCAAGTACCAACATTAAATAATGGAATCAAATTAGACCAAACTTCGTTGTACATTCTTAGAATAACACTGGAAATGTTTGTTCAAATATTGGATATTGGATCATGTCCGTCTTCTGCTTAGTTACAAGGTAAGATTCAATCAAGCCTTACAATTCAGCTATTGATTTATTAGTTTAGTAGGTAGGTCTCTCATATGTGAGGCCACCTGGGTAGGTACCACTGCAATGTCTATTTCTCTCGCCAAACGGCAGTTTAAATGCACTGTTGTGTTTCGGATTGAAGGACATTGTCACCAGGGTAACTACTATTGAACGTCTCAGGATGGCGAGCGCAGTGGAAAGCCAAGCATTGCTTTGTAATTCAAGGTGTTGTTTGGTTTTGCTACTGTTCACGAGCTGTCGTATCGCTTCCCATTAGGCGAACGGCAAGCTTGTCTCCCCTTTCATTGCAATAAAAAAAACTTAAAAACGATACTTAGTTGAACAATTTTTCAGTCTATAAAGTGTTTGATGTAACTGACGGGAGCCGCCTCGTCAATTATGTCAGCTTTGAAACTGAATATACACGGATTGAAACTGGAATGACGCACTAGTATGACGCTATGCTGTTTTTTCCATCCCCGTGTATGACGTTCGCTATGAGAGCAAAAATGAAGATCAATTTATGTATTTTTATTCAGCCTATATAGGACCCACAGCATGGCACGCGCTTCCTCTAAAATCAAGAGTACGATTAAGCGGGGTTAGGCCGTATAGTCCATCACGGTCTTGTGTAGATTGGCGGACTTTACATAAAACATATTTTATCGTGGTTTAAAAATTACATACGCAGGCAAACACAAGCTTCTAAAAATACAATTTCTCGGAACATAAATCAGGGCAAGTTAATAACATAATTCATTATGCCTCGAGTTAAATTCTCTTGTTTCCTGTAAATAGAAAATTTAATTTCGCCGCTGCAAACAGTCTTGATAATATCTTACGGCTAAGAAGTTTTTAATTTACAAATTCTCTTTGGAGTAAAAATTGAATGAAGTTAAGAAAGGGGAGAAAGATCGTTGTCAGTTTTCTGAAGTGCAGCGTTTGAAAATGTTGAGCAGGGTTATCGATATTGCGTCATTATGTCGTGAAGATTGTATTTTAGATTGACGTTTTCTGTTTTAGAACTAAGCGGGGACTTTTTTCTTGGTGTATTGTTAAGAAAATACGATTTTCCATGTACTTATCCAAGATATTTTTATACATAAATTGGACAAACAGGAGTTTAAAGAAGAAAATATAAAGAAAAATGTTTTAAAATTTTTCAACCATATACGATATATTTTAAGATAAATTTGACTTATTTTTTTTATACAGAGTTTTCAATATTCAAATGTTATTCTCGTAAGATATCGACGGGAAGCGACAGGTGTGCTGTCGCGTTTCGATTAATGTGTGAAGTTGCCGAATGATTTTTTCCGCTCCCCTCTCAATTTCATGGGCTAACCTTTCGATCAAATATACACTAGATACACCGTTCCCTGTAAATGTTCTGTTAAAAAGTGGCACCGTTGCATTAAAACAAAAAAGTAAACAAAAAGATCACATATTTCAAATATATTAACACAAATTCCACCTTATTCCTGGAGCTTAAAGTAGCTTTTCACATAATATTGTCTAAAGTTCTGCGACGTTTTAGAAGCAACGGTCGGTGCGTGACTGAGGGCGAAAAAGTGCTTAAAGCACTCTTTTTTGGTGCCATTTCCTAAGCGGTTATGTTGTATCTAGCATATATTTGATCGAAGGGCTAACCATCCATAAACCAAGGGTTATGGATGGTCATGGGCGGCAGTGATTACTTACCATTAGGCGACCTGATTGCTCGTTTGCCGGACATATTCAATAAAAATCCTCAAAATGTTTCTTTTATCGTTTCTTTAAATTGGATTTTTTGATTTCCTGAAACATAAACTATGACTTTAAATTTAATATATTTAATGCAGTGAAGCAAATAGAATACCGATCGATACATTGCGGACCTGATGAGACCGGATATGACGGGATTTCCATCATACCCGATGGGCAAGACAAATAAGTGGATAATTCACTGGTCATATGGGAGATACTGTCTGGGTAGGTAATCAATATCTGTTTCTCACGCCAAACAGCAGTGTAAATGCACTTTTGTGTTTCGGATTGAAGGATATTGTAGCGAGAGTAACTACTGGAATCATTGATACTTAACATCTTATGTCTCAAGATGGCGAGCGCAGTGGAAATAAAAAGTATAATATATATCCTACAGGCTAACAATACACGGAAATATCACCCGCTTTAGTTACAACTTACATCACTGCCTCTCGAGTATCTTTTAAAAGTCTTTTATCACATGAAAGACTTTTAAAATATCAAAACATTTATAAAAGTGTCTACAGCTGCTCCAATTTCCGCCGGCTAACCGATCTATCATTATAACGTTGGTTTATCGATATTTATCGCTTTCCGATATTTGGCACGTCCTTATTTGAAGCACGTCTCGAGCGCATTCACAGCACTTTAGGAATTGTCGATGTGTTACATCACTGCTCATTGTTCTATGTCAGATTTAAAAATGACAAAATAGAATTATTGCAAATTGTCTACGGTATTTTGGCGTGCGAATGGTTGCTTCTCATGCTATTATCAAAATATGTTTTATTTATTTTATTTTATTAACCACAATTTTCACAGATTCGGTTAGATAAGACTCAGACCTCCAAATTAGTATAATATACTGAGCTATGGAAGCCTGTCCTTATCCTCTTACATAATGTGGAGCAGATTTTCTCTAGTTGACGCATTGTTTGAGATCATTTTGAGATGATTTTCTTAATATATACAACTAGCGGTACGGCCGGCTTCACCCGGTTGTAGATAATTTTTGAGTCCGTTACACATGAACAACATATTATTTCGCGTACTGTTTTACTTTTCCCTTTAAGTGGATGGTGGCCTGTTGGTAAACGGACTTGACGTGACTGCCAACATGTTCACGGTGGTCGCGGGTTCGAATCCCAGGGCACACCTCTGACTTTTCGGAGTCATGTGTGTATTGATAGTCAATCACCACGCACTAAAACGGTGAAGGAAAACATCGTGAGGAAACCTGCATACCGTAGCGATTTATAAATTTTCTATGGTATGTAAGTCCGCCAATCCGCACTAGGCCAGCGTGGTGGACTACATGGCCTAACCACTCTCAATCGTACTGTCAATGTAGTGTAGGCCCGTGCCCTGTAGTGGGACGTATATGGGCTGATACAGTAGTACTGTATTACTTTTCCCGTCCCGTTATATCCTTCTCTGTCCCGTCCCATTACATCGTATGACGAAAAGCATGCAGTTCTATCCTTTATCACCCATTTAAGAGTAGCAAATATTGAATTGAATACCCGACTTATCCCACTGGAACAATACATATTTTCGGAATAAAAATTACCCTTTGTAATTATCCAGACTATCAGCTAGTTTCACGCCAAATTTCATCAAAATTGGTCCAGCGGTTTAAGTATGAATAGGTAACAAACACACAAACTTTCGCATTTATACTATTAAGAGGAAATAGAAGGAATAGGACAAGCATTTATACTAGTAATCCAATAGTAGGTATTAACATATCCAAATAATTTAATGTGTAATCATGACGTTGTTTGGTTTAACTATCACTGGTGGTAGGTCTCTCATATGTGAGAGGCCATCTGGGTAGGTACCATCGCAATGTCTATTTCTCCCGTGAAACAACACTGCGTAAATGCACTGTTGTGTTTCAGATTGAAGGACATATTAAGACTTAACATCTTATGTCTCAGGATGGCGAGCGCAGTGGAATGTTGCTACTGTTTATGAGCGGTCGTATCGCTTACCATCAGGCGAACGGCTTGTTCGTCTCGTCATTCATTGAAATAAAAAAAAAAAACAAAAAAAAAACTATTGTCTATGAGCGGTTGTATGGCTTGCCATCAGGCGAATAGCTCGCCTCTCATGGCAATAAAAATGTATAAAGAACAGTGTACTTTGAATTGAATCTATTATTATACGGTGCAGACTTATCATCACTACGTCACCACAAAAACTAAAGGGTGATCGAAACATCGGGAATTTAAAAAAATGTAACAAACCTAATCCGCGATAAAATCCGTAAATAGGTGTTTTATTTCAATGTGAAATGCGCGACTTCGCGTAAATCTTAGAAACCAGTATAAAATCATACTTGTATCTTCTTTTACATTCTAAAAGCACTGATGTGTGATGAATTGATAAAATATGAATATCAATGCCAGATTCTTAACTACGGATCGTCGCTACAATATCTTATTTTATTTTTATTTATTTGGTCTACAATAAATCACATATCAACACAAAAAAATAAGCAGAAATCGATAAAAGAAAAAATAAATACATGATTTTCCAAACTACAACAACATTCACGAAGAGTAAGTACAATAACACAATGGTTAAGAAAAATAAGTTAACATTTCAAAGTTTATCAATCGAGTACAAAAAAAGAATATAAATGAACGATCAATAATAAATAACACCCAACAGTCACATACATAGTCCTGACACCACACTAAGATCTAATCTTGTGTTGCGTGTATCAAGAACTACTAGAGACTTTTCGGTCTCACAAACACCCAGACCCGAAAGAAGTATTTGTGGGCCCCACAAACATTTCTCTCGGTGCGGAGATTGAACCCGTGGCTTCACGTTTCTGAGGCGGCGTCTAACCAATTGCGTCACGGAGGCTGTCAATAATGATGAATAACTATAAACAAAGTTACTCGATTTATTTGCCAATACGTGAACATATACACATATATTTATACAACCAAGGCCACCAAAATGAGGACATAATATATCAGGAATAAAGCAAGGAATATGGATGTTTATTATCTTGTTAATATT
Organism: Hyles euphorbiae; assembly: GCA_023078785.2. Taxonomy (NCBI): domain Eukaryota; kingdom Metazoa; phylum Arthropoda; class Insecta; order Lepidoptera; family Sphingidae; genus Hyles; species Hyles euphorbiae. The sequence continues at coordinate 6,630,903 of CM041052.1, read as the reverse complement.
ATAACTAATATGGACGACAGGATATGTACACAAGGTATGTTATGCATGTATGTACATTTATACTCGTAATTATACTAATTACAACTGGATTATGGCGGCTTTTTCCTTATTATTATATTACTTGCGATGCGCCCCGGCTTCGTTCGGATGCAGATAATGTTTGACTCCAGTCTTCTTTAGAAAAAGGAACTAATTCCTGTGACAGCTGTTATAAATGTGTTACACATTGAAATAAAACTAATATTTACGGATTTTATTGCGGATTTTGTAAAATTTTTACATTTTTGGCGTCCCGACGTTTCGATTACATTACCAAGTAAAGTATTTCAACGGTTATAAATATTTAAACTCAACATTTTACTTACTGTAAACTGTACCGTACTTTAAAGCTTCCATCCCATTCCTTACTTCCGAGCACATCCCACGGAAGCACCACATATAGCTGAGTTGAAACGTAGTCTACCTGTTAATCTAGGGTGTCAGCTATCACCATACCCAATTTCATTAAAATTGACTGGTGCTATGAGGCCCTATAGGTACTGAGGTCCAGTATATGTGAGAGGCCCTCTGGGTAGGTACAACCGCAATGTCTATTTCTCCAGCCAAACTGCAGTGCAAATGTGCTGTTGTATTCCGTTTTAAAGGACATTGTAACCGGAGTAACTACTGGACATATTGAGATTTAACAATTTATGTCTTAGGATGGCGAGTCCAGTGGAATGCCATATATTACTTTGTAATTCAAGGTGTTGTTTGGTTTTGCTTCTGTCCATGAGCGGTCGTATTGCTTACCATCAGGTGAACGGCATGCTCGACTTGTACCCTCGATTAAAGAGGAGGCTCTTGCCTTGTAGTGGGACATATATGGTCTGATACTGAGACTAGTTGGCCACTTTGGCCTAGTATTACCGAGCTCCATACGATATAAATTATTCCAAATGTTATTCAAGTTTTCTCATTTTAAAACGTCAGTATACTGTAATAATGTAGTAACTAATTCAGAAACTTCATACAGACCTTCCCAGTGAAGTGGTTAATATTTCACGGTGGGAGTAATAACGTTAGACCCTCATCTTGTGAGGTTTTCTTGGCGTGTAAATTTTTAAGTAATATCGTGGGTTGAATTTTGATGTTGCTTATTCATGTTGCAAGAGATCTGTCTGTTTGTCTGTACCAGCCCATATACGTCCCACTGCAGGGCACGGACCTCCTCTACAATCGACAGTACGATTGAGAGTGGACTGGCCATATAGTCCACGATGGGTTGGCGGACTTACATGCCATAAAAAAATTATAAATCACTATGGTATGCAGGTTTCGTCATGATGTTTTCGTTCACCGGTTTAGTGCGTGGTGATTGACTATCAATATTCAATACACACATGTATCCGAAAAGTCAGAGGTGTGCTCTGGGATTGGAAACCGCGACCACCGTGAACATATTGGCAGTCGCGTCTAGTCCATTTTCCAACAGGCCACCATGCACTTTTTGTCTATCTGTCTGTGTATCTTGTTTATTGGAGATGAATTATATTAACGATCTTTGAAAATGTCTCCTATATTGTATCCTGACAAAATCGTGCTATGAAAGTGTCGAACTAAATTGCATGAATTAGTATAAAAAGTTAGTGAAACGAAATATAATGTTACAAATTTCTGTTTTAAGAGGGGGATAGGGAGACCATAATTTAATGAAACCCATAAGGTTTTCTGATTCAGAACTCATAATTACATTAAACTTATTCGTCAAATATATACATTTTGACTGGTTTTAAATGGCATAACTAAAAAAATGTATAATACAACTAACAATATATCATATACATACCTAACCTTACCTTTATTTATGCAACTTTTCTCATTTATAATTGTTAATTTTTAATTAATTGTATTTACTAAATATATTTTTTTCTTTTTTACATTAATTGTCATTATTAAATAAATACTTATTTTATGTTGTATTGCATGCCGTGGTCACCTATAAATGTAACGACATATATCAAGCTTCATTAGTACTGTATAATTTACTTGTATTTATGAATGTAAGCTACGTTGGTGACCCAAATAAAATAAAATAAAATAATAAACAATTTTTATATTTTTCCTGTATGGTTACTTACGAGTATCTATTATTCAATGGTTGAAAATTCGATTACTGATGTGTTTTTTTTAATAAATAAGGTAAAACCGGGCCTACTCGCTAGTTAAATATATTTTCTGGTTTTAATGGTTTATTTATTCGGTTTCGTGAAGATTTATGTCTGTCTGGCCGCGATTGGAATACCAATAGGTATTACGTGACTTAAGGACTCACTGAAGGTATGAAGATAATCTGAATTCTCAAGTATTTAGGTGATGGATAAATGCTTCGTTTCTATTTTATAAGGTCACATTTATACTCTTAAGAGGTAGGTAGACGTGTCAGAATTACACTTGAAAATTAAAGTTTTTGACTCTTGAAAAAGAGCTTATTTCTATGCTAGGAATAAATTGGCTCCAAGGTAAAATCATAAGAGATTTTTCGAATCGACACACACATTAATAAAATATGAAAAGAGAAAAACTGTTACTAATATGCCTCGGTGGCGTAGTTGTACTAGGGTACGGTTACAAAGCTGAGGTCTCGGGTTCGAATCCCGGGTTGGGCTAAGTGATATTGGATTTTTCTATTCATTATCAGCCTAGAGTCAGGAAATTGTGCCCCATATGGCGATAGCCTTGCCACCTATCACATCGTGGGACGAAATATACAAGGCGAAATGTGGGTGTCCTGGCACCTCTGCCTACCCCTTCTAGGAAAAAGGCGTGATTTTATGTATGTTTGCCTGTTTACTGTCACAGGAACGAAAGGCCCATTACTAGATTCTTCAAACTTCACGTCGTTTCCATTCCACGATTTAATAGTTTCAAAAACATAGCCAATAGACCGACCTTATTAAACTTATATCTCAGATACTTTATTATGATCACGTACATAGTAATATTTCTTTTATAAGATTCTGGAGCGTCGCCAAGCACTTCATAAGTCATTGTGCTGGTGTCTCGCTCAGCGCTATTGAAACAATTTCACCCCGAGACTCATGCTAAAATGAAAAATTGCTTTTTAACTACCTCGACAATGCGACAACGAATCTATAAGGATTTACGCCCGAATACTGGAACGCCATTCAAATAATAAGTTGCTGTTAACAGCGCACGGCCCACTTAGCCAGTACATTTAATCGGGATTAACGTAGTTAAGCGTTACTTATATTTAAGTTGCGTTCCAGTATTTGGGCGTTAAAGTATTATTCATGTTTTGGTATTTCTAAACTATCATTATAAAGAGGAAATATGTTTTTATTTTTTAGTTTATTGCAATGAATGGTAAGACGAACATGCCTTCAACATAGCTTGATGGTAAGCGATACGACCGTTCATAAACAGTAGCAAAACAAAACACCTTGAATTACAAAGCAATGCTTAGCATTCCACTACGCTCGCCATTCTGAGACATAAAATGTTAAGTCCTAATATGTCCAGTATTTACTCTAGCTACAATGTCCTTCAGTTATACAACAGTGCATTTATACTGCTGTTTGACGGGATAAATAGACATTGCGGTGTTTCGTTCGCTTATTCCGAACTTTGTTAAACCACTACGCATTTTTTGTCATGTAGCGTTGATAAGAAACGTCTGTGAAAATTTATGCATTTGTGTTAACATATTAAATTTATTACACCCAACTGTCTGCTCCGTTGTTTTAATATTAAATTTGAGCGTTTCTATTTAAATGTCTCGTTTATTTTTAGTCTGTAACATAAATTTATAGTAACTTTAAATGAACTCACTTTTTTTTTAATGTAGTTTTAATTTAACTTATTAATAACTTTTAAAATAGACAAGATTCGTGGCGCAGTTGTTTAGACGCCGACTGTGAGACATGAGGCCGCTGGTTCGAACCCCGCACGGAAACAAATAGTCTGTCGTAGCATTTGATACCCCGGACACAAGCACAGAATACTAACAGAAGTCAAGCTGTGTATGTACTTCACTTTTGTTGCCACACTCACACTACGCTCGACGTTCGCGCAAAAGTTGAAATTCGCTCTCGCAGTGGTCTCGACTGGTTTCGAATATCGTGTCGGTGAACGCTGTCTATGTGTGCGTTTATTTAGCACTTTGTATGACGCTTGACTTCTGTTAGTTCAGTATTCTGTGACACAAGACTCGATCTTAGTGTGGAGTCAGCACCATGTATATGACTGATGAGTGTGTATTTGTTACTCGGTTTTGATTTAATTACATTTATTAATAGTATTTTCTATATGACGTATGACAGCCTCCGTGGCGCAGTTGGTTAGACGCCGCCTGTGAAACAAGAGAGACGAGAGAGACCGCGGGTTCGATCCCCGCACCGAGACAAATGTTTGTAAGGCCCACAAGTATTTGTCTCGGGTCTGGGTGTTTGTGAGACCGAAAAGTCTCTCGTGGTTCCCGATACCCACGACACAAGACTTAATTGATCTTAATGTGGGGTCAGGACTATGTATGTGACTGTTGGGTGTATTTATTTATTTATTTCTATATATTATCAGCCCGAAGTCAAGAATTTGTGCCCGATATGGCGATAGGCTTGCCTCCTATTCTATCTTGGTTACACCTCTGCATATCCGTTCTGGGAAAAAGGCGTGTGTTTATGTATATATGTTAAATATGTAAATATATGAAGTTGTATTACTAAAATAACAAATAATTTAGAAAATACATACTGTCTACCACTACAGTCCATTCAATTCTGTTTCACATTGACAAACTAAGTGACGTTCCGTTCCACGCAAGAGGAACTAAAGTTGCGAACATGAAGCGAGATAGCGGCTTGTTGCGTTCCTTTGTACGCAAGTTTTGTTTGTATGTCACATGTTTGTGTTACGTTTAGTTTCACTAAGTTTTGAATGGAGGTCTTAAGTGCTGAAAAGAAATATGATGTTATTTCGTTTATTTATTTATTTGTTGTAATAATTTTAGTGTCTATTGAAAAACAAAAACCTTATTTTCAGTTTATATCGCATATTTGGTTTAATTTTACATTTTTTTACTTCCCAACGTTTCGATTACTTTACAGCTTTCGTGGTCACGGGGTGGACTGGGGTATTAGTCATCCACTCAGTGACTGCTACAATTTAACTACCCTTTATTTTACAATTATTACATTAAAATGTTAATTGGTTTTGTTTTAAATGCAATCACACCAAATCTGCGATGAAATCCGTTAATAATAGATTTATATCAATGTAACATTCGCGTGAATCTAAAAAACCATTGATGTCATTATGTTGTCGTTTCAATTTATCTCTATGAATAATAATGTTATCGATACGACCGATTATGGACAGTAGCAATGCTTGGCATTCCACTGCGCTAGCCATCCTGAGATATAAGATGGTAGGTCTCGTATACAAAGTCCTTCAAACTGGATCACAACAGTGCGTTTAAACTGCTGTTTGGCGGGAGAAATAGACATTGCGGTGGTACTTGTGGTAGGCCTCTCATATGTGAGAGGCTGCCTGGGTAGGTACCACCGCAATGGATATTTCTCCCATCAAACAGCAGTTTAAATGCACAGTTCTGTTTCATATCGTGAGTTAACATCTTATGTCATAGGATGGCGAGCGCAGTAGAATGCCAAGCATTGCTTTATAATTCCAGGAGTTGTTTAGTTTTGCTACTGTTCATGAGCGGTCGCGTCGCTTACCATCAGACGAACGGCATGCTCGTGTCACCATTCACTGCAATAAAAAAATAACTTACCCAGTCGCCCTCTCACATATGAGATACCAGTAATTATGTATATTTATTAACATTATTTTATTTCTTGTTTTCAGATATTGGAGACAGCGTAAAGAGAAAGGTAATAAATTTAATTTACTCGCCTTATAGATATTACGTCTGTCTAGTGAATAGTCGAAGGTATAATGCAACCAAAAATATATACAATTTAGATCCAACATACAAATGGTTAAGTTAGGTTATGATTACTTACAAATAATGCAAATAATGTATATAATGTAATCCGAGAATTGCATTCCATATACAGGCCAAGCATTTGTAATTACACTTTTATTTCATGCCATTCCAGGAAATTAATTACAACGTTTATAGGCGTGACAGAATGTTATATTTTCAATGCAAGTAAAGGAAAAAATGCAAATTATACCAATTAAATTCCATAAGTTTCATATAAATGCAAATTTATTCGCGCACAATGTGGAACGCAGCGAAAATTTTAAATCATTCTGTTTATTATGTCGTCATGTTTTTGTAATTTTATTTTTATTTTGTTATATTAACCCCTTTACTCTTATTCATAAGAAATTACAGTTTTCAAATGCCGTTAATATGAGCTGACTCAAAGGCGTTATTTATGGACATAAATCACAAATCAGCATTTAACACATTAAAATAGCAGAGACCCTTGCAAATTTAAAGCAGAAAAATGGCGGATGTCTGTCAGTAGAACGTTTGATATTATTGTCAATTGAATCATTTTTTTCTGTGAAGTGGCAATAATAGTTAAAAAAATGTAGAAAACCCCTTATGAATAGAAAAACTGAATGATTAAGTGTACCGTTGTTTATCTTTCTTTTTCCGATTATCTTTTTCTTCCTTCTATACTGTTACTTATACATCGTCGTCGAGGCTTTCTCCTAATTTACACATACCATGATGTCATTATTAAATATTGCATGCGGCCATGTCTGGGATCAAAATTAAAAAAAAATGCCAAAAAAATGTATATTAGTTTTTGCACAAACTCCAAGTATGATTTATCATCCCACCTCCCACCGCATTTTAAATTAAACTCACCTCAAAATCACGTGAACACAATTTCCATCAATGAAATAAAAGGTCGGAAAGCGTGAAACTGGAAAACATTCGCGCTGTCGCAGTTAATATAATTTATGAACAGAAAGTGACGTTAAACATACACCCATGCCGCGTCGTCGGCGTCGTAAAGCTCGAATTAGCTCGTGTACAGGCCATAGATTAAAATAATAATAGAGCGGACATAGCTTCGATCAAATATGAACATTAGATTATAAGTAACGGCCTAAAACACGGCAAGAGAAATAATGCACAAATAAGCGTATAGTCATATTTGAATTTAGTATGGTCCAGAAACCATAATAAATCTTAATTTAAAGGAATAATCTTAATTATAAGGTTTAGTGTTACCTGACTTTGATTATAATTTAAGACTTTTTGCTACATCTTGTAGTTCGAAATTCAAATGTTTAAGTGTAAGCAACCTCGGCCACTATTGGCGTGTGATTTTGTTCCAGACTCTGTATATAGCATATATTTGATCGAAGAGACACAGGCACTACCTAATCTAGGCGGCTCCGACTAACGAAAATTTACTCTTGTACAGGTCATAGAATATTACATAGGATATACAAACAGGTGATCTAGATGGCTGTGACTTGTATCGTCGAAACAGGTGACGTAATAGGTATCAACAATTTGTTAGTTTGATGTTTTTTTTTAAATTCCCATAAATATTACACATTTTAATAAAACTAAGTTTTACCGATTTTTGAGTTGAATTTAGTATATGTGAGACGTCACATGTGAAACGAGAGGTCCCGGGTTCGATCCCCGCACTGTAACTAAGTGCGTGGTGGCCTGTTGGTAAACGGACTAGACGCGGCTGCCAACATGTTCACAGTGGTCGCGGGTTCAAATCCCAGGGCACACCTCTGACTTTTCGGAGTCATGTGTGTAATTAATAATTTCTATGGTATGTAAGTCCGCCAACCCGCACTAGGCCAGCGTGGTGGACTATATGGCCTAACCACTCTCAATCGTACCTTCGATTGTAGAGTAGGCCCGTGCCCTGCAGTGGGACGTATATGGGCTGATACAATACAATACAATACTGAAACAAATGTTTGAGTGAGCCACAAATATTTGTTTCGATTCAGGGTATTTATGAGTCTGACAAATCTCTCTTAGTTTGTAATACCTCCGGCACAAGCTCGAACATTGTGTGGTGTTAGGATGTATGTGACTATTGGGTGTAAATGTATTAAACTTTCACATACTTTCAAATGATCTTGAACAATTTAAACTTTCCATAAATTGAATGGAGATTTCATGAAGTCTCTATTACTTAATCTATGGTAATTGTGGACATAGAAATACAACGCTAAGCAAACAAATCGTCGAAAACGTTACGTCATTGCTTTAATCATTAATATGGACAAATAACATACAGTAATATACTGAAATAGCCAATTTGGTACATAAATTAGTTTCAATTTTTTTAACGGATTTTATCGCGAATATGGTATCTTTTTTTTTTATTTTCAAGTTTCTCGATATTTAGATTACTTCATAGCTTTCTTGTAGTCGAGTAAGTATATAAATTTACTTTTTACATTGAATAATAGTAAAATATGGGTAGTTAAATTGTGCAGTCACTGAGAGGATGACTTATACTCGTGACCAGTGACCATGATAGCTGTAAAGTAATCAAATCGCGTCGGACAGTTCAAAAGTTTAAAAATCAAATCAATTTCGCGACAAATCCGTAAAAAACAGTTTTATTTCAATTCATAACTTTCGCTTAAATCTAAGAAATCTTTATATATAAATTAGGTTTATAAATAGTTTACGTAAGCTTTAAAGGCAGTGTAAATTGTGGTCTTTGAGCCAAAGGGACTCTATTCCAGTATATATTTCACAGAAACAAGCAATTCGAAGAAATATCCCACATGTCAACTGCAGGACACGGGCCTTGTTCAAAGATTTTCACAATAACTTGTTTGAAGCGGTTTGTATGCCGTGACCACTTTGTGTCATGAAAACGTTTTCGGGTAAAAACACTTATTTAAAGTATTACAGACTATTTGACTGCCTCCGTGGCGCAGTTGGTTAACAAGATGAAGCGAGAGACCGCAGGTTCGATTCCCGAACTGAAACAAATGCTTGTATAATCCACAGGTATTTATTTCGAGTGTGTTCGTAAGCACAAGACTCGATCTTGGTGTGGGGTCAGGACTATGTATGTGACTGTTGGGTGTATTTATTATGCTGGACGTCCATTTATGATTTAATCTTCTGCCTACCCCAACGACAGTAAATACACACCTGGATTTATCGGTCTTAAATGATTTTGAAACATCTTTCTGTTTAAATTATAACAAACAATTACACCCTGATATTTGACAAAAAGAACCTCATGACACTCAAATCAGATTTTAATGAAATTGCATTTATTTTTATATATTTTTAATTACAATGAATGGTGACAGGTGAGGCGAGCATTGCATTCGTCTGATGATAAGCGATACGAAGTCTGAACAGTAGCAAAACCAAAAAATATCATGAATGCAAAGCAATACTTGGCATTCCATTGTCCTCACCATCCTTAAGCATAATGTTAAGTCTTAATATGTCCAGTAGTTACTCTGGCTACAATGTCCTTCAAAACGAAACACAACAGTGAATTTCCACTGTTATTTGGCGGCAGAAATAGACATTGCGGTGGTACCTACACAAACGGCCTCTCACATATGAGAGACCTACCTAGTAATTAATAAAAGTAAACCAGTAAAGATCTACTTTTTACTTATTACATTATCTGTACGTTGCTGTGGCAGATAAGTGTTCTTACGATGTTAAAACGGAACTTTTATTTGCTTTGCGTTGTCAGCCGCAGAAGTTAGGGTTCACTGGTAGCACTAAAATACTAAAATAGTGTTTAGTATGAGATTTATTAGACCAAATGTAAAAAATTTAGTCAACGTGCCTATTCTCGTTTGTTTTTTTAATTGCACTTAATAATGACAACCTTGCCGTGTGCCTGGTAAGCATTATGACTACATGACAGCAGTAAAACCAAACAACACCTTGAAGAAAGCTATACTTGACATTCCACTGCGCTCTCATCATGAATGGCAAGACGAGCATACCGTTCGCCTGATGGTAAGCGATACCGATATGTCCAGTAATTACTTTGGTTACAAACTTCAAACCGAAACAACAGTGCATTCACACTGCCATTATTATTATTTCTCATATTTATGTATAGGATGTAAGTAAGTAAATTTAGTAAGTGGTAGAGCATGATGAAACGATAATTAAATCGGCCGAATGTGGTATCATCTCTCCTCTGCCTGTCCCATCTAGGATGTTGGCGTGATATGTAAATATATACCTTGTCTGACTTCTGCTGTTATCCCTCCGTTAACTTGACGGGCGATACATCACTCAATTATAAGTTTTTTTCGAGAGTTTTCTTCTGTTTACACATATCTATAATATGTTTGAGTGATTGCATCATGGTATGTCATATTCAAGTACGTAGTAGCTGTTTATTCGTATACAATCTATAAAGAGTTTGTTTGAACGCAGTAATCTTAGGCACTACTGGTACGAACTAAAAATATAGTTTAGTGTTAGATAGTCCAATTACCAAGGAATGTTTAAGATACTTTTCATTCCGTGAAACTATATAGGGTGAAGGATGAATATTTTATTGAAATATGCTAATTTTGATGAAAACTAAAATTGCACTCTTAGTTTTTTGATAAACCAATATGCCTGGACAGAAATCGAACCCGACGAGTTTGAAAAAATCACATCCTATATTATATATTACACCATTCAAGGATCAAATTCTGACAAGTAATGCCAACGGCAAACTAAAAGAAAACAGCTATTGTGGGTAAAATCATGGGGAAATCACCTGTACAGCGGGATTTTCATACCAAAAATCTTTACGCCAAGTTCTACTAGTAAAATGTACAGAACCACCTTTCTACACCTTAATACGTCTGGTTTTTTTAATTTCCAACATGTCAACTCCACGTTGTTACGAGTCTTTTGTCCCTGCCTAGCCCGGCGAGCCATTGTTACAATTTCACCTTTTTACCTGTGAAGCTTTCGTACGCGAAATCCGAGGATATTGCAGGTGGAAATTAAATTAGTTCTGAATCTTAATTTGACAATGCTTTGAGATTTTTTAGTGTCTAAATTACTGTGTTTTTCGGGTGAGGATATTATTTTTTCATTTAACAATTTTAAAATGGGTAACGGTAGGTACGCACAAGACTACAGGGAGATAGGGGTGCCTCAAAACCAGCGCTGATCTAAACTCTAGTTTCGGTCAGCATATGCTGAGTTATTTCCAATACAACAACATAATATTGTCTTTCGATAGTACCTATCATGTTTGCTTAAATTTGTTGTATTCTTTTTTGGTGGTTATAAGTGTAGGTATTAGAATAAGCACTCACTTCCAGGAACTAACAATTGTATATTTTGTAAATTAACACTTAATACATTCACAGACACAGAGTAAAATTATAACTATGCGACTCGGAGCGAGATGTGCTCGTGACGAGAAATGTCAGACTGTCTTTTCATCCAAATAAACCGACCCTTTTAAAGGACTATCCGAATGAGGATCGTTGGGGATAAATCTTACAAAAAATATATTTATACCATAAAATAGGGTCTATCCTTTCGACAAAAAATTAAGGTCTGCCCAACATCTGGGCTATTGTCCAAACCGAAAGGTTTACAAAACATGTGTACTATTGTCTAGAAAACAAAAATTTGTTGCAAAGGATTGCCGCCACTAAAGAACTTAACTATAATAATACAGTTTTATTGCCCCGGCATGAACGGGCCATTACATTAGGTACAATTAGGAAACAATAATTTAGAACAGCATCTTTTTAACGAATATTATACAATAAGGTACACAAAAATTCTTACTGTAATAAAACGACTCGCAGATGTTTTATGGTTAAACATCTGCAGTCATATCTTAAAATGAAATGCATGTTTAAATAAAGTTAAAATTACAAATAATAAGCGTGTTATTTTATAAGCTAAATCTAAGTTGGCGTATTGCTACCGCCACAATTTGTTAATTTTAAGGTAATAAGCTTTCTTTATTTATTTTACACTTTTATTTAAAAGTCACTAAACGGATGACTAATAGGTATATCAGTGGGCCCCTTAATCATGAAAGCTGTAAAGTAGTCGCAGTTTCAATTATCGGAATATCCGAATTTCGCCCGGATACCAACCAACACACAAAAGGGAGAGCGTAGTAACAAATACTTAGATACGTGTTTCGGTTTCTACCTGTTTTTATCTGCCCAGGAGTATAATTTTATGATTAGCGAATATAAACACCATCAGTGCATATATTTTTTAAGTAACACTAAATAACGACACCACCCTTAAAAATCGGAAAGATGACATGCTGGATAAAAAGATTTATCTATATTGACAGCCTCCGTGGCACAGTTGTTTAGACTTCAGCTGTGTAACGTGAGGCAGTGGGTTCGATCCCCGCAAAGAGACTAATATTTGTGTGAGCCACAGGTAGGTATTTTTTTCGGGTCTGAGTGTTTGTGAGAGTGAAAAGTCTCTCATAGTTCCTGATGCCCACGACACAAGACTCAATTTTAGTGTGCGGTCAGGATTATGTATGTGACTATCGGGTGTATTTATTTATTTCTTCCCACTATCACCTACATAACCTAGTAGATAGGTACTAAGGAAAAAACTTCACATAACATTACGCTCGTGCCTAGTCACTTAACACGTCAATTTTAGTGTCGGGTCTGGACTATGTATATGACTATTGGGTGTATATTTATGTATTCGTCCTATCACTTACATAACCTAGTAGGTAGGTACTAAGGAAAAAACTTCTCATAATATTACGCTCGTGCCTAGTCACTTAACACATAATAAGCCCGGAGACCTTTCCTAAGTGCCATATCCTATTCTCAACGTATTCTCCAAATTGGGAGGCGAAAATTTCATTACTTGTAAGGTGACACGGGCGCCCTGTGTCATTGTCAACTTAATTGAACTCGTTCTGAACGAATCCCGTATACAATTCAGAAATTAGCTGATTTCGGGATGTTTAGGGGTCATTATTAAAGGTCAGATGAAGGACTGTCCCTTGGAAAAGTAGTAGCATGAATAAGCAAAGAACTAAACAGGTCAGATACTATAATTTTTGGCAGTAATTAGTACTCAATTATCAATAATAGCACTAGTGGCTCTCCTAAATCACAATACAAGCGTTGGTTTTTATGAAAATGATGTCAAATAAGTCGTGACATTTATCTGAAAACCCGATGATAAATGAGTCTTCAATCATTGAGATATTATGCTAGAGGGGACACTGCAAACAAAATTTTTGTAACAAAATGAAGGGTACATTCTATTTCTGTCTCTGTCACGCCTACGAAGTAACATATCTTCCTCTCGCTTCAATGTGTACCCTTGTGCACGCACCATACGCAGAGATTTTGTTCCCGATGTCCGCTCTAGTATAATACCTCAATGTCTTCAATACATATATTACTGGTGGTAGGTCACTCATAAGTGAGAGGCCGCCTGGGTAGGTACCACCGCAATGTCTGTTTCTCCCACCAAACAGCAGTGTAAATGCTCCGCTGTGTTTGGGATTTAAGGACACTGTAGCGAGAGTAACTACTGGACATATTGAGACTTAATTAATGTCAAGCTTTGCTTTGTAATTCAAGGTGTTGTTTGGTTTTGCTGCTGTTCATGAGCGGTCGTATCGCTTACCATCAGGCGAACGGCAAGATCGTCTCGCTATTCATTGCAATAAAAATAATACTTAAGATAAAATAGAAGCATTAGTTTATTATTTTTATGGCATTATTCATGTTTAGATACCGAATGCTTCTTACTGCGCTGAAGTTTATAGATCATAAATTCTCAGGATCTCTTGAGAGTTTGTCCTTTTACCATAAAATTACATTTTATACTCATATATAAAATCACGCGTTTTTCCCAGAAGGGGTAGACACGCGGCTACCAGGACACCTATGTTTCGCCTTGCCTGTTCCGTCCCACGAAATGATAGGAGGCGAGCCTATCACCATATCGAGTACTGACTAATTCGGTAAATTAAGCAGTAATTTATATTATCCGTTATGGAATGACTTGGTTTTTAGAATTTCGTCTACTTTTTGTATCAGCCCATATACGTCTCACTGCTGGGCGCGGGCCTACTCTACAATCGAGAATACGATTGAGAGTGGTTAGGCCATATAGTCCACCACGCTGGCCTAATGCGGGTTGGCGGACTTACATACCATAGAAATTATTATAAACCGCTATGGTATGCAGGTTTCCTCATGATGTTTTCCTTCACCGTTTTAGTGCGTGGTGATTGATTATCAATACACACATGACTTTTTGTGTAATACATAATTATAATAGAAATAAGTGTTCCATGTTCAGGTTTCTCTCTTCTTGTTTAATTTATAACTTTTTTATCGAAGTACCAAATCCTGCATGATTAAAGTTTGTATTGGTATCCCAACATACAAGTCTAGCTTAGTTTGGATGCTCCTGTTAAAAATGATTGTAACTCTGTTTTTAACTAAAAAAAATATTTTTTTTATTTAGGTACTAACAATATAGATAAAAAAATATTTTATATTTATTTGCCGGCCAACGTATTGCCTTCATACTGATATGCTGAAATTCTTCCTACAAATAGACGGGTATGGTTGTGCCAAATGGCGTATGACCACATTAGTCTGTCGTAAACCTACACTCCATATGGCCTGAATTGCACTTACCTACCATCAAACACATTTCAGTCATTGAAATAAAACTATTATTTACGGATTTTATCGCGAATTTGGTTTAATTTTTACATTTTTTACTTCCCGACGTTTCGATCACTTTACAGCTTACGTGGTCACGGGGCGGACTGAGGTATTAGACGTCCGCTCTGTAACTGTTACAATTCAACTACCCTTATTTTACAATTATTAAATTGAAAAGTTAATTTAAATAGCTAGTCTGTATTTGCGATAAAATCCGTAAATAATAGTTTTATTTCAATGAGTAACATTCGCGTAAAACTAAGAAATTATTATACATTTCAGTCATTTATCGAATACCCAATAACCTTTTCTCCTTCCCATCCTTTATTCTCCCCACTCCCCTCCCGATTTATTTAAATCGGGACCGTGAATGTCCGGCAACAAATCCAAGGTCCAAGCATTGTGGATGTTCATAAGCGGCAGTGATCACTTACAATTCTGACAGCCTCCGTGGCGCAGTTGGTTAGACGCCGCCTGTGAACGTGAAGCCGCGTGTTCGATCCCCGCACCGAGAGAAATGTTTGTGCAGCCCACAAATATTTATTTCGGGTCTGGGTGTTTGTGAGACCGAAGTCTCTCGTAGTTCCTGATTCCCACGACACAAGACTCGATCTTAGTGTGGGGTCAGGAGTATGTATGTGACTGTTGGGTGTTAATATTATTATTATTAATTCTTGACCTGTTTGATCGTTTTTCGGACCTATTGAATAAAAAAGTATATCAGTTCAAAAATTCCTTTGAAAAGTCTTGTGCCTTGAATTTGATCCTGCAACCCCCGTCTGGTTAGTTCCCTTGGGATAAATGAGAGTGTTTCTTACTGCAACAAAGTTTTGATCATAAATTCCCGGTATCCTTCGGGTACTTTCAACTTCGTTCATTTGCCGCAAAATGTTATTCTTAGCCGTATATACCAGGTTTTATTATAACAGGCGAAACAATCTTCTTTCTTATTTCCCTGCATTCAGTCATGCTGTAATTCTTTATTGCAATGAGTGGCGAGACGAGCATGACATTCGCCTGATGGGAACTTACGAAGTTATTAAAAATAATTAGCTTTATAATTTTATGATAGACTTTACTGCTATTTTAGTAAAATTACCAGCTAAAAATTATCTCACCGGAACCTTTTTGAACCTCCAATTTAACATCAATAAATTCCTACCCAACTTCAAACCTAGCTCTTAGAGTTCCCTTATCACAAAGCACAATAAGCTAGATAATAGATTATTTCTTATTGTAACAGTTATTAAAAGTCTAACTCGAAGATTGTATTTGCTTTAAAGAAACGGGATAACTCTGAACATTTGTTTGTTATTTGATTGAACCCAGTAAAGTTTACAAAGCTATCCAAGGCTTATAATTCTTATGCTATTTACTTCTAAAGAAAATATTTTGTAAAGTTGTGGTTCTTGGATAAAATATAGTAACGGTTTAAAAAACGCCAAAAGAAATAAGAGCACAAATAAGCGCGTGGTCTTATTTAATTTTAGTACGGTCCAAAAACATAATAAATCTTAATTTAAAGGAATAAGGTTTATTGTTACCTGAAGTTGATTATAATTTAAGACCTTTTGCTACATCTCGTAGTTCGAAATTCAAATGTATAAATATAACCTCGGCCACTTTTGGCGTGTGATTTTGTTCCGGACCCTTTATCGTATATTTGATCGAGGGTTTATTGGTTAAAACCCCAAAGCGATTATCCGCATTATGCCAGGGTAACGAATTAGGTTGGTAAGCACCGCCGCAATGTCTATTTCTTCCGCCAAACAGCAGTGTAAATGCACTGTTCCAAGTGGACTATTTACATATTTAAACTAATTTGCATAATAAACAGGGTAATAACACCCTCTTGAAGACCTGAGGCGCCATTTTAGAGAAATTTATGGACGGTAAAATGTTTATGATTCTGTTTGCCGGGTTAATCTTTATTGCTGATCTAAAAGGAATTCTAATGGTATTGATTTTGAATCCAATTTGAGGGAACATGCATATAATTCAATTTGAATGAATTCAATGGATAGGTGAGTTTTGAAGATCTCATTACGGTATCTCTAACTTTACATAACATACGTGAGCTCATGCCTTTTTCCGAGATGGGGTAGGCAGAGGCACTGCCAGGACACCTAGGTTTTAACTCATGTGTTCTGTCCCATAATGTGACAGTGGGATAGCCAATCGCCATATTGTTATCTAACAAATTCCTAATTTCTGGTTGATAGTGAAGAGAAAAATCCAAGATAAATTTCTGTATCTGTATCAGCCCATATACGTCCCACTACTAGGTACGGGCCTTCCCTACAATTGACAGTGACTTTTAGTCCACCACACTGGCCTAGTGCGGGTTGCCTGATTTTACATACCATAGAGATTCTTACAAATCGCTGTGGTATGCAGGTTTCCTCACGATGTTTTTCGTCACCGTTATAGCGTGTGGTGATTGATTATCAATCACTTTGCCCTACCGTAAATTAGAACCTCAGACCTCAGCTTTGCATTCGTACAACTGTGCCACCGCAGCAAACAATTTACTAATATAAGAATAGATAAAACACAGAACTTCAACAAAAGGTTTCAACTATTCAATGACTCCAAAATTTGTCGACCTTTTCATTTATAAGTACGGGTCTAAAATATCAGTATCTTTCGTCATAAAGTAAGCCGTGCATTCGAAGAGGTTTTATGTAAAGTTCTTTAAGTACAGTCGCGAACAGTCACAATGCGCAGTGCTCATTTAAACCTCAAGTGTTTGATGGCTTGTATTACGCTGGCTAAGTATAAAATGGCTGCCTTTGTATGATCTTGTATTATTTAATATTGACAAGTGAATTAAGGATATTTTAAAGTGACTTTAAAATGACTTTATGACTTTTATTTACGTATGCGTACCCTACCATTCTTTTTCGTATTTAGGTATTTCTATGACCATTCCCAATGGTTTTCTAGATTAACGAGAATGTTACATACATAAAGTCATGCCTTTTCCCAGAAGGGGTGGGCAGAGGTGTCGGAACACCCACATTTCGCCTTGTATGTTCCGTCCCACGATGTGATAGGTGACGAGCCTATCGCCATGTCAAGAATATTGCACATTAAAATAAAACTATTATTGTAATCTAATATAATAATCAGAAAAACCTCCCTTTTGTCACCACCAGTACACATTGTAATTTCTGGATAGGGTTAGGGATATTTGCTTCGGATGACGTAACTTGTCCCTTTTCGCCCCGCTCGGTATACCCTACTTAAGAGGTTTGGGACGCCCTCCGAAGACGGACATGGACGATAAAATATCGATTTCACTAATATTTGTCCCTTTTTTGACAGTTCAGAGGTATATCTACATATTTTTACACTATTGAGTACTGTCAGCAGATATGTAGCACACAATTGGTAGGGACCGAACAAGCGACATTACTCCTTTGTTTGTGCAAGCGACCATTAATGTCGTGAAGTTTAATGTCAGCAGCACCATCCCTCAGCAAAATTCCAAACCTCATAAGACTATGAAAATAAGCAAAATAGATTAATAGACCAATCGAGCCTATCAATGTCAGTCAAATCTTGCCCACTGCAAAACTCAGCTTTTTATTTTTAGCAGTTAAGTGAATTAACATAGACAAAGCACATCAACACAAAGCTGGGCCGGGCCGCTAGTTACTTATATAATACATATAGACCAGGAGCCAGTGACAGATTCTCATGACCAAGTTCCTCCCAATCGAAAATTCGTGAAATGCATTAGGGACTTAATACTATGAATACTCCCGACCGTCAGCTGCGACTCCGTGGGTGGGGCGGGCAGTGGCAGCCTCCCACGCATGGAGAAAAAAAAAGTTTTTTCAGTCATTTCCTCCCATTTGAAATTTTGTCAGATTATAGTTAACCTAGTATTTTGAAGGAAAAACAAAGTCAGCTGGCCATAACATGGTGGATTATACGTCAGCTGACTGCATGAACATGAAAAAAAAAAATATTTATTCAATGATTTCCTCTCAACAAAAAATTTACCTGGTGATCGTTTATATACTACTATGAATGAAAATTAATGTCAGCTGGCTGTATCTCAGTGGAAAGTTTGTCAGCTGGTACCTTGAAATGTGTAACGCAGCAGCATCTATCACCTACTGAATCTTATCAGCTGACGACTTTTCCCTTGACTTATAGCTAGCTGATTTCTTTCATTATTTACCAGAGTATGTTAACAATCCTCTTATAAATTTTCGTCCGGGAGGAAATAACATTTCTTAAGTTATTCGTCAGTGTGCTTGATTTGACTGTTTTGATAACAAATATGAAAGTTTGATAATGGAGGAAATGTTGGTAAGACTAAATTGATTAATGAATAATTTATTGTAGCATATTTTTTAATTAATTAACTTTTATTTTCATGAGTTGCTTAAAAATAACAATGAAAATCAATCATTTTCATTCTCGCTTTGGCTTGAGTCGCTTTCATCTCTCTCTGATTCATAGGGAAACTAATAACTTATACAAACAAAAAACGATTAGTTTAGTTTTTATTTTAAAAATATACGAAATAATAACTAATCCGTGGTTTATTTAGTTTA
The DNA here is from genome assembly GCA_023078785.2 of Hyles euphorbiae. Taxonomy (NCBI): domain Eukaryota; kingdom Metazoa; phylum Arthropoda; class Insecta; order Lepidoptera; family Sphingidae; genus Hyles; species Hyles euphorbiae. The sequence goes on along the minus strand of CM041052.1, from coordinate 6,611,668 downwards.
GTTACAATTAAAATCATCTTAACTAACTTAATTTACTTATTTATTTATTTATTTATATATGCTTTATTGTACACCAAAATGAGACACATACAAGTACTTACAAACTAAAGGCATGGTTACAATATGCGGCCTTATAGCTAGCTGCGATCTCTTCCAGGCAACCTTTGGATGGACTGGATTATTGTGAAATTGAAATATAGGGTAGTGCAAATAGTGAGAGAATAATAATAATAAACAATAATAATTGATGTACATGCTGTATCTGTATCTGTATCAGCCCATATACGTCCCACTGCAGGGCACGGGCCTACTCTACAATCGAGAATACGATTGAGAGTGGTTAGGCCATATAGTCCACCACGCTGGCCTAGTGCGGGTTGGCGGACTTACATACCATAGAAATTCTTATGAATCCCTATGGTATGCAGGTTTCCTCACGATGTTTTCCTTCACCGTTTTAGTGCGTGGTGATTGACTATCAATACACACATGACTCCGAAAAGTCAGAGGTGTGCCCTGGGATTCGAACCCGCGACCACCGTGAACATGTTGGCAGTCGCGTCTAGTCCGTTTACCAACAGGCCACCACGCTCTTAATTGATGTACATGCTATATTATATTAATTTACATAATATAAATATATACAAACATACATACTAATATATATTGAGCTAACTATAATGATGATTTAAGTAAAGAGGAGCAAAAAAAAAGACTTTTTAAAGACATCGTAGACCATCCTTCTCTCTTGTTTTCTTAAAGTTGGCTGCCGAGCCATGTTATTCGCAGAAAAACAAATTACGTGTAGGTGTAGGAGTACGAAAAGAGACTATGCGCATGCGCGCTGGTGTTTAAGCTGCATTCCACGCGTGGCACCTCATACCGCACTTCAGTTGAGACTCGAACATTAGTCACTGCGCATTCAATGTCATAGTTCAACTTATGCGCCGGGGACTTTACGCAGTTATGGGTAAAACATCCCCTCCAAGTGTACCTTTTGCTATAACATCGCTTCTGAAGAATATAATTCTAATCCAAAATCTAGCTGCAATATATAAAGAAAAAATAACTTAAGAAATGTTATTTTCTCCCGGACGAAAATTTATAAGAGGATTGTTCACATACTCTGGTAAATAATGAAAGAAATCAGCTAGCTATAAGTCAAGGGAAAAGTCGTCAGCTGATAAGATTCAGTGGGTGATAGATGCTGCTGCGTTACACATTTCAAGGTACCAGCTGACAAACTTTCCACTGAGATACAGAAAGCTGACATTAATTTTCATTCATAGTAGTATATAAACGATCACCAAGTAAATTTTTTGTTGAGAGGAAATCATTGAATAAATATATTTTTTTTTCATGTTCAAGCAGTCAGCTGACGTATAATCCACCATGTTATGGCCAGCTGACTTTGTTTTTCCTTCAAAATACTAGGTTAACTATAATCTGACAAAATTTGAAATGGGAGGAAATGACTGACAAAACTTTTTTTTTCTCCATGCGTGGGAGGCTGCCACGGCCCGCCCCACCCACGGAGTCGCAGCTGACGGTCGCGGGTATTCATAGCATAAGTCCCTAATGCATTTTACGAAGTTTCGCTCGAGAGGAAATAATTGACCGAAATTGTACCTGGCTCCAGGACCAATACATAATAAGATGAGAAATAAAAACATACACATGTCCCAACAAAATAATTTATTTACAAAATGTTTTCTTAGATTTATATGTTACACATTGATAATTATTATACACTGATTTTATCGCCGATTTGGTTTGACATTTATATTTGGTAAGGCAGGTAGGTACCGCAAAAAATTGTAATTAATAGTTTTATTTCAATATTTATTTACAGCCCGTTAATTTTAAACTATAATAGTTGGAATAAATAGCATTAGTAATCACAAATAGCATGTGAAGTCGATAATAACATTTCACAAGTTACAGAAATCAGCTAAATCTGCGATTTGCGATAGTGATTCATTAACAGCCGCTGCCAATAAACAATCCCAATCCAAAATTTGCCGTTTCAGATTGACAGCTCTATCTTTTTTCCGATACTATATAATCAATCTCAGTAGTGCAAAAACTATGGCAACATGGCAAGCGACCAAACGAAAAGTAGAAAACAATCCAGATCGACTTCAATCTAATTTTTCCGATTGATTATTGGCATCGGCCGTAAATCTGCGATTTGCGATTATGATTAACAAAATCGATCAGCTAATATTTATACACAATCTCGTGTATCCATACAGGAGTAAGTGAAATAGGCGGCTTACATTCCGCGAAAAATACACCTTAGAAAATATAGTTATTTTTGTGTGCATAATTTTAGATGTGAGGAATGGTTATAATTTATGGTCAGTTTTTTGTTTGCAAATTATATGAAAGGCTATTTATATTAATAATAGCAGATATATAGAGCATGCTACCTTAGCATGCTTCTAAAAATAACAGGTACTAGATAGGTAGTCCAAGATACACAAATGTCCCTTTTGGGCAAGAAATGAAAGAACTACAGCACAATAATATTTAAAATTTATAAAATATCACAGCGATATCGTTCTTCACTACTTAGAAATATGAAAATGAGTACAAGAGTTCCCATTGCCACAATATTACTCTAGTTTTTTCTGATATATATTTTTTATTCTAGATATATACTTAAATAGTTTGTGAACTCAGTCAACATCAGCAACATATTATTTCACGTACTATTTTATATACAGGGTATATCAAGACTGCTACCGAAAACGAAGCCGGGTGGTAGTTTAAGCGACTTCAGACACAATGCAACAGAAAAAGTTGCAAAATAAATAATAGTTAAAAAAAAACTAAAATACACGCTTTAATAAGATATACAACTAAAAAAGTAAAAATAATTGATACTAAATTTAAGATAAGAAAATGGAGTAAAATACATATATTTTATTGTTACAAAGCGTGGGGTGTTTACAACAATTACTTATCCTCCTGCACCCCACGCTTTGTAACAATAAAATATATGTATTTTACTCCATTTTCTTATCTTAAATTTAGTATCAATTATTTTTACTTTTTTAGTTGTATATCTTATTAAAGCGTGTATTTTAGTATTTTTTAACTATTATTTAATTGTTTTGACTAAAAACATCCATCTACGGCTGTATTTCCAATCAATAACGCCATCTGTTGGTCAGTAGTAACATTTGACACTTGAAGAATACAATGTTAACGCCATCTAGCGATGAATAGTGCAAACATGCATTATTGACGTGATCACGCCATCTATTAGTCAGTAGCAAATTATGTTCATCTATACGCCACCTAGTGGTCAGTAGCAATGGTCATCAATTATAAGAATAATTAATCCTGGCGAATCTAATCAGGATAATTATATATTTTAATCGAATTATTGTATTGTCATCGGTCTTTGACAGGTGTGCAAAATTTGAATGAAATCTGTCCGTTTAAAGTGGGTCAAAATCGCGCCCAAAGAAGTCGGTTACAAACAAACATACAAACATACAGGTGAAGCTAATAAAAAGCGTGTAAAAAAGCGACAATTTTTTTTGTGTTATTTTTTTCTTATGGCCATATTTGGGTGGTAATTACATATTTTCCTAAAATAATAGTGTATACCCTTTTAATTATACATAATCTAAGGTATAAAACAGTTTAAATTATTATTTTAGCAAAAACTATGGATTTACCACCCAAATATGACGATATTTAAAAAACATAAAAAATAATTGTCGCGTTTCTATGCGAAATTTTTAGTTGCATTGTGTTTGTAGCCACTGAAACTACCACCCGGCTTCGTTTTCGGTAGCAGTCTTGAGATACCCCGTATAATCCAAACTCAATATCGTCCTCTGTACTACTTTTCCCGCCCCCTCCCATCCCATCCCATTATATCCCGCCTTATCCGGTCTCATTGACACATAAAGCGTGCAATTCAGTCCTATCCCATCTCTTTGAGTATAAAAAAGTAACAATTATATCGGAACTCTTTCTTTATCCCACGGGAACATTACATTTTTCGGGATAGTATCCGAAATGTTAATACAGTGTCAGCTACCTCCCTACCAAAATCCGTTAAGCCGTTTCTGAGTGATCGCGCACAACCGCACAAACAAACAGGCAAAAGCTATAAAAATCATTTTTTGGGTTCTATTAATAGTCCTCTTATATCAGTTTTTTCTCATTTATCTTCCACGTACAAGCATCGATTGTTTACAAACATATAATAATAATAATAATAATTATACTTTTCAGATAGAACATTCATACAATAAAATAACACTTAAAACAATATTCAATCTATAACAAAACTTATAAGATATGAGACCAATTCTACTTGAAACGGATACAATTTATTATCAATTAATACTTATTTTTATAATTTGGTGCTATAATGGAGACAAGTTATTGCACATTTCTAATGCCGTATTGTCATCCAGTGGGACACTAATATATATTATGTGTATAGATTACAAAAAAACTAGGCGGCGCGGCGTGGCGTGGCGTGGCGTGGCGTGGCGTGGCGTGGCGTGGCGTGGCGTGGCGTGGCGTGGCGTGGCGTGGCGTGGCGTGGCGATCCGACGATGTAGAAAGGCTAAGTGAGAGTATACACCGAGCAATTCTTTTTTCATTCAAAGTTTTGTAGAGTAACCCCACAGACGGCAAGCGACCACCGTGGTTGTAAAGTAGCAAAACCACACAACAGCATTCAATTACAAAGCCATATTTGCCATTGAACTACGCTTGCCATCCTGAGACTTAAGACGTTAAGTCTCACTATATCTAGTATTCTGGCTACAATGTCCTTCAAACCGAAACACAATAGTGCATTTCCACCATTGTTTGACGGGAGAATTAGACATTGCGGTGGTACTTATCCTGGCAGCCTCTCGGATATGAGAGACCTACCACCAGTAGAACTTCTCTCCTGAACAACATACTTCAAGTGGTAATCTTTGTAGCATCCCACCAAACACAAATTAACGTCGCAAATGCTACACCTCCATGCCGTCGTGCGCCTCACTTTGGCTTGGTAGCATAATTTGCACCGCTGCATTCTTTTGTTTTTCGCCGGTAAGTGCATCTGCGACACTGAGGGTGATGGGGGCGGTTTCGGCGCTTCTCTTTTATTGAGTGCTTGAGGGCTGTACATGTTTAGCATCTCCTGTATCAGCCCAACTCGGAATTCTCTATTTTGGAGCTGAGTTTTTGGCTTGCGGTCGTGGTTGTAGATCACCAGCGCGTTATGTATTGACACATTTAGAAGCCGGCGGAAAAGTTTTTTGTACCAGGTACAATTGCGTATCCTCTCTATGGGGAAGCCGTGGAGCATCTGATCTTTACGATTAACGGCACCCATACAGAGGTTATAGTCCAGTACAACTTTAGGCTTGAACTTATAACAGCCATATTTTTCCTTTCCGTCGACTTCTGGTTTGTGGAACGTTGATATCATGGCCGGGGCGTTACTATCCTTCCACACGATTAAACTCAAGTCTTTTGTCGTGCTGAAAGGTACTTCACCCGCTTTCAAATCTTTTTTGTTTATGCTTCTAAGAGACTCCGGAACAAACTCCCTGTCGAGCCGGAGAGAGCCCATGGTATCAGTATTATGTTTTGCCTTCAGGATCCTAGATAGAAGTGGCGCATTATAAAAACTGTCCATTACTAAAGTGTAGCCTTTTCCAAACAATGGTCTTATTAAGTTAAACACAATATTTGAGGTGGCGTCCTTCAGCCCATTGCCCATTTCTTGTACTTCATTCGCTTCTTGCGGCGTTTCCTTTCGACCCTTGCTTAAAGACACCTCCATCCTCCACAGGTAGCCTGTCCTTAACTCGCACAATACGTAACCTTTCATACCAGCCTTCGTTTGTTTTTTTCGGCCCTTCCACGGAAGAAGCGAATCGTCGATCCAAACATTTTGCTCGGGTAGATATATTGTGCTAAATTTTTTATTTAAATGCGTAATGATGGGCATGACCTTGTCGAGTTTGGATGGCTTTTGGGGCAAAGTGGTATTGTCTACAAAGTGTAGACACCGTTTCAATAGTAGGAAACGATTGTAGGGCATGATTTTTCCGAAATCCCCAATCCTTAATTGCTCTATTTTGGGATACCAATATTCTCGCTCCACTTTGTTTATCACCAAGGATTGGAGCATAATAATTGCGAAAAACCTCCAAATTTCCTCTGCTGTGACATCTATCCACCGAGACATCCTGGATTTGGGTTTTGATGCTTGTTTTAACTGCATTTGGTGGGCGTAGCGATTTGTCTCACGAACAATGAGGTCGATGATATTGGCATCCCAGATTTTCTTCAGTATCTCAAAAGGAGTTAGTTCCGTGACATCAAACGTCGGGCCCGAAGGTCCAGTAAATATTTCCCTGACCCCCTCAAAATTATTCGAATCGCCACGCCAATCAAACAATAGTACATCGCCGTCGTTAGGGTCAGCCATGGCACGAAGAGCGATATCATCTTCGGCGTCTAATTCCATTAAGTCCTCAGCAAGTGTGGAATCATCGAAGTCATCAAGTCCCGCAAGGTACTTACAGACGTTTCTTGAAGGCAACGTATTGTCTTCCGCATCACTCTCCACCTTAATGTCGCTGCCAGTGTTGTCCAGCTCTGCTATATCGCGTAGAAAAATATAAATTTATTACAAAGATTTGCTTAAAAGTTAGTTCCTTTGCAACTAACAACTTAACAAAAAGAACATTTGTGAAGTGAATACAAAGTGTAGTAGCATTTTAGTATCTTGATAAAAGGAGCCAATTTTGAATACAACCATATATTATATCTATAGTAGGGGAGACCGAGGGGTTTTGAAACAGAGGTGAGTTGAAACAGTCCCGTTTTATCGGAACCTAAAACCGTTAGGATCTGGCAACGTCACTTTTCAACCACCTCCCACCACCCGCTACCGCGTCAGTTCGTGCCTGTGGCGTCAGTCGTGTGGTTGTGTAGTTCTGAGTGACATGTTCCGAAAATCGCAAAAAGTAAGTATTTCACGATTTTTTACGATGCTTGTACTTTAATAGTGGTTTTGTATTTTGGGTTGAGTTATATACGTTTTGATAACTTATTATCTATAGATTCATGAAATATAATTGGTAAATTTGATTTTTTTTTTTTTTTTTTTTTTATATTGCTGTGAATGGCGAGACGAGCAAGCCGTTCGCCTGATGGTAAGCGATACGACCGCTCATAAACAGTAGCAACATTCCACTGCGCTCGCCATCCTGAGACATAAGATGTTAAGTCTCAATATGTCCAGTAGTTGCTCTGGCTACAATGTCCTTCAATCCGAAACACAACAGTGCATTTAAGCAGTGTTGTTTCACGGGAGAAATAGACATTGCGGTGGTACCTACCCAGATGGCCTCTCACATATGAGAGACCTACCACCAGTAAATTTTTCTGTGTATTTACAGCTTGATCGTGATTTGAATAAAAATTGGGAGGTATTTTCTCACTGAGGTGATTTGAAACAGACTGTTTCAACTCCCCTCGTTTTCAATTTAATATCTGATTATAGCTAAGAAATTGTTTCAGCATGCCTACTGAATAAACGAAAGACCTACAGAGGTATGGTGTGTGGCGAGATTTACGATCTCGCTGCTGAAGAAGTCACTTTACGACACAAAAGTCTCCGTGAAACGGCTTTGAGTTACAACCTGAACCACACCTCCCTCTACAGGTATATGAAAAAAAAGACCGCTTATGAAGCTGACGAAACTGTGGATGCTCCAACGGTTGGATACACCGAGAAAACTGTTTTACCGCTTCAGAGGAACTACTAACTGCTGCTAACTTTGGCCTGAGTACTAAGGAAACCAGAACTTTTGCCTATAAGTTGGCTGTGGAATATAATAAAAACATTCCGTCTTCTTGGACAGAGAATCAAATGGCAAAGTGGTAGGTCTCTCATATATGAGAGGTCATCTGGGCAGGTACCACCGCAATGTCTATTTCTCCCGTGAAACAACAGTGTAAAGGCACTGTATTTTGAATTGAAGGACATTGTAGCCAGAGTAACTACTGGACATACTATATGATACTGGATATTGAGACTTAACATCTTATGTTTCAGGATGGCGAGCGCAGTGGAATTAGCGGTCGTATCGCTTACCATCAGGCAAACGGCTTGCTCGTCTCGTCATGTATTGAAATAAAAAAAGCAGTTTAGTTTCGATCATTTATGTAACGTCATCCTGTTCTTTCTCTAAGACTGCCTCAACAAACAAGTATCGCTAGAGCTACAAGTTTTAATAGAACAAATGTGGAACTATTTTTTTTCAAAATTATACCATGGTAGATGACAAATACCAGTTGCAATGGAAAGACATATGGAACATGGACGAATCTAGAATCACAACTGTTCAAAAACCAGACCGCGTCATTAGACAGAAACAAGTGAGTGCCATGACTTCCGCAGAGAGGGGAACATTGGTTTCTATAGCCCTAGCAGGAAATGCCCTTGCCACTCGCATACCCCGATGTTCATCTTCCTTAGAAAAAGATTTAATGACCATTTTATACTCGATAGACGTACTGGATCCATTGGCTCAGCAAGTGGGTCAGGGTGGATGAAAGAAGACGATTTCCATGTATTCCTTAAATTTTTCAAAGATCAGGTTCGGCCATCAACAGAAAATAAAGCACTTTTATTGTTAGAAAACCACGCCTCTCACACATCTGTTAAAAATGTCGAGTTCTGCAGGGTTAATGGCATTATTCTGGTGACTTTTCCACCTCACTGCACCCACAAGTTGCAGCCAATGGACAGAGCGGTTTTTGGACCAGTTAAAAAAGCAGTTAATACTTCTTGCGACAACTGGATGCGGTGTAATCCTGGAAAAATAATGTCCATATAATATGATATTCCTGGGATAGTTAAAACTTCGTTTGATATAGTTGTCACACCTTGCAATATATCCTCCGGATTTGTCCATACTGGACTTCGATCAGTTAACACTGAAATATTCCAGGACGCTGATTTTCTTCCGAGTCAAATTACTAATGGACCTTTGGCAAATGATGTTAATTGATGTTACCACGGATGTTACGCATAGGCCGTCATGTTACTTTTTAGTAATTTAGTAGTTTATTACTTGTATTAGACCTAATATTAACAATTATTTATTAATTATTAATAAAATATTACTAAAAACGGTCGTTGATTACTTGAAAAGTTTAATTTTAATTAAAACCTTTAAATCAAATCATCATTTTTATTTTGCAGCTCCTATTACTCCCCAAAATCATAATGTTTCAACTCTCCTCGACCTCTGTTTCATCTCACCTCGGTATGAGGGGAGTTGAAACAAGTTGACTTGTTACGGTTAAGTCGATTTTTCACCACAATTTTTAACGCTTACAGTTTCTTTATGCTAGCCATTCGCAAGTGTATAGAATAAGCTATCGATTGGTACTAGGACCATAAGATTTCTGATACTAGTATGAGTTATATCAAACAAAACGTGAAAATTGTTTCAACTCCCCTCGGTCTCCCCTACATATTCTTTTCAGTCCGATGCGACGTATCAAAATTGATCAACAAATAATTTATCTTCATTATTTAACTTTGCAAAACGTCAATTAAAATAATAAATGGTCACAATGTCACAATATTGGTCAAAGTAGATTTTTTTGAACTATTACTAGAATGGCTGATTCTTCAAAATTCCACATCCCGGATGTGTGATGTCTATCTCCTATTACTGTTTTATCGTCTATTTCGGTTCGATGCGGACATATCCGATGGCTGTCCCACTAATATTATTTAGGAGAACAATTTTCATGTATTTATGGACAAAAAGTATAAGATAAAATACTGCACATACCAGGCGAATGCGGCACCTTACGAGACTGAGTTTTTTTGGGGTGACAGGGCGTGCAAGTTCCCGAGTCACTCGTCTTACCCATTCCCTTTCCCCTTTTCTTTCTGTGGTTAAAAATAAATATTTGATTAAAATGTAGAATAAGGATATGATTAACTGACTGCCATGTACTTACTTCGGCTCTGGAGCATCGGGCAATTCAAAATTGCTCACTCGTTTATTTTCTTTCTCGTTTGCCAAGACCTTGCGTTGGGTTGAAGTCATCTTGGCGCGATTCTTACCGTCAGACGTGGATGAATACTGCATGAAGAAATGAATATGATAACGCGTGTCATAATTGATGAGGACCATACAGCTATTGCGTTCGTGACTAATATAAAACTAAATCTTCTGTGAACATTTAAACATGTACCTGTTACTGTTATTAATTATGAGCAAAAAAGAAACAAAAAAGACACGTTCATTTTATCGGAACCCCCCCTTAATATTACATTTTTTTCTATTTGTAGTATTTGTTGTTATAGCGGCAACGGAAATACATCTGTATCTGTATCAGCCCATATACGTCCCACTGCAGGGCACGGGCCTACTCTACAATCGACAGTACGACTGAGAGTGGTTAGGCCTTATAGTCCACCACGCTGGCCTAGTGCGGGTTCGCGGACTTAAATACCATAGAATTTTTTATAAATCGCTATGGTATGCAGGTTTCCTCACGATGTTTTCCTTCACCGTTTTAATGCGTAGTGATTGACTATCAATACACACATGACTCCGAAAATTCAGAGGTGTGCCTTGGGATTCGAACCCGCGACCACCGTGAACATGTTGGCAGTCACGTCTAGTCCGTTTACCAACAGGACACCACGCACTCCACGAAAATACATAATTTATGAAAATTTCAGGTTTCTAGTTATCACGGTTTATGAGATACAGACAAACATATAGCGGAGACTCAGTAGTAGGGTTTCATTTTTACCTTTTAGCTATGAAATCCTAAATATTAGCAAAATAATGTAATGCACGGTTGTCTTATTTACAATGTTTGGGAGCAAATTGCATAGAAGAATAGACTACACAAAGAAGGTGGAATGTGAAATGAAATGAAATGTATTTATTGGTCACGTAGGCAATTAAGGAGCTCTGTATATATGTATGTATAGTTTGAGGTTTGAGGGCATCAAATAAGATTATGAGAAGAGCGAAGATTTAATTAGTGGTTGCAATTTAATGTAGGAAGTTAAATAAGATTTTTTTGCAAAAGGTATTGGGCAGGGTGCTCGATCCAAAGAAACTGTTGGTAGACTGGAATAATCTAGCAATGAAGCTAAACTCTGATGGTTCAGATTTGTTCCAAAACTGGAGTGTTGAAAAGTTGAAAATATATGTTAATTTTTTTTATCACTATTTACTTTCTGTTTGGTTATTTAAACAAATATATTAAATGGTTATCTTGTCAAGATACATGATACATTGCCTGGTTTGAAGGCTTATTGCATTAGAAATTTTAATAAATTAAATGATTTCTGAGCGAATAAATATTATGACAAATTTTTACTTTTGTAAGTGTAATTAGTTTGGTATGTGTTATTTTATGTTAAAACCCTTTATAATTTCATTGTGGGTTGTTAATCATACATTATCCCTGTTGTTTTCAATGTTATATACATAAAAAGTGTTATAATAACAAGCTGATGCTTGTCAACATCACATGTGTCCCAACCATTTTACTTTTTATGGTTAGTATTGTATGGTTTACAATATTAATCAGAAAGAAATTAAGTTTATGCCTCAGTAAATAATGTGGCTTCCTACATGTTAAAGAATAATACAATACAATACTCTTTATTGTAAGCCAAATACAGGAACATGCAAAATCAGATACATTTTATATAAGACTCATGGTCTTACAATGGGCGGCCTTATCACTTGAGAATTATCTAAACCAGTTCAGTATATTCAGATACAGCTAGTTTGCTGTGGTTTCCAATTTGGAGATCCATGAATGAATAAACATATTACTTGACATGTTAAAACATTCCAAAGAACTGAGAACCTCCTCCATTATTGAAGCTGGTTAAAAATAAAGTGTAGTACTTGATCGCACAAATTGTGAGAAAAAATCTTTTGTGAGTTGGTTTGTGATGCTCTTAACATAAAATAACATACTAAACTGGACACAATTACAAAAAGTAAAAAGATGACATACTATTTTATCATACTATTTAATTTGCCAACCCGCACTAGGCCAGCGTGGTGGACTATATGGCCTAACCACTTTCAATCGTACTGTCGATTGTAGAGGAGGCCCGTGCCCTGCAGTGGGACGTATATGGGCTGATACAGATACAGATACTATTTAATCACTGAGATAAATTTATAAATATCTCAAATGCAAAAAGTCTTCAAACCAATGTATCTTGACAAGATAATTTTGTTTTTAAATGGTTGTATATTTTATTATATCATCAAACACAAAGTAATTAGTAATAAAAAATAGAATTTTTGAAAATGTACTACTTATATTTTTCCAACACTCTTCAGTTTTGAAAGAACCTGAATAATTTAGTTTAGCTTCATTAACAGATTATTCTTCCACTGTCTATCTACAGTTTCCTTGGATCAAGCACTGAGCCCAATATGGTTTGCTAAAGAATAATGTTCAAGAACTGCAACAAAACCTGTACATTTCTTACTCTATTTGCCATGATTATATGTTAAAACAATAATTAAAATAATCAATTGTTAAATTTGTCATACAATGAGACTTATAACACTATGAAACAGTGTATGTTTTATTATATGTCAGGTTTAAATTACTGGATTATGTTTTAATTGTTTTAATGCAGTGACATACCTTATTTCCTAAAATATGTTAGTGGTGTAAAATCTAAATTAACACTGATTCCATCACCTTCTCAATGATCAAACTTGGAGTGGTTAGTTATGTTTGTACACTGTCTTAATTTATAAACACAGGTTTCAAAGTTTCACAAAGTTTGTGTGGTTTTTGAGTGAATTTTATTTAACACTAGGAAGAATAACCGGGAATTGATCCAAAGGGTCATTTTTTATCTCCATTTAATTTATTTATTGCTAATATGGATTAATTTAACGTTTCCATACCAATATGTACATAAAATAGTTCCATTAATTGCCCCTTCATGGAATTTGGCTCTATTATGGTAGCAAAAAATGAATTCTATTCGCTCGCAGTGGACAGCAAGCAATATGCAAAAAACCGTTTACGTGATTTTGGTTTCGAAAATGATTTTCGCCGATTGCTGAATATCCTGCCGGTCAGCGCTGGTCCTATGTTTACACAGGAATTGTTTACATAATGATTTTGGTTTCGAAAATGATTTTCGCCGATTGCTGAATATCCTGCCGGTCAGCGCTGGTCCTATGTTTACACAGGAATTGTTTACATAAACATCACAAATAATCACGAGTAATACTTACAATTTATGAATTATTTCCAAATTGTTCTGCGACGATACACACACAATACGCAATACAGGCTTAGCCACTGTCGCAATATTAACCACTATACTAACAGATTTTCATAGAATGAGAAATAAACTAAAAAGTAAAATTGTTTCAAACAAACATGGCGGCGCAGGTTGCCGGTGTGGTTGCCGGGGCGATAGGCGACCGCGGGGTATGAGTTTGCGAACAGGGGTGCTAATCAGTGTTGCCAAGAGTTATGCTGGTTTCCCATCAGATTCAACATAAACGTCAACAGAAGTTCAGTAACGAAATATTCAAGAATCACAAAACAATCCAATTTTAATTCTATTTTAAAATAATATATTTTGATTTTTTTATTTGACTCAATTTTTTTTGTGTCCTGGTTGATTTATGACATTAAAATTTTGATGAAAATCCGAAATTGTCGCAACGTTTCCCAATTCCCAAATACTTGAAATTATTTCTTAACATATATTTGGATATTCTACTGTCTATATTATAGACATTATAGTTATATAAAATTTATGTCATCGTTTATAATAAATATAATAAGTACGTATAAGTATTCATAGCAGATTCATCATCTATGCAATAATTTTCAGCATCTCCCAAACTAGAAAAAAATGCACTAACCATTACCTAACAGAATGAGGTCCGAACCTCCAGATTTAGTGGAAAATCCTGTAAGTTGACAACACTGGCTCTAATGTCATGTAATGTTGAAGACTGAAGTCACAGATTTAAAAAGGATAGATTTTGTAAAGTTAGGAATTTAGGAGTTAAATCGGTTAGTTTCTCCGTCTGTGTTTGTCGAGCATGCTCACTGGTAGCCACAGTGTAACCGGTTACCTGGTACAATAGCGACAAGATATAGTAGTATTTTGGCCAGGTTGACACGTTTTCTTTGGTATCGGGAAACTTTGATCACTCTGTAAAAATATAATTGCTTAAAAAAATGTTATTGCTATAAGTATCAATATTTTAACTTTAAGTGGAATTACAATGAACATATTATATACCTGGGCCGCAAGTCACCAACCAAAACTTTAAAAATTCGTTAATAATATCTAAATGCGCGCCCCCTTACATATACATATACTATGATAAAAGCCTACTATTTTAAATAGTTATAGGACTGGGCGACAAATTACCTAGGTTTAATCAAGGTCTAATCATATAATCATTTAACTCATTTTAAGCCATTCGTTTAGCCATAAGCCCACGGATGAGCAATTAAAAACCTATGCCGAAAATAGATTCAAGTTAAGTAAACAAATAATAATAATAAATGAATTCTTAACTACATTTTATTAAATGAATCTTTATGTGTCATGAATATTTAATAATATAAATTTCAGGAAAAGCATTTGAAACTTTGACTTCGTATAAAAATATGCTATTTCGAGACATAGAGAGGGTGAATAGCTTATATTACAATATCAACTTTTAACATCTATATACATATAAATAAAATTGAAGTGTCTGTTTGTAAAGTGAAAATAAAACAAAATGTCCAACTACATGTCGTTATATACACGACACCTATAAAGAAAATGACCTTAGGCTTCCGGCTAATTTCTGAAATGGCTGGACCAATTTTGACGGGACTTTTATTGTCAGGTAGATGGTGTAATAAGGAGTAACTTAGGCTTCATTTATTTTAGAAAAATTCTTTTATTTAAAAAAAAATAAGTTTTTTGTTAAAATCCATGCGGATGAAATCGCGGGTGCAGTTGTATTATAAAAATAATGACCCCATAATATTGTTATAAAATATACCTACTGTAAGATTATTTTTAACCTTCCAACCTTTGCAATTTTTGCATACTTATGTGACTGTGTTGCACCAGGGTACGATGTGTAACTAATGTTACTTTTAATCTGCTATAAATACGTCAAACTTGTGATTCATGGTTTTGCTCAGTTTTTCTACTGTTTATGAGCGGTCTTATCGCTTAACATCAGGCAAAAGACATGCTCGTCACGCCATTCAAGGCAATAAAAAAACATACAATAAAAGTAACAAGTAAAAAGTACCATATAATAATTTGCTCAGCAAGTTTAAGGTCTAACATAACAGGAATCGGAATTACTATAGTTGGAAACATCAGTGTAAAGTTCGTAACGTCATTTCAGTGTTTGTACAGGAAAAACGCCCGCAACTTGAGCAGGCCTGATTACATCGTGCTAGTTACTTGCTTAATAAATCACAATGGGGATTTTGACTAATGTTACAAATTGGCGTTTTATTTTTTACACATATAGGACAGTATTTTAAAACCTAATAAAATATTTTGACAACCCAATTGTTCGTAATGAATTAAATTAAAATATTGAAAAATATTTCATTATCACGTGACTGCAAACAGCGATCAGACCGCGCTGACGTCATTGCTCGAGCAACATGTAAAACTCAATTTATTTCTATAGACCGCGAAACTTTGTTGCCGATTGGTGACGTCTTTACCTACTTGGTCTGTGCGTCTTTACAGTCACGTGACAGGTTGGACCGTTTTAGCGGGAATTTGAAAACGATTTTTGTTAAGGTACGTTTTTTTGAATTAAATACGTACCCAAACTTTTTATAATTAAGTTATTTTTCTTGTTTATACCTACTCGTATTAGATCTATCTATGAAATAAAAGCTATTCTGAAAATTAGTCAACATTCCTATACAAGGGCGGATCCAGCTTTCAACCAGGGGGGGGGGTTTGACCTCCTCCCTGGATCCGCCGTTGTCCCTATATTCCGAATGAGTCCATTGCAACAATGTTTTAGTAAGGTGCGTTGGGGTAACATTATAGCTAAGCTAGTTTAGAATAAAACTTACTTTACTCATAAAAAAATAAAGGAAAGAATATCAACATTGGACCGATATAATGGTAACTTACATTTTTTCATTGCAATGAATGGCGAGACGAGCATGCCGTTCGCCTGGTGGTAAGCGATACGACTGCTCTAAACAATAGCAGAACCAAACATCACCTTGAATTATAAAGCAATGCTTGGCTTTCCACTGCGATCCTGAGACAGTAGATGTTAGATCTCATTATGTCCAGTAGTTACTCTGGCTACAATTCCCTACAAAGGGAAACACAACATTGCATTTACAATGTTGTTTGGAGAAATAGACATTGCGGTGGTACCTATCCAGACTCTCACATATGAGAGACCTACCGACTAACTCTTACTGTTGAAACAACGTTAATTGTTTCAAATATTATATTGTTTCATATCTCAAGCTAGAACTACAAAGTTAACGCTAGTTTAATAAGACAAATATACGTAGGTTTGTTCCAATATCTTCTGAGTATAATTTAGTTATAAATTTGATACTGTTTGAGACAATTAACACGCATTGCAATAAATACGGCGTTATTAATTAACAGACAGCCTCCGTGGCGCAGTAGGTTACACGCCGGCTGTGAAACGAGTGTACTCGGGTTCGATTCTCGCACCGAGACAAATATTTTTGTAAACCACAGGTATTTGTTTCGCATCTGGGTGTTTGTGAGACCGAAAAGTCTCTCTTAGTTCCTGATAGCCCCAACAAAAGACTCTTTCTCGTCTCTCTCGTCTTTAGAAAGGAACAAAACATTTGACAGCTAAAATACTTTTATAAATTGTCTGAATACGGTCTCGAATATGTACGTAGCTTTTTACGTTGTTGACTGGATGTGTTGATTTTGAGTAACACTCAAAGTCCACTCAGTCCTCAGCAAAGAATAGACCACGTCCTTAGACATTGCATTAAGTAATAATGTAGTTTAACTTCTTTACCTGTAATCATAATAATCATTTCGACTTTCAAAATAACAAATAGCTTGGCATTGGCAAAATCTCCGACACCACGGGATAACCATATCACAACATAGTATAAAACAAAGTCGCTTTCTCTGTCCCTATGTCTTTATGTTCCTTTGTATGCTTAAATCTTTAAATTTATGCAACGGATTTTGATGCGGTTTTTTAATAGATAGAGTGATTCAAGAGGAAGGTTTATATGTATAATACGTACATTTTATTGTACAGAAATCTATTTGTACCCGAGCGAAGTTGGCCGGGCCGCTAGTATCATTTAAAGAAGCAGAAGAAACTTAATAATTCACCTATTTCTTCGAAAACCATTGTAAAAATGAATCAAAAAATATACCTTATATTTTGTAAATAGAGAATAAGTACTGTGCATTGACTCGTCACAAGAGCTATTTAATTACCTACGTGACCAATAAATAAATTTCATTTCATTTATGCCTAACAATATCTATTTCCATGAATATAAAAGACGCCATAGCCGTAAAATAGCTCCACAATCTTTCGTCCTTTAGCGAACATGATACATGATCCACACACAGTAATTGCCACCTAATAAGAGGTTAAAATTAGGCCTCTTTGAGAGGGCTCTAATAGCTGCGTAATTATATTAAAGTGTTGACTATTCCCCGAGGCGGTGTCGCATTCCTCGGCTTTTATCGGACGGTTTCGGCCAATTAATATAATGGTTAGTGTAGGCTTGGGACACAACTTATACCTATATCAATATAATATAAATACAAGGGAAAAGTATACAGGGTATATTATATAACTTGTAATTGGCCTTATGTTACATATTTTTGTTATTTACTACTTGTATTAACTGTTAGTTTTCTGAATATAAAAATAAAATAAAATATCAAGAGTGCTACTGAATAAGATGTCAGGTGGTAGTTTTAGTGACTACAAACATAATGCAGCTAAAAATTTCGTAAAGAACTGCTTCAATTATTTATTGTGACTTTTTAAAATATCATCCTGTTTGGTTGTTAAATTCATAGCTTTTGCTAAAATAATAATTTATATCCTTGCGTACTATAGCGTCTTTAAAAATAAAAGTGTATAGATACAGTATTTTTTTAGATGTCAGGTGAACGGAATGCTCCTATATCCATTCAAGGAAATTTACAAAAATACTTTTATATGAATTTTTTTTTCTGGTTTAATTTACTGATACTTGAAAAATTTTTGCGCAAGGATAGTCCGAGAGTTGGAAAAGCACTTAGCCTACTTTGTTTTACTTAATTGAAATCTTAAGGAGTAAAAGAGGGGCGGAATTGACCAGTTAATAATTTCCACTTCATATTGCCTTGCTAGTTTTTAATTTTATCCTTAGAATTACAATGACAAAAATCATTCAAATTTACACATTTTTGCGGGACAATATCTATAATTAACTTGTGTATAGAAATATCATTTTACAGGTTAGTCTCTCATATGTATAAGCCGCCATTGTTGATACCACCGCAATATCTATTTCTCTCGCCAAATAGTATTGTAAATGGACTGTAGTGTTTCGGATTGAATCATTGAAGGACATTGTAGTCAGAATAACTACTGGACATGTTCAAACTTAACACCTTATGTCTTTTTCAAGGTGTTTAGTTTTGCTACTGTCCATGAGCGGTCGTATCGTTTACTATCAGGCGAACGGGATACTCGTCTCGCCATTCATCGCAATTTAAAAAAACTGCAACTGGGCTTTTATAACTTTCCGACGTCATTAATGGAGCGATGGGAATTTTTCCTATATTTACATGGCTCTTATTACGTATTCTTATTATTAAATAACCTTTCGAACCAACTTCACATGCATACTATTGATATTTTTATTATTATTATATTTATAGTAAATAGAGGCGTAGTTTACGCAAAAATAAAATATTTTCTCCACAACATATGAGCCACTTTCGTAAGCTCAATGTATTTTCATAATGGCAAAACAAACTGAATACAATGCATGTAATACTGAGTTCGGTGCAGACCAGTTTATTTTATTATTTTGTAATATATACATAACATTTTCATAAATTTCTTAAGGCTCTTTACGACAAATTTTTCAAATACAGGTTCATTCCATCTCTCTACCAGCGTCAGCTCTTTCCACGCGATCGAAGTCAAATCTAAATATTTACAAGCTAACACAATCCGCATTAGGTCATAGTGGCGGACTATATGGCCTAACCAATCTCAATCGTACTTACGATTGCAGAGAAGACCCGTGTCCTGTAGGACGTATATGGGCTGATACAATGACACGCACAAATAGTATACTCACTAGGCCGGCTGCAAAGGCCATGAAAAAATACACCAAGGCGCGCTGGTTTAACTTACAACAAAGACGGCGAATTATAATAATCGGTTTAACTAACTTAACACCAGGGTGCGACAAAATAGTTTGGTTTTACGAGTTTCTCCAGTTTGCGCAGATTGGATAATATTGGAACTGAATTACTTCTAACAGCAATGATTAGTGATTTTGATGGAGAAAATCCAAATAGATGGTGTTAGATGTAATTTAGGTGCAAGCCTCCCTTAACCTTTCCGTAGATAAATGTAAGTGTAGACATATTTCTGTATAGTTTTTCTTACTTAACGCCAGAAGGCGCCTTAAATTGATTGACGCCCGAATACGAGACTTTAATATGACCCGTGGAATTGTTTTGATAGGTAAATAGCATTGTTGAAAGTTGATACCATTGTTATTGTATTCTATCGCAACAGCAACTTGTACGTATAATTGCAAAAATTATACTTACATTATTTCATAACTAGTTTTAAAATGTTTTAATGTTCTAAATGTATGCTTGTATTTCGAAAAGGGGGAGGAATGATGTAGAGACGACAACGCCATGACATAGGCATGCAACGTTGCATTTATGCAACGTGGCAGCCGCGGGCTTGTCGGGTCGCGGGTGGGTCGCGTTTGTAATTTTTAAATCGAGTAAATATAGTAATGGTGTGAACTGTACCATCTTTTATTTAACCCACATACGACCCATAATTAGTTCCGGCAACTCAAACGCGACTTAAATATTATGTTGCACTTAACTACGCCAATCCCGCTTTAATATATTGGTTAACTAGACCGTGCGCAGATATGAGCAATTTAATATTTTATAGTCCAGTCATTTAAGCTTAAATTAGGTAAGAATCTCGGAATTCGAGATACCCAGCTGTAAGTCTGTAAATACTTTTATATCAACACCCTAAAAGTTGTCTCAAAACCTACATATGGTAGGGTGTAAGCAACTATTAAATTTCAAGGTTAAAGGTCACAAAAATCGCTTTCTTTGGAAATATCTCATTCCTATGGGTTTTTTGCTAATTATATTTGTATAAATATTGTAGAATACAAAATTCTCTACAAATTTTGTTTAAAACATTTTTTATACGGTGAACCGTTTTCGAGATAGAGGGCGGAGAGCGCGCGGTCACAGCTTCACTTCAGGTCAACCGGTGCCTCCGGTCGAAAACGCGCCATCTATAGTTGATGAACTATCGATAAATCAATGATTATAAATATTTGTCATAATAAATATTTGAAATGTAAAAACGGAGATATACTCGACTAAAAATTTTGATAATTATCCTCATTCCAAAACACATATTTTATTTCTGCACGCATTAAGTGGCTGTGACTACAATATTGATAATACATACGAATAGCAAATAACCCATAGAAAATGAAATATTTCCAAAAAAAGCGCAAAAAAAAACGATTTTTGTGACCTTTGACCTTGAAATTTAATAGTTGCTTACACCCTACCATATGTAGGTTTTGAGACAAGTTTTAGGGTCTCAATATACAAGTATTTACAGACTTACAGCTGGGTATCTCGAATTCCGAGGTGAACTTACTATAATGACTGGACTATTTAATGGTGTTTGAGTATTCGGGCGTTAGACACGTTTCTATCTTAGTACGTAAAATGTGCTCTGTGAAACATACACTATCACGAGGGTAGCATCAAAACTATAAATTAAGTTATAAAATACGACCTACTTTCGCTTTAATAATGTTTCTCTTAAAAATTAAATGCAGTAACAAAGTGTTCCGTACTCGTAACTCAAGGTTGCCATTTAATTAAATTTTTAATCGCCGTCACTCGACAGAAATTTAAAAATAAACTGTGTCCTTTGCGTCCTTCATTAGGTTAATTTATCTTTACGTAATTTTCTTCAGAAAGCATTTTTGTTTTGTTTTAGTTTGAGTAAAATTTTTAAACTAAGTGGAAGGACATAATGAAATTAAAGGAAAATACGGTGCTACGATTTTGTTGAATTTCTTTATATTAATTAAATTTGTTGCTACATCATAAAAAATATATTTTCCATCTTTGATGGCATACGAATAAGGGAAAAAATCGGTCAATACGACTTGGCAGCCTATTGATTCTATATAAATTTACTAATTTTAGTTATTATCCTAGTTGCTGCTGAAGATAAAATAGAATATCCGGAGCATTTTAAATTAGTAGCTATTTGGGTGGCCCGTAAATAACTGTATTGTAACCATATTTCCTTTGCTTATTAAGTTATAAAAATATTTCCATAAGTGAATGCCATCAAAAACAATACTTGTAAAAAAGACGAAGTCTCGCAACCTAGTTCTTCTACCGTAAAAAGTTGCAGGATAAATGTAATACCAAGTCAGTTAATTTATTCAATTACTACATAAGGTACCTTCTGTCTGTATTAAATTACTATAAAGTAGTAACTAATACTTGAATTACTATACTTATAAAAACTAAATAAATAAATAACGTTAATTATAAATTAAAATAAAATGAATTTATAAATAAATAAATCAAAATAATAAATAAATTAAAGTTAGAACTTAATATACATTAGTAATACTAAATATAGAAAATATTTTGTATATAGAGATTAAGTACTATGTCTATGGTCTATTACATTTTATAAGAGCTCTTTAATTGCGAACATGACCAATAAATACATTTCATTTCACTACTTATTTATTTTTAATTATTTTATTTATTTTACTCGTAGTGCCGTGCCCCCAGATAAAATAATATCCGCCAAATATTGTATGCCCGAAAATAACAATCAAGTCATAGATAGATTCTAATAACGTCATTTTTATTTATTTATTTATTTATTTAATCCTTTTTTGCACTGTACAGAAATACTAAAAAGATATTACACAATAAAAATAAGAGTACAAGTGGCGGCCTTATCACACTAGGTAATTTCTTACAGGCAACCATGGGATGGATATATTAACAGGAGATAGAAAGGGCAGTCTAAGGTGTAAATGAAATAATAATAATCTACAATTAATAATTAAAAATAAAAATATAACATAATCACACTAATAATACATATTTATATATATATATATATACATACATATATACAGAATATACGAACATAAATATTATACATACATATACATAAACATACTATATACCTATCCTAAAAATATACCAAAATAAGAATGGACAAATTCTCTCAGCTACAATCTAGCTGTGAAAGGAAATGTAGTTTGACCTTTCTTTTAAATGACGACAGTGTTTCAGCCCGTCGCAACTCAACTGGAAGTGAGTTCCACAGTCGGACAGCTTGGACAGTAAATGATTTGTCCATGAATACTGTGGAGTGCAAGGGCATTCTCAGTTTCAAGTGCTCCGACGACCTCAAGGATCTTGAATGTGAATCATGGAGAAAGATGAAACGATCTTTAAGGTAAGAAGGCGTGAGAGGATTGAAGAGAATATTATACAGAAGTGAAAGAATATGAGTATTCCGACGAAACCGGATGGGTAACCACTTGAGCTTAGCACGAAATTCAGAAACATGGTCATATTTGCGGAGCCCAAATATGAATCTGATACAGAGATTTTGGAGACGCTCAAGCTTATTAAGTTGGTCCTCGGTGAGATCTAGATAGCTGACATCAGCATAATCAAGGATGGGGAGAAGGAGAGTTTGCGCAAGTGAAATCTTCGTGGTAACGGGTAGAAGGTTGCTCAACCTTCGCAAGGACCTTGCCGAGACAAACAGCTTCCGACTAAGCTCACAAAAAGAAATAACATCACAAAAAGCGTGTGGTCCTATTTGATATTAGTGTGGTCCAAAATTTTACAAATTGTTGTTTAATTTGGAGCTTGTACGATATCTACATACATAATAAACTCAAGCCTTTTCCAGCAGGGGTAGGCAGAGTTGTTGGTAGCAACCAGTACACCCACGTTTTTGTGTGTTCCTTTGTGTGTTCCGTCTCACTATGTGATAGGGGGCGAGCCTATCGCCATATCGGGTGCAAACTGACTCCGAGCTGATAATGAATTGAAAACTTTACTATCACTTCCGACCCGGATGCGAGCCCGAGACCTCAGCTCGACGATTACAAAATAATACGAAGTCACTGAGGCAGATGCTATGTACTACACAATTTAATCAATTTATCGAATCAAGACAAGAAACTCATGAAATCCATTAAAATAGAATTAATAATATCAGAGAAAAATAAACTCCCGTTTTATTAATGTGCTATCTATAAAGAATAAAGAATGCCTTATTCTCATTCTTTATTACTTAATTTACTAACAGAAGAAAAAAATATTCACGAAGCTCAAAAGACTCGATTACTATCCCTGCCGTGGAATCCTGTGTTGCCATGACAACGGTTGCTATGGCAACGCTCGTCTCCCGCACACAGCCGAGACGTCTGTCTATTGTGACTCGAATTAGTTAATCGAAAGTAGGTTTTAGTGCGACATTTGCAAGGTTTTATTAAATTATAATCTGTGGATGTTGTTTCCTCTTATCTCGTGTAATGCGAGCCTTGTAATTTTTAAGAATGAGAATGATTTGGCTTCATATTAGAGCAGAGAGAATCATTTCAGGACCGGGATTAGACAGTCCTCTATTACTTTAGACTAATGACACATTAATTGGCTTCCACTTGAATATTCGTGTTAAACTTACAGATATAGTTTTCATAGAAAATAAGCGTGTTCGCGTATTGGTACACGGACCAAACGCAGCAGTGATCGCGGGTTCAAATCCCAAGGCACTCTGACTTCTTGGAGTCATGTGTGTATTGTTAGTCAATCACCACTCACTAGCGGGCAAGGATAACATCGTGAGGAAATGTGCATAACATAGCGATTTAAAATAATGTTTGTGGTATATAATGTCCGCCAACCTACGCTAGATGGTTGAATATATAAAATAATCTAAGCCCTCTCAATCGTACTCTCGATTGTAATTAGGCTCTTTCCCTGCTGTGGGAAGTATAATTTTCTTTGCAATATTTTTTCTTTGTCGCAACAAAAGACGAGATTATCCAAACTCGTACAGGCTAATAAAGGCCCCTACTATATTCATCTGAAACGAAGTTCGAAACTTCGGACGATTGAAGTTTTTTATACGATACGAATGTATATACTCTGTAAAAGTTCGAGTTTGTATAACGTACATCTTAACCATAAGTTTATGGTTACGACCATAAGTATATGTAGGTACATTCGTATCGTATATAAACTTCGATCATCCGAAGTTTCGAACTTCGTTTCGAATGAATATAGTAGGGCCCAAGCGCTATTTCATAGTGTAAAGACGCGATCATTGTAATCAAGATTTTACTATAGTCTGTAGCAGCCCTAATTCCCGTTCTATTCTTAACTGAAACCGCCAGGCAGTCCCACACTATGATTGATAAAGCGTTTCCATCTCTTGTTACCTTAATGATGTCCATAAAACCCTTTGAAAGTACTGATACCTCAATGAGTAGGGTTCCGTGACAAAGCTCTTATTTCTACTTATTAAATTTAGACTCTAGCGCCAAGTGAACAGAGCTGAATGTTAAATGGAACGATTAGAGCAACACACGTCGGTTAGAAAGAGATTAATGCGGTTGACAGTATCGCAAAGCCCAGTCGTTAAAGCGTTACACAGATTATAAATTACAATTGTGAGGTTTTGTTGGTGGTCTAAAACCTCCTTGATGAAAAATAACTGGCCGCATATCGTATAGGCTGTGAAAATGTATGCAAATATAAAGGTTAAAACCTCTTTAACAACAAAATACTGGCCGTAAAACCTCGGCTTGAAAAATAAAAATCTTTTTTTTTTCAAATTAGGAACAGTCTTTATGTTGTTTATTAAAAATAGAACAGACATATTTCCGTCTTTTATTCCGTCATAGAGAAAGTAATCATAACGTTC
This sequence comes from Hyles euphorbiae, assembly GCA_023078785.2. NCBI lineage: Eukaryota > Metazoa > Arthropoda > Insecta > Lepidoptera > Sphingidae > Hyles > Hyles euphorbiae. Next base: position 6,586,337 of record CM041052.1, on the reverse strand, counting down.
TACATTCACTGTGTAATTTAATAGGGCAAATGTTTTACTTATTCGTTTATTAATTGCCAAAGGCATTTTGGTAAAGTTAAGAACATTACAAACTTTCTTTGACTCTAAATTAAAATGAATATTTGATGTAGAATTTTTACTTATATACATACATAAACTCTCGCTTTCCGAGAAGGGGTAGATAGTAACCGAGGCCAACGAAACAGTAAATATTTATAACAATAATATTTATTATTTAAATATTTAATTTATAATTTAAATACGTTGGATTGCTTCTGTGGCATGCATGAAACTTAACAAAGACTATAATAACTCACTATAATAATAACTCACAGTAGTCACTAAAACTACCACCCGGCTTCGTTTTCGGTAGCAGTCTTGATATACCCTGTATATACTTAATTTAATATTTTACAATTTTTCCAGTAATAAAATACCAAACGCAAGCTTCCCGCAAGCTTTAGCAAGTCACTGAACCTTCTGTAATACGATTATCTGTCAAAGCGTCGATAAACATCGTAATTGGCCTAACTCGATACACGGCGCGGGAAAATTTAATACCATTTACTTGAACACCGCCTCGAAATTGCACTTTACAGAGTATAAAGCTGAAAACATATTATAGGTTTTCGTCTTACGCATAGAGTAACGAAGCGGCCATAAATACTAGAGCAACGCGTCTTAGAGCGATCTGAACATTGTTGTTTGCACATTAAAGGTCATACGCTTAAGACGTGACCACAGACTACATAGAAAGAACCTTGTACGTTCCATTGTCCTGATTGGTCAGTTGGCCCCGTACTTACTGCTCTTTACTCTATGCGTAAGACGAAAACCTATAATGTGTTTTCAGCTTAATTCGCTTTGTTAGCGTCATTGAGATGTAGAGGAGATACTTCAAACAAAATATATAACTTCGGTATAGAATAGCTAGTTCTGTCTCTTTCACACCTACATTTTCGTGCTATCTTTTTTCTCGTTCCACAAAATTCTTGTAATATAATTATTACTCTATAATTTATTTATTATATTTGCAGCAAAAAAGTACGGTATAGTGCAACTATGTTTATCTCTGTCACACCTATATAGTTAGACTATCTTACCTCTCCTACTGATTTTCTACGTAATATTCACGCGCTTAGATTGTGTTTTCGATATCCGCTCTAGTATAATAAAATTGAATGGTATTATTTCTACTAATACTTAAGTAATAACAGATAATAACTGTAATAAATGTGAATGATATATTTATAAGGAATGGAACTAATTACTAAACTAATCGATAAACATTAAAGCCACAACGCCCGCAAATTCAGGCAGCGAGTCTTTTTAAGTTTGCACGGTCAGCTCATCGACTGTATAGTTGACCGCTACACGGCGACTTCTTTTTTCGTTGTGGTTGTATTCACATAAATTCTTATAAATCTCTATGTAATGCAGGTTTCCTCACGATGTTTTCCTTCACCGTTTTAGTGCGTGGTGATTGACTCAATACACACATGACTCCGAAAAGTCAGAGGTGTGCTCTGGGATTTGAACCCGCAACCACCGTAAACATGGCCGCCACGCACTTTAGATAAATAAGAATACAATAAATAATTTGAACCACTACCCACATCTACCTTCAAAATGAAGCATTATTATCGGAAATAAAAGCCATTATTACGAAATTATTCTAATGTATAATAAAAGTTTAATGACCCGCCGAAACCTCAAGGGTGCTTAGCCCAGCTCTTCGGGTCTTCAAATGGACTTTGGACCTTTCCGGTAGACCCGAACCCGGCTCACACTTAATTTAATCCGTACTTAATGTAAAAAATAGGATTAAATGGTGTAAAGCCAATTGGATTAGAGGCGAAAATGTTTTGTCTTTAATGTTGTCTTTCTCGCAGTATGTTGCTATAAAAACAAACGTAATAATTACTTACATTTTATTTTGCTCTCTTACGATTCATTCTATTATGTTTGGTTGCCTGAAAGAATCGTCTTTGCGATAAGACCGCCAATCGATAAATTTTTGTTTATTGCTTTCTATAGCGAGACGAGCGTGCCGTTCGCCTGATGGTAAGCGATACGACCGCTCATGAACAGTAGCAAAACCAAACACCTTGAATTACAAAGCGATGCTTGGCATTCCGCTTTGCTCGCCATCCTGAGACATAAGATGTAAAGTCTCAATATGTCCAGTAGTTACTCTGGCTACAATGTCCTTCAATCCGAAACACAACAGTATAACTACAAATAATATTATTATGAATTTTACTGGTGGTAGGTCTCTCATATGTGAGAGGCTGCCTGGGTGGGTACCACCGCAATTTATTTATTTATTTATTTATTTAATTCTTTATTGTACACAATAAAAAGAAATAACAGTTTAGAGATAATACAGAATAACAAAGTACAAATGGCGGTCTTATCGCTCTAAGGCAATTTCTACCAGACAACCATGGGATGGATATATGAGCAGGAAAAAAGATAGGGCAGTGTAAAATAAAGATAACGAAAGCATGGAGACATAAATAAAAACATAAAAAAAAACATATCAATACATTATATATAAATACATACCACATATACATACATATTATATATACATACATAAGTATTATACATATACATACTTATATAAATTTATAGACGAATAAACATACGTACATACATATATATATTACCAATATAATCAATAAGAGGAAATAGTCCTAATCGGTTTATCTGTTTATAGAGAAAGGTAGTGTTCTTTTAATCGTTTTTTAAATGATGACAGTGTTTGAGCCTGCCTCACCACAACAGGAAGTGCGTTCCACAAACGAACAGCTTGAACACTGAATGATTTATCCATAAATGTCGTGGTGTGGACGGGCATTCTCAACTTCAGGTTCTCAGACGACCTCAAGGACCTCGTATGTGACTCGTGAAGAAAAAGAAATCGTTCTTTGAGATAAGAAGGAGTGACAGGATTGAACAAAATATTGTATAGAAGAGACAGTATATGAGTATTCCGACGAAGTCGTATAGGTAACCACTTGAGCTTAGCACGAAACTCAGAAACATGATCATATTTGCGTAAACCAAATATAAATCTTATGCAGAAATTTTGAAGGCGCTCAAGTTTATTTAGTTGGTCCTCGGTGAGATCCAGATAGCTAACATCGGCATAATCAAGGATGGGGAGTAGGAGTGTTTGCGCAAGCGAAATCTTCGTGGCAACGGGTAGAAAGTTGTGTAACCGTCGCAAGGACTTAGCCGAGGTAAAGAGTTTCCGACTGACTTCTCGAATCTGCGGACCCCATGTGAGGCATTTATCTATGTAAAGACCCAAATTTTTCACAGTATCGCTGTAAGGGATGATAACACCTTCGCAAACAACGCTTGGCAATTGAGCCCAGTCCAGTTTAGAGATTAATCTGGGGCTGCCAACAATAATGTTTTGAGTTTTAATAGGATTAACCGTCAAACCATGAGCTTTGCTCCAATTGCATATGTGTTGGATGTCGAGGTTAATCTTTGAAATAGCTTCTGCCATTCTGTCCAGAGGTGCCTGCGTGTAGATTTGGAGATCATCAGCGTAGAGGTGGTAGGATGAACGAAGATTATTAGTGATGGAATTAATGAAAATAGCGAAAAGTAGAGGAGAAAGCACGCCGCCTTGTGGTACGCCAGCAGATACGGAACACCAGGAGGAAAACTTATCCTCAACACAGATGCGTTGCCGGCGCCCATACAAGTAACTTTGAAACCAATCAAGTGCCGTTGGAGATATGTTAAGAGAACACATTACGCTCAGTAGGACATCGAAATCGACGGTGTTGAAAGCATTGCTGAAGTCTAGCAATGCTAGGACTGTCAGCATACCTTCTTCCATGCCCGACCTAATGCCATCCGTAATATGAGTTAGAGTGGTGGCTGTGCTATGCCCAGTACGAAATCCCGATTGGAAAGGATTAAGGAGATTACTCTTGGAAAGGAAATCATTAAGTTGGGAATGGATTAAACGTTCAAGAACTTTGGAAAGGAATGGGAGAATTGAAATGGGTCGAAATTCAGAAAGTACAGAGGCATTAGGCTTTTTAGGAATAGGAATGATGTGTGCTTCTTTCCAAGCGGTAGGAAATTTGCCCGTGGACACGGAATGGTTTAGGATGTGGGTAATGACGGGAAGGATTTCGTCTAGGATAGGGAGAATCATATTACGGCTAACATGGTCACTCCCCACGGCATTGGAAGATATGAGCGTAATGGCTTTCCTAACATCACAACTAGCAAATTGTTTGAAGACAAAAACAGGACAATTAGGAGTTTTGCGGGTAGAAAGATTTTTAATTGTGTTATTTTTGACCATCGTATTGAAGTACGTTGGTGACGAGAAATGATGATTCAAGGAATTTAAGTCTGTAGTTCTAGGAATGGAATTTTGACGAGATTTACCCACTCCCAGAGTTTTAAGGAATTTCCAGACTTTAGCCGGGTCTCCATTATCAACTGAGCTGTGAATATGTCGGCGTTGAGCATTCCTACACACCTTACTGCAGTGATTCCGAATGGTTATGTACTTAATGGTAATGGCAATGTCTATTTCTCCCGTCAAACATCAGTTTAAATGCACTGTTGTGTTTCGGATTGAAGGACATTGTAGCCAGAGTAACTACTGGACATATTGAGACTTAACATCTTGTGTTTCAGGATGGCGAGCGCAGTGGAATGCCAAGCATTGCTTTGTAAATCAAGGTGTTGTTTGGTTTTGCTACTGTTCAGCGGTCGTATCGCTTACCATCAGGTGAACGGCATGATCGTCTCGCCATTCATTGCAATAAAAAAAAAATAGGTATTATAATAAGGCTCAACTATCCAATTTAATAAGTTACCACGTTAGAGATTCAAATGACACTGATCGATTGCGGTGGATCTTTTGCAGCGACAATGTCGGCCGAGATGAATAGACTTGCCGGCCGTTTATCAAAAAAGATAGCGTATTAAGGCTACCTTTATACTAAGCGGTTATAGTTTATTATTATTATACTTGCCGTTTTCTAACATCTATTAAAAGAAGTAAAAGTTGGTTGGTGAACATACAGAGTATATCAATACAGCGACCGAAAACGAACCCGGGTGGTAGTTTTAGTAACTACAGACGCTAGCAAATAAAATATGTGACAATTTTTAAATATTATAGGTATAATATCGCGTTTAGCTGGTAAGTCATACAGTTTGCTAAGAAATAATTTAAGCCCTTATTAACCATAGCTTCTGCAAAAACACAAGGATGTATGATGACATTATCAATTCAGGAAAAACAATGTGTTTGCCAACCAAATACGACGATACGAAAAAAATCACCAACTATTTTTTAAATTTTTATTGTATTGTTTTTGAAATCATTAAAACTACTGTCTAGCCGGTTAAACATAAGCTAGTATCCCTGAGGCTCGCCGAGCTCCGGAGCTCGGTATCAATTCTTTGTGTGACTCTGTTGATCCTGGCTGACAGAAGTTAGATTGGTGGTTTATGGCGGGAAAGTCCCACTACTGCCTGGATTTTTTCTATCGCAGTTTGGATATAACCTACCTACCTACCCTACATTACATTTTTTTTATTGCAATGAATGGCGAGACGAACATGCCGTTCGCCTGATGGTAAGCGATACGACCGCTCATAAACAGTAGCAACATTCCACTGCACTCGCCATTCTGAGACACAAGATGTTAAGTCTCAATATGTCCAGTAGTTATTCTGGCTACAATGTCCTTTAATCCGAAATACAACAGTGCATTTACACTGCTGTTTCACGGGAGAAATAGACGTTGCGGTGGTACCTACCCAGATGGCCTCTCACATATGACCCTACCCTATCCTACCCTACTCAGTTCAAAAACTTATCTTTAGATAACGCCGCGTCTGCAAGTCTCCTTATCAAGTCACGACCGTTGTCCTCAACGAAATAATAATCTTTTTTGCAATCCGCAAAGGCGAGACAGTATCAATTTGTTACTAAGCTGTCCACACGAAATCCACGGCTGACGAGCCAATTAGACGCTTTCATGACTATAACCCGCTGAGATAAGGCTCGATTTACAGATAATTTGCTAGAAAATTCTATAGTTAGAAGAATATTTGAAAAAAAATGAAAAGAAATAATAATTTAAAGGTTAGTAAATATAAGTTTACTGGTGGTAGGTATTTCATATGTGAGATGAAATATAATTACACAATCAGCGTATTATTTGGAGTTTTTATAATAGAAATCGTATAATAAATAAATAAATACACCCAACAGTCACATACATAATCTTGATCCCACACTAAGATCGAGTCTTGTGTCGTGGGTACCAGGAACTACGAGAGACTTCGGTCTCACAAACACCTAGACCCAAAGGAAATATTTGTGGATCGCACAAACATTTTCTCTCGGTGCGAGGATCGAACCCGCGGCCTCTCGTTTCATAGGCGGCGTCTAACCACCTGCGCCACGGAGGCTGTCAAATAAATCTTAAAAGTGGTAGGGTCACGTTTTTGTAAGTCATGACTCAGCATATGTATAGGCAAGCTTAACTATATTTTTTTTTAAGTTTATATCATGGTACAAGGAAGCATTTTGAAAATCTTTGTGAGCAACCACTAATTTTAGTAACACTTCACTTCAGATGCAATGGAGCGTAAATCGGAACAGTTATCGCGCTCTTGGTCCCGTCCATATTTTATGTAAATAACTACATAGTATAAAACAAAGTCGCATTCTCTGTCCCTATGTCCCTTTGTATGCTTAAATCTTTAAAACTAAGCAACAGATTTTGATGCGGTTTTTTTAAATAGAATGATTCAAGAGGAAGATTTATATGTATAATACGTACATATTATTGTACAGAAATCTATTTGTTGGGCGAAGCTGGGCCGGGCCGCTAGTCATTAACACATTTAAGTTAATGAATAGGATTAAAACATTAATAAAACCACTCAACATATCACTGCAATATCTTATACTTATAATCCACTAAACTTAACATAATGAAACTGAATTCAAAACTTTAACACAGACATAAAAGTTTAATTAAAATTTGTCTTGTTAGTCCAAGTTTGAAATTACCCAGACAATTTGAAGACATAAGTCGTTTGCAAGTTTGGTCCCTAATAATTCATTAAGGGTCCAACTTTGAATATTTGCGACCGAAAGCATAAGTAGATGCAGACATATTAAACTCTGGAGCCACTTAATAGTAATCGGATAATTAACAAGTTCTAATGATTTTTAAACTCAAATATGCACACACTATGGTATATTTTTGGTATAAGGAGCCCTTTTCATTCAAATAAGATAAATATATACTGTTATAGTGCATGGTGGTCTGTTGGTAAACGGTCCAGACGTGGCTGCCTACATGCTCACGGTGGCGCGGGTTCGAATCTAAGTGCTCACCTATAACTTTTCGGACTCATGTGTGTATTGATAGTCAATCACCACGCACTAAAAACGGTGAAGGAAAACATCGTGAGGAAACCTGCATACCATAGCGATTCATAAGAATTTCTATGGTATGTAAGTCCGCCAACCCGCACTAGGCCAGCGTGGTGGACTATATAGCCTAACCACTCTCAATCGTATTCTCGAATGTAGAGTAGGCCCGTGCCCTGCAGTGGGAAGTATATGGGCTGATACAGATACAGATACAGACAGTCACCACGGATTATAATGGTGAAGGAAAAAATCGTGAACCTAACTACGATTTGCTAGATTTTCTAGGTTATGTAAAGTACGAATTAATTTTTATATAATTCTAGAAACTGAGCAAATGACTCACTAGTTGTTAGGTGATTACCGCCACCATTTGCATTTAAAACAGGATTTACACAGCTTGAACTAGACACGCACGCTAGTACATTTGCGTGAGCCTCGTTAGATTTTTTAAAATAAAATATACATACATACTGTGGGACAATGGCAAGAAATGATTACCAAATACTCCAAAACAAACTTTTTATTTATTTGATATTTCACACGTATTCACGCACACACGCCATCTTCCTCACTCTCTCTGACATCTGTCATTTTTTTGTCATTTCCTTTCATTCCTTCTCGCTCGCACATATATCTCTCCTGTTCATCCTTTATTCCATTCCCACATATATTAACTCACGCCTTTTTCGCAGAAGGGGTAGACACAAGTGTCAGGACACCCACATGTTCCGTCCCACGATGTGATAGGTGGCGAGCCTATCGCCATTTCGGGCACAAACTGACTCTGTGCTGATAATGAATACAAGAACCCAATATCACTTTGCCCAACCCGGGATCAGAACCCAAAACCTCAGCTTTGTAACCGTACCCTAGTACAACTACGCCACCTAGGCAGTCGTTTTAAATAGAAATCCTATATTATTTGTCCGTGACTGGATTTTATGAACGCCGAATTAATTCATTTCTTTAGTAATAATATCAGAGTGATCTGCTGACCCCTTTCGGGAGTATAGAAGTGCACTTATTAATGTGCAATAAATTATCATAACACTAATGCATATTGAATATTGGAATAAAACTAATTTATAAGGATTTGTCGGGGATTTGATTGAATGTTTAGCTTCCTGACGCGACGTTTCGATTAATTTGCAACTTTCGCAGTTACGGGGTGGACTAAGATGCTAGTCATCCTCCCAGTAATGGTATAAATTATGTTAATTATTTTATGTTAATAAATTATTTAATATTATTTTATACTTTATTTAAGTAATAAATAACTTGATTAATTTTCTGTTAAAAAAACTATTTCAATTTGAATAATAGTTAAATGGAAGAAGTTTCGCAACGCGTCGGGAAGATAAACAATGTAAAAATTAAACCAAATCCGTGATAGAAATGTAAGAAAACATTATATATACTGAATACATTTACGTTTTTTAAGTTATGTAATAAAGTATTAACAAATATTGCTTTACGTTCAAGCTAATCTTATGAAGGCATCTATTGAAATACATTGAACAAAAATCCATTACCAAAAAATATTTTAATGAATTCTCCCTTTACATTTATTAATTAACTTTCAAAGAAAAGAAAGAAATGTCAGAAAAATCTTATGAATAATTTAAACATTAATTAACAGCGTGTTAGAGGAAAATGTATTTATGCCGAATTTAACACAAAAAGTTATAAATCGTAGACTTGAAATTTGTTACGGAATAATGTATGAATTAAGAAATTAAAAATTAGACATAAAAACATTGCCTCGACTCGATTGCCTCGGTGGCGTAGTTGTATTAATATATGGTAACAAAGCTGGGATCTCGGGTTCGAATCCCGGGTCGGGCAGTGATATTCGATTTTCTATTCATTATCAGTCTGGAGTTACAAATTTGTGGCCGGTACGTCGAAAGTATTGCCCCCTATCACATCGTGGGACGGAATATACATAGGGAAAAAAGCGTGACCCTATGCCTAACCACTCTTAATTTCTCTAAGTACTCTCAGTTTTAAAGGAGGCCCGACACTGTACTGCCGTATATGGGCGGACGCTGGATACAAATAAAAAAAAGGACTATATGAGCTATAAAGAAATATTTTTATAGCAAAGTGAAAAGTACTGAAACGTTATTTAGAAAGAAAGAAAGAAAGAAAGAAAACTCATTTATTTGTCACAGATAAAATGACGCACACACTCGTTTAACATAAATTTATTTCTGACTCACATTATTTCTGACTCACTCTTAGGCTCAGTTGCACCAAGTAACTTTGCCAATACCTTTGCCCTTGAAACTGTCAATTCCATACATTCGCAAGGTCAAATACATCTCAAATGTATGGCGATGACATTTTCATAAGCAAAGGTATTGGCAAAGTTACTTGGTGCAATTGAGCCTTATGTAGTTACACTATCATACCTCTCGTTCCTCTCTCTCATTCTAGTTATTAATATTGAAAACAATATAAGCAACTTCATTAAACTTTAACACATATACAAAACAATTTAAGTTACAAATACCTTAATATTATTAATATAACAAAATATATTGTCAAACTAAAAATACTACACGCACATTAAAATAAAACTATCATTTTCGCATTTTATCGCAGATTTCGATTACTTTACAGCTTTCGTAGTCACGGGCGGACTGAGGTATTAGTCATACGCTCAGGAAATGTTACAACTCAGCTACCCTTATTTTACAATTATTAAATTAAAAAGTTAATTTAAAAAAGTGCATTTGTTTTTTGTTCCGATCTACGCAGAAGGAGTTCACGGTGTCTTGAACTTGAAGTCTTGGCTTGGCTCTAAAATTAAACCGAATCCGCCATAAAATCCGTAAATAATAGTTTTATTTCAATGTGTAATATTCGCGTAATCTAAGTACTACTTTATAACCAACCTTCCATGCCAAAACCAGAAGTTATAAGACTCAAGTGTTTCCCAAGAAACTATCCCAGACCACAAATAGTTAATCTCAGTCAGAGATTACTTACGCGCGAGCCCACCCAGCTGCAGTTTAAAATTCATCTCTATTGTGCCGTTGATAATCTGAAGAGATTTAGAGTTGGTGCATTGTTATATGAATAACAAAAGTTTGTATCAAAATATGACAACTCAACAATGATTAATATTTTCATTAAAAATAAAAGCCTTTTGTGGATATTTTTACACTTAAAAAGCATTCTAGTTACTCTTTAGTGCATCTGTTTCAAGCCATATACGTTCCACTACAGGGCACGGGGCTCATTTACAATTGAGACTACGATTAAGACGGGTTAGGCCACATAGACGCTCTAAACTAAATCATATAAGAAATATATATATTTTTTATTAATTTATGTTTAGTGGTAATAACTAATAAATACACTCAACAGCCACATACATAGTCCTGACCCCACACTAAGATCGTGTCTTGTGTCGTGGGTATCAGGAACTACGAGAGACTTTTCGGTCTCACAAACACCCAGACCCGACCGAAACAAATACCTGTGACACATAATATTCGTCTCGGTGCGGGGATCGAACCCGCAGCCTCCCGTTTCACAGCCGGCGTCTAAACAACTGCGCCACGGAGGCTGTACTACTCTAATCCTTTGCCTTTAGTAAGTACTGTCGTAAGTGAATAACTGGATTTGTAATGACATGCTTTAGATTCGATCCCCTTCGGTAAATCAGCATGCATTAGCCAACGCGAGCCTCCGTGGCCCGGCTGGTTTAGATCTAACCGCCTCTAACTACAAACGATTCTGTGGTAGGTACAAAAGAGGTCACTTGGGTAGGAGCCACCGCAACCAGCTGTGCAAATCCACTGTTATTTCCGTTTACAGGATATTGTAACCAGACTAACTACTGGACACATTGAGACTTAAAATCATATATTATGTCTCAGGATGGCGAGCGCAGTGGATTGCCAAGGATTGCTGTTCATGAGCATCATGCGAACGGCATACTCGTCTCATCATTCAGACCAACAAAAAAAGATGAATAACAACAGACTGCAGGTTCTGTGGCTGTCTCAAGTATGACCATTGTATAACCGAAAAATCTCTCCACATACTTTCTGATGCAGTTCCAACAGTATATATCAATGTCCGCATTGAACTCCATATAATATCGCTGTCAGCCCTTTAATACAAAATACTATATTCCAATTATATTACCTTCGCTCCGTAGTTATCCACGCGAAAGTCCTATACGAGCTCTATTGAGTTAACAATTTATCCCGAGTGTGTACACGTGTCGCTTTCATCATAAAGTTATGTGCTACATAAATAACAATACAAAATAACCGTGTAAAGGACTATGAATTTATTGCTATGAATAGCGAGACGAATATTCGTCTAATGGTAAGCGATGTGACCCCTCATGTGCACTGCCCAAAACCAAACATCAAGAATCATAAAGCAATTCTTGGCTTTCCATTGTGCTCGCCATCATGAGACATAAGATGTGAAGTCTCAATATGTCCTGTAGTTACTCTGGCTACAATGTCCTTTAAACCCATACACAACAGTGTATTTACACTGCTGTTTGACGGGAGAAATAGACATTGCGGTGGTACCTGCACAGGCGGGCTCTCACATATGAGAGACCTACTACCAGTAAACGGGTAGTTGCATTTTTTAACTACAAGTCTAGGTAACGATGAAACGGTTCTCCAGAAATATAATGAGATCTATCATCTATATACAGTACCTGGATTGTAAAAAAGAAAAGGGAAGTGGGGAGATGGGAGGAGAAAAGATATATTGGACCCCGGTAATCTCAGTCAACATACGGTGGTTGCTAAATTATATGGTTTAGTAAAACCGTCGCGTCGTTTCACTTCGGGTTTCGGTAAGACACTGGCGCCACCCCGACCAGGCCATATTTGTATTAGGGCATATTTGTACTGCAGTTCATAATACCTACAGTGAGACTTCATACCATCCTATAATTTATTTCAAAGCAAGACCAGCTATATTCATTTAGTTAACAATGATTACTGTTGCATAACAATAGTGTCTAAGAACGAAAGAAAAATAAATGTCTATTCGATACTGTGTCTAAAAGAATTAAAATTCTATCAGGTGCATTTCGCTTCATTAAGCTAAAACTAAACAAAAGGTCCTGCTCTTACAAAAATAAAAACAAACTTACAACTCCACCGGACTAATTAAACCCTGGAATCAATCGAAACAAAACTCTCTGTGCCCGGGGCAAGCATCGAACAATGGACCACCGTCCGGTCGCCCGACAAGCATAAATAACATTGAACCTGCTAATGAGTTTCCAAGTTTTCCATTCATCAACTTGTTACTTAGCTATTTGTGTCAACAACAATTTAATTAAGGACTTTCGGGGAAGAAATTCCGGCGTGTTTGTAAGAAAATTAGTGGCTATTCGTGTGGGAATTGTGGTATACTTGGTGGGTTTAGAAGTGTCGCGGGTACGAATCGCAGTATGAAATTTTGACTTTTCGGTGTATTGTGTAATTGTTTTGTCAATAGCCACTCGCTTGAAAATCACGAAAAAACCTACCACCATTATTCTGCACGAGAACTTATATTTGAAGTCCTCAAATTTATGTGGAAATCAGAAATTCAACACTTTTATCGCCTAATTCTATTATTTATAATACACGTTGTACTTTCCCTTCCCAATTCTCCTTACACCACGTCATTTCTATTCAACTTTTATTTTTATGTTTACAAAAGAAGAAATATCATCAGCCTACTGGATTACAACCTAGACACTTTCAATAATACCTTATTACACGCTTTATATTAGCTTCACTTGTATGTTTGTATGTTTGTTTGTAACCGACTTCTTTGGGCACGATTTTGACCCACTTTAAACGGACAGATTTCATTCAAATTTTGCACACCTGTCAAAGACCGATGACAATACAATAATTCGATTAAAATATATAATTATCCTGATTAGATTCGCCAGGATTAATTATTCTTATAATTGATGACCATTGCTACTGACCACTAGGTGGCGTATAGATGAACATAATTTGCTACTGACTAATAGATGGCGTGATCACGTCAATAATGCATGTTTGCACTATTCATCGCTAGATGGCGTTAACATTGTATTCTTCAAGTGTCAAATGTTACTACTGACCAACAGATGGCGTTATTGATTGGAAATACAGCCGTAGATGGATGTTTTTAGTCAAAACAATTAAATAATAGTTAAAAAAAACTAAAATACACGCTTTAATAAGATATACAACTAAATAAGTAAAAATAATTGATACTAAATTTAAGATAAGAAAATGGAGTAAAATACATATATTTTATTGTTACAAAGCGTGGGGTGCAGGAGGATAAGTAATTGTTGTAAAATTATTTTTACTTATTTAGTTGTATATCTTATTAAAGCGTGTATTTTAGTTTTTTTTAACTATTATTTAATTTTATTGCAATAAATGGTGAGACAAGCGTGCTTTTCGCAATGTTGGTAAACGATACACAACATTGCGGTGGTACCTACCCAGGTGGCGTCTCACATATGAGAGACCTACCACCAATAAATTACTTTTGAATATAGAGCAATTTCGTGCTGCGAAATAAAAAAAATATACTGATACCGTACAGTAATATAATAAAAAATAAAATTTTCAAATTTCCATAGAAATAAGCTGCTTTAAAAGAAAATAAATTCCGAATAAAACCCTACTCTTTGATGCCTTAGCCTAGTTCTTAAAAAATAAAAACTTTTCCATTTCAAACCGGCCAGAATGGAGCGTCGAAATTTAAACGCGAGGCGACGGAACAAAGGCCTTTTGTACATTCACACTCGCTACACACTGCATTGCCACTTGATGGTTTTTTTGTTTGTCCTACCTTCATTACGCCAGCTGAATTATTTAGCTCTTTCTCTCTCTCTCTCTCTCTCTCTCTCTCTCTCTCTCTCTCTCTCTCTCTCTCTCTCTCTCTCTCTCTCTCTCTCTCTCTCTCTCTCTCTTTAGGAAGTCTACTGCTGAATATAGGCCAAGGATATCTACAATTATCTATCTACATATGAGGAATTGCTGATGAGATACAATATGTCGGATAGCAACCATGGAATAATGAAAATTAGTGCTAATTTGTCCCGTTTTGGATTTTTAAAGTTTGAGTTTCTACCAGGCTGGACTTATTGTGTCGGATACCTATATAAAACGACAGTTGTCTCCAATGGACATCGATTTTATTTCTTCAGCGATAACCATTAGCTGTGCATTGTAGTAAATTTTTCGGTAAGTATAAGAAGTAAAAGTATTGACAACTATATTGTAATGTCTAGTTCATAATATTATAATTGTTGATTGCCCTCATATTCTATTACTATTCGTTAGTTTTGGGTTACATATATTTTAAAAATCTTATTTTAATTAAGGTTTTTGGCGACTTTTACATGTTAACCCGTCATACTCTGAAATCATTACTACATCTTATTACTTACTAACTTAATAATAACTATAGTTATATTGATTATATTTAGGATAAAGTCCTTATTACATTATATTACCTTATAACAACTGTAACGGCTTCAAGATTGTAACCTATTTTGTGTAATAATAAATAAATAAAATGAAGCTCTACAATTTAATGGCTAAATCTGCAGTTCATACGTAATTTAACATCATTTTGAGCATTTTACTGGTGGTAGGTCTCTCATATGTGAGAGGCTGCCTGGGTGGGTACCACCGCAATGTCTATTTCTCCCGTCAAACAGCAGTTTAAATGCACTGGTGTGTTTCGGATTGAAGGACATTGTAGCCAGAGTAACTACTGGACATATTGAGACTTAACATCTTGTGTCTCAGGATGGCGAGCGCAGTGGAGTGCCAAGCATTGCTGTGTAATTCAAGGTGTTGTTTGGTTTTGCTACTGTTCATGAGCGGTCGCATCGCTTACCATCAGGCGAACGGCATGCTCGTCTCGCCATTCAATGCAATAAAAAAAAAAAAAAAAAAAAAAAATATTGTCTGATCGGAAATACGAACCTATAAAAGCTTTACATCATAAACATACGGACGGAAAACCCAGCAACATATAGAATGATATAAAATAACAAACATTAAAAACATTTGCGTAACGTGAATCCATATTTCTATATTACCTCACGACCTCGCTTTACAGTCAGAAGTCCCAGCTACTTTCAAACGTTTGGCGTAGCATGTCTACGAATAACTTTTATTTGCTACGACAACTCTTTGACATATCGTTTACCGTCTACAGCGTCTACAGACGTTGCATAGGACAAGAGCCCGGTGACAAACTATTGTAGTACATTTATAGCTCAGCTACAAATGCTACGTCGTAGCAGCGCTACGATTGTGAAACGTTCAAAGCAATAATTATCGGTTACGCGAAGTATGGGCGTCGTCAATAAGTGCGCGTAGCTTTGCTACAAATGAAGTGCTACGTTAATTATTTTTGCACTTCGTTAGCCTACTTATGAACTTATTTGCATATTTTCCTTCAATATATTTTACTGGTAGCTTGGCTACAATTAATGAAAACGAAATTATTACAGTAAAAAAAATTTACTCATTTTAAACATGTTTCATTAAATGACATTGTTATAAATTTTGTAGTAATATGTAATAATTAGTATACGAATGTGTTTTTATAGTGATAGTTCAATATTGGACGTCATATCGGGTGTTTTCTTTAAACAAAAAAGACATGAAAATTATTCATATGTATATTAATAATTTTTAACTCATAGACGAATATGCCTCAAACTACCTCGTTGGCGTAATTGTACTACGGAACTAATACAACGCAGAGGTATCGGGTTCGGTTCCGGATCAGGTGATATTGCATTTTTCTATTTATTATCAACCCAAAGCCAGGAATTTGTGCCTAATATTGTGATTGGCTCGCCCCTATAAAATCGTGAGACGGAAAATACAATGAAAAAAGTGTTAGCACCTTCGGCTTCCCTTTTGAAAATGTCGTGAATTTTTAAATATTACTGTACAAATATAAAGACCTCCCTCAAGAAATCGATAAACTGTACACTGACAGAACAATACAGACAAAACTAGTGATTGTGGAGCGTCGTCGAGTTTCTATCGGCGTCGCCTTTGTGCTCGGGCTTCAACAGCCAGCACTTTGCTCCGCTAACGATACAAATATTTCAGCCACAGTT
The DNA here is from genome assembly GCA_023078785.2 of Hyles euphorbiae. Lineage (NCBI taxonomy): Eukaryota > Metazoa > Arthropoda > Insecta > Lepidoptera > Sphingidae > Hyles > Hyles euphorbiae. Next base: position 6,569,754 of record CM041052.1, on the reverse strand, counting down.
CTGACAATGGCAAACGGAGTGTTGCAGTTCATTCTTGATATATGTGCTGATTGTTTTAGAGAAAGAATTGGTTAGAAACGCAATGAGTTTGTTTTATGGAAATAAGTACACCAACTTACGGACCTCTTTAGAGGCTTGTCAATCTAATGTCAACCTTATTGTTATTCAAAAAGGGTATGTTTAAAAAAATTAATATACGGCGGTCGGTGGATGTTCAAATAGTTAAATAGCCTGTTACAATTGGAGAAATCAACAACATTTTTAACTATGAGAAATACATGGTCATGGAACAATAATTTATATTATTTCTTTCCTAAGAAATCAAATCGCCGTGATAATAGAGTGAAAAATAATGTTTAAATAAAATAATGACGTGGAAGTTACACATTGAAATAAAACATTTTTTACAGAAATTATCCTAGACTTGGTTTCATTTTGATTTTTCGTAACTTCCTGACGTTTCTCTTTCTTTAAAAATGTCATGGTCACGAGGCGAATTCATAGTTTAAAATATTTGGTTTTGTAATTACAATACAATATACAAGAAACGCCATTTTATACATTTTAAACTGACCACAATTTTCACTTAAACAAAACAATTGAACAACACAATCGCATGTGACATAATACATTACGTATTCCGTACAAAGTTATACACAAAGTTATGTTAAACAAAATTCAATGGAGCTGACAATGAGCTAATTAACGCCTACAACCACACAATTAGCAGTGGCTAAATGGCAGGGCGCTGTGTAATTGCGTGTTAGTTTAATTTGTAGCTGAGCTACTGCGGTTTTAGTAAGGTGAGACACCAATTATCTCTGTTAGACGCTTCCATGGATAGGCTAGTATCTTGTAGGGTCATTACGCCGTGTTCCTGATGACTATACAGTCCATATATAGATCTTGCAAGTACTTTCCACCCTGTGACTATGAAAGCTAAAGTAAATAAATAAATACAGCCAACAGTCACATACATAGTCCTGACCCCACTCTAAGATCGAGTCTTGTGTCGTGGGTATCAGGAACTACGAGAGACTTTTTGGCCTCACAAACACCCAGAACTGAAACACATAACTGTAGTTCTCGTAAATACTTATCTCGGTGCGGGAATCGAACCCGCGGCCTTTCATTTCACAGCCGGCCTCTAACCAACTTCGACATGGAGGCTCTTAAAGTCTTTGAGACATAAATGTCTAAGAATTATCCTAAATAGCGAAGCCAAACGCAAGAAATGATATCCGAAAAATAGTGTTAATACAATGATATTTACCAGTTATTCTAAACTCGAAATACAATAATAAAAATAATGTTCTTCTTACTTATTTGCCATATTATATATAAGCATTAAATATCAATAATATACGCGTACAGTCAGCAACATAATTCGCTGAACACTTCACATTTTTTGACAACCTTTTTATGAAATAAAATTTGTACGCACTACTCTGTAGTCGTAAAATAAAACCAAGTAAAGTCATCTTTGGCGAGAAGTGCCATACGATATTGAAAATAATAATTATTTTGGATGATTCCCAATCTCGTGAATGTGTAGCGACTTATGTTGCTGACTGTACATTTATCATGTTTTCACTAACAATCTACATCTATCTACCTACTTGGCACAATCTTACAGCCTAATACACATACATATTCAAATCAAAAATTATCTCCACGCTCAAACGCTGATTGGCAACTCAGAACTCAGAATAACATCAACTAATCATTTCCAAGGATCACAAAACATTCCCAAGGAGCGTGATTTGATTAATTAAATTAAAACAAACAACTGCCGTTAATTAAACCGATGTGAGATAACCGATATAACTCGGTTGATTAATTAAATTCATAATTATATTGAAGTGTTTATATTTATTCTATGAAATTAATTAAGATTTTCCGCTGGCTTTGCTGATATTGGAAGCGTGTGGATGGAATACTTTCCGGGCTCAAGATATTGATTGAAAGCGTGCGGAGTATTGGAGATTCTAAAACTGGGAAGTCTTGAGCGTTTATCTAAATCATAGGGTTTCTTCTAGGCCTTAGGGTCAGCAGATAATGATTGGTGATGGTCATAATTAATAAGTACTACCTATTCTTAAATAAAAAACTAATCTTATGTCGTGGGTATCAGGAACTACGAGGGACTTTTCCATCTCACAAACATCCAGACCCGATACAAATATTTGTAATACTCACATATATAAGTTACATTTATATTTGTCAAATATTTGTTCCTGTACGGGGATCAAACCCGCGGCATCATGTTTCATTACACCTCACGTAACATTTTACAAAAAATGCAATGATTATTTTTTGTTATATTTTCCCTGTCGTTTTATTCGGGAGGTAAATACATATTTATTTAAAATAATATTGAACACCGTTTTATTTTTACAGACGGTATGGTACACAAGATTTTAAATAATTATTTTAGCAAAAACTATGCATTAACACCCAAATACTATGGTATTTAAAAAAGCGAGAAAACAAATTGTCGCATTTATATACTAAATTTTTAGTTGCATTGTGTTTGTAGTCACTTAAACTACCACCCGGCTTCGTTTTCAGTAGCAGTCTTAATATACCCTGTATATCTTATTTACGCTATGTTATCTCGTAAACCATTGAACACAAAATCATAATACAAGACCCAAGTGTAATCAATTATGTTGGAACGAGGCCCAGTCATAACTTATTGTACAACTGAATTGGGCCAAGCAGTTATATATGTAAATTGTAAAGATATAAGCTATATAATAAAGATAAGTGTGGTTCCATTAATTATGATAAGGAATCAAATTCCGAACAATTAGTTTGATACATACATTTATAAATCAAGTATTATATCTGAATCATATTATCCTTACGTTTTGCAAAATTTAATCTATTTTGTGAATCTGTTATACACATACATTTATATAGGTATTTACGTAATTTTGTGCAAAGTCCTTTTTCAGGATGATAACTGTCTTTGAAAAATTGTAAATTTAAATCAATTAAACATAAATTACTATACTATAATCTGAATACATACATACATAAACTCACGCCTATATACCAGGAGGGGTAGGCAGGACACCCACACTTCGCCTTGTATGTTCCGTCCCACAATGTGATAGTTGGCGAGCCTATCGCCATACTATCTAATATTACTTTGCCCAACCCGGGATTAGATAGATAGTGCACCCCCCCGACCCGACCCCGACACCCGACGCCCGACACTCGGGATAGTGCGTGGTGGCCTGTTAGTAAACGGACTAGACGCGGCTGCCAACATGTTCACGGTGGTCGCGGGTTCGAATCCCAGGGCACACCTCTGACTTTTCGGAGTCATGTGTGTATTGATAGTCAATCACCGCGCACTAAAATGGTGAAGGAAAACATCGTGAGGAAACCTGCATACCATAGCGATTTATAAGAATATCTATGGAATGTAAGTCCGCCAAGCTACACTAGGCCAGCGTGGTGGACTATATGGCCTAACCACTCTCAATCGTTCTCTCGATTGTAGAGTAGGCCCGTGCCCTGCAGTGGGACGTATATGGGCTGATACATACATACAACCCGGGATTCAAACCTGAGACCTCAGCTTTGTAACCGTACCGTAGTACAACTACGCCACCGAAGCAGTCCCACTGAACTCTTTCTCCTGAGACATAAGATGTCAAGTCTCATTACGTCCAGTAGTTACTCTGGCTACAATACCTAAAGATTACTTAGCAAAATGTACTAGTTCTACTAAAAAATTTTAGTTAAGTATATTTATTTATTTATTTATTTATTTATTTATTTATTTAATCCTTACAGTGAAGAAACAACACAATAATAATAGTACAAGAGGCGGCCTTATCACACTAGGTAATTTCTTCCAGGCAACCTTTGGATGGATATTGAAATAGGAAAAATGAGCGGGCAGTCTAAGGTATACAAAATAGTAATATATATAATATATACATACATATATACAAATACATACCAACAAAATATATTTAAATACACATACATACAATTTACCATATACATAAATATATACCTATCCTAACATTTACCAAAGAGTCGAATGGAGAAGATATTCCTCAGCTATGCTCTAGTTGAGAAAGGAAATGGTCTTTAATCATTTTTTTAAAAGACGACAGCGTTCGTGCCCGTCTTATTTCGACTGGAAGTGAATTCCACAGTCGGACAGCTTGGACTGCAAATGATTTGTCCATGAATACTGTGGAGTGCATGGGCATTTTCAGTTTCAGGTTCTCCGACGACCTCAAGGATCTTGAATGTGAGCCGTGGAGAAAAATGAATCGATCTTTCAGATAACGTGGCGTGAAAGGATTAAACATTATATTGTATAAAAGTGAAAGAATATGAGTATTCCGACGAAACCGGATGGGTAACCACTTGAGCTTAGTACGAAATTCAGAAGAATAGAGCTAGAAATTGTTTCTTTATAACAGTAAACTATCTGAAATTTAATAAAATTATTTTATAATTCGTTTTCTGAAAATAGTAATTCCATTAAAAATAATATAAATCATGATTTATTACTTAATTTCTTACAATAGATTCACTATCTAATTCTCCAAATGTGTTAGATTAATTCCGATCAAGGCGTGACAAACGCTTCTATTCACCCCCAACAAACCAATCAGAAAGCCGAGTATGAAAGATCTCCCGAATCAGGTCAATAGACGGCAATAAGTCACAGCTTCTGATACAATCTCGATACCACATCCATTGTTACTGAACACTGACTTCGCTATTCATCTAGCCATACGATTATCATCGTTCAGTGCTTTACCATAATGGCCTTTTTTGCTTATCAATTTATCGTATAGAATCGAAAATCTATGAAGTATTTATCGACATATATATTTATACATATATATTTGACAGCCTCCGTGGCGCAGTTGGTTAGACGCTGCCTGTGAAACGAGAGGCCGCGGGTTCGATCCCCGCACCGAGAGAAATATTTGTGCGGCCCACAAATATTTCTTTCGGGTCTGGGTGTTTGTGAGACCGAAAAGTCTCTCGTAGTTCCTGATACCCACGACACAAGACTCGATCTTAGTGTGGGGTCAGGACTATACAGTATGTGACTGTTGGGTGTTATTTATTTCTGTATCAGTCCATATACGTCCCACTGCAGGGCACGGGCCTCCTCTACAATCGAGAGTCCGATTGAGAGTTATTTATTTATTTATTTATATTCTTGCAAGAGGTATAATGAAAAAAATCCTTATACTGAACTCTATATTGGATATTATACTTGTTGCCAGTTTCGATACAACTCGTTTTTGTGGAAACTGTATTGAAAATTTCTCACAGATCTGTTTGTTTAATGTTCTGTGAGAGGAGGACAAATCAAACGCTTTTAAATTTATATTTTATCCATAAACTGCCTAATTATTTTATCTCGGAACTGTAACAAGGTCGTTTAAATGTAGGTAACTTTTGAATTCATTGTAAAAAATACTATCTCTCCTCATAGCATCGTGTTGGTACAGTTTCTTTCATAGAATTTCAATTTAAAAACACGCCTATGTCTCCTGTTTTTGTTGTTTATCCTGCTCGAATGGTTGTCTGAAACAAAATAACAAAACTGTACCTCATACACCGTGATAACTAGAAAGCTGAAATTTTCACAAATTATGTACACATATTTCCATTGCCACTATATAAATAAATACTAAAAATTAAAAAATGGAAATATTAAGGGCGGTCCCCATACAATAAACGTGTATTTTCGTATTTTTTTAATCAATATTAATAACGGTAACAGGTAGACGCTTAACATTTTCGCAGAATATTTAATTGTATAGCACCTTTTAAAATAAATAATTGAATAAAAATAGAGTAAATATTATTTTTCTTTGTCCACAGATTAACCTCCACTGAAAACCATGCCCAAATCAATTGCGAGGTAACCGAACACCGAAATGGCCCAAGACGACTTCCCAGGCGACTACAACGCCACTAACTTGACGCCCGACTTCGACCAGACAAGAGTCAACTACACTTTCTGTGACAACAGCACCTTCCCTCCATACTCCAACTTCACGAACGAGGACTACTGCGCCTCCAACCACTCGCACGTCTACCTGAACATCACCTGCGAGTTTCCCATCAACTATGCCGAGCCTATGTATGGGTAAGTATCTTCAATACTCATATGCAACAACTGAATCTATTGTAGCTTCATCAATAATGACTACTGCGTCTATAATCATTCGCACGCCAACTCCTATGGGACACAGGCGTAACGATTAAGATACGGTAAATTATATACATTTGTTTCTGCTATGGATGGTAAGACAAGCAAGCCCTTCACCTGATGGTAAGCGATACGACCATTCATGACCAGAAACAAAACCAAACACCTTTAACTACAAAGCAATGCTTGATATTTCACTGCGCTTCAGGATGGCGAATGAAAAATAAAATGTTTAGTCTTAGTATGTCCAGTAGTTACAATGTCCTTTACACCGTTACCGTTCACAAACTTCACAAACTTATCAATACACTTACGCACCAACAGAACCCTCCCTACTTCGCCATCTGTACAAATGGTGGATCCATTTAAGCCAATTTTCGTACACCATACTAAGAAATAGATAATTGAATAACACCATTAAAAGAATAATATGTAATTTGTTCCAAAGCCTTGTTTTATTTCGTTCTATCTAATAACATAATTTATCAAGCACATGTAAAAAACAACAACAACCAACAAGAGTTAGGTCAAAAGTACCCTCAATCGAAAGGAATTACAAATAAGAAGATATACCTACATTGAGATAATATACTAGAGGGGACACTGCAAACAAAATGTTTGTGACAAAATGAAGGGTACGTTATATTCTGTCACGCCTACGAAGTAACATATCTTCCCTCTCGCTTCATTTTGTACCGGTGCGCACGCACCATACGCACAGTTTTTGTTCCCGATTTCCGCTCTACTATCTATCTAATTATAAAAGTTCCATTTGACATATCTCAAAATTGTGAAATAGGGATGATGTCAAATAAATCGGTTAGTACAATATCCGATTATTAACGAGATATCGATACTATTTGTTTGTATTTCTTAATCGATTACAGTTTATATTTTTAGTTTACATTATTTCGTTTTTTTATGTACATCTTTATCCTAATGAGACATCCACGATTGCATAAGTCACTTTAATATTAAGGAACAAAAGCAATGATTTATTTATTACTAGTGGCCCGGCCCACTGAGTCGAAATGACAATTTTTGGTGACACGATTTTTTTCGGAATTTCCAATTTATTTTGACGCCAACGGTTCGATATTATCATTCCTTACAATATTTATTCTTTGTACATTTTTGTTTAACCCTATTATATTGGCTAAAAAAAATATTTTAGATTTTTGATGTATGGAACGCACTATAAAACCCTAAATTTCTACGAAATCCTGCTAGATCCTGCGTTGAAATCTTATTTTTCTGAATCTTGGTCTGTTCTACTATATTTGTATACTTCGGACGTCTGTATCGACCTGCAATTTTTTCAGTTATGCAGTTCGAAAGAAAAGATAAAAATAAATATTTCCCAAAACTCTTTTTACGATTATCTTTAGTAAATTTGACACAAATAAAATAAATTAATCGAATAAATTAACAAATACCAAGGAAAACTTGTATAATTTATAATACGAAGGATACAATTGAAAGCCTTTTTCGATTGCTGATTCTCTTAGGTTTATATATTGTATTTACATAATGTAACTTCAACAAAGGACATGGCCAGTTTTTGTATGGCGCTGTGCCTAGTACTTCGAATCTCGTCTACATCAATTAGTTTTGCTTTGTTGGGGTAAGGTTTGTTCCAAGATTAATACAGAAAAGTTACAAAGCCTAGGAAGTTCAGGGTTTTTAGATATTTACAAAAACATATCTTATTTTCAGGTAAAATTTTGTAGGTTATCTGTCAATTTATTGAATCGAATAAAAATACGTTTACTTAAATACTTTATCATCGAATTTGGAATTTAAAGAAACTATTATTTTATAAGTTACACAAAATATACATCGAGACGTATTTTATTTGTGCCACAATGCCCTGAGATTCGAACCCGCGACCACCGTGAACATGTGGGCAGCCGCGTCTCAGCAGTCCGTTTACCAACAGGCCACCACATACACAAAATTATTGTTAAATTATTAAATTGTTAAATTATTGCCTTTTATTAAAATTATTATTGCATTATTTACTGATGGTTGTTCGGTGATAGTATGCTTTTTATTAGCTGATAATTCAGTACTTTTTAAAATTAGAAAACAACTGGATTAAAATTGCTCGATTATTTCTATATTTTTACCGATTATGCGTATACAAATCCGTTTGCATAGTCTCAACTCTACACATGGAAGACCTAACGACGTGACTTTGTAATGACGTCTAGTAAAAAAGTATGTTGTTTAAAATGGTTGTTTTGCTTTATTTAAAGGATTTATATTTAAATTTAGTTATTATGGATTGTAAATCCTGTAATAAAATAAGAATAGCTTCATAATTCTATGGTTTTACGGAAAGTTTTATTGAAATTGTGTGAGTTACGTCTTCACAAAGTTATTTATGATAAAAGTATGAAATGTCAAATGAGATTTCTTGAATTAGAAATACAATAGTATAATACCTCAATGTATACCTACAAAAAATATTTTTGCAAGGATCTTACCTAGACATGGTCTACAATTTATCAATAGTTCACAATCTCGCGAGATCGATTATAATGTAGCAGTATTAACAATTTTACGGTGACACATATATGAAACACCAAAAACAAAATGGGCAACAACAACCCACATATCAATCTATCATTCCGAAATTCTTCGATCCAACCACATACTCGTCAAATAACTCTCATACCCCACTTTGACAATGATAAACACGTTATACACTCAAGACTCCGTCAAACGCAAAGTTCACTAACACCCGCTCCATTAGACACGGGAACAATCCGAGCCCCGGGTGTTCCTTAAATTGGATTCTATAAACGAAGCGTGACGAAAATATGCAAGGAAACGTTTCGAGACAAGTTGACTTTGATAATGTATTTTGTTGGGAATTTCTGGAGATTCCTTTGAGATTCCGATACATATAGATAATCATGGAAAATTGCTATATTTGGAATAATTCCTTTGCGTTACACCAGGAATATCAAGATAATAATTAGAAATTAGTAGATTTAGAATGTTTCCAAGTCTCTCTAGTTTTTTAACGGGCTTAATCTTGGCAATACTAAGGAAATTTACTGGTGGTAGGTCTCTCATAAGCGACATGCCGCCTGGGTAGGTACCACCACAATGCCTATTTCGCCAAATAGCAGCGTAAATGCTCCGTTGTGTTTCGTATTGAAGGACACTGTGGCCAGAGTAACTACTGGACATATTGAGACATAACAACTCATGCCTCAGGATGACGAACGCAGCGAAATGCCAAGCATTACTTTTCAATCATGCTGTTTACATTACTACCACCATTATTTTTCACCCTCTGATATTTATCCTGCCAGAACCGAGCATCAGCACTAAGTCTTTCCTAGCAACCATAAGCAAAAAAAGCAGTCTCTTGTTACAAAATATCCTAATTTATCAATTTCTCCCACAGCTACATCGCCCCCTTCCTGCTTGCGACGACGATCGTCGCGAACACTCTCATCGTGGTCGTGTTATCTCGCAGGCACATGAGAACCCCCACCAACGTGGTGCTCATGGCCATGGCTCTGTGCGACATGTTCACCATGCTGTTCCCGGCGCCGTGGCTCTTCTACATGTACACCTTCGGGAACCACTACAAGCCGCTCAGTCCTGCCAGGGCTTGCCAGGCCTGGAATTATATGAATGAGGTGAGATTGTGCTTTTATTTTTTTGAGGAAAGAGATTTTAGTTCATCATCATCAACTCAGCCACAGGAAGTCCACTGCTGAACATTGGCCTCCCCCAAGAATCTCTACATTGACCTGTACAAAGCATGCATCCAGCGACTTCGTGAAACTTTAGCCAGGTCGTCCGTCCACCTTGTTGACGGGTGTCCAAGATTTGAGTTGTTGTATTATAATTGAAGGAATTGTTTCGGGGTGTTAATTGAAAGTTACGACAAATATAATTGAAAGTCAAATTCATAAATATTTTAAATTTTAAAATAGACTGTATTTTCTAAATCACTTTTTTTTACTGACACGACGATAAAACTGCTCTACGATTGATCTGCGCAAATACCGTACTGACAGAGTATCGAGTATCAGATGGTGATCCCAAGACATTCCATATATAATGGCCGATATAATTACGGCCTGCTAATGTGCCTCTTCACACTACTGCGGAAGGATCCAGGATTATAAGATGGAAAGAATACATTTGACGGCAAACAATTCCACAGCTTGACGCTACATTATGTTTTTAGTACATACATACATACTTTCATTTTATGATCACTTGAAATATAAAGCTTAATATGTTTGCTGCCAAACCCAAGTATCAACTAGAATTACGTTAAAAATTTCACTCAAAGCCACAAGAAATTACAGTTACAACATTCAAACTACAAGAATACCCAACGTTTGACGAGTCAAAGGACTCGCTATCGTCAATAAACTACGATAAATTCGAACGCAACCACTTCTTATTCCCAGCGAGTTCTCAAAGTGTTTTTCAGTAGTTCGCAATTTCGCAGTGACGTCAGCGCTCTTGCCGAAAGTAGGAGTTTTGCAAGTTCCAGAGCTGTAAAAATAAAAAAAACTGCTATAGAAAGTTTTATTCCGCTGGTTGGTCCCGCTCGGGTAGTTTTAATGCTCTGTTACGCTTCTATGGGAGCTGATTTTGGAGTTTTGTGAATAATATCGTCATTTTAAAAATGCTTTTTTGTTCGCCATTTTATATTTTCGTTGTAATTATGTGTGAACAGCTCTTAAGTCATAAATGATATACATACATACATAAACTCACGCCTTTTTCCCAAAAGGGGTATAATGAAAGACGCATACAAAATACTTAAAAATAAAATGGTTACAATAGACGGCCTTATCGCTAGCTGCGATCGCTTCCAGGCTACCTTTGGACGGACTGGATTATTGTGATACTGAAATATAGGGTCATGACCGACGGAAGCGTAACTCAACTGATATTTTTAAATTTTTACCAACAATCGGATTTTGTGCCCAAAATGGCGATAAATTCTAATCACAGTACGGGGATCGAACCCGTGGCCTCATTACACAGCTGGCGTCTACCCAACTACACTGCAAAAGATGTCAAATTGTAATAAAGCTACCCTTCTCTTTATGGGTTACCCTTCCCTTTATGATCTACCAATTATTGTTCAATTTTAACGTTTAATAATCGCAGGAGACGTTGAGACTTAACATCTTATGTCTCAGATTGGTGAGCACAGCATACCATCAAAAGCCAGAGACCAGAGAATGCCAATCATCGCTTTATTATTCATGGTTTTATTTGATTTTGCTACTGCTTATGAGCGGTCGTATCACTTACCGTCAAGCGAAAGGCATGCTCGTCTTACCATTCGTTGCAATAAAAAAAAACAGACGGCTGTAGATTCGATCACAACACTGAAGCATTTGTTTATTTTCTTCGAGTATTTGACAGGTTTAAAAAGTAATTTCTGATACCCAAGACTTAATATAAAGGCAGGAATAAGTTGTGTGAATATTTTGTATATTGTTTATTATTCTGGTCAGTTCAGGTTGCAATAAACAAAAAATATCTAGCAATTATTGTTAAAATTTAATTTAAAGTTTTTATGACAAGTAATTGTCGGTACAACTTCACAGAATCACAGGACACATAAAGTTCCGTGATTTGGCGTTCGGAGGTCGACGACCCGTCTAGACTGAGACGATGCATGCGACTGAATATTTCAGTGAATTTTCCATGTTATTTGGTCGTATGGGTGTAGTGGTAAAAGAATACAGATCTGTGAGGTCCTGGATTCATTTTCCATATGGACAGTCTTAGTTACTTTTTATTGCATTGAATGCCAAGACGAGCATGCTGCTCGTCTGATAGTAAGCGAAACGAATGCTCATGAACAGTAGCAAAAAAAAACAACACCTTCAATTACAAAGCAATGCTTGACATTCCATTGCGCTCGCCATCCTGAGACATAAGATATTGACTGACTGCAATGTCCTTTACACGACAGTGCTAAGATGTAGTCTCAATAAAACTAGTAGTTACTTTAGCTACAATGTCCTTCAAACGGTAACACACCAGTGCATTTACACTTTTATTTGAAGGGAGATATAAACATTAAAAGAGTATTAGAATAGCCTTTTTATTTCATGGAAAATCGAGCCTTATTCTTCTCTATTTTACCAAGATCCACCCAATACATATAGCCGAAAGCGTGTAATGGATTTCTTTGTCACAGTTTTTAATTCCTGCTTCTCGGCCGGCAAAAAAACGTAATCACCGTCTCATCTATTGTCGTATTGTGTGGTGAAGTGGCTGTCTTATTGTTCCGCCGTACCCGTAGTATTTTGCTTTTATGGTTCATCTTTGATTGATTAATTCCTCTTTTCTTCTTGTTTCTCTTGATCATGGGCATAAACAATTTATTACATAAATAAGGCAACATAAAAACGGTATCGTTAAGTGGGTTAATTCTTTATTTTCTTTTTTTACACTGCCCGCTCTTTCTCATTCTTTTAATTAATCTATCCCATGGTTTTCTGTACGACATTGCTTTTAGCGATAAGATGACTATTTGTACTTTTTATTTATTCTTTTTGTATCTGTATATTGTATTATTTTATGTGTATAATAAAGTTTTAAATAAATATATAATAAATAGATGGGAAAATAATAACTAGACAATGACCACAGCTTTGCATGATAATATGTCTGAAACATGCTGTCATTGATAGACGCGACAGCCAGCAAGTTACGCGGTATACGCGGGTTCAAATCCCAGGGCACACCTCTGACTATTCGAAGTCATGTGTGTATTGATAGTCAATCACGACGCACTAAAACGGTGAAGGAAAACATCGTGAGGAAACCTGCATACCATAGCGATTTATAAAATTTCTATGGTATGTAAGTCCGCCAACCCGCAATAGGTCAGCGTGGTGGACTATATTATGTCCTTACCTTACTCAAATCTCAATTGTACTCAGGATTGTAGAGGAGGCCAGTGCCCTGCACTGGGAAGTATATAGGCTGATACAAACACTACCCTTGATATATACAGGCATGAACTCTCGTATCAAACAAAGAGCAGGATTTGATGTAAGATCACGTGCAAATCGGAATCCCAAAGGTATCTCCGATATTTGTACGGTGAAACTTCCGCTAACAAGTTATATGCATTTCCCGGGACGCCGGTAACCGGTTATATCCCGTTTTATCCGGTTAAACCAACACTTATATCCGGTTAAAGTGAACCTGCGCGTCCGTTTATCGTGTAAAGCGACCTTATTTGATCTGCGATGAAATAGCGGTTGGAGATTTATTAAGTTAAAATTCCTTGCACGGAAGTTTTCTGTAAAGCTTGTTCTGTTATTGTATGGTGGATATTTTGAATGTTAACAGCAGTGTAAATGCACTGTTGTGTTTCGGATTGAAGGATATTTTAGCTAGAGTAACTGGACATATTGAGACTTAACATCTTATGTCTTAGGCGAGTGCAGTGGAATGCATGCAAGCATTGCTTTGTAGTTCAAGGTGTTGTTTGGTTTTGCTACTGTTAGGCTCAATTGCACAAACTAACTTTTTATTTATTTATTTATTTATACTTCATATACATTGTATACAAGGCGGACTTAATGCCAGAGGCATTATCTACCAGTCTACCTTTGGGTGATGCAGAGATGAGATCAAGTGGGCGTATAAATTTTTAGAAAAAAGAAAAAAAAATAGAATCATAAATAATTAATATGTAAATACATACAAATATAGGGTCAATACATAATATACTATAGTGGATATATATAGTTATGTGTATGAATAATTATGACATAAATATATCTTAAATATATATATGTGTATAAATATATATATATATATATATATACATACATAAATACATATAGTAATATATAAGTAACAAACTATTGTGATGATTCTGCAACTTCCTTAAGCAGTAAATCGCGAACCTTCCTTTTGAATGTGAAACGGTTAGTGGACGTCCTGATAACGAGGGGGAGCGCATTCCATAGTAGTATCGCTTGGACTGAAAACGAGAAGTGAAGAAAATTAGAGCTGTGAGGGGGACACTTAAGAAGAAGATTATTAGACGATCGAAGATTTCTATTATGATTGGCACCTAGAAATTGAAAGCTAGAGATTAAATAGGAAGGCGGAGAAGGAGATTTAAGAAGAGAGAAGAGTGTTGTGAGAGCACGCATACTCCGGCGTTGGCGAATAGGTAACCACTTGAGTTGAGAACGGTAAGATGATATATGGTCATACTTACGAAGGCCAAAGATGAATCGAATGCAGTTATTGAGAAGTCGGTCGAGTTTATTGAGAAGATCTGCATTCAGGTCAAAATAGCACACATCACCATAGTCAATCAGGGGTAGGATCAAGGTTTGCACGAGCATTAATCTGGTCAAGAACGGGAGAAAGTTTTTGAGGCGATATAGAGAACGAAGGGCACCAGTAACTTTTTGGCAAACGGAAGTGACTTGAGCGCGCCAGCTTAATGTAGTGTCTATGAGAAGCCCTAAGTCCTTTACAGTAAGAGACCACGCAACAACTGTATTATCAAAAATTACAGGTGGAATAATAGCTGTGTCCAACCTGCTTATGAGTCGTTGACTTCCCACAATTATGGCTTGACACTTTGTAGGATTGACTGTTATGCCATATTTATGAGACCATCTTCGAATGTGTTCCAAATCACTGTTAATTTTGTCGACTGCCGTGGATACACAATCGATACTTGTCTGAGCGTAAAGCTGCAAGTCATCAGCATACAGATGGTACGCACAATGAAGGTTTTGGGTAATGAGATTAATAAAAATTGAAAACAATAAGGGAGAAAGAATGCCGCCTTGAGGAACGCCAGAGTCAAGGTCGCACCAATTCGACGAAGTCTCACCAGTACGCACCGACTGCTGCCGTCCTCGAAGATAAGAAGAAAACCAATCCAGTGCATCGGGAGAAACCATTAGATGGGAGAGGATGGATAATAGGATGTCGTGACTGACGGCATTAAAGGCATTTGAAAAGTCAACCAAGACCAGCAAAGTGACCTTGGTGTTTTCCATGCCACCCCTTATGTCGTCAGTCACTTTGAGGAGTGCGGAAACAGTGCTATGACCAGGTCTAAAGCCAGACTGCAGCGGGCTCAATAAGTTATTAGCGTACACAAACCTGGAGAGCTGCTTGTGTGCACAGGCTTCAAGCACCTTTGATAGGAACGGGAGAATGGATATAGGACGGTAGTGAGTAATGAGGGTTGGATTTGTGACTTTAGGAAGAGGGATAACATAGGCTTTCCGCCATAAAGACGGAAAATATCCCATGCTGAAGGAAGAGTTTATTATGAAGGTAAGGGCTGGGAGGAGATGGTCTAGAATCAAGACTACCATGCGACGGGTGACATTGTCGCATCCGACGGCATTAGACTTGATGGATAGGATAATCTTTTTGATTTCATCCCGACTTACTGGAGAAAAGTGAAAAGTATCTATGTTGGGGTGAGGTAGGCTGGCTAAGAATTCCAGGGTTCGACACTTGACTTGATAATCCATCGATGAAGAGGATGAGAAGTGGCGATTGAGATCATTCAAATCCAATGTCCCCAGGATATCACAGCCTTTCTCCTTCCCAATACCTAGTGTCCTGAGGAACTTCCAGGTATTAGTAGGAGAGGAAGAGGAGATATTATCTAGAATATGTCGGCGTTTAGCGTTACGCACCATCTGGTTACACTGATTTCTTACAGCCTTATAGCGACTCCAGTTGTCCTCACTGCGGTCTTTTTTAAATTTACAAAAAGCCCGGTCCCTTCGTCTCATAGCCTTCCGAATATTGCAATTCATCCAGGGTGCCGGTGGACGCTTCAGTCTGATTTTCCTAACCGGAGCGTGGATGTCAAAAAGTGCAAGGACTTTGGCGTTAAAAATTTGCACCATTTCCTCGACTGTACGAGCGGCCATAAGGTCATTCCACTCGAGATTTTCGGCATCCCTAGTGAGTTTGCAAACATCCATGCGACCAAAACAACGCAGGTGCAGAACCTTAGGGCGGGATTTAGGAGGTTTAAGGATATAAGAAAGGAAAATGAGGTCATGATGGGAGAAACCAGGGGCAGGAAACTGGCCATGGCGGGAGACAAAGGATGGGGCGCAGGTGAGGATCAAATCTAGCCAAGTGTCTGATCCATTTATATTAGTGTGAGTGGCTTGAAGAGGCAGAACACTCAGGCTAGCAGATTCAACAATGTTCCACAGTTTACGGGAATTTGGTGAAGATTGGTCAAGGAGGTTGGTATTAAAATCTCCCATGATGATGTGGTGTTCATATTCAGACCCCAAGGATTCCAGAACAAATTCAAGACTGGAGAAGTAATCTATAGAGGGGGGACAATAAACGACACCGAGTATGGTTTTGGCTCCCTTGGCCCAAACCTCAAGGAAAATATACTCTGCAGTGACAGAAGTTAAGGAAGAAGAAGTGGCGACAATTTTGTAATTGAAATTACTTTTTAGGTAAATTGCCACTCCTCCCCCTCTTCTGTCAATTCGATCATTTCGAACGAGAACAAATCCAGGAAGGGGATAAGTGGTAGAAGAAAGGTGGGGCTTGAGCCAGGTCTCCGAAATCAGGACGGCATGAACGTTGGTGTTAGTGAAGGTTTCTAATAGGTCGCTGTAGTGGCTGGGTATGCTCTGCGCATTAATATGACACACGTTGAAGAGGTGACGAGATTCACTATCGAAAGTTTCCCGTAGCAGTCCACTGAGACCATCACCAGCAACAGAGCAAAAACTGTGATCACTGGATGAAGAAGATGATTCAATTGCAGAATAATAAGTTTCATTATCCGATAACATAATTAAATATATATATATATATATATATGACAATAAATAAAATATATATTAAAGAGTAATAAATACGTTATAATGAGCGTACTTAGACTAGCAGTACACACTCTCTGCACCACCCGCCAGCTAACACAATATGTAGACATAACAACAAAATCAAAATACGGAAATAAAATAAAAAAGTAAAGTAACAGAAAATAAACATAAAACGAAACAAAACAAAGTCACAATAACGGTATTAAATTAACATTTCATCACATGGGCTAAACATTTAAACATAACATAAACAAACATGATTGTTTTCGAACGTAGCTCAAGCTGTCACCCGGCAAAACGTCAAAGTCAATTGACATTTATAAAAATAAAAATAAACAAAATAAAGTGGGTACGACAGCGAGTCTTAACAAAGTTATAAATAAAAGAATATTTATAAACGTATTAAAACAGAAAACAGAACTTAACTCAATACAAATATAACAGTAAAGTACTGTAGTGTATGTGACTGTAGTATACGAGAGGAATTTTGCAAGATCAAATCACAGGTCATTGCTTACGTTGCTTCAAACTAGCATTGGATGTTCCCGCAGTCCCAGTGACGCCTCGATTGGTCGATGATGATGATTCCGCTACTTTGGGGTATTTTTTCATTAAAGCGTTCAAATCATCCATAGAAGTGAGCTTGCACCGGCTACCATCCGAAAGTTTTACCACGATTGTGCCATCTTGAGTCCAACATTCCCGCATACCAAAGTGCTGCCGCGCCCTGCCGAAGACCAGCTGCCGGGATCTTGTCAAGAACTCCTTTATGGATACGGAGGAGCCTCTCAACCTAGATTTGGCTCTCCAGACGGAAGATCTAAACTGCACGGAAGTGAATTTCACCAAGATTGGACGGTGGTGCTCTTTTTTAGGAGTCCCAATCCTGTGGCACGCTGTGATGGTGGAAGCAGAGATATCTTCAAGTGCCATTGATTTATTCAAGACTCCTAAAACTGAATCGGTGCAATCTTCACCAGCAGCTTCAGGGACACCCAAGATGAGAAGTGCCTTTCGCCGATGTCGTGTTTCTATATTGTCCACCATGCGAGTGCATTCAGTAATTTGGTCTCTCAACATACGAAGCATGGAGAGCATGATCTCTCTGAATGCACGAAACTCCTCAGCTACTCGTGCAACAGTGTCTTTGGCCGTACCACTTCCAACGTGCAGCTGTGCCTCCAATTCAGCCATCTTCCTGGTGAAAGACTCCTCTAGTTTGCTCTGAGTCAACTGTATATCAGCAAGTTGTGCCATTGTACTCTTTCTGCTACTTACAGGTTTGACCAATATTAATGAGTTGTGTTATGCTGGCAGGTGGTGTCTTCACAAGTTATGTCATATACTGAGGTACTTTAAATAATGTAATTAAAGTATATTTCGACAAACTTAACAGTCTTTTTATTGCAAATACAAATTTTACAAAAATTCGCGCAAAAACGGTTACTTATCACACCCACCGCCGAGAGAAAAAAAAAAGAAAGAAAAAAAAGAGAAAAAAAAAACTTTGCCTATACCTTTACCCTTGAAACTGTCAATTCCATACATTCGCAAGGTCAAATACTTCCAAATGTATGGCGATGACATTTTCATAGGCAAAGGTATTGGCAAAGTTACTTGGTGCAACTGAGCCTTAATGAGCAGTCGTATCGACTATCACGGCGAACGGCATGCTCGTCTTGCCATTCATAGCAATAAAAAAAAGTTTTTGTACGGTTAGACATATGCAATAAATGAGTGTTTAGTTGAGATATACTGGCGATATATAATTAGGTCTAAAGTTCTAATCGAAATTTCTTTTCCTTCTGATGATATTTTTTGCCCCTTACTTTACTTACATTTTGTGAAATAAATCTTTATTATTTACGTTATACGAGTAAAACTGCGTGAAATAATCACGTCATTTCTCGTGCCTTTTTGTACATCTTGGTTGATAACATATTATTTTAACTTATTCAAAATGTAGATAAAACTGTATGAAACTAATACCATATGCGTGAAACAAAAAAAAATGGTATAGCAGTGTTTAAACACACGACTCATACACGGCAGAACGCGTTTCAATAAAGGGCAGATAGATTCGGCGCTTTGGAGCGAAAATAGCAACACAACATATGTATATACATACACTCTGCCGAATATACACGCTAGTGATGGAAACTGTCCCGCCCTCACACCCACCACTGTAACTCCTGTGTCGCAGGATCAACAGTGGCACGCAATGTAATGACACCGAGCATAGTAACTCGGCGAATCTCCGGGAATGTCTAACTTTTCTTTAACCCGCAACGAAATTAATCATGAAGGAAATAATAGAATTAGCAAGTTGAAGTAGCAGTGCGCCGAGCACATAGCGCGTAGAACCGATGGCCGTTGGAGCCGTAAGGTTCTTGAGTGAAGGCCACGTACAGGCAAGCGAAATGTCAGACGCTCGCCTACAAGATGGACGGACGATCTGGCTAAAGTTGCAGAAAGTTGCTGTAAGCAGACCGCTTCCAACAGGTCTATGTGGAGTTTCTTTTGAGAGGCCTATATTTAGCAGTGGACTTCCTGTGGCTGAGATGATAGTAATGATGATGGTTTTCAGGTTCACTTATGATTAATTTTTATTAATAATTATTGGCTACTTGATGGTAGATTGTCAATACACACATGAGAACGGAAGTAATCTTTTGTAAAATAGTTTTAAATTGATCTTGTGTATCTGTTTTGTTAAACATATCAAACTCAATATTATTTTTGTATGCAGTATTATTGTTCTATTCAATTAGTTTGAAATCATATAAATTCCTTGCAGTGTTTACTTGGGATGTCGAGTTATTTGTCTGTTATTTTAAATTGAAATAATTCAATATCGTGTCCGATTTATAGAGAACACAAACAATGTGCTCATTTTAAGTTTTGTTTTAGGGAAAACTAAATATATAATAATGCCAACCCGCACTAGGCCAGCGTGGTGGACTACATGGCCTAACCACTCTCAATCGTACTCTCGATTGTAGAGTAGGCCCGTGCCCTACAGTGGGACGTATATGGGCTGATACAGTTACAGTTACAAATATATAATAGTGTTTAAATAATAGTCGGTACGATTCATGGATATTTAAGAAATCAACAAAAAAGACAGACTTCGTGGCGAAGTTGGTTAAACCGCAATGAAACGTGGAGCCGCGGTTTTGAACCCCGTACTGAGACAAATGTTTGTGTGGTCCACATGCATTTGTTTTGTGGTTGGAAATTTGTGAGAGCCAAAAGTCTGTTGTAGTTTTTGATACCCACGATACAAGACTTGATCTTAGTGTAATGTCAGAACTATAGACGTGACCGCTGGGTATATTTGTTTATTTATTAGTTTTTCAACGGCACCGGACTCGACCTTAATGAAATTAAATAGGACTATAAATATAACTATTGGGTGCTTCGATCAAATGAACATACACTAGATTATAAGCAACGGCCTAAAAACGGCAAGAGAAATAAGAGCACAAATAAGCGTGTGTTCTTGATTGTAGTATGGTCCAAACCATAATAAATCTTAATTTAAAGGAATAAGGTTTATTGTTAACTGAAGTAGATTATAATTTAAAACAATTTGCTTCATCTCGTAGTTCGAAATTCAAATGTATAAGTATAAGCAACGTCGGCCACTTTTGTCGTATGATTTTGTTCCGGACCCTGTATCTAGTATATATTTGATCGAAGATTGGGTGTCTTTAGTTATGTATTTGTTTTTCAGTACTATAATATAACAAAAATCACAATAATTTCAAAAACGGAATCTTTAATAAGAACCTTCAATTTTGAAAACTAAATAATTTCTAGCATTATAAAACAAACATTCCCAGATTAAATTCTCATCAGTTTAAAATTAATTCGAGGAATTCTCGAAAATGGTATGCTTAGTTAAAAATATATCTATTTCCTAGAGGATCCTCAAGTGAGGTTGACTCGAGGAAATACGTCATCAAATACGTCATTGATGTGTTAATAAGGTACAGATTTAACAAAAACTATTTGACATTTCAATATTATACTCACTTGAAAAGTGGCAGTCAAAATTTGTTATGCAAATAATAAACACTCTTTCCATAGTGAAAATATTTCCTCAAGTATTCGTTAAGTTAGGTCGCGAGCGGTCGCGAGGTACCTTGAGTTTGACAGTTGATTCTTTTCCTCAAGAAAAAAAGTATTGAATGACGTTGATTGGAGGAGACTTTTTTCAACTATGAATACAGATTTCCTCCAAGTAAGGCCGAGTGGAGTCGAGAAATTTTCGAGGAACGTCTTAGAATATGGATGTAAGGACTTTTTTAGAACGCAGAAAATTGAGAATAACTTACTTTGGAGCTCCATATTCTTATGCAAATGAAAAATGACAATCATTTATTGAATCAATAAAATGTTTCACATAATTTAGATTTCATTTTGTTTTTCTACAATTAATTTAGACCTTTTTCACTGGAGAATAACTTTTTCTTTTATTGCATTGAATAGCAAGACAAGCCTGCCGTT
Source organism: Hyles euphorbiae (assembly GCA_023078785.2). NCBI lineage: Eukaryota > Metazoa > Arthropoda > Insecta > Lepidoptera > Sphingidae > Hyles > Hyles euphorbiae. Next base: position 6,548,163 of record CM041052.1, on the reverse strand, counting down.
CACCTGATGGTAAGCGATACGACCGCTTGACATTCCACTGCGCTCGTCATCCTGAGACGTAACATGTCAAGTCTCAATATGTCCAATAGTTAGGAGTAACTTAATTGTGGAGACAACACAATGTCCTCCAAATTGAAAAACAACAGTATATTTAAACTACCGCGACATTGTGGTGGTACCTACCCAGGCAGCCTCTCACACATGAATAACCTACCACCAGTGAATTTAGATTTTATTTTGTTTTCCTAGAACTCAGTTAAGAAAGCAATTTTCACTGGAAAAGAATAAGACTGCCTCTAGCGACGTATGTACTACGGTATTCTAAAGCTAAAGTCTCGGATTTGAATCCCCGGTCGGGCTAAGTGATATAGCATTTTCTATTCATTATCAACCTGAAGTCAGGAGATGGAGCCCGATATGGCGATATGCTCGCCCCCTATCACATCATAAGACGATACACACTATGTGAAATGTGTGTGTCCTGGCACGTCTGCCTACCCCTTCTGGAAAAAGGCGTGAGTTTATGTATTTATGTAATAACTAGCTGTTCCCGCGACTTCGTCCGCGTGGAATTTAACAAAAACTTTATTTTTCTAAAATAAAAGAAATTTTCTAAAATAAATGTAGCCTAAGTTACACCTTATTATATCAGCTACCTGACAATAAAAGTCCCGTCAAAATCGGTCCAGCCATTTCAAAGATTAGCCGGAACAAATAGACAGACAGACAGACAGACGTCTGTCTGTCTGACAAAAATTTTTTAAAGGTCATTTTCGGCACAGGTATCGTGTATATAACGATATGTAGTTGGACATTTTTTTTTATTTTCACTTTTAAAACAGACACTTCAATTTTATTTATATGTATAGATATACACACTACACAAACCCATTTGCTTCAATAAGCTGTGCGGAGGAAACGAATGTCGGAAACTCTTATGTCCCTCGCCATTTGTCTGCAGAAGCAATAACTCCTTGCATTATTCTACGATGTTGTTCGCAATAAACACTGGAAGTGCAAACATAAATATCCGTTCACTATAAAATATCTTTGGAGTTTTCTCTCACAGTATTTCAAGACTAATTCAGGAAATGAACCAGACAAACCAGTTTGCAAGAGTAACTACTGGAGAAAATAAGACTTAACATCTTATGTCTCAGGATGGCGAGCACAGTAAAATGCCAAGCATTGCTGCTATCAATGGTGTTTTCTGGTTTTGCTACTGACTATGAGCGTTCGTATCGCTTACCATCAGGCAAATGTCATGGTAGTCCGCCATCCACAACAGTAAAAAAATACGCCTAACAGTCTTTTGCATAGTCCTTTGACTCTGTATCCGACTTTTGGGAGTTATTTATTATTATTATTTATTTATTAAGCCCAACAGTCACATTCATAGTCCTGACCCTACACTAAGATCGAGTCTTGTGTCGTGGGTATCAGAAATTACGAAAGACTTTTAGCCTCACAAACACCCAGACCAGGAACAAATACCTGTGAATCAGACACACATTTTTCTCACAGAGATCAAACACGTGACGTCCTTCATAGCCGAAGTCTCATAAACTGCCCAACAGAGGCTGTCGTAATACAGTGAAGGCTACACTACTGAAGGTCCATACAGCATACTAACAATAATTCGTTCTTCCACAGATAATACCCGCGATGTTCCACACGGCTAGTATCTGGCTGACCCTCGCTCTGGCGGTGCAGAGATACATATACGTGTGCCACGCGCCTGTCGCCAGGACCTGGTCAGTATAACTCCTAATAATATCCAAAGAATATCCTGGGGCCTACTCTCAAAATTCGAAACAAAGTTCGAATCTTCGGACGATCGAAGTTTATGATGATACGAATGTACCTACATAGACTTGTGGTCGTTATAGACTTATGGTCGTTATAGACTTATGTTCGTTATTTACTTATGGTCGTTATACGAATCCGAACATTTACAGAGTACATTCGTATCGTTATAAACTTCGATCGTCCGAAGATTCGAACTTCATTTCGGATTTTCATAGTAGGATCCCTGTCACGCGAACTTCCTACTTTGGTATTTCTCGAGAAATGTGGCCTGTCCTTTAAACAAAGCTTAAAGAAAGAAAGAAAAAATATTAATTGCTAGCACATTAACAAAAATTATAAGCACGAAAAATTGAGTTTGAGCAATTGAGCTTTTATTCTTGTGAATTTTCATCATTGGTGTAAAAATGACTCTGCATCGGTAGTTAACATGTAAACGATGTTAGATATGCGCAATCATCGATTAAACCCATAGGTGGCAGTTCTGGAAAACGCTTTGAAGCTGAAAGCCATCGCTCTAATTGCTCTCAATCGTGTTGGAAGCCTGCGATTAAATCATTGTGCGCCTGCATAAACCAATTGCTGGTGCTGTAATTAATATTTTATGCCTCTGTGGCGTAATTGGTTAGAACCTTAAGGTAGGTCTCTTATATGTGAGAGGCTGCCTGGATAGGTACCACCGCAATGTATATATCGCCCGCCAAACAGCAGTGTAAATGCAATGTATTATTTTCGGGTACGGGTATTTCTAAGATTTAAAAGTATCTCCCAATATCTGATACCCACGACGTAATATAAAGTCAGAACTAATGTAACAATTTTAGCATTGACAAAAATAAATGGACAGGGTAGTGACATTGTGATAATAGATCGATTGGCGCGCCGGGCTATACTTGTTGACGTCACCATTCCGCATGACGATAACCTTGTCAAAGCCGAAAAAGACAAAATGTCTAAATATTTAGATTTGGCACACGAGGTTACCGACATGTGGGATGTCGACTCAACAATTATTGTCCCGATTGTCGTTTCTGCTCATGGGTTGATACCAAAGAGCCTCGACCAACATCTACAGAGGCTCTCAATCGGCGTTTGGGTCAGGAGTCAGATACAGAAGGCAGTATTGCTTGACACGGCACGTATAGTGAGGAGGTTCCTCACTTTGGGGTCCTAACCACCGGTGGCTTGGGTCTCGAGCCTCGCCATTGTTGGATGAATTTTTATATTTTTATATGTATTTTGTTTTTATACTATATATATATATAAAAATGAGAGATTTAAAATAAAGAGAAATAATAATGGACAGGGTAGAAAGCACTTCAACCTAAAGTTTTTCGGCGTAAGTGGTGCGCACGCTCCAGTACATCTTTAATGGAGCGTTAATGAAATTAGCCGTCCCTAGCAACCATTTTGAAAATATTTGCTTCTATTACAGATAGTTGAATACAAATGAAGATATTATTTTTATTAGTTTAGACAAAATCTATTTTATTTAACGCGATGTTCACAGTCATCTTCCAAAGAAGAATACCCATTTATGGTATCCGTAAAAATATCATTGATCTTGATACCTATAATCATCGATCAAATATACACCAGATACACAGTTCCCTGTAAATTTTCTGTTAAAAAGTGGCACCGATGCATTGAAACAAAAAAGTAAACAAAAAGATCACGTATTCCAAATATATTAACACAAATTCCACCTTATTCCTGAAGCTTCTTAAAGTAGCTTTTCTCATAATATTGTCTAAAGTTCTGCGACATTTTAGAAGCAACGGTCCGTGCGTGACTGAAGGCGAAAGAGTGCTTAAAGCACTCTTTTTTGGTACCATTTCCTAAGCGCTCATGTTGTATCTAGTGTATATTTGATCTAAGCCTATAGTGCTATTTTATATGCATGGATGGTGGTTATATGGTTTGGCTTAAAACATTTTCGTGCTTTATCCCGGGCAACAGATTTGTATAAAACAAAGTAATTATCAGCAAAGGAGAAAGCCCATTTTAGTATGAAACTCAGTATCGGTGCGAAAATTATTGTCCCTCGATGAAACATACTTTTTTGTGTACGGAAAAATATATATTTTCAATAAATATAATCATAATTTATCCAGGCCCGGAGTTTTTGGAGAATATAGGCATTATTCTTTACTAAAGACCCTATCGTTAGTATTTTAAATCAAAGACTTTTAGTTACTTTCTTTACCCTCCGTCTATCGAACGGGGTTAATATGGGATCACGAGACAGATTGAATAATTTAGCAAAATTCCTGACATATCTATGGGCATCGCATGCCTTGATCCAAAGAGACATTCTCGACTGAGCAAGGACTACGGAATGTAGGGACGCTGAATTCCTCAAATACGTTACGTACATCTATTGTACTATGAAAACAATCTGGTATGGAAATTAATGGTAAATACTCCACTGCCAACCTGTTCACGGTGGTCGCGGGTTCAAATCCTAGGGCAAACCTCTGACTCAGGGTATGTGTGTATTGAAAGTCGCCACGCACTGTAACGGTGCACAAACAGTATGATGAAAACTATTTATTGTTGGTAAGGGCAAAGTAATACTTGAGATACCACTGCGCTCGCCATCCTGAGACATAAGATGTTAAGCCTCATTATGTCCAGTAGTTATTTTGGCGACAATGTCCTTCAATCCGAAACTCAACAATGCATTTACACTGTTGTTTGGCGGGAAATAGACATTGCAGCAATAACGGAATTCAATTTTGCAGAATATTTTTTGACACAGAAGTTTTTTAAAATACCACTACATTTTTATTCAGAAATCACTGTTGTACAGTGCATGTTCTAGTTAATGCTGGCAACGATATAAATATGTTATATGTTTTTTTTTGCAGTATAACCCAAAAATATCACAATTTAAAGTCCGCTTTTAACCATGTGTAGCCAGTAACGTGTTTATTTTAAATAATTTAAGATAAATACTTTGCGGCCTCAGCACAAACAAACACGCGTTTAGTATAGGCCGCAATTTGTTTTGGCGTCGGGCGCCTCGTTAAAATGCTGTAAAACTGTAGAGATGGGCTCATATTGAATTGAGGCCGAATTTTCGTGTTCCAGTTTTATTTTCGGGTAAAATATTAAAAAGTATAAGTAGTGTAACGGGTAAGAAAATGGGCATTGATTCAATAAATGTATCTCTTTCTTTCGTTATTTATAGAATATTTCAAAAGTTCCATCTGTCGATCGATTTATGACATAGTTTACACGCCAAATAGATACAATAATAAATAGACGCGACAGCTTAAATATGATTTTTAATACCTAAAATTCTAGAATACATATCAGCCTGTGCTATACAAATTAATATTATATAGATTTTACAAGCAAAAACAATGTGTAGCCTCAGTAACTTTGCTCAATGGCACAATGGCACAAAATGCGATGCCGTACAACATAGTGTGAAGTGACATCGTGGCAGGCCGGCATAATTGTATCGAATGGCTCTTTCTCTGGACGGCATTTGCGCTTGCCAGGTGCCATAAATTGCAGTGCAGTTATTATGCAGGGCCAGTTTTAAAAAAATCTCTAATCTTCATCGATGCGAAATTGTTATCCGTCGCCAGTGAAATGTGCGATACCAACAAACACAGACTGAACCCGAAATGTGATACTTGGGTGGGTAGTTCAGCACTATTATTGGTTTTCATTGAGTACCTCACTTGAATATACAAATGCGAAATCCTACATAAAAGTTCGTATGTAACAAAACCGAATCTGCAATTAGGCCGAAATACCGAATCCCCACTCTATAAAGCAATAAAACGGTATTTTTCAGGTATGGTTCGATCAACCACACCAGATGGTACGCAGGTTTCCACGAATTAAAGAATTCCGATGTTTTCCGATACGTTCCTCGTAACTGAGTCATTGGAATAACAAGTTTATTACTAGTTGCTGGTAAAAACCTTGTTTTTTTGTAGTTTTGATGAAGCTAACGTGTTTCTGAAGAAGGAAAAAGCAAAAACATACACACCTTTTTCCCAGAAGGGATAAGCAGAGGTGACAGAGCACACATATTTCGCCTTGTATGTTTCGTCCCACAATGTGATCAAGGGCGGATCCAGCTTTTACGCCAGGGTCATATAGTTCATGTCAGAATACTGGGTCCGATTTCAATACTCCAATTCATACTTTTTTACTTTATTTATCGACATACAAAGAATTAAATGTGCTTATAAATTTTATCAACAAGATAATTAAATAAGTTTTGTCAGTCTGGGGCCAGCCCAGGGGGGGTCATGACCCCCATGACCTCCCCCCTGGATCCGCCCTTGAATGTGATAAGGGGCGAGCCTATCGCCAAATCGGGCACAAATTCCTGACTCCTAGCTGATAATGAATATAAAAAAACAGTACTACTTTGTTCGACCCGGGATTCAAGTTCACCGATTTGCAATCATACCCTAGTACAAAGGCGCCACCAAAAAACTAAAAGAAAAATAACAAGGCGTAACGTGGGTGTCCTGGTTGCCCCTCTGCCTACCCCTTCCGGGAAAAAGGCGTGGGTTTATTGTATCAGCCCATATACGTCCCACTGCAGGGCATGGGCTTCCTCTACAATCGACAGTACGATTCAGAGTGGTTAGGCCATAGTCCACCACGCTGGCCTAGTGCGGGTTGGCGGACTTACATACCATAGAAATTCTTATAAATCACTATGGTATGCAGGTTCCGTCATGATGTTTTCCATCACCGTGTTAGTGCGTGGTGATTGACTATCAATACACACATGACTTCGAAAAGTCTGAGGTGTGCTCTGGGATTCGGACACGCGACCACCGTGAATATGTTGGCAGCCGCGTCTAGTCCGTTTACCAACAGGCCACCACGCACTACCTCCTTTTGCCTTCTACATAATCTAAAAGCATGAATTTGTATTAGTTTAAGATTGATGTAAGAAAGCAATAAATGTTTTTTTTATTTATATATTTATTTATTTATTTATGTATGTTTTCCTTCACCACAACAGTATAAGTTACACGAGATAAAAAATAAGATACAATGTAAAAAAATCCCAAATTATTCTTCACACAAATAAAGAATGACCAATAGAAAAAATCAGGCTATTTTGGACACCACGTACCGCCTCCATTAAATAACGCTTTTACGAGTTTTCCCTTTATAAAATAATCCATTCTTTTCCACCATTCCGTCAAAATTATGTTTACGTGACCCCGCTCTTACTAAGGGTTTTAATATCGTGTTTCTAGAAATTATTGTTTATTATCGAGTTAGCTGTTAATTGATATGTTTTTTTTTATTGATACAACAAAGTGCAAATGGACAAAATATTAATAGACATATATAGGGACAATATCAATATTAATAAAAATATATTTTAAAAAATTAAACCGTCTTCAAAAGCCAGCTAGACGTCCATTAAGCTTTATAACATCACACTACGAACTATGCGAGTAAAACCGGGGGCAGATCTGATATCAAGGCCGGCACCGACTTCAAAAAATTCTTGGCCTATTTAAGTATTTTAGGCCTATTAAAAAAATGTTTTATTGCCATTATGAAGACTGTTTAAAATTTTGAAATATTTTTTTTAATTACTTAATTTGCTCTCTCTCTTTTTATAACAAAATTGTTTCTATATGGTGCGAAAAATGAACAAATAAATAATAAAATACCAATCGAGTTCCAATAGTAGTGCCACAGCAACATTCTGACACAAAAAGTGCGATTCGTTTACGACTCGTAATAAAACGGGCTAGTAAAACGCGCGAGTCTGTGTTTGTCCGGCGTTTAACTGCGTGACCGCGTGCCCAGATATAACTAGGCACCACTAAGATCCACATGATTATTAGAGCCTTTGACTAATAATAATGTACGAGTACAACTCTTTTTTTTTGATTAAACTGTATTAGTCCATTTCTGAATGAACCCTTTCAAAACGCTCGATTTTGTGGCGCAATTGCTTGGCAGCATCCAGGTCTTCTCGTATCTACATACATACACACATACATGTACATAATAATACATAAACATATCCCTTTCTCTTAGGGTAGGGAGAGATATCCGCCGACCGACATTAGGCCGGCGTGGTGATATACAATGGCATACATGAAAATGATAGGTAATGTAGGTTTAGGATTGCGTGACGTCACTTATTATAAAATTAATACGAATCAAATAATTTTGATTTCTAGAATCAAATTCACTGCAATTTATATCTTAGACCACATTTTTACATCGATGTCTGTTAATCCCATGCCATCTCGAAGTCAGATTTAAAAAAGACACTCAAGATTGTGAAATTAATCACGAAAGTAACCTATAAAAACCCAATAAACTACATTTTACAAGCTTTCATTAACTCTAAACCAAAGATGTCGAAATCACAGTTTATAACTGGCGAATGGCGGGCTCTTAAAAATGGGTATAATCGTTAAAATATTGTATTAAAACGCATCTGCGGTTTGTCTGTTTATTGGCACTTTAAAAACACATTCCGTTTATTTTGGAATATTAAATATGTGGTATTAACCTAAATTATTACATTTTATGAGTGGAAAATTGATTAAATACATCGGATTTGTCGGCGGCCATTTTGGATTGCCTTGTTCTTTGCTTTAACACATCAAAATGAAGCTTTCCATTCGATGTGTATTTCTTTGAGAACTGCTGTTAATATTTTTAGTCAGATTTTATCACGGATTTGGTTTATTTTTATATTCCCGACATTTCGATTAGTTACTTCAAAGCTTTAAGTGTGTGTCACAGGGGGGACTGAGATATTAGTCATCCACTCAATGACTGTTTAAATTTAACTACCCTTATTTAACATACACACATACATAAAATTACGCCTTTTTTCCAGAAGGCATAGACAGAGGTGCCAGGACACCCATATTTCGCCTTGTATGTTCTTTCTCAAGATGTTATAAGTGGCGTACTTATCACCATATCGGGCACAAATTTCTGACTCTGGGCTGATAATGCATAGAAGAATCCAAAATCACTTCGCCCAACCCGGGATTCGAACCGAGACCTCAGCTTTGCTACTATACCCTAGTACAACTACGCCACCGAGGCAGTCAATATATACCGTTATTTTACAATTATAAAACTATTACTGGTGGAAGGTCTCTCATATGTGAGAGGCCATCTGGGTGGGTAACACCGCAATATCTATTTCTCCCATGAAACAGCAGTGTAAATGCACCGTTGTGTTTCGTATTGAAGGAAATTGTAGCCAGAGTAACTACTGGACATATTGAGACTTAACTTATGTCTCAGGATGGCGAGCGCAGTGGAATTTTGAATTATGAGCGGTCGTATCGCTTACCATTAGGCGAACGGCTTGCTCGTCTCGCCATTCAAAGCAATAAAAAAAAATGTTTATTTAAAACCTCCCTGCCTCCCCCAGGTGCACAATGCCTCGCGTGATGAAATGCCTGATCTACATCGGCGTGGCGGCGTTCCTGCACCAGCTGCCGAGGTTCTTCGAGCGACGCTACGTGCCACACGTCACCGTCTGGCACGGACACTTCGAGGAAGTCTGCCGGGTAAATATTATCTAATTGCATGGAGACTGTCCCGCCCTCACACCCACCACTGTAACTCCTGTGAGCCAGGATCAACAAATACGCAATGTAATGACACCGAGCATTGAAGCTCGGCGAGTCTCCAGGAATGTCTAACTTGTCTTTAACCCGCAACGAAATTAATCAGAAAGTTAAATTAATAGGAGGTGTTGGAAATAAATTATTTTCCACTTCCCTCCGTGCAAAGCGGGCAAATTTATGCATAGGTCCGACAAACGAGCAATAAGATCACCTGGTTGTAAGTGATCTGGAACTGTACTGTATCAGCCCATACACATCCCACTGTAGGGCACGGGCCTCCTCTACAATCGAGAGTACGATTGAGAGTATTTAAGCCATATAGTCCACCACGCTGGCCTAATGCGGGTTGGTGGACTTACATACCAAAGACATTATTAAAAATCGCTATGGTATACAGGCCACAACGCACTTTCAAGTATGTGAAAATAGATATTATAAACTATTAAAGGTGTCGTTATCCGATTAACCACCGGCTTACCTTTTGTACTGTTTTTTGTTACTTCTGCTCGTCTCTTGACATGCGTTCCTCAGTGTCCGTGAACTGTATATTATATTTTTTCATATTAAATCTAAGTTAATCCTGTTTACTACATACTTCATTCTATTATCAAAGATAAACCCTATCAGATCAGGTTATTAGTCCAGCACACTTCCACTGCGGCATTCTTCTATCAATTAAGGTCAAAGAATGATGAACAAAGAAATTCGTCTCACTATTTTTGGCAACATCGTTATACTGCTTGAACATAAAGCGGTTTGTAAACTTATTCGCCTAACTAAATCTTCCTCTTTGAAAATCTTCGCTTTTGTGATACTAAACCCAATAACCGTTTATACAACGATAACATTTTTGAAGTATACTTTAAATCGCATAAGCGAAGTCAATCTTTGTTGTCTGCTGAAATATCGCGAGTATAATCGCTCAAAGTCTTTATTTCTTAAGATTAAGTTTCTGTCTAGTCTGATAGATACTTAGCTGTGATTAAGCGTACGTCGGCTCGGGTTGAGGTATGGGCTTAACTTATTAATACACCGTTTATTGTGTTTTATTTAATGATTGATTCCATGTATTAATTTTTTTTTATAGAAATTTCTTTTCAATCCAAGATAAATAGTGAAACAGCTTAGTCATTTCGAGTAACTTTGACCACACTGTGATAAAATTTAATTTTAAAACACGGTAAATAAAAATAATATATTAGAATGTGTTACATCCAGTTCTTATTCATCTTATTTCCGATAATATAATAAATACATCGACTAACAATAGACATGACATCGCGTTAAAAAGGTATTCAATATCACAGGTTTGCGAAAATCATCCCTATTCTTCAGCCCATATGGTCTCAAAACGACTGGCTTTTATTTACACTCGCAAGTACACGGATAAACCTCATATTTCTGAGAGTTTCCAACTTCCGCGCCGGGTCGGAATTTATATTATACTCCATCAATAGTTGGACCTCCGGTTTCAGAATTAACGACCTTATCTGGCCCATTACTGTAGAATGGAACTTACTGTAGAATATATTAGTAAAATGGCCTCACTTTTGATGTTTAATGGTACATACAAACCGCTGTCATCTTTTGTTTAGCAACATCATATAGGTGTTCATTTATTTATGAAGTTGTTGATGTATATATTTCAATTTTTTTTATATACACATATAATATATACCTATGTAATACTTGTAAGTATTGGTATAAATATATAAACTTACTAGCATTTGCTCGCGGCTTCGCTCGTGTTTATTCTTAATTAGGTATAGTTTTTGGGGCTTCTTTTGTTTAGCGTGTGTAAAAAATTAGGGCCAACAAAACTTCTTTGTACACAATATTCTTAACTAATCTGTCATTAGGCGCTATAACTATGAAGCTATTGGGTGAATTTACTCGTGAGCAAGCAACATAAAACTGAAATGCTAAATTGTATTTATCAAAATCCTATCTAAACGAACGTCTTCATCATATTAGCTCCAATCTTTAATTTCAGTTCAATCAGTGGAAAATCTAAGAAGATTTATACAAACTTTCATCCCCAATTTTATCCCCTTTGGGGTGGAATTTATCAAGATCCTTTCTTAGGGGATGCCTACGTCATAGTAGCTTTATGCATGCAAAGTCTCAGCCCGATCGGTTGAAAACTGACAAAGTTTCATACAAACTTTCATCCCCTATTTTATCCCCTTGGAGGTAGAATTAATCAAAATCCTTTCTTAGCGGATGCTTACGTCATAACATCTACCTGCATGCCAAATTTCAGCCCGATCCGTCCAGTGGTTTGGGCTGTGCGTTAATAGATCACTAAGTCTGTCACCTTTGAGTTATATATATTTAGATTATTATTCATATTTTATACTTTCTTTTCTTTTCAATTAGTATTTATTGCGAAGTAGCTGACGTCCGTATGTCACCCAGGGTGACCACTGAAAACGAGCGTTGTATTGTGGTTCAAACACAGCACACTTTGATCAAAATTTGATCGAAGACTGCACAGCATAACGCTCAGTGGATATGTATGTCACAGCTACGATGCGAAATGCATATTTATTTATTTATTATATTACCTATTCTAGCTTTAAAATATTTTGTTCGTACCTACCGAGGTACGTCATATGCTGTTGTGACAATTAAACACTTTTTTAAAGTAAAACTATTATTTACGGATTTCATCGCATATTTGGTTTCAATATTTTACATAATTTAACTTTCCGACGTTTCGATTACTTTGCAACTTAAAATCCGTAAATAATAGTTTTATTTCAATGTGTAATATTTGCATGAATCAAAGAACCAATTGCGTTTTTTTTTTACAAGTCCTATGCACAGCAGTGAGCGTATGAGGACTAATTTAACTTGTCCAATAACTCACACAATACTTTCTTCCCCCTAACATAGCCTAAACTAACTTAACAGAAACAAACGAGTTTAATAACAACGAAATTGAAATATAACTAGTTTTCTGCAACTACCCTAGGGATTATATTTCTTGAAATTAAATCACTGTTCGCTTGTAAAGGTAACTGTCCATTAGGGGCGAAATAGAGCATTTGCCAAGGGTGAGCGAACCAGATCCCTTGTGTATTGTTTGTAACAAATTTCATTTGAAATGGTATAGTGGATGCGCAGCATTAATCTTGGAAACGAACGAAATTGACCGTAAATCAATTTTCCATTGTTCATCAACTCATTTTAATAGGGAACTTATATAATAGTAAATCTTTATTATGAGATTTAATAGGGTTGTCGGGTGATCATTTTATTATTTCTTACATATTTAATATCTACTTTAGAACTGTAGATTTAAAAATAATTTGACATTATTTTACAATATTTGGCAATGTGATATATTGACATTAAGCACTGAAGGTGACCTCTACGTAATTTCTTTTAGAATAATAATAATTTATTTGTATCCAAAAAGTGAATTATGTACAGTATGTCTTATTTCTATTGGTCCCAAACTAGGCGTGCCTGAATCTTGGGAGCCAAACTATAATATTAGATGGATATACGTCATATTTCTCCATATAACTGTATTTCGACTTTAGTCTATCGTAATTTAATATCTACGAGGCCGTATATGGGGCCCTATTATATAAATCCGAAATTCGAATCTTCGGATCGAAGAATGAATGATTCGAATATATCGGCAATCCGAACATTTACATTTTTATTTACTATATTCATCCGAAACGAAGTTCGAAATTTCGGACGAACGAAGTTTGTGACGATACGAATGTACCTACTCTGTAAATGTTCGTGTTGCCAATTTATTGGAATAATTCATTCTTCGATACGAAGATTCGAATTTCGTGTTACAGAGTAGGTTTCGAAACGAAAAACGTCACGAAGATTCGAACTTCGTTTCGGATTTATATAGTAAGGCCCCTGGACTGCACTCACCACAACTTGTGTTGTTGTCTCTTTATCGCTCCGATTTATTAGATTTTTTTTTAAATATATTTCAAAACGCTGACCTTTTATATTGTTACACGTTTAAATCAATTTAAATTATTATCACTCATAGTAATCAGGTTGTAATTTAATGGTCTCTACCCATTTAAAAACTAAGGATAGGCCATTTAGTACATTAAGAATTTCAAAAAGGTAGACCGTAAAAATTAAGTTCGTGGTGGCCTGTTGGTAAACGGACTAGACGCGGCTGCCTACATGTTCACGGTGGTCGCGGGTTCGAATCCCAGCGCACACCTCTGACTTTTCGGAGTCATGTGTCATAGTCAATCACCACGCACTAAAACGGTGAAGGAAAACATCGTGAGGAAACCTGCATACCATAGCGATTTATAAGAATTTCTATGGTATGTAAGTCCGCCAACCCGCACTAGGCCAGCGTGGAGGACTATATGGCCTAACCACTCTCAATCGTACTCTCGATTGTAGAGTAGGCCCGTGCCCTGCAGTGGGACGTATATGGGCTGATACAGATACAGACCGTAAAAATTGCGCTAAAATAAATAATAAATTAATAATAAAATATAATATATTTCGCTTGTATATTAAATATTTCATCGAAACGGTGATAAAAAAAATATATCTTAATTTTTATTAAATTTTCTGTTATAATACAAGCAAGCAATTTTAAAATCGTATCGAGCGACAACTAATTCCAATAACACTCCATTAGAGATGTTCTGGAGCGCACGCACCACTTACGTCGGAACACTTTACGCGCTTTACGCCCTGTTCATATATTTGTGTCAATGTCTCTACGGATCACGTGGCAACCCTACTATCCAGTGCCCTGGGATTGATTCATTTAGTTTACTGTTAAGCTGCAAACTTTATTGGAGAGGAATTAAGTTGAAAATTTTCAACGAAAACTATATTATAATTTTTGTACTCATTTAGTTATCAGGATTAAACTTCCAAAGTCTTAGGGAACAAATTATATAGAAACATTTCGACAGTTTGTGAGTTTGAAGTTTGGGAATGCTATTAAAGCGTTTAGGGCTTAAACAATCTTTCATTTAGCAAATTCTTTGGTTCGGTCCTACGTGATTTATAGGTAATTTCAAAAAAGAAATATGTACCATCTAATGATTTGTGTATGTTGCCTGGAGTATTTTCATTACAAATATAACACATGGCATTAAAGTATCCTATTTGTTCTCGGTACCTCTCGTTACATCTGCCATGATTTCAATCTGGTTTCTTAGATTTACGTGAATATTACTCATTGAAATCATGTTCTTGGTTTATTAATAACAGTAAAATAGTCAAGTTGAGTGTGCGTGCACAAGTGCGTGGTGGCCTGTTGGTAAATGGACTAGACGCGACTGCCAACATGTTCCCGGTGGTCGCGGGTTCGAATCCCAGGGCACACCTTTGACTTTTCGGAGTCATGTGTGTATTGATAGTCAATCACCACGCACTAAAAACGGTGAAGGAAAACATCGTGAGGAAACCTGCATACCATAGCGATTTATAAAAAAATTCTATGGTATGTAAGTCCGCCAACCCGCACTAGGCCAGCGTGGTGGACTATATGGCCTAACCACTCTCAATCGTACTGTCGATTGTAGAGGAGGCCTGTGCCCTGCAGTGGGACGTATATGGGCTGATACAGAATACAGTCAAGTTAAATTGCAACAGTCACTGAGCGCATGACCTTAGTCACCACGACCATGACCACGAAAGCTGTACAGTAACAGACGTTGGTGACAAAAACGAAATATTGAACTAAATCCGCTGTAAATTCCGTAAATAACAGTTTTATTACAAATTTTTTTTTTGAAAATTACTAAAACTGCCTAAGTGTATTTCTATTTATCCTGGTTCACAGAACTTGCCTTACGATATAAACTAATAAAGGAATTTTATGTCCAAAGATCGAACCCGAAAATAGACAAATCCGGTCAAAGGTTCATCGAGACGCCCACATTTAACTTACTTTGGATTATTTTCGGGATCGACCTTTAGACATCCACTAATTTATTTCTTACTTTGGCTACTAATATTTGGATGAATAGTCGAATGCTTTCACAAGTACATATCATTATATTTATGTAATTTACTTATTTCAGCATCTTTATCAGCCCATCCTCGTCCACTGCTAGACATGGGCCTCCCCTATTACGCGATACTGGGCTCGATCTTCAGTCCATCGTCTCAAACCGCTATCAGCCATCTTTCGAATATCGTCACTCCATTTCTTACCCCACTTATAATTTTCTCTAAAAGAAATAGCTCATACATCCCACCGCATGGCAGGAGCCTCCTTTAGTCGAGAGAACGATTGTGAAGGGTTAAGCCATATAGCCACACTGGCATAGTGCGTGTTGGTGGACTTTACATACCAAAGAAATTCCCACAAATCGTTTTGGTATGCAGGTTTCCTTACGATAATATGAAAAATCAGAGCTGTGTCCTTTGAACCCGTGACCAACATGAACATGTTGGCCAAACGTGGCTTGGTCCGCTTACAGGCCACCAAGCACTTATCGCCAACTATCCACTCATCAAGGTTTCTCTGTTATTTTAGAACGTAATATGTATTTGAATATTTTGAGTATGTATGTAATGAAGATTCTCATCATTTCCAGATCGAAATGGCGCCATGGGTGCAAGCTTTGTCCCTAGACGCTTACTTCATCACATACTACGGGTTCCGAGTCCTGTTCGTGCATCTAATCCCCTGCACCTCGCTGGTGGTCCTCAACGTTCTTCTCTTCAGAGCTATGCGCACCGCTCAGATCAACCGACAGAAACTCTTCAAGGAAAACAGAAAATCTGAATGCAAGAGACTCCGCGATTCCAACTGCACCACTCTTATGCTTATCGTGGTCGTCACAGTATTCCTAATGGTTGAAATACCCGTAGCCGTAGTCACCATACTACACATTATATCTAGTACGATAGTAGAAATCCTAGACTACCATATTGCTAATATATTAATTTTGATTACCAATTTCTTTATCATCGTCTCTTATCCCATCAATTTTGCCATTTACTGCGGCATGTCTAGGCAATTTCGGGAGACGTTCAAAGAGCTTTTCATTAGAGGTGCTGTTACTAGTAGAAAAAATGGCGGATCCAGCCGATATTCTTTGGTCAACGGGCCTAGGACGTGCACAAACGAAACGGTACTTTAAATTTTGTAAATATACATTTCTTATGACGTAGCGTAAGATTTTTGGAATATTTATTGTCTTAGTGACATATCAAGACGGTCTAAATGTCAATCGGTTGACGCCATTTTGTTTAGTGTTGTCAGCACAGAAAATATTTAAAAAAAATCAACGATATAAATTAAAATTTGAAATGTTTAAAGCCTAAATGTAATCTAGTTTGCGTGATTTTTTTATATTTTTGCTATCGTAGGTAGGTACTTTTCGTGGCCGTGTATTCACTCAATCGATTTAGTTGAATATTCGATAGGCTGGCAACACGGCCTGCGGATGGATGAGCCCCCATTCATGAAAAGTACAAGATTTTGTAAATAAAAAAAGGAAATTTATTTCTCAATGTTAGATATAGTGTTTCATTTATTAAATGTTTGTATAAATTTATATTGTGTAAGTAGAGAAATGTAAAAAAAGTATATAAATCACTAATGAACGTTATGTACTACGATGTTTATTGCTTGTTTCTGTTCCTGAGTAGATTAGACGGAGTTTATGTACCGGTGGACATTTTATAACAAACGCACGACGAACAATGGTATGTTAGACGCATATTCAATAAAAAACGTGTAATTATTGTTGTTTTTTATTTCTACTTTCATTTAGGTTATGTATATAGGAGACTGTCCCGCCCTCACACCCGCCACTGCAACTCCTGTAAGCCAGGATCAACAGTGGCACGCAATGTAATGACACCGAGCATTGAAGCTCGGCGAGTCTCCGGGAATGTCTAACTTGTCTTTAACCCGCAACGAAATTAATCAGAAAGTTAAATTAATAGGAGGAGTTGGAAATTAAAAATGTCCACTTCCCTCCGTGCAATGCGGGTGACAAAACATTGAACTAAAGAGGTAAATAACCTCACAAAGAGACTTTTACAGCCGGAGAAGCCAGCTGTAAAGCACCACGGAATTCATTATTACATATAAATGGGACCTATTGTGTGAGCTGTTATATTTGATTCCAGTAATAGGTATGGCAAAAACGCCGGAAAGCACGGAAATTCGTCCTAGTCTCCACTAGGTCCATGTAGTATACGACTCCGGATGATATCTGCATACTATCAAACATGATTTTACGCTCATTTTGCCAAATACTACACTCCCAAAGTATATGATGCGCGGACTGTTCATATTCGCGATTAGGTGTTGAACATGGGCATGCAGGCGAATCAACGAGCTTAAAAGAGTACAATTTAGACTTAAAGTTACCATGGCCCGTAAGGAACTGTGATACGCAATAATCGACATCTAGCCAAGTCTTTGTCAAACGATCACGCACGCAAGGAAAATATTGGTATAAATGACGTCCCTTCAAAGATACCTCCCATCTATTTTGCCATTCATCTAATAGTTCGCTATATACCACTGAAGGCGGTTTAAATAATCTGTCAACTTTTATAATTTCACGTGGAGTTAAAAATCTTCTATCCATATTCTCCCTAGTAGAGTAATACATGGCGGCGCGACGTTGCACCTCCAGATCGACTGGAAGTACACCCGCCAGGACAGGCAATGCTTCGGTACTAACAGTTCTATATGCCTTACACAAGAATATCAACGCCAAACGTTGGCTCTGGAGCAGTTTTCTTCGCACAGCACCGATAGTAGCCCTATCAGCCCATACGGGGGATCCATAACATATACACCCTAAGTAAGTTGCTCCATAGATGATTTTTAATGTATTAAAAGATAATCCCCACGTTGATGTCGATATTCTTGTCAAAGCGAAAAAGTTCCTTTTCGATTTTTCCCCGACGTTCTTAATATGCTCAAGAAAAGAAAAATTCCTTTCCAAAAATAAGCCAAGATAGCAAAAAGATTCCTTTCTCTTGACAGTTGTATTATTAAACTTGATACGTGGTGGCGATTTTAAGATTCCTTTAAGAAGTAATTGGAACGTTTTATGTGGTGCGAACTTTAAGCGATTTCGGTCACCCCACTCAGATATTAATTTTAAACACGTGTCAGCCATACTTTCTAATCCCGACCTACTATTAGACTGTATAAGTAAGAGGCCATCGTCAGCATAGCCCGTTAGTGAGCATCCCGATGGTAAGGGAATAGACAGGAAGTCGTCAAAGCCAAAATTCCACAAATATGGACCTAGAACCGAGCCCTGTGGGCAGCCCATTGTAAGTGGCTTCGACACGGCATGGTGGGTAGGTTATGTATATACCCAAACCTAACCTAAGCTTATGCTAATCAGTAACTATGTACAAAATTAATACCTCCTCACTAAAAGATCCATACAATAAATATGCCCACGCTCAACTTAATAATATTATAAGATGTTAAGTCTCAATATGTCCAATAGTTACTCTGGCTACAATTTCGGTCAATCTGAAACACAACAGTGCATTCACACTGCTGTTTGGTAGGAGCAATAGACGGCCTCTCACATATGAGAGACCTTCTACCAGTATTCCTATGCCAGTATACCGACTTAAACCCCTGTTTGGCCGTCACAAATATTATGGGCGCCACTTTACAAAAAGCGTTTGAACCAGGAATCGAATTTTGGACCTCATAATTTAGGGATATACATAGAATGATAAGACAAGCTACAAGGCTGCTTATGTAATACTTAATATTTTCTGCCAGTCTTCCTTATTATAAGAGGGTAAAGCCAAAATTTGCATAATCCTGATTACATCTTCGAATGGCCCGATGAATATGAAAAAATAACATGGAAATATAGAAAGTGTTAGGCTTGCTACGCGTAAAAATACTAAACTGGGTAGATATCATCGCAATGCCTGTTTCTCCCGCCAAACAGCAGTGTAAATACTCCGTTGTGTTTCGGTTTGAAGGACATTGTAGCCGGAGTAACAACTGGACATATTGAGACTTAACATCTTACGTCTCAGGATGGCGAGTGCCGTGGAATGCCAAACATTGCTTTGCAATTCACGGTGTTATTTGGTTTTGATACTGTCCATGAGCGGTCATATCGCAATGAAATAAAAAAAACTACTGGCACATTGTCTCACATCTACTTTAAGACACAAGTATTGTGTGGTGGGTATCAGAAACTTTGCAGTTCGCTGCCACTGTAGAAATCATTGGGGGAGGTCTGTGTTCAGCAGCAGACTACCTGTAGCTGATGGATGGATGATCAGAAAATACGGGAGACTTTGTATTTGTAATAGTCACTATTTACGGTTAATATGTGTAACATTGTAGTAGAATACAATTATTAATATTTATCGGCTCGTTTGCTATACACCACGTCTTCACACCCCGTTCCGTCCTCCACCTCTATGATTTATATCCTTCTATATCTATCTCACTCACCCTTGGTTCGCGTAGTGTATAGTTCGAGACGACAGATGCTAATATAAGAGTATGAATTTATCAATACACTACAGTATTTAATGTCGAAGTTAATTTGTTACATTTCTAACAGTAGAATTTAAAATTGATTGTAAAATAAATATAAATACACTTTTTTTAATACTTACTAGGGTGTTCAATCTTTATGTAGACTTCATTTTTTTTTAATAAATCTTGAGGCTTCTAGGACTACCCACTTAACTTTTTTTTACATCAAATGTCATGACGGTGTAGTGGTAAACAAGATAAGTTCAGTTCTGCCAATGTTAAATGTGCGATGAGTACTAGTGTGTTTTGATGCTGTATATACGAATATTGATAATAATATTCGTTTTTTCATTGTCAAATACGTGGTGTATCGACAGTATACTATCATTAAAAACAAAGATTACAGTACAAGTAGTGAAATAAACTCACATTCACATTTATTAACAGTTGAATTTATCTTTATTTTATTGAATTACATACAAATAAGTGACTTATTGGTAATTATGTGTTTAAAAAGTGTTCAGTCTACTGATACTGCAGTTGGCGAAGTCTGATGGTAAGTCCAGAACTTTCTAAATAGAGTTTCGACTAGCGACATACACACACACAAGAACAACTATCACAACTAGACACAAGAATGCTAGCCTATTTAATCCTTGTTACATATTTTTGTATTGTCATGCAACTTTTCCTGTATGATTGTACATAAGATTTTATTTTTATTATTGCATAGTTCTGGCAAACGAGCAAACAGGTCTCCTGATGGTAAGCGATCACTGCCGCCCCTGAACATCAGATAATTTTTAGCGTATTTAATTTAAATATTTGTTGATTTTCAAGGTACAAAGTGTGAATTATAAGTATTAATACTAGCAGTCAGATGCAAAATACGTGTATCTCGATGGATATGGCTTCTATACTATTCTATCCACTTGGAAACCATCTCTGGTTACCTTTGGTATGCGACATCACATCATCGCTACACCCATTGAGCTATTATAATAGAGCGGACATCGGGAACAAAATCTGTGTGTATTTTGCGTGCATACAGGAACACAGTAGAGCGAAGATAATGTTACTGCGTAGGCGTGGCAGAGACAGAAATAGAAGTTTCGGGAAGTTTCGCGGCCGCCGAAATAGCCGAATAACAACTTTATTAATCACGCTTCTTAATGTTTATATTCAATTATAGGAGCGGCGAACATAGCATTTTACAAAACATACAATTCCATAAATCCCAAAAGTCCGTTACCATGGACACGGGAATAAATCTCGAGGGATGTCAAACTCCTTCTCGAAATTCATTCCCGCATCGTCCGGAAACGCCACACCAGGAGCAGTACGGTACCGTTCATTTTGTTACAAATATTTTGTTTGCGACTGCCTCGGTGGCGTAGTTGTACTACGGTACGGTTACAAAGCTCAGGTCTCGGGTTCGAATCCTGGGTTGGGCAAAGTGATATTGGATTTTTCTATTCAGTATCAGTCAGGAATTTGTGCCCGATATGGCGATAGGCTCGCCACCTATCACATTGTGGGACGGAACATACAAGGCGAAATGTGGGTGACCTGGCACCTCTGCCTACCCCTTCTGGGAACAAGGCGTGAGTTTATGTATGTTTGTATGTATGTATTTTGTTTGCAGTGTTCCCTCTAGTATACTATCTGAATGACTACACCGAGCACATTACATAAGTTAGGACGAAGTTGTCATGCGACACCTAACTGACCCATTAAGTTTGAGCATTTAGTGTGAGGTATAGAGTGGCAGGTTGCATAATTACTAATACATTTTATTATTAAGAATTATACATATTTGTACGCAGTCGTATAGAGAAGCTATCCCATACTAATGCCTTGTTTGAGTTTGGTAAAAGTTGAAACTAAATCGCTGCAGCGTGGGAGCAAATTAGTCGTCTAACCAAACAGTATAACCATGCAGCGCTAGACCGCTTTCAGGGTGTAGTTTTCTCGCGACCAAAAGGTCGAAAGCACCGTGAATTTCATGGCGTGTACGCGTTTTTTACTGATTTGTGTGTGGTGCATGTACCGCACCTACTGGGACACATTTTTCACAAATAACATCTTATCTAGTGTAAAATTAACATCGAGGTTTTTTCAGTTTCCATACTTTGCGTAGGGACCATCGCTTTGTTGCATTCATTCTTATCTATGACGAAACATTGGAACTATTTCACACACGTGTGACAACAAAACCTCGCCTAATGACGTCACACCGACGCCCTACACTTAACATGTGCAATAAAATTTATTATTACAACGATAAAAATACCCAATAAGGTCACCAGCGTAATTTTATTGACCAATTTTATTAAACTATGTCACCTATGTTTATGAATAAGGGGAAATATCCATGAAAATAATATTGCTGTTTTATGTACGTACGTAATTAGGCCCTGAAGAACTGATGGCAGTTGGGTCTGAAAGATTCTAGAGTGGAGGCCACGTACAGGCAAGCGAAAAGTCGGATGCCCGCCTACAAGGTGGACGGATGACCTGGCTAAGGTTGCAGAAAGTTGCTGGATGCAGGCCGCTTCCAACAGGTCGATGTGAAGATCCTTGGAAAAATCCTATTTTCAGCCGTAAACTTCCTATTACTGAAAAGAGTCCGTTTATACAGCTGGCTTCTCCAGCTGTAAAAGTCGTTTGCGATGTTATTTACCTCTTTAGTTCAATGTTTTGTCACCAGCTTTACACGGAGGGAAGTGGACAATAATTCATTTCCAACTCCTCCTATTAATGTAACTTTCTGATTA
The DNA here is from genome assembly GCA_023078785.2 of Hyles euphorbiae. Classification (NCBI taxonomy): domain Eukaryota; kingdom Metazoa; phylum Arthropoda; class Insecta; order Lepidoptera; family Sphingidae; genus Hyles; species Hyles euphorbiae. Next base: position 6,525,502 of record CM041052.1, on the reverse strand, counting down.
ATTTCGTTGCGGGTTAAAGACATGGTAGACATTCCCGCAGACTCGGCGAGTTTCAATGCTCGGTGTCATTACAATGCGTGTCACTGTTAATCCTGACTTACAGGAGTTGCAGTGGCGGGTGTGAGGGCGGGTCAGTCTCCAGTCTCCTACTGAAAAGAGAGAGAGAGAATTAGGCATAGAAATCACTGGCACGTAAAATGTATTACCGTGCCCCAGTGCATCTCTAGTGGAGAATAATATTAGTACAGATGGTGAAATGTATAAAGGTGAAAATATTTCCAAAATTGATAATACAGAAAGTAATAAACTAAATATATAGCGCAATTAAACAAGCCTCGTTGGTTATAAATATGATTCGGTTACGGCGAAAAACTGAGTTTATATTTATTGATAACATTAAAGGGACATAATGCATGATTGGATTTTTACTACACCGTGTTGATTAATAGGCGTGATTTTATTATTTCTTTTATTTGCCATAAGTAATGGTTCAGTGGGTCAGTAAACGAGCTGTGGATTATGTAGTAGTTTATTTAAACTTGCAGATTTTTATTGCAAAAACTGTATTTATTAATAAAAACTTTATTGCACACCACACAAATGAACAGAAATAATAACAAAAAGCGCTTATACATGTGTAACAAACGGCGGTCTTGGATCACATCAGTGTAAATGCACTGTTGTGTTCCAGGTTGAAGGTCACTGTAGCCAGAGTAGCTAATGAACGTATTGAGACTTAACATCTTAGGTCTCAGGATGGCGAGCGCAGTGGAATGACAAGCATTGCTTTGTAATTCAAGATGTTATTTGGTTTTGCTACTGTTCATGAGAGATCGTAATGCTTACCATTAGGCGGACGGTATGCTCGACTTGTTTAGAAAATACAGGATATATCAAGACTGCCACCGAAAACGAAGCCGGGTAGTAGTATTTTATGACTTCAGACACAATGCAACGAATTTTACAAAATAAGCGATATTTTTTTTTGTTATATTTTTCCTCGTCGTCCGTGTCGTCGTATTATTAAATACATAGTTTTTTTCAAAATTATATTTCGTACATTTCTGTTTTTTAAGACACTGGTACGCAAGGGCTTACATTATTATTTTAACAAAAACTGTAGATTTACCACACAAACACGATGATATTTAAATAAATCACAAAAAATATTAAGAAATTTAGTTGCATTATGTCTGAAGTCACAAAAACTACCACCCAGATTCGTTTTCGGTAGCACTCTTGATATACATTGTATAGAGGTTTTGGAGAAAAATGGTACAATTGTGACTGACGAAACATGAATACTTTTTGCTCCATACTTGTTTGCAGTTGGTACAAAATGTACAAGCAAAATGTAATTTAATTACGGGGAAAAGCAAAAACAAACATATAAATCTAATTATTTCCTTTCAATACAAATATATCAGTCCCAACACGGTCTAGACTAATAAAGTCAACAACAGCTCCAATAAGACTAATTGAATGAATTCATGTATGAAGGTAAATTAGTCGCCAGACGGTCATTATGAGCCACACAGACCGATCGATGTCAATAAACCTGTTTTAGATACAAATCGGGACTAACGATGTCGACTTAAGTAGGGCAAATGCACTCATAAGTACGTTGAAGCTTTGCCATGCACGTGCAAGTTCTGTATTGAACTTTTTACTGGTGGTAGGTCTGTCATATATGAGACTAGCAGCCCGGCCCAAATTCGGCCGGGTACAAATAGATTTCTGTACAATAACATGTACGTATTATACATATAAACCTTCCTCTTGAATCACTCTATCTATTAAAAAAACCGCATCATAATCCGTTGCGTAGTTTTGAAGATTTAAGCATACAAAGGGACATTGGGACATAGGGACAGAGAAAGCGACTTTGTTTTATACTATGTAGTGAAGCCGCCTGAGTAGGCACCATCGCAATGCCTATATCTCCCGCCAAACAGCAGTTTAAATACATTGTTGCGTTTCGGATTGAAGGAAATTATAACCAGAGTAATAACTGAACATATTGAGATTTTACCTATATACATATTTATTTAAAGCTATATCTATATAATACCTGCTTTCATAAACTAACTTATACATATATATGTAAATCCACTACGATCGAATTTTGTATCGTGGTTATCGGGAACATTTTTTTGATAAAATACATTTAACCAGCTAGAAGAGTAATATTCGATATCTCTAGTCGAAACAAAGTGGAGGGAAAGACCTGCAAACGAACCCAGGTGACATTAAAAGTAATTTTACACAATACAATTTTTCAAATCAAACCAAATATTTTTATTGTGGATATGTCCACAATAAAAATATCATCATCATCATCATATCAGCCACAGGAAGTCCACTGCTGAACATAGGCCTCCCCCAATGATCTCCACAATGACCTGTTGGAAGCGGCCTGCATCCAGCGACTTCCTGCGACCTTAGTCAGATCGTCCGTCCACCTTGTAGGCGGGCGTCCGACACTTCGCTTGCCTGTACGTGGCCTCCACTCGAGAACCTTTCGGCCCCAACGGCCATCGGTTCTACGAGCTATGTGCCCGGCCCACTGCCACTTCAACTTGCCAATCCTATGGGCTATGTCGGTAACCTTGGTTCTCCTACGGATCTCCTCATTTCTGATTCGATCTCGTAGGGAAACACCGAGCATAGCCCGCTCCATGGCTCGTTGAGTGACTTTGAGCCTTTTAATGAGGCCCACAGTGAGAGGCCACGTCTCGGTGCCGTATGTCATCACTGGTAACACACAACTATCGAAGACTTTCGATTTTAGGCACTGAGGTATTTTGGACGAGAAGACGTCGCGAAGTTTCCCCGAACGCTGCCCAACCGAGTTGGATTCGCCGATTGACCTCTCTCTCGAAGTTGGACCTGCCTAACCGGACCACTTGTCCTAAATAGACATATTCGTCTACAACTTCGAGAGTCGAGCCCCCAACTCCAATGGGGGTGGGCACAACATGGATATTCGACATGATCTTCGTTTTATCCATGTTCATTTTAAGACCCACCTGTTGGGAAACTCGATTAAGGTCTTCGAGCATAGTGCTAAGGTCTTCCAGCGATTCTGCCAAGACTACAATATCGTCGGCAAATCGAAGGTGAGTAATATACTATATATAAATATATATATATATATATATATATATATAATAAAAATATACATACATATATACATACATAATTTACGCCTATATCCCAGAAGGGGTAAATAAAAATATTTGGTTGACATAAGGGTGATTATACAAAAGTTGGGTAACTTTTGAGGATATTTTGTTTACTATAATAATTAAATCAAATTATAACAAATTCGGGTGCATATGATGACAAATCTAATGATTATATTGTTCCAAATCGGGCCAGTCACTTTTTAAGTAAATTATGAGATATTTAAAATTTTCTGAATTTGACTGCCAGGGGATTGACGAGGCTAACATAGTACTGATAAAGTACACAATTTTCTAAGAATTATAATGAAATTTAATAAGAATTAGTACAAATCTCTTAGTTTTAATAATGGCACATGTCTTTTAAGTATTCAAATCACTTAGTAACAATTAAAAATAATTATAAAATTAAAATAAACGTAAATACCAATATCTTCGGCAGCTTTAACTGATTTTAGCGATTTCATTGTCATCGGAAAGAACATATACCTTGTGGGACCAACTCTTCTTCATTGAAATGCCTATCAACACTAAAAATAAACAAATAACTAAAATATTTTATAAAAAAATAAAAACCGACTTCAAAACAAAAACCACAAAAAATATTAAAATAATAAGTACCACTGCAAAGCAAAAAATAATATTTATTTCATTGTACTTGTGCATGTTGATTAATTTGCTTAATGACTTGACTAGCTAACAAATCAAAATATATGCGTAACTTAATATTTTATTATTTTTTGGTTTTTAGTGGTTTTTTGTTTTGAAGTAGGTTTTTATTAAAAATTTTAGCTATTTCCTTAAGTACTGAAGTTTTTGTTTTTCTTTGTATTCCGCTAATTTAATGGGGCACTTTTAATTCTGGCCAAGCGAGCCTTTTCGGCTTCTCTTTTTTTTCTAATCTTCTTCCCTAGTCAAATTGCTTTTAGTGTGCCGTATGATATTCTAAACTGAAATATAAAATAGAAATGCTTATACACGGTAGCAATTAAGATAAAAGTGCTCTAAAACAACAACAAAAAGCAGTATTATGGAGACAATTAAATCCTCTGGCGCGATACCTGACAAAGGACTGACGCCAGCGGATTGACGAAAAAGACATAATTTGAGGTTATAATCAGAACTAATGTTTTTTTTGATAATTTCGAATATCAACAAACTACATTTTAACAAATCATAGTTAATTATGTATAAATGATAATAAACCTCAGATTAACAAGAATATAACGACCCACCACGGGACTGAAATTTTGACTGGCTTTGCATGTGTATAGAAGACAAACACAACCCAAGAACTCGTACAGTTATGGCGGCCGTCAAATTGTGCTGCCCGCAACTAACTTCATTACCAACATTAATACATAAACAGGGATTTGACCTTGACTCGGTGATATATGGCGAGAATTTCAAATTTAAAGAACACACAACGGACTGACGGATGAAAACAAACACAAAGTTTCTTATTTTTTTTTAAATAAATTGGAGAACATTGCATTATGAAAGTTGTAGTATATAATACTATGTTCATCACAAATTGTAGTAAATTAGTAAGTTTTCTTAAATCAATGATAATGTTTAATAGATAGTCACTTGATTGTTGGTTTTCGGGATTGTGACATGCCAAAGGACTGACATTTAAAGTATTAATTTTGTTTTTTTATTAACTTGTATTTAAAATGAATAAGTGAAATTGGGTGACCATATAAAGGACTTTTCATTGTTTTAAAATAAGTTGTTATTTCAATAAAATATAATAAGACTTTGTATATATTGGCTGATGACAGCGAGTTACCCAATTTTTGTATATTCACCCATAAGCTGTTACAAATTGTTTTTTTCCATCTACGATATTAATACTAATAAATTCGAGTAGGTATTATATTTTATTTGAACCTGTCTACTGCAGGGCATGAGCCTCCTTTACGACTTAGAGTAAGATTGAGAGGGATTACGCCAAAAATTACAAAATTCCACAATGCTGGCAAATATTGCGTACTTTTTCATACTTTCTTTCGGCTTTGCCGCATGATTTTTTTATCCTTTACATCCTTGTTATGACAATCTCCAAGGGTATCAAGTACAAGTAACAATTGGTTATAAAAACTTGCGGTCGACTAGTGCCCGGGGACCGCTGAAACTTTTAATAGAATCGATTAAGGCCCCTATCGCAATATATTTCCAATCGAACTTGCGCCGTTGAGCGCAGTTGTAGTTTCAAAATAATGTTATGTTTGCTAAGCCACAAAAATAATAGGGTGTGTGCTGTAATAAATGTAATATTGTAGAAAGATATACTTACTCTGACTTTTCGGAGTCATGTGTGTATTGATAGTCAATCACCACGCACTAAAACGGTGAAGGAAAACATCGTGGGGAAACCTGCATACCGTAGCGATTCATAAGAATTTCTATAGTATGTAAGTTCACCAACACGCAATAGGCCAGTGTGGTGGACTATATGGCCTAACCGCTCTCAATCATACTCTCGATTGTACAGGAGGCCCGTGCTCTGCAGTGGGACGTATATGGGCTGATGAAGAAGAAGAAAGATAGAGATATCCTTAGCAGGCCGGCATAATTGTATCGATTTTTTTTATTGCAATGAATGGCGAGCCTGATGGTAAGCGATACGACGCGACCGCTCATGAACAGTAGCAAAACCAAACAACACCTTGAATTACAAAGCCATGCTTGGCGTTCCATTTCGCTCGCCATCCTGAGATATAAACTGGTAATCTGAATATGTCCAGCAGTTACTCTGGCTACAATATCCTTCAAACCGAAACACAAAAGTGCATTTATGCTGTTTGTTGCTTGTATTTGGTTTAATCTTTACACTTTTTGACTTCCCAATGTTTCAATTGCTTTACAGCTTTCGTGGTCATAGAGTAGACTGTAAAAATAAATCCAAATCCGATAAAATTCGTAAATAATAGTTATATTTAAATGTGTTACATTCGCGTAAATCTATAAAACCAGTAGGAATCTGACAGTCTCTGTGGCGCAGTTGGTTAGACGGCTGTGGAACGAGAAACCACAGGTTCGATGCCCTCGCAGACATTTTTTTTGTGTGCTCCACAAGTATTTATGTCAGTTTCTGGTACCCACGATACAAGACTCGATTATAACATGCGGTTAGGACTTGGTTAGGACTATGTATGTGACTGTTGGGTGTATTTTTCAATTTAATTTTCGCCTTGCTATGCCCTTAATAACCCCCTTTATATCTCTTCTCTTTATATATATCCTTTGCCCTCCCTCCCGCTCCCTCCTGAGATTCTCATCTGTACTTCAGGTATTTTAAAAGGAATGAAATCGTTTCATCGCTCAACTGTACTCATAAAACTAGTTGGCAGTAATTTACCGCAGCAAGTTGTGAGCGGTTCCAAGTTTCTCCTGGATTAATTGCATAGATGAAATTCTAGTGCCAACGCTTGATGCGCTTTTTGAACTTCTGCATTAATTACACTTGATCTTGAGCGTCTTGGAATAAGTGGTAATATCATATTTGAAGGTGGAACAGAATGTTGGCAAGTTTTTACGTACCTTATTTTTTATGTACCGGGTATATCAAGACCGAAAACGAAGCGAATTAGTAGTAACTATGACTTCAGATACAATGCACCTAAACATTTCGTTTTTTTTGTATTTTTTTATCTGTCTGTATCAGCCCATATACGTCCCATTGCAGGGCACGGGCCTCCTCTACAATCGACAGTACGATTGAGAGTGGTTAGGCCATATAGTCCACCACGCTGGCCTAGTGCGGGTTGGCGGACTTACATACCATAGAATTTTTTATAAATCACTATGGTATGCAGGTTTCCTCACGATGTTTTCCTTCACCGTTTTAGTGCGTGGTGATTGACTATCAATACACACATGACTCCGAAAAGTCAGAGGTGTGCCCTGGGATTCGAACCCGCGACCACCGTGAACATGTTGGCAGTCGCGTCTAGTCCGTTTACCAACAGGCCACCACGCACTTCGTATTTTTTTATTTATCATCGTATTTAATTCTCCCTAAAATACTAATGTACTCGTATAAATAATATATAGCGGGACTGTTAGCTCGATAAAGCTTTTTAACCCGGAAGTAGCAATATGCAATACTAGTATTGTATATATTTATGTATATACAGTAATGCACATACAGAGCGCATCAAAAATAGATTCATACTATTTCCAACAAATACATAATGCCAATAAAAAATGAAGTAGTTTACATAAAATTGGCCAATTTTCCCATCGTCAAGTAAAATGTACTATTCAAAGTTTTTACTTGACTGAACACAAACATGCACACTTGGAAAATATTACTGTAACACCTGCCATTTTTCATTTGTCCATGTTCTATTTTATTCGATGAATAGTTTTATATTTGACGAAAGAAAAGTCGTTCCTACAATAAAATACCATGCCGCGGAGCAAATATTCGTCATCTACACAAATATCGTTGTATTATAAGTGTCTTAAATTATATTAAAAACTCTTAAATACTTTTATTAGATTTTCTTAATCAACTTTTTTATTTTTTAATGCAACACATGCCTATACAAGTATGCCATTCCCCTAATGGTAAGCGACATGACCGCGGCACGTACACTGTCCATAAGCGGTACGGACAGTAGCAAACCCAAACAATACCATGTAATACGACAATGCTTAGCATTCTACTGCGCTTGCCATCCTAAGACATAATGGACATTACATGTTTTATCTCAATATGTCCAGTAGTTAAACATAATTATTGTTAACCTTGTCAATGCTATTACAAACATCAATTTTGTCTAGTCTCAATCATAAAAGGAAGTTCCTTTATAATTGATGTAAAACAAACATTTAGCTCTAGAATTTTATATAAAATACAACTCAAATTCTCTTTAAATCATAGAGTGTTTGTACCGAAGACAACGTTTGTAACAATGAAACCCTAATCAAAAGATAAACATTTCCTAGTATTCTTGTATTCTAGAAACTCGTGTTGCATGCGGATGCTGGAATGTGCACGGATCTATTGTGACAAATTGAACTATGCAATTTAAATAACATGGTTTTAAATTCGACATTTGTTGCATACCACATTTTGAAAGATATTTAAAAGTATTGGAAAGTGGTAGCGCCACGCTGTAGCTTCCTGAAAACTACATATAATAAAATAATAAATAAATACATACAAAAGTCAATCCAGTCTTGCGTCGTGGATATCAGTAAAATACGATGAGAGACTTTTAGCCAGAGTAACTAATGGCCCAATTAAGACTTAACATCTTACGTCTCAGGATAGCGAGCGCAGTGGAATACCAAACATTGCTTTGTAAGGTGCTTGCTACTGTTCATGAGCGGTCGTACCTTACCATCAGGCGAACGACATGCTCGTCTCGCCATTCAATAAAAGAAACTAAATTGGTGCTAAAGTGTACACAAGTATGAGGGAATGGTAAACAATCATTGAGCTTGCAAATAGGTTAGTGTCGCGTCTGGCGCATAATTGATGTCGTCGTGCTGCTGCTTTGAATGTTGCTTGACTATTTAGCTGTGAGGTGGTTTGCCAAGTTCCTAGTTAATTTAATTTGTAAGAGATAAAATAATAGTAAAAATATGTTGAAATAAAACTATTATTTACGGATTTTATTTTATTTTATTTTACAATTATTAATTTAAAAAATTAATTTTAGACATAGACTAGAATCGTAAACATAGACTAGATATTTAAAATTATTTTTTTAAATTAATAATTGTATAAGGGTAGTTGAATTGTTACAGTCACAGAGCGGACGTCTAATACCTCAGTCCGCCCCGTGACCACGAAAGCTGTAAAGTAATCGAAACGTCGGGAAGTTAAAAATGTAAAAAATTAAACTAAATTCGCGATAAAATCCGTAAATAATAGTTTTATTTCAATGTGTAACATTCGCGTAAATCTAAGAAACCATTAAGTAAAAATACGCGATCTTTTGACGTCCAAATACGTGCCATTCTGTTGTATTTTTTTTTTCTATTTACATGTAATATTATATTGGATAAAACCATGGTTAAAACTCTTAGATTACGAGTAATATGCACGTTGTTTATATTATAAAAACATAAGTACTTTTTATTTATTTATTTTATTTATTAGATCGATACACCATCGGTTCGCCACCGATAAAATTACATATTGTTTTATATATACGTATTGTGCAAGGTGACAAGCCTTTATAGGTGTATACAGCATTATATAAAACCATTGAGAGTGGTTAGGCCATATAGTCCACCCTGCTGCCCTACTGCGGTTTGGTGCACTTTACATACCATAATTTTACAAATCGCTATGATGCAAGCAATGCAATATATGCAAGTTTCGTCACGTTTTCAAATCCCGAGGCACCTGACTTTTAAGAGTTATGTGTGTATTGATAGTCAATCACCACACACTGTAACGGTGAAGGAAAGAAACGTCATATTTATCATTCTTTTGATTGAATATATTTTCTAACGGAGGGTAGATTGTTATTTAGCTTCTCAGTGGCGGTGGTTTGGACAGTTTCGTGCGTGCTTCCGAGTGCTACATGGGTTAAATTGCGCTCGGTTATTTTTTACAAATTTTATTAAAAATCCTGCCGACAATCTAGTGAAAGTGTTTAGTGTTACGATAGTCTATAGTTGTTACGTGTCAAAATACTTTAAAAAGAGTAACTCTAAAACTCGTAAACTTATTGTAAACTTATAAATATATAATTATTTACCTACTCGATGCATTGTGTAGTGGTTTTTTCACTGTTTGTATAAACATAGATTAATTTTGTCTAAATAATTTGTGGACAATAGTGTGACGCCGAGTGCAGAATATCCAGCTTTGGAATCGGGATGGGTGAGTTGTTTTACTTATTAAAAAAACTACAATTCGTTTGATTATTTTTTGTTATTGTATTGAATATTTATATTATTTATTTAATACACACACATACACAGTCATTACAGGTATATAACCAATTCGAACTGGCGGGACTTTACACAAATCTTAATAAATAAGTACAACTTTAATAACTACAACTACGTATAATATAAAATAAAATAAATAATTAAATTAAACTACACATAACAAATCATAAAAACTAAACATTTGCGAGTTCACTCCGGTTACATGTCAACAATCTGTTTTGTCATGCACCTCATTTATGATTTTGATCGCTCGGATGAGAGGCGTCTTGGCGAAGAGGTTGGTCCTTGCCGTCGGCACGTTAGGCACAGGTGGCGCAGAACCCCTAGAATATATATACCGAACAGTATACAGGCGGAATTAATGCCGGAAGCATTTTCTAACAGCAGAAATGAAGTAAAGACCTTGAACTTTAAATCGTATTTAATATTGCCAATGTATGGGATTGATGTCAACAAATACGATTTAAATTTATGGAAAGGTATTTGCTAAATTAGTTGGTATAACTTAGCCTAACTGTACTACCAGCTGTACAATCCCTTGTTGCAACGAATTTCCTACCATCACCCAAACTAGCACTTTATAAGACATTTTACAGAACTCCCGATCTTCAATACGTCAACGGCATATCCATTTTCTGACGTTCACCGCTCAATAATTTAAATTTAGCAGCACGAAGGCATGTGCAACGATTTGTTCAATAGCTCCAGTCTATTGAAATGATATCATCTTTGATTTCGAATCGTACGACGAATGCAAAACATTAAAATTGGAAATCGGAGGATTTATTACGTGTTGAAATTTAAAAGCGAATTTTAAGTTTTTTTTATTGCTATCAAGGGCAAGTCGCGCATGCCTTGTTCGTCTGATGTTAAGACGGATAAACCGCTCATTAACAGTGACAAAACCAAGCACCTTGAGTTACAAAGCAATTCTTGGCATTCCACTACGCTCGCCATTCTGAGACATAAGATGTTAAGTCTCAATATGTCCAGTGGTTACTCTGGCTACATTTTCCTTCAACCCAACAAAACAGTGCATTTACACTGCTATTTGGTGGGAGAAAAAAAATTGCGGTGGTACCTACCCAGATGCCCTCCCACATATGGGAGACCTACCACCAGTACTTCATAGTGAACGTGATTCGTATAAATGACCTTATACGGTGATTAATAGTCTCGAATGGCATGAAGCGACGGTAATGTTACCTTATTTTGTTCAGTGAAGCCCAAAACCCTCCCTCCCCCTTTCATATTTCCTCAGTTCCTTTTTCCTTCCCTTTTTAAGAGGCCAGCAATGCATTTACAATGCGATGCACATGTTTATGGGAGGTAGTCAAGTACGTGGTGTCCTGTTGGAGAACAGACCAGACGTGGTTGCCAACATGTTCACGATAGTCTCGGTTTAAAATCCCAGAGCGCACCCCTGACTTTTCGGAGTCATGACTGTATGGTTAATCATCACACATAAAATGGTGAGGGAAAATATCGTGAGGAAACCTGCATACCATAAAATTTATATGTAAAGTCCACCAACCCGCATTAGGCCAGCGTGGTGGACTATATGGCCTAACCCAATCGATTGTAGAGGAGGCCGGTGCCCTGCAGTAGGCTATAGTAGGTATATAAGCTGATACATTATAGAAGTTAGTGGTCACTTAAAATCCGGTGACCTATATGCTCGTTTGACGAATCTATGCAATAAAAATGCGTGGGTTGTTTAAAATATTATACATTAAAGAAATGTTTTCTCTAATGGGAATGTTTAAGCGTGGGATGTTCACGGTAAATACTTGAAAGTGTTAATTAAGTTAAAGTTAGACGGGCATACGGCACGCGATATTAACATCAGTTAAAAGTGTTTTTTACTGTTTGTTCATTGAAAGATAAGGGGATAAAATATATCCAGTGTCATGCTTGTGTTATGGTAGAAAGGGATTGTTTTTATAAATAATAAATATTAAAATAAAGAAATCCAAATAATACTCAACAATCCCATTCACATAGTCCTGACCCCAAACTACAATGTTGTGTCGTGTATCAGAAAATACGAGAGACTTTTCGGTCTCACCAACACCCCGACCCGAAACAAATATTTGGATCACCCAATTTCAGTGCGGGGTTCGAACCTGCGCTCTCTCGTTTGCCAGCCGCGTCTAACCAACTGCGTCACGAAGGCTGTCAATTATTGTTAGCTATTATGAATTGCCTGGTCTCTGACCCGACACGTGTTTTTTTTTTCGGCATTGCACCTGATGGTAACTGCCAATGCCGCCCAGGCAGAGTATCCATTGGCATCGGACGGCAGTCCCATGCCAATGGAAACAATTATGCCGGCCTGCTAAGGTGCCTCTTCACACCACGGCGGAAGGACCCAGGATTGTAGGAAGGAGGGAACACGTGAGACGGCAAACAATTCCACAGCCTGACGGTGCGGCACACAAACGAGTTCGAGAACCGTTTGGTTCGCGCCGGGATGGTGTGGACCGTCAAGCTACGTGTAGTTGGAAACAATGGGCCCTACTATATTCATCGAACGAACGAACGAAGGACCCTACTATGTTCAACGAAACGAAGTTCGAAACTTCGGATGATCAAAGTTTATATACGATACGAATGTACCTACATAAAACTTATGGTCGTTATTGATTTATGGTCGTAACCATAGACTTATAGTTACGGTGTACGTTATATATATACATTCGTATCGTATAAAAAACTTCGTTAGTCCGAAGTTTCGAACTTCGTTTCGTTGAATATAGTAGGGTCTTTCGTTCGTTCGTTCGTTCGTTCGATGAATATAGTAGGGCCCAATATTACAAGAGCCAATATAATACAACTTCAAAAGGCATATCACAGAAACGAAGCCACGTGTAAACCTTAGCATTTTGACAGGATTTGACGAAGGTTGATACGGTAAATAATTCACTCCCTCCCCTGACCTCTCCCGACTCCCCCGACCTCTCTCGACCTCCCCTCATCTCCCCAACGGACATGTGAAGCGAATTTACACATTACAGACAATTTACGTCTACACAAAGAGAAATGTACTCATATATTATTATATCAACATTATTTCGTGTTACTTTTATATTCCATTTTGTTATTTAATACTCCAGTGGTAAATGAATTGTCATTTGTGAGTTTTTAAATCCTGTTCCCAGGTGGTGATTTTTGTGTAAGTTTGAGTAAGCTTATATGAAATGGTACTGGTGGCACGGTTAAAGGGGGGTAATTAAGTCGCTATACTGGCATAGGGATACTATTGGTAAGTCCCTCATATGTGAGAGATAAATAAATAATAAATAATAAATAACACCCAACAGTCACATACATAGTCCTGACCCCACACTAAGATCGAGTCTTGTGTCGTGGGTATCAAGAACTACGAGAGACTTTTCGGTCTCACAAACACCCAGACCCGAAAGAAATATTTGTGGGCCGCACAAACATTTCTCTCGGTGCGGGGATCGAACCCGCGGCCTCTCGTTTCGCAGGCGGCGTCTAACCAACTGCGCCACGGAGGCTGTCAAGATCTTCTGGGTAGGTGGTACCTATGTCTATTTCTCCCGCCAAACAGCAGTGTAAATGTACTGTTGCGTTTCGCATTAAAGGACATTGTAACCAGAATAACTACTGGACATATTGACACTTAACATCTTATGTCTCAGGATGACGAACGCAGTGAGTTGCAAAACATTGCTTTGTAATTCAATGTGTTGTTCGGATTTGCTACTGTTAATGAGCGGTCGTATCGCTTACCATCAGGCGAACGGCAGGCTCGTCTCGCCATTCATTGCAAAAAAATAATTGGATGGGTATTTTTAGTAAAAGCTATGGTAATACTGGTGACTGCCTCGGTGGCGCAGTTGTACCAAGGTACGGTTACAAAGCTGAGGTCTCGGGTTCCAATCCCGGGTTGGGCAAGGTGATATTGGATTTTTCTATTCATTATCAGCCCAGAGTCAGGAATTTGTGCCCGATATGGCGATAGTCTCGCCACCTATCACATCGTGGGACGGAACATACAAGGCGAAATTTGGGTGTCCTGGCACCTCTGCCTACCCCTTCTGGGATATAGGCGTGAGTTTATGTATGTATGTATACTATGGTAATAAATAAATACATGACTACATACATACATAAACTCACACATTATTGGTACAACCAGAACACCCACATTTTGCCTTGTATGTTCCGTCCCACGATGTGAAAGCCTATTGCCACCTATCACATCAATAATGAATAGAAATATCCAACATCACTTTCACACAACCCGGGATTCGAACCCGAAACCTCAGCTTTGTATCCATACCCAAGTACAACTACGTCACCGAGGTAGGCCCTATAGGTACTGAGTGTTAATTAGGGAATAATTCGATAAAGGAAGCAACACTGAGCGTGGGCGACATGATTCTTGCCCACGCTATCAAAGGCCAGTCTATAATAAAGACTCTTTTTTTAACTCACGAAATATAGTTAATTTGGATCAATGAACTCCGAGACCTCTATAAGACATTATTTTAATTACTGACTTGGAAGAATAGAGCATTCATTTTCTTACAACGGAAGCCTCACTAAATTTAACTTGCGTAAGTCGTGATGGCTTTGAAACAAGATGTCGGGTCTTCAATTCACGTACCGATACATGTTTTAAGATCTACAAATATATTTTTTTCATGTCAGTTATAGCCTAACCACTCTCAATCGTATTCTCGATTATAGAGACAGCCCGTGCCCTGCAGTGGGACGTATATGAGCTGATAAAGGTACGGGTTGTAACACCAAAAATTCTCCTGTGGCTTCTGATACTCATGAACCGTATCAGGCCATATACGTCCCACTGCAGGGCACGGGCCTCCTTTACAATCGAGAGTACGATTGAGGGTTAGGCCATAGAATCCACCACGCTGGCTTAGTGATACAAGACCTATATCTAATTATGCTATCAAGAACATGTATGTGATTGTTGGGTGTATTCACAGGATGTGTATATTCTATTCAATTACGTTTTGCACCATTTTACACAGGGTGATATTTACATAAGATTTTTACTTATGGCAGATCTCATACCTCAGGCCGCCTGGGTAGATACCACCGCAATGTCTATTTCTCGGGCCAAATAGCAGTGTAAATGCACTATTGTGTTCCGGTTTGAAGAACATTGTAGTCAGAGTAACTACTAGACAATTAGACTTAACATATGTCTCAGGATCGCGAGCGCAGTTAAATGCCATGTATTGTTTTGAAATTCAAATTGTTGTTTGGTTTTGCTGCTATCCATGAGCAGTCGTACCGCCTACCATCAGGCGAATTGCATGCTTGCCTCACAAGTCACTGCAATAAAAAAATCTACGTTATAATCGAAAAGATAATAATTAAAACCACACGGTCCTCTCCACACCACTATAACGTTAGCTATATTTGTTGATTTTGGTTTTTGAGGCTTTGATCAATCCGTATAGGTACGCTCTTTTAAAGGCTCGGGTAAGTTCCCAAACCAAACCGAAGTACAGTTAAGCTGAACAAATAATTCGATCTATACAGGATGGCCAAAAGTCGTGACATCTCAAATCACGATTTTTGGCAAAAAAAAATTTTTTTGTTTCAATTTTAAATAATGTCACCTGGGGTGATGATAAACGTATTGGTTAAAAGAAATACTATATGTAAAAAACACCTTGTATAAATCTATAAGTCAGAAAACACAATTTTCTGAAGTCTGCTTACATTACCTGTATAAAAGCTAATAATAATAAAAGTCCGTGTTCCCAAGTCTATCGCCATCTTCGCAGTCCGATTACCTGAGCTTCACATAATATAGCACAAATAAGATTAGGTAAAGTTCGAACGGAGCTATCAAAGCTCCCCGTTGATGAACAAAGTTGCGGAACATCCTTACAACTTCATAGAAGGAAAAATTAATGCAACCACTTTGAATTCTGATATTAAGTTTTTAATTGGATTTCCGCTTTGTGGAATTTGTAAAGGGGAATTTTTAAGGATAGATACAAATTGTGGGTCATTTTAAATGTATTTTTTGTGTCAAGCTGAAATATGGCAGTTTTTTTTAAATAGCAAAGAATGCAGCTGTGTCGTCCCCAGCTGTGGAAAATTTATGTATTTAATACTTATGACTTTTATAAAACAGCCAAAATGTTATAATTAGGTAACTAACGTCTGCCATACTATCAACGTTGTACGTCCTTAGTCATTTTTTTCGTTTCCCTGAATGGTGGGTCGAGCGTGTCGTTCGCTTGATGGTTAGTGATACGACTGCTCATGAACAATAGCAAAACTAAACAATACCTTGAATTACAAATTAATCCTTGGCATTTCACTGCGCTCGCCACCCTGAGACATAAGATGTTCAGTCTCAATATGTCCAGTAGTTACTCTGGCTACAATGTCCTTCAAACTGAAACACAACAGTGCATTTACGCTGTTTGACGGGATAAATAGACATTGCGGTAGTACCAACACAGATGGCCTTTCACATATGAGAGACCTACCACCAGTATATTTTAGCAATATTCTCCATAATCCCACGCTTCAAGACGCAATGACAAAATAAAACATATATATTATGGACAGTCCGTTTTATTTATAAAAGGGATCGTATATCTTATTCCTTGACGTGGGCGGGGAAGCTTCAGAACCTTTCAAATGTGCCCGAAAATATTTTTAAACACAATACACAGCGTATCTCGTATTCTTCCAAGCGTGTAGGTTTTACGCGATTATTAACATCAATCAAATATCTGCCTCAGCTTAAATAAGCAACAGAATTGTATCAATACCAACTTTACTTTGCAGCTATTGTATAGAATAATCAGCCTCCGTAGCGCAGTCGGTTAGACGAAGTCTGAAACGAGAAGCCGCGGGTTCGATCCCCGCACCGAGAGAAATGTTTATGCGGCCCACAATTATTTGGTTCGGGTCTGAATGAATGAATATAAAATATACGATTTCGATATAATTAAATTGAACGTTCCAAATACCAAAGATTCCTCGAAGGTCGCTAAATACAATATATTTATTAATTTACTAAACCTCATACGTGGTATAACAAAATTCTCCAGCGAGACTAAGTATTACGTGTGGAATTGTAAATGAATTTAATTTTCCTGTACTACTACCCTCGTAACAAAATTACCGTCTGATTGAGTTAGAAAAAATATTTACTAGCTAGCCAGTAGCCAAGATAGTGGAGTGTTCTTCAGGGAATTATGCGACGGGTTGTCAGGAGAAAAGAAAAATAGTTTTAGTTCCATTGATTTAAAAACTAACGATAGGCCCTTCGCTACATTTGGAGTTTCAAAAAGATGACAGTGAAAATCCCGCTAAAATAAATATTATGTAATAGATTCCATCAAAACAATGGTAAAAATATTACCTACATTTTTGTTAAACTTTCTTTCATCATACAATCAATTATTTTCAAAATTTTTGTGTGCGATGACTAACATCAGTAACCCTCCATTGGAGATGTACTGGAGCGCGCACCACTTACTTCACTTAACGTGCTTTCGGCCCTGTCCATATATTGAAGTCAATGTTTTGTCCATTATAAAAGTCAGGGAAATTACTGGAGTTTTAAGAGCGTTTATACCCTGTGCGCGCTTTTTGGCTTAAAAACAGGACTTTTCAAATGAGTTAATAGCCACCAATAAACAATTTAAAGGAAAAATAATTAGTACTTATTTTAGAAAAGGTTGTTATCTAGGGATTTTGGTGGAAAACATTATAGATTGATGGATAATTTGTGACTACTATAAGGATTACTGAACACAAGTTTCGTTATTTAGGCTTTAAATGGCAATTTAGAAGCTTAAGATATCCGAAACCACTAAATATAAGATGAAAATAAAAATATTATCAGACTAATAAGACCCTTATGGAGGGATTTTGCTGAGAAAAATAATCTTTTTGTGTTTAGTTCCTGAAAAATAAAAATTTAAACAATGCATAATTATTCAGAAACTCTCGTCAAGAACATATTTTTTTTCACCAACTTATCGTACATAATTTTTTATAGCAATTGCATATTATAATAAAAGAACATCTTATCAATAAATTACCATTTTTATATTTCAACAAAATTAGTTTTCATGTTTTCTACAAATATTTTAAAAACCACTATAAAACACGCTGTCCGACGTGGCTCAAATCAGACCGCCGCAAGGCCTTCTAGAGGGAGGACGTATCGCTCGTCGCTCCGGCCTAGCTGCAGTCGATTTTTGCCGTGCGTAGTAAAAATAGCCACGCGCGGACTGCGATTACCACATCTTAGTACTTTGGTAGTAAAATATTTAATTATTTTTATTACCTACAATGATTTTGTAGTGAGTATAAATTATGTTTCAGGTAATATAATGGGATGTAATTCCGAGGCTAAATTATGTTATGTATTGTAATATAAAATTAAATATATTTCGTAATTGTAAGAGGTTGTAAGGCCCCTAACACTATTTATGTGTTCGAACACGAAATGGTTAATAAAACGTCCGTACACACAGCTTTGGTCGCTTATGTGTGCGTGAAATTAACGAAGAAATACCTATAGTTGACTTTGCGCGCAAGGTGTATACGCTCTTAACGATTTATAGCGTAGATATATCTACCACGTTCTTCAACAGTCTTGGTGGCACAGGTGGTAAGATTCGGGCTGTAAAACGTGAAGTCGTGGGTTCGATCCCCGCACCTCGACAAGTTTTTGTATTATCCATAGGTATTTTCGGATCTAGGTTTTTGTAAGGCCGAAAAGTCTCTCGTAGTTTCTGATGACACCACACAAGACTCGATCTTAGTGTGGGGTCAGGACTATGTGCGTGTGAATTTATTAGTTCATAATATGGCAACCCTACAAGAATACCACTAAGATATTTTAGATTAAAAGCGGTCTTGGGATTCCAGACACATTAATAATCAATACATTGAATAGTCTCGAGGAACCAACGCGATGTGAATAAATTATTCACTAGTTGTGTAACACTCACTGTATCTACCCTACTTATATTATAAAACCGATATGTATGTTTGTTACTTCTTCACGCTCATACGGCTGGACCAATTTCGATTAAATTTGTATGAAAGTAACTGACAGTATGGATTAACACATAGCTTACTTTTTATTCCGAAAAATTTAGTTTACCTGTGGATGAGCAAGGATAAATTCGCTCACATGACTGGACCAATTTTATTCAAATTTGATAAACGTAGCTGTTACCTTGAACCAGTGCTAATCCTATTTTTTTCCCTACAAAAAGTAGTGTTCCCATAGATTGAGCAAGGATTTCAAATATGTATGTTTGCTACTTTTTCAAACTCATTTGCTTTCGGATAGTTTGAGATGGATTATAGGTCGAATGAAATGGGATATAAAAAGACAGGACGGGAGGTAACGGAACAGCACGAGAAAAGCTGTATAACAGCCGCTGCGAATAAACAATCCTAATCCAAAATTTGCCGTTTGAGATTGACAGCTTAATCTTTTTTCTGATACTATATTGCCAATAATCAATTGCAGTATTGAAAAAACTATGGCAACATGGTAAATGACAAATCGAAAAGTAGAAAACAATCCCGATTGACTTCAATCAAATTTTTTCGATTGATTATTGGCATCGGCCGTTAAATGTATGGATTTGGGTGAAGCCGGGCCAAGCTGCTAGTTGGAAGATATTATGTACTGTATGTTCTAATCTCTAATCAAAGGGCCGGACGCGAATGTTTGTGTTAGGAACCTAAAGAACATTTTAAGCGGCTTTTAATTGCAATGAATGATGAGCAAACCTACACATGGTGTAAATCCCAATGTCTGAGTCGCTTTCAGTAATAACTGTATTACTTCTAACTGTGTTGTAGTTTATCTTATAGTATCATAAAAGCACCGTCCATGTTAACCACTTATCTCTTCTAGCACGGCTGTCTGGAAGAGATCGCTTTTAGCGATAAGACCGCCGTTTTCAAACTCTTTTTATTTTCTCTGTGGCAATCTTTTTATTTATGTAAATTTTTGCGGTATTTTAAAGATAAGTAATAAAGATGTATTACTATTATTACTTCATATGCACGGCAAAATGACGTCACAGCATCTAAAAACGCAATACTGCACAGAGAAAGTTAGGTACTTTACAATAACAGGCATGGTTTTAAGAGTAGTCTCAGTCACTGAAAGAAACGCAACAGCCAAGCTGTCATTTGACGTAGAGTTTTTGGGGTTTCTGGTGCAAAAACCACCTTGAATTAGAAAGCAATGTTTGGTATTCTGAGACATAAAATTTTAAGTCTCAGTACGCCCAGTAGGTACTCTGGCTACAATATCCTCCAATCCAAAACACAACAGTGCATTTACACTACTGAAAAAAAACAAGATGAATGATGAATGAAACAAACAGATTTTATTAAATGAAAGACCCTTTCTCCGCGAAAACTTGATTTCGAGTAAACTTATTTTTTTTATTGCAGTGAATGGCGAGACGAACATGCCGTTCGCCTGATGGTAAGCGATGGGACCGCTCATGAACAGTAGCAAACCCAAACAACACTTTGAATTACAAAGCAATGCTTGGCATTCCACTGCGCTCGCCATCCTGAGACAAAAGATGTTAAGTATCAATATGTCCAGTAGTTACTCTGGCTACAATGTCCTTCAATCCGAAACACAACAGTTCATTCAAACTGCTGTTTGACGGGAAGAAATAGACATTGCGGTGGTACCCACCCAGGCAGCCTCTCACATATGAGAGACCTACCACCAGTAAAACTAAACTCACAAAACAAATAAATAGTGTTATGTAGTCACCTAATTATATCAAACAGAAAAAGATAACTCTTCTTTAGATATATCACTGCAACCATGAAGAAAATTTCAATTACTTTACGTCCAGTCTAAAAAAACAGCATCATTTATTATATTATTTTTCAACATTCCCGCCGGAAACTTCGGAATACAATATAGAAACATATAAAGGAATACAATTGTGTTTGTATTCACAATTTTCAGAAACAGATGCCCAAGGCGAGGCCATGGATTTCGAAGGCTCTATAAATAACAAAATTTAATTCCAGTAATATATTTCACTTATCTTTTAGAATTGAATATTTGCTTCTCTGTAAATTATATTAGAGAATTGAAATGTTTATGAAATACTAGCTGTTGCTTGCGAGTTTGCGCGTTATAAAAAAATACAAGGTTTTGTAAAAAGACTATTAATCTTATAGCAAAGTACTATTTGGTCAGTTATATTTGATTATTTTTACGACAACTTAAAAAACTCAAAAATAAAAATGGTACCTAATAAAATAGCGATTTTCTGCATTTACAAACATACTTTCAATATCTAAACACAATTAAAATTTAAAAAAAAATGAAATAAAAATCCAGTTAGGTTCAGCATTTTTTTATTTGCAGATGAAACAACTTTGGCGATTTCAGAAGCAAAAAAATATTGTATCTATATGATAATACCAAACATTATGTGAGTCAAAAAAAAACATAACGTGTGAAAATTTGCCAAAAAAGAACGAACGAGAAACTCTAGCATTGCTCTTTTCAATGCCAGTTTACAATACAGTGATTATTCATGAGTCCTGAGATGGAAATAAGTTTAGAGAACTGTTGGTAGCTAATACTATCTCTGTCTATCCCATCAGAGATAAAGCGTCAGCGTACACGGTGGAAGGCTAGAGACTGATCCGCTTTCAATACGTTTCATCAACTTAGTTTTCAGACGCCCCAGTAAGAAACTTGCAAAAAAGAAGCAATAATACTAAAAGCGTGCCATGTCAGTCGCTTTGTTGATATAACTTGCGGGCTGTCCATGATTGGTGCAACGACAAACACATATTTTTAAGACTAGAAGACTAGCAAATATTTTTTATTTTATAACACTTGAAACATATACTAATTCTGAATCCTAACATATATGGCGATCGAAATTGAGACATCTCGTTTCACAGCAAGGATGATATCCAACGTAGCTACGACAGCAGTAGAATATAAATTATTACCCAGATTCGCATACAGAAATTATTACGAGTATATCGTCTTCTTTTCTTTTATTTCTTCTCCTTTTCTCTACTAAATACCAAAAAATATCAAAAATTCCACGATGTTATATTTTTCATTGATGCTCCGTTCCTTTTGGTCAAAACGATATTTTACCCTAAAGCCTTCTTCGATAAAAGGGGTATCAAATACTATACAATTTCAATTCAAGCCAGTAGTTTCAAAGGTTAGCGCGTACAAACAAACAAAATTATGAGTTCATAATATTAGTACAATATCTATATTTCTTCTCGCTTCTCAATCCTCAGCGAGATTATATTGATACCTAGAGAGCTAAGTTAGGTAAGTGAAATCCCGCGGAGTATGGTCACGTCATCGACGTGTAATACTCCAAGTTTAGCCGCGGCTCCTAGTTGCCACCTTGGGATAACTTCTATACACTTTAACGAGCTACGAATATTATAGAACTTGCATTTCATAGTGATTGTAATGGGCTTTAGAATATTTGTGATATAGACGGACGGTGGTACTTCAAAAACGTAGATAAAAATGGTGGTGCAAACCTTTTCTGCCCTCCTATTGCCTGATATTTGACAGAAAAAGAAATAGTATAGGGCTATTGTGTTATTGTGAGATCGAAAAGTCTCTCGTAGTTCCTGATACCCACGACACAAGACTCGATCTTAGTGTGGGGTCAGGACTATGTATGTATGTGACTGTTGGGTGTTATTTATTATTTATTTATTTCCACTTAAACACAAAAATAAATAAATATATATATTTTTATCAACTTAAGGCGTTAGGCCACCCTAGAGGCTGAAAAAAATAGGCTATTTGGGGATTTTTTTTCAGAAAAACTACAAAATAAATCAAGATAACAGAAACGTGATTTTATTATCTATATCAGTGACTGCTTACAATTTTTTTTTGAAGCGATTTATTACAAAATGGCGGCTGTGCAGCGTTTTTGCGACGACGTCTTTTTTTTTCGGGGTCCACGGCCGGACTAACAGCTCCTGTAATTTTTGAAATAATAATGAGCTATTGAATTTATCGATTATATATAGTAATTGCTATAGAAGTACGTAGGATTTTTGCGATATATAGATTTTTGGCCAAATGGCGCCCTTCTAAAGTGAAAAGTGACAAACTTGCCTGAAAAATTGTCAGATAATTGTTAATAACAAATGAAATACCCAATATAAAAAAAAAATCCTACGTACTTCCATAGACAATGTATATTTCAAGATATTTTCAAAATTTCAAGTTAATCGGTTGAAAATTGCTTGAGTTACGAGTCCGGCCAACTTAAAAAATACAGTATTGAGATAAACGCGTTTAAAGTTTTGAGTAGTAGAAAATCATGAATAACTTCACAATACCTTTAATCTGCGATGCCTGCACCATACAATTGGCCTTCCAGATTATCTTCCTGCTCTTGCATTTCCTTTCTGCTTGATCTTGAAGCGATTCTTGCCTCTTTTACCCGGTCTGACAGCGATCCTTCTGCAAGTTTTATGCGCTGTTTGTCGATCTCCAGGCACATTTCGTAGCTGTTCGGGCCGATTTCCAAGTTCATTGCTTTCGTTTTTATTCGCACTGTACACTACTTTATCACTTATTGTAAAAACTCAATAATTATAGAGGGTAAAAAAATGGAAGTTCACAGAAATATCTAGGAAAACAAGTGTTCGTCGACTAGCGTCCTTCTCAAATGCTTGGCTGTGCCCAAATAACTAATAGAGACGTTCGACAAGGATAAACTCGTCTAGACTAGTCAGGAAATAAATATTTTCAATAACATATACTACTCTAGTCCTCTAACGTACCTTCCCCCTAGCGCGCACAAAAGGAGCTCGCTGCGGACCAGATGGCCTTGTACTAAAATTCGAAAACCGAGTACCTAAAGGTTTTTCTCGGCCATAATCTTCTGGGACATCATTTTTGAGGTCCTAAGGTACCATTTGGAATTAAAAAAAAATAATTAATTATTCGAAAATTCTAGGGTGGCCTAAGGCCTTAATAAATTGTAACCCAGCTCAATTATTATATTTAAAGACATAATATAATTGAATGATAACACTCCCCGCGGTCGACCACAATCAAAGCTTGTTATACAAATTACATTGGCCTAAATCTACACGCCACAAAGTTACGTCGCCAAGCTCTAATCAAACCCTATGCCTAATTAGAGGACGTGCTTCGAATGTCCATTCATTCATAATATTATATACAAAGCGTGTAATTAGTAGTCTATTTTTAAAGTATCCGTGCATTGGTTTCTTAGATTCGCGAGAATGTTACACATTGTAATAATACTATTATTTTACAGATTTGATTTTTGGTGGTCACGAGGCGGACTTCACGAGCTGTAAAGTAATCTCTTAACAGATTTTCTCTTATTTTTGGCTAGTAAGAATACATAATCAGTTTTATGTATTTTAGTAAGCCTGTTATTCACTTCTTTATTATTTTTTGCATCACTTGTTTTTCGCTTGCGATATACTAAAAATATATTTTGGATTTCTTTATTGGGAGTTTCGTCCATTGTGAATGGTGGGTCTTGATTGCCATCATCTAGTCCATCGTTCAGTGTGCCAGCCACAGCTCTTACATGGCGATGATATTCAATATCTTCTGCGTCTTCAGGATAAAAGACTTCAGCCGAAACCTTTGCCGATGACACCGGACATAAAAAGTTCCCGTTTTTTACTTGTAAAATGTCCTCTGGTCCCTTTTTAGTACTACATTTTGCCCTGTTCATTTATAACTAAAGGGTCTTTGTTTTTTATCTCTTCCACGTTTAGCTGTCCTTCTGATGTCTTCCTTGGAGATGCACCCAACTAATATTTTCCTGTCCTTGGCTTTCCTGAATCTATCAATCCTTAATCCGTCTTCCTTCGCATTTATCGTTTTCCTTATTTTTGCGTATACTTCTTCCCTAGTGACGGTTTCATTCTCGGAGGCGATTATTACGAAGTGTAATGCTGTATCTTCTTCTAACTTTTTCCTTTCCGAGCCGGTCACTACACTGGCGTAGCTTTGTCTGTCTTTCCACTCTTCTCTAATCGTTTTTTATTTCCTCTTTTAAGCTTTCCATACCTTCCATGTTCTGTTTCAGGAGTTCGCTGTGGGCCATGATCTTATCATTTAGAGTTTTGTCTTCATTTGTTCTTCTGCTTTCACAGTCTGGAGTATTTTCTTTTCCACGTGAATTTTTGGTTTTATTCCTTTTGTCTTCGTTGTTTTCTTTAGAGGTTCTCTCTCCTTCTGCATCTTTAATTAAGTTGTATAGTCTTTCGGCTAGGTCAAGAACATCCATCCGGATTTCCGTTTTTAAGTTCCGACTGATTCTAAGTTGGTATTTAATTTTGTCAAGTTACGCTTTCGCTTCAGTCATCCTGCTAACATACTCCGGTTTTTTTCGCTGGTAAGTTTTCGGTAGTATTCGTTTGAGCTGTCGACTTTACTGCGTCATTCCCGTCAGATGGAGGCGCCCGAGGTCCCATTCTCGACGGCCCGGCGGAGTTAGTCTCTTCAAATTTTTCAATTTGATATTCTATAATTCGCCTGGCACGTACGAAACTGAATTCCGGTGACTCCACCTGACCGGAAGTCTCGGCGTTTTAGTTTGTTTAGGTGATCTTATATTAGTCCTCTTTAGTGGTGTATGGAACCCAAACATCTTGTGACAAGGGGTGAGAAGAAGATTACCGTCAAGATAAGTCAGGGGAAATGTCAAGAAGTCTTTTACAATTATTGATTTCCGTTGGTGTAAATGGCCTGTGGATTGTCAAATTGTTATACTTTATAAAGGGGAGTATACGTAAAAGAAAAAATAAACAGTTTACCCAATTCAATTAGGAGTGTGGTAAGTTGACAATAGTATTAACTTTTATGTTATGTTTCAGATGGCGTCTTCGTAAGGCCTTCGCGTTATCCTGTACCAGGTAAGTCAGAATAATGTTTTCCTGCAGGTGTAAATTGCCTGCAGCTATCGTCAAATTTTTATTTTAATACCAATTTGTGTTGTTAAACAATGGCGTGGTGTCGTGAAAAAAAATCTACATAGTATATACATATGTTGTCCTAACCTCATAAGGAATTTTTAAGATTTCTTGTAAAAGTTTGTTTGAAAACTGCGGTCGTCGGGGTTAGACCCCACCTGAAAATTGTCAAGACTTGTCTTGGGTGTCAGAAACAAAGAGAGACTGTTCATCCTCATAAAAAAGGCGTGTCAAATTATTTAAAATACTTACATACATAAATACACAAAACTTATTACATAAATATATTTTGCGGGTATCGCCCTTACGGTCTCTCGTTTCATAGCTACCGTCTTTTTTTATAGCAATGAATAGCGAGACGGACATACCAATCTCCTGATGGTAAGCGACGCAACCGCTAGTGAACCATCAGGAGAAACCATCAATTACAAAGCAATACTTGGCATTCCACCGAGCTCGCCATCCTGAGACATAAGACGTTAAATCTCAATATGTCCAATAGTTAATCTTGCTACAATGTCCTTCAAACCGGAATACAAAAGTGCATTTACACTGCTGTTTGGTGGGAGAAAAATAAAGACGACATGGAGGCTGTCATATTTGCAATGAAATCGTGAGTCGCTCGATTTTTTATTATTCTTTATTCTGGCCTGGCATATTGACCGCACTGCACAAAGCGCAAATACCGTCCAGGCAGGGTCGATGCAGCATCGAATGGCATCAGACGGCAGTCTTATGCTAATTAGAGGACGTGCTTCGAATGTCCATTCATTCATAATATTATATACAAAGCGTGTAATTAGTAGTCTGTTTTTAAAGTATCCGTGCATTGATTTCTTAGATTCGCGAGAATGTTACACATTGTAATAATACTATTATTTTACAGATTTGATTTTTGGTGGTCACGAGTTTTTTTATAGCAATGAATAGCGAGACGGACATACCAATCTCCTGATGGTAAGCGACGCAACCGCTAGTGGACCATCAGGAGAAAGTCCCGTATAGGAGTGTAGGAGACTGTCCCGCCCTCATACCCACCACTGCAACTCCTGTGAGCCAGAATCAACAGTGGCACGCAAAGTAATTACACCGAGCATTGAAGCTCGGCGAGTCTCCGGGAATGTCTAACTTGTCTTTAACCCGCAACGAAATCAATCAGAAAGTTAAATTAATAGGAGGAGTTGGAAATAAATTATAGTCCCATGCCATTCCATAAAATTATGCCGGCTTGCTAAGATGCCTCTTGACACTACGGCGGAAGGACCCATGATTATAGGAAGAAGGGAACACGCGTGACGGTAAACAATTTGCGCAGCCTGACGGTGCGGCATAAAAAATAATTTGCGAACCTTTTGGTGCTTGGCATATAATATTATCGTGTATATTATACTAATTAACTTACTGCTCTGTGAAGATAGAACAAAATCCCAGTGTTTCGTAGCTCCTCGGCCAATACCACGAGTACCGTAGTCAACACACGTACACGCCACAACGTAATACAAGGTCGATAGAGTTTTAATTACAACTTGCGCGGATCCCTGTACAATAACTACACCACAGCGCTCGCAATAAATCTCGAGGGATATATTGTTCAATTTCATTACTTGGAGCTAGGACTATTGTCTAATTACTAATTATGTGGGTTAGCTGGTGAACCCGCTGTAGCGGTTTTATGGTGAAGAGACTAGAGTATATTGAACATCGACATATCTATAAGATAAAAGTTTTCCACTTCTAAAAATCAATATTATTCTCTATGAAACTTGTCATTCACTTCGAACTTAGTGTAATATACGACGTACGATACAGGATTCAAACATTTTGTAAAGTATTAAGGCATATTCGTGCTCATAAACAGTAGCAGAACCAAACAACACCTCGAATCACAAAGCAATGCTTGGCATTCCACTGCGCTTGCCATCCTGAGATATAAGATGTTAAATCTCAATATTTCTCGTAGTTACTCTAGCTGCTGCTGGCTGTTGTACTCGATATTATAATCTAGATGGGCAATTTTTATCCCTTTTGTATCAATTGTTATACTCCGGGAAGTTGAATTTATTGAAAATGTTTAACATCGAAACTTTGTCATTTTTGATACTATTGAAAACTGCAGTAGCTCACAATTTCGCTCTATTAAACTTTTATATAACTGACAATAATTGAAAACAAATGAAATTGGCTATCACGAGGCCCATGGAAATAATTGTGACAACCGATGGAAGTATTTTTTTCCGCCGGAATACTTTATTTGGACTCTGCTGCACTATTTATTGCCTCGGTGGCGTAGTAGTATTACGTTTTTGGTTCGAAATTACAGTGGTTTTTCAATTTATATTATCAGCCAGAAGTCAGGAATTTATGCTCGATATGCCGATACGCTCCCCCGCATCACATCATGGGACGGAACATACAAGGCGAAAAATCAGTGTCCTGGTGGCACCACGCCTACCCCTTCTGGGAGAAAGGCGTGAGTTTATGTATGTATGTATGAACTATTCATTGGGTGCATTTGATGCACTCCGCCAGGCTAGAATATAACGCATAAAGTAAGAATAATTCATCAATCATAAGGATTTGGCTGGAAAAACGTCAGGCAGAAGAACGCTTATGTTTGACTGTCAAGCAGGATTATGGTAAAGCCGAAAATAGTGGCACAAGCAGTGGTTTTCATGCTTTAAAAAGTGTAATTACTGTTTGTAAATAGTAGCGGATGTGAAACAAGTAATGAAGTATTTGGCAGGCCGCCATAATAGCTCCAAGCAAAAAATGCACCTCGTTACGAAATTGCGCGGATTGATGTCGCAATGAAATTCTCATTAATGCATGTACAGCTTCAGCTTAATATACTATTAGCTATTCTGGTAGAAATAATAGTTCACTTGTATCCACAATGACTTTTATTAATTGCTTTACAAAATCTGTACTAAGTAATTGGTTGTTTACTGTACGACGATCTCTCTCTCTTCAGTCGGTCCCTCATTATTGAGGATCGTGACTCTCAATTGTCTTGATGACCTCCCTCCACCAGCTTCGGTCTTCCGCTTGATGTAATGCTGTGTGAATAGGGACCTTCAGTGTATTGGCAACCTGATCTACCCATCGTTTGGGAGTTCGTCCTCGTCGTCTTTTTCCCTCCAATTTTCCAACAATGAGCAGTTTTTCCAGGTTGTCTGGTTCGCGTCTGGCGATATGTCCGAAGTATTTTAAGGTTCTGTGTAGGCAGGTTGCAGAAAGTTTTGGTCTTCTTTCGAGATGCAGTTGTTTCAGGATGGATATGTTGGTTCGATGTGCCGTCCACGGTATTCTCAACATCCTGCGCCAGCACTACATCTCAAACGCATCTATCCTCCTTTTATCTGCTGCTTTGACGGTCCAGGATTCACAACCGTATAGAAAGATCGGTATCACCAAAGCGTCAATTATTCTTATTTTTATTCTATTAGAGATGTTGCTATCCTTCCAGACTTTTTGGAGTTGAGTCATTGTAGCTTTGGCCATTCCGATGCGTCGTCGTATCTCAGGTTCACAGTTACCCCTGTTGTTTAATACAGAGCCGAGATATAAGAACTGGTCTACGGTGTCGTATTCCCCAAATATCCCTGTGTTCCCAAAAGTCTCTGAACGGTCGACTAGCATTAGTTTGGTTTTTTCTTTATTTATTGTGAGGCCAAAATCTTTGCTGCATTGTTCCAAACGTGTTAATAAATCCGCCATTTCTTCTTCTGTGGATGCGAAAAGTGTAGTGTCGTCGGCGTAACGAAGACTTGAGATAGCAGCACCGCCAATTTTGATCCCACCTTTCCACCCTTCGAGAGTCTTTCGCATGATGTGTTCACCATAGATGTTAAATAGAATTGGCGATATGACACAGCCTTGTCTAACACCTTTCTGATATTGGAAATGGCCCGATGTTGTGTGTGCCACCTTAACTGTTCCATATCCCTTTTCGTAGAGGCTGCGTATGAGTAAAACAAGGTGTGCCGGAACTCCGGCCTCAAGAAGTACTTTCCATAGTTGCTTCCACCTCACACAGTCAAAAGCCTTTTGGTAGTCTACGAAGCACATAATTGCAGGGATACTTTTGTTACTTGCCGGAGATTACTTCTAAAACCATGTATGTTATTGAGAATACTTTAACTGTACCTAATTACGTTTTTAGGTGCTGTGACGTCACTTTGCCGTGCCGATGTATAACTATTTGAGTTAATACAGTGAATCCTGAAAGCGACTCATTTGCGTGAGTAATTGGGATTTACATCATATGCACGTTTGATATACAGCCAAATCAAAATATTGGGTGACAAATTACTTAATATAATCAAGGTATAAATCAGTCATTATCATCATTTTCAGCTACAAGAAGTACACTGTTGAACGTTAGCTCGCCAAAAAATTCTACATGACCTGTTGGAAGCGGCTAGCATTCAGCAACTTCCTACAACATTTATTAGATCACAATGAACTTTTTAAAAAAATAATTAATAACGAGGCGAGAATGCCATTCACTTGATGGTAAACGATACGACCACTCATGGACAGGTGAAAAAATCAAATAACGCCATGAATTACAAAGCAATGCTACTGTGTTCGACATCCTGACTCCTGAGACATAAGATGTTAAGCCTTCCATGTTTCGCAGCAGTTCTATGTCCAGTTGCTTTGGCTACAATGCCAGCCTTCCGCCCCATCGCTCGGCCAAGTTTTTCACGGTATACATCCACTGCTACTTCAACTTGCTAATTTACTAAGCTATGCTGGTAGCTTTTGTCCTTTCGCACACTTCCTTCATTCTGATTGGAGCTCTGAGGCATATTCAAAGCATAACCTACAGATTATAAGATCGTTAAATGGCTTTGAGTTTCCTTACAAGATTTGGAGTACAAGTTTCATCGCCGTATATCAGGAATAAAAAAAAATTAAAGTTTCAGTACCTAGGTAATTATACTTTTAATATAGTCGAATTAGTGATGCGTAATCGCTCGACATAAATTTTATTGTCAGCCACTCCTGTTTCACAAACAACCTAGTTTAAATGCTTTACGCTAGTGGCATACCATAAAGCTATTTTCAGAACGTTTTCATGTTTTAGGAAATCTAGTTTACCAAGAAACGTAATGATGAGATCACAGAATGTTTATTATATCCTGTAGAATATATTTCAGACTGCCTCAGTGGCGCAGTTATGGCTCTGTGGTCTCGGGTTCGAATCCCGGGTCGGGCAGTGATATTGGATTCTTCTATTCATTACCAGCCCGGAGCCAGGCATTGGTGCCGTTATGGAAATAGGCTCGCTCCTATCACATCATGGGACGGAACAAGCAAGGCGATACTTGGGTTTGCAAGTAACACCTCTGCCTACCCCTACTGAGAAAAAGGCGTGAGTATATGTATGTATGTATATAAAATAAGTAAAGATGCCAATTAACAGGATTTGCAATTGTCTAATTATTACAAAAACCAAACCTATATTATGCTTTTGGCTTTTGCCCTGATACTAACCTCTCCTCTAGCGTTTTAATCAGGATGAACAAGTTATTTATAAATAACACAGGGCGTTTGGGTTCTTGAACGACTTACAGGTAAAACTTGCGTAATTAAACCAGTCCAATAATCCGTTGGCAGAGCAAATTTACGTCATTTTACGTTGTTCTTCCTGATTTAGTGGTTCCATCCCATTGAGACGGTTTATTTCTAATCCAATGCAACGATAATCTGGTACTACCAACTACTACCGTTTTGTTACTTCTTTTCTAAATTTTACATATATTTTGCAGTATCCAAACTTAATAAAAATAATAAATAGGTTAACAATCCTATTATCACAATTTTCATTCTGCAATTGTACTGTTTGATCATAGTGTCATGTCCCTTGTCAGAACACGCGAAACAATTTACTGAGTGCCAATTATTTTAACCAACGCTTTAATCAACTGAGTGCCTATGACCCTTCGTGTCATACAGTAAGTTTATTCACATAGATAAATTGGAATCATTTCAAATCAGATTATTAAAATTTCTTTTTAATAAAAACGCTAAATATAAATGTAAAGGCAACTATAAAATCTTTTTAAAATATGCAAAATACTTCCCATTAGTCTTAAGAGCGTATACACCTTGCGCGCAAAGTCAACTATAGGTATTTCTTCGTTAATTTCACGCACACATAAGCGACCAAAGCGTGTGCGCAGAGCTGCCGCGTCGGCTCGCTATACAATCTGCTCAAACAACTTTCATCCGTGCGCTTCAAATATTCAATTGAAATGTAACTGTAATATCCTTACTAATATTATAAAGGTGAAAGTTTGTATGTATGTATGTATGGATGTTTGTTACTCTTTCATGAAAAAACGGCTCAACAGATTTTGATGAAATTTGGTATAGTGATAGCTGACACCCTGGATTAACACATAGGCTACTTTTTATCCCGAAAAATGTAGTGTTCCCGTGGGATGAGTCAGGAAACCAAATATACATATTTTCTACTCTTTCAAATTCAAATTGTTGGCACGGGATGTCCTCTCCTACGGAAGGGAAATATAGTCGACGGCACGCGGGAAATATAGTTAGTAGACACGCGAAATAATATGTTCTTGATGTGGATTGGACTCAAAAACTATCTGCACCCGGGCGAAGCCGGGCCCGACAGCTAGTAATATCATAAAAATATTTTATTTGCATTATAAGTAGACAAATATTACTGTGCAAGCAAAGAATAATACAAATTTAGATACTAATCATATTTTCGTTATTATTACATTGTTAAGTTGCATTCAAATCAGTGTTCAATCAGTAGACACTACGGACGTTTTATTAATCATTTCGTGTTCGAAGACATAAATGGTGTTAGGGGCCTTACAACCCCTTACAATTACGAAATATATTTAATTTTATATTACAATACATAACATAATTTAGCCTCGGAATTACATCCCATTATATTACCTGAAACATAATTTATACTCACTACAAAATCATTGTAGGTAATAAAAATAATTAAATATTTTACTACCAAAGTACTAAGGTGTGGTAATCGCAGTCCGCGCGTGGCTATTTTTACTACGTACGGCAAAAATCGACTGCAGCTAGGCCGGAGCGACGAGCGATACGTCCTCCCTCTAGAAGGCCTTGCGGCGGTCTGATTTGATCCACGTCGGACAGCGTGCTTTAAAGTGGTTTTTAAAATATTTGTAGAAAACATGAAAACTAATTTTGTTGAAATATAAAAATGGTAATTTATTGATAAGATGTTCTTCTATTATAATATGTAATTGCTATAAAAAATTATGTACGATAAGTTGGTGAAAAAAAATATGTTCTTGACGAGTTTCTGAAAAATTTCGCATTGTTTAAATTTTTATTTTTCAGGAACTAAACACAAAAAGATTATTTTTCTCAGCAAAATCCCTCCATAAGGGTCTTATTAGTCTGATAATATTTTTATTTTCATCTTATATTTAGTGGTTTCGGATATCTTAAGCTTCTAAATTGCTATTTAAAACCTAAATAACGAAACTTGTGTTCAGTAATCCTTATAGTACTCACAAATTATCCATCAATCTATAATGTTTTCCACCAAAATCCCTAGATGACAACCTTTTCTAAAATAAGTAATAATTATTTTTCCTTTAAATTGTTTATTGGTGGCTATTAACTCATTTGAAAAGTCCTGTTTTTAAGCCAAAAAGCGCGTGCAGGGTATAAACGCTCTTAAACATAAATATTTATTTTTAACGAATCTACATAGTAAAAAGGAGCTTACCCTATCCTTTGCGAGTTCTAACCAAGTCAGCAGGTCAGTATCTGCTGGCAGGTATATAGTGCCCAGGGTAATTATTATTATGGCGATAGAACCATTCAAAAGCGATTACCATATTTAAACTAGAACGAAAAAAAACGAAAGATATTTAAAATAGTTGACAATCTAAACGAATATTATAAAGAGGAATGATTTGATTGTTGTTAGCATGGAAACACATTGATTAGGCTCCGAAACCACTGAATCGATCCTCCATTATCCCTGATGAATAGTAATTGAATAAATACACCCAACTGTCACAAACTCAGTTCTGACTCCACAACAGTCTCCACTTTTCGGTCTTACAAACAACCAGATCCGAAACAAGTACTGGTGCACTGCATCAGCCCATATACGTCCTACTGCATGGCACGGGTCTCCTCAACAACAGAGGGTATGACTGAGAGTGGGCAGGCCATATAGTCCACCATGCTGGCCTAGTGCGGGTCATCGGACTTTACATACCAAAATAATTCTTACAAATCGCTATGATATGCAGGTTTCCCCACAATGATTTTCCTTTAGCGTTATAGTGCGTGGTGATCGACTCTCAATACACTCTTAACTCCGCAAAGTCAGAAGAGTGCCCTGGGATTCGAATTGAATGGGATTGGTTTCATGTCCAATCCAAACAGAGATATTACAAAATTAATAGTGTAAGTGGCGGTCTTATCGCTCAATATGTTAGTATCCTGACTATACGTGCGTGACTGTCGTATGAACAGCCACCAACTATACCGTTTTGACTTTTTATTTAGGTCAACGGTTTTTAACCTTTTATTATATTGGTAGGAACATAAAGTAGCAAACGCAGTCATGTCAATCACGTC
The DNA here is from genome assembly GCA_023078785.2 of Hyles euphorbiae. Lineage (NCBI taxonomy): Eukaryota > Metazoa > Arthropoda > Insecta > Lepidoptera > Sphingidae > Hyles > Hyles euphorbiae. The sequence goes on along the minus strand of CM041052.1, from coordinate 6,490,748 downwards.
CATGTTGTAGTAGACGTAGCGGGCAACTGGCGGTAGAATAAACCAAAAGTGTGGATGGCTAGCATTCCTGCAGCCTCCACTCGCTAAGAATCGTGCCGAGAGGCGAGAGCCTCAAGGAAAACCCCTACCACGAAGTTCAAATGTTCGGACGATGAACGTCAACATATAAGATAAAAGTTTTCCACTTCTAAAAATCAATACTCTATGAAACTTATGATTCATTTGGAACTATGTCCAAGATTACGACGAACGATACGATCAGAACATTTTGTGAAGTATTTAGACACATTCGTACAGTTTTACGAGCGATGTTCGAACATTCGTCATCATGTCGGAGTACAGAGTAACCCTTCTGGATTTGTATCCTAATAACTGCGTAGTCAAAGCACTTAAATCAGCCTATCTAAGATGGGGTACTTTACAGAACACCCGAGTATAAGTAGGTACACGTTTTCAATCATTATAAATTAAATATTCAGGTCGTCGGCGGTTGAAGGTGACACAAGTCGGGCCCAGGGGAGCGGCTAAATTGGGCGTGAAATTTCGCAATGCACATTAATATAATGCACAGTAATAAAGAGGCAAAATTAGGTGCGTATGTAAACAAAATGGGGTAATTTTGCGTGAAAGAGAGATAATCCTCTTGAATGAAAAGTGGTAATAATTAATATGTTGCCAATGATTGGGCTTATAATCAGGTAAAGCGCACTTTGCCGTGGCAGGTAAACAAAATATTAGTTAATTGCACCGTGGAGATAAATTATCAGAAATTAGTGTAACGGTATACGGTGAGGGATCTTTGTAAGAGTTTTTATGGTGTGTGAAATCCGAAATAGGCCATTGATTAAGGTTTCTTTGAATAGGACCGGTACACGAGCCAAAGTAAGTAATCACTGCCGCCCATAAACATCTACGAAGACGACGCGACGCTTGGATCATAGATGGGGTGCCGGCCGGCCGGCAGCTGAATTGAAATTCGCTGATAGTACCTATTTTTCATTTGATATGTCATTCCTATAACAATACCATTATACAACTAGTCGATTTTTGGTTGGTATTCCCCATATTATTTAAAAATTTCATATTCATATTATTGTAATTATATATTAATAAAAATCATGACTAACACGCTGTATAAGTCCAACCCAGTTGTAAGCAACAAACAGGTAAAAAATGCAACTGCCTACATTAGTTTAATACCAAGGTGCAAACATAAATTTGTATATTATTACCTACACATTTAGCTTTGATAACATAATTATATTAGTTATATATTGTCGCCGAACTGTTGTTATTTAATGGAAGATGTATTAATAGTTACAATACAATACAATACAAGAACTCTTTATTGTAACCAAAACAAGGAAATACAACAAATAAGAAATAAAAAAAACACTAGTGTTACAATGGGCGGTCTTATCGCTTAAAACGATATCTGCCAGACAACCGTGGGATGGATAGTATCGGGAATAGTGGTAGACGGCGGTCCACAATAAAGAGAACACAAATAAAGTTCCTAACTTATAAAATACGAATACTTATATACTAATAATATAAATAGACTAATACATATTAAATTGTGTCATCTAAACATACAATACAAATGTAAGTAGGTTTACTGGTAGTTTAGATAGTGGTTCCGTACTTGAACTTTAAAAGTTTGTATAGTATTTGCACGTTTGATTTTCAACGGCAATGCATTCCAAAGGCGAACAGCTTTTATAGTAAAAGAATTATGAAAGTGTTTGGAAGAATAGGAAGGTGTTTTAAGTAGCAAAGTTTCAGAAGAACGCAGGTGTCGGGAATGGGTATGATGTAAAAATTGAAAGCAATTTTTAAGGTATTGAGGAGTGCTAGGATTGAAAAGGATATTATACAAGAGCGAAAGGATATGAGCATTCCGGCGAAATCGGATAGGTAACCAATTCAGCTTCTTACGATATTCGGACACGTGATCAAACTTACGTAGTCCATAAATGAATCTGATACAAAAATGTTGTAGGCGTTCGAGTCTATTGAGCTGTTCTTCGGTTAAATCTGGATATGAGGCGTCAGCATAATCTCAAATGGGAAATAAAAGAGCTTGTGCAAGCGCAACCTTGGTGGCGGTAGGCAAAAAGTTCCGCAATCTTTTTAAACTAAAAGCAGATGCATAAAGCTTACGACTCAACTCTGCAAGATGCGGCGTCCATGACATATGGCGGTCAAGAATAATCCCAAGATTTTTGACCGTTTTGCTGATCTCAATGCATGTTCCGTCAAACATTACCTGCGGGAGATGAAGCCAATCGATTCTTAAGATCATTCTCGAGCCACCGATAACAATGGTTTGCGTTTTCTCCGGGTTCACCCGCAAACCAAAAGAGTTGCTCCAGTTCGTAATTTTTCGCAAATCACTGTTAGTGGTGTGTATGGCCCAGAGGATAAGGCGCTCAAGGAGTTTGGAAAAAAAGGGGAGGATGGAAATAGGTCGATACTCGGATAAAGTAGAAGGATTTGTTTACTTAGGAAGAGGGATTATTTCGGCTTGTTTCCATACGGATGGAAATATACCGCAAGTGATGGAAAAGTTATGGATATGGTGAATAATGGGTAGGATCTCGTCTAATATAGGAAGAATCATTTTACGGCTAATTCCATCACTGCCGAGTGCGTTTGAAGTGATGGCTAAGACGTTCTTCTTAACATCACAATCGGTAAATTGCTTGAAAATAAACGGAGAAATGCTAGGCACAGGAGTCAATGAAAGAAAGCGTAACGTTGCAGCTTTAGCTGGGCCATCAAAATTGGCTGAAGAAGAGAAATGCTGATTAAGCGCATTAATATCGATGTCATTCGGAATACTGTTATGCCGGGATTTACCAACTCCCAATGATCTCAGAAACCTCCAAATTTTGGAGGGGTTTTGGTTTTCTAGAGAATTATGAATATGTCGGCGTTGTGCATCCCTACACACCTTATTGCAGTGATTTCTACACTTTATGTACATCAATCTGTTATAGTCACTTGGTTTACGTTTATACTTTGCCTTGGAAGGATTTCAGACGTTAACCATGGCGCAGGTGAATGTTTTATTTTGACTGGTCGTAATGGAGCATGCATGTCGTACAATTGGATTATTATAGAATTAAATAGTTCTAATTTATCGTCAATTGTAGTTGCACTGTGAATACTAGACCAGTCAATACCAAGAGCATGACTACGCAGATTGTCAGTATCAATGTCCCCAAAATTGCGCTGCAAAAGAACCTTGGTCTTATTCTTGGAAGGACGGACTTTATACGAAACGTAGATTAAATCGTGGTAGGAAAAGGCGTCCGCTGCACACTGTCCATGCTTGGCAACATGGTTCAAAGACGAAACAAGAATAAGGTCAAGAAGGGATGCTGTACAATTTGGAAAATTATGAGTCGCATTTAGTGGTAGGATATTCAGGTTATTCGCAGTAACTACAGTTTTAAAACAGGATGACCTATAATCCTTTTTAATTAAACAAGTGTTGAAGTCACCCATAATTATAGTGTGATCGTATGAATAACAAAGATCTTCCAGTAGGTTTTCAAAAGCTGGAAAAAAGTTTATATGCATGGAGGGACAACAATATACGCCAAGTAATATCTTGGCATGTAAAAGTGTGACCTCCAAGAATAAATGTTCACCGGCATTAGAAGGGGGTGGCTGTGCAGACATACTCACCACAGAAAAAGGAATGTGTGAACGTAGGTAAATAGCCACACCACCACCACCACAATTAATGCGGTCATTGCGGATGAGTTGAAAACCCGGTAATGAATATGAAGTGGAGGAGAGACAAGGTTTCAGCCAGGATTCTGAAACCAATATGGCATGTATGTTGCTATGCTGAAAAGACGCCATCATATCAGTATAATGAGCTGGAATACTTTGAGCATTGATATGAAGGATATTAAAGTTTTTGGGTACGTCAAACAAGAACGATTCAATATTGTCTTCCAAACAAGGAATGCTATAAAAACTGCCACGGCTGTCGTCTGAAGAACAAATAGATACAAATTCATCAGTACCACTATCATAATCCATATTTAATCCCTAATAAAATATATAATCAATAGGTGAACAAAATGTATAAATATATATACTTATATAATATCTAATTAACACTTCCAAAGACTGTCCTCCCACCGACTGTGTTTTACAGTTACAATATTTCTAATAAAAAAACTCTGCATACAATAAAAAACAATACAAAAAAAACAAAAACCATTAATTATAATTGGACTAGTTCGAACTAAGACAAAAAACAATCAGCGATTGAAAATGTAAACAAGGCAATTACAAAACGTCAAATATAAAATAAAAATAATTAAATGCTAAAAATGTTCACAACGAGTAAGAAATATAAGTTTAAAAAATGACAAACTGAGAATTGTCGAAATTTGCACGGTAGTTAGGAAAAAAAAGTGTATATGTAAACATGACGTGTGATTTACGTATTACGTTGATTTGCATTTTAACTCAGTCGGGAATAAGTGGTTTAAAATTAAGTTAATCGCGAACTAGTTTTGTAAGCACTATTTTCTAACCGCACGTTTAACCCTCGCTGGCGCTGTGGTCTCTCTCGCCGCCGAAAAAGGTTTCTTCGCCAGTTTTATTGGAATGGCATCAAGTTCACCATGGCAGCTGAGGCGATGACGGGTCCCTTCTGAATCAAGGACATAGACTATGCCCTCTCTCGTCCAACACTTGGTGAGGCCAAACCGCTCCCGCGCAGCCATGAAGACACTATGACGAGCCTTTGTTAGAAATTCAGAAATGGTGATGCCAGATCCCTTGAGGGCAGTTTTTGATGACCACACCTTATCTCGGACGGCAACATCCTTGAACTTACAAAGAATGGGTCTTGGCTTGCTGGAACCCTCCAAGCGCCCCATTCTGTGGCAACGGCTGATATCATCAACTGTAAAGTTCCCGATCTTTAGGTGGGAAGAAACCGTCGTGCTAATGACTTCAGCAGTGTTTTCCTTGGAACTTTCTGGAAGGCCATGGAGCAGCAAAATTTTTCGCCTACTTCGCATCTGCAGTTGGTCCGTCTCCTTTGCGATGTATTCGATCTGCTCTTGCAAGGACTTCATGGACGTAACCACAAAAGTCTTGAAGGTGGCAAATTCTACTGCTAGATCCTCTGCAGTAGGCGTTGTTGGATTCGTCTTCAGGAGCTTACCTTCAAAGCTCTCCATCCGCTTGTAAAAGGTTGACATCAGCTGATCAAGTGTATGTTTCAAATCAGTGGCATCCATGATAGTGCAGTGAATATTTAAAGCGAAATAATAGTAGTTAAATGCAGTGATTTCACATGGGAATAGCACAGTACGGTAGGTGGAGTGTTATAGTAATTGTATTTCCATGAATATAGTTCAGATCCGTAGTTTAATATTTTTAAATCACAAAAAAAAAAAACACTTAGAAAGCACAAAAGTTCGTTACAACATTTCAACCGCCAGAAAAAAAAAAAGTTACTTATTTATACCTTTGTTTAAGTGAATGTGAGCACCAGCACAAACAACTAAGTTTATATGGTGCAATACTAACAAACATTGTATTATTATTTTAGTGTTGAAATAAATTAAAAAAAAACAATATATCGGGCACTAATTCCTGACTGAGCTGATAATGAATAGAAAAATCCAATATCACTTTGCCCAACCCGGGATTCGAACCCGAGACCTCAGCTTTGTAGCCGTATCGTAGTACAACTACGCCACCGAGGCATTCAATCAGTTTAATCTAGTATCTATTAATACAGAGAACTTTAATGTCATTGAATAGGAACTAGTATTTTTTAGTTGAATTGACTGAGTGAAAGCAACACAATTTTATGAAAACTTTGCTAAACTTATACCGACAAATGTATGATCATTAACGTTATTTACAAATTTTACAGCCAATTTACTTGCATCAGATTGTATATAAATCCATTTATTATTTTTCAATTTTTGCTACATGTCGCTTTCATCATAATATACCATTCTACATCTAGATTTCGTGACAAACAAACACTTTGCTACAAACGAAACACATGACTTCATTGATAACAAATGGAATCTTGTATTGTAAAGATTTGCCGTCACATTGCAATGACAAATAACTCGGAACGCATTCAAAACGTATTGGATCCCAAACATGATGAAAATTGCTGTCTCGTGTCGGACACAAAAAGTTTTTCACACTCCCCCTTCGAAGTGGCTTTTATAATGTTCGTGTTCAGCATAGTGCAGTTTTAAGAAAGAGTATCCTTAGACGGAAAATGATAATTTTACATGCAGATTACAAGAATAGTAATCATTTTCTATTCGCAAATTTTTTAAATTAAGTTTGTCATGTGACAGCCGCGTTGTTGTCATGACTCCGCATGAATGGGCAGGGTCATACTGGGTGGTACCACTGTCTCACAGGAGATCGACATGAAGCGCCGGTTTGGCGTCCCATTTCGTTCGGCGAGTTAGATTGCTGGATCCTTTTTTTCACTCTCCCCTCCTATTTCAATGGGCCGGCAAGACATCCATCATACAAGAAGTGTTATGGTTGTTTATGAGCGGCAGTGATCACTTATCATCAGGTGACCTGTTAGATCCTTTTCCGGAAATAAGAAATAAATAACCCCCTTATAACAAAAGCAACTAAAATGTAAAGGAAATAGCGTCAATTATCTCACTAACTAGATTCTGCATATTTAATCTCATTATACTTTATAATCCGGTTAAACAAGTGACGTTAGATGCGATCCACTCATCTGCATAGCATATGTATTGCATGACTAATATGCGACCATAGAAACTGTAGCAAAATATGATATGTAGATGATCTAAATTGTAATATTATATACTGGTGCCCTACATAGCCTCTTTCGGGATATTGGTTGATCAAACTTTTGCAGTTACTATTTTACAAGAACTTAGGCTTTTAGTGTTCACGTGCAATTTAGTTACACTAGCGCAGTAACAGGTATTGCTATAACACCGGCGATGACTAATGAGGAAACACGAAATAATGTCCAATCAAGAGGTTTTTCCGAATGTTAATTTGTTTTTTCATAGATATCATAGTGGTTCCTAATACCTTCTCTCTGTGTGACACAGAAATTATTTAACACTACTACAGTATATTCCGTATTGTGTAGATTAGATACCGATTACTGATATGAGAAAAGTTGAGTTATATTTAGTCATGGACCGGTATTTCTGCCGCGCAAGGCTGTATATCTATAATAGTCTTTAATGGCAAGAAATCAAGCAAACTTCTTGGAAATAAGAAGAATATAGCTTTTAAAATACTTAACATTAGCAATCTTATAATAGTTTATTGAATTGAAAAGAAAAGAACAAACTGATATTTACGAGTGATTAAATGGAAATAATAAATTAACATTTTAAATAATGGCATTCATCAAACTCCGACAATTTAGAAAGGAAAATAAGTACCAACAGGTTTTGCACATAATATATCCTCACTAAAAAAATAAGACGTATTGTTTTATTCACCGCGCAGTGTAAATGTAATTCTGCAAAACTAATTAAGAAAACTTAATAATACTTGCACAAAGTTTGTTGACATCACGTGTTGCGTTCACTGTTTTCAGTCAGTCAGAAACAACAATGATATATTTCACCAGAAACCCCAATAAACCTACATCAAGTGAAAACTTTACTGTTGCGTTTCGTTTAGTGACTGAGATTACTCTTAAAGCCATGTCTTGACTTTTTTATCCTCTTTCGGGATATTGGTTGATCAAACTTTTGCAGTTACTATTTTACAAGAACTTAGGCTTTTAGTGTTCACGTGCACTTTTGTTACACTAGCGCAGTAACAGGTATTGCTTAACACCGGCGATGACTAATGAGAAAACACGAAATGTCCAATCAAGAGGTTTTTCCCAATGTTAATTTGTTTTTTCATGGATATCATAGTGGTTCCTAATACCTTCTCTCTGTGTGACACAGAAATTATTTAACACTACTACAGTATATTCCGTATTGTGTAGATTAGATACCGATTACTGATATGAGAAAAGTTGAGTTATATTTAGTCATGGACCGGTATTTCTGCCGCGCAAGGCTGTATATCTATAATAGTCTTTAATGGCAAGAAATCAAGCAAACTTCTTGGAAATAAGAAGAATATAGCTTTTAAAATACTTAACATTAGCAATCTACGTAATAGTTTATTGAATTGAAAAGAAAAGAACAAACTGATATTTACGAGTGATTAAATGGAAATAATAAATTAACATTTTAAATAATGGCATTCATCAAACTCCTACAATTTAGAAAGGAAAATAAGTACCAACAGGTTTTGCACATAATATATCCTCACTAAAAAAATAAGACGTATTGTTTTATTCACCGCGCAATGTAAATGTAATTCTGCAAAACTAATTAAGAAAACTTAATAATACTTGCACAAAGTTTGTTGACATCACGTGTTGTGTTCACTGTTTTCAGTCAGTCAGAAACAACAATGATATCTTTCACCGGAAACCCCAATAAACCTACATCAAGTGAAAACTTTACTGTTGCGTTTCGTTTAGTGACTGAGATTACTCTTAAAGCCATGTCTTCACAGAGTACATTTTACATACTAAGATAGAGACGTCACTCAGTCAATTCAAGGCGCCCTCTGGCATTAAGTAAGAAAAACAATCCAGTAATTTATCTATACTTACTTTCATTACGTTTATATACGAAATGAAAAGATTTAGGGAGGTTTGGACCTGAATAAGATCTAACAGAATCGATTTGAATTTTGTCTATTTGAAACAAATTATTCTGTATATAAATGTGAACATAACAATTCTCATTTCCGCATGTGTATGCATTTTAATAAATTTAATAATTGTTTTAAAATTAACTCATCAGCAAATAAGGTAATCAATGCAGTTAAAAGTAATTTAGGGCCAATAATATCCGTGTAAAATACAGTCTACGTAAAATGGAGAAACCCGTACAAACCAACGATTTTTCCGCCCTCTGGTGTTAAGTTAGTCAAAACGATGATTATAATTCGTCGTTGTTTGTTCTAAGTTAAACCACCGTGCATGTCTTGACTTTTTTATTGCAATTAGTGGCGGGACTAGCATGTCGTTCGCCTGATGGTAAACGATACGACTGCTCATGAACAGTAGCAAAATCAAACAACACCCTGAATAACAAAGTAATGCTTGACATTCCACTGCGCTCGCCATCCTGAGACATAGGGCCCTACTATATTCAACGAAACGAAGTTCGAAACTTCGGATGATTAAAGTTTATATACGATACGAATGTACCTACATAAAACTTATGGTCGTTATTGATTTATGGTCATAACCATAGACTTATAGTTACGGTGTACGTTATACAAATTCGAACTTTTACAGAATAGATACATTCGTATCGTATAAAAAACTTCGTTTGTCCGAAGTTTCGAACTTCGTTCGTTCGTTCGTTCGTTCGTTCGGATGAATATAGTAGGGCCCATAAGATGTTAAGTCTTAAATGTCCAGTAGTTACTCTGGCTACACCGTTTTTCATTCCGAAACACAACAGTGCATTTAAACTGCTGTTTGGCGGGAGAAATAGACACTGCGGTGGCACCCACCCAGGCAGCCTCTCACATATGAGAGACCTATCACCAATAGAGACTTTTGTTAAGATTAGTATTCAAATTATAGAAAAAATTCATTTATGATTCGTAGTACAAACACTTTCAATGGATTACCTCTGAACCTAAACATTGATTTATTCTGTACTAGTACGGCAAGTGTAAAAAGAATCTTAACACAGCATTTCTTTAAATACATTGATTCAAATAATGTATAGATTACATAGTGACAAACTTAAATTTTTAATTATAATTGTTATTTTGTGTAATAGCTATAATCGTGATGTACCTATGTTTTACACATGTTTTAAATTGTTATTTGGTAAGATATAATATTACTCTTAGTTTACTTTAATGTAAGGTGCTTATTTTTTGTATATGTATTGGTGGAGGCTTGTTGTCAGCATTTTTTTTCTATATTTCATTTATTTCTACTCATAGTTATAATTTGTCTGTAAGCCTTCCTAAAATAAAATAAAATAAAAATAAAATAAAATTACTGCACAATATTGCGTTTTTAGGTTCTGTGACGTCATTCTGCCGTACCGATGTATAATAATTACTATATGAGTTAATACAGTTACACCTGAAAGCGACTCATTCGCGTAAGTCATTGGGATTTACACCATGTGTACGTTTGCTATACGGCGAATTCAAAATTTTGGGTGACGAATTAACGAATGAATTCATATAATCAAGGTAATGCCCTTTTGGATAAGAACTCCAAAAAACCTAAGCCCATCATCGTAAGGTTCACCTCGAGATATAAGAAGGATGACTTTTTGGCAAAGCTGCGTGCAATAAAACAATTTCGTGTCTCGGATATAGGATACACCCGTGATCAATCACAGTAATTGTATTTTAATGAACATTAAACTAAGGCGAATAAATTACTTTTATATAATACCAAAAAAACAGCTTCTGAGAAATTGTACAAATATGTATGGATAAGGAATCATGGTGTGTAAATCAGATAATAGCCCAGTACTGCATTTTTCATGCCAAGATGATTTTAAAAAAATGTATTATGTGTTATTTTCCTTTTATATCGACAATTTATTGTATACCTATATTTGTAATTTGATCGTAATATGTCTTTTTGGAGATTCACTGTTTAAAGTCATGAAACTGAATTATACTTTTTGCGAAGTATTTTTTTATGTTTTTACGAATATGTCTGATGTTGGATTTTTTTGTAATTGTATTTATTTACACATAATTTTGAGGTACAATTTATATTATTCGTGCGGGTTTGGAAGTGTTGATTTAAATTCTGAGCTGTTGTCGTCCTTACGTGGCAATATAATCGCATCAAATTATATTATATTCTATGGAAGTTTCTTTAGAATTCTTTGTTATAAGAATTATTGTTTTCAATTTATTATTTAATGGCTAATATTTCTCTATTTTACTAAAACGTTCGAGGACTACGTACTAAAACCAATTTGTTCTATCGAAATGTATTATCAGTTGATTATGATATAATATTATGCCTGAGTGAAACTTGGTTAAGTCCCAGTATTTTTAATTCGGAACTATTTAGTGAATCTTTTGTTGTGTATCGATGTGATCGGGACTATAATACAAGAAACGATTCTAAGGGAGGCGGTGTGCTGATAGCAGTGAAGAAAGAATTGGTCGTTACGAAGGTGACCATCACCTCTTCGTGCAAAGACCACTCCGCTGATATTATTTCACTGTGTTTTTCTATTAGAAAATGTTATTTAGTTAAACGATTCCATCTTTACTGCTGCTATTTCCCTCAATGCTCATCGCAAGTCAATGACCTTCTTAATTTTTATGAATGTGTCTCTGAATCAATGCTCCGTTATCCTGATGAGGATATAGATATAGTTATTTACTGGTGGTAGGTCTCTCATATGTGAGAGGCCATCTGGGTAGGTACCACCGCAATGTCTATTTCTCCCGTGAAACAACACTGCTTAAATGCACTGTTGTGTTTCGGATTGAAGGACATTGTAGCCAGAGCAACTACTGGACATATTGAGACTTAACATCTTATGTCTCAGGATGGCGAGCGCAGTGGAATGTTGCTACTGTTTATGAGCGGCCGTATCACTTACCATCAGGCGAACGGCTTGCTCGTCTCGCCATTCACTGCAATAAAAAAAAAAAGAAGGGTTACTCTGTACTCCGACATGATGACGAATGTTCGAACATCGCTCGTAAAACTGTACGAATGTGTCTAAATACTTCACAAAATGTTCTGATCGTATCGTTCGTCGTAATCTTGGACATAGTTCCAAATGAATCATAAGTTTCATAGAGTATTGATTTTTAGAAACATTTGAACTTCGTGGTAGGGGTTTTCCTTGAGGCTCTCGCCTCTCGGCACGATTCTTAGCGAGTGGAGGCTGCAGGAATGCTAGCCATCCACACTTTTGGTTTATTCTACCGCCAGTTGCCCGCTACGTCTACTACAACATGGACGTGATTGACATGACTTCGTTTGCTACTTTATGTTCCTACCAATATAATAATGTCTTATGTTTATAATTATAATGTCGCTCAAATGACCAGGTCGCGCAAATGACCAGGTCGCTTAAACACTGACCAGGTCGCTCAAATAATCCACCAGAAATTAGCAATTAAATACCACCTCATAGCAGCTACAAAACCTTATTACAAATATTCTCCTGAAACCATATTAGAGAACTCAACGCATAAACTGTACTTTGACCGTGCCATACTCACCGACCGAACCATTCACTACAATAGACCTGACATCATACTTATAGACAAAACACAAAAATCCGCTCACATCATAGATATCACAATCCCGAACACATTGAACTGAAGGATGAAGTTTGCCGAATGTGGCGTCTTCAAAAAGCAACCATTGTACCAATAGTGTTATCAACCACCGGCGTCATTCCTGTACAGCTCCATAACTCTTTACAGAACCTCAGTCTCGCAAAATTTACCTTTATAGCCCTCCAAAAAGCTGTAATCTTAAACACGTGCCGAATTGTAAGAAAATTCCTTCAAGCAGATCAAGATATACCTTTTGTCAGTTATACTCACGTCTCCAATGTTGGCCCAGACTTGGCTTAGGCCCGTCTGTGCCCGCGACACCGGCTCTAGAGCCGAGATTAACAAATAAATAAATAGATAATAATAATAATTTATTTCCGAAACAGAATGTACATACATTGTTTACAGTCAGTAAATAAGTTTATATCACCTAAATCAGTGGTTCTTAACTGGCAGTCCCTGGAAGCATCCCAACTGATCGTGAAGCCATCGTAAGGCCATCTTTAAAATAATTTATGCATGTTTTATTGATGGATATATAGAGAAACCTTTCATTTATTAACATTTCGGTAACATACAACCAAACCAGTCAATCAACCAATGTGTAAAAGGTTAAAAACCGTTGACCTATTGTAAATAAAAAGTCAAAACGCTATAGTTGGTGGCTGTTCATACGACAGTCACGCACGTATAATCAGGATACCAACATATTGAGCGATAAGACCGCCACTTGCACTATTGATTTTGTATTATCTCTGTTTGGATTGGACATGAAACCAATACCATTCAATTCGAATCCCAGGGCACTCTTCTGACTTTGCGGAGTTAAGTGTGTATTGAGAGTTGATCACCACGCACTATAACGCTAAAGGAAAATCATCATTAATTGGCACTCAGTAAATTGTTTCGCGTGTTCTGACAAGTTTAGTATCAGGGCATAAGCCAAAAGCATAATATGGTTTGGTTTTTGTAATAATTAGACAATTGCGTAGAAATCTTGTTAATTGGCATCTTTACTTATTTTATATACATACATAAATATACTCACGCCTTTTTCTCAGTAGGGGTAGGCAGAGGTGCTACTTGCAAACCCAAGTATCGCCTTGCTTGTTCCGTCCCATGATGTGATAGGAGCGAGCCTATTTCCATAACGGCACCAATGCCTGGCTCCGGGCTGGTAATGAATAGAAGAATCCAATATCACTGCCCGACCCGGGATTCGAACCCGAGACCACAGAGCCATAACTGCGCCACTGAGGCAGTCTGAAATATATTCTACAGGATATAATAAACATTCTGTGATCTCATCATTACGTTTCTTGGTAAACTAGATTTCCTAAAACATGAAAACGTTCTGAAAATAGCTTTATGGTATGCCACTAGCGTAAAGCATTTAAACTAGGTTGTTTGTGAAACAGGAGTGGCTGACAATAAAATTTATGTCGAGCGATTACGCATCACTAACTCGACTATATTAAAAGTATAATTACCGAGGCACTGAAACTTTATTTTTTTCTTTTGTTCCCGATATACCGCGATGAAACTTGTACTCGAAATCTTGTAAGGAAACTCAAAGCCATTCAACGATCTTATAATCTGTAAGTTATGCTTTGTATATGCCTCAGAGCTCCAATCAGAATGAAGGAAGTGTGCGAAAGGACAAAAGCTACCAGCATAGCTTAGTAAATTAGCAAGTTGAAGTAGCAGTGGATGTATACCGTGAAAAACTTGGCCGAGCGATGGGGCGGAGGGTTGGCATTGTAGCCAAAGCAACTGGACATAGAACTGCTGCGAAACATGAGACGTAACATCTTACGTGTCACGAGTCAGGAAGTCGAACACAGTGGAATGCCAAGCATTGCTTTGTAATTCATGGTGTTTGGTTTTGCTACTGTCCATCAGCGGTCGTATCGCTTAACATCATGTGAATGGCATGCTCGCCTCGTCATTAATTGGTATTCTAACAAATTGCAATGTTGTGTAATAAAAGTTGTAGAAAGTCGCTGAATGCTAGCCGCTTCCAGTGATTCCGCGATGTTCAGCAGTGTACATCCTGTAGCTGAAAATGATGATAATGACTTATTTATAACTTGATTATATGAATTCATTCGTTAATTCGTCACCCAAAATTTTGAATTCGCCGTATAGCAAACGTACACATGGTGTAAATCCCAATGACTTACGCGAATGAGTCGCTTTCAGGTGTAACTGTATTAACTCATATAGAAATTATACATCGGTACGGCAGAATGAAAAAAACATGAGACTCACTCACTCATCGTATTCTCGATTGTAGAGTAGGCCTGTGCCCTGCAGTGGGACGTATATGGGCTGATACAGATACGGCAGAATGACGTCACAGAACCTAAAAACGCAATATTGTGCAGTAATACTATACATATCTTAACAAAAGTACTACTGGTGATAGGTCTCTCATATGTGAGAGGCTGCCTGGGTGGGTGCCACCGCAGTGTCTATTTCTCTCACTGGACATTTCAGATTTAACATCTTATGTCTCAGGATGGCGAGCGCAGTGGAATGTCAAGCATTACTTTGTGATTCAGGGTGTTGATTGATTTCGTTACTGTTCATGAGCAGTCGTATCGTTTACCATCAGGCGAACGACATGCTAGTCCCGCCACTAATTGCAATAAAAAAGTCAAGACATGGCTTTAAGAGTAATCTCAGTCACTAAACGAAACGCAACAGTAAAGTTTTCACTTGATGTAGGTTTATTGGGGTTTCTGGTGCTTTTGTCGTACCTAGTGAAAGATATCATTGTTGTTTCTGAATGACTGAAAACAGTGAACGCAACACGTGATGTCAACAAACTTTGTGCAAGTATTATTAAGTTGTGGTAATTAGTTTTGCAGAATTACATTTACATTGCGCGGTGAATAAAACAATACGTCTTATTTTTTTAGTGAGGATATATTATGTGCAAAACCTGTTGGTACTTATTTTCCTTTCTAAATTGTAGGAGTTTGATGAATGCATTATTTAAAATGTTAATTTATTATTTCCATTTAATCACTGCAAAATTTTTGGTATAAGAAACTTACATATACACATCTATTTTTATACAATCATGTAAATAATTTTACTAAAAACCCTGATGCTATGCCCTCCTACATCACTTCTGGTGTCACGTATATGCTCCCTAAAGATCTAGATGACTTAAATAATCCAGCTAAATACAGACCTATTACTTGTCTACAAACAATTTATAAGCTTACAACTGCATGTATATCATACCTTATTTATCAATATATGGAAGCCAATAATATCCTCACTGAACAGCAGAAGGGATGTTGGAAGTTTAGCCAGGGCTATAAAGAACAGCTTGCTATTGACGCGACAATTTTGAAACAGGTTCAACAGAGAAAGCGGGATATGTTTAGCGTATATATTGATTATAAAAAAGCTTATGACTCCGTACCACATTCATGGCTAGTAAAAGTCTTAAATATTTACAAAATCCATCCCTTAATAATTACATTCTTAAGTAACACTATGTGAGGGAGACTCATATAAATATCTAGGATACCAGCAGTCGAAATTAATTCACCACAAAGAAATAAAAGCTCAAATAACCCAAAAATTTAAACATAGCCTAAATTCAATATTGAAAACACAATTAAATGCCAAAAATACTACTAAAGCAATCAATACGTACGCTGTACCTATTCTTACTTACTCTTTCGGCATTATAAACTGGACGAAAAAGGACAACTTACAACAAGGAAACTGGACTCAACTTACAAAGAATTATTAATACCACCATGTCAAAACACTGAAAACACCATCCAAGAGCTGCCATCAAACTACAGAATTTACCAAGAACTGAAGGTGGGAGAGGGATAATTGATATTAAAAATTTACATAACAAACAAATAACAACCCTTCGAAATTATTTCCACAATAGAGCAGAAACCTCTTCCCTATATTGCGTTATTAATAAGACAGACAGAACACTTACTCCCTTAAACTTGCAAAATCTAACCCAACAAAAAAATGAAACTCTAATTGATCAACAGTCCGTTATAAATCAATGGGCCCTAAAGTCTCTGCATGGCAGACACTACCACGATCTGAGCCAGCCATACGTCGATAAAAAGGCATCGAACGAATGGCTCAGACGAGGTGAACTCTTCCCGGAAACTGAGGGGTTCATGATAGGTATTCAAGATCAGGTCATTGAGACACGCAACTATAAAAAACACATAATGAAATTAAGGCGTATTACAGGCGCCTGTAAAACAAGAGCCCAAACTGATTATAAAAACAGACATGACCAGGTCGTAAACATTATTCATCAAAAACTAGCTACAAAATATAAGTTAATAGTTCACCCCATTAAGCCTATACCATATTACAAATACACTCCAGAAACAGTCCTAGAAAACACCAATTACAAACTTTATTTCGACCGAGCCATTTTATCTGATAAGACAGTTCATTTTAATAGACCTGATATCACTTTAATTGATAAAATAAATAATACTGCTACTATAATAGATATTGCTATACCTAATACTCACAATTTGCAAGCTACAATATATGAAAAACTTACAAAATATATTGACCTAAAAGAGAAAATAGCACGAATGTGGAAGTTAAAAAAGGTGTCCATTGTCCCAATAGTAGTCTCTACTACGGGAGTAATCCCAAAACAGTTGTCCCAGTCTTTAGATTTATTAGATTTATCACAGCAAACTTTTATCCAAATACAAAAAGCAGTCATCTTGAATACCTGTAGAATAGTCCGAAAGTTTTTGCAATCAGAATTATCACCCGAAGTTAATCCCAATGGAGTGTTGTCTCAACCCCACAATCATTTGGCCTAGGCCCTTGATTGTGTTGTTATGCCGATTAATTGAACCGAGAAATAGGATATTTAAAAATAAATAATAATAATAATAAAAACTTATAAATACCTTGGCTTTCAACAAGACAGACAAATTCGCCAAAAAGATACAAAAATGGCTTTAACTTGCAAATTTAAACATAGGCTTGGATCAATACTAAAAACGCAACTCAACTCAAGGAATATTATTAAAGCCATAAACTCCTATGCAATCCCTACCTTAACGTACTCTTTTGGCATTACAAGTTGGTCCCAGACGGAATTAAAAACGCGTCATTAATACGACGATGACAAAGTATCGCAAACACCATCCACGATCATGCACGCAGCGCCTAACTCTAGGTAACCTACATAATAAACAAATATCCACACTTCGAACTTTTTTCCAAAAACGGGCAATAGAATCTTAATTACATTAAAGCATAGTAGAAGCTGATAAACAATTCACACTATTAAATATGCATGACAGAAATACCCAAACTAACGAACACATTACAGATAATAAAGAGAAAATCGCAGCATGGGCCCAGAAATCTCTACACGGGAGACATCGCCACGACCTCCAGCAACCACATGTCGATATGTCAGCGTCGAACATGGCTGAGGCGAGGCGATCTCTTCCCAGAGACAGTGGGTTTCATGCTTGCAATTCAGGACCAAATAATAGACACAAAAAAATATCAAAACCACATCATCCGTAGACCAAATACTATTAATTTATGCCGACACTGCCACAGTAGCCCAGAAACTATACAGCACATAACTGGAGCATGTAAATCCATAGCCCAAAGTGATTATAAACACCGCCACGATCAAGTAGCTGCAATAATACATCAAAACCCGGCTTACAAATATAAATTAATCCCTCAAAAACTACCGTATTACAGGTACGAACCACAGTCAGTTTTAGAAAATAACAAATGCAAGATTTATTGGGACAGAACAATAGTGACAGATAAAACGATACATAATAACAGACCGGATATTACAGTGTTAGATAAAGATACCAAGACCGTATAAATAGTAGATATTGCAGTTTGTAGCACTCATAACCTAAATAGCACCTTCACTGAAAAGATATCCAAGTACACCGACTTAGCCATTGAGATTAAGACTCAATGGAAAGTCAATAACACCAAAACTGTCCCAATACTGTTATCAACTACTGGAGTCTCGTTCTCTCCCCTCCCCGTTCATCAGGGTGTTCCCCTCTCAATGCGGAATGACCTAAGCATCCTTGGTGTGGATATCCGCTGTGATCTCAATCCAAGGAATCACATCGAGGGCGTAATAACTGCCACATCACGCAGGGTTGGAGTCCTGAACAGGGTGCGTCAGCTTTTTCACGCCCGGTCAGCTTTGTCGCTTATATAAAGCGCAGGTCCGGCCGGGTATGGAGTACTACTTGCACCTCTGGATGGATTGCAGCGGCGGGCCATCCGCATTGTGAATGATGCAGACGTTACGAGCAACTTAGAGTCGCTACAACTCCGGAGGGATGTCGCCTCTCTAAGCGTGTTCTACCGCCTGTATCACGGTGAGTGCTCTGAAGAATTGTTCAACTTGATCCCTTCCTCTCCATTCCTAACCAGAACCAAGCGTGCTGGCTTGCGAAGCCATGGCTTGACGGTCCACACCATCCCGGCGCGAACCAAACGGTTCTCAAATTCTTTTTGTGCCGCACCGTCAGGCTGTGGAATTGTTTGCCGTCTCACTTGTTCCCTCCTTCCTATAATCGTGGGTCCTTCCACCGTAGTGTGAAGAGGCATCTTAGCAGGCCGGCATAATTATGTCTATTGACATGGGACTTAGCCAAAAGCCAAAGCCAAAGCAACTAGACATAGAAGTGCTGTGAAACATGGGAGGCTTAACATCTTATGTCTCAGGAGTCAGGATGTCGAACACAGTAGCATTGCTTTGTAATTCATGGCGTTATTTGATTTTTTCACCTGTCCATGAGCGGTCGTATCGCTTACCATCAAGAGAATGGCATGCTCGCCTCGTCATTAATTGGTTTTTTAAAAAGTTCATTGTTATCTAATAAATGTTGTAGGAAGTTGCTGAATGCTAGCCGCTTCCAACAGGTCATGTAGAATTTTTTGGGGAGCCGACGTTCAACAGTGTACTTCTTGAAGTTGAAAATGATGATAATGACTGATTTATACCTTGATTATATTAAGTAATTTGTCACCCAATATTTTGATTTGGCTGTATATCAAACGTGCATACGGTGTAAATCCCAATTATTCACGCAAATGAGTCACTTTCAGGATTAACTGTATTAACTCAAATAGTTATACATCGGCACGGCAAAGTGACGTCACAGCACCTAAAAACGAAATTAGGTACAGTTAAAGTAGCTACAGACCGGGCTCTGTGGTGTACCTTGGGAGAGGCCTATGTCCAGAAGTGGACTGCAACGGGCTGATGATGATGATGATGATGATGAAAGTATTCACAATAACATACATGGTTTTAGGAGTAATCTCCGGCATCGAACGAAACGCAATAGTGGAGCTATTTCGTGACGTAGGTTTAGGGATACTGCGTTTTTTGTTGTAAGAAAGAAATAAACAAAGAAAGAAAGAAAGAAAGAAGAAGAGAAAGAAAGAAAACACATTTATTGACCACACAATACGATGCACACACTCGCAAAACATACATTTTCATAGAAAAAATAAAAGGGAAAAATATATATTATAAGGATAATTAGGGATTGTTTCATGTTTTTAGTGACGTCATCTCAAGAGTATTATAAAAGAGGGTTCAGTTCGCCCATCAAGGTATGTGCTGGTTGGCTTTCATTCGGAAAGGTTGTCGTGAGGTGTCGACGCTATTTGCAGTAAGTCTTTTATTTTTTAACCGACTTCAAAAAAAGGAGGAGGTTCTCAATTCGACTTTTTGTTTGTTTTTTTTTTATGTATGTTACCTCGTTTCTCTGTACTGTGTGAACCGATTTCGACCATTCTTTATTGGATTGAAAGCTGATGCTTGTCATTTGGTCCCATAAAAATATGGTGAAAATCTGATGAATATCTTCGGACCTAGAGAGGGGAACTCCTTAAAATTAAGTAGGATTCCAATGGTTCTTTTTGCATTTGGTTCATTATTAAAGTTAACTTACAGTCAGAGAGGGAAAAAGGGGTGGGGGTGAGTGGGGGTAGGTGATAAAAATTGAAGATATTAGATTCGGCAGCTTTTAACCGGTTTCAGTGATTTATTTTTTATAGAGTTCACTTGCGTTTGTGATATATTATTTTTGTGTCATTAACGGCTGTTTGTCAATTACGATTACTGATAATGAGTTATTATTTGTTACTGATAAATTCTGATTGAAATTAAAACTTAAAAATAAATTATTATATTTTGTGTTGCTTGTTTGTTATTTTTTTTAAGTAAATCCGACTTTTGATCCTAAAAAATATATATTTAAATAGGTCGCATCGCAGTGACCCTTAGGTGACCACTCAGCATAATGTTGTACCTATTGGGTTGAAACTTGAAAGAAGTCGCGGTTGATCTAGATTCTAGGGGGTCACTCTATACTCCGACACGAAGTTCGAATATTCGGCGAGACTGCCAGACGACATTTATATAAGGTGCAAAATCCTTAGCACGAAAACAGTCGCAAGGCTATTCCGCATCAAAACTCATGTAAACAAAAACACCACAATTCCTAGTAAAACCTTCTTGGAAAACAAGACTTTCCTTCCCGATTCCTTTGTCCCGTGAAAAGTTAAAGTTCAATGAATGACAGACACGTGAATCTGTTGCAGATTGCAGACCGTTCGTTGCCCGGCCACTCTTAGCAGCGCACGTTTATTCCGAGCCCGTCGCGAGTGACAATGTTTAGTAACCCCAAGAATTTTAAAGCCAATGGCTGGGGTTGGCATCGGACCGCCAACGCCGCCTCGGCTGTCAAAGGATTTTTGAATAAAGAACATGGTGAAGGAAGTTCTGAACCGTTGCTTGGAAATGGGAGTCTTTACCCTAAACTGCCTTCGGAGGCCGTTACTACGTTTATGACGAATATGAGGCTGTATCCCGCTTTGCCCGTGGAGGAGTATGAGAATGGTGCTGTGGAAGAAGATGTTGAGGAGGCATGCACTTCCGTCAACGTGACTGCGATGGTGAGTTTTTTAATTTTCTTTTTAGGCAAAGGAAGCGATTTCATTCTGACTCTTTTTTTTTTCGTTGTTTACAAGTGCTGTAAAGTTTAATTGTTGTTCACAAGGTCAATGAAGAATCTTTCTTTCGCATAAATATCTTAGAATTCTGCAACAAAATTGATCTGTAGACTGTATCAAATTGAAGGTTTTGTTTATTGTTCGCCATTGGTTAAAGTATAAAAAGTTTTATAAAACCAAAGTGGTCCAAGAACAATATTGAGAAAGGTACTAATAAACTCAAAAATATGAAATTTTATTTGAGCTAATTTACTAATATCATTGAAAGATCATCAAAACAAACATCTTGTATCCATTGTTTACACTTTACTATAATAATAATAACACCCAACAGTCACGTACATAGACCCCACACTAAGGTCGAGTCTTGTGTCATGGGTATCAGGAACGAGAGACTTCTCGGTCTCACAAACACCCAGACCCGGAAGAAATATTTGTGGGCCGCACAAACATTTCTCTCGGTGCGGGGATCGAACCCGCGGCTTCTCGTTTCACAGGTGGCGTCTAACCAACTGCGCCACGGAGGCTGTCAAATAACTATAACGTAAACAAACTTATCCGGGCATGAAAATTCGCGCAAAAACCATTGAATATTTAATAATTCAAAGCAAAAGGATATGTTTACAAACAACCTTCTGTTTGATATTGATTATAAACAATACACAGCTGATCGCAAATATTCACTTCTTCTCGCTTAAAAGTTAAAGATCGCAGCGGCGTGCACAGGATTATGATACTGGGTATGCGGCGGAGTACTCGGCACAAAAACTTTTTCTTTTATAGATGTTTAGCATAGCCACAGCCACTACATAAAACTACATTGCATGTTCAAATTTATTATAACGATTATAATTATGAATGTGTGAGCTTGGAAACAACTAAATTATGTAAGATCATGATTAAATTATCTTATTTTACATAATGCAATGTGTCTATAAAAAAGACCCAAACAGTCAGGCATCCAAAACATTTTCATAAAAGTTACAAGAAATATTATGCTACAAAATCTAGAAGTACGGCTTTACCGTAATGCGACCATTTAAATGAAAGATAATGCGTTAGGTCGGATAACTAAGCATCATCATATGTTATCTATAGCAGCCAATTATTATTCATTGCGTTAATGTACTTACTGTTTTCGTGAAGTGGTGAAGTGTTTGGAAGTGTTCATCGTTGTCCTTTACTCTGTTTTAGTTATTATTTGTTATAAGCTGCTGTTAATTGTTGTTAATACTTGTAACTTGGTTGACTAAGAAAATATTCGTAAATTGGACATTGCAATAAAATTTTGAATAACCATGCGTCACGTGTTCTGGTTTTTTTACATTTAGTAAGTACCTAAACCGATGGAGTATAAATACACAACTATGAACTATTTGCAAATTGCAAACAGCGCAATTCATTTTTCAATTTATCAAAATTAAATTTTGCCTGATAATTATTGGTGAACTCTCTGATTTCATTTTCAGAGAAACGTTCACTATATTTTTTAAAATTCTCACAAGAAAGTAGCTCAATAAACTTTAAATCTTTAATGTTTTTATAACGATTTCTTAATTCACTGACTACATTATGAATTATTTTTACATCATCGACATTGCGCTTTCTTTTAGGTGGTCCGGTAATGTGAACGGCGGCATCATAATAGATCTCGAACTTCTCTCTGAAACGTTCTAAAAATCACTCTAACTCTTTTATCTTTGTTACACAATACGCGATGTCACTAGTTTTTATTTTTTTTTGCAAAATATCGTACAGAATATCTGTTTCTGCAAAAATCTGCGAAAGATTAAAGAAAATTCAATTCAAATTCTTTCATAATAAATAATAAAAATGGACTGACTTGTGTCAGTGTTTCACCATCCCAGTCTTGTGTATTTTCGTTCATATTTTCAAACAATTCTAGGAGGTGGGTGGACGCATTATTAATAATATTAACCGTGCGCGAGTGATATGTCCACCTTGTTCCCGCGACACGAGGCAGCTTTTTCATATCGGCAAAGTTGTTGTAATGGGCCATTCGCTTTGTACTGGTGTGAAAAAAGCCGCGATTGATTTTATAATACTAAAAAAGCGTTTTGTTTTTATTTTTTTTGAATTCAAAATATGTGCTGAACACCAAACGTACATAGCTTGTGGACATTTTTGTCAGCAGTTACAGCGGTCCGATCCGCGCGGACATCAAGATATTTGATAAATCGATCTACTACTTCAGAATCACGAAAATATCTCAAAACTAACACTAATTGTTCACGGCCGCTAACATCACGAATTTCACCTACCATGACGGCGACAAAATCGAACTGTTTAATTTCGACTTTAACTCGATCGATCATCACAGATGCAACGCTCGAGATCAAATCACTGTACTAGAATTACTAAATAATATGTAAGGAAAACAATATAATTTAATCGTGTGTACACAACCACACAGCCAGTTATACGTTTCATAACTTTTAACATGAAACTTTCGAGTTACATTCCTTTTTTGTTGGTTTAATTGTTGTAATTCAGGTACACACCTACCTTGAGACACAATTTGAATCTTTTCACTAAATGACAACTGTGAGAACTTGTTATTTTTTATTTTTAATAAACACACATCGCTTTAACAACGTGACATTTCAAAAACCCCAACTTTACAGGAACAGACTTTTTAACATTAAAAAAAATATAAAATCTAAAATATTAATTTTTATGGTGTGGGTTTACAATAATTTCAACGCGTTAACTAATGGGCTTTCTAAAAATTTTATTTTTTTATTTTTATTTTTATTTTATTTATTTGAGGAAGATTTACAGACAAATAATATCTATTATTATTAAGTACAATGAATAGTTAAGTGCTAATTACAAATCTTCACCACTAGAGAAACATATGGGAATATATTGGGCTAAAAATATAATTTCTTGAGGGAGTAGAATAATTGCGTGTGTATGTTTTTATATATATATATATATTTCTTATATATTTAGTTTAAAGGTGTGTATTAATTTGTTAGTTTTGTTTATTGTAGTGTGTTCGATTCATATGAAATATTATGTTAACGTTTGAGCAAAGAATCGATTAGCCAAAAGTTTTTTAATATATTTTGAGGTAGTGCAAAACAAGTCTATTTCTTGTGGAAGTTGATTAAATGAGTGTGGTGCTCTCAATGCGAATGTGTTTGCTCTATATTTAGTTTTGGCTTGTGGAACATGCAGTATGGCTCTCTGTCTAAGTCTTAGGGTATTTGTTTTTAATGAGATCATAGAAAGTAGTTCTTGGCAATCAACTATTCCATTCGCAATTTTCGTGAGATAGCAAACGTCGTTGATACTTCGCCTAATTTCGAGAGGTAAGAAGTGATATTTTCTGCATCTGTGATGGTAGTCGATTGAGTGTTGGTTACATTTAAAATCAAAAAATTTAAGAAATCTCATTTGGACGCTTTCGATTCTATGTTTATGGATATGATACTGAGGGTTCCAAATTTGCGAAGCGTATTCTAGGTGACTCCGCACGTACGCACAATATAGTATTTTAATAGTTTTAATGCTCTGAAAATTTGAGGATCTTCGAAGAATAAAACCCAATGACCTTGATGCTTTGTTAACGACATAGTCTATATGTTTGTTAAACAAGAGTTTTGAGTCGTGTACCACTCCGAGGTCTTTAATTTCTTGTACTAGTTTTAAGTCCTGATTCTTAAGTTTATATCCAGTACCCAAAGTTTTTTTGGATCGTGTATATGAAATATAAAAGCATTTCGATACATTGAGATCCAACTTATTGTGAATGCAGTAACTCTCAAATCTATAGAAATCGGATTGGAGGTTCTCAACATCCGCTGTGTTAGTTATTACTTTTAAAATTTTCATGTCGTCAGCGAATAACACTATTTTCGAGTGATAAAAACAACGCTTGACGTCTGCAATAAAGATATTGAAAAGCAAAGGTCCTAGGATAGAGCCTTGTGGTACACCGGATGGAATAGGAGCCCAGGCTGACGTGTAGCCATTTAGTACAACTGCTTGGCTACGGTTATCAATATATGATGCGAACCACCTAAGTAAGTCACCGTGTATTCCTGCAGAAAGTAATTTCTTTAAGAGCAAAGAGTGATCGATGCGGTCAAAGCACTTGCTGTAGTCGGTGTATATCACGTCAACCTGAGCTCGTGAGTCCATGCCGGCTGATATAAAATTATTAGCCACAGATAAGTTGGAAACCGTCGATCGATTCCTGAGAAAGCCATGCTGTTCATCATCAAAGGAATGTTTGAGTGCGCTGTACACTTGCTCATGTACAATTTTTTCTAATACTTTGGCAAACAAGCATAATTTCGATATTGGTCTATAGTTTTCTATGTGACTTTTATCACCCTTTTTGAAGATTGGTGAAATGAACGCTGTTTTCCAAACAGATGGGACTACGCTTTCAGAGACTGATCTTTTATATAAAATGTAAAGAGGTTTTGTAAGGCTTTTGGCACAGTTGCGTATAAGACTTGGTGGTATTTGATCAGGACCACCCGATTTTGCGGGATCCAATGATTCTAGCAATTTTAATATTCGTTCTGGATGTATAATTATTGAGCCGATACTAGATGCGGTGTAGAGGGGGACACTGAAGTCGTTGGTAGTTGATCTTGTGCAACAGGCCGTGCTGATATTGAAAGTTGACAGAAAATATTCAGCAAATAAATTGCATATACTTTGACCAGTGTTAGCCGTGGCGTTGTTGTAGGTCATACTATTAGGATATGATCCTAGGTGTTTTTTTGTCTTTATATAGGACCAGAATCGCTTAGGGTCTTTAGTTATTTCTGCTTCGATCCTATCCATGTACGATCTAAAACAGGTTTTCTCCAATTCTATAGCTCGTCGGCGCAACAGTGTAAAAGACTTGTAATCGGATAGGTTTCCGTAGGTGCGGAATTTGGTGTGAAATTTATATTTTTCTTTCAAGATCTTTTTCAGAGCACTGTTGAACCATGGTGGATATGACTTAGAAGAGACAGTTTTTTTGGGGACTAACTTATCACGTATGGTGTATATATGATTATAGAATGTTTCCACGGCTTTATCTAAAGTATTGTTATGGAGTATATCGTCCCAGTCAATCTTGTCAATCGCGGAAGACAGTTCAAGGAAGTTCGCTCTGTCATACATATATTTGGTTCTAGGTTCCTGAGTGAGTGCATGAAGTTGGACAAAGTTAGCTTGTATGCATAACGATTTGTAGTGGGGGTCCTCCTTGATGAGGGGAGATCTGCTCGCAGTAACTGACACTGTGTCGTTTGTCAGTACCAAATCTAGAATACGTTGATTGCAGTTGAAATTGTTGTTATACTGATTGAGGTTGCATGTGTTGAGGGCATCGATAAAGTATGTCAGGTGTCTATTGTTTGAAGACAGTATTGGTTTTAAGTCCAGTTCGTCATTGCTGGCTACCCAGTTCAGTGTCTTCTCAAGGTTAAAATCGCCTAAAATTATGAATTTATCAAGAGGGTGGGGGCAAAAATAGGCATAAATTTGGACTTTCGGTAAAAAAAGGTACATATATCACATTTTTTTTGAAAATCAGTGATATAATACTTGTAAGTGCGTGGTGGCCTGTTGGTAAACGGGCTAGACGCGACTGCCAACATGTTCATGGTGGTCGCGGGTTCGAATCCCAGGGCACACCTCTGACTTTTCGGAGTCATGTGTGTATTGATAGTCAATCACCACGCTCTAAAACGGTGAAGGAAAACATCGTGAGGAAACCTGAATACCATAGCGATTTATAAAATTTCTATGGTATGTAAGTCTGCCAACCCGCACTAGGCCAGCGTGGTGGACTATATGGCCTAACCACTCTCAATCGTACTCTCGATTGTAGAGGAGGCCCGTGCCCTGCAGTGGGACGTATATGGGCTGATACAGAATACTTGAAACACATGGAACTATCACATTGTATATGTTGAAATTATGTTTAAGGCTATGTGATAAGTTAAATAAAATACATAGTTATGGTAAAAAATATATTTATTTTCTGAGAAAAATATTCAAAATCGGTTATTTAATTGTTGTTTTTTTAAGTATCATTTTGAAAGATCTCCCTGGAATGTTTTTACAATCAATAGTACCATCTGGTTTATCGTCAGAATTTGAAGAATACGAAACACAATATTTGATAGGGTGGCTTCGTCGGTGTTCTTAACTGAGTCATCTGGAAAGAATGTTTATGATGAAGGGGAATTGCTAAGTATGTTACCTACAGGGTATATCAAGACTGCTACCGAAAACGAAGCTGGGTGGTAATTTTAATGACTTCAGACACAATGCAACTAAATTTTGTGCAAAAATTGTGACGATTTTTTTAAATTTTTTTTTTTATCGTCGTATTAGGGTAGTAAAAACATAGTTTTTTCTAATAATAGTGTAGACCCATTTATTTTAAAGGCATTATGGTACGCAAGGTTCTAAATTATTATTATAGCAAACACCATGGATTTACTAACCAAACTCGATGATACTTAAAAAATAATTGCCGCGTTTATTTGCGAAATTTTTAGTAACATTGTGTTTGTAGTCACTAAAACTACCACCCGGCTTCGTTTTCGGTAGCACTTTTGATATACCCGGTATATTATGGATAGCCGTACTGCGTAGTGATAATGCGCTATGGCAGTACTAAATAATATTACCTAAAGAGAAAAACGGACCACTTAAAAAAAAACGACCGATTAAAAAAAATCACCCTTAGGATGTTCAATTATCCTGAAGTATATAGGCTATATTTTTTACCGACTTCAAAAAAAGGAGGAGGTTCTCAATTCGACTGTATGTTGCTTTTTTAACCGACTTCAAAAAAAGGAGGAGGTTCTCAATTCGACTGTATGTTGTTTTTTTTTTTATGTTTGTTACCTCGTTTCTCTGTACTGCGTGAACCGATTTCGACCATTCTTTCTGTGATTGAAAGCTGGTGCTTGTCATTTGGTCCCATAAAAATTTGGTGAAAATCTGATGAATATCTTCGGACCTGGAGAGGGGAACTCCTTAAAATTAAGTAGGATTCCAATGGATCTTTTTGCATTAGGTTTATTATAAAAGTTAAATTACAGTGAGAGAGGGAAAAGGAGTGGGAGTGAGGGGGGCTAGGTGATAAAATTAAAATACACGTAAATTCTAATATCTTCGGCAGCTTTTAACCGATTTTAGTGATTTCTTTTTCATTAGAAAGAACGTATTGACAGGTTGATCCCAGGAGCACAACATGAAGATCTGATGATCATGTTCGGACCTGGAGTATAGAACTCTTCAAAACTTAGTAGGATTCCAATGGTTCTTTTTGCATTGGGTTCAGATTAAAGCTAAGCTACAGTGGTGGAGGGAAAAGGGGGTAGGGGCAAAGGAAGGGGGGGGAGGGAGACAAAAATAATAAACATGTTAATACTCCAATATAGCAATATATGGCAGCAATATATGGCAGCTTTTAGCCAATTTTAGCGATTTCATTATCATCGGAAAGAACATATTCCTTGTGGGGACCAAATCTTCTTCATTTAAATTCCTATCAACACTAAAAAGATAAAAGTAACTCAAAATTTTTATTAAAAAATAAAAACCGACTTCAAAACAAAAAACCACTAAAAACCAAAAAATAACAAAATAATAAGTACCACTGCAGAGCAAAAAAATAATATTTATTTCATGGAACTTGTGCTTGTTGATTAATTAGCTTAATGACTTGACTAGCCAACAAATCAAAATATATGCATAACATATTGAAGGCGGGCCGCCAAGTACCAAACATATAGATATTTAAAT
Source organism: Hyles euphorbiae (assembly GCA_023078785.2). Taxonomy (NCBI): domain Eukaryota; kingdom Metazoa; phylum Arthropoda; class Insecta; order Lepidoptera; family Sphingidae; genus Hyles; species Hyles euphorbiae. The sequence continues at coordinate 6,461,507 of CM041052.1, read as the reverse complement.
TAATATAAGGCATAGGTCCTATATGTTTAACGGGTTACAAAAAATTGGTGACAGATTAAGTAATTCAATGGCAAATAATATGTATATGGAACATTAAATGTTAAGCTAAATTAATGGTTATTTATTTATTTATTTATTACACAACAAGAACTTAGGTCTATTTACATACATATATACCCTACAAAACCACCTAAGTGGTTTGACTGTAGGTCGTAGAGCCTCTAATTAATAATTTAACTATACATTAATATGATGAGAGTGGATAAAAGACGCGGGACAGGGATAGATGGAAAAGGGGACGAGACGGGACGGGAACAGGAAAGGCGTTGTGGTTTGACAATATTATTGTAACTTTAAAACTAAAAATTATCTAATGTTTTATGTTGGTAGCAATATATTCGATTCCAAACCATCAGTAACGGTAAAGTAGTTAGTGTCAAGGTTTTAACAATCTATGGATCGACATTCACTGTCACAAAAATCTATGTTTAGTTTTCTTGGCGTATATCCTACGTTTCCTTGTTAATTATTATTTGCCAATTCTATGGCAATTCCTAAATAATAATACGAAGTGTTAAATAAGAATACGAAGTGCGTGGTGGCCTGTTGGTAAACGGACTAGACGCGACTGCCAACATGTTCACGGTGGTCGCAGGTTCCAATCCCAGGGCACACCTCTGACTTTTCGGAGTCATATGTGTATTGATAATCAATCACCACGCACTAAAATGGTGAAGGAAAACATCGTGAAGAAACCTGCATACCATGGCGATTTATAAGAATTTCTATGGTATGTAAGTCCGCCAACCCGCACTAGGCCAGCGTGGTGAACTATATGGCCTAACCGTTCTCAATCGTATTCTCGATTGTAGAGTAGGCCCGTGCCCTGCAGTGGGACGTATATGGGCTGATACAGATACAGATACACTGATGTAACAGCGATCAAGATTTTCTATCGGAACATAAACACATTATTAGTAAACAAATCTGTGTCTAGGCATCGTTTTGCATTGTAAGTAAGTCATTTTGATGTGTTAGTCTAAATGTGTCAAGTTTGGGATTAAATCTATTTACTTATGCCAGATTTTGAGTAAAACTTTCATCATAAGAATGACCGCCGAAAGAAAGTTCTCTTTCGCCTGTACTCTGTTTAAATTGCACTGTACTTGCCAACATATGCATTGTATGCCTATATAAAAATAGATAAGTATTAGCATCTATCAGCCCATAATCACCCACAATTAAGCACGACCCTCCAGGCTTCGATTATGAGGGATTAGGCCATAATCCACCATGCTCGCCTAGAGCAGGTTGACGATCTTCACTAGAATATAAATTCATGAAACCTCCGTGTGACGCAGGTTTTATTTCACCGTTGCGAAGTGACTGGCAATACACATGACTTTAAAGTCAGGTTTGTGCTGTTTCATCAATTTAGCCAAGTGGCAGAACCATTGTGTTGTCAGACATGACCAAGCATGAATGGGTAGGCTCGTCCCGGGCGGTTCCAATGTCTCACAAGTGATCGAAGTGAAGCGATACCTTTACATCTCGGTTAGTGAGATAGCCGGATGCGCAATACCCGTTAAAATCAAAATCAAAATATTCTTTATTCAAATAGTCGTACACAAGATTTTTTAAATTATTAATTTCTGCTACCACCCCATCGAAACGTATTATATTATATAGCTGTGAAGTAAAAAACGGCACAAGAAACTCCCTCAGCAACACTAACTGTTCTCTTATTTATTTATTTTTATAGTCATTTAAAATTGCAATGGCAACCTAACTTTTCCTATCTTTCATCCTTCCCGTTAACCTCCCGATTTAATAGGCCGGCAGCGTATCTTTAATGCCAGCGTTGTGGATGTTCATGGCACGGCAGTCATTATTCACCATCAGGTGATCTCTTTGCTCGTTTCCTGGACCTACTGTATAAAAAAACTAACTTTGGTATTGAAAATTTTAATTCCATACATTTGCAATCTATTTGAGATTGCAAATGTTAGGCGATGAAATTATCAAAATCAAAGTAACAGTCAACGTTAGTCTATGCAGTTGAGCCTGAGACTACAATCTACGTATCTATCTCAATATTTTATGGCCCAAAATATTTGTCTCGGGTCTGACTGTTTGTGAGACCGAATAGTCTCGTAGTTTCTGATACCCACAGCACAAGACTCGATCTTATTTATTTATTTATTTATTTATTTATTTATTTATTTATTTATACACTTTATTGCACAAAAAAAAAACACAAATAAAATGAAAATCACAATCATAAAAGTACAATTGGCGGTCTTATCGCTCAAAGGCAATGTCTTACAGACAACCATGGGATGGATTTGATAAAAGGATCTTAATGGATCTTAATGTGGGGTCAGAACTATGTTTGTTTGTTTTATTTATTATTTTCATTATTGCAGTAACTAGGTCTTACCAGTACAAGTTATACGTACTTATTTACCTTTTTTTTGTTTCCAGTTAGGCGAGACGCGTCCCTCGTCCTACGGTCCGGCCACGTACCAACTGAACGACTTCAAGGACATCCGATCGCGATGCCTGTCCGAAGGCCGGCTGTTCGAGGACCCGGAGTTTCCCGCCGTGGACCGCAGTCTCTACTACGAGAAGAAACTGGACAGGCCCATCACTTGGCTGAGACCTGGGGTGAGTTTTTATGAAACTACATAGTGTTCTGTCGATAGATAAATTATTAAACCAATTAATTAATTAAACCAATTTACGCCAATAAAAATATAAATTATGAATTCTTTGTTTATTAGAGGGACAATTTATTTTGCAAAGGAGAATACCCATTTAAGTATCAGTCTTAGTGTCGGTGTGAAGACTTTTGTCCCTCGATGAAACCTACTTTTTTATGTAGAGAATAATAGTATTTTTCAATAAATATGAACATAATTACGACGCAGGCCCGGAATTCTTAGAGAAATAAACTTGAAGACCAATAAAAAATATTTTTTGTCTTCGTCTCTGTGAATAAAATGTAAAATGTGATGAGAGTTACGTTATTTTATAAAAAGTTGTCGCCCGGGATAAAGATAGGAAATGTTTAGGACAAACCATTAAAGTGCTGTAATTAATTATAAGCAGTATCTGTGTCAGGATCAACGATATCTTTACCGATACTATGAATGTGCATTTTGTTTTCCGTGAATGGCGACACGAACATACCATTCGCCTGACGGTAAGCGAAACGACAGCTCACGGACAGTAGCAAAACCAAACATCATGAATTACAAAGCAATGCTTGCCATTTCACTGCGCTCGCCATCCTTAGACATAAAATGTAAAGTCTCTATTAGCTACACTGCTATTTGACGGCAGAAATAGATATTGGCAGTACCTATCTAGGCTGCCTCTCACATATAAAAGACTTACCACCAGTAGCTTAAATACTCAATAAAAATTAAAAATACCCGATGCCCTTGTTTCCAATCTAAAATGTATATAATATTGTAGGAGATAAGCGACAACCCGCAGCTGTTCGTGGAGGGGTACAGTCGTTTCGACGTGCAACAAGGAAAGCTCGGCGACTGCTGGATGGTCGCCGCATTGGCAAACTTGACGCTACACCGCAAGTAAGTACGAGTACATTTGTAATGGGAATTATTGCTATTTCAAATTAAATAACCACCTTGCTATTTTATTTTTGAAGCTTAGTGTGGGGTCAGGACTATGTGTGTGACTATTGGGTGTTATTTATTATTAATAATAATAAGGCTACACTACTAAAGTACATTTTTTAAATGTAATTATACCTTTTTATAAAATTGTAACATCTTTATAACATGTGATGTGCAATAAAGATATTGAGTATTGAGTAAGACGCATAAATCATACTAACTAGTAATGGGAATTATTGCAATTTCAAATTAATATCACCACCTTTATATTTTTGAAGCTTTAGCGTGCTCTATGTGTCTGCTATTGCTAATACAGTATTTATAAACATAAAACTGTCAATTTTTCACATCTAAAATAACACAAATTGACTATAAGGTTTCTTCTTTAAATTAGTTTGTTAAAATAAAACTCACTCCTTCACAGATTACATGAGATCTTTTAAAAATATGAGCCGATCGGCTTTGCGAATCACAGTCGCAAATCGCAAAATTCAGCTTATTGATTGCTATTTGTGATTGCTATTTATTCCAACACTAGAGTACAACATATCTGTATCAGCCCATATACGTCCCACTGCAGGGCACGAGCCTACTCTACAATCGAGAGTACGATTGAGAGTGGCTAGGCCCTGTGATATTGACATATTATTATTATTGATCAATTTAGTGATTATTACAAAATGTATAAAAGTTGGTTTAAATCAGAGCAGTTAATTAACAATTGGTTGCAAACTAATAAATACTATTTAAGTATATACATTTACAGATTATTGTCGTATTTAAGCTTTCGTACAACTCATGGTACTCGAAATCTGTCGTTTCCTCTGATCCATCCTATGATTGGTTATCTGTAAGAGATCGCCTCGAGCAATAAGACCGTCTTTTCTATGAAGTATGTAATATATTAATATAAAATAGGTATTTTCGAAACATGTTTTGATTACCTATCCATTAGCTATTGCCTATATACATACATAAAAATTAAAATACCTTAGTTTATTGCGTGCAAAATACATATTTTATATACCATTGGGATATTTATTAATTCGGTTTAATATGACCTTTGATTAATTAACTAGTTGTTAATCATTGTTCACATCGAAAAAAGTATTAATGTCCAATATATATTTATATTAATTAATAGGATTCAAATGGAAACTTATTTAGATGTGTTGAGTAAAATTTGATTATAAAAATACATTACAAAGAGAATTTGTAATGTAATATTATATTTTGTATTAAATCCTCGGACAGTTATAGGATATTATTTTTCGTTTCAAATAAATACACCCACCTGTCATGTATATATGTATGTATGTACACTGTATGTAAAAATGAAAAAGGCAAATTGAAATAAAACTATTATTCACGGATTTTATTGCGGATTTTGTTTAATTTTTACATTTTTGACTTCCCGACGTTCCGATTACTTTAGAACTTGCGAGATCACGGGGCGGACCACGAAATTAAATCCGCGATAAAATCCGCATATAATAGTTTTATTTCAATGTGTAACATTCACGTAAATTTAAGTAACCATATTGAAGGAAAATTATTTTATGATGTCATAAAGCGGTTTTGTATATCGATAATAAGGTAACATTTAATACAAAATTGGATAGGAAATTCACTCATTATTAAACTCACGCCTTTTCCCAGAAAATTCACATTTCGCATTGTATGTTCCGTCGCAAGATGTAATGGGGTGGCGAGCCCATCGCCATATCGGGCACAAAGTCTTGACTCCGAGCTGATAATAAATAAAAAAATCCAATATCACTTTGCCCGACCCGGGATTCGAACCCGACACCTCAGCTTGGTAACCGTACCGTAGTACAACTTTGCCACCGAGGCAGTTGAGGCAGACATTAAATAGGAATTATTGAATAAGACATACTTTGCATTTTCCTTGTTAAATGATTTTCCACAAGTATTAGCTAATGGGATTTCCACCAAGGAAGTGTAGCAAATAAATAAATACTGGACCTAATAGCCTAATTACCTAAACTTCACGCGTATAGTCCGGACTCACAATAACATACAAGTCTTCTTCCATTTTAAAAGATACTTTGGTCTCACAACCTGCAGATATTAATTTCGAGCCATAAAAGCAAAGCTGCTACCCAAAATTATATTCAATTTGTCGTCCTTCTATTTTTTATATTGACACATACACACTCCTAGTTATTTTGTTTTCACTCACTTCATTGATTAAACGACAAATATTAATTTGTCGACAAATATTGTTTGTAGTGCACCCTTTACCCCTACACCTTAAAACAACCCTACGGATAAGTATTAGAAAGAATTTTATTTAATACTAGCGGTCCGACGCGGCTCTGCAGGGGTGCAGATACACTTTCCAAAATTGTGTCCAAAATGTTTAATTCCGACTATCAATTTTGAATATCGACTAATCGGACTACAAAAACGAATAAAATGTTCTCGTATTTGTTAGATTATTTAACTACTGCTTCCCTCCTATATGTCGTAGCGAGATATATAGCGTATAGCATTCCTCGATAAATGAACCAGTCAACACAAAAATATTTTTTCAATTCGAAACAGTAGTTATTGAGATTATAGGTAACAAACAAACTATTCAGCCTTATATATTAGTATACATTTTCCAACTAACATCCCGTCATTCTACACCTAGAGAGAAGAGGGATGCTTACATAATTAGGTATTAAAATTGTCAAAAACGACAATAATAAAACGTATTTTTTTGTTTCAGATTGTTCTTCCAAGTAGTGCCAGATGACCAGAGCTTCGATGAAGATTATGCCGGTGTCTTCCATTTCCGGTAGTTATTAGTGTTTATTAATATATTTAGAATAGGACACTTTCAATAAGTCTCAAGGGTAATCCTTGGGTAGGTCTATGTTCTTCTCCATAGTAGTCTTCCTATGTCTTAAGAAAGAAAAATAGTGGACATTTGTAGGCTCCGTGGAGACTGATTGAAGGCTGACTACTGACAATACAGGAAAGAAGCGAAGAATTGTGATCAGTCGCGTGTATTTAAAAGGTCTGTGTCAGTACATCAGTGGACTGAAATTCCTTGGAAGAGTTTCAGAAAACGGCATCAAAACTGAACCAAACTTCATAAATTGCAATTTAAAAATGTTGTTAAACTATTAATATAAAAATCTGCGATATAATCCGTAAAATTAAGTTTAATATCTGTGTGTGTGTGTTCAGTTTCTAGCAGTACGGCTATATATGTATTTATTATGTGTGTGTAATTTCTGGAAATGCTGTCATATAATAGTATGTATTTAATTTATACATATATGTTTTTTTGAGTGAAGGCCGCGTATAGACAAGCGAAATGTCGGACACCCGCCTACAAGGTGGTCGGACAACCTGGCTAAAGTTGCAGGAAGTCGCTGGATGCAGGCAGACGACAACAGAGCAATGTGGAGATCCTTGGTGGAGGCCTATGTTCAGCAGTGGACTTCCTGTGGCTGACCTGATGATGATGATGGATATATGTGTGTGTAGTTTCTGGCAGTACGGGCGCTGGGTGGACGTGGTGATCGACGACCGGCTGCCCACGTACCACGGCAAGCTCGTGTTCCTGCACTCCTCCGAGACCAACGAGTTCTGGAGCGCGCTACTGGAGAAGGCTTATGCCAAGTGAGTACATAATATACTATTATTATGATTTTATTTATATATATATATATATAAATATATATATATATAAATATATATATATATATAAATATAAATATATATGTGGCGGTTGCAATACGCCAACTTAGATTTTTTTTAAACATGCATTTCATTTTAAGATATGACTGCAGATGTTTAACCATAAAACATCTGCGAATCGTAAAATGTATTAAAGTAAGAATTTTTATGTACCGTATTGTGTTATATTATTTAAAAAGATGCTTTTCTAACGGCCGATGCCAATAATCAATCGAAAAAATTAGATTGAAGTCAATCTGGAATGTTTTCTACTTTTCGATTGGTCTCTTGTCATGTTGCCATAGTTTTTTCACTACTGAGATTGATTATTAGCAATATAGTATTAGAAAAAAGATTGAGCTGTCAATCTAAAACGGAAAATTTTGGATTGGCATTGTTTATTGGCAGCCGCTGTAAATGATTGTTTACTAATTATTGTTTTATAATGACCCGTTCATGCCGGGGCAATAAAAATGTATTAGTTAAGTTCTTTAGTGGCGGCAATCCTTAGCAACAAATCTATGTTTTTTAGACAATAGTACACATGTTTGGGTAAACCTTTCGGTATGGACAATAGCCCAGATGTTTGGGCAGACCTTACTTTTTTGTTGAAAGGATAGACCTTATTTTATGGTTTAAATATATTTTCTTTAAGATTTATCCCCACCGATCCTCATTGGGGTAGATTTATAAAAGGGTCGGTTTATTTGGATAAGAGACAATCTGCCATCTCTCGTCACGAGCACATCTCGCTCCGAGTCTCATAGTTAAAATTTTACTCTGTATGTATTTTTTTTTATAATGGCCTGGCATAGTGGCGGCATTGCACCTGATGGTAAGTGCCAATGCCGCCCAGGCAGAGTATCCATTGGCATCGGACGGCAGTCCCATGCCAATGGAAACAATTATGCCGGCCTGCTAAGGTGCCTCTTCACACCACGGCGGAACCAGCGGACCCAGGATTGTAGGAAGGAGGGAACACGTGAGACGGCAAACAATTCCACAGCCTGACGGTGCGGCACAAAAACGAATTCGAGAACCGTTTGGTTCGCGCCGAGATAGTGTGGACCGTCAAGCTATGGCTTCGCAAGCCAGCACGCGTGGTTCTGGTTAGGAATGGAGAGGAGGGGATCAAGTTGAACAATTCTTCAGAGCACTCACCGTGATACAGGCGGTAGAACACGCTTAGAGAGGCGACATTTCTCCGGAGTTGTAGCGACTCTAAGTTGCTCGTAACGTCTGCATCATTCACAATGCGGATGGCCCGCCGCTGCAATCCATCCAAGGCATCGAGCAGGTACTGGGCGGATCCATCCCAGAGGTGCGAGCAGTACTCCATACCCGGCCAGACTTGCGCTTTATATAAGCGACAAAGCTGGCCGGGCGTGAAAAACCGACGCACCCTGTTCAGGACTCCAACCCTGCGTGATGTGGCAGTTATTACGCCCTCGATGTGATTCCTTGGATTGAGATCACAGCGGATGGATATCCGCTGTGATCGGTTAGCCCCGATTGGGCCCCTGTACTATACCGCGGGCGGCCAGCAGACAACCGTTTCTACGGGTCTCCCTGGCCGGCGGATCAACGTTCCTCCCTTCGACAAAGGTCCGAAAATACCCACACGGTACAACCTCATGCCCAGACTCAGATCCTCGAAAAAACCGGAAAACCATTGGCTGATCCCGGAACGCGATCCCCTTACGGAGATCACTATGGCGGTCTTTACGCCTCGTGGACGGTGGTCGCTACCCGGGCGGACACATAAGCCCTACCACCACTAACTGAGTATCCTTGGTGTGGATACACCAAGGATACTTAGGTCATTCCGCATTGAGAGAGGAGCACTCTGAAGAATGGGCAGGGGAGAGAACGGGAATTTTTTGCACGTGAACGCACACACCTGGGTTTTCTTGGCATTGAACTCAACCATATTCCTGGAACCCCATGTGGAAATGAGATCCAAGGTCCGGTTGAGCTCAATGACAAGACCTTCGCGTCCCTTCACAGTTTCGACTCGGCAACCTGGAGGCCCGCAGTGGTATCGCCCATGAACCGTGCTGTCATCTGCATAGCAATGAATATTGCCAAGCGACAACATGTCATTGATATGCAGAATAAACAAGGTGGGCGGCAGCAACGAGCCCTGAGGAACTCTGGCATTTACCGACATGAGCGCCGAAGCTTGTCCGTCAACGACTACACGTATTCTACGCCCATGCAGAAATCCGGAAATCCACGAACACAGGTTGCCGGGTAGACCGTATGCCGGAAGCTTGGACAGAAGACCACGGTGCCAGACCCTATCAAACGCCTTGGCAATGTCGAGGCTCACAGCAAGAGCCTCGCCACGCCGGTCAATCGTCTCACCCCAGCGATGCAGGACAAACGCTAGAAGATCACCCGTCGATCGATTATGACGGAACCCGTATTGTCGGTCACTGATCAACGAGTGATCCTGCAGGTAGCGGATCAATTGAGCGTTTATGATCCGCTCCATGACCTTACACATCACTGAGGTGATATCGATAGGGCGGTAATTGGTAGGGTCCGACCGATCACCCTTTTTGGGGATCGGTTGCACATTGGCCTCCCTCCAAGATTCCGGCAAAACACCTGTGCGTTAGGACGCTCGGTAGAGGCGAGTCAGTGCTGGAGACAACTCGGCTGCACAAGCCCTCAAAACCACCGCTGGTATCCCATCCGGACCACTGGCTTTCCGCACATCGAGAGACCGTAGCTCACGCCGCACATCACACTGCCTGATGCGAATATCTGCCATTGAGAAACCGCAATCAGGCAGTGTAGGCAGCGTCTGGGAACCACGGTCTTCGAGGCGGGAATTAGCCGCAAAGAGATTTGCCAGCAAGGCAGCCTTCTCTTGCGGCTTGTGGGCCAGCGACCCCTCTGGGTACCTCAGCGGCGGCAACGCTGGACGGCAGAAGTTAGATTGAACGGCCCTGGCCAACCTCCAATAAGCACGACTGCTAGTTGGGTGATGGGCCAACGCACGCCGAATCCTGCTGACGCGCTGGGCATCCGCCCTAACGTAGGCTTTCTTGCAGGCCTTGGTGGCACGGTTGTAGGCTTCTTTGAGGGAACTGATATTGGGATCCTTCATGGCGCGACCCCTCTAATCCAAGCGCGATACGCCGCCTGTTTGTCACCGACAGCATCGGCGCATGCACGATTGAACCAGGAGCGTCCACGGCCCTTACTGGCGATCTCAGAGGAAGGAATGTAATATTCCATTCCAAGTCTGATCTCGTCAGCAATAGCGTTGGCACTCGCTGAGGGATCTTTACCCTCAAAGCAGCGCTGCCTCCAAGAGATGGATGCGAAGTATTCCCGCATACCATCCCAATCTGCCGACGAGTAATGCCAGACCCTTCACCTCACCTGCACGGGACGTGGAGGTGATGCGATCGGTACTGACGACCCAATCAGGCAGTGATCGGAAGTGCCCAGAGGCGCACTAACGGTCACACGATACCCGGCTGGGTGACTCGCCAGCAGAAGGTCCAGCAGAGAAGGCGCATGACTCGCCACATCCGGGATCCTGGTGGGCTGGTTCACCAGTTGTGTCAAGTCATGAGTCAGAGCGAATGCATGGGCAGCTCTGCCAGCATGATCAGTCTTGGAGGAGCCCAGCCACAGTTCGTGATGAGCATTGAAATCCCCCAAGACCACCATTTCGGCCGACGGGAACTGCGCTTGCGCGTCATCAGCCGCCTGGCTAAGAAACCTGAACAGCCGAGTCGTCTCATCGTCCCCGTTGTGAGACCTATAAAGGCACACGTAGATGCGGCTCAAGGAACCTAGATCCACGTGCACCCACAGAGCGGAAAAGGAGGGGTCCTCCATGCAGTGCAAACGGCGACAGCAGATGTCCGACCGAACATACAAGCATACCCCGGCTTTAGGCTTGAAGTTTACTTCAAGCGAATAACCGGGATACAACAGGTAAGAATTATCGGCCGGACAACGAATCTGCGTCTCCGTTAGGAAGAGCAAAGCAGGCCGGGCCATCTCGAGATGGTGGTGGACGGCATTGAGGTTCGTATGGAGTCCGCGGATGTTAGTGAACTCCATAGTGAACGCGGTGGTCGGGTTAAGCACCGCTGAAGGAACTGCTCTGTTTGGTTCCACTGTCATGGTAGAAAGGATGGGATTGGTGAAGAGGCAACGAGGAGCTTAACTTCGGGCACTAAGAAGGCCGAATGGGCACCGGCACGAAAGGGTCGGCAGGAAGCGAATTGATCCGCCGGACGGAAGGGCCCCCGTACCCTCCCGGGATGGGCCGCCGGGACCCCACTTCCGGTCACCAACCGGCACGACGGACCCACCCAAGATTATGCGCGGCATGGTGAGGCAGCCTCTCGAGGTGGTTAGCCCCGATTGGGCCCCTGTACTATACCGCGGGCGGCCAGCAGACAACCGTTTCTACGGGTCTCCCTGGCCGGCGGATCAACGTTCCTCCCTTCAACAAAGGACCGAAAATACCCACACGGTACAACCTCATGCCCGGACTCAAGACCCTCGAAAAAACCGGAAAACCATTGGCTGATCCCGGAACGCGATCCCCTTACGGAGATCACTATGGCGGTCTTTACGCCTCGTGGACGTGGATTTATATTTAAACGAATTGTTTATAGTTGGATAGAAATTTTCTAACTAAGCGGCATGTTTTTAGAATAACTCCTTTCTGCAGGAGTATGTATGTGGATTCGTGTATGTTAATTATTTTAAGGCTATTGTGAAGGTTATGTTGTATAAAAGAAAAGAAGGAAAGAAAAGTTTATTGTTGGTACAAATACAAAAGCAAAACAAAGAAAGAAAAATAATAATAAAAACATTCCAACTCTAGAAAATAGAAAATATTAATATATAAAACAAAAAATATATGTATGTACATGTTATGGGCCAAGTGATTAATGCGAGTAGTATTCATAATGCCCGGGCAGTATGAATATTTTCGAGCCATATCTGGCCAAGTGATTAATTACAATCTAAACTCAGCTATTTATCACATTGCCCGGGCATTATGAATATGGCTACATGATGATCGGGCAATGTGATTAATAGGTGATTTTTTAGGTGTCGCGCTGCCGCATTGTCGCATCTGTGGTCGCATCTGCGATAGACCCATAAATAAGACAGGTTGAATTGATCTGCTTATGTTTAGTTGTTTTTTAACGTCCGAAACATTATCTTCAGAAGAAAATTAGTGTACGCACTTTATGGATCAGTTAGGTCGACTGTGCCCCAAAACCGAGTCGGAACACCGCTACTTCACGTAGTCTTTTGGCTACCGACCCTAGAGTGTATATGAAAAGCCGGAGGCGCAGAGGTGAGCATGGGTTCCTATCTTTTGTTACGCAAGGGCGAACGGGCTGAACTTCCCGTAGCGCCGGAGACGATGCAGAAGCTAATTTGTATTGACAACAAGTGTTTTAAGGGTTAAGTTGCTATAATAGATATTTCTCAGGAATAGTGCGTTACCTTTTCATGGGAGTGGTACCAGGGGAGGTGCGGCACTCCCCCTCCCCCTCCACTCTTCCCAACCCACCCCCACGTGCTGCCCTAATCTAAATTCTACCACTTCGGCTCATTGTTTTGATTTTGATTCGCTTTACATCACTCTGCCCAATAGGCACTTGGCATTATTCATAATGCCCGGGCAATGTGATAAATTGATTGATAATAATCACATTGCCCGCTCTTATTGGGCATTATTCATATTGCTCGGGCAATATATAAATTATATGGAGATAATAAAAGACAAAAATATTCTCTCTTACTATTTTTGCTAACAATAGGAACCCTCACCACAGAGTATGATTTTAAATGAGGGACCTAGGTGACATCTGGACACTATGTCGGTGTGCAGATTAAAATTATTGCACATGTATTTTAGAAAAGGATTTGATAATTTATACAAAATAAACAGGAAACATAAAAACATATAACTCCAGTAGACGAAAGTATTATTGTAATAGTCTGTATTAGCCTTTCAGATGGAATCACCTCGTTCTTTGAAAGTCACTAGGTCGTATTTGTCCGGAAATACTGCGGCTGGCTGGTTCCATAGATTTGCAGTACGTGGGATAAAGTGTCTGGAAAAACATAATGTGGTAATTTCCAACCTCCAAGGTTATGTGGGTAGTATTTAAAGGTTGGCCGTGTTGTACGGTTTATTAGCCAAAAATCACAAAATATATTTCTCCATCCATTCCATCAGTAAATATTTTTATAGAAAGTTGTTCCTCCCCTTAAAGCCAGTTTAAATGTCCTATATTTTTGACTATTAAATAAATTACAGGCATCACATACTATGAGGTTTTTGAATTCCCTTAAGTCTAGTAACAAATGTTATTCCTCTCCCTAAAATTTCAAACCCTACTCTCCCTACCCACTTCCGACCTATATCCATCCTTCCCTTCCTATCCAAAGTGCTAGAAGCCTGTGCCCACAAACAACTGTCCAAATTTGTGTACTCCAATAATTTATTGAGCTCGCTGCAGTCTGGATTTAGGCCTGGCCATAGCACCACTACCGCTCTCCTCAAAGTAATTGGTGACATTAGAGCAGGCATGGAGGACACCAGAATCACCGTGTTGGTGCTGGTTGACTTCTCGAATGCCTTTAATAATGTCAACCATGACATCCTCTTGTCCATCCTTTCCCATCTCAAGATCTCACCAGTTGCGTTGGAATGGTTCACATCCTATCTTCGAGGGCGCCGGCAGTTGGTGCGCATCAATGACTCTTCGTCGGATTGGTGTGACCTAGAATCTGGTGTGCCACAAGGCGGTATTCTATCTCCTCTTCTATTTTCAATTTTTATTAATTTCGTAACCCAGAATCTTCAATGTTCGTATCACCTCTACGCCGATGACTCACAGCTTTATGCTCAATCTGGTGTGGACTGGGGTATATTAAAAACTGGTCGGATGATTTCGACATATCCGTAAACCCGCTCAAATGTCAGGCTATCTTGGTTGGTAGCCAACGTATGATGAACAGAGTCGATTTATCGACTATACCACCGGTTACCTATGATGGGTCACCTATTGCATGGTGCTCTGTCGTGAAGGATTTTAGGCTACTAGTAGACTCTACACTAACCTGGCGACCCCGAGTTATTTCTATAAGTCAGAGAGTCACTAGTGTTCTCCGAATGCTTTATCGTTTGAAGAACGTTCACCCGTTGCAGACCAAAGTAATGCTTGTTCAAACCTTAATCTTCCCTATAATTGACTATGGTGATGTATGCTACTACGACCTGAATGCAGGCAGATCTTCTCGACAAACTCGACCGCCTTCTCAATAACTGCATTCGATTTATTTACAATCTTCGCAAATACGATCATGTATCTTCTTATCGTTCCCAACTTCAGTGGTTACCCATTCGTCAACGCCGCAGCCTGCGCGCTCTCGCTACGCTCTTTTATATATTAACATCTCCTACTGCACCATCTTACCTAACACATCACTTTCAATACCTAGTGTCTAACCACGATAGAAATCTCCGCTCGTCTCATAGTCTCCTTCTTCAATGTCCAACCCACAGTTATGATTTTATACACTCCTCCTTCACGGTGCAATCCATTCTTTTATGGAATTCCCTCCCACTCGAAATTAGAGCGGCCACTAACCGTTATGTGTTTAAGGTAAGAGTTCGGGAACTGTTTCTTCAAAGAAAAGTTGCTAAATTGACAGATTAAGTAAGTTGTATATATTGTTGTATGTATAATGTAAATAAAACCTGCTGTACTCCATTTCTGCTTCACCCAAAGGTAGACTGTTAGAGAATGCCCCTGGTATTAAGTTCGCCTGTATACTGTTTGGTATATAAAGTTAATAAAATAAAAAAAAATAACAAATCCCCCTATTCCAGACTGCACGGCTCATACGAAGCCCTAAATATCGGTTGGACAAGCGAAGCCATGGAGGACTTCACCGGGGGAGTGACGGAAATTTACGAGATGTCAAAACTGCCGCCCAACTTCTACACCATCCTGCTCAAGGCGTACGAGAGGAACTCGCTCATAGGATGCAGCATCAAGGTATAACTAACCGGCTTAATTATGAAGAGATTATAATACTATACAATGTGTCGGTGTTATTTTTTTTATTTTTATTTATATTGGCCTGGCATAGTGGCGGCAAAATCCCTATAAAATTATTTTATAGTGCTAATTTTGTTATTGTGTTTGTAAGTTACAGAAATAGGTTTATTATTTATCTTATTAATCATATTGCAGTACGTTTTTACTGAATACTATGTTTTGTTACTTGACAGTAAATGTAACAAATAGTTTTAGTTTAATTACGGCGCACCTTGCAACACTGCCCAGGAGTCACGTGTAATCCTAGATTTCGAACTGACAACGTCGCGTCGCGTCGCTGAGCTATTATGAGTTTTAATATCATGAATATGGGGTGTGAATTCAATTATTGATTTTATTTCTATGCAACTAATAATAAAACCTTGTATTCTTTTGCGCTTGACTTTGTGTCAATGACCTAGCCAATTTGCTACAGCAGGTGGTTAAATATGAAAAACTAAAAACCTATCCTGTGGCTAAACGAGTGATGATAAATTAATAATATTTGGTGTACGGGCTGCTGATGCGATACCCTGTATGTGGTCCAAAAAAAATTACTCATGTCATCGACATTTTGTATTTCAATACTTTAAATGTTTATGTCGGATGGACGGAAATAAAATCCATTGTGTTAATTATTTAATTATTATTAACACCACACGTTATAATTAACGGATTAATGATTTATCCGAATATCTGCGACAACTTGTTACTTTTATAGTAAACACGCGTATGTCTATTCTTCACCGCCGACTGCTGGATCTCGAATGCCTTGTCTACGGTTCGGAGGCGGTTTATATTGCAAACTGTCATGCTCCCACTCTTACTCTGATTGTGGGTAGTGAAATAGAACCACAATCGGGTTTCCTTTAATAAAATTACTTCTACAATTACCCGTAGATTCCTAAGGGCCGATTTACAATTATTTAACATGTGGGCTCTACATAAGAACACCCCACATTTATATATAATATTTTTAACATTGTTATCAGTTAGTGTAATTGGTGTCAACCGTACTAATTTAGTTAATAAATAAAACCAACTGCACCACGGAGGCAGTCAGAAAAATATTTTTTTTTTAAGTTAATGTACTAAATATTTAATACATTGCTTTAATAACGATCTGGTCTTATGACTAACAAGTAATTTAAATTTAACCTAAAATTCTGGAGACTGTGGCTAAGAATATGTTTAATAACACTTTTCTTATTGTCTCTATTAAGGGGAAGAAACAATGTTCGCGTGTTCTTTTTCAATAGCACTCACTGCACTACGTTGCACTAACTCAAAAGGTTTTGTCCTTTTTAGTCTTCTCACTAGGTCCGTGTTGTCGAGGAGCTGGATTACCTCGACGTTCACACGATGATGAAGTCTATGTTCATGAGCTTCGACATATTTTTTCACAACATTTCTGACGAAGTCCACTTTAAGGTCCCGACGGAGATCTTCGTTTCTTACATACATGGAGTGTTTACTATACCCCTCAGTACTTTGTTCTGGAATCGTTGTATTATTAGTATATTCTTTGGTTTGGTACATCCCTACAACTGTATACCATAAGTCCATACTGGCATCAGGACTAGTTTATACAAAATTACTTTGTTGTATATCGACAACGAGAAGTATTTGCCAAATAACCAATACATTTCCCTGTACCGAATCTCCAGCTCTTCTCATTTCAGAAAACACATTAATAATACATTTGGTGTACGTTTCCAGGCGGACCCGAAAATTCATGAAGCGGTGACGCCCGCCGGCCTGATCCGCGGGCACGCGTACTCGGTGACGCGCGTCAAGTACGTGGACTTCGAGAAGTCCGGCCGCGCTGGCAAGATACTGCTACTGCGCCTGCGCAACCCCTGGGGCAGAAATGTCGAGTGGAACGGACCATGGAGCGACAAGTGAGTAGATATATGTATATACATACTTAACAATATTTGAACTAAATCATCATCATCGCAAGGATCTCCACATCGGTCTTTTCTACTTAGATCACCTGGGTTACCATAGGACACAAAATTTTCGCCTATGATCACCTGCGATCATGATCACCTGGTAGTTCATAGGCGACTTCTACAAAATTATCCATCAATCCATTCCACATCGACCTATTGTCGTCGGCCTGCATCCAGCGATCTTACAACACCTTAGCCAGGTCTTCCGTCCACATTGTAGGCGGGCGTCCGACATTTCGCTTGTCTATACGTGGCCTCCACTCTAGAACCTTTCGCCCCCAACCGTCATCGGTTCTACGCGCCATACTACATATACATACATACTACAAAATATTTTAACTGAATATTGAAGGAAGAAGAAATAAACATTGCAGTGTTACCTACCCAGGCGGCCTCTCACATATTAGAGACCTACCACCAGTAAAAACACATTCAATTTTTAATTTTCAGATCACCTGAATGGCGTTCCATACCGGAGTCAGAGAAGGAAGAATTGGGTTTGACCTTCGATGTGGATGGTGAATTCTGGATGTCCTTCAAGGACTTTGCCAATCACTTCACATGGTAATTGTAGTTTTTATTTATTTATTTTAAGCTTCATTGTTCACCATAAATAAAACAAAAGTTAAAAATTAACATAAGAAAAAGTGCAATTGGTGGTTTGGTAGTTATCGCACAAGGCAATTTCTGACAGACAACCATTTGATGGATATGAGAGATATTATGGTAAAGGAAGAGATTTTTGTCACATCAAGACATAAATCAATTATAATTAAATACCTAAATAGTGTTAATACTTTTATTTCTGTATTAACAAATTATACAAAATATTAAATAATTTATCTAAAAGTCTTGTTTCTGAAACAAAAAATTAAATTATTTAAATGCACTGTTGTGTTTCGGATTGAAGGACAATCTACTGGTGATAGGTCTCTCATATGTGAGAGGCCATCTGGGTAGGTACCACCGCAATGTCTATTTCTTCCGTGAAACAACACTGCGTAAATGCACTGTTGTGTTTCGGATTGAAGGACATTGTAGCCAGACATATTGAGACTTAACATCTTATGTCTCAGGATGGCGAGCGCAGTGGAATGTTGCTACTATTTCTGAGCGGTCGTATCGCTTCCCATCAGGCGAACGGCTTGCACGTCTCGTCATTCATTGCAATAAAAAAAAATGCATAAAAAGGTTCAGTCAGGGATGCTCCTATCTAGTGGTCATGGCCTGTCCTAGAATAGGTGCTACGAGTACGCGACCTCGGCCCCCGCGCTTCTGCAGTCACTACAAACATTCCCTTCCATGACTGCAGTATCCACTCCTACAGGCCATACTTTCCTTTCCCACTCTATCCTCTACTCATAAACTCTATTTCCTTTCCCCCGTTGATGATGGGCAGCAGCGTCATCAGCGCTCGCCAACCCGCCTGTCAAGCGTGGCGAGTATTGGCAAATACCCCCTAATGACGACACAAAAATTGACCAGGCCCCTAGTGCCCGGCAACCCCACTATGCCTGGCGATGGTAGCAGCCATGGTTACGGTGGGGCAGGGGATGCTAAGAATCCCTGGGTTGGCCCCGGCTACCACCCCCGACGACGACTGGCCCTGGTAACACACAACACACTCACTGTGTACGCCGAAGCATATCGGCGGCTCAATAGACGAATCTGGAAGTCCTTGCGACACGATGTCCGTGCTCACAATACTGTGAGCATTAAGGAGACAATTGAGCGGAACGGAGGCTCCAAAGTGTTTGCAAGAGACTTGTCTATTGGGCTTTGCCACGGTACAAGTCTCTAGGCTGTAAGTTAAGTTTCTAGGCTGAAAACGGACGATGATGATAAGAGAGATCGAGAGGTTCTACGGACAGCTTTACACCTCGGTTGCCGAACCTACTGTTAGCTCAGCCGAAGACCCGAGAGCCGAGTTGATCCGACACTTTAGCGATGATATCCCGGACATCAGCTTGTGTGAGATTGAGGTGGCCCTCAAACAACTTAAAAACAACAAGGCGCCGGGTGAGGATGGAATCATTTCAGAGCTTCTGAAAGCGGGCGGAACGCCGATACTGAAAGTCCTTCAGGGGCTCTTCAATTCCGTTCTCCTCGAGGGCTCAACGCCAGAGGCAAGGAGCAGGAGCGTGGTGGTACTGTACTTCAAAAAAGGTGATAATACTTTGCTGAAGAACTACAGGCCTATCTCGTTCCTGAGCCTGATGTTGTTTTCGAGGGTCATCACAAATCGTCTCGAACGCAGGTTTGATGACTTCCAGTCTCCCGAACAAGCCGGTTTCCGAAAAGGCTTTAGTACCATAGACCATATTCTTACGCTACAGCAGGTTATACAAAAAACCGAGGAATATAACTTGCCGCTTTGTTTAGCATTTGTGGACTATTAGAAAGCCTTTGATTCGATCGAGACCTGGGCTGTGCTACAGTCTCTTTAGCGGTGCCACATAGACTATCGGTACATCGAAGTGTTGAAGTGTATATCCAACAACAAGGCCACCATGTCGGTCCGAGTACAAGATCAGAGCACAAAGGCTATTCCACTACAGAGAGGCGTGAGACAGGGAGATGTTATATCTCCGAAAATGTTCACTGCCGCGCTGGAAAACGCCTTCAGGCTCTTGCAGTGGAAAGGATTCGGCATCAACATCAACGGCGAGTATATTACTCACCTTCGATTTGCCGACAATATTGTAGTCTTGGCAGAATCGCTAGAAGACCTTAGCACTATGGTCGAAGACCTTAATCGAGTCTCCCAACAGGTGGGTCTTAAAATGAAATGGATAAAACGAAGATCACGTCGAATATCCATATTGTGCCCACCCCCGTTGGAGTTGGGGGCTCGAATCTCGAAGTTGTAGACGAATATGTCTATTTAGGACAAGTGGTCCGGTTAGGCAGGTCCAACTTCGAGAGAGAGGTCAATCGTCGAATCCAACTCGGTTGGGCAGCGTTCGGGAAACTTCGCGATGTCTTCTCATCCAAAATACCTCAGTGCCTAAAATCGAAAGTCTTCGATAGTTGTGTGTTACCAGTGATGACATACGGCACCGAGACGTGGCCTCTCACCGTGGGCCTCATTAAAAGGCTCAAAGTCACTCAACGAGCCATGGAGCGGGCTATGCTCGGTGTTTCCCTACGAGATCGAATAAGAAATGAGGAGATCCGTAGGAGAACCAAGGTTACCGACATAGCCCATAGGATTGGCAAGTTGAAGTGGCAGTGGGCCGGGCACATAGCTCGTAGAACCGATGGCCGTTGGAGCCGAAAGGTTCTTGAGTGGAGGCCATGTACAGGCCAGCGAAATGTCGGACGCCCGCCTACAAGGCGGACGGATCCTTGGGCTCCCCCAAGGCCTCCGCCATTGTTCAACAGTTGACCTCCTGTGGCTGATATGATGATAATGATAAAAAGGTCCACTGCTACTCTTCGTAAATTCTTCCTTCTTTACATAGATATAATGCTATTATTACTAATGCCAACTGAATTTATGTAATTATGTTTATTATTTCAGGGTGGAGATTTGTAACTTGAACCCCGACTCTTTGGATCCGGAGGATTGTCCCGAGGGCTGCACTAAGAAGTGGGAGATGTCGGTATTTGAAGGAAAATGGGTCAGAGGTATAATACCAATGTTCATAACTTTTTATTTATACATGACAGCTTCCGTGGCGCAGTTGGTTAGACCCTGTGAAACGTGAGGCGACAGGTTCGTGAGCACCAAGACAAATATTTGTATGAACCACAGGTATGTTTCGGGTCTGGGTGTTTGTGCGACCGACAAGTCTTTCATTGTTTCTGACACCTATGAGTTATGACACAAGACTCGTTCTTAGTGTGGGGTCAGGACTATGTATGTGACTGTTGGGTTTATTTATTTATACAACTGATGTTCAATAGTCACGTAGTAGTCCACCCTTAAGGTTGTTAAATAATACATCTTTGTATCAGCCCATAGAGTACGATTGACAGTGGTTAGGCCATATAGTTCAACACGCTGGCCTAGTACGGATTGGCAGACTTTACATACCATAGAAATTCTTGCAAACCGTTATGTTATGCAGGTATCCTCACGATGATTTCCATCACCGTTATAGTGTGTGGTGATCGACTATCAATACACACATGACTCCGAAAAGTCAGAGGTGTGCCCTGGGATTCAAACCCACGACCACCGTGAACATGTTGGCAGTCGCGTCTGGTCCGTTACCAACAGGCCACCACGCACTTCTTTGTTCGCGGGCATATACGCGAGCATTAACCCGGCTCCAGGGACTGCAGGGCTCCTTTCCCTGTTTTCCACTGGAGTAAATCCTGTTCGGCGCGTCCTTGTCGCGGGGGTGGGCACTCTGCGCCTCAGTAGGCCGAGGTGTACGAGTGGCGAAGTTCGAATAGGGACCTAGATCTGCGGGGTATAACGCGGACCCCTTGCCCAGGGTTACGGGTGAAGACCACAACGGCGACAGCGGCGGAGAAGGTGGACTTCGGTACGGCGCTTGTTCTGGCGGAAGTGGCACCGGATTCGGAGTACCGTAGGCGACGATTAGGCACACCTAAGGAAGTCGGCAACTCCTGCAGCCAACCCGCCTCCACACGTAGCGACTTGTCGCTCCTGTGGGTCCAGTCGGTAAGGCCGAGAGGAAACCATGGATGCTGGGCAAGTTCATGGCTTCAAATTTGCGTCCCAGGCGATGCAGTGCTTGTGGAGAGGACACTCCGCCTGTGCCTGCATGGGTACAGACAACAACACGGGGAGCCGCAGTTACCGGTGATAAGTCTCGCGCTAATGGACGTGTGCGCAGGCGCCAGGGGTGGCCCCTGTCGGTGGGATAGCTCATCGCGGCTAATTGACTAGTTAACGCCCGCCTTAAGCTGGGCAGCCCTCAGCCAATAAGGTACTAGTCCGTCCTCCATCTTGCGCTCCTATGGGTGTGTGGAGCAGTAGGCATGTCAATGACTATCACAAGATGGGAATATAATGCACCTAACAACAACATCAAGACAAAAATATACACAAGTCAAAGGAAACCAAGACTTAAGGGTAGGAGTGCGGTGTTGCGCCTCGCCACCTGGAATGTGCGCACCATGTTACCAGAGTACGGAAACTTGGCAAACGATGGCCCTGCAATAAGGAAAACTGCCATAATTGACAGAGAGCTGCTGCGTCTCCGTATCGACATTGCTGCATTACAGGAGACTCGCCTCCAGGAACAGGGTAGCATACGTGAGAGCAATTACACGTTTTTCTGGAAAGGAAAGGATGCGGGAGAAAGGCGTGACCATGGAGTTGGTTTCGCAGTGCACAATAATTTGGTTAATTGTATTGACCAACCGATAGCTATATCTGAGCGGCTAATGTATCTTCATCTTATGTCAACCTCTGGTCCCGTTACACTAATCTCTGCATACGCTCCAACCTTGAAAGCATCTGCTGAAGCCAAAGACAAGTTTTATGAGGAACTGCGAGAGTGTTTGCTTAAAGTGCGTAGTTCGGATAAAATACTACTACTTGGAGACTTTAATGCAAGAATTGGAAATAATTGGCACAACTGGCCCGGTTGCATCGGTGTGCATGGTACCGGAAATATGAATGAAAACGGACAGCGGCTCTTGGAACTCTGCGCCTCTTTCTCTTTATGTGTAACTAACACCTTTTTCCGGAACAAACAGGCCCATAAAGTGTCTTGGAAGCACCCTCGTTCCGGTCACTGGCACCAAATCGATTTTATTATAACTAGAAGGCGAGATCTCCGAGATATCTTAAACTCCCGCTCGTATCATAGCGCGAACTGTGACACCGACCACTCTATGATTGCGGCTAAAACACGTCTCACAGCAAAAAAGATTCATTCATCCAGAAAGGCTTGTGGTAAAACGAGGATTAACATCAGAGCCACACTTGACGAAGAACTACATAAAAAATTTGCCTTGGACATCGGGAATAAATTGAATCTGGAATGTCTTGATCGTTTACAAGACGTTGAATCTTTATGGCACCTCACTAAAGAGACTCTTTTAGAATCAGCTGTTCAAACATTTGGGAAACAATGCAAAATCCAGTCGGACTGGTTTGCTGCGAGTGAAGATGTGTTGCGCCCTTATATTGAGAGGAAAAGATGTGGTCGGTTGCAACTTCTGAATTGCCCAAACGACAAACTGCTCCAACTCTCCTATAACACTGCCAAGGCCGACGTACAGCAGATTTCTCGGCGCTGCGCAAATCGGTACTGGTCCAAACTTTGTGAGGATATTCAGCAATTTAGGGACATTGGTGACATGCGTAGCATGTATCAGGGCATCAAGACCGCAATTGGACCAACTATAAGAAAACGTGCAGCAATTAAAGACATAAATGGCGAACTCATCACAGATAAACGTCAACAACTCGATAGATGGGCGGAACATTATTCGAATCTTTACTCGGAACCAATAGACATCAATCCTGAAGCCTTGGACCAGCTACCAACTTATCCAGTTTTAATAGAACTAGACGAGCCTCCCACTCTTGAGGAGTTCGGAAATGCGCTTAATGGTCTAAAGTTGGGCAAAAGCACGGGGCGCGATAACTTACCTGCTGAAATTATCAAGCTGGAGTGTGTTTTTCATCCTTTGTTTGAGCTCCTTCTACGCTGTTGGGATAAAGGCACAATACCTCAGGACATGCGTGATGCGGATATTATAACACTATACAAAGGCAAGGGCGATAGGGGCGATTGTAACAACTATAGAGGAATATCACTATTAAGCATCGCCGGCAAAGCATTCGCAAGAGTGGTTCTGAAAAAACTTGAGACTCTTGCGACAAGAGTTTATCCCGAATCGCAATGTGGATTTAGAGCCGGTCGTTCTACAATCGACATGATATTCACACTACGCCAGCTTCAGGAGAAATGCCGGGAACATCAGATGCCGCTATACATGGCCTTCGTGGACTTAAACAAGGCCTTCGATACAGTAAGCAGAAATGGCCTTTATAAGATCTTGACTAAAATTGGGTGCCCACCTAACCTACTGGCCATGGTGCGTGCTTTTCATGAAGGTATGCGGGGCTCGGTTCTCTATGACGGCGATTCTTCATCTGATTTCTATATGAAACGTGGAGTAAGACAGGGATGCGTGCTCGCGCCAACTCTCTTTGGGATCTTTTTCTCAGCTTTGCTTAATGCGGCATTTAACGATTGCAATATTGGTGTACTACTACACACAAGAAGGGACGGAAGACTATTTAATATAAATTTATTAAAATCTCATAAGAAACGCCACGAAGTACTGGCCCGTGAACTTCTCTACGCTGACGACGCTGCACTCGTTGCCAACTCTGAGCAGGATCTGCAGGATTTGGTATGGAGATTTGGTCGAGCTTGCAAACTATTCTCAATGAGCATTAACACCAAGAAGACCGTTGTCATGGTTCAAGGCACTCACTCGTTACCCAACATTACCCTGGATGGTGCGCCGCTGCAAGTTGTGGACAGCTTTTGCTACCTCGGCTCTACCACAACATCGCATCTTTGCAATAATAGAGAGATAGATACTCGTATTGGAAGAGCTTCATCGACCTTTGGTCATCTCTCATCTAGGGTCTGGAACAACAACAAACTGACCCTGTCAACTAAGATCCTTGTTTACCAAACTTGCGTCCTTAGTATCCTGCTGTATGCGTCAGAAACATGGACTACCTATTCTAAACAGGAGAGACGGCTCAATGCCTTTCATATGCGCTGTCTGCGTACAATCTTAAGAGTTACTTGGAGGGACAGGATAACCAATGAAGAAGTTCTGTCACGCACCAGCAGTAACAGCATTATGGCACTTCTGAAACAGAGACGACTCCGCTGGCTTGGTCACGTTCACCGAATGGATCATGATAGATTACCTCGTGAAGTCATGCTTGGACAGATTGCCAATGCTAAGAGACCTGTTGGGCGTCCTATTTTGAGATTCAAGGACTCCTGTAAGCGGGACATGGAAAGCTTTGGTTTGGAATTCAGGACTTGGGAAAATCTGGCCATTAAGAGACCTGAGTGGCGCAAAATGGTTGCTGATGGGATGCGGAGGCATGACGAAGTCTGGCTCGATATGATAAAGCGGAAAAAGCTTCGTACTAGAGCAGCTGTCCCTGTTCCCGATTCGCGCTTCACTTGCGACATATGCGGCAAGAGATGCCGTGCTGCCATTGGCCTTGTAAGCCACAGAAGAAAATGTGTCAGCACCAGAGTACAGGCATCCTAATTGCTTACTATCTTACGCAATAAATTTTGTACACCACAAACACTGCAACAATCATCTGTCAAGATGTTGTGGCCAATGATGATGACCACGCACTTCTTGCACTAATTAAATAATACTTTAGAATACATCACTAGCTCTTATAGCGTAGTTGTCTTAGACACCGGCTATGAAATGTGAGGTCACTGTTTCGATCCGCCGAGACAAATGTTTGTACGGTCTACAAACAATTGATCCAAGCTTGGCTGTCTTGTATATGAGACTTTTCTAAAACTCACTCTCCTAGTTAAGGGGTAAAGATATCCTCCACTTACAACTGTCTCCGGATGCCTGTTTGAGGTGCTATGACAGTCAATACACGCCATCACTGAGGCTTTTTGAACCTAGCTACGGGTCTAATAACCCCAATAATTTCTTTATATCACCTACTCTAAGTCTCTATTGACCACCGAAGTATGCCTAAAAACCTTCTACGATCCCCTTAGATGACCTCTTACTTTGGCGATGAGCATTTCTAACCTATAATCATATTTGAAAGCCTAACATGATACTTGACACAAGATTTCTTAATGTGGGGTCAGGACTATGTATGTGACAGTTGGTTTTTTTTTATTTTTTTTATCCTACGAATGGCAAGACGAGCAAGCCGTTCGCCTAATGGTAAGCGATACGACCGCTCATAAACAGTAGCAACATTCCACTGCGCTTGCCATCCTGAGACATAAGATGTTAAGTCTCAATATGTCCAGTAGTTACTCTGGCTACAATGTCCTTCAATCCGAAACACAACAGTGCATTTACACTACTATTTCACGAGAGATATAGACATTGCGGTGGTACCTACCCAGGTGGCCTTTCACATATGAGAGACCTTCCACCAGTAGAAATTTTATTAATTAATTCTCTTTTTTTTTCAGGAGTGACAGCCGGTGGTTGCAGGAACTACTTGGAGACTTTCTGGCGCAACCCGCAGTACACTGTCACACTCAAGGACCCCGATGAAGGAGACGAAGAGAACAAGTGTACTGTAAGTACCTATATAAACCAGTATTGAAACATTTTGTAGACAGCATGTGATTAATTGTTGTAAGTCATCATAAGACATATATTACTGGTGGTAGGTCTCTCATATGTGAGAGGCCGCCTAGGTGAGTACCACCGCAATGTCTATTTCTCTCGTAAAACATCAATTTAAATGCACTGTTGTATTTCGGATGCAAGGACACAGCTGAATTTAAATCTTATGTCTCAGGATTGCGATCGCAGTGGCATGCCAATCATTGCTGTGTAATTCAAGGCGTTGTTTCTTTGCAATGAATGACGAGCCGAGCTTGCCGTTAGCCTGATGGTAAGCGATACGACCGCTCATGAACAGTAGCAAAACCAAATAACACCTTGAATTACAAAGCAAGGCTTGACATTCCACTTCGCTCGCCATCTTGAGACACAAGATGTTAAGTCTCAATATGTCCAATAGTCAGTCTGGCTACCATGTCTTTCGAACCGGAACACATCAGTACATTCACACTGCTGGTTGACGGGATAAATAGACAATGCGGTGGTGCCTACCCAGGCGGCCTCTCACATATGTATGAGAGACCTACCACTAGTAAAAAATAATTTTCACATATATAATACACCATTTAATGGATGTCTCTGCATGCAGGCCGCTTCCAACACGTCGATGTGGAGATCCTTTGGCTTGCCTATGTTCAGCAGTGGACTTCCTGTGGCTGAGATGATGATGATGATGATGAATACACTAATACAAATGTAACATACGTTTTCAGTTATTAGTAGCGCTGATGCAGAAGAACCGTCGCTCGCTGCGTCACCTGGGACTCAAACCCTTGTCCATCGGGTTCGCTGTGTACCGGCTGCCGGACTACGGCCACGTGCCCAAGCCGCTAGATGTGAACTTCTTCAAGTACAACACGTCTGTGGGACGGACGCAGGCGTTCATCAACCTCAGGGAGGTTAGCGCCAGGTGAATATCATCCATCAATCATGTATTTAGCATTAGGCTAGAGTGGAGGACATATAATACATACCGTAGCGATTATAAGAATTTGTATGGTATGTAAGTCCGCCAACCCGCACTACGCCAGCGTGGTGGACTATATGGCCTATCCACTCTCAATCGTACTCTCGATTGTAGAGGCCCGTGGCCTGCAGTGGGGCGTATATGCTGATACACAATTTATACGGACTAACCTGTCACACTAGGTTTCTTCAGTATAGAACAGGCCCGTGCCCTGTAGTGACACATATACAGGTGATGGTCAAATCCGAAACTAGAAGGTATATTTTAAAATGCTGAAACAGTCACGATAACGATTTTGATAGAAACTTACACTGCAAATTTCGATTTTTAATAAAACAATATGCCTAGCTCTAAATAGATGCTGGTGATTTTAAAAAAAATCACTGCCTGGGTTATTACACTATTCGATAATATTGCTATTAAACAACCACTCTCCAGCTTAACACATTAGTATAGGTAATAATGTTTAACATAGCAACTGGTTCCACGGCTTTATAATACTCATTTGTTTGCAGATTCAAGTTCGAGCCTGGTTCCTATGTAATCGTGCCTTCAACCTTCAAACCCGATGAAGAAGGAGAATTCCTTCTGCGAGTGTTCTCTGAAAAGGCCAACAATATGGAGTGAGTATACATATTTTTAATCACACAAATAGTCAAGAAGACAATAAATATTAAATGTCTGCACTAGGTCAGTGTGGTGGAGTATGGCCTAACCCATCTTAATCGAATTGTAGACTCATGACCTGCATTTGGAAATATAATGATTAGATTATGAATTGTTTTATTATCGCACGGTAACTTCAATAAAACTGTTTATAAATTTCCCCTTGTATATCAATTTCGAAGCCTTTTATAAGGTTTTTATATACTAATGATCTGGTTTAGTGATTAATAAGTTTATTTTCTCAAAACCAATACTAATTTATATTCATCATTATATTCATCATTCTTTCACAGGGAAAATGATGAAGACGTCGGCATGCGTGATGTTGACGACAGGGTGAGTTAAAAGTACTTACATAACACATCATAAAACTGTTTAATATCAAAACTCACATATCTGTATATTATCTCTATTTCATTTTATTTTATTTTATTCAAGGTGATACTGGCATATCACCCCAGGTGACATTGTACAAAAGGAAAAAATACCCAAGATTAGTTATGTCAAAAGTCGTAATTTTAGTTTTCACGATTTTTGGCTACTCTGTATACATACGAGTATTTTTACCTCTTAGAAGAACTTCAGTTCGGTTCGGAAACTTATAACCGTAAAAAGGCTCCGTACTTAAATAGGTTGACCAGAAGCCTTAAAAACTAATATCCCGATTTTTGACAAAACTACCAATCAGATTTTTTACACTATTACTATACTATACTAGTGGTGGTTAGGAACCATGGACGTAATATTTAAACAGGACTGCGCACTGTGATGGAAAAAACGAGCCGAGCGAGAGTATTTGAATGGAGGCTTTGTGTCTCGTTCCTATAGGGTGACTATAATATTTGGGAAAAACAGGAAATTTAATCAAATTGGCTAATATAGTAAATAACTCAGTTGTAATACTAATACGTCGAATGAAGCATTTTTATTTTGAGGTAACAAACGTGATATTGTCTAAGCGTGTCAAAAAAATATTTGACCAAACCAAAATATTGGACCATTTGGACCTAGCAAAAAAGTTCAAAATCATAGTTTTATACGTATACTTTTTATAGGTGAAATGAAAAATGAAAGTAATAATAATAAATCTTTATTGACAGCAACATTCAGTTAACAATCTTCTCGTCTGTCTTCAAAGTGCGTATGTAGTGTGTTACCAGGGCCAGTTGGCGTCGGGTGTGGTAGCCGGGATCAACTAGGAAATTCTTAGCACTCTCTGCCCCGTTATTACCATGGCCGCTACCATAACCAGGAATAGCGGTGTTGCCGGGGACTGGAGGCTTGGTTCTGGTTTTAACAATCATTAGGGGTTTATGCCAATACTAGCCACGCTTGGCAGGCGAGTACGCGAGCGCAGGAGGGTACTCGCGTTGATGACGCTGCTTTACGTCTTCAACCGGGGAAAGGAAATAGGGTTTGCGGGTAGGAGATGTTATCGAAAAGGAAAGTATGGCTGTAGGTGTGGATACTGCAGTCACGGAAGGGAAAGTTGGTAGTAATAGCAGTTGCTCGGGGGGGGCAGAGATCGCATACTCGTAGCATCATCTATTTTAGGACAGGCCATGCCCACTAGATAAGAGCGTCCCTGGCCTACTTCATACCAGATACATGTTATTATTCATACCAACTCTTGTAATACGTAACACCAACGTAGCTGTCCTAATAATCCTAATAATAGCAGTTTAAATGCACTGTTGTGTTTCGGATTGAAAGACATTGTAGCCAGAGTAATTACTGGACATATTGAGACTTAACATCTTATGTCTCAGGATGGCGAGCGCAGTGGAATGCCAAGCTGTTTGGTTTTGCTACTGTTCATGAGCGGTCGCATCGCTTACCATCAGGCGAACGGCATGCTCGTCTCGCCGTTCACTGCAATAAAATAAAAAAAAAACGTAGCTGTCCTAACGAATATCCCTATCTTAATCGAATCATTAACAATTAAGTTCAAAATGGCGGCGATAATTATCAATTCTGA
Source organism: Hyles euphorbiae (assembly GCA_023078785.2). Lineage (NCBI taxonomy): Eukaryota > Metazoa > Arthropoda > Insecta > Lepidoptera > Sphingidae > Hyles > Hyles euphorbiae. The sequence continues at coordinate 6,431,178 of CM041052.1, read as the reverse complement.
CTCTCAATTTAAGTTTTTCCTGTTAGAGGTGGTTCAGATATCGAATTTTCAGACCAATAGGATCAATAACAAAACTGTTTAAAATGACAGCCACGAATTTCAATATGTTACTGAATTTAAATTGTTCAAACAAAAGGTCAGAAAGATATTAGTGATATTTACACAAATTTTGAATGTTTGACATCAATAGCTTTAGCGGTTTTGATTTTACATATAATATTTCATCCTTTATTTCGACCCCATAATGCTATTTTTCTAAAATTATTCACGCCATTATTTTTCATTTGTAAAAAGGTTTCTATAACTGCAGCGGTTTAGATTTTTCATGTAACATTTCAACCCTTATTAACCTTAACCCCTTTATATAACTTTAAGAAAACAAAGTGTTCAGTTATTTTTGTTAAAAAATGAGTAAAGTTTGACATCTGTAACTGCAACAGTTTAGATTTTTCCATGCGTACTGCCATCCCTTTGTTCAACCCCTTCAAGCGTTGTCTACATAACAAACGGTAACCTTATGCCCTTTCCCAAGGTCTAATCTTGTATCTCTGTATCAAATTTTATCAAAATCGGTTGAGTGGCTTAGGCGTAAAAATGGAGCAGACAGTGGACCTGTTAGTGTAATACGTCCGTGCCGAAATCTTACATCTCTCAGTAAACAAAACTATTGCAAGAAATACACCTTTTTAGTTAGACTTCATTCATGATCAATTGTATGAGTAAAACTTTTATCATGTTTATTTTCACTTAAAACATAGTAGGATGTAAAATTAACGTGTATAAATTAAATATTACTTTAATAACAAAATTGTAAATAAAATAGAACTGCTTTAAATATTCAAGCAGATTAAAAGTTATTCAATATTTCAGCTGAACTTTTAATTGTCGATCAAAAAAAGTTCTAAGGCGGGTTTTATTATGGTCACCTTAGCGAATGTTTTTAAACAAAAATGGTAAATCTCATGAAACCACTTACCTTTGAATCGATATACAACAACCATTATATTATTCACTTATACAAATCATTTTGCAAAACTTTTTAACCATTTTCCGTTAATAAATATCTAAAATAATTTGAAATTGTACACCTGTGACATTTCGTATAACCATGACATATTATCAAGTGGCCAGAGTTATAATTACGAATTCTCCTATCATGCATTAACCTTCTATTTTAATGTCATGTATTTGTTTATGGACCCATAAATGAAGTTAAATAACAATATTTTTCTATTTGTTACTATAGATATTCTATGTTTATTTTTTATCGAACTAATTACCTTGTGGCGAATGTAAAATAATCTACTAGTGAAAATATTTTTTTGGTCTGGCTAGCAAACGAGAAGGGATAGAAACCTCTCAGTCTGTCTCACTCGGATCGCTCTTCCTCCATGTCTTTTATCATAGTAAATTAAACCTTGTGCTACATGCATATGTCTTATTTCAGAATGACACTTATTTTTTAAATATCGTCCAGTTTGGGTGGTAAATCCATAGTTTTTGCTAAATTAATAATTTAAAGCCTTGCGTGCCGTAGCGTCCTTGAAAATAAAAGGGTGTTTACTATTATTTAAGAAAAAACTATGTATTTACCATCCTAATACGACGATAGAAAAAAAATAACAAAAACATTTCTTCACTAATTTTTGCATAAAACTTAGTTGCATTGTGTCTGTGACTTCAGACTTCAGACTTCAAACTACCACCAAGCTTCGTTTTCGATAGCAGTCTTGATATACCCTGTATATTACGTCCATGGAACATGTGGTTTAAATTAAATTCCATATGTCAATATCACCATGTTTATTTCTTGTTGGACAAAAAAAAAGATTTTTTAAATTTTCCTTTTTAAAGTCTCTCGTATTTTTTTACTGTCAAGACATATGACTTGCATCCAATTGCATCCAAGTGTAGGTTTAGCACTATACAAATAATACGTATACAGGGTATCAAGACTGCTACCGAAAACGAAGCCGGGTGGTAGTTTTAGTGACTACTAACACAATGCAATTGAAAATTTCGCATAGAAAAGTGACATTTTTTTTGTGAATTTTTAAAACTCCTCGTTTTCGGGTGGCAAGTCCATAGTTTTTGCTAAAATAATAATTTAAGCCCTTGCGTAAAATAGCATCTTCATGAATAAAAGGGTGTATTTTAGGAAAAAATATGTATTTAACACCCAAATACGACCATATGAAAAAAATTACAAAAAAAAAATTACAATTTTTTACAACATATTTTGTTGCATTGTGTCTAAGTCGCTTAAACTACCACCCGGCTTCATTTTCGGTAGCAGTCTTGATATACCCTGTATATGAGTAAGTTTAGCACTATAATTTAGCATTAGCATTTATTATGTTAAAAATATGCACTAGCAATTATATTAGATAATTTTTGAACAAAAACAAAACAAAATAAAAATAAATAAAAATATTGCAGAGTCCACAGTTATAGTGGTCAATCTAATCAAGTTGTTGATGCATTTTTATTCATGTTTACCCGCATTATATTATTACTATTAAGTCAAGCAAAAGTTAATATGTATTGTAAGTTTTTCTCTGTTAGTTGTATATTCTCGTTAAACAATAAATATATTATTATTATTATTATATTATAATACGTATAGTACTTATATTTTTTTGCCGCCTGTGAAACGAGAGGCCGCGGGTTCGATCCCCGCACCGAGAGAAATGTTTGTGCGGCCCACAAATAATTCTTCCGGGTCTGGGTGTTTGTGAGACCGAAAAGTCTCTCGTAGTTCCTGATACCCACGACACAAGACTCGATCTTAGTGTGGGGTCAGGACTATGTATGTGACTGTTGGGTGTTATTTATTTATTATTTATTAATTTTTATCCTAAACATTAGGTGAAAGAGATCGCGCCGGACCCAGAACCCGCTGACCCGGTGCGCGATTTCTTCAACCGCTTGGCCGGAGACGACGGCGAGGTGGACTGGCAGGAACTCAAGGAGATACTCGACTACGCCATGCGGGAGGGTACGTACATATAAATTTATTATATTTTGATAAGACAGTAATAATACAATAAAAAAACTGACAGAAATATATGTAAATGCTTTATCAGTTGAGTATATGAAAAAAATTAGAGGAAAATGTTTAGGGTTAGAATTTAAGTCGATATTTATTATCAATTTAACATGTCAATCCATTGCGGATTGTATAACTTCGTAAATCATATGTTTTGGAAGTTTTTCTTTTCAAATAACTATGAAACGGTCTTTCCATTTTGTACATATCATCATATTCACGTTTTTATTATCTATGTCGAAATTGGAAATACTAGAGTATTTATTCTGATCCTAAAACAATTAGCAATGTGGAAGCAAAAAAAATATTGCGAAGGTATTTGTTTATTAATTTGTCCGGTTCATAATGCCAAATTCTTGTCAGCCTATAAATTTATCTTTTTGTACGAGAAGTATCTGTAGAAATTATATCCTGATGTGAATTATGATTTTGTTTTCATATATATTTTTTAAATGCCTCGGTGGCGTAGTGGTACTACGGTACGGTTACAAAGCTGAGGTCTCGGTTTCGAATCCCGGGTTGGGCAAGGTGATATTGGATTTTTCTATTCAGTATCAGCCCAGAGTCAGGAATTTGTGCCCGATATGGCGATAGGCTCGCCACCTTTCACATTGTGTGACGGAACTTACAAGGCGAAATGTGGGTGCCCTGGCACCTCTGCCTACCCCTTCTGGGAACAAGGCGTGAGTTTATGTATGTATGTGTTATTTTTTAAATGTAGATGTATGAAAAAAATATTAATTATTATTAAATGAAATATCACACTATCGTACTTTTTTTTTTACAAAAAAAAAAGAAATACTTCAGAATTCAGCACCACACCATATTTTTTTCTTTTTTTTTTAAAGGCCATATCATAAAACTATATAAATATTGCAGAACTGAAAGAGCAGGGATTCTCTAAGGACGTGTGCCGCAGCATGATCGCCATGTTGGACAAGGACGGCTCCGGAGGACTTGGATTCAATGAATTCAAGACCTTGTGGATCGACCTGCGTAACTGGAGGGTGAGAATATTGTGTTATTTTAATTGTGAATTAATACTCAATAACGTCAGATAGGTGCGTGGTGGCCTGTTGGTAAACGGACTAGACGCGGCTGCCAATATGTTCACGGTGGTCGCGGGTTCGGATCCCAGAGCACACCTCTGACTTTTCGGAGTCATGTGTGTATTGATAGTCAATCACCACGCACTAAAACGGTGAAGGAAAACATCGTGAGGAAACCTGCATACTATAGCGATTTATAAAAATTTATATGGTTTGTAAGTCCGCCAACCCGCACTAGGCCAGCGTGGTGGAATATGGCCTAACCACTTTCAATCGTACTCTCGATTGTAGGGAAGGCCCGTGCCCTGCAGTGGGACGTATATGGACTGATACAGAACGTCAGATTTCTGTATAAGTTCTTGAAGTCGATCTTTGTTAAACAGTGGATTTCCTGTAGCTGTAGTGTGAGAGAGAGAGAGAAATTGAAAGAAGAAATAATTTAAAACATCAAAAAATGGTTTATTGTATAATATTAATGACTCTGAGCAAGATCCTAATATTGTGAATTGATAAGAAATATATTGAATCAGCAGCAGTATAATATGATGGTAACTTGTGATAAATTTATTTTGTAAACTAATTTAGATATAATAAATTATCTTTAAAAATATTTTTCTGTGGTGGACATGTTATGTCCATGTGCTACGCATAAAGTAACCAAACGACAAAGGAATTTTCAATATGCAGTTCATTTCCACCAAAATGTTATAGTATTTTACAGTGAATTGTCTATAATAGCTGATGATATAAATAAATAAATACACCCAATCATCACATGTCTAGTCCTGATCCCACACTACGATCGAGTCTCGTCTCGCGGATATCAGGAAATACGAGAGACTTTTCGATCTCACAAACACCTAGACTTGAAAGAAATACTTGTGGTTCACACAAATACTTGTGGTTCACACAAATACTGGTGGTTCACACAAATACTTGTGGATCACACAAATACTTGAGGTTCACACAAATACTTGTGGTTCACACAAATACTTGTGGTTCACACAAATACTTGTGGATCACACAAATACTTGAGGTTCACACAAATACTTGTGGTTCACACAAATACTTGTGGTTCACACAAATACTTGTGGTTCACACAAATACTTGTGGTTCACACAAATATTGTGACAGGCTGCGGGTTCGATCCCCACACCTAAACAAATATTTGTGTGTTCCACAGGTGTTTGTTTCGGGTCTGAGTGGGTAGTTATACCCAATAGTGATACCCAAGACACAAGACTCGATCTTGGTGTGCAGTCAGGACTATGTATGTGACTGTTGGCTGTATTTATTTATTTATTACTATTTATTGTGTGTAGGCGGTGTTCCGCCTGTACGACAGCGAGGGTCGCGGCGCCGTGCCCGCGCACCAGCTGCGCGACGCGCTGCACTCGGCCGGCTACACCGTCAACGCGCACGTACTCAACGTGCTCGCGCACAGGTACGCATATACACACACACGTACATACACACGCACGTCATACGCAAATATACGCATGCATACACATGCACGCACTCACGCGCACACACGCACGCACGCACGCAGACACACACGCATGCACGTCATAAACACACACTCATGCATATTCATACGCACGCCCGTCATGCACGTAAACATGCACGCACACACAAGTATGGTACATACGCACACACACAAATACAAAATAATATTTATTCAATACAAATTAACGTACTTGTCGACAAGTGAACACAAACATAGGCACACTCCCAATGGTTTTACAGTCTCGATGGTAATTAGTTACACAAAGAAAAATAAATGAAATGATAAAATTCTAAAAAGTCCAACGCATCACAGTTTTTTCAAAGGACTAACTTATTCCATGTTATGGTGAGAATACGACATACATTTCAATGTTTTAAATTGATGTCGCCAATTAACCAAATATTGGCAGAACCTAAGGATGTATCGATAAATGGAAGGAAATATAAGATTACATAAATTACATTTATAAATCCCTGATATCTTTTGTTTTGAATCCGTCAAACAAATACTGGATTTCATTTGACATGAGGGGTTATGATAATATACTGCAGTTTCGAATATTGTATCATATTTTTGTGGTGAATAAATATTTGTTTAATGTATGAGTATTATTCGAACATAAAATTTCCCAATACATTTTTATTGTGGCAACTAATTTTTATTTTTGCAATTTATTATTTATAGATACGGCGGCTCTGACGGCTACATACAGTTCGACGACTTCATAATGTGCGCTGTGCGACTCAAGACCATGATCGGTGAGATTTCACTTTTTTTTTCTCTTCCTCTATGATTTTAACCTTTGATTTTCTACGTGAAGATTGGGCTGAGCACTGCCTGTACTGTGAAGTAAATGAGAGTTTAAATACGAAAGAAAAACTAATCAATCGTCGCAATCAATGTTAGATTGAAAATCACTATGTTATTCGATAATTCACATTAACAAATAGATCTACATATTCTTTAAAATGACGATCGAAATGAGTTAATAATCAAACTATTGCAATGATGGAATAGGTATTTGTAAAAAAAAGTAATATATTGGGGAATTACATTTATGTGTGCAAAAACCGATGATTGAAACAAAATCAGTGACAATAGTCACTGATACTGATAGACAATAGTCGCTTAGCTATTGGTCTCTTTCTATATATAGATCAATTTTGTAAGAGTTGTGCTCAGTCTATTCTTAATGTGCTATCCTTTAAGTTTATTAAACTACTATTTGTTTGAGAACCTAGTTGTAGTTACTCAGTATAATTAGAAAGTTAATGCATGTTAAAAATTTTCATTAATGAAATTTTACAAAGAAAATTAAATAATATACAGTAATAATAGTTTGTAATCTGCATGCTTAGTAAAAACATTTTTGGTTATTAATTTTTTTGCAAAAAACATTCCTTTCCAAAAACTTTTTGTAACTTTTTTATTTTATACATGTTAAATACCATCCTATATAGTATATGCAATATAGTATAATAATAAACCGAACAGCGAACAACGAACCGCTTGAGAATCACGAGCGCGAACTGCAGTGGAACTCGTGAACGCCGCGCCGGCCGACAACACAAGTATATCGCACACTGGCACTATTCCGCCCAATTCCGCCACTGCATACTCATACACACCGGAATTCTATGGGACGGGGATGTTAGATAAAATAAAATTGTATGGACTTTTTTGTTTATAATTTTTATTCGCGGATTTTTTTTTAATTCTTCAGTTATAACTACAAAATATTTTCACGTCAGTAATTTTTAGTGTTTTGCTTTTATAATTTTGAATTCTGATATAAATTTAAGGAATATTTACTAAATAAAATACAACGATTAAATTAATTGTCGGATGACGGATATATAAAACTCATTGTGTTAATTATTTAATTATAATTATCACCACACGTTATAATTAACGGATTAACGATTTATCCGAATATCTGCGACAACTTGTTACTTTATAGTAAACACGCGTATGTCTATGCTTCACTGCCGACTGCTGGATCTCGAATATATCTTGTCTACGATCCGGACGCGCTTTATATTGCAAACTGTCATGCTCCCACCCTTACTCTGACTGTGGGTAGTGAAATAGAACCACAATCGGGTTTCCTTTAATAAAATTGCTTCTACAACCACCCGTAGATTCCTAAGGGCCGATTTACAATTATTTAACATGTGGGCTCTACATAAGAACACCCCGACACGGCCATACTGACGAGCACACGTCCTCGTGTGCGTGTCTACTGTCTATACATCATTTAAGGAAATCATTTGTTCGTTCATCCTGACTCAGTTCACATAATTATTACTATTTTTTCAAATTGTTATATTATTTCTATGATACAGTCTGGTCCGGAAAGCATTCCCTTCAGAGTTCAGACAACGCAAACCTGGACCAGTCTATGAGACCCTTCAGGTGCCAGATTGTTCCTTCAGTTTGAAAACTGGACCGAACTGTGCTAGACCGGGATAATTCCCCTTTAGCCTAAACAAATTTCCTTTTTTTGCATAACTCTGCAGATCGGACTGTATTTTCTCTTCTTTTTTCACAGGTCTCAAAGAAACCCCTCAATAATTATAGTAATTATTAATTATGAAATTACTTCATGTGAACTGTGTCTATGAAAATGTTAACCTTACGAATCTTTCTTACTAAATGCTATTGCCATTTAATGAACTCTTGGAATCAATTATAACTTAAATCTTTGAGTGTATCATTCTCATCGAGCCTAGCTTGAGTCTATGCTTCGGGAGTAATAGGAGTGCACGGGCACCTTGATGTTTGAACCATAAAGATGTACGAAACGTGACGTAGGTATAAACGTTTTAAAATTACCACCGGATCCAACGCGGCCCTGTCCTGAGAAGACCCGGCGAAACAAACTCAGCGGGCTTACTTTACCACTGGAAATAACGCGACACGACCCATGTGAGTAGATCCAGCGAATCAAACTCAGTGGGTTTGTTTTTGGTCCAACTACTAAGCAGGTCTTAATACATTAAGATTTGATTTTGCTGCGCCGATACAGCAGTTCGGACCGGCGCTGCGGGGCGTGCTCTGCACCTGCCGTCTGTATTTCTTTTCATCATAGAGTCCACGAAGTTAGTCTGGAACAATACAATATCCCTTTTTGAGATTGGTATCTGTGTACCTTTGCTTTAAGGCTGTGTTTTCTTTAATTAATCTATATTGTTGCGTACTTCGTCATATTTTCTTAAATTGCTCTACTAATTAACAAAAGTAAATTGGCAAAACCAAATTCAAACAAAAATGGAAAGATCTCACCAATTTGAAACACTCCTGTGAAGATGCAGGTGTCTTGGAATTTCCAGGGCACACAGTCACAGCTCCATGTCACTGCTCCTGATAACAATTAATAGCCTAGGCAGGCAGATGAGTTGGTGTGTCACGTGATGGTAAGCAGTTCACCGCAGCACATGGGCTATTACAATACCAAGAGCACAGCTGAACAGATGCCCATCAATTTTTCTTGATAGGTTCTAGTAGTAGGTTTATTTTTTTCGTATAACTCCTTCATGTAGGTAGTTACAATTTGATAGTCATCGATATCAATGTTACACTAGATAAGACGTTCTTTGTGAGAAATGGTTCCCATCTAGGTGCAGTGCATGTACCGCACACGAATCTTTCAAAAACGCGTAAGCGCCATGAAATTCGCGGCGCTTTCGACCTTTTGTTCGCGAGAAAACTACATCCCGAAAAGGATCTAGCGCTGCATGGTTATACTGTTTGGTTAGACGACTAATTATTTGTTCTACGCTGCAGCGATTTAGTTTCAACTTTTACCAAAATCGAACGAGACATTTGTATGGGATAGTTTCTCTATACGAAATAATTTTATCTAAATGTTGATAGTCATGTGATAGCCACAAATGGCAGTCACACATGAAAGACACACGACAGCTACACACGTGAGTCACACATGACAGTCACATACGTGAACCACACATGACAGCCACATACGTGGGCTAAATATGACAATCACACACGTGAGTCACACACGACAGCTACACATAACAGTCACCAGTCATCATAATTTACCTCAAGTTATTAGTTGTGGTACTCACGTTAGAATCTGCGCCAGCTGATGTCGATAACCAAGCGGTTGCAGCTCGTAGGACGATCCCACTTCTGATGTAGGATGACGGTAATAAAATCCACTGTGTTAATTATTTAACTATAATTATCACCACACGTTATAATTAACGGATTAACGGTTTATCCGAATATCTGCGACCACTTGTTACTTTTATAGTAAACACGCGTATGTCTATGCTTCACCGCCGACTGCTGGATCTCGAATCTTTTGTCTGCGGTTCGGAGGCGGTTTATATTGCAAATTGTCATGCTCCCACCCTTACTCTGACTGTGGGTAGTGAAATAGAACCACAATCGGGTTTCCTTTAATAAAATTGCTTCTACAACCACCCGTAGATTCCTAAGGGCCGATTTACAATTATTTAACATGTGGGCTCTACATAAGAACACCCCGACATAATTATATTTTTTGTTTATGTTAATCACCAATAACTTTCACTGCAATATGAGTGGTGTTCCATAGTAAATAAATGAAAATGTAAATATATTACTAGCCATAATATATTTAAAACTAAAAAAGTTCCGTTTTTAAATAATTTTAAATCATTGTTCGAGATACGAACAAAGAAAAACCGAAATAGAGGGTTAAACTATTATATTAAAGTAATACTTGTTTTTATACAAAAAAATTGCCGTTCACCACAATAGTAGTGTGTCGTAAGTAATTTGAAGATGGTTGTCCTGCGTGAAGTCGTTGCACACCGCAAAGGCACAGGATTCGCGGAAGTTGCAGGCCCCGCGCCCCAATTGGTCAGACACGCGATAACGTGACGCAGCGCTCACGTAATTGGAGGAATAGCCGCGCAGCGCCGGCGCACCGCCAATCACACGTGACGTAAGCCGTCGTAGAAAAATGGAAACGGCGGCGTTAACAATCATTGATTATGTTCAAAGCCCGTCCCATTCAATTTTTAATGTACAAATTGTCTGCGATGGTACTAAATATTTAAAAATCTATATTTTCTTACTTTAAAGATATACCTTTACTTTATTTTCACAATGAAAAACAAACTATTCGCAGACAATTTCAAAAAAGACATTACTTTGGACTGTTTACAAGTATAAAACGATTTGAATTTTCTATAAATGTAAAAAAAATCTTGTAATACGTCCAAAACACAGCACTAACACTGTTTACTCAATGTCATACCGCGACAAATATTTCTTTTTTCTAATTAGTTTATTTTTTATTTTTCAGACACATTAAAAGGGAGATCTTCGGGCGGCGAGTATGCCACGTTCTCCTTAGAAGAATGGTTGAATGGCACAGTCTACTTGTAGATGTTATACATGCCTTATCAGGGCCGGTAGTTCTATGCCGTGTTTAATAGACAAAACATTATCTAGCAATACAAAGGCTACGAAAAGCCATAAGGAAAAAAAACTATAAAAATTACAGAGTAATAAAAGCAACATTCAAAATAATGCATTGTATAGACAAATATATTCTCTAGCCAAACATAAGTTGTCAAATAGTAAAAAAAATATTATTTAAAAAAAAAAAATTCACATGGTCTATTTAAAACATCATACTGAATAACTAAGTAAAGAGTTTTTTTGTCTAAAATGACTGTAAATTACCGAAAAATATTATAGAGCATCGAAATAGAAGGTATAACAAAGTTAATTTATTTATGTACTAGTGTCAATTGTTTGTCATCCGTCCGGCCCTGTCTTACGCATATTGTTCAGTGTATTGATGTAAGAAATTATAATCTCTATGTAAATTACTTCACTACACTGCATTGCAAGAGAAGTGGAAACATATATTTTTTTAAACTCAACATTTAATGCAAATTTATATTAATTTACTTTATAACTAAAAACAATAAATGTGGTAACAAAAATAAATTTCACAGTCTCATGAAATATTAACCCAATCGTAGTTTATTACAAATTGGCATATTTGTAAGACATTCGCAATACCTAAACATAAAAACACGCCCATTTTTCATTCGCACTTTTTTATATAAGACATTTTAGAACATCATGTTCATCAAGCAAAAATTATGCAATAAAGCATATTATAAAATTTCAGAATATCTAGATGATAGCAAGGCTTGGGAATAGAATAAAATTAAATAAATGTGTAGTATCTCGGAGCGGAAGTCTTAGTGTGCTCTGTATAATATCATTAAATCAAGTAACTTATCACATTTGCCAGTGTTTTGCTTTGTAAGTGATTGGGTATGTCATGCTCGCTAAAAAGTCTGTGCTTGCGATGGCGTCGTGTGCCGGGTCGGTCACTTCCCTGTAGTATGGTTGAGGAGGCCGATGGCTGGCATATGCGTCATACTCGTGAACGGGTGCTGCTTGCGTAGACTGGTCTATCCGATTTGCTTACATTGTAACGGATTGATTGATGGAGTGCTTGCCTGCTTTAGCGAAAAAGAGTATACTGATTCTTCGTTCTGGGCGACTTCGCTTCACTCAGCCATAGTAATTATAATATAATAATATTTGTAGCAAAAATATTTATTGTAAATTTACAACAAATTATTATTAAACTGCTCTGATTTAAACCAACTTGTAAATTTTGTAATAATTCACTACATTGTAAACTGGTTTTGAAAAGAGCAACACTAGAGTTTCTTGCCCGTTCTTCTCTAGTGAAAACCGCTTTCCGAACCGGGTGGTAGATAAAAAAATGACTGAATCTAAATGATGTTGAACATTTTAATGAATTCAATAAATTATTTTCATTTTCATTCTCATTCTCATCCTCATCCTCATCCTCATCCTCATCCTCATCCTCATCCTCATCCTCATCCTCATCCTCATCCTCATCCTCATCCTCATCCTCATCCTCATCCTCATCCTCATCCTCATCCTCATCCTCATCCTCATCCTCATCCTCATCCTCATCCTCATCCTCATCCTCATCCTCATCCTCATTCTCATCCTCATCCTCATCCTCATCCTCATCCTCATCCTCATCCTCATCCTCATCCTCATCCTCATCCTCATCCTTATCCTCATTCTCATTCTCATTCTCATTCTCATTTTCATTTTCATTACTTCTTGTGAGAAAAATATGTAACAAAATCATTGTCCATTTTTCTTGCAATTCAGTGTAAAGTCTATTAAAAATGGTCACGCAAATGTAATGTGTCTTAAAGTTTGCCTAATCCTAGTCACAAATATAGCTAACAATGTGACGTAAAATATTTTAATAATCGATACGGGTATTGTCACTCATTACTAAATACAAATATTTTTCTATACTCATATGTTCTGCATTTTTTTCTTTTCGTAAGGGCTGTCTAATTGTTTACTGCAACTAGTAATTTGAAAAACCAAAAAGTTTTTATTTTGTTTTTTTTTTATATTTTTCTATGGTCAATTTATGTTCAAATTATTTTTTCAACGAGAATTACTTATTTTTTTTTGTTTTAAAACATTAAAATTATGGAAAATATAACAGTTAGTTCAGCCACAGTAACATATTTTAGTTATAAGAGTACATTTTAACGACTATCTTCGATTTTCCTTCTCCTATTCATTCCAATCCATCCAAAGGTTGTCTGGAAGAGATCGCCGTTAGCGATAAGGCCGCCGTTTGTACGTACTTATGGTATAAGTCCCTTAGTTGTAAAATTATATTAATATATTTTGAGTACAATAAAGCATTATAAATAAAATTAATAAATAAATTGACAATGCATTTTTGCAATATATTTATGATGACAATTTTTATTTTGTATTCAGTGGCGTAACTACACCATGTGGGGCCCGTGGCAAAATCATCGGATGGGGGCCCCCCTTTTTGTATGGAGAGGAAAACTGTTAAGCTTATTTTCCGGTACCCCGGAGAAGACCGAAAGGAATATATTAGTGTCACTGGCCTGCCATTAAATTGCGGCCGAGGCGGGTCCCTAACAAAAATCTGCGCTAGCATACCGAATAAAACCCTGAACTCCGCATTTCGGGCGGTACTGCACATCTACTAGTTGACTGGGTCAGAACGTGTCCCTGCAGTGGTTCTTAAGATGTCCGCCCCTGAGATATCCCCCCTACTCACGCGTCTTTAGGGTACGGGGTTTTCTTTCCTATTAAAACAACCTAGGCCCGGCTTCATGGGATATCGCCCATGTTCATCCAATCCCAAAGAAGGGTGACCGGTCAGATCCTTCGAATCTCAGGCCGATTGCTGTCACATGACTCTCCAAGGTCTTGGAGCGAGTTATAAATATGCAGCTCTTGACGTATCTTGAGGATCACCACCTGAGGGTCGTTCGGATTATAATCTTCTTGTTTATTTCACGCACCATCAGGTGAAGGCATTGGATAGTGGGGGTGAGGCGATTACGGTAGGCCTTGAAATTCTCATCGAGTGTGGCATGGCGTCGTTTTGGGGAAGCTTCCTGTCAGGTATTTCAACCTGAGGAACTCTGAAAGTACATCGCAAGCTTTCTGGATGATCGCAGCATAAAAATCGTATTGGGCGGCTTTTGCAACGAGACCAAGAGCATTAATTCTGGTGTTCCATAAGGCTCGGTGCTTTCGCCGACCCTGTTTATCCTGCATATCAATGACATGTTGTCTATCACCAGCCGACATTGCTATGCAGATGCTCTAGTGCAAGCGAGGCAAAATACATCTGACAACAGAATCTCTATCGGGGATCCGTTAAAGAAAGATGGTCTCAAATTTTGTCGGAAGTCGAGACCTCTCTGGGGTGCACAATTGAACCCCATGAAGATATAAGTTTGCTCGTTTATAACCAAGAAGACCCTTTTTTTCATGGAGACACTCTCTCTAAGCATACGAGAGTATTCATTGACCCGAATTATTGATAAAATTGCAGTTTAGGTGTCATTTGGAAGTCAAGGGCAAATTGGCCAGCAAAAAGTTAAGGATTCTCAAAAGAGCCAAGGGGTACTTTTCGTCGGATCATCGATTATTGCTCTATAAATACGACGATCCGGCACGACGTGGAGTTCTGCTCTCACCTCTGGGTAGAAGCCCCCAAAATACCAGCTCCACCCACTTGACTCATTACAGCGCCGATAATCCCGATCTCACGGAGAACGTGGAGCCGTTAGGATTGCAGTGAGACTTTGGGGCTCTGTGTGTAATCTATCAATTGTTCCACGGAAAGTGTTCTGAGGAAGATGGTGCCACTATCGCTATTCTCCCATCACACTTCTCGTCACCCCAGTAGAAATCATTCTTACTACCTGGAAACTATCCGTTCCACAGGGGCGTGCACTCCTTGTAGGCAGAAATGCAGTGCTTTACTTGCCATTCACAGATATTTTATTATAACGTTCGTACGTTTTAGATGACTTTAATTTATAGTAAATAAATGAATAAACAAAATATAATAACTTAAAAACGTCTAATATTTTATAAATAGCACCTATTTGCAATCACGCAAACATTGTGGTTGCCACGCGAAAAGCAAGAGGCGCTGCAAAGCAAATTAATGTACCTAATCAACCAAGTCATGCCGCCGCGTCCCGCATTACATTTGTTTGCATGTGTGTAGTAATTTTGGTGTCCGTGCACAGTCGCAAACGCACACACCCATAAGTATTGAAAGCCGCGACTCCTGCGGCAGGCCTCGGGAGTTCGGCAGTTGTCGGGAGTAATCGTAAATGTTCGTTGCCTATAATCCGAGTAAAATTAATAGGCTGGAATCTAATAAATCACCTATGCACATTATGCATTTTTGGTTAGTAAGGTTTTATTTGTTTAAATAGAAATGTTTTGTGTTTCGCGGGGGCCATTTTGCTTTTTTATGAGTTTTTGCATTGTTTACTATTTTATACTAGTATGTTTGTAAAAAAAATAGATTTCTTAACGGATTTTTCATTTTAACATTTGAAAGTGTGTACATTTAACAGTTTATTACTAAGTTTCGATATTAATTGTAGTCATTTGCTTTTACTAGTGTGTTTGTTAATTTTTTTAAATGTTATTTGATTGCGAGGTTTGTGTTAAAAATGTATGTTTATCAAATGAATGAATGAGGTGGCCGAAATCATGCGTTTATTTACATCGGGATAGGTATAGTAATCTCAACTAACCGGAACCTTGAATATGTGAAAATTTAAAGCTGACTAGGTGAGTTTTTTTTATTTTACTTGTTAGAATTTCTTCCGCCGCGACGATCGATCGCTGTTTTGTCTGCGTTGCCGTAGAAGATGGACATGAATAGTAGTACATCTAAGACTTGTTATGTTGGCATGGTTTCCGACTTAGAGATCCGTCGCGTGGCTGTGGCTATGCTAAAAAACTATAAAAGAAAAAGTTTTTGTGACCGAGTACTCCGCCGCATACCCAGTGTCATAATCCTGTGCACGCCGCTGCCGTTCCAAGAAAGTACTTTCCCAGTGTTCGTTTCTACCAGGCACGTGCAAGCTCTGGAATGAACTCCCTGCTTCGGTATTCCCTGAGCGCTATAACCTGTCCTTCTTTAAACTAGGCTTTAAGAAAGTGCTCTCCTCACGGTAAGAAGCGACTTCATTTTGCTGAATCCCTGGATCTGCAAAAGTCTATGACGAACGGTGACCGCTCACCGTGAGGCGGGCTGTATGCTCGTATGCCTGCAGGCCATAAAAATAATTCCACAACGAGACCAATTAGTCGTCGTAATATCTTTACTACGTGACCGGAGCCCAAACGCAGCAATGGTGATGGGGCCCCCTCAGAAGCCTTATATTGAAGTTTCGTTCTTTTTTAAACCAAATCCGCACTATAATCTGTACATAATAGACAATAGTTAAAAAAAGTTAGTAAAAATCGCGTAAATGTAAAGAACCAGTAATATTATTTTTATGTATCAAAAAAACCTTGGTATCTTTAATGGAAACTAATAAAATAGTTTGTGATTATCAATTTTGTTGGTAATAAATAAATTGGCTAGGTTCTTTCTCTGCTTACGGCCTCTCGGACCTGAGGGGCCGGGCCGCCGGGGGCCCCTAAGGTCGGGGGCCCGTGGCATTTTGCGCACTATGCCACCCTATTGTTACGCCACTGTTTGTATTTAAAGATCTGAAATATAATGTTCATATCAGAGGCGGCTCATCCGAAAGAGCGCTGGTGCAGTGCACTCCCACGAAAATTACATACTTAGCTAATTTAAAAATTTATATATATTTATAATACATAAATCCTTACATTACATTCTTTATATTTTACTACGCCTATAATAAGTATATTATATTACCTATATAGGTACATGTAGCGTCAATTTGTAACGAGTGGAGCGCCAGCGATTGTGCTCCTATGAAACGAAGTTTAGTACGACTCTTATGCCCAAATACTGGAAAGCCAATTAACTTTTAACTCCTGTTAAATATAACAACGATTAAACCCCTTAAGAAATAAATATTTAACGGGGCATTATTCATCCGATTCGCATTCTCGAAAGCAACTTAAGAGTTTGACAGCTGTCAAACAGTATAATTTCTGGTTTTAAGCGGCCGTCGACTTAAGTCCGCCTGTGACCACTCTTAACTTTTTCAATTCTACATATTATTTACTAAAATGTATTTCGCGACGTTTTCATCGCTGTCTGATGACGATATAGCTTCGTCAAGGCGAGTCAATCAAGAAAAGTTCAATGCTTTCGACAAAAACAAAGAAGAAAAAATTCAAACAAAGGGAGGTTCCGCTTGAAGAAAGAAACTGTTCTGCATATGTGTTCCTTGCTTAGATTATATACTCGACGAGTATATAATCTAAGGTTCCTTGCTTGGAGACAAAATAGAATCCACTACAAATAGAAGTCGATCGATAAAAACTTGCGACCAACTGTTACTAGCATTACCTATGATATTCTGCGACAGGCAGTTACCTGAAGGTTATTGGAGACGTATGTCACGTGGAACAGCCGACTGTACATCACAAAGTTGCAGCAGAGTCGGTTAAACTACAAAATCGTGGCATGAAAATTCCCAACTATCAACAACAATGTCATATTGCGATTGATTTCTATGCGATCGTAGGAGTGATTGGAGTTATAAATTTCACACATATAAGGATCAAATCCCCAGGTAATTTCTATTTATAATAATGTATACATAACTATTTAGCTTTTACATGTACACAAATATATGTTTTCTTATCTTATTTTAACTAAATGTGCTTCTAAAATGCTTTGTGTATTTTATATTGTGTAGTAATCATTTAGAGTGTCCCTTTATACTGTACATAATATATTGTTAATCATAGAATAGAATTATATAGTATGCACAATACAAAGGCACACTCTAAATTATTTCTACACAATAATTTATATATGTATGCTTCTTGGAATCAAAACATTTAGCAGGTAATTGGCTCTTCCCCAGCCCACTGGTACACCATTAACCAAGCTCTCTGAATAGTTGTTTAAATTAATCATTCTATGATTTGTACTGATTGTAGCTATAATTCAGTATACACTGGAACAATGTTCAATCACAATAAAAGTTTCCTATAAAGAATCCAATTTTATAAATTTTTTTTTTCAATTTATATAAAATAATCTGTAGTTTGATATAAGAATATTTGCTAGAGTTCTAATTTTAATTATCTTGTTTTTAGGAGGAGCACAAGCAGAAACAGAAAAGGCAATTTTTCTATAAAAGTGCAAGCAGTCTGCGACACTAACTTGAGGATAAGAAACATCATAAGCCGATGGTCAGGCTCGATGCATGATAGCACAATTTTCAATGATTCTCCTTTATGTGCATGTCTGGAAAGGGGAGGCTGAAGAAGCTTACAATCAATACCATATTAAAACATGAAATCCAGTGGAGAGGGTCTTTGGTTTTAAAACAAAGATCTCCTTGTCTCCAAGTTAGGCTATAAGTTTTTGAAAATTTGCTTACTATTATGGAGGCATGTGCTGTACATAATATAGCATGTTCCCAAAATGATCATATATTGGAGATTGATTCTTCTGAATAATTTCCAAAAGCTCCACATAGTATAACCAATGAAAATGTAACAAGGAATAATATCATAAAATACATATTTTACACCGTACAGTGCATTTTATTGAATTACCATAGAATGAATACAAATAAAAATGAGTTATGTTTTATTGTGGTATATTTATTTTAATAACATCATTAGTACATATTATAATTTTTTACCTGTCTACATTTCTTTAGATCTGTCTTACATTTATATATTTATTCCTTTATAACACAAAATAATAACAATTATTTTAACATTGATTTAAAACTAAATTAATGAATGTACTATTAAAACTGTACAATAGAAATATAATATTACATTTTTTACTATGATAATAGGTGAAATAAACAATTTATTTTATGTATTGCATATTAGTTAAAATTCATAACATTCTTCAACTTTGATTTAAAACACTGCTGATGCAAATTTTTCTTCCTTGACACAATTTGTCTTATTCTTTTTTGTATATTTTTATATTACATACTCATTTCAAAAGGGTGTGTATTGTCCATTTGGACAATATAGTATCTGGGGGTTAGTACTGTATTCAATGAGTGCGAAAGAGAGCTTCGAATCGCGCTGACGCGTGAAACAAAAGATATCGTATGAGAAATTAGCGTAATCTGGAGCGCCGCTCACGAGTCACGCGTCACTCATGCGCAGTTATCGTCCTTATGTATATGTTACGGTAAATGTGATTAATTGAAAATTATTAATAATTTTACAAAATTATTAATAATTTTACAAAATTATTAATAATAAGCACATGTTTTGGTAATTATTAATAATTCACGACACATATTGGTGAAAGTGATAAAATAAATAAAAACTCAATGTTTTTTGACCAGCAGGTATTTATTTATAATATTAAACACAGTCTTACAATTATATTAATTAGAGATCACACAAACAAGGTTACTTGTGGCAGTTTAAGGCAGAGTGATGTAAAGCGAATCAAAATCAAAACAATAATGAGCCGAAGTGGTAGAATATAGAATAGGGCAGCACGAGGGGGTGGGTTGGGAGGAGTGGAAGGAGAGGGAAAGTGGCGCACCTCCCCTGGTACCACTCCCATGAAAAGGTAACGCACCATTCCTGAGAAATATCTATTATAAAAACCTAACCCTTAAAACACTTGTTGTCAATACAAATTTGCTTCTGCATCGTCTCCGGCGCTACGGGAAGTTCAGCCCCTTCGCCCTTGCGTAACAAAAGATAGGCACCCATGCTCACCTCCGCAGCTTCGGCTTGCTGGTCACCTCCGGCGACCAGCCTCAGCCGCTGCGGCTCACACGGTTGCCTATCCTTCGTTACAGCGGGCGGGGGCTGCTCTCACTCCGCGCCTCCGGCTTTTTATATACAGTCTAGGGTCGGTACCCAAAAGACTACGTGAAGTCGGGGTGTTCCGAGTCGGTTTTGGGGCACAGTCGACCTAACTGATCCATAAAGCCATTGAAAATTATTAATAATTTTACAAAATTATTAATAATACAATACCAAAACATGTGGTTATTATTAATAATTTTGTAAAATTATTAATAATTTTCAATTAATCACATTTACCGTAACATATACAAACATCTTCAAGCAAGCTCGTCGACTTCGTCAGTTAATTCGCAGTTTTTTTTAAAATAACTATTAAGAGCGTTTATACCCTGTGCGCGCTTTTTGGCTTAAAAACAGGACTTTTCAAATGAGTTAATAGCCACCAATAAACAATTTAAAGGAAAAATAATTATTACTAATTTTAGAAAAGGTTGTCATCTAGGGATTTTGGTGGAAAACATTATAGATTGATGGATAATTTGTGAGTACTATAAGGATTACTGAACACAAGTTTCGTTATTTAGGCTTTAAATGGCAATTTAGAAGCTTAAGATATCTGAAACCACTAAATATAAGATGAAAATAAAAATATTATCAGACTAATAAGACCCTTATGGAGGGATTTTGCTGAGAAAAATAATCTTTTTGTGTTTGATTCCTGAAAAATAAAAATTTAAGCAATGCGAAATTATTCAGAAACTCTCGTCAAGAACATATTTTTTTTCACCAACTTATCGCACATAATTTTTTATAGCAATTGCATATTATAATAGAAGAACATCTTATCAATAAATTACCATTTTTATATTTCAACAAAATTAGTTTTCATGTTTTCTACAAATATTTTAAAAACCACTATAAAACACGCTGTCCGACGTGGCTCAAATTAGACCGCCGCAAGGCCTTCTAGAGGGAGGACGTATCGCTCGTCGCTCCGGCCTAGCTGCAGTCGATTTTTGCCGTGCGTAGTAAAAATAGCCACGCGCGGACTGCGATTACCACATCTTAGTACTTTGGTAGTAAAATATTTAATTATTTTTATTACCTACAATGATTTTGTAGTGAGTATAAATTATGTTTCAGGTAATATAATGGGATGTAATTCCAAGGCTAAATTATGTTATGTATTGTAATATAAAATCAAATATATTTCGTAATTGTAAGGGGTTGTAAGGCCCCTAACACTATTTATGTGTTCGAACACGAAATGATTAATAAAACTTCCGTAGTGTCTACTGATTGAACACTGATTTGAATGCAACTTAACAATGTAATAATAACGAAAATATGATTAGTATCTAAATTTGTATTATTCTTTGCTTGCACAGTAATATTTGTCTACTTATAATGCAAATAAAACATTTTATGATATTATATTACAGTTACATTTCAATTGAATATTTGAAGCGCACGGATCAAAGTTGTTTGAGCCGATTGTATAGCGAGCCGACGCGGCAGCTCTACGCACACAGCTTTGGTCGCTTATGTGTGCGTGAAATTAACGAAGAAATACCTATAGTTGACTTTGCGCGCAAGGTGTATACGCTCTTAAACAATAGTTTGTACGCTTAATCAATTCCATTTCTGATTTTCACAAGAAAGTAATAGATATCTTCGCACGCCAAAAAGACCGGCGAATGGATTTTGTATACAAATATAATAAATAGTAAGCTCTACCCCCAGATACTGGATAGCTACTCAGCCACCGGACTCATTTGATATGACGTTATTTTGAGGTTCCGTTAAATTTCGAAACGAAATACTGGATAGCCATTTAGCTCATAAATCGGTTTACTCAGCAAACATCCAGTTAAATTTCCACAGACTAACGAAAAGTTTGTTTTCAGTTACAATTTTTATTGTATAAATATAAACGTTCCATTTGACGCAATATTCTTCATACACGATTTCTCAAAATTGGGAAAATAAACCTTTATATTTAATCTGAGGAATCATTGACACGTTTTTACATAAGTTACGATTATATTTAAAGCTATATTAAATATTGCCAAGTTACTATTTAAAAAAATCTGTTGATAAAATCATGTGGGCGAAAAAACTTATGTCCCTATATCCATAGCGAGTTGATTAAAAATATTATGATGTTTGTTTTTATTCTTTATTGTTTACAATTGCACTCGGTTTGAAAGTTGGTTTTTGGAATATCTTTTTTAATAAATAGGTATATGAAATACCGAACAACGGCTGCAGAACTAGCTAAGTACCAAACGGAGAAAACTACGTAAATGAATACGATATGAGAAAGAAGCTATGCTGGATATTTTAAACAGGTAAGTATACACGTATTCCTCTAAGTTTTTATGTATTTATATGATCATTAACTATTTAATATATAATATGAATCGAATATTCGCACATTTTAAATCATCATCATCATCATCTACAGCCTGTAGGATCCCACTGCTGGGTACCTATAGGCCTCTCTCATATTATATCTCCTATATAATTATTATCTCCTCCTCATATAGTAGTATTATGAAATAAATATGGAAAATAAAGTATGGTACAATGTATATAACTATAAATAATCCTTTGTTTCAGGAGCTGGAGTGGAGTACATAAATATTCAATGTGTATATAATAAGACCTTTCAAGAAATATGGCTCATATATATAGTGCCATGTACATCATCTATAGACCAAATAAGTAAGCTCAACAAATATATATAAAAATAAAATATAACAAATTATGATATATTTTAACTTAAAAACTTTTGCAGGTAATGCTACAGAAATCATACACACAGCAAATCATTACTACAGATTATTTTATACAAATTGAAAAAATATATTTATAAAATTGGATTCTTTATAGGAAACTTTTATTGTGATTGAACATTGTTCCAGTGTATACTGAATTATAGCTACAATCAGTACAAATCATAGAATGATTAATTTAAACAACTATTCAGAGAGCTTGGTTAATGGTGTACCAGTGGGCTGGGGAAGAGCCAATTACCTGCTAAATGTTTTGATTCCAAGAAGCATACATATATAAATTATTGTGTAGAAATAATTTAGAGTGTGCCTTTGTATTGTGCATACTATATAATTCTATTCTATGATTAACAATATATTATGTACAGTATAAAGGGACACTCTAAATGATTACTACACAATATAAAATACACAAAGCATTTTAGAAGCACATTTAGTTAAAATAAGATAAGAAAACATATATTTGTGTACATGTAAAAGCTAAATAGTTATGTATACATTATTATAAATAGAAATTACCTGGGGATTTGATCCTTATATGTGTGAAATTTATAACTCCAATCACTCCTACGATCGCATAGAAATCAATCGCAATATGACATTGTTGTTGATAGTTGGGAATTTTCATGCCACGATTTTGTAGTTTAACCGACTCTGCTGCAACTTTGTGATGTACAGTCGGCTGTTCCACGTGACATACGTCTCCAATAACCTTCAGGTAACTGCCTGTCGCAGAATATCATAGGTAATGCTAGTAACAGTTGGTCGCAAGTTTTTATCGATCGACTTCTATTTGTAGTGGATTCTATTTTGTCTCCAAGCAAGGAACCTTAGATTATATACTCGTCGAGTATATAATCTAAGCAAGGAACACAGATGCAGAACAGTTTCTTTCTTCAAGCGGAACCTCCCTTTGTTTGAATTTTTTCTTCTTTGTTTTTGTCGAAAGCATTGAACTTTTCTTGATTGACTCGCCTTGACGAAGCTATATCGTCATCAGACAGCGATGAACACGTCGCGAAATACATTTTAGTAAATAATATGTAGAATTGAAAAAGTTAAGAGTGGTCGCAGGCGGCCTTAAGACGACGGCTGCTTAAAACTGGAAATTCTTAAAAATTTGACTGTTTGACAGCTGTCAAACTCTTAAGTTGCTTTCGAGAATGCGAATCGGATGAATAATGGCCCGTTAAATATTTATTTCTTAAGGGGTTTAATCGTTGTTATATTTAACTGGAATCAATTTGACCGGGCATTAGAGCTAGTTAACAGGAGTTAAAAGTTAATTGGCTTTCCAGTATTTGGGCATAAGCAAGCTAACTATGAAATCGGTTCCAACATGCTAACTTTGGCTATCACCGAATACAATTTTTTTTATCGAATTGTAAGCCATTTCAAGTATTATAATTAAAGACATGATGATATTATTGAATGATACCCCCCCCCCCCGCAGTCGACCACAATCAAAGCTTGTTATACAAATTACACTGGCCTAAATCTACACGCCACAAAGTTACGTCGCCAAGCTCTAATCAAACCTTATGCCTAATTAGAGGACGTGCTTCGAATGTCCATTCATTCATAATATTATATACAAAGCGTGTAATTAGTAGTCTGTTATAAAGTATCCGTTTATTGGTTTCTTACATTTCACAGATTGTAATAAAACTATTATTTACAGATTTTATCGCAGATTTGGTTTAATTTTTGGTGGTCACTGAGCGTACTCCACGAAAGCTGCAAAGTAATCGAAGCATCTGGAAGTTAAAAAATGTAAATATTAAACCAAATCCGCGATAAAGTCCGTAAATAATTTTTTTAAGTTCAAATTCAAATTCAAATTCATTTATTTGCAGAATACAGGTTACATAAATTGGTACAGATGTTCCGTGGGTAGAAAGTTTCACTGTATTCAACCCTGACTGGGCATGCAAATTACAAATATGTCGATCAAGTATTGTAAAAAAATATATATATCTCCATTATTCTACATGTTTGTCACTTGTGGCCTAAATGTGGGCCTAAATTATACATAACAATAATTATTAAAAATACAAACAATCAGGATGAGTCACGGTCAAGCAAATATCACAAATAATAGAGTATTAAAATTTCATTACTAAATAACATAACTAAATCAAATTATTATAATATAAATTGTGTAATATTTGGAACTTACTGTTTATAACATTTTATCGTCAAAAAATTCATTTAATGAATAATATGCTTTATCTATTAAAAGGATTCTTAAACTACATTTAAACTTATGAGCTGAGCTAAACTCTTTAATATTTGCTGGTAATTTATTGTAAATTTGTATACCTGTACTAAATATACTGTCCTTATATAATTTTGTTCTAGTTTTCAGAGTCGAAAGCTGCGTATTGTATCTAGTGCTTTTTAGTGTTTTATATTGTTTAATTTCACTTCGAACTAAAAGAGCTGCTTCATAAATATAAATCGAGGGAAGTGTTAATATTTTCAGAGTACGAAAATATTCTTTACAAGAATCAGTCTGGCAGAGGCCACACATAGCTCTAATACATTTCTTCTGGGCTTTGAATGCAGAGTTTTTATTGGGAGAGTTTGCCCAACATAATACACCATATCGCAACGTAGACCCCACATAAGCATGATAAGCTGTCAACACAGTAATGTGGTTAGCTACCTTTCTAAGCATGTATAATGCGTATGAGCATTGATTGAGCTTAGTACATATATGCTGGACGTGTGTTCTCCATGACAAGTTTGAGTCTATATAAATGCCTAAGAATTTGGTACATTTTGTCTCGCTAGTAAATTTATCATTGTATTGTATTGTCAGTGGCTCTGTCTTCGAGTTTTTATTTTTAAATGTCATATAAACTGTTTTGTCCAAATTTATAACAAGATTATTATTTTTTAACCATTCAATAATGTCTTTTAGTGCTTTATTAATTTCATTTCCTTGATTGTGACAATTCTTATCCGTAAATAGTGCTGTGCTATCATCTGCAAATAGGACCATGGGGTGGTTTATAGCTTTGGGAAAGTCATTAATATAAATTAAAAATAGTAATGGTCCCAATATACTCCCTTGTGGTACTCCACATTTAACAAATCTGGCATCCGAAAGAAACTTTCTTTGAGTTGCAGTTTTGGGACAGATTCTTGTAATCTCAGTGTACTGTTTTCGGTCCGTAAGGTAAGATTTGAACATGTCTAAAGTGTTACCTCTCACACCATATATTTCAAGTTTTTTCAGAAGTAAATTATGGTTTACATGGTCAAATGCCTTTGTCATATCCATATATAAAGCTGTGACTTGTTTCTTCTCCTCCAGCCCTGACAAGACAATTTTCAAAAATTGTTGCAATGCCATATTTGTAGATTTACCTTTACGGAACCCCAACTGATTGATTGCTATAATCTTATTTTTTTTCAAGATATTCGTTAAGATTATTGTATAACACTTTTTCAAAAACTTTAGCCAAAACGGGTATAAGAGCAATTGGTCTGTAATAATGTACATCTTGTCGGTCTATTTTTTTAAAAATCGGGGTAACTACCGATGTTTTCAACTTAGATGGGAAACATCCATTCTCTATGCAACGGTTAAATATGAAGGAGATTACTGGAGCTATTATATTAGCAACGCTCTTAATAATTTTTGCACATATGCCGTCATATCCTGTGCTGTTCGTATTGTTCAAAGAATTTATTATTTTGCATATGTCATATACATTAGTGGGTTTCATAAAACAGGAATTGGAATTATTGTATGTCAATGTGTACTTATTTAAGTTGTCTTCATTATAAGTATTAGTCCCAATGTCATCAATAAAAAAATCATTAAACGTTTTTGCGATTTGTGTAGGGTCAGTTATAGTTTGATTTTTATGTTTAATTAAGGGAATTTCATTGATTGGTATATTGTTTTTATTTTTGTTTATTATTTGCCATATAGCTTTTGATTTGTTGGAAGCTGTTTGAATGTAATAATTATTTTGAGCCTTCTGCGTCAGTTTTATAATCTTTCTATATCTTTTTGTATATTGTTTAAAATTGTTTTTATCCGTTTCTAATCGCGAGAGTCTATATTTCCATAGAAGACTTCTTTTACGCGTGGAGCAAGTTTTTATTCCTTTGGTTAACCATTTTATACTCTTATTTATAGTGATTTTAATTTTGATTAAGGGAAAACAAAGGTCATAAAATAATTTAAATAGTGAGTGAAATTCATTAAATGCATCATTAGGATCGTCATTGTTGTATATGTCGTTAAAAGTTAGACCTCCCAAGCAATTTCTAAATTTATTTATATTTTCTTCATTGTAATCTCTAGTCAGTTTGTACCAGTGCTTGACTGAAAAACTCTTTTTGACCGGGCATTGAAGTATCTGAGCAGTATGGTCCGATAGTGCCAGCTCTACAATACTAGTTTTTGCATCTTTAATATTATGAGCATAATTATCGAGGCATGTTTTGCTTTTTAGTCGCGTTGGTTCCCATAAGGATAGTTTTAAATTAAAAGATGCTAGAAGTTGTTCAAAGTGCCTGGATGCAAATGATTTTTTTAATCTATCAATATTAAAATCGCCGCATATAATACATTTTTTACCTTTAAGACAAACCTTAGTAAGTAGTACATTTAAATTATTCATAAATAATTGAACGTATTCATGTTTATGTTTTGGAGGACGGTAAACACATATGATAATAATTTTATGTTCGAGTAGTTCGACAGCCGAACATTCAAAGTAACCACTTATACTAACCACCTTAGCCTCCTGAAGTATTTTAAATCTATGGTTATGATGTACTAATATGCAGGATCCTCCCTTCCTTTTACTACGGTAAAAAGATGAAGCCAGTATGAAGTTAGGGATTTTTAAAAGTTTTGAATCTTCAGCTTTCATATTATGTTCTGTTATACATAAAACATCAAACTTAATATTATTATTTCTCGTACATATTGTAAGATCATCTGCTTTTGAGATTAAACCGGCGATATTTTGATGTAATATATTGATGTGACTATATGCGAAATAAACTATTTGAAGATGACCCTTTATTTTTATTATTGCAAGTATTTTCTACTGGGACATTTGCTTTCATCTCATTTTTAAATAAATTACTATCTGTTTGCGTGCCTTTATTACACATTTTATTGGTCAAGTCATCTTTTTTTTGTATTTGTTTAATATAATTTGTATATTTACGTGATTACTCTAATTTTAATATATCTTTTAAAATTATCTGCAGTTATATAAAGTGACAAAATTAAGTTTCGGTCTATATATACTAAGATTCATATCAACGTAGCAGACATTGTTAAATTTACTACAAACGAATTTAATTTCATAATTTAATTTTCGTTCATTGAGAGTACGATTGTAGGGTATTTCACATACTAATACGTTTGTATCACTAAATTTTGCTAACCAATTTTGCATAGTAGTTTTGATATCGTAAGGGTTTCTATCATTTATTCCCGCTAGCAATATAACATAGTCTTCAAACCCGAGATTTTCTATTTCTTCATTTGACAACATTGTTATGACGCTCTGTAGAGTAGCTCCTGGTTTCCATAAGGAGATAACTTGATACTGTTCACCTACTAGATTTTGTAGCGTAATCTGCATGTTTCTGCCCTGTTGGTCTGCTAAGATTATGATTTTATGCCGGATCTTGGATTCATTTTTAATTTTAATTATTACGTCTTCAGTTACTTGGTCTTCAGTCGGTAGTATAGCATTAATATCCTTTTCAGTTTCGTTGTCTGATGTAAAAGAATTATCTGATGTCATCGTGGTAGCTTTTAATAAAGCGTTTGTGTTCTCAGAGATATTCGTTTTCCCTCTTTTCTTTTTCCTTTTAGACTGAGGTGTACTGCAACAGTTATCATCGAAACCCATTTTTTTATATATTTGTATCGTGTTATTTTTCCTCTCTAAATCTCTCTTTAATTCTGTGTTTTCGGCATTAAGTAGTTCAATCTCTTGATGAGCGGTTTCCAAGTGGCTTTGTAACAAGTTAATTTTATCTAAGAGTTCTTTAGTATAGCTATTTTCATCCACTGAGGTATTCGGCAGGCTTAGATGTGTATTGTCAAACAATGCAGAGGAATCTGAGGTTATGTCATTTAAAGAGCAAGTCCTTTTTTGAAGTGTTCTTATGGTAATGTTATCTACATCAGAGTTATCCATTTTTAGAAAAAGAAAAAGTTTTGATATCGTATACTTGGGTTTTGAACCAAGGCTTACTGCGTGTGAAGAGTTCACTAGACCCCCAAGTCCACGGTGCGGTTATTGACGGCGGCGAAAGTATTAGTCACTTCGCAATTAACATTCACGTATTCTGATCATGCGGGTAGTCCTTTAATTTTTGACATCTTGATGTATTCTTTATGTGACATGCAGTTATTCATAATTTTCGAACTAGTCCAAAGGTCAATCTTGTTACATTAATAGGTAGTTTGCTTTAACTGTTGTTATGATTACATTCCGGTGCTATAATATGTTTGTGGAACTTCGTCGTTGCTATATCAAGCTGGATACTGACTGTTAGCTGTAGTGTATGGAATATTGTAAGTACTTTTCTTCCTAGTCGTACTCACAGTTGTGTGGCACTCGAGCTCTGGATTATTAGTTGTTTTTGTTATTCATTTGGCTTGACTATATCTTCACTGAATGTTACTGTCCAATTGAATATTTGTAAGATTTGTTTATAATCACTGACTATATTATTTTTAAGAATTAATTAAACAAGGAGCTAGTGTTTACTTGACATGTCACCTGTCGTGATGTACTAAGTATCCGTTTAATTAATTGATTATAATTAAAAATATTTTTATTTCTACAGGTGGGGTTAGATCCCATCTGAAAATCGTCAAGACTTGTCTTGGGTGCCAGAAATAAAGAGAGACTGATCTGCCTCATAAAAAAATGGCGTGACAAATTATTAAAAATACTTAGTACATAAATACACAAAACTTATTACATAAATATATTTTGTCTTGGTATCGAACTTACGGTCTCTCGTTTCATAGCTACCGTCTTTTTTTATAGCAATGAATAGCGAGACGGACATGCCCATCTCCAATAACCAAACAACACCATCAATTATTACAAAGCAATGCTTGGCATTCCACCGATCTCACCAACCTGAGACATAATACGTTAAGTCTCAATATGTCCAATAGTTAATCTTGCTACAATGTCCTTCAAACCGGAATACAAAAGTGCATTTACACTGCTGTTTGGTGGTAGAAAAATAAAGACGACATGGAGGCTGTCATATTTGCAATGAAATCGTAAGTAGCTCGATTTTTTTTTATACTTGCCTGGCATACTGACCACATTGCACCTGGTGGTAAGCGCAATAACGTCCAGGCAGAGTCGATGCAGCATTGAATGGCATCAGACGGCAGTCCCATGCCATTGTAGGAGACTGTCCCGCCCTCACACCCACCACTGCAACTCCTGTGAGCCAGGATCAACAGTGGCACGCAAAGTAATTACACCGAGCATTGAAGCTCGGCGAGTCTCCGGGAATGTCTAACTTGTCTTTAACCCGCAACGAAATCAATCAGAAAGTTAAATTAATAGGAGGAGTTGGAAATAAATTATAGTCCCATGCCATTCCATAAAATTATGCCGGCTTGCTAAGATGCCTCTTGACACTACGGCGGAAGGACCCATGATTATAGGAAGAAGGGAACACGCGTGACGGTAAACAATTTGCGCAGCCTGACGGTGCGGCATAAAATGCTCTGTGAAGATAGAACAAAATCCCAGTGTTTCGTAGCTCCTCGGCCAATACCACGAGTACCGTAGTCAACACACGTACACGCCACAACGTAATACAAGGTCGATAGAGTTTTAATTACACCTTGCGCGGATCCCTGTACAATAACTACACCACAGCGCTCGCAATAAATCTCGAGGGATATATTGTTCAATTTCATTACTTGAAGCTAGGACTATTGTCTAATTACTAATTATGTGGGTTAGCTGGTGAACCCGCTGTAGCGGTTTTATGGTGAAGAGACTAGAGTATATTGAACATCGACATATCTATAAGATAAAAGTTTTCCACTTCTAAAAATCAATATTATTCTCTATGAAACTTGTCATTCACTTCGAACTTAGGGCCCTACTATATAAATCCGAAACGAAGTTCGAAACTTCGTGACGTTTTTCGTTTCGAAACCTACTCTGTAACACGAAGTTCGAATCTTCGGATCGAAGAATGAATTATTCCAATATATCGGCAATACGAACATTTGCAGAGTAGGTACATACGTATCGTCATAAATTTCGTTCGTCCGAAGTTTCGAACTTCGTTTCGGATGAATATAGTAAATAAAAATGTAAATGTTCGGATTGTCGATATATTCGAATCATTCATTCTTCGATCCGAAGTTTCGAATTTCGTGTTACAGAGTAGGTTTCGAAACGAAAAACGTCATGAAGATTCGAACTTCGGATTTATATAGTAGGGCCCTTAGTGTAATATACGACGTACGATACAGGATTCAAACATTTTGTAAAGTATTAAGGCATATTCGTACAGTTTTACATGCGATATTCGAACATTCGTCGTCGTGACAGAGTATAGAGTAACACCCCTGGTCTTTTGTTTTTTTTTTTCTTTTTTTTAATCCAATGAATAGCGAGACGAACATGCCGTTCAACTGATGGTAAGCGATACGACAGCTCATAAACAGTAGCAGAACCAAACAACACCTCGAATCACAAAGCAATGCTTGGAATTCCACTGCGCTTGCCATCCTGAGATATAAGATGTTAAATCTCAATATTTCTCGTAGTTACTCTAGCTGCTGCTGGCTGTTGTACTCGACATTATAATCTAGATGGGCAATTTTTATCCCTTTTGTATCAATTGTTATACTCCGGGAAGTTGAATTTATTGAAAATGTGAAACATCGAAACTTTGTCATTTTTGATACTATTGAAAACTGCAGTAGCTCACAATTTCGGTCTATTAAACTTTTATATAACTGACAATAATTGAAAACAAATGAAATTGGCTATCACGAGGCCCATGGAAATAATTGTGACAACCGATGGAAGTATTTTTTCCGCCGGAATACTTTATTTGGACTCTGCTGCACTCATTGCCTCGGTGGCGTAGTAGTATTACGTTTTTGGTTCGAAATTACAGTGGTTTTTCAATTTATATTATCAGCCAGAAGTCAGGAATTTATGCTCGATATGCCGATACGCTCCCCCGCGTCACATCATGGGACGGAACATACAAGGCGAAAAATCAGTGTCCTGGTGGCACCACGCCTACCCCTTCTGGGAGAAAGGCGTGAGTTTATGTATGTATGTATGAATATATATTTGATGCACTCCACCAGGCTAGAATATAACGCATAAAGTAAGAATAACTCATTAATCATGAGGATTTGGCTGGAAAAATGTCAGACAGAAGAACGCTTATGTTTAACTGTCAAGCAGGATTATGGTAAAGCCGAAAATAGTGGCACAAGCAGTGGTTTTCATGCTTTTAAAAGTGTAATTACTGTTTGTAAATAGTAGCGGATGTGAAACAAGTAATGAAGTATTTGGCAGGCCGCCATAATAGCTCCGAGCGAAAAATGCACCTCGTTATGAAATTGCGCGGATTGATGTCGCAACGCTGAAATTCTCATTAATGCATGTATAGCTTCAGCTTATTATACTATTAGCTATTCTGGTAGAAATAATAGTTCACTTGTATCCACAATGACTTTTATTAATTGCTTTACAAAATCTGTACGAAGTAATTTACTGTACGACGATAGGAAAGATATAGGTAACAAAAAAAATCGCCACCTTTTATTTTCAATATTTTTAATGCCATTGTGTCTGAAGTCAATAAAAGTCTTGCAGTCTTGATATACCCTGTACTTACATATTTATTACATTATATTGGCTTTGTCTTCAAGTTTCGTCCGATGTCTGAGATTACTGGAAGCCAATACAAAAGCTTCTGTCTATGCAATTTAGTGTATTTTCCTTCCCTTTTCAAAGATATTATCAATATCGACGCCTAACCTTCACGCTGAAATATATTCATCGTCCATGCCGCAGCGATTGGGATGGGTCGCATAATATTCACATTAGGACCACCGCTCGCATTCACCGCCAAGGCACGTTCGGACTTCATCAGCCTTCATTGCTCACGATTGGCTGGAGTTTAGATTACTTAAGTTTAATACGTAATATTATTGCTGTGCCTGCGAAGACTCCTACCTGCACCATCTAAAACCATCACTCGCCAGTCTCTAGAATGTGTAATGCATGTATTTCTCTTTGCAAATCCGACAATAACTTCGACATAGTTTAGGCAAAGATTGATTAAACGCTTTAATCACAACGAATTACATTAAAAAATGTCTATATAGAATTGTTTATAAATGATTTTATACGTAAAATTTGTAAGAAGTTTAATTATGTTGTTTAGTTTTGATTTATTTCTTATTGTATAATTTGTAAGAAGTTTAATTATGTTGTATAGTTTTGAGTATCTCGTATTCCATTAATTCGTCTTATTATGTAATAGTAGTCCTTGAATTGTTTTTTACTCTAAATATTTACCAAATATATTTATCTTGTTTTTGTTTACGTGTGTGTAATATCATAAGTGTTGTGTGTGGTGTTGTGAAAGGAGTACCTTTAAGTGGTTTATGCATCAGAATGTAACTATAGTAAATAACGTCTTACTTGGAAAATGTATATACCGTTGGAGAACCTCAATTTAATAAAATAAAATAAATAAAAATATGGAAAACATGGTTATAAATTGGCAAAAATAAGTACGTTGCGGTGACAATTGGCATTTAAGAAAAACAAATAAGGCAACACTATTACTGGTGGTAGGTCTCTCTTAAGTTAGAAGTCACCTGGGTAGGTACCACCGCAATGTGTATTTCTACTGTCAAACATCAGTGTACATGCACTTTTGTGTTTTGTATTAAAGGACATTGTAGCCTGAGTAACTAGTGGACAAATTGAGACTTAACATCTTATGTCTCAACATGGCGAGCGCAGTGAAATGCCAAGTATTGCTTTGTAATTCAAGGCGTTGTTTGGTTATGCTATTGTTCAAGCGGCCGTATCGCTTACCATCAGGCGAACGGCAGATAGTCTCGCCATTCATAGCAATAAAAAATAAAAACACTATCAAAATTGTCATTGTGTTCGTTGAATCATTTTATATGTAGAAATTTTTTTACATATTCGTATGGATTTATTTTTTGTGAAATAAAATTTAAAAAAAAACTTAACAAGCTTAATAAAAACATTTTTCGTCGTAGTATATCGGGTTGCCATGTTAATACTAAGGTCTAAGTTCCCCTTTAAAAACAGATTCTTTTTTGCCAAGCTATATGTAACTAGTAAGTGCGTGGTGGCCTGTTGGTAAACGGACTAGACGCGACTGCCAACATGTTCACGGTGGTCGCGGGTTCGAATCCCAGGGCACACCTCTGACTTTTCGGAGTCATGTGTGTATTGATAGTCAATCACCACGCACTAAAACGGCGAAGGAAAACATCGTGAGGAAACCTGCATACCATAGCGATTTATAAAAATTTATATGGTGTGTAAGTCCGCCAACCCGCACTAGGCCAGCGTGGTGGACTATATGGGCTAACCACTCTCAATCGTACTCTCGATTGTAGAGGAGGCCCGTGCCCTGCAGTGGGACATATATGGGCTGATACAGATATGTAACTAGACATTTAAATGCCTAGTGCTGATTGGCGGACTTTACATACCATTAAATTCTTACAAATCACAATGGATCCCCAATGTTCTCACTATTTAGCAAACGTGAGAGTAAAAGCATCGCCTTATAAATCAGAAGACTGTTTTGCAACTTAAGTGTTAATTTCCGAACAGTGAACGATGGATGCGGTCGTTAATAATGAGGCGAAGAAGAGATTGAAAGCGTTCTCGTGTAGCAATTCTTAACGAGAGGAACATTAATTAAATCCTGCAATGTAGTGTTTGCCGATCTTCAAGTAATTATAGTTGAAGGAACAATTTGTGGCAAACGTGTCAAAATGGTGATTATTGTGAAGTCATCTTCTTGTAGTTTATTTACATCTGACTTCTGCATTTGTATACATCTTATTATCTGAATATATGTGCATTATTATTTACCATTATTTAAAACACACTATTTCTTGCGATTTCGTGAGTGTGAAAGAGTTTTTCACGAGATAAAATGTATCCAACATTCTTTCTTGATGATCAAATTCAAAATAAGTTTTCAATTATCGGTAATTTCTGAAACAATAGCGTTCAAACAAGAGATAGTGGTGCCGCAGCAAAGGAGTATGTCCATTCATACTGCGTAATGGCTGACAACAGCCTAGTTCTACCTCTTTCAGGGTGGGATAATCTCTATCTTATCGATAGTTTGTGTAAATCCCTTTGAACATCTGCTCAAATTCTATACAATGGCATTTTTATCATTAATGCAATGCGAATGATAAACGGTGAAGGAAAACATCGTGAGGAAATCTGCATAGCATAGCGATTTATAAAAAAATAAAGTCCACCCACCCGCATTAGGCCAGCGCCCAGCGTGATGGACTATATGGCCTAGCCACTCTCAATCGTATTCTCGATTGTAGAAGAGGTCTGTGCTCTGCAGTGAGACGTATGAGGGCTGATACAATACAGTACAGTAATTAAAAAATGTAGAATCGTTATTTCTAAATAAAAATTTTGCACATAAGAAGAATATTGCAAGGTTTCTCACATTAGGCGTTGCCAGTGTCTTGTGAAACCAGTTTAATATAATTTTATTACAAGAAATAAACTATAACAAAAAACAACAGCATAATACTTTGTAATATGTTTATTTGTAACTCATCAATCCTGCGGCTAGGCCCGTGGTTCCTAACCTTTTTAGGTCCGTTACCCCTATGATCTAAGGGTGACTGATTTTACCCCTCCTCCCAAGGATGATATCAAACAACACGTGTTAATACTTATACGTAGACTTTATTAAACTTAAAACAATTGCACATAACCAATAATTAATAATAACTAAATAATAATTAGTAATAACTATAAAATAAAATAACTTAGGAGTGATTTTACAATTATCAGTTAAAAGTTTTAGGCATACATTGGTATGATGAATAACTGTGTTTGGGTGTTATTTATCTTGCTTGTATGTATTTGTCTATGTATGTTTGTATGCATATATACCATCTGCCCGATATCCATAACACAAGCTTTAATTGGTTTACTTTGGCCACATGGTAGATCAGATGGCTGTGTGTGATATGTCCCCCGCATTTATTATTATTATTTAACTTATTATGCTTTTGAAATTTCTATTAGTTTAAAAATTGTATACCACCACAGTACCACGAGGTACTGCTTAGCTTTTACAAGTTTGGTAATATTAGTTTTTGTTTCACTTAAGACGATAACCAGCTAATTGTTACCCCCGCAAAATACAAGTTTTACCCCCGCGGGGGTAATTACCCCCAGGTTAGGAACCACGGGGCTAGGCAATGGCCTCATCTACGATTAACATGGATAATATATACAGGTATATCACATATATATTTACATATTATATGGATATTTTCACACTAATAAAAACATCCCTATAAAAATATCTCCATATCCTTTAACGCTTCATGAATAAAATCCCGCAGGCTCACGCTGGAAATTCATTTCTGTGCGTAATTGCTAGTCACCGGTACATCTGGCGACGTCAGTAATAGCATTTACAGGGACCCGGGACTAAAACGGACCTTTAACCCACCCTCCGGAAGGACTGGGCAGGGTTGTAATTTAGATATAATGTGGGGGTTAAATAGAGGATTTTTTAAAAATAAGTTTCACTGTACGGTCTCTTATATGTGAGACGCCTGAGTGGCTACCAACGCAATGTCCATTTCTCCAAACAGCAGTTTAAATGTACTGTTGTGTTTCGGGATGAAGGACTTTGTAGCCAGAGTAACTACTGGACATATTGAGACTTTACATCTGATGGATGGCGAGTGCAGTGGAATGCCAAGCATTGCTTTGTAATTAAATTTTTGACCTTCCGCCGTAGTAGTAAGAGGCATCTTAGCAGGCCGGCATAATTGTATAGATTGGTATGGGACTACCGTCTGATGCCAATCGATATGTTATGGGCCTAGTCATTAATCGGGGATTATTCATAATGCCCGGGCACCTCCGCAGCTTCGGCTTACTGGTCGCCTCCGGCGACCAGCCTCAGCCGCTACGGCTCGCACTGTTGCCTATCCTTCGTTACAGCGGGCGGGGGCTGCTCTTCCTCCGCGCCTCCGGCTTTTTATATACACTCTAGGGTCGGTAGCCAAAATACTACGTGAAGTCGGGGTGTCCCGAGTCGGTTTTAGGGCACAGTCGACCTAACTGATCTATAAAGTGGGTACACTAATTTTCTTCTGAAGATAATGTTTTGGACGTTAAAAAACAACTAAACATAAGCAGGTCAATTCAACCTTTCTTATTTATGGGTCTATCGCAGATGCGACAATGCGACAGCCCAGCACGTAAAAAATCACCTATTAATCATATTGCCCGAACATCATGTAGCCACATTCATAATGCCCGGGCAATATGATAAATAGGTGAGTTTAGATTGTAATTAATCACTTGGCCCGGTATGACTCGGCAATATTCATACTGTTCGGGCATTATGAATACTGTCCGCATTAACCATAACAGATTCACCGCCTAGACAGCATTTGCGCGTACTATCAAGTGCAGATAAAAAAAGAAACATCAGCGGCACATACATACATAAACTCACGCCTTTTTTCCAGAAAGTGTAGGCAGAGTTTCTCGTAGTTGCAACCAGGACACCCACGTTTCGCCTTCTCTATTCCGTCCCATGATGTAATAGGAGACGAGACCCGGCCTGATGTCAACGGAAAAATCCAATATCACTTTACACAACACGAGATTCGATCCCAAGACAAGTATAACTACGCCACCGAGGCAGTAATACATAAATATCTATTAAAAAATAAAAATGGGGGTCAATATCCCACAAAATAACCCAACTTCGTCAACCCTTGCGTGCAATTAAAACCGATTCTAATAAGGCGTACCTATTTATTTTAACAAAAGGGTCTTTTAGGCCCGTCAAGATTTCCACTCACAATGAATTCGCTCAGAAAGGTGTAGAGCACATCTGCTAAAATTATATTCGGAATTAAATTATGTGAAATACATTACCGGGACCTTTTGTTGGGACCTCCATCAATTTAAAACGTGGTTGCATAAAATGTAATTAAGGGGTTTTGTTTTAAACGTGAAGTTATATCGGCTAACACTACCACCCAGCTTCGTTTTCGGTAGCAGTCTTGATTCACTGTGTACGTATTCTGTACCTGCGTAGGAAATTGATGATTTGTATTGCTGCGTTTTTGGCAAGTTTTTGGGCCTTCAGAATATTATCTGATATTAGAGGTCAAGTTAGATCACGTCATACGCCCGAATACTGGAACGCAACTTAGATATAAGTTGCGTTAAGTGGGCCGTGTGCTGTTAAGAGCAACTTATTATTTGAATGGCGTTCCAGTATTCGGACATACTTTTGCAAATCAAAAATTAATTCTTCACATCCTTTTTCCTTCCTGCTCTCCTCCCAATTTGATTGGCTGACAACACATCCATGAATCATGATGCAAGCGTTGTGGATGTTCAAGGGCGGCAGTGACCACTTACAATAACCCGGTTGCCCGAATTAAAAAATAAAAAATGTTTAACAGCGCCATCTAGTTATTGGGCTATGTAGCATTACAAATTCATTGAAGCAAACCATTCCTTCTAGGCTTCTAGTTCCATTTTTATTCCTTAGATGTCTCGCTTTTGTAATTTTTCGATAAAATATAAATAGTTTGATAATAATTACTTTATTTAATTAAAATCTGTCGCCCGGCATAAAACAGGATAACGTTTAATACTATAAAAAAATCTATGATTAATTTTAAGCAGTGTCGGTATCGAGATCAACGATATATTTTACAGACACTATAATTGGACATTCTCCTTTAAACTTTATTTTATACTTCACTTTATGTATGGTGTTGTTTCGTTATGCTACCGTCCATGAGCACTCGTATCGCTTACCATCAGCTGAATGGCGCACAGAGTACATTTTACATACTAACATAGAGACGTCACTCAATCAGTTCAAGGCGCCCTCTGGCATTAAGTAAGAAAAACAATCCCATAACATGTCTAAACTTACTTTCATTGCGTTTATTAACGAAAATAAAAGATTTAGGGAGGTTTGGACCTGAATTCCATCCAACGGAATCGATTTGAATGTTGTCTATTTGAAACAAATTATTCTGTATAGAAATGCGAACATAAAAATTCTCATTTCCGCATGAGTATGAATTTT
Source organism: Hyles euphorbiae (assembly GCA_023078785.2). Taxonomy (NCBI): domain Eukaryota; kingdom Metazoa; phylum Arthropoda; class Insecta; order Lepidoptera; family Sphingidae; genus Hyles; species Hyles euphorbiae. Next base: position 6,392,070 of record CM041052.1, on the reverse strand, counting down.
AATAAATTTAATAATTGTTTTAAAATAAACTAATCAGCAAATAAGCGAATCAATGTTGTTGGAAGTAATTAAGGGCCAATAATATCCGCGTAAAATATAATCTACGTAATATAGGGAAACTCGTAAAAACCAACGATTTTTTCGCCGTCTGGTGTTAAGAGCGTATACACCTTGCGCGCAAAGTCAACTATAGGTATTTCTTCGTTAATTTCACGCACACATAAGTGACCAAAGCTGTGTGCGTAGAGCTGCCGCGTCGGCTCGCTATACAATCGGCTCAAACAACTTTGATCCGTGCGCTTCAAATATTCAATTGAAATGTAACTGTAATATAATATCATAAAAATATTTTATTTGCATTATAAGTAGACAAATATTACTGTGCAAGCATAGAATAATACAAATTTAGATACTAATCATATTTTCGTTATTATTACATTGTTAAGTTGCATTCAAATCAGTAGACACTACGAACGTTTTATTAATCATTTCGTGTTCGAACACATAAATAGTGTTAGGGGCCTTACAACCCCTTACAATTACGAAATATATTTAATTTTATATTACAATACATAACATAATTTAGCGTTGGAATTACATCCCATTATATTACCTGAAACATAATTTATACTCACTACAAAATCATTGTAGGTAATAAAAATAATTAAATATTTTACTACCAAAGTACTAAGATGTGGTAATCGCATTCCGCGCGTGGCTATTTTTACTACGCGCGGCATAATCGACTGCAGCCAGGCCGGAGCGACGAGCGATACGTCCTCCCTCTAGAAGGCCTTGCGGCGGTCTGATTTGATCCACGTCGGACAGCGTGTTTTATAGTGGTTTTTAAAATATTTGTAGAAAACATGAAAACTAATTTTGTTGAAATATAAAAATGGTAATTTATTGATAAGATATTCTTCTATTATAATATGCAATTGTTATAAAAAATTATGTACGATAAGTTGGTGAAAAAAAAAATGTTCTTGACGAGAGTTTCTGAATAATTTCGCATTGTTTAAATTTTTATTTTTCAGGAACTAAACACGAAAAGATTATTTTTCTCAGCAAAATCCCTCCATAAGGGTCTTATTAGTCTGATAATATTTTTATTTTCATCTTATATTTAGTGGTTAAGGATATCTTAAGCTTCTAAATTGCCATTTAAAGCCTAAATAACGAAACTTGTGTTCAGTAATCCGTATAGTACTCACAAATTATCTATCAATCTATAATGTTTTCCACCAAAATCCCTAGATGACAACCTTTTCTAAAATTAGATTTATTGGTGGCTATTAACTCATTTGAAAAGTCCTGTTTTTAAGCCAAAAAGCGCGTGCAGGGTATAAACGCTCTTAAGTTAGTCAAAACGATGATTATAATTCGTCGTAGTTTGTTGACAATGACACGAACAGTGTATAGAGCCACAAAGATACCTGGCCCGGTGGCCAAAAGTGGAAACAAATACGTCATTTAGAATGTCAGTCTATCTGCCAGTCGCTGTCATATCGGCCATTAGTTGTTTACTCAATGTATTTATTTTTCCTGCATTATTTAAAACTAGTGAAAATTGCCGAAAACTTTAAAAAGTGATGCTAGGAATGTTAAACTTCAGGTATTACATTTTACGTAGGAAGAAAATCGGCTTCAGATACCAATAATACCCTTCGAAAAATTGTATCATCGTGTAGCTGTTGCCACAAGTTTGTGTTGTCAGCTTTTCAAAATAAATTCCACGAAAACAGAACTTTGTACGTACTAGTACAATAGATGTTAGTTCATATCCTAAACTAAAATTCATCGTTACGTGCGTGGTGGCCTGTTGGTAAATGGACCACCAATGACCACAACCACATTTCACGGTGGCTGCGGGTTCGAATCTCAGAGTACCCCTCTGACTTTTCGGAGTCATGCGTGTATTGATAGTCAATAAACACACACAAAAACGGTGAAGGAAAACATCGTGAGGAAACCTGCATACCAAAGCGATTTATAAGAATTTCTATGGTACCTGTGTAAGTCCACCAACCCGCATTAGGCCAGCGCGGCGGACTATATAGCCTGTGATATGGCCTAACTAACCTCAATCGTACTCTCGATTACAGAGGAGGCCCGTACCCTCCAGTGGGACGTGTATGGGCTGATACAGATAACTTTTTAAGGGTTTTGACTTCTTTAAGGTGGAGCGATTGGTTCGAAATCTTGTGAAGGAAAAAACATGCATATGAAACTGGTCCACTCATTTTCCCGACACTATTGATCGAATTGAAAAATCTTACTTTACCCACTTTATTGCTATATCTATTTTTAATGGCAACACCAAATTCGATTACAGCGACTCTCTCACCGGGTCAGATAACTTTGTGCCTCTTATATGTGGCAATGATGACATGCTATGTCCGATCCATTGAAAACTTGGGTCATGCAAGAAGGATGTATGCAGATCCAGAACATCTGCAGTCTTTGCGTAGGAATGCTATCATGAATGATGAATCCACGAGTTCCCAGCACAAGAACTATTTTAACGACTTATCCGAGGCTACTCGATCATGGTAAGTTCAGACTTCCTAATCATGCAAGAATCCGTGACCTTCCACAGCGAAGTCATCTATTCTCGACTTTATTAAAACGTTTAAATAAAATCATATGCAGCTTTTTCTAAGATAGTAGGTACATTATGAAAATAATAATGTAAATCTTAAGAACTTACCAACAACTACATTTACTTAAATGATTCTAACACACTAAAATTCTAAATAAATCAAAATGTTATATGGTAATATTTAGAGTAATAATACCGATAAATAGGCGCAAAGTAAGTTCAAGGTCGTTGCTCGATAGTCAGCTGTGGCGTGGCGTGACTCATACACTCGCGCGTCTGAGTATTGACATGTCGTTGCACTTTTAAGTGTAGGGTGATTTAAATAATATGTGTTTTGGGAATATCTTGTACTGATATTGTTTATGGGGTAGTTTGTAGTTTTTAATGATAAATCTTGTATAATAATAATAATAATAAACTCTTTATTTAAAACACCACAAAAAAAAAAAAATATTTTTTCAAGAATAAAAATAAAAATATTTTAATCGAGAAAACAAAGTGTTTTAAAACGGCGGTCTTATCGCTAAGAGCGATCTCTTCCAGACAACCGTGCAAGAAGAGGAGAAAGTGGTTACCATGGGCGGTGCTATTATAATACTATAAGATAAACTTACATAAACAATACATAAATACATATACTACTACAAAAAAAAAAAAAAAAAAAATGACGATGCATTATTAAAATACAGAATACATATAATATAATAAAAATAAATATATAAATACATATTAATAGTCAAGTATGGACACAGTTTTAGCTTGCCAGAAAGTGTGCTTTCACCCTCGTTTTAAAAGTTTCCAATGAGGGCGACCGTTTTATATTGAGAGGCAACGCATTCCACAAACGCACTGCCTCCACGGTAAAGGAGCGATCGTAGAACGATGTCTTGTGTGGCGGAAACTTCAACATCAGATTCTCTGACGACCTAAGGGAATGAGAATTTGCAGTATGGAGGAAACTAAAACGTTCCTGAAGATAGCGCGGAGCCGAGGGATTAAACAGAATACTGTAGAGAAGAGACAGAATATGAACATTCCGGCGATGTCGTATAGGAAGCCACTTGAGCTTAGTACGGAATTCGGAAACATGGTCATATTTACGAAGTCCAAATATAAACCTAATGCAAAAATTTTGAAGGCGCTCAAGTTTGTCTAGCTGGGCCTCGGTAAGATCGAGATAGCTGATGTCGGCATAGTCGAGGATAGGAAGCAAGAGAGACTGTGCAAGCGCAATTTTAGTGGCAGTCGGAAGAAAGTTGCGCAACCTACGCAAAGACCCCGCAGTCGCAAATATTTTGCGACTGACAGCCATCAACTGAGGCCCCCAAGACATACTGCGGTCGATAATTACGCCAAGGTTTTTCACGGTGTCACTGAATGGGATAGGAACCCCATCAAGCAACACGCGAGGCAAAAGTGTCCAGTCGACCTTACAGATGGTTCTTGGGCTCCCCACAATAATGGCTTGGGTTTTGCTAGGGTTTAGTTTGAGGCCGTAAGCTTTACTCCATCTGTTAATTTTCTCAAGATCACTATTCATGAGATGAATAGCATCATCGAGATGAGTGGGGGGAAATTGACAATAGAGTTGAAGATCGTCTGCATAAAGGTGGTAGGATGAAGAAAGATTACATGAAATGGAGTTGATAAAAACTGAAAATAAAAGAGGAGATAAGACGCCACCCTGAGGTACACCGGCAGTAGTGCTACACCACGAGGAAGTCGTTTCCCCTAGGCGGACACATTGACGGCGGCCATACAGGTAACTTTGAAACCAGTCAATGACGCTTGGAGATATGTTGAAGGAGCGCAGTACAGCAAGGAGAATATCAAAGTCAACTGTGTTAAAAGCGTTACTGAAGTCAAGGAGCGTAAGCACTGTCAACTGCCCGTTTTCCATCCCGAGACGAAAGTCGTCGGTGATTTTGACAAGTGCAGTGACTGTGCTATGTCTTGGACGAAAGCCAGATTGGAAGGGATTAAGGAGGGCATTTCGGGTAAGGAATGAGTGTAACTGATTATAAACTAGACGCTCGAGGACTTTAGATAGGAAAGGAAGAATTGATATGGGACGGTACTCGGAAAAGGCTGTAGGATTCGGTTTTTTAGGTAAGGGAATAATCTGTGCTTCCTTCCATAAAGAAGGAAACACAGCATTGGAAATGGAGAAATTTAAAATATGACACAGGATAGGGAGAACAATATCAAGGATAGGAAGAATCATTTTGCGGCCTATACTGTCCATCCCAACTGCATTAGACGCTATTGACAGGATGCTCCTCCGAACATCACAAGCAGTGAATTGACGAAACACAAAAGAAGGAAGGTCAGGAGCGGAAGCATTGGAGAGAGAATTGATAGTAGAGGCTTTAACAACGCCGTCTATATTAGGAGAAGAAGAAAAGTGTATATAACGTTAATTTCACATACACAATAAACTATTAAATTTTCCGGACGATAAGCGATTCCACCCAGTATTTTACGACTACAGAGTAGTGATTATAAATTTTTATTTATAAAAAGGTTATCAAAAAATGTGAAGTGTGTAGCGACTTATGTTGCTGACTGTACAACGATTTGTCGGAAAAAACATAAAATCCTCGATATTATGGATAATAGATCTAGTAGATTCAAGCGAGATATATCCATATTGTGTAGTTATAGTTTTAAGTTTTAATAATAATTTTTACTCAATTTTTCTTTTATATCTATTTGAAATGAAATGAAAATGTTTATTGAATCCATAAAATGTTATACACTATTTAGATTTAGTTACTTTTTTTTCCAATCCCACCCGGTTCACAAAACTGTTTTTGCCAGAGAAGGGCGGGCAAGAAACTCTAGCGTTGCTCTTTTCAAAATAAGTTTACAATACAATGATCATACAGGAGTTGAAATTCAGAGCAGTTCATAAATTATTCATAATAATAATTATATTGTACGGTTGAGTTATGTGTGGTCACCCAGACTGCGGAATCGGTATACACTGTTCAGCAAAAGCAATGAAAGGCGATAAAAAAAAACAAAGTAATTTAATATTATCATTATACGCAAATTGAGCAGACCAGTCTACAAAAGCAGCACCCGTTCACGAGTATGACGCATGTGCCAGCCATCGGTCTTCTCAACCATGTTATAGGGAAGTGACCGACCCGGCACACGACGCCGCCGCAAGCACAGACCTTTAAGCGAGCATGACGTACTCAAATTGCCTACAACTATGGTGAAACAAGTGGGATAGTTATTTCAATTATATTAAATAGAGTACACACACATCCGCTTCGGGGGCATATATTATGTTTTATTCCCACACCTTACTATCTTCTAAGTATTCTGAAATTTTGTAGTATGCTTTATTACACAACTGTCGTTTAATATTAGATTTAAATTGATTTATAGTTAAGGCTTTTATGTGAGTGGGAACTTTATTGTAGAAAAGTATACAGTAACCCTTAAAAGATTTGCAAATTTTCTGGAGCCTGGTCTTATTTATTTATTTTTTATTTCAACAGTACAATATCTTACACGATAATACGACCCTAATACGATATTGACGCTTTAACTTATTTTGCTATTTAATACTAAGTATCAATATTGTATATCAAATTTACTTCATAGGGAGCCCAAACAACTGCATTATATTCAAGATGACTCCTGACTAGTGCATCGTACAACACCTTGATTGTTGTAATATTCGTGAACCCTTGAGATTGTCTCAATACAAATCCTAAATTTCTGTATGCCTTCTTGCATATCTTCATGATATGCTCCCGGAAATTTAGGTCTGTACCGAGAAGTACCCCAAGGTCACGAACTTGCGATAGTATAGCATCGGCTCCGCGCCCACCCTGTACTCATAGTGCACAGGAGTCCGCGCGCGAGTAAAGGTAATCACCGAGCATTTAGCTACATTAAAAGTGAGTTTATTTTTTGACTCCACTCCACCACCCTGTCTATGTCTTCTTGTAGGTGTTCAAAGTCTATGTCACCCTTAATCTTGTGCAGCAATTTGAGGTCATCTGCAAATCATAAACAAGACCCATGTTTGACAACTTCCGGTAAGTCATTTATCATTATTAGAAATTCGAGAGGCCCCAATTGCTGCCCTGACTTACCCCAGACCTGGTGAAATATGGCTGAGATTCGTACCCATCGTAATCTACATACTGTTGCCGATCGGTTAACATGTGTAGTGTACATCCAATTGGCGCTAGCTTTCTTAATAACCCATCGTTATCTACTGTGTCGAATGCTTTTTTAAAATCAAAGTATGCCGCGTCCACCTGTACCCCAGCGTAGACTGCCGGCACCACTTTAACCATAAAGTTAAGCAGATTAGTAGCTGTGCTACACCCCGGTCGGAAGCTATGTTGCTCGTCCGACAGCTGCGCGCGGATCTGACTTTGCATGCAGCATTGGATCGCGGACTCAAAGACTTTAGCCGGCGTCGACAGCACAGCTACTGGTCAATATCCGCTGACATCTGGACCAGCCTTTCCTTTAGGTACTGGAATAACTCGTGTAATTTTTCATCTCACCGGGAAAGTACCCTCTTTTAAGCAGCTGTTAAATATATGATGTAGGGGCTGTGTTAGAACTCTGCGACAATCTCTGAACAGAAAGGCCGGTATACCGTCAGGACCTGATGAATATTTAGATTTAAGACGCACTAGTGCTTTCTCAATATCTTGAAAACTCAAGTTTTCTATATGAACACAAACGCTATTCTCGTCCTTCTCCGCCATTGCCGCTTGTGTGTCCAACAGTGGTGGTTCCTGACAATACACTGATTTAAAGAAATCAGCGAACTCCTCAGCACACTTTATAGACAAAAATAATGAAATGAAAAAGTTTATTCTACCGTTATTATGATCCATGCCCCAGCAGTGCATTAACAAAAGGCCTAATTTCTTCCATCATTATTCATTAATTGGGGCAAAATGGAAATATAGCATTCTTAATTTTAGTATTGCTTATACAATCTCGGGGATCATTGTTGTAACAAAACAAATAAAACAAAACTTCAAATAAATATAAACATTATATTTCAGATCTTTAAATACAAAATAAAAATTGTCATCATAAATATATTGCAAAAATGCATTGTCAATGCCATCGATTGCAAAATAACATACGAATATATACGAAAACGAACGTCGATATTGAAGCTTTTAGCTGATCGCACAGTTACAGATGTTCCCTAAAGAACTAAACGCATATTGGAATGAAGAATCGGTGGATAAACGAAATACTGGTACTCTTATAACTAAAATATGTTACTGTGGCTGAACTAACTGTTATATTTTCCATAATTTTAATGTTTTAAAACAAAAAAATAAGTTATACTTGTTGAAAAAATAATTTGAACATAAATTGACCATAGAAAATATAAAAAAAAAAGTTTTTGGTTTTTCAAATAACTAGTTGCAGTAAACAATTAGACAGCCCTTACGAAAAAAAAATGCAGAACATATGGGTATAAAAAAATATTTGCAAAATTTGTTTTAGTAATGAGTGACAATACCCGTATCGATTATTAAAATATATTTTACGTCACATTGTTAGCTATATTTGTGACTAAGATTAGGCAAACTTTAAGACACATTACATTTGCGTGACCATTTTTAATAGACTTTACACTGAATTACAAGAAAAATGGACAATGATTTTATGCTACATATTTTTCTCATAAGAACTTATGAAAATGAAATGAAAATGAAAATAATTTATTGAATCCATTAAAATGTTCAACATCATTTAGATTCAGTCATTTTTTTATCTATACAACGTGTAACAGGATTAATTCACAACCTCAGACACCCCAACTTTAAAATATTATTGCAATCATAGTTTATGCTTTGAAATCGTACTACCATAATTACAAAATATTTTCTTTATGGAATTAGTTATACCAAAAGTAGGCACTTAACATGGTCACCTCACGAGTTACAAATAAGAGAGTACTACTACACACGCTCGCGGACACGCACACATTTACACAAGACCTATTCACACGAGTACCTAACGCCGAACACTGCGACGCGCCGCGCTGGCAGAAACAGCTGACAATAAACGAAATACAAATTACGTACGTAACTGATTACTGGGTGGTTTGGTAAACAAATTATTATTAATTTAATCTGTAAGCATAACATTTGTGTTTTAGCTATAAAATCTAAATATTTTACTTACTAGATATAATGCGTACGAAACCAACGTAAGACAATATTTTGCATGAATCGGCTATAAAATATTATTAATTTCACTTCCGCTAAACTTCGTTCCTACAGGCGGGCAGGATATGGGCGTCATTTATTTTGCATTACTAATGAATAAGATAATTAGATAACGCAATATCTAACAATGAAGACTAGATTGGGAATCACAACACAAAAAAATACAACAAAATTAACTTACGTGTTACATGGCACTCATGCGGCGATTTCTTTTTAAAATATGTTCGAAATGTCCACCACCTTGATACTCTTTGATGCACATTTGCGTAATTGTTCACGTAATTTATGTAAAACTTCAGTGTCACTTTTCACTTTTAGGAAGGCTGCCACTATTCTACGTTTTAGTAGTCTAGTTATACCAGAGATTTATTACGTCCCCACAAAAAAAGTCAAGAGGCGTCAAGTCGGGTGACCTAGGAGGCCATTGCACAGGTTCGCCGCGACCTATCCAGCGCTCTCCGAACTCAGCATCGAGATACTGTCGGACACTACACTGGTGCCGCGGCCGTGCCTGTTGTTAAATGTCCTGCATGCCAATGATACGTTATCACCACACAGTGCCAAAGTTCTCACCATTTCAGTGTATTCAATATTCGAATACCGAAAAGACATCGCGCGCGAAAGTTATCGAAATATCTACTAAACACTTAAACACAAGTAGACACAGATAACTGCGGTGCACGACTGGATTTTTTTCACATAGTCGGTGCCCATTTAGGGATTGCAATAACGGGATATTAGACACACCGGAATTCCGCATACATTGTAGCAAAATTACAAACCAAATTTAATCACCATTTTAACGTTCCGCGAAATTATTTTTCATAGAAATACCTACTTGTTGTTTCATTTCATAGTGATTTTGTTACAATTTAATTTGTTTCATTTAAGTGCATGTATTGCGCGGGATTTAGATCGCCCGGTCTTGCAAATACCGGGAGTAATTTTTATCGCGGCGCATCCCTATACCGGTTGCCTTTTGATGTACCGCCGCGCCGCGCGCGCCATCGTTTGTCGGATGGATCAAATTGCATTAAACAATAGCTGCATCCTGCTCTATCTAGTTGTAGTTAAATGTGCGGAAAAGAGAATATGATAGTTATTTATTTTGGTAGCTTATTACGTTTATTGAGGCCTATCGTTGTGTGCGTTTGATTAATGATAGATTGCTTAAATAAACTTTATGACTATCGAAATAAAGTTCATTTTTGTTCATTATTTAGTTTATTAGAGTATTCGTTTAGTGATTCATTTATAAATGATCTTATGTCCTGGAGTTACGTTTCAATTTCGTTTGTTCGGAGTAGTAAATGAAAGAGTGTCTGTAATTTACTTGGTCTTAACTAATTATTTTGAAAAAAAATACCTACCAAAAAAAATGTTGATATCGGTTCAGTAGCTGATTCTGAACGTACTACTTTCCGCTTTTACATTTAAATCTGTTACATGTTGTATATAATAAGTTACTTAATTTAATGATATTATACAGAGCACACTAAGACTTCCGCTCCGAGATACTACACATTTATTTAATTTTATTCTATTCCCAAGCCTTGCTATCATCTATATATTCTGAAATTTTATAATATGCGTTATTGCATATTTTTTGCTTGATGAACATGATGTTCTAAAATTTGTTATATAAAAAAGTGCGAATGAAAAATGGGCGTGTTTTTATGTTTTTGTATTGCGAATGTTTTAAAATATGCCAATTTATAATAAACTACGATTGGGTTATTATTTCATGAGACTGAAATTTATTTTTGTTACCACATTTATTGTTTTTAGTTATAAAGTAAATTAATATAAACTTGCATTAAATGCTGAGTTTAAAAAATATATATGTTTCCACTTTTCTTGCAATGCAGTGTAGTGTTAAGTAATTTACATAGAGATTATAATTTCTTACATCAATACACTGAACAATATGCGTAAGACAGGGCCGGACGGATGGCAAACAATTGACACTAGTATATAAATAAATTAACTTTGTTATACCTTCTATTTCGATGCCTTATAATATTTTTCATAATGTACAGTCATTTTAGACTAAAAATTTTTTTACTTCAGTTACTTTTTTTTATTTAGTTACCTATTCAGTATGATGTCTTAAATAGACCATGTGAATTTCTTTTTTTTAAATAATATCATTTTCTACTATTTGACAACTTATGTATGGCTAGAGAATATATTTGTCTATACAATGCATTATTTTTAATGTTGCTTTTATTACTCTGTAATTTTTTAAGTTTTTTTTCCTTGTGGCTTTTCGTAGCCTTTGTATTGCTAGATAATGTTTTATCTATTAAACACGGCATAGAACTACCGGCCCTGATAAGGCATGCATAACATCTACAAGTCGACTGTGCCATTCAACCATTCTTCTAAGGAGAACGTGGCATACTCGTCGCCCGAAGATCTCCCTTTTAATGTGTCTGAAAAATAAAAAAACTAATTAGAAAAAAGAAATATTTGTCGCGGCATGACATTTAGTAAGCAGTGTTAGTGCTGTGTTTTGGACGTATTACAAGTATTTTTTTACATTTATAGAAAATTCAAATCGTTTTATACTTGTAAACAGTCCAATTCAATGTCTTTTTTGAAATTGTCTGCGAATAGTTTGTTTTTCATTGTGAAAATAAATTAAAGGTATATCTTTAAAGTAAGAAAATATAGATTTTTAAATATACAATTTGTACATTAAAAATTGAATGGGACGGGCTTTGAACATAATCAATGATTGTTAACGCCGCCGTTTCCATTTTTCTACGACGGCACGTGTGATTGGCGGTGCGCCGGCGCTGCGCGGCTATTCCTCCAATTACGTGAGCGCTGCGTCACGTTATCGCGTGTCTGACCAATTGGAGCGCGTGGCCTGCAACTTCCGCGAATCCTGTGCCTTCGCGGTGTGCAACGACTTCACGCAGGACAACCATCTTCAAATTACTTACGACACACTACTATTGTGGTGAACGGCAATTTTTTTGTAAAAAAACAAGTATTACTTTAATATAATAGTTAAAACCTCTATTTCGGTTTTTCTTTGTTCGTATCTCGAACAATGGTTTAAGATTATTTAAAAACGGAAGTTTTTTAGTTTTAAATATATTATGGCTAGTAATATATTTACATTTTCATTTATTTACTATGAACCACCTCTTATATTGCAGTGAAAGTTATTGGTGATTAACATGTATGTATGTATGTATGTATCAACCCATATACGTCCCACTGCAGGGCACGGGCCTCCTCTACAATCGACAGTACGATTGAGAGTGGTTAGGCCATATAGTCCACCACTCTGGCCTAGTGCGGGTTGGCGGACTTACATACCATAGAAATTCTTATGAATCGCTATGGTATGCAGGTTTCCTCACGATGTTTTCCTTTACCTTTTTAGTGCGTGGTGATTGACTGTCAATACACACATGACTCCGAAAAGTCAGAGGTGTGCCCTGGGATTTGAACCTGCGACCACCGTGAATATGTTGGCAGCCGCGTCTAGTCCATTTACCAACAGGCCACCACGCACGTTTACTTTTATGCACCACCACTCTCAATCGTACTTTCGATTGTAGAGGAGGCCCGTGCCCTGCAGTGGGACGTATATGGGCTGATACAATACAATACAATACAATTTAAACTCTCATTTACTTCACAGTACAGGCAGTGCTCAGACCAATCTTCACGTAGAAAATCAAAGCTTAAAATCATAGAGGAAGAGAAAAAAAAATAAGTGAAATCTCACCGATCATGGTCTTGAGTCGCACAGCGCACATTATGAAGTCGTCGAACTGTATGTAGCCGTCAGAGCCGCCGTATCTATAAATAATAAATTGCAAAAATAAAAATTAGTTACCACAATAAAAATGTATTGGGAAATTTTATGTTCGAATAATACTCATACATTAAACAAATATTTATTCACCACAAAAATATGATACAATATTCGAAACTGCAGTATATTATCATAACCCCTCATGTCCAATGAAATCCAGTATTTGTTTGACGGATTCAAAACAAAAGATATCAGGGATTTATAAATGTAATTTATGTAATCTTATATTTCCTTCCATTTATCGATACATCCTTAGGTTCTGCCAATATTTGGTTAATTGGCGACATCAATTTAAAACATTGAAATGTATGTCGTATTCTCACCATAACATGGAATAAGTTAGTCCTTTGAAAAAACTGTGATGCGTTGGACTTTTTAGAATTTTATCATTTCATTTATTTTTCTTTGTGTAACTAATTACCATCGAGACTGTAAAACCATTGGGAGTGTGCCTATGTTTGTGTTCACTTGTCGACAAGTACGTTAATTTGTATTGAATAAATATTTGTATTTGTGTGTGTGCGTATGTACCATACTTGTGTGTGCGTGCATGTTTACGTGCATGACGGGCGTGCCTATGAATATGCATGCGTGTGTGTTTATGACGTGCATGCGTGTGTGTCTGCGTGCGTGCGTGCGTGTGTGCGCGTGAGTGCGTGCATGTGTATGCATGCGTATATTTGCGTATGACGTGCGTGTGTATGTACGTGTGTGTGTATGTGCGTACCTGTGCGCGAGCACGTTGAGCACGTGCGCGTTGACGGTGTAGCCGGCCGAGTGCAGCGCGTCGCGCAGCTGGTGCGCGGGCACGGCGCCGCGACCCTCGCTGTCGTACAGGCGGAACACCGCCTACACACAATAAATAGTAATAAATACAGCCAACAGTCACATACATAGTCCTGACTGCACACCAAGATCGAGTCTTGTGTCTTGGGTATCACTATTGGGTATAACTACCCACTCAGACCCGAAACAAACACCTGTGGAACACACAAATATTTGTTTAGGTGTGGGGATCGAACCCGCAGCCTGTCACAATATTTGTGTGAACCACAAGTATTTGTGTGAACCACAAGTATTTGTGTGAACCACAAGTATTTGTGTGAACCACAAGTATTTGTGTGAACCTCAAGTATTTGTGTGATCCACAAGTATTTGTGTGAACCACAAGTATTTGTGTGAACCACAAGTATTTGTGTGAACCACAAGTATTTGTGTGAACCACAAGTATTTGTGTGAACCTCAAGTATTTGTGTGATCCACAAGTATTTGTGTGAACCACAAGTATTTGTGTGAACCACAAGTATTTGTGTGAACCACAAGTATTTCTTTCAAGTCTAGGTGTTTGTGAGATCGAAAAGTCTCTCGTATTTCCTGATATCCGCGAGACGAGACTCGATCGTAGTGTGGGATCAGGACTAGACATGTGATGATTGGGTGTATTTATTTATTTATATCATCAGCTATTATAGACAATTCACTGTAAAATACTATAACATTTTGGTGGAAATGAACTGCATATTGAAAATTCCTTTGTCGTTTGGTTACTTTATGCGTAGCACATGGACATAACATGTCCACCACAGAAAAATATTTTTAAAGATAATTTATTATATCTAAATTAGTTTACAAAATAAATTTATCACAAGTTACCATCATATTATACTGCTGCTGATTCAATATATTTCTTATCAATTCACAATATTAGGATCTTGCTCAGAGTCATTAATATTATACAATAAACCATTTTTTGATGTTTTAAATTATTTCTTCTTTCAATTTCTCTCTCTCTCTCACACTACAGCTACAGGAAATCCACTGTTTAACAAAGATCGACTTCAAGAACTTATACAGAAATCTGACGTTCTGTATCAGCCCATATACGTCCCACTGCAGGGCACGGGCCTTCCCTACAATCGAGAGTACGATTGAAAGTGGTTAGGCCATATTCCACCACGCTGGCCTAGTGCGGGTTGGCGGACTTACAAACCATATAAATTTTTATAAATCGCTATAGTATGCAGGTTTCCTCACGATGTTTTCCTTCACCGTTTTAGTGCGTGGTGATTGACTATCAATACACACATGACTCCGAAAAGTCAGAGGTGTGCTCTGGGATCCGAACCCGCGACCACCGTGAACATATTGGCAGCCGCGTCTAGTCCGTTTACCAACAGGCCACCACGCACCTATCTGACGTTATTGAGTATTAATTCACAATTAAAATAAAACTATATTCTCACCCTCCAGTTACGCAGGTCGATCCATAAGGTCTTGAATTCATCGAATCCAAGTCCTCCGGAGCCGTCCTTGTCCAACATGGCGATCATGCTGCGGCACACGTCCTTAGAGAATCCCTGCTCTTTCAGTTCTGCAATATTTATATAGTTTTATGATATGGCCTTTTATAAAAAAAGAAAAAAATATGGTGTGGTGCTGAATTCTGAAGTATTTCTTTTTTTTTGTAAAAAAAAAGTACGATAGTGTGATATTTCATTTAATAATAATTAATATTTTTTTCATACATCTACATTTAAAAAATAACACACACATACATAAACTCACGCCTTGTTCCCAGAAGGGGTAGGCAGAGGTGCCAGGGCACCCACATTTCGCCTTGTAAGTTCCGTCACACAATGTGAAAGGTGGCGAGCCTATCGCCATATCGGGCACAAATTCCTGACTCTGGGCTGATACTGAATAGAAAAATCCAATATCACCTTGCCCAACCCGGGATTCGAAACCGAGACCTCAGCTTTGTAACCGTACCGTAGTACCACTACGCCACCGAGGCATTTAAAAAATATATATGAAAACAAAATCATAATTCACATCAGGATATAATTTCTACAGATACTTCTCGTACAAAAAGATAAATTTATAGGCTGACAAGAATTTGGCATTATGAACCGGACAAATTAATAAACAAATACCTTCGCAATATTTTTTTTTGCTTCCACATTGCTAATTGTTTTAGGATCAGAATAAA
The DNA here is from genome assembly GCA_023078785.2 of Hyles euphorbiae. Classification (NCBI taxonomy): domain Eukaryota; kingdom Metazoa; phylum Arthropoda; class Insecta; order Lepidoptera; family Sphingidae; genus Hyles; species Hyles euphorbiae. The sequence goes on along the minus strand of CM041052.1, from coordinate 6,376,405 downwards.
TACTCTAGTATTTCCAATTTCGACATAGATAATAAAAACGTGAATATGATGATATGTACAAAATGGAAAGACCGTTTCATAGTTATTTGAAAAGAAAAACTTCCAAAACATATGATTTACGAAGTTATACAATCCGCAATGGATTGACATGTTAAATTGATAATAAATATCGACTTAAATTCTAACCCTAAACATTTTCCTCTAATTTTTTTCATATACTCAACTGATAAAGCATTTACATATATTTCTGTCAGTTTTTTTATTGTATTATTACTGTCTTATCAAAATATAATAAATTTATATGTACGTACCCTCCCGCATGGCGTAGTCGAGTATCTCCTTGAGTTCCTGCCAGTCCACCTCGCCGTCGTCTCCGGCCAAGCGGTTGAAGAAATCGCGCACCGGGTCAGCGGGTTCTGGGTCCGGCGCGATCTCTTTCACCTAATGTTTAGGATAAAAATTAATAAATAATAAATAAATAACACCCAACAGTCACATACATAGTCCTGACCCCACACTAAGATCGAGTCTTGTGTCGTGGGTATCAGGAACTACGAGAGACTTTTCGGTCTCACAAACACCCAGACCCGGAAGAATTATTTGTGGGCCGCACAAACATTTCTCTCGGTGCGGGGATCGAACCCGCGGCCTCTCGTTTCACAGGCGGCAAAAAAATATAAGTACTATACGTATTATAATATAATAATAATAATAATATATTTATTGTTTAACGAGAATATACAACTAACAGAGAAAAACTTACAATACATATTAACTTTTGCTTGACTTAATAGTAATAATATAATGCGGGTAAACATGAATAAAAATGCATCAACAACTTGATTAGATTGACCACTATAACTGTGGACTCTGCAATATTTTTATTTATTTTTATTTTGTTTTGTTTTTGTTCAAAAATTATCTAATATAATTGCTAGTGCATATTTTTAACATAATAAATGCTAATGCTAAATTATAGTGCTAAACTTACTCATATACAGGGTATATCAAGACTGCTACCGAAAATGAAGCCGGGTGGTAGTTTAAGCGACTTAGACACAATGCAACAAAATATGTTGTAAAAAATTGTAATTTTTTTTTTGTAATTTTTTTCATATGGTCGTATTTGGGTGTTAAATACATATTTTTTCCTAAAATACACCCTTTTATTCATGAAGATGCTATTTTACGCAAGGGCTTAAATTATTATTTTAGCAAAAACTATGGACTTGCCACCCGAAAACGAGGAGTTTTAAAAATTCACAAAAAAAATGTCACTTTTCTATGCGAAATTTTCAATTGCATTGTGTTAGTAGTCACTAAAACTACCACCCGGCTTCGTTTTCGGTAGCAGTCTTGATACCCTGTATACGTATTATTTGTATAGTGCTAAACCTACACTTGGATGCAATTGGATGCAAGTCATATGTCTTGACAGTAAAAAAATACGAGAGACTTTAAAAAGGAAAATTTAAAAAATCTTTTTTTTTGTCCAACAAGAAATAAACATGGTGATATTGACATATGGAATTTAATTTAAACCACATGTTCCATGGACGTAATATACAGGGTATATCAAGACTGCTATCGAAAACGAAGCTTGGTGGTAGTTTGAAGTCTGAAGTCTGAAGTCACAGACACAATGCAACTAAGTTTTATGCAAAAATTAGTGAAGAAATGTTTTTGTTATTTTTTTTCTATCGTCGTATTAGGATGGTAAATACATAGTTTTTTCTTAAATAATAGTAAACACCCTTTTATTTTCAAGGACGCTACGGCACGCAAGGCTTTAAATTATTAATTTAGCAAAAACTATGGATTTACCACCCAAACTGGACGATATTTAAAAAATAAGTGTCATTCTGAAATAAGACATATGCATGTAGCACAAGGTTTAATTTACTATGATAAAAGACATGGAGGAAGAGCGATCCGAGTGAGACAGACTGAGAGGTTTCTATCCCTTCTCGTTTGCTAGCCAGACCAAAAAAATATTTTCACTAGTAGATTATTTTACATTCGCCACAAGGTAATTAGTTCGATAAAAAATAAACATAGAATATCTATAGTAACAAATAGAATAATATTGTTATTTAACTTCATTTATGGGTCCATAAACAAATACATGACATTAAAATAAAAGGTTAATGCATGATAGGAGAATTCGTAATTATAACTCTGGCCACTTGATAATATGTCATGGTTATACGAAATGTCACAGGTGTACAATTTCAAATTATTTTAGATACTTATTAACGGAAAATGGTTAAAAAGTGTTGCAAAATGATTTGTATAAGTGAATAATATAATGGTTGTTGTATATCGATTCAAAGGTAAGTGGTTTCATGAGATTTACCATTTTTGTTTAAAAACATTCGCTAAGGTGACCATAATAAAACCCGCCTTAGAACTTTTTTTGATCGACAATTAAAAGTTCAGCTGAAATATTGAATAACTTTTAATCTGCTTGAATATTTAAAGCAGTTCTATTTTATTTACAATTTTGTTATTAAAGTAATATTTAATTTATACACGTTAATTTTACATCCTACTATGTTTTAAGTGAAAATAAACATGATAAAAGTTTTACTAATACAATTGATCATGAATGAAGTCTAACTAAAAAGGTGTATTTCTTGCAATAGTTTTGTTTACTGAGAGATGTAAGATTTCGGCACGGACGTATTACACTAACAGGTCCACTGTCTGCTCCATTTTTACGCCTAAGCCACTCAACCGATTTTGATAAAATTTGATACAGAGATACAAGATTAGACCTTGGGAAAGGGCATAAGGTTACCGTTTGTTATGTAGACAACGCTTGAAGGGGTTGAACAAAGGGATGGCAGTACGCATGGAAAAATCTAAACTGTTGCAGTTACAGATGTCAAACTTTACTCATTTTTTAACAAAAATAACTGAACACTTTGTTTTCTTAAAGTTATATAAAGGGGTTAAAATAAGGGTTGAAATGTTACATGAAAAATCTAAACCGCTGCAGTTATAGAAACCTTTCTACAAATGAAAAATAATGGCGTGAATAATTTTAGAAAAATAGCATTATGGGGTCAAAATAAAGGATGAAATATTATATGTAAAATCAAAACCGCTAAAGCTATTGATGTCAAACATTCAAAATTTGTGTAAATATCACTAATATCTTTCTGACCTTTTGTTTGAACAATTTAAATTCAGTAACATATTGAAATTCGTGGCTGTCATTTTAAACAGTTTTGTTATTGATCCTATTGGTCTGAAAATTCGATATCTGAACCACCTCTAACAGGAAAAACTTAAATTGAGAGTCAGAATTGATAATTATCGCCGCCATTTTGAACTTAATTGTTAATGATTCGATTAAGATAGGGATATTCGTTAGGACAGCTACGTTTTTTTTTTATTTTATTGCAGTGAACGGCGAGACGAGCATGCCGTTCGCCTGATGGTAAGCGATGCGACCGCTCATGAACAGTAGCAAAACCAAACAGCTTGGCATTCCACTGCGCTCGCCATCCTGAGACATAAGATGTTAAGTCTCAATATGTCCAGTAATTACTCTGGCTACAATGTCTTTCAATCCGAAACACAACAGTGCATTTAAACTGCTATTATTAGGATTATTAGGATTATTAGGACAGCTACGTTGGTGTTACGTATTACAAGAGTTGGTATGAATAATAACATGTATCTGGTATGAAGTAGGCCAGGGACGCTCTTATCTAGTGGGCATGGCCTGTCCTAAAATAGATGATGCTACGAGTATGCGATCTCTGCCCCCCCCCGAGCAACTGCTATTACTACCAACTTTCCCTTCCGTGACTGCAGTATCCACACCTACAGCCATACTTTCCTTTTCGATAACATCTCCTACCCGCAAACCCTATTTCCTTTCCCCGGTTGAAGACGTAAAGCAGCGTCATCAACGCGAGTACCCTCCTGCGCTCGCGTACTCGCCTGCCAAGCGTGGCTAGTATTGGCATAAACCCCTAATGATTGTTAAAACCAGAACCAAGCCTCCAGTCCCCGACAACACCGCTATTCCTGGTTATGGTAGCGGCCATGGTAATAACGGGGCAGAGAGTGCTAAGAATTTCCTAGTTGATCCCGGCTACCACACCCGACGCCAACTGGCCCTGGTAACACACTACATACGCACTTTGAAGACAGACGAGAAGATTGTTAACTGAATGTTGCTGTCAATAAAGATTTATTATTATTACTTTCATTTTTCATTTCACCTATAAAAAGTATACGTATAAAACTATGATTTTGAACTTTTTTGCTAGGTCCAAATGGTCCAATATTTTGGTTTGGTCAAATATTTTTTTGACACGCTTAGACAATATCACGTTTGTTACCTCAAAATAAAAATGCTTCATTCGACGTATTAGTATTACAACTGAGTTATTTACTATATTAGCCAATTTGATTAAATTTCCTGTTTTTCCCAAATATTATAGTCACCCTATAGGAACGAGACACAAAGCCTCCATTCAAATACTCTCGCTCGGCTCGTTTTTTCCATCACAGTGCGCAGTCCTGTTTAAATATTACGTCCATGGTTCCTAACCACCACTAGTATAGTATAGTAATAGTGTAAAAAATCTGATTGGTAGTTTTGTCAAAAATCGGGATATTAGTTTTTAAGGCTTCTGGTCAACCTATTTAAGTACGGAGCCTTTTTACGGTTATAAGTTTCCGAACCGAACTGAAGTTCTTCTAAGAGGTAAAAATACTCGTATGTATACAGAGTAGCCAAAAATCGTGAAAACTAAAATTACGACTTTTGACATAACTAATCTTGGGTATTTTTTCCTTTTGTACAATGTCACCTGGGGTGATATGCCAGTATCACCTTGAATAAAATAAAATAAAATGAAATAGAGATAATATACAGATATGTGAGTTTTGATATTAAACAGTTTTATGATGTGTTATGTAAGTCCTTTTATGGACTACATGTTGGACAAGTTGGTGAGTGTAACATTATTTTAGCGAATCCAATGTCAATTCAGGCTAGAAAATTGTTTAAGCTTGTCGATAGAAAATAGCTTTTATTTTTCTTGTATCCATTTAGTGTAATTTATATTTTTTGTAATTTGTTGTACCGGGCAACATCATCGCATTAGCGATAAAGCCCTTTTTTAAATGAATAAAAAAAAAAAAAAAAAAGTCCTTTAACTCACCCTGTCGTCAACATCACGCATGCCGATGTCTTCATCATTTTCCCTGTGAAAGAATGATGAATATAAATTAGTATTGGTTTTGAGAAAATAAACTTATTAATCACTAAACCAGATCATTAGTATATAAAAACCTTATAAAAGGCTTCGAAATTGATATACAAGGGGAAATTTATAAACAGTTTTATTGAAGTTACCGTGCGATAATAAAACAATTCATAATCTAATCATTATATTTCCAAATGCAGGTCATGAGTCTACAAATCGATTAAGATGGGTTAGGCCATACTCCACCACACTGACCTAGTGCAGACATTTAATATTTATTGTCTTCTTGACTATTTGTTTGATTAAAAATATGTATACTCACTCCATATTGTTGGCCTTTTCAGAGAACACTCGCAGAAGGAATTCTCCTTCTACATCGGGTTCGAAGGTTGAAGGCACGATTACATAGGAACCAGGCTCGAACTTGAATCTGCAAACAAATGAGTATTATAAAGCCGTGGAACCAGTTGCTATGTTAAACATTATTACCTATACTAATGTGTTAAGCTGGAGAGTGGTTGTTTAATAGCAATATTATCGAATAGTGTAATAACCCAGGCAGTGATTTTTTTTAAAATCACCAGCATCTATTTAGAGCTAGGCATATTGTTTTATTAAAAATCGAAATTTGCAGTGTAAGTTTCTATCAAAATCGTTATCGTGACTGTTTCAGCATTTTAAAATATACCTTCTAGTTTCGGATTTGACCATCACCTGTATATGTGTCACTACAGGGCACGGGCCTGTTCTATACTGAAGAAACCTAGTGTGACAGGTTAGTCCGTATAAATTGTTTATCAGCATATACGCCCCACTGCAGGCCACGGGTCTCTACAATCGAGAGTACGATTGAGAGTGGATAGGCCATATAGTCCACCACGCTGGCGTAGTGCGGGTTGGCGGACTTACATACCATACAAATTCTTATAATCGCTACGGTATGTATTATATTATGTCCTCCACTCTAGCCTAATGCTAAATACATGATTGATGGATGATATTCACCTGGCGCTAACCTCCCTGACATCGTTGAATTTCTGCGTCCATCCCACAAACTCGTTGTCCTTGAAGAAGTTCACGTCTAGCGGCTTGGGCACGTGGCCGTAGTCCGGCAGCTGGTACACAACGAACCCGATGGCCAGGTTTTCGAGTCCCAGGTGACGCAGCGAGCGACGGTTCTTCTGCATCAGCGCTACTAATAACTGAAAACGTATGTTACATTTGTATTAGTGTATTCATCATCATCTCAGCCACAGGAAGTCCACTGCTGAACATAGGCAAGCCAAAGGATCTCCACATCGACGTGTTGGAAGCGGCCTGCATGCAGAGACATCCATTAAATGGTGTATTATTATGTGAAAATTATTTTTTACTGGTGGTAGGTCTTCATACATATGTGAGAGGCCGCCTGAGTAGGCACCACCGCATTGTCTATTTATCCCGTCAACCAGCAGTGTGAATGTACTGTTGTGTTCCGGTTCGAAAGACATGGTAGCCAGACTGACTATTGGACATATTGAGACTTAACATCTTATGTCTCAAGATGGCGAGTGAAGTGGAATGTCAAGCCTTGCTTTGTAATTCAAGGTGTTATTTGGTTTTGCTATGTATGCAGGCTAACGGCAAGCTCGGCTCGTCATTCATTGCAAAGAAACAACGCCTTGAATTACACAGCAATGATTGGCATGCCACTGCGATCGCAATCCTGAGACATAAGATTTAAAGTCAGCTGTGTCCTTGCATCCGAAATACAACAGTGCATTTAAATTGATGTTTGACGAGAGAAATAGACATTGCGGTGGTACTCACCTAGGCGGCCTCTCACATATGAGAGACCTACCACCAGTAATATATGTCTTATGTTGACTTACAACAATTAATCACATGCTGTCTACAAAATGTTTCAATACTGGTTTATATACTTACAGTACACTTGTTCTCTTCGTCTCCTTCATCGGGGTCCTTGAGTGTGACAGTGTACTGCGGGTTGCGCCAGAAAGTCTCCAAGTAGTTCCTGCAACCACCGGCTGTCACTCCTGAAAAAAAAAGAGAATTAATTAATAAAATTTCTACTGGTGGAAGGTCTCTCATATGTGAAAGGCCACCTGGGTAGGTACCACCGCAATGTCTATATCTCTCGTGAAATAGTAGTGTAAATGCACTGTTGTGTTTCGGATTGAAGGACATTGTAGCCAGAGTAACTACTGGACATATTGAGACTTAACATCTTATGTCTCAGGATGGCGAGCGCAGTGGAATGTTGCTACTGTTTATGAGCAGTCGTATCGCTTATCATCAGGCGAACGGCTTGCTCGTCTCGCCATTCTTAGAATAAAAAAAACCAACTGTCACATACATAGTCCTGACCCCACATTAAGAAATCTTGTGTCAAGTATCATGTTAGGCTTTCAAATATGATTATAGGTTAGAAATGCTCATCGCCAAAGTAAGAGGTCATCTAAGGGGATCGTAGAAGGTTTTTAGGCATACTTCGGTGGTCAATAGAGACTTAGAGTAGGTGATATAAAGAAATTATTGGGGTTATTAGACCCGTAGCTAGGTTCAAAAAGACTCAGTGATGGCGTGTATTGACTGTCATAGCACCTCAAACAGGCATCCGGAGACAGTTGTAAGTGGAGGATATCTTTACCCCTTAACTAGGAGAGTGAGTTTTAGAAAAGTCTCATATACAAGACAGCCAAGCTTGGATCAATTGTTTGTAGACCGTACAAACATTTGTCTCGGCGGATCGAAACAGTGACCTCACATTTCATAGCCGGTGTCTAAGACAACTACGCTATAAGAGCTAGTGATGTATTCTAAAGTATTATTTAATTAGTGCAAGAAGTGCGTGGTGGCCTGTTGGTAACGGACCAGACGCGACTGCCAACATGTTCACGGTGGTCGTGGGTTTGAATCCCAGGGCACACCTCTGACTTTTCGGAGTCATGTGTGTATTGATAGTCGATCACCACACACTATAACGGTGATGGAAATCATCGTGAGGATACCTGCATAACATAACGGTTTGCAAGAATTTCTATGGTATGTAAATTCTGCCAATCCGTACTAGGCCAGCGTGTTGAACTATATGGCCTAACCACTGTCAATCGTACTCTATGGGCTGATACAAAGATGTATTATTTAACAACCTTAAGGGTGGACTACTACGTGACTATTGAACATCAGTTGTATAAATAAATAAACCCAACAGTCACATACATAGTCCTGACCCCACACTAAGAACGAGTCTTGTGTCATAACTCATAGGTGTCAGAAACAATGAAAGACTTGTCGGTCGCACAAACACCCAGACCCGAAACATACCTGTGGTTCATACAAATATTTGTCTTGGTGCTCACGAACCTGTCGCCTCACGTTTCACAGGGTCTAACCAACTGCGCCACGGAAGCTGTCATGTATAAATAAAAAGTTATGAACATTGGTATTATACCTCTGACCCATTTTCCTTCAAATACCGACATCTCCCACTTCTTAGTGCAGCCCTCGGGACAATCCTCCGGATCCAAAGAGTCGGGGTTCAAGTTACAAATCTCCACCCTGAAATAATAAACATAATTACATAAATTCAGTTGGCATTAGTAATAATAGCATTATATCTATGTAAAGAAGGAAGAATTTACGAAGAGTAGCAGTGGACCTTTTTATCATTATCATCATATCAGCCACAGGAGGTCAACTGTTGAACAATGGCGGAGGCCTTGGGGGAGCCCAAGGATCCGTCCGCCTTGTAGGCGGGCGTCCGACATTTCGCTGGCCTGTACATGGCCTCCACTCAAGAACCTTTCGGCTCCAACGGCCATCGGTTCTACGAGCTATGTGCCCGGCCCACTGCCACTTCAACTTGCCAATCCTATGGGCTATGTCGGTAACCTTGGTTCTCCTACGGATCTCCTCATTTCTTATTCGATCTCGTAGGGAAACACCGAGCATAGCCCGCTCCATGGCTCGTTGAGTGACTTTGAGCCTTTTAATGAGGCCCACGGTGAGAGGCCACGTCTCGGTGCCGTATGTCATCACTGGTAACACACAACTATCGAAGACTTTCGATTTTAGGCACTGAGGTATTTTGGATGAGAAGACATCGCGAAGTTTCCCGAACGCTGCCCAACCGAGTTGGATTCGACGATTGACCTCTCTCTCGAAGTTGGACCTGCCTAACCGGACCACTTGTCCTAAATAGACATATTCGTCTACAACTTCGAGATTCGAGCCCCCAACTCCAACGGGGGTGGGCACAATATGGATATTCGACGTGATCTTCGTTTTATCCATTTCATTTTAAGACCCACCTGTTGGGAGACTCGATTAAGGTCTTCGACCATAGTGCTAAGGTCTTCTAGCGATTCTGCCAAGACTACAATATTGTCGGCAAATCGAAGGTGAGTAATATACTCGCCGTTGATGTTGATGCCGAATCCTTTCCACTGCAAGAGCCTGAAGGCGTTTTCCAGCGCGGCAGTGAACATTTTCGGAGATATAACATCTCCCTGTCTCACGCCTCTCTGTAGTGGAATAGCCTTTGTGCTCTGATCTTGTACTCGGACCGACATGGTGGCCTTGTTGTTGGATATACACTTCAACACTTCGATGTACCGATAGTCTATGTGGCACCGCTAAAGAGACTGTAGCACAGCCCAGGTCTCGATCGAATCAAAGGCTTTCTAATAGTCCACAAATGCTAAACAAAGCGGCAAGTTATATTCCTCGGTTTTTTGTATAACCTGCTGTAGCGTAAGAATATGGTCTATGGTACTAAAGCCTTTTCGGAAACCGGCTTGTTCGGGAGACTGGAAGTCATCAAACCTGCGTTCGAGACGATTTGTGATGACCCTCGAAAACAACATCAGGCTCAGGAACGAGATAGGCCTGTAGTTCTTCAGCAAAGTATTATCACCTTTTTTGAAGTACAGTACCACCACGCTCCTGCTCCTTGCCTCTGGCGTTGAGCCCTCGAGGAGAACGGAATTGAAGAGCCCCTGAAGGACTTTCAGTATCGGCGTTCCGCCCGCTTTCAGAAGCTCTGAAATGATTCCATCCTCACCCGGCGCCTTGTTGTTTTTAAGTTGTTTGAGGGCCATCTCAATCTCACACAAGCTGATGTCCGGGATATCATCGCTAAAGTGTCGGATCAACTCGGCTCTCGGGTCTTCGGCTGAGCTAACAGTAGGTTCGGCAACCGAGGTGTAAAGCTGTCCGTAGAACCTCTCGATCTCTCTTATCATCATCGTCCGTTTTCAGCCTAGAAACTTAACTTACAGCCTAGAGACTAGTCTATTGGGCTTTGCCCAATAGACAAGTCTCTTGCAAACACTTTGGAGCCTCCGTTCCGCTCAATTGTCTCCTTAATGCTCACAGTATTGTGAGCACGGACATCGTGTCGCAAGGACTTCCAGATCCGTCTATTGAGCCGCCGATATGCTTCGGCGTACAAAGTGAGTGTGTTGTGTGTTACCAGGGCCAGTCGTCGTCGGGGGTGGTAGCCGGGGCCAACCCAGGGATTCTTAGCATCCCCTGCCCCACCGTAACCATGGCTGCTACCATCGCCAGGCATAGTGGGGTTGCCGGGCACTAGGGGCCTGGTCAATTTTTGTGTCGTCATTAGGGGGTATTTGCCAATACTCGCCACGCTTGACAGGCGGGTTGGCGAGCGCTGATGACGCTGCTGCCCATCATCAACGGGGGAAAGGAAATAGAGTTTATGAGTAGAGGATAGAGTGGGAAAGGAAAGTATGGCCTGTAGGAGTGGATACTGCAGTCATGGAAGGGAATGTTTGTAGTGACTGCAGTAGCGCGGGGGCCGAGGTCGCGTACTCGTAGCACCTATTCTAGGACAGGCCATGACCACTAGATAGGAGCATCCCTGACTGAACCTTTTTATGCATTTTTTTTTATTGCAATGTATGACGAGACGTGCAAGCCGTTCGCCTGATGGTAAGCGATACGACCGCTCAGAAATAGTAGCAACATTCCACTGCGCTCGCCATCCTGAGACATAAGATGTTAAGTCTCAATATGTCTGGCTACAATGTCCTTCAATCCGAAACACAACAGTGCATTTACGCAGTGTTGTTTCACGGAAGAAATAGACATTGCGGTGGTACCTACCCAGATGGCCTCTCACATATGAGAGACCTACCACCAGTAGATTGTCCTTCAATCCGAAACACAACAGTGCATTTAAATAATTTAATTTTTTATTTCAGAAACAAGACTTTTAGATAAATTATTTAATATTTTGTATAATTTGTTAATACAGAAATAAAAGTATTAACACTATTTAGGTATTTAATTATAATTGATTTATGTCTTGATGTGACAAAAATCTCTTCCTTTACCATAATATCTCTCATATCCATCAAATGGTTGTCTGTCAAAAATTGCCTTGTGCGATAACTACCAAACCACCAATTGCACTTTTTCTTATGTTAATTTTTAACTTTTGTTTTATTTATGGTGAACAATGAAGCTTAAAATAAATAAATAAAAACTACAATTACCATGTGAAGTGATTGGCAAAGTCTTTGAAGGACATCCAGAATTCACCATCCACATCGAAGGTCAAACCCAATTCTTCCTTCTCTGACTCCGGTATGGAACGCCATTCAGGTGATCTGAAAATTAAAAATTGAATGTGTTTTTACTGGTGGTAGGTCTCTAATATGTGAGAGGCCGCCTGGGTAGGTAACACTGCAATGTTTATTTCTTCTTCCTTCAATATTCACTTAAAATATTTTGTAGTATGTATGTATATGTAGTATGGCGCGTAGAACCGATGACGGTTGGGGGCGAAAGGTTCTAGAGTGGAGGCCATGTATAGACAAGCGAAATGTCGGACGCCCGCCTACAAAGTGGACGGACGACCTGGCTAAGGTGTTGTAAGGTCGCTGGATGCAGGCCGACGACAATAGGTCGATGTGGAGTGGATTGATGGATAATTTTGTAGAAGTCGCCTATGAACACCCAGTGATCATGATCGCAGGTGATCATAGGCGACAATTTTGTGTCCTATGGTCACCCAGGTGATCTAAGTAGAATAGACCGATGTGGAGATCCTTGCGATGATGATGATTTAGTTCAAATATTGTTAAGTATGTATATACATATATATACTCACTTGTCGCTCCATGGTCCGTTCCACTCGGCATTTCTGCCCCAGGGGTTGCGCAGGCGCAGTAGTGGTATCTTGGCGTGGCCGGGCGTCTCGATGTCCACGTACTTGACGCACGTCACCGAGTACGAGTGACCGCGGATCAGGCCGGCGGGCGTCTTCGCTTCCTGAATGGTCGGGTGCGGCTGTAAACGTGCATCAAATGTTTTATTAATGTGTTTTCTGAAATGAGAAGAGCTGGAGATTCGCTACAGAAAAATGTATTGGTTATTTGGCAAATACTCCTCGTTGTCGATACACAACCAAGTACTTTTGTATAAACAAGTCCTGATGCCAGTATGGACTTATGGTATACAGTTGTAGGGATGTACCAAACCAAAGAATATACTAATAATACAACGATTCCAGAACAAAGTACTGAGGAGTATAGTAAACACTCCATGTATGTAAGAAACGAAGATCTCCGTCGGGACCTTAAAGTGGACTTCGTCAGAAATGTTGTGAAAAAATATGTCGAAGCTCATGAACATAGACTTCATCATCGTGTGAACGTCGAGGCAATCCAGCTCCTCGACAACACGGACCTAGTGAGAAGACTAAAAAGGACAAAACCTTTTGAGTTAGTGCAGTGAGTGCTATTGAAAAAGAACACGCGAACATTGTTTCTTCCCCTTAATAGAGACAATAAGAAAAGTGTTATTAAACATATTCTTAGTCACAGTCTCCAGAATTTTAGGTTAAATTTAAATTACTTGTTAGTCATAAGACCAGATCGTTATTAAAGCAATGTATTAAATATTTAGTACATTATAGTAATTTTACATAGTGAGTTTATGTATGTATGTATTAAATATTTAGTACATTAACTTTAAAAACAAATGATTTTTCTGACTGCCTCCGTGGTGCAGTTGGTTTTATTTATTAACTAAATTAGTACGGTTGACACCAATTACACTAATTGATAACAATGTTAAAAATATTATATATAAAAATTTAAAGTATTGAAATACAAAATGTCGATGACATGAGTAATTTTTTTTGGACCACATACAGGGTATCGCATCAGCAGCCCGTACACCAAATATTATTAATTTATCATCACTCGTTTAGCCACAGGATAGGTTTTTAGTTTTTCATATTTAACCACCTGCTGTAGCAAATTGGCTAGGTCATTGACAACAAGTCAAGCGCAAAGGAATACAAGGTTTTATTATTAGTTGCATAGAAATAAAATCAATAATTGAATTCAGACCCCATATTCATGATATTAAAACTCATAATAGCTCAGCGACGCGACGCGACGTTGTCAGTTCGAAATCTGGGATTACACGTGACTCCTGGGCAGTGTTGCAAGGTGCGCCGTAATTAAACTAAAACTATTTGTTACATTTACTGTCAAGTAACAAAACATAGTATTCAGTAAAAACGTACTGCAATATGATTAATAAGATAAATAATAAACCTATTTCTGTAACTTACAAACATAATAACAAAATTAGCACTATAAAATAATTTTATAGGGATTTTGCCGCCACTATGCCAGGCCATTATAAAAAAAAATAACACCGACACATTGTATAGTATTATAATCTCTTTTCATAATTAAGCCGGTTAGTTATACCTCGATGTTGCATCCTATGAGCGAGTTCCTCTCGTACGCCTTGAGCAGGATGGTGTAGAAGTTGGGCGGCAGTTCTGACATCTTGTACATTTCCGTCACTCCACCGGTGAAGTCCTCCATCGCTTCGCACATCGAACCGTCTTGTAGAGCTTCGTACGAGCCGTGCAGTCTGGAATAGGGGGATTTGTTATTTTTTTTTAATTTTATTAACTTTATATACCAAACAGTATACAAGCGAACTTAATACCAGGGGCATTCTCTAACAGTCTACCTTTGGGTGAAGCAGAAATGGAGTACAGCAGGTTTTATTTACATTTAGATAGGGGAGAAAAAAAATGTTACAATATTTAAATAAGTGTACACTGTACTAAGATTAAAATGAACATACATATATTATACATACAACATAATATATATCTACATATATATAAATATATACACATACATACATACAACAATATATACAACTTACTTAACCTGTCAATATAGCAACTTTTCTTTGAAGAAACAGTTCCCGAACTCTTACCTTAAACACATAACGGTTAGTGGCCGCTCTAATTTCGAGTGGGAGGGAATTCCATAAAAGAATGGATTGCACCGTGAAGGAGGAGTGTATAAAATCAGAACTGTGGGTTGGACATTGAAGAAGGAGACTATGAGACGAGCGGAGATTTCTATCGTGGTTAGACCCTAGGTATTGAAAGAGATGTGTTAGGTAAGATGGTGCAAAAGGAGATGTTAATATAGAAAAGAGCGTAGCGAGAGCGCGCAGGCTGCGGCGTTGACGAATGGGTAACCACTGAAGTTGGGAACGATAAGAAGATACATGATCGTATTTGCGAAGATTGTAAATAAATCGAATGCAGTTATTGAGAAGGCGGTCGAGTTTGTTGAGAAGATCTGCATTCAGGTCGTAGTAGCATACATCACCATAGTCAATTATAGGGAAGATTAAGGTTTGGACAAGCATTACTTTGGTCTGCAACGGGAGAACGTTCTTCAAACGATAAAGCATTCGGAGAACACTAGTGACTCTCTGACTTATAGAAATAACTTGGGATCGCCAGCTTAGTGTAGAGTCTACTAGTAGCCCAAGATCCTTCACGACAGAGCACCATGCAATAGGTGACCCATCATAGGTAACCGGTAGTTATAGTCGATAAATCGACTCTGTTCATCATACGTTGGCTACCAACCAAGATAGCCTGACATTTGAGCGGGTTTACGGATATGCCGAAATCATCCGACCAGTTATTAATATACCCCAGATCCCTATTAACTTTGGCAATGGCTGTATACAAGCAGTCCACACCAGATTGAGCATAAAGCTGTAAGTCATCGGCGTAGAGGTGATACGAATATTGAAGATTCTGGGTTACGAGATTAATAAAAATTGAAAAAAGAAGAGAAGATAGAACACCGCCTTGTGGCACACCAGATTCTAGGTCACACCAATCCGACGAAGAGTCATTGATGCGCACCAACTGCCGGCGCCCTCGAAGATAGGATGTGAACCATTCCAACGCAACTGGTGAGATCTTGAGATGGGAAAGGATAGACAAGAGGATGTCATGGTTGACGTTATTAAAGGCATTCGAGAAGTCAACCAGCACCAACACGGTGATTCTGGTGTCCTCCATGCCTGCTCTAATGTCACCAATTACTTTGAGGAGAGCGGTAGTGGTGCTATGGCCAGGCCTAAATCCAGACTGCAGCGAGCTCAATAAATTATTGAAGTACACAAATTTGGACAGTTGTTTGTGGGCACAGGCTTCTAGCACTTTGGATAGGAAGGGAAGGATGGATATATGTCGGAAGTGGGTAGGGAGAGTAGGGTTTGAAATTTTAGGGAGAGGAATAACATTTGTTAATAGACTAAGGGAATTCAAAAACCTCATAGTATGTGATGCCTTGTAATTTATTTAATAGTCAAAAATATAGGACATTTAAATTGGCTTTAAGGGGACAACAACAACAACTTTCTATAAAAATATTTACTGATGATGACTGATGGAATGGATGGAGAAATATATTTTGTGATTTTTGGCTAATAAACCGTACAACACGGCCAACCTTTAAATACTACCCACATAACCTTGGAGGTTGGAAATTACCACATTATGTTTTTCCAGACACTTTATCCCACGTACTGCAAATCTATGGAACCAGCCAGCCGCAGTATTTCCGGACAAATACGACCTAGTGACTTTCAAAGAACGAGGTGATTCCATCTGAAAGGCTAATACAGACTAACTATTACAATAATACTTTCGTCTACTGGAGTTATATGTTTTTATGTTTCCTGTTTATTTTGTATAAATTATCAAATCCCTTTCTAAAATACATGTGCAATAATTTTAATCTGCACACCGACATAGTGTCCAGATGTCACCTAGGTCCAGAGGCGGCTCGTGAAATTTTTTGATGGGGGTTCACAAAAAAAGTAATTGAGAAACTAGAGCTTACTATTTATTATATTTGTATACAAAATCCATTCGCCGGTCTTTTTGGCGTGCGAAGATATCTATTACTTTCTTGTGAAAATCAGAAATGGAATTGATGAAGCGTACAAACTATTGTTTAATAGTTATTTAAAAAAAACTGCGAATTAACTGACGAAGTCGACGAGCTTGCTTGAAGATGTTTGTATACATAAGGACGATAACAGCGCATGAGTATATCCCTCGGCGCGCGCACGGCACGGCTGACTGAACGACAACTGCAACTGAGTGACGCGTGAGCGGCGCTCCAGATTACGCTAATTTCTCATACGATATCTTTTGTTTCACGCGTCAGCGCGATTCGTAGCTCTCTTTCGCACTCATTGAATACAGTACTAAGAGTCGTACTAAACTTCGTTTCATAGGAGCACAATCGCTGGCGCTCCACTCGTTACAAATTGACGCTACATGTACCTATATAGCGTCAATTTGTAACGAGGTAGTACCTATATAGGTAATATAATATACTTATTATAGGCGTAGTAAAATATAAAGAATGTAATGTAAAATGTAAGGATTTATGTATTATAAATATATATAAATTTTTAAATTAGCTAAGTATGTAATTTTCGTGGGAGTGCACTGCACCAGCGCTCTTTCGGATGAGCCGCCTCTGCCTAGGTCCCTCATTTAAAATCATTCTCTGTGGTGAGGGTTCCTATTGTTAGCAAAAATAGTAAGAGAGAATATTTTTGTCTTTTATTATCTTCATATAATTTATATATTGCCCGAGCAATATGAATAATGCCCAATAAGAGCGGACAATGTGATTATTATCAATCAATTTATCACATTGCCCGGGCATTATGAATAATGCCAAGTGCCTATTGGGCAGAGTGATGTAAAGCGAATCAAAATCAAAACAATGAGCCGAAGTGGTAGAATTTAGATTAGGGCAGCACGTGGGGGTGGGTTGGGAAGAGTGGAGGGGGAGGGGGAGTGCCGCACCTCCCCTAGTTCCACTCCCATGAAAAGGTAACGCACTATTCCTGAGAAATATCTATTATAGCAACTTAACCCTTAAAACACTTGTTGTCAATACAAATTAGCTTCTGCATCGTCTCCGGCGCTACGGGAAGTTCAGCCCGTTCGCCCTTGCGTAACAAAAGATAGGAACCCATGCTCACCTCCGCAGCTTCGGCTTGCTGGTCGCCTGCGGCGACCAGCCTCAGCCGCTACGGCTTGCACGGTTGCCTATCCTTAGTTATAGCGGGCGGGAGCTGCTCTCCCTCCGCGCCTCCGGCTTTTCATATACACTCTAGGGTCAGTAGCCAAAAGACTACGTGAAGTAGCGGTGTTCCGAGTCAAAGTTCGAGATAAATCTTAAAGAAAATATATTTAAACCATAAAATAAGGTTTATCCTTTCAACAAAAAAGTAAGGTCTGCCCAAACATCTGGGCTATTGTCCATACCGAAAGGTTTACCCAAACACGTGTACTATTGTCTAAAAAACATAGATTTGTTGCTAAGGATTGCCGCCACTAAAGAACTTAACTAATACATTTTTATTGCCCCGGCATGAACGGGTCATTATAAAACAATAATTAGTAAACAATCATTTACAGCGGCTGCCAATAAACAATGCCAATCCAAAATTTGCCGTTTTAGATTGACAGCTCAATCTTTTTTCTAATACTATATTGCTAATAATCAATCTCAGTAGTGAAAAAACTATGGCAACATGACAAGAGACCAATCGAAAAGTAGAAAACATTCCAGATTGACTTCAATCTAATTTTTTCGATTGATTATTGGCATCGGCCGTTAGAAAAGCATCTTTTTAAATAATATAACACAATACGGTACATAAAAATTCTTACTTTAATACATTTTACGATTCGCAGATGTTTTATGGTTAAACATCTGCAGTCATATCTTAAAATGAAATGCATGTTTAAATAAAGTTAAATCTAAGTTGGCGTATTGCAACCGCCACATATATATATATATATATATATATATATATATATATCTATATGTGGCGGTTGCAATACATATATATATATATATATATATCTATATAAATATAAATATAATAATAGTATATTATGTACTCACTTGGCATAAGCCTTCTCCAGTAGCGCGCTCCAGAACTCGTTGGTCTCCGAGGAGTGCAGGAACACGAGCTTGCCGTGGTACGTGGGCAGCCGGTCGTCGATCACCACGTCCACCCAGCGCCCGTACTGCCAGAAACTACACACACATATATCCATCATCATCATCAGGTCAGCCACAGGAAGTCCACTGCTGAACATAGGCCTCCACCAAGGATCTCCACATTGCCCTGTTGTCGTCTGCCTGCATCCAGCGACTTCCTGCAACTTTAGCCAGGTTGTCCGACCACCTTGTAGGCGGGTGTCCGACATTTCGCTTGTCTATACGCGGCCTTCACTCAAACAAACATATATGTATACATTAAATACATACTATTATATGACAGCATTTCCAGAAATTACACACACATAATAAATACATATATAGCCGTACTGCTAGAAACTGAACACACACACACAGATATTAAACTAAATTTTACGGATTATATCGCAGGTTTTTATATTAATAGTTTAACAACATTTTTAAATTGCAATTTATGAAGTTTGGTTCAGTTTTGATGCCGTTTTCTGAAACTCTTCCAAGGAATTTCAGTCCACTGATGTACTGACACAGACCTTTTAAATACACGCGACTGATCACAATTCTTCGCTTCTTTCTTGTATTGTCAGTAGTCAGCCTTCAATCAGTCTCCACGGAGCCTACAAATGTCCACTATTTTTCTTTCTTAAGACATAGGAAGACTACTATGGAGCAGAGGCGGCTCGTAATATATTTTGATGGGGGTTCACAAAAAAACTAATTGAAAAACTAGAGCTTACGATTTATTATATGTATTTGTATACAAAACCCATTCGCCGGTCTTTTTGGCGTGCGAAGATATCTATTTCTTTCTTGTGAAAATCAGAAATGGAATTGATTAAGCGTACAAACTATTTTTTAATACTAATTTTAAAAAAAACTGCGAAATAACTGAATGACGCGTGAGCGGCGCTCCAGATTACGTTAATTTCTCATACGATATCTTTTGTTTCACGCGTCAGCGCGAGTCGTAGCTCTCTTTCGCACTCATTGAATACAGTAATAAGAGTCGTACTAAACTTCGTTTCATAGGAGCACAATCGCTGGCGCTCCACTGGTTACAAATTGACGCTACATGTACCTATATAGGTAATATAATAGTCTTATTATAGGCGTAGTAAAATATAAAGAATGTAATGTAAAATGTAAGGATTTATGTATTATAAATATATATAAATGATTAAATTAGCTAAGTATGTAATTTTCGTGGGAGTGCACTGCACCAGCGCTCTTTCGGATGAGCCGCCTCTGCTATGGAGAAGAACATAGACCTACCCAAGGATTACCCTTGAGAGTTATTGAAAGTGTCCTATTCTAAATATATTAATAAACACTAATAACTACCGGAAATGGAAGACACCGGCATAATCTTCATCGAAGCTCTGGTCATCTGGCACTACTTGGAAGAACAATCTGAAACAAAAAAATACGTTTTATTATTGTCGTTTTTGACAATTTTAATACCTAATTATGTAAGCATCCCTCTTCTCTCTAGGTATAGAATGACGGGATGTTAGTTGGAAAATGTATACTAATATATAAGGCTGAATAGTTTGTTTGTTACCTATAATCTCAGTGACTACTGTTTCGAATTGAAAAAATATTTTTGTGTTGACTGGTTCATTTATCGAGGAATGCTATACGCTATATATCTCGCTACGATATATAGGAGGGAAGCAGTAGTTAAATAATCTAACAAATACGAGAACATTTTATTCGTTTTTGTAGTACGATTGGTCGATATTCAAAATTGATAGTCGGAATTAAACATTTTGGACACAATTTTGGAAAGTGTATCTGCACCCCTGCAGAGCCGCGTCGGACCGCTAGTATTAAATAAAATTCTTTCTAATACTTATCCGTAGGGTTGTTTTAAGGTGTAGGGGTAAAGGGTGCACTACAAACAATATTTGTCGACAAATTTATACTTGTCGTTTAATCAATGAAGTGAGTGAAAACAAAATAACTAGGAGTCTGTATGTGTCAATATAAAAAATAGAAGGACGACAAATTGAATATAATTTTTGGTAGCAGCTTTGCTTTTATGGCTCGAAATCAATATCTGCAGGTTGTGAGACCAAAGTATCTTTTAAAATGGAAGAAGACTTGTATGTTATTGTGAGTCCGGACTATACGCGTGAAGTTTAGGTAATTAGGCTATTAGGTCCAGTATTTATTTATTTGCTACACTTCCTTGGTGGAAATCCCATTAGCTAATCTGTATCTGTATCAGCCCATTTACGTCCCACTGCAGGGCACGGGCCTACTCTACAATCGAGAATACGATTGAGAGTGGTTAGGCCATATAGTCCACCACGCTGGCCTAGTGCGGGTTGGCGGACTTACATACCATAGAAATTCTTATGAATCGCCATGGCATGCAGGTTTCCTCACGATGTTTTCCTTCACCGTTTTAGTGCGTGGTGATTGACTATCAATACACACATGACTTCGAAAAGTCAGAGGTGTGCCCTGGGATTCGAACCCGCGACCACCGTGAACATGTTGGCAGTCGCGTCTAGTCCGTTTACCAACAGGCCACCACGCACTTCATTTAACAAGGAAAATTAGCTAATACTTGTGGAAAATCATTTAACAAGGAAAATGCAAAGCATGTCTTCTTCAATAATTCCTATTTAATGTCTGCCTCAACTGCCTCGGTGGCAAAGTTGTACTACGGTACGGTTACCAAGCTGAGGTCTCGGGTTCGAATCCCGGGTCGGGCAAAGTGATATTGGATTTTTTTATTTATTATCAGGTCGGAGTCAAGACTTTGTGCCCGATATGGCGATGGGCTCGCTACCCCATTACATCTTGCGACGGAACATACCATGCGAAATGTGAATTTTCTGGGAAAAGGCGCGAGTTTAATAATGAGTGAATTTCCTATCCAATTTTGTATTAAATGTTACCACATTACCGATATACTATACAAAACCGCTTTATGACATCATAAAATAATTTTCCTTTCATAATAGGTTACTTAAATTTACGCGAATGTTACACATTGAAATAAAACTATTATTTACGGATTTAAATAATAAGTAAAGTAAAAATTGCGTGTTTTTCGCTAGGATGTTTTACACAAATTAAATTTAAGTGTAGGTCGTCGTGTTCGTCACTTGGCGACCCGCCTTCAAAATATTACGTATTTAAGATTTGTTGGCTAGTCTAGTCAATAAGAAAATTAATCAATGTGTACTAGCACAATGAAATATATATTATTTATTATTTTGTAGTGCACATTGAAGTCGGTCTTTTAATTTTTAATTAAATTATATATTAATAAATTACATACTTCATAGAAAAGACGGTTTTATGGCTCGAGGCGATCTCTTACAGATAACCAACCATAGGATGGATAAGAGGGAACGACAGATTTGGAGTACCATGAGTTGTACGAAAGCTTAAATACGACAATAATCTGTAAATATATATCGACGCTTGAAAGGCAAACGTAACTGTTAGATTACAGTAATATTAAAAAAATAATTAATACAGCTATTTCGAATGGCAATAATAAAAATATTAATTAATTTGTTATATGGCAACACTGTTTGCACAAGCGGGAAGAAAAACTTTTGGCGGGAATTCGCTTGCTCGCCCCGGCTATAGACGTCAAGGGGGTCTTGAATTATTGCACACATTACTGGAATAAGTGTGAAACTGTACCCTTAAAAGTATAAAATATACTGATGTTAACAGTTATACAGATTATCATTATCAGAGTAGATACTATTTAACATAACTAAGCGACATTGTGATAACTTTACAGGAGAGTCCTTCAAAGTTAAAATATTTAGAAAAAAAATAATTTTATCGAAACCAACCGTCGGATTTAAATAATTTTAACAGACGAAGAAATAGTTATTTTTTGCCTATCAAAGTTATTTAAAATGATTGCCTATCACTTTTATATGAAGCAGTTTATGTCGCTTCGATAAAATTTACTTCATTTGATATACTGGTAAAATTATCTGAGCTATGACTGAAAGTTTTTCAGTTACACGTAAAATTATCTAAACTATCTCTAAAACAGTTTCAGCAACAGGTAAAATTATCTAAGCTATCACTTAATGATTTGGAGTAGCTTGTAAAATTATCTAGGCCATCACCGAAAGGTTTGAAGTAACATGTAAAATTAGACAAAGGAGATGTGCTGTCTTGGGCCGTTTTGTGTACGTCTAATACAAATTCTAGAAAAAAATGTGGAATTCAAATAAAATACATTTAGATTTCTTGGACAACAGGGGGCTTTATACAAAAATGTGATTGTTTTAGTACAGAAGCAATATTTTCTTCTATAATCTGTCCTCCATGATGCCTAATTGTCATTTCGTTCAAAAATGCGCGAACCCACTATCTTTAACTTGAATATGTCTTATTTTTAAAACCCCCCTACAAATTATAATTATTGTCTATATTTCTTTTTCTATATTCTTCGCTTTTTAAAAGACAATATATGTTGTTGAAGAAGTCACTTTTATTATTTTATTTATATTACATGATTTCAGTTTAAGAACGAAAATGTTTAACTTGACAGCAATTGCAAAACTCTGTGTTATCTGTCTACGTCTGTGTCCCTGTGCTGTGGCCGTAATTCGTATTATTTTTTATTATTCGCATACATTTCGCAAATGTGTATTTGCTTCTCTGTTAACCTGGCTTTGTTTTATCGATTCTGATTCTCGGAGATGATATATCTTGACGTTTAAACGCAATTACTAGTTCGTATTTTGGTGAGTAAACATATATATTATTTAGAATGCCACATGTAAGTAATACTTTTATGTTTTTCTATGTTCATATTTCTCTTCTAACCCACAATTCTACTTTTCAGCACATCAAAAGTGGCGCTTTGCTTGAATTGCACTTCTGCAATTGTTGTGAAATGGTTGAATTGCACTTCTGCAATCGAAAATTGAAATGGATTCTATCATTCAACAGAATCTTAGTAATTACATGGGATGCCAATTCACTCTCGTGTAGAGTATTTCAAAACGTTTTATTGCTGAAATGGCAGAACAAGAAGTAAGTATTCTATTTTCTTCATTAACTTGGGAAATGTATGTTTTATGCCAATTAATCAAGGTCAATACAAAGTATGGAGTATTACAAAAGTATTCATGTTAGAGCTGAATTGCATTGTGTCCACAGGACAAGTCTACTAGTACATAAATACGTAAGAAGTGATATTTTATATATTGTTGTTTAAATTGTTAAATGAATTACATTTTCTTTTATTTCCCTCTGGACACTCAAATGATCTTGTGTTATGTATAATATATTATATTATTTCCATAATAACAACACTATGTCTGATGGTAAGCACAAATGCCGTCCAGGCGGAATATCTAATAGCATCAGACGACTGTCCCAAGACATTTCATACAATTATCAGGCCGGCCTGCTAAGATGCTTCTTTAAACAATAGTGAAAAGACCTGGGATCATAGGAAGAAGGGAACACATGTGACTGCAAAGAGTAATTTATCCATCATAATTCTTCGATAACTTCAATATTAAATCTTTTTTATTTTGTTTTAGTTATCAGAACAAGCAATTATCTGTACAAACTGCTGGCTGCAAATAAATCAAGCTGTAGACAATGAGCAAGATTTTATTCCAACTCCGCCGTAAGAAGATTGTATCAATCTCGATTCTTTTGGATATATATAACACCCACAAGTGCTTCATGTTGAAAGGAACATAGCTGCACACTGGATAGTGGATTGCTGTACTCATACCATGATCATACTGTGGTATTTAGCCTTTAGGTTGGGCTAGGCAATAGTACAATATCATCGGAGCATCGGCATTGTTCCCAGATGTTTTGACTGGAGATTATTTTTAGGCGAATATAAATAAAAAATATAAAGCAAGATCTGGTTGTACTTTATTGTCCTTAAGTTTTGTTTAACTTTAGTTTTCTTTCATCAATTAATCCTACTTTTTCCTTATGTGTGCTCAGAAATAACCAGTTAGAATTAATGTCAAATACATTATTTGAAAAATAATATCTTAGAACTTAGGATAATATTTTTTTTTAAGTATGCAGAAGTCTAATATACCAAAGTATATTAGACTTCTAGGGGTAGACCAAATATAATGTTTAAAATGTTAGCTTGTACAGAAATGATTGCTAGTAAGTTCTTTTACTAGACATTAAGGTATAGAAATAAACATGGCTGCTATCAGATTCGATCCCATTTTTATAGCGTATTCATTTGTATGGACTATAATAACTAAGAGCTTATTAAGTGCATATGCCTAATAATAAAATGATTATTTATTCATATGCACATAGGGCACACCTCTGACTTTTTGGAGTCATGTGTGTATTGATAGTCAATCACCACGCACTAAAACGGTGAAGGAAAACATCGTGAGGAAACCTGTATACCATAGCGATTCATAAGAATTTCTATGGTATGTAAGTCCGCCAACCCGCACTAGGCCAGCGTGGTGGACTATATGGCCTAATCACTCTCAATCGTATTCTTGATTGTAGAGTAGGCCCGTGCCCTGCAGTGGGACGTATATTGGCTGATACAGATGCTAGCAGTCGCGACAAGTGATCAGTCTGTGCCATGCTGTATCTCATGCCTAGCAGATTTTTATTGTGGATTATTTAAATAGGTTGTTTAGCAGGTATTATGCACCGCACTTACGGCCAGATATAGGTACACTTTCTTAATATTAAATAACTATAAACATGACGAGATTCTGACAGACTTGTTGCAATTTATTGTATAGACATTATGTTATACATATTATATTAGATGATCAATAAAGCATGATACTAATTCCGTTGACGTAAAAACATTTACGAGTTATATAGAGTATAGAGTACAGTAATTTATAGCACAGACGACTAAAAATAATATTTGATTTACATATAGGAAAACGAATTACGACTTCATATTTCATAAATGTCAAGTTTTGACATCGGTTGTCAAACATGTCGTTTCAGACGCCATATTGTCCCCTTGTAGTGTTGCTGTTCTTGGCTTGGTATTTATTTTTGTATAAAGCTAATATGCAACGTATAATAGTATTTCATACAGAAATCGAATGCCAATTTCCCTAAGTAAATTTGGTGTAATGTACTACAAACGGCCCAAGGTCCATACATTTCTGGCCCATCTCCTTTACAGAGTTTACACTTTAGATACGAGTATATTTGTCTAATGCTATCTATTGAATCATAACAATCAAGTGAGTTCATCTAAATATTGTTCCATTATTTTCGTTGTCGTGTAAATTGCTTGAAAGTTAAAACAAATTAAAGAAAAATAAATGAAAATCTTTATTGAAAATAAAAAAAATGTCCTTGCGACATTCATAATAAACAGAAGTAACAATAAAAACCAGATCAATACGCATATTTTGTAACAAAATCATCAGCATTATAATTTGTTTACAATGGCAGGAAAGTAAACAATTAAGTAAGTATTTACTACCTATTACTTTCGAATTAACAAATATAACTATCGTGATCTAGTCACTACTTATCAGTCGTTCAACTCTATAGAAAATAATAAAACCTTGTAGTCGCTGAAGTGCCCTCCATGAAAAATCTATAGTAAAGTTTCCTGCTACTGAACATAAACAAATCTTTAATAAAATAACATTAACAGCAAGTGAAACTTGCTGTGCACATAACACTTACAATAATTATTATGTTTACGATATAATCAGTCTTCAAACACAATCAAAAAATCCTTTCATATAAAAAATCTTATAATAGTACAATATCATAAAATAAATCTTTAGTAAGACTTGCAACATGAGATCTTGTTATTCAATCATAGTCTTCAATGTCAGATTCCGGTAAACAATCTATGACATTCGCTGCACGTGGAATGTTCAGAAATTCATGTCTAAAAGGAATGATTTTGTCTGTGCAAAGTTTGAGCAAATCGTCATATTTGGCTTTTGCTATGGGTAACTGAGATCTAAAACAAGGTAGAAGAGATACTTTGGTTTTAAATTGAACTTCGACATCAAAAATATCCGCAGATGCCCTCATAGATGTTTTATATTTGACGCTTTGCTTATCTTTTTTGAACGTCATAATACGGATCTTGCTTATTTTTCCTATTAGGTTGCCTTTAAAATACTTGTTACTTATGCTGTCCCATCTATAAAAATCTTCATTACTCAGACTTTCTACTTTAAAAGGCGATGGCTCTTGCCTAGCAGTTGAAAATACTGTAAACCATTGCGACGGTGCGTAAACAGTGGTATTTTTTAATCGGTTCTCAATAATAGCATGCACAGTATCGACAGGCATGTAAGTGTGCCCCGTCAACAGAAAGTTAATTTAAATTTTTTCAATGTTTTTGCACTCCTGTAACGATGAATGCAACATTGTCAATACAGTTCTGTTCCGGTTTTGGCCTGGACAACAGTCACAATACAAAAGTAATCGAGCGACGTTTCCTCGTCCGTCCACTGTGTGAATACATTTATGCAATATAGTTGCAATTTCTTTAGCGTCACGCTTACCCTACCATTACTCTCGGTCTAATAATAACAAAATACATTATGTGTGCCATTTTCATCGACACAAAAATTATAAACCGCTAGTTTTCTGCTATAATATAAAAGCATTGATTGTGCAAAAAGTGTGTGATCTAAAAAAAAATCTGGCCTAGAATATACTACTAAAGAAGGTGTTCAACTGTATTTTCAACTGCTAGGCAAGAGCCATCGCCTTTTAAAGTGGAAAGTCTGAGTTATGAAGATTTTTATAGATGGGACAGCATAAGTAACAAGTATTTTAAAGGCAACCTAATAGGAAAAATAAGCAAGATCCGTATTATGACGTTCAAAAAAGATAAGCAAAGCGTCAAATATAAAACATCTATAAGGGCATCTGCGGATATTTTTGATGTCGAAGTTCAATTTAAAACCAAAGTATCTCTTCTACCTTGTTTTAGATCTCAGTTACCCATAGCAAAAGCCAAATATGACGATTTACTCAAATTTTGCACAGACAAAATCATTCCTAATTGTTTTAGACATGAATTTCTGAACATTCCACGTGCAGCGAATGTCAAAGATTGTTTACCGGAATCTGACATTGAAGACTGTGATTGAATAACAAGATCTCATGTTGCAAGTCTTACTAAAGATTTATTTTATGATATTGTACCATTATAAGATATTTTATATGGCTTTATTTTTATATGAAAGGTATTTTTGATTGTGTTTGAAGACTGATAATATCGTAAACATAATAATTATTAAGTGTTATGTGCACAGCAAGTTGCACCAAGCGCCCGAATGTCACCTGTTGTCAAGCCGTCGCGTCGACACGTACGGCGCGATACATTGCGCATGCCCATGCGACGTATTTTAAACTCGCACAGTTCCTTAGCGATTACAAATTATGTTTTGTGACCGAGTAAAAATATCTAAGCTCCAAACTTAACCGTTCGAATGAATCGAGTAAAACTATCTAAGCGACATAATTAATAGAAAAAAAAGCAAGTTAAAATATCTAGGGATAAAAACGAATATTATATTAAACAAGTAAAACGATCTAAGTTTCAATGTTATTAAATTTTATTTCAGGTTAAAATTTATAAATGATATGGTTACAAAATATGTTGTCAAGTCAAAATCTATAACTTTACAAATTACAGTTACTTTTTATGGGTATAATGAACTAAGTGGCTCCAAAGATACATTCCAAAACAAGTAAACCTATCTAAATGCAAGCAAATGAAAAAGTAAATTCATGGAAAACTGACTAAGTAATACCATGCAATTACTAAAATTTCCTAACTTCCGATTGTCCTTGAAACACCCTTTTTTTTGTCGGTTAGTGAGAAAAAACTTCGCGTTTATACGGAAATCACACAATATCTAAGCGACATTAAACTTATCGTAGAACACTAAAACGTAAACTAAACGACGCAGAAAAATCTGACGATTCCAATGATAGTTAAAACTCATTTTTCGTATTTTTGTCGCTTAGTTATGTTTGCCTTTCAAGCGTCGATATACTTAAACAGTATTTATTAGTTTGCAACCAATAGGGAATATGCACCAGACTTCAAAATAAGTCAAAATATTTTTTTTGTAATCTTTATTAATATAGAAATATACCTTAAAAAATATTTTTTAAAGGAGAAGAAGCATCCCAGTCTATCGACCAACAACGACAAGCCATATATCGATAGAAAGGTCTTTTCAGATGCTACAACTTTTTTATGGCACCATTTGATATATGGCTTGTCGTTATTGGTCGATAGGCTTGAGTCCATACATATGAGCCTCGCTATATCTTTATGTCGATATACTTCTTTTCATACAGCGAATTGGGATTTCTTGGCAAAGAAGAAGTTATTGAAAATAAAGAGAGCTTTCGAATGATATATCGCTCGTCGTTATTGGTCAACAGGCTATGAGTCCATATATATATTCTCATCTTTGCGTTACCTTTACGCAGCTATATTTTTTTCCACGC
The DNA here is from genome assembly GCA_023078785.2 of Hyles euphorbiae. Taxonomy (NCBI): domain Eukaryota; kingdom Metazoa; phylum Arthropoda; class Insecta; order Lepidoptera; family Sphingidae; genus Hyles; species Hyles euphorbiae. The sequence continues at coordinate 6,347,307 of CM041052.1, read as the reverse complement.
AGAGATTTGATACTGGCCGCCCTAGAAGAAGTTATTGTATTTTCAAAGACCTTTCTAATGACGCATCGCTTGTTGTTATTGCTGACTAAGGCGAGGCCCTTTCGCGTGATTTTCCTGCAGTCTTTAAGTAGGTATATTTTCAAAATACAGCGATTTCGGTTTTGTTGCCATAGAAAAAGTTGTAGCATCTGAAAAGACCTTCTCATTGAAATATCGCTTGTCGTTATTGGTCGATAGGCTGGAGTACATACATGTTTGCCCCTTCTCCTTTATCAACTCTAAATCGGTAAAATAAATACTTAAAAATGACATTTCAAATTTGCCGCGCATTTTTTCCGAAACGCGATCTATTGCATGAAAAGGAAAGTGACGACAATGGGCACGTTCTTATGAAGTTTTAGCTTGTTGAGTGTATTGTTTTACGTTTGTTTATGAGTTATTTTGTGCTTTCTTTATACTATTAAATAAAATGGATTATTTTGTCACGAAATACAGTTCTGTAGCAATTCATGAAAGAAACATAATCCAAACACTACGTTGTTCATATCGTGCCCTATGACGTCACAGCGAGTTCGCGCGAACATGGCGTTTAAATGCTTCGAAACTGATAGCAGTTTTGATTATTTTTTGTACTTTTTTATTGATATTTTCAAAGACTTATATTTCTTTCCGATAATGTAATAACATACAGAATTGCTTAAAAATTTAAAAAAACGACATGCATATTCCCTATGGTTAATTAACTGCTCTAATTGAAACCAACTTGTATACATTTTGTAATAATCACTTAATTGATCAATAAATTAATAATAATATGTCAATATCACCCCGTATATGTTGTACTCTAGTGTTGGAATAAATAACAATCAAAAATGCAATCAATAAGCTGAATTTTGCAATTTGCGACTGTGATTCGCAAAGCCGATCGGCTCATATTTTTAAACGATCTCATGTAATCTGTGAAGGAGTGAGTTTTATTTTAACAAACTAATTTAAAGAAGAAACCTTATAGTCAATTTTTGCTGTGTTATTTCAGGTGTGAAAAATTGTCAGTTTTATGTTTATAAATACTGTATTAGCAATAGCAGACACATAGAGCTAAAAGATGCAAAAATAGAAAGGTGGTGATGTTAATTTGAAATTGCAATAATTCCCATTACTATGTAGTTAGTATGATTTATGCGCCTTACTCAATACTCAATATCTTTATTGCACATCACATGTTATAAAGATGTTACAATTTTATAAAAAGGTACAATTATATTAAAAAAATGTACTTTAGTAGTGTAGCCTTATTATTATTAATAATAAATAACACCCAATAGTCACACACATAGTCCTGACCCCACACTAAGCTTCAAAAATAAAATAGCAAGGTGGTTATTTACTTTGAAATAGCAATAATTCCCATTACAAATGTACGCGTACTTACTTGCGGTGTAGCGTCAAGTTTGCCACTGCGGCGACCAGCCAGCAGTCGCTGAGCTCTCCTTGTTGCACGTCGAAACGACTGTACCCCTCCACGAACAGCTGCGGGTTGTCGCTTATCTCCTACAATATTATATACATTTTAGATTGGAAACAAGGGCATCGGGTATTTTTAATTTTTGTTGAGTATTTAAGCTACTGGTGGTAAGTCTTTTATATGTAAGAGGCAGCCTAGATAGGTACTGCCAATATCTATTTCTGCCGTCAAATAGCAGTGTAGCTAATAGAGACTTTACATTTATGTCTAAGGATGGCGAGCGCAGTGAAATGGCAAGCATTGCTTTGTAATTAATGATGTTTGGTTTTGCTACTGTCCGTGAGCTGTCGTTTCGCTTACCGTCAGGCGAATGGTATGTTCGTGTCGCCATTCACGGAAAACAAAATGCACATTCATAGTATCGGTAAAGATATCGTTGATCCTGACACAGATACTGCTTATAATTAATTACAGCATTTTAATGGTTTGTCCTAAACATTTCCTATCTTTATCCCGGGCGACAACTTTTTATAAAATAAAAAACTCTCATCACATTTTATATTTTATTCACAGAGACGAAGACAAAAAATATGTTTTATTGGTCTTCAAGTTTATTTCTCTAAGAATTCCGGGCCTGAGTCGTAATTATGTTCATATTTATTGAAAAAAACTATTATTCTCTACATAACTAAGTAGGTTTCATCGAGGGACAAAAGTCTTCACACCGACACTAAGATTGATACTAAACAAGGTATTCTCTTTTGCAAAATAAATTGTCCCTCTGATAAACAAAGATTTCATAATTTAGATATTTATTGGCGTAAATTGGTTAAATTAATTAATTGGTTTAATAATTTATCTGTCGACAGAACACTCTGTAGTTTCATAAAAACTCACCCCAGGTCTCAGCCAAGTGATGGGCCTGTCCAGTTTCTCCTTGTAGTAGAGACTGCGGTCCACGGCGGGGAACTCCGGGTCCTCGAACAGCCGGCCTTCGGACAGGCATCGCGATCGGATGTCCTTGAAGTCGTTCAGTTGGTACGTGGGCGGACCGAAGGACGAGGGACGCGTCTCGCCTAACTGGAAACAAAAAAAAGGTAAATAAGTACGTATAACTTGTACTGGTCAGACCTAGTTACTGCAATAATGAAAATAATAAATAAAACAAACAAACATAGTTCTGACCCCACATTAAGATCGAGTCTTATGCTGTGGGTATCAGAAACTACGAGACTATTTGGTCTCACAAACAGTCAGACCCGAGACAAATATTTTGGGCCATAAAATATTGAGATAGATACGTAGATTGTAGTCTCAGGCTCAACTGCATAGACTAACGTTGACTGTTACTTTGATTTTGATAATTTCATCGCCTAACATTTGCAATCTCAAATAGATTGCAAATGTATGGAATTAAAATTTTCAATACCAAAATTAGTTTTTTTTATACAGTAGGTCCAGGAAACGAGCAAAGAGATCACCTGATGGTGAATAATGACTGCTGTGCCATGAACATCCACAACGCTGGCATTAAAGATACGCTGCCGGCCTATTAAATCGGGAGGTTAACGGGAAGGATGAAAGATAGGAAAAGTTAAGTTGCCATTGCAATTTTAAATGACTATAAAAATAAATAAATAAGAGAACAGTTAGTGTTGCTGAGGGAGTTTCTTGTGCCGTTTTTTTCTTCACAGCTATATAATATAACACGTTTCGATGGGGTGGTAGCAGAAATTAATAATTTAAAAAATCTTGTGTACGACTATTTGAATAAAGAATATTTTGATTTTGATTTTAACGGGTATTGCGCATCCGGCTATCTCACTAACCGAGATGTAAAGGTATCGCTTCACTTCGATCACTTGTGAGACATTGGAACCGCCCGGGACGAGCCTACCCATTCATGCTTGGTCATGTCTGACAACACAATGGTTCTGCCACTTGGCTAAATTGATGAAACAGCACAAACCTGACTTTAAAGTCATGTGTATTGCCAGTCACTTCGCAACGGTGAAATAAAACCTGCGGCACACGGAGGTTTCATGAATTTATATTCTAGTGAAGATCGTCAACCTGCTCTAGGCGAGCATGGTGGATTATGGCCTAATCCCTCATAATCGAAGCCTGGAGGGTCGTTCTTAATTGTGGGTGATTATGGGCTGATAGATGCTAATACTTATCTATTTTTATATAGGCATACAATGCATATGTTGGCAAGTACAGTGCAATTTAAACAGAGTACAGGCGAAAGAGAACTTTCTTTCGGCGGTCATTCTTATGATGAAAGTTTTACTCAAAATCTGGCATAAGTAAATAGATTTAATCCCAAACTTGACACATTTAGACTAACACATCAAAATGACTTACTTACAATGCAAAACGATGCCTAGACACAGATTTGTTTACTAATAATGTGTTTATGTTCCGATAGAAAATCTTGATCGCTGTTACATCAGTGTATCTGTATCTGTATCAGCCCATATACGTCCCACTGCAGGGCACGGGCCTACTCTACAATCGAGAATACGATTGAGAACGGTTAGGCCATATAGTTCACCACGCTGGCCTAGTGCGGGTTGGCGGACTTACATACCATAGAAATTCTTATAAATCGCCATGGTATGCAGGTTTCTTCACGATGTTTTCCTTCACCATTTTAGTGCGTGGTGATTGATTATCAATACACATATGACTCCGAAAAGTCAGAGGTGTGCCCTGGGATTGGAACCTGCGACCACCGTGAACATGTTGGCAGTCGCGTCTAGTCCGTTTACCAACAGGCCACCACGCACTTCGTATTCTTATTTAACACTTCGTATTATTATTTAGGAATTGCCATAGAATTGGCAAATAATAATTAACAAGGAAACGTAGGATATACGCCAAGAAAACTAAACATAGATTTTTGTGACAGTGAATGTCGATCCATAGATTGTTAAAACCTTGACACTAACTACTTTACCGTTACTGATGGTTTGGAATCGAATATATTGCTACCAACATAAAACATTAAAACATTAGATAATTTTTAGTTTTAAAGTTACAATAATATTGTCAAACCACAACGCCTTTCCTGTTCCCGTCCCGTCTCGTCCCCTTTTCCATCTATCCCTGTCCCGCGTCTTTTATCCACTCTCATCATATTAATGTATAGTTAAATTATTAATTACAGGCTCTACGACCTACAGTCAAACCACTTAGGTGGTTTTGTAGGGTATATATGTATGTAAATAGACCTAAGTTCTTGTTGTGTAATAAATAAATAAATAAATAACCATTAATTTAGCTTAACATTTAATGTTCCATATACATATTATTTGCCATTGAATTACTTAATCTGTCACCAAGTTTTTGTAACCCGTTAAACATATAGGACCTATGCCTTATATTAATTTAAATATCTATATGTTTGGTACTTGGCGGCCCGCCTTCAATATGTTATGCATATATTTTGATTTGTTGGCTAGTCAAGTCATTAAGCTAATTAATCAACAAGCACAAGTTCCATGAAATAAATATTATTTTTTTGCTCTGCAGTGGTACTTATTATTTGGTTATTTTTTGGTTTTTAGTGGTTTTTTGTTTTGAAGTCGGTTTTTATTTTTTAATAAAATTTTTTAGTTATTTCTATCTTTTTAGTGTTGATAGGAATTTAAATGAAGAAGATTTGGTCCCCACAAGGAATATGTTCTTTCCGATGATAATGAAATCGCTAAAATTGGCTAAAAGCTGCCGAAGATATTGGAGTATTCACATGTTTATTATTTTTGTCTCCCTCCCCCCCTTCCTTTGCCCCTACCCCCTTTTCCCTCCACCACTGTAGCTTAGCTTTAATCTGAACCCAATGCAAAAAGAACCATTGGAATCCTACTAAGTTTTGAAGAGTTCTATACTCCAGGTCCGAACATGATCATCAGATCTTCATGTTGTGCTCCTGGGATCAACCTGTCAATACGTTCTTTCTAATGAAAAAGAAATCACTAAAATCGGTTAAAAGCTGCCGAAGATATTAGAATTTACGTGTATTTTAATTTTATTACCTAGCCCCCCTCACTCCCACTCCTTTTCCCTCTCTCACTGTAATTTAACTTTTATAATGAACCTAATGCAAAAAGATCCATTGGAATCCTACTTAATTTTAAGGAGTTCCCCTCTCCAGGTCCGAAGATATTCATCAGATTTTCACCAAATTTTTATGGGACCAAATGACAAGCACCAGCTTTCAATCACAGAAAGAATGGTCGAAATCGGTTCACGCAGTACAGAGAAACGAGGTAACAAACATAAAAAAAAAAACAACATACAGTCTAATTGAGAACCCCCTCCTTTTTTTGAAGTCGGTTAAAAAAGCAACATACAGTCGAATTGAGAACCTCCTCCTTTTTTTGAAGTCGGTAAAAAATATAGCCTATGTACTTCAGGATAATTGAACATCCTAAGGGTGATTTTTTTTAATCGGTCGTTTTTTTTTAAGTGGTCCGTTTTTCTCTTTAGGTAATATTATTTAGTACTGCCATAGCGCATTATCACTACGCAGTACGGCTATCCATAATATACCGGGTATATCAAAAGTGCTACCGAAAACGAAGCCGGGTGGCAGTTTTAGTGACTACAAACACAATGTAACTAAAAATTTCGCAAATAAACGCGGCAATTTTTTTTTAAGTATCATCGAGTTTGGTTGGTAAATCCATGGTGTTTGCTATAATAATAATTTAGAACCTTGCGTACCATAATGCCTTTAAAATAAATGGGTCTACACTATTATTAGAAAAAACTATGTTTTTACTACCCTAATACGACGATAAAAAAAAAATTAAAAAAAAATCGTCACAATTTTTGCACAAAATTTAGTTGCATTGTGTCTGAAGTCACTAAAATTACCACCCAGCTTCGTTTTCGGTAGCAGTCTTGATATACCCTGTAGGTAACATACTTAGCAATTCCCCTTCATCATAAACATTCTTTCCAGATGACTCAGTTAAGGACACCGACGAAGCCACCCTATCAAATATTGTGTTTCGTGTTCTTCAAATTCTGACGATAAACCAGATGGTACTATTGATTGTAAAAACATTCCAGGCAGATCTTTCAAAATTATACTTAAAAAAACACCAATGAAATAACCGATTTTGAATATTTTTCTCAGAAAATAAATATATTTTTTACCATAACTATGTATTTTATTTAACTTATCACATAGCCTTAAACATAATTTCAACATATACAATGTGATAGTTCCATGTGTTACAAGTATTCTGTATCAGCCCATATACGTCCCACTGCAGGGCACGGGCCTCCTCTACAATCGAGAGTACGATTGAGAGTGGTTAGGCCATATAGTCCACCACGCTGGCCTAGTGCGGGTTGGCAGACTTACATACCATAGAAATTTTATAAATCGCTATGGTATTCAGGTTTCCTCACGATGTTTTCCTTCACCGTTTTAGAGCGTGGTGATTGACTATCAATACACACATGACTCCGAAAAGTCAGAGGTGTGCCCTGGGATTCGAACCCGCGACCACCATGAACATGTTGGCAGTCGCGTCTAGTCCGTTTACCAACAGGCCACCACGCACTTACAAGTATTATATCACTGATTTTCATAAAAAATGTGATATATGTACCTTTTTTTACCGAAAGTCCAAATTTATGCCTATTTTTAGAAAGCCCATTAGTTAACGCGTTGAAATTATTGTAAACCCACACCATAAAAATTAATATTTTAGATTTTATATTTTTTTTAATGTTAAAAAGTCTGTTCCTGTAAAGTTGGGGTTTTTGAAATGTCACGTTGTTAAAGCGATGTGTGTTTATTAAAAATAAAAAATAACAAGTTCTCACAGTTGTCATTTAGTGAAAAGATTCAAATTGTGTCTCAAGGTAGGTGTGTACCTGAATTACAACAATTAAACCAACAAAAAGGGAATGTAACTCGGAAGTTTCATGTTAAAAGTTATGAAACGTATAACTGGCTGTGTGGTTGTGTACACACGATTAAATTATATTGTTTTCCTTGCATATTATTTAGTAATTCTAGTACAGTGATTTGATCTCGAGCGTTGCATCTGTGATGATCGATCGCGTTAAAGTCGAAATTAAACAGTTCGATTTTGTCGCCGTCATGGTAGATGAGATTCGTGATGTTAGCGGCCGTGAACAATTAGTATTCGTTTTGATATATTTTCGTGATTCTGAAGAAGTAGATCGATTTATCAAATATGTTGATGTCAGCGCGGATCGGACCGCTGTAACCTTGAGTTCTATAATTTTGGAAATTTTAGAAGAGTTCGATTGTGTATACAAATTAGCTGCACAAACTTACGACGGGGCAGCAGTTTTATCCTCACAAATTAATGGCGTGCAGGCTTTGGTGAGACAAAAACGTCCACAAGCTATATACGTTTGGTGTTCAGCACATATATTAAATTTAGTTTTATCGAAATCGTTCGAACGAGTTGCTGAAACAAAACGCTTTTTTAGTATTATAAAATCAATCGCGGCTTTTTTTCACACCAGTACAAAGCGAATGGCCCATTACAACAACTTCGCCGATATGAAAAAGCTACCTCGTGTCGCGGAAACAAGGTGGACATATCACTCGCGCACGGTTAATGTTATTAATAATGCGTCCACCCACCTCCTAGAATTGATTGAAAATATGAACGAAAATACACAAGACTGGGATGGTGAAACACTGACACAAGTCAGTTCATTTTTATTATTTATTATGAAAGAATTTGAATTGAATTTTCTTTTAAAATCTTTCGCAGATTTTTGCAGAAACAGATATTCTGTACGATATTTTGCAAAAAAAAACTAGTGACATCGCGTATTGTGTAACAAAAATAAAAGAGTTAGAGTAATTTTTAGAACGTTTCAGAGAGAATTCGAGATCTATTATGATGCCGCCGTTCACATTACCGGACCACCTAAAAGAAAGCGCAATGTCGATGATGTAAAAATAATTCATAATGTAGTCAGTGAATTAAGAAATCGTTATAAAACATTAAAGATTTAAAGTTTATTGAGCTACTTTCTTGTGAGAATTTTAAAAAATATAGTGAACTGTACTGTATCAGCCCATATACGTCCCACTGCAGGGCACGGGCCTACTCTACAATCGAGAATACGATTGAGAGTGGTTAGGCCATATAGTCCACCACGCTGGCCTAGTGCGGGTTGGCATATAGTGAACGTTTCTCTGAAAATGAAATCAGAGAGTTCACCAATAATTATCAGGCAAAATTTAATTTTGATAAATTGAAAAATGAATTGCGCTGTTTGCAATTTGCAAATAGTTCATTGTATATTTATACTCCATCGGTTTAGGTACTTACTAAATGTAAAAAAACCAGAACACGTGACGCATGGTTATTCAAAATTTTATTGCAATGTCCAATTTACGAATATTTTCTTAGTCAACCAAGTTACAAGTATTAACAACAATTAACAGCAGCTTATAACAAATAATAACTAAAACAGAGTAAAGGACAACGATGAACACTTCCAAACACTTCACCACTTCACGAAAACAGTAAGTACATTAACGCAATGAATAATAATTGGCTGCTATAGATAACATATGATGATGCTTAGTTATCCGACCTAACGCATTATCTTTCATTTAAATGGTCGCATTACGGTAAAGCCGTACTTCTAGATTTTGTAGCATAATATTTCTTGTAACTTTTATGAAAATGTTTTGGATGCCTGACTGTTTGGGTCTTTTTTATAGACACATTGCATTATGTAAAATAAGATAATTTAATTTAGATAATTTAATCATGATCTTACATAATTTAGTTGTTTCCAAGCTCACACATTTATAATTATAATCGTTATAATAAATTTGAACATGCAATGTAGTTTTATGTAGTGGCTGTGACTATGCTAAACATCTATAAAAGAAAAAGTTTTTGTGCCGAGTACTCCGCCGCATACCCAGTATCATAATCCTGTGCACGCCGCTGCGATCTTTAACTTTTAAGCGAGAAGAAGTGAATATTTGCGATCAGCTGTGTATTGTTTATAATCAATATCAAACAGAAGGCTGTTTGTAAACATATCCTTTTGCTTTGAATTATTAAATATTCAATGGTTTTTGCGCGAATTTTCATGCCCGGATAAGTTTGTTTATGTTATAATTATTTGACAGCCTCCGTGGCGCAGTTGGTTAGACGCCACCTGTGAAACGAGAAGCCGCGGGTTCGATCCCCGCACCGAGAGAAATGTTTGTGCGGCCCACAAATATTTCTTCCGGGTCTGGGTGTTTGTGAGACCGAGAAGTCTCTCGTTCCTGATACCCATGACACAAGACTCGACCTTAGTGTGGGGTCTATGTACGTGACTGTTGTGTGTTATTATTATTATAGTAAAGTGTAAACAATGGATATAAGATGTTTGTTTTGATGATCTTTCAATGATATTAGTAAATTAGCTCAAATAAAATTTCATATTTATGAGTTTATTAGTACCTTTCTCAATATTGTTCTTGGACCACTTTGGTTTTATAAAACTTTTTATACTTTAACCAATGGCGAACAATAAACAAAACCTTCAATTTGATACAGTCTACAGATCAATTTTGTTGCAGAATTCTAAGATATTTATGCGAAAGAAAGATTCTTCATTGACCTTGTGAACAACAATTAAACTTTACAGCACTTGTAAACAACGAAAAAAAAAAGAGTCAGAATGAAATCGCTTCCTTTGCCTAGAAAGAAAATTAAAAAACTCACCATCGCAGTCACATTGACGGAAGTGCATGCCTCCTCAACAACTTCTTCCACAGCACCATTCTCATACTCCTCCACGGGCAAAGCGGGATACAGCCTCATATTCGTCATAAACGTAGTAACGGCCTCCGAAGGCAGTTTAGGGTTAAGGCTCCCATTTCCAAGCAACGGTTCAGAACTTCCTTCACCATGTTCTTTATTCAAAAATCCTTTGACAGCCGAGGCGGCGTTGGCGGTCCGATGCCAACCCCAGCCACTGGCTTTAAAATTCTTGGGGTTACTAAACATTGTCACTCGCGACGGGCTCGGAATAAACGTGCGCTGCTAAGAGTGGCCGGGCAACGAACGGTCTGTAATCTGCAACAGATTCACGTGTCTGTGAAGTCTTGTTTTCCAAGAAGGTTTTACTAGGAATTGTGGTGTTTTTGTTTACATGAGTTTTGATGCGGAATAGCCTTGCGACTGTTTTCGTGCTAAGGATTTTGCACCTTATATAAATGTCGTCTGGCAGTCTCGCCGAATATTCGAACTTCGTGTCGGAGTATAGAGTGACCCCCTAGAATCAAGATCAACCGCGACTTCTTTCAAGTTTCAACCCAATAGGTACAACATTATGCTGAGTGGTCACCTAAGGGTCACTGCGATGCGACCTATTTAAATATATATTTTTTAGGATCAAAAGTCGGATTTACATAAAAAAAATAACAAACAAGCAACACAAAATATAATAATTTATTTTTAAGTTTTAATTTCAATCAGAATTTATCCGTAACAAATAATAACTCATTATCAGTAATCGTAATTGACAAACAGCCGTTAATGACACAAAAATAATATATCACAAACGCAAGTGAACTCTATAAAAAATAAATCACTGAAACCGGTTAAAAGCTGCCGAATCTAATATCTTCAATTTTTATCACCTACCCCCACTCACCCCCACCCCTTTTTCCCTCTCTGACTGTAAGTTAACTTTAATAATGAACCAAATGCAAAAAGAACCATTGGAATCCTACTTAATTTTAAGGAGTTCCCCTCTCTAGGTCCGAAGATATTCATCAGATTTTCACCATATTTTTATGGGACCAAATGACAAGCATCAGCTTTCAATCCAATAAAGAATGGTCGAAATCGGTTCACACAGTACAGAGAAACGAGGTAACATACATAAAAAAAAAACAAACAAAAAGTCGAATTGAGAACCTCCTCCTTTTTTTGAAGTCGGTTAAAAAATAAAAGACTTACTGCAAATAGCGTCGACACCTCACGACAACCTTTCCGAATGAAAGCCAACCAGCACATACCTTGATGGGCGAACTGAACCCTCTTTTATAATACTCTTGAGATGACGTCACTAAAAACATGAAACAATCCCTAATTATCCTTATAATATATATTTTTCCCTTTTATTTTTTCTATGAAAATGTATGTTTTGCGAGTGTGTGCATCGTATTGTGTGGTCAATAAATGTGTTTTCTTTCTTTCTCTTCTTCTTTCTTTCTTTCTTTCTTTGTTTATTTCTTTCTTACAACAAAAAACGCAGTATCCCTAAACCTACGTCACGAAATAGCTCCACTATTGCGTTTCGTTCGATGCCGGAGATTACTCCTAAAACCATGTTTGTTATTGTGAATACTTTCATCATCATCATCATCATCATGAGCCCGTTGCAGTCCACTTCTGGACATAGGCCTCTCCCAAGGTACACCACAGAGCCCGGTCTGTAGCTACTTTAACTGTACCTAATTTCGTTTTTAGGTGCTGTGACGTCACTTTGCCGTGCCGATGTATAACTATTTGAGTTAATACAGTTAATCCTGAAAGTGACTCATTTGCGTGAATAATTGGGATTTACACCGTATGCACGTTTGATATACAGCCAAATCAAAATATTGGGTGACAAATTACTTAATATAATCAAGGTATAAATCAGTCATTATCATCATTTTCAACTTCAAGAAGTACACTGTTGAACGTCGGCTCCCCAAAAAATTCTACATGACCTGTTGGAAGCGGCTAGCATTCAGCAACTTCCTACAACATTTATTAGATAACAATGAACTTTTTAAAAAACCAATTAATGACGAGGCGAGCATGCCATTCTCTTGATGGTAAGCGATACGACCGCTCATGGACAGGTGAAAAAATCAAATAACGCCATGAATTACAAAGCAATGCTACTGTGTTCGACATCCTGACTCCTGAGACATAAGATGTTAAGCCTCCCATGTTTCACAGCACTTCTATGTCTAGTTGCTTTGGCTTTGGCTTTTGGCTAAGTCCCATGTCAATAGACACAATTATGCCGGCCTGCTAAGATGCCTCTTCACACTACGGTGGAAGGACCCAGGATTATAGGAAGGAGGGAACACGTGAGACGGCAAACAATTCCACAGCCTGACGGTGCGGCACAAAAAGAATTTGAGAACCGTTTGGTTCGCGCCGGGATGGTGTGGACCGTCAAGCCATGGCTTCGCAAGCCAGCACGCTTGGTTCTGGTTAGGAATGGAGAGGAAGGGATCAAGTTGAACAATTCTTCAGAGCACTCACCGTGATACAAGCGGTAGAATACGCTTAGAGAGGCGACATCCCTCCGGAGTTGTAGCGACTCTAAGTTGCTCGTAACGTCTGCATCATTCACAATGCGGATGGCCCGCCGCTGCAATCCATCCAGAGGTGCAAGTAGTACTCCATACCCGGCCGGACCTGCGCTTTATATAAGCGACAAAGCTGACCGGGCGTGAAAAAGCTGACGCACCCTGTTCAGGACTCCAACCCTGCGTGATGTGGCAGTTATTACGCCCTCGATGTGATTCCTTGGATTGAGATCACAGCGGATATCCACACCAAGGATACTTAGGTCATTCCGCATTGAGAGGGGAACACCCTGAAGAACGGGGAGGGGAGAGAACGAGACTCCAGTAGTTGATAACAGTATTGGGACAGTTTTGGTGTTATTGACTTTCCATTGAGTCTTAATCTCAATGGCTAAGTCGGTGTACTTGGATATCTTTTCAGTGAAGGTGCTATTTAGGTTATGAGTGCTACAAACTGCAATATCTACTATTTATACGGTCTTGGTATCTTTATCTAACACTGTAATATCCGGTCTGTTATTATGTATCGTTTTATCTGTCACTATTGTTCTGTCCCAATAAATCTTGCATTTGTTATTTTCTAAAACTGACTGTGGTTCGTACTTGTAATACGGTAGTTTTTGAGGGATTAATTTATATTTGTAAGCCGGGTTTTGATGTATTATTGCAGCTACTTGATCGTGGCGGTGTTTATAATCACTTTGGGCTATGGATTTACATGCTCCAGTTATGTGCTGTATAGTTTCTGGGCTACTGTGGCAGTGTCGGCATAAATTAATAGTATTTGGTCTACGGATGATGTGGTTTTGATATTTTTTGTGTCTATTATTTGGTCCTGAATTGCAAGCATGAAACCCACTGTCTCTGGGAAGAGATCGCCTCGCCTCAGCCATGTTCGACGCTGACATATCGACATGTGGTTGCTGGAGGTCGTGGCGATGTCTCCCGTGTAGAGATTTCTGGGCCCATGCTGCGATTTTCTCTTTATTATCTGTAATGTCTTCGTTAGTTTGGGTATTTCTGTCATGCATATTTAATAGTGTGAATTGTTTATCAGCTTCTACTATGCTTTAATGTAATTAAGATTCTATTGCCCGTTTTTGGAAAAAAGTTCGAAGTGTGGATATTTGTTTATTATGTAGGTTACCTAGAGTTAGGCGCTGCGTGCATGATCGTGGATGGTGTTTGCGATACTTTGTCATCGTCGTATTAATGACGCGTTTTTAATTCCGTCTGGGACCAACTTGTAATGCCAAAAGAGTACGTTAAGGTAGGGATTGCATAGGAGTTTATGGCTTTAATAATATTCCTTGAGTTGAGTTGCGTTTTTAGTATTGATCCAAGCCTATGTCTAAATTTGCAAGTTAAAGCCATTTTTGTATCTTTCTGGCGAATTTGTCTGTCTTGTTGAAAGCCAAGGTATTTATAAGTTTTTATTATTATTATTATTTATTTTTAAATATCCTATTTCTCGGTTCAATTAATCGGCATAACAACACAATCAAGGGCCTAGGCCAAATGATTGTGGGGTTGAGACAACACTCCATTGGGATTAACTTCGGGTGATAATTCTGATTGCAAAAACTTTCGGACTATTCTACAGGTATTCAAGATGACTGCTTTTTGTATTTGGATAAAAGTTTGCTGTGATAAATCTAATAAATCTAAAGACTGGGACAACTTTTGGGATTACTCCCGTAGTAGAGACTACTATTGGGACATTGGACACCTTTTTTAACTTCCACATTCGTGCTATTTTCTCTTTTAGGTCAATATATTTTGTAAGTTTTTCATATATTGTAGCTTGCAAATTGTGAGTATTAGGTATAGCAATATCTATTATAGTAGCAGTATTATTTATTTTATCAATTAAAGTGATATCAGGTCTATTAAAATGAACTGTCTTATCAGATAAAATGGCTCGGTCGAAATAAAGTTTGTAATTGGTGTTTTCTAGGACTGTTTCTGGAGTGTATTTGTAATATGGTATAGGCTTAATGGGGTGAACTATTAACTTATATTTTGTAGCTAGTTTTTGATGAATAATGTTTACGACCTGGTCATGTCTGTTTTTATAATCAGTTTGGGCTCTTGTTTTACAGGCGCCTGTAATACGCCTTAATTTCATTATGTGTTTTTTATAGTTGCGTGTCTCAATGACCTGATCTTGAATACCTATCATGAACCCCTCAGTTTCCGGGAAGAGTTCACCTCGTCTGAGCCATTCGTTCGATGCCTTTTTATCGACGTATGGCTGGCTCAGATCGTGGTAGTGTCTGCCATGCAGAGACTTTAGGGCCCATTGATTTATAACGGACTGTTGATCAATTAGAGTTTCATTTTTTTGTTGGGTTAGATTTTGCAAGTTTAAGGGAGTAAGTGTTCTGTCTGTCTTATTAATAACGCAATGTAGGGAAGAGGTTTCTGCTCTATTGTGGAAATAATTTCGAAGTGTTGTTATTTGTTTGTTATGTAAATTTTTAATATCAATTATCCCTCTCCCACCTTCAGTTCTTGGTAAATTCTGTAGTTTGATGGCAGCTCTTGGATGGTGTTTTCAGTGTTTTGACATGGTGGTATTAATAATTCTTTGTAAGTTGAGTCCAGTTTCCTTGTTGTAAGTTGTCCTTTTTCGTCCAGTTTATAATGCCGAAAGAGTAAGTAAGAATAGGTACAGCGTACGTATTGATTGCTTTAGTAGTATTTTTGGCATTTAATTGTGTTTTCAATATTGAATTTAGGCTATGTTTAAATTTTTGGGTTATTTGAGCTTTTATTTCTTTGTGGTGAATTAATTTCGACTGCTGGTATCCTAGATATTTATATGAGTCTCCCTCACATAGTGTTACTTAAGAATGTAATTGTTAAGGGATGGATTTTGTAAATATTTAAGACTTTTACTAGCCATGAATGTGGTACGGAGTCATAAGCTTTTTTATAATCAATATATACGCTAAACATATCCCGCTTTCTCTGTTGAACCTGTTTCAAAATTGTCGCGTCAATAGCAAGCTGTTCTTTACAGCCCTGGGTAAACTTCCAACATCCCTTCTGCTGTTCAGTGAGGATATTATTGGCTTCCATATATTGATAAATAAGGTATGATATACATGCAGTTGTAAGCTTATAAATTGTTTGTAGACAAGTAATAGGTCTGTATTTAGCTGGATTATTTAAGTCATCTAGATCTTTAGGGAGCATATACGTGACACCAGAAGTGATGTAGGAGGGCATAGCATCAGGGTTTTTAGTAAAATTATTTACATGATTGTATAAAAATGGATCTGTATATGTAAGTTTCTTATACCAAAAATTTTGCAGTGATTAAATGGAAATAATAAATTAACATTTTAAATAATGCATTCATCAAACTCCTACAATTTAGAAAGGAAAATAAGTACCAACAAGTATTGCACATAATATATCCTCACTAAAAAAATAAGACGTATTGTTTTATTCACCGCGCAGTGTAAATGTAATTCTGCAAAAATTACCACAACTTAATAATACTTGCACAAAGTTTGTTGACATCACGTGTTGCGTTCACTGTTTTCAGTCATTCAGAAACAACAATGATATCTTTCACTAGGTACGACAAAAGCACCAGAAACCCCAATAAACCTACATCAAGTGAAAACTTTACTGTTGCGTTTCGTTTAGTGACTGAGATTACTCTTAAAGCCATGTCTTGACTTTTTTATTGCAATTATTGGCGGGACTAGCATGTCGTTCGCCTGATGGTAAACGATACGACTGCTCATGAACAGTAACGAAATCAATCAACACCCTGAATCACAAAGTAATGCTTGACATTCCACTGCGCTCGCCATCCTGAGACATAAGATGTTAAATCTGAAATGTCCAGTAGTTACTCTGGCTACACCGTTTTTCATTCCGAAATACAACAGTGCATTTAAACTGCTGTTTGTCGGGAGAAATAGACACTGCGGTGGCACCCACCCTGGCAGCCTCTCACATATGACAGACCTATCACCAGTAGATACTTTTGTTAAGATTAGTATTACTGCACAATATTGCGTTTTTAGGTTCTGTGACGTCATTCTGCCGTATCTGTATCAGCCCATATACGTCCCACTGCAGGGCACAGGCCTACTCTACAATCGAGAATACGATGAGTGAGTGAGTCTCATGTTTTTTTCATTCTGCCGTACCGATGTATAATTACTATATGAGTTAATACAGTTACACCTGAAAGCGACTCATTCGCGTAAGTCATTGGGATTTACACCATGTGTACGTTTGCTATACGGCGAATTCAAAATTTTGGGTGACGAATTAACGAATGAATTCATATAATCAAGTTATAAATAAGTCATTATCATCATTTTCAGCTACAGGATGTACACTGCTGAACATCGCGGAATCACTGGAAGCGGCTAGCATTCAGCGACTTTCTACAACTTTTATTACACAACATTGCAATTTGTTAGAATACCAATTAATGACGAGGCGAGCATGCCATTCACATGATGTTAAGCGATACGACCGCTGATGGACAGTAGCAAAACCAAACACCATGAATTACAAAGCAATGCTTGGCATTCCACTGTGTTCGACTTCCTGACTCGTGACACGTAAGATGTTACGTCTCATGTTTCGCAGCAGTTCTATGTCCAGTTGCTTTGGCTACATAGCCAGCCTTCCGCCCTATCGCTCGGCCAAGTTTTTCACGGTATACATCCACTGCTACTTCAACTTGCTAATTTACTAAGCTATGCTGGTAGCTTTTGTCCTTTCGCACACTTCCTTCATTCTGATTGGAGCTCTGAGGCATATACAAAGCATAACTTACAGATTATAAGATCGTTGAATGGCTTTGAGTTTCCTTACAAGATTTCGAGTACAAGTTTCATCGCGGTATATCGGGAACAAAAGAAAAAAATAAAGTTTCAGTGCCTCGGTAATTATACTTTTAATATAGTCGAGTTAGTGATGCGTAATCGCTCGACATAAATTTTATTGTCAGCCACTCCTGTTTCACAAACAACCTAGTTTAAATGCTTTACGCTAGTGGCATACCATAAAGCTATTTTCAGAACGTTTTCATGTTTTAGGAAATCTGGTTTACCAAAAAACCTAATGATTATATCACAGAATGTTTATTATATCCTGTAGAATATATTTCAGACTGCCTCAGTGGCGCAGTTATGGCTCTGTGGTCTCGGGTTCGAATCCCGGGTCGGGCAGTGATATTGGATTCTTCTATTCATTACCAGCCCGGAGCCAGGCATTGGTGCCGTTATGGAAATAGGCTCGCTCCTATCACATCATGGGACGGAACAAGCAAGGCGATACTTGGGTTTGCAAGTAGCACCTCTGCCTACCCCTACTGAGAAAAAGGCGTGAGTATATTTATGTATGTATATAAAATAAGTAAAGATGCCAATTAACAGGATTTCTACGCAATTGTCTAATTATTACAAAAACCAAACCATATTATGCTTTTGGCTTTTGCCCTGATACTAAACTTGTCAGAACACGCGAAACAATTTACTGAGTGCCAATTAATGATGATTTTCCTTTAGCGTTATAGTGCGTGGTGATCAACTCTCAATACACTTATAACTCCGCAAAGTCAGAAGAGTGCCCTGGGATTCGAATTGAATGGTATTGGTTTCATGTCCAATCCAAACAGAGATAATACAAAATCAATAGTGCAAGTGGCGGTCTTATCGCTCAATATGTTGGTATCCTGATTATACGTGCGTGACTGTCGTATGAACAGCCACCAACTATAGCGTTTTGACTTTTTATTTACAATAGGTCAACGGTTTTTAACCTTTTACACATTGGTTGATTGACTGGTTTGGTTGTATTTTACCGAAATGTTAATAAATGAAAGGTTTATCTATATATCCATCAATAAAACATGCATAAATTATTTTAAAGATGGCCTTACGATGGCTTCACGATCAGTTGGGATGCTTCCAGGGACTGCCAGTTAAGAACCACTGATTTAGGTGATATAAACTTACTTACTGACTGTAAACAATGTATGTACATTCTGTTTCGGAAATAAATTATTATTATTATCTATTTATTTATTTGTTAATCTCGGCTCTAGAGCCGGTGTCGCGGGCACAGACGGGCCTAAGCCAAGTCTGGGCCAACATTGGAGACGTGAGTATAACTGACAAAAGGTATATCTTGATCTGCTTGAAGGAATTTTCTTACAATTCGGCACGTGTTTAAGATCACAGCTTTTTGGAGGGCTATTAAGGGAAATTTTGCTAGACTGAGGTTCTGTAAAGAGTTATGGAGCTGTACAGGAATGACGCCGGTGGTTGATAACACTATTGGTACAATGGTTGCTTTTTGAAGACGCTACATTCGGCAAACTTCATCCTTCAGTTCAATGTGTTCGGGATTGTGATATCTATGATGTGAGCGGATTTTTGTGTTTTGTCTATAAGTATGATGTCATTTCCCTACGAGATCGAATCAGAAATGAGGAGATCCGTAGGAGAACTAAAATAACCGACATAGCCCACCGGATTAGCAAGTTGAAGTGGCAATGGGCCGGGCACATAGCGCGGAGATCTGATGACCGATGGGGTCGGAAAGTACTCGAATGGAGGCCGCGTACCGGAAAGCGCAGCGTAGGACGTCCACCAACAAGATGGTCCGACGACCTGGTAAAGGTCGCGGGACGTCGCTGGACACAGGCTGCCTCCAACAGGTCTCTGTGGAAATCATTGGGGGAGGCCTATGTTCAGCAGTGGACTTCCTTTGGCTGATGGATGGATGGATGGATGGATGATGTCAGGTCTATTGTAGTGAATGGTTCGGTCGGTGAGTATGGCACGGTCAAAGTACAGTTTATGCGTTGAGTTTTCTAATATGGTTTCAGGAGAATATTTGTAATAAGGTTTTGTAGCTGCTATGAGGTGGTATTTAATTGCTAATTTCTGGTGGATTATTTGAGCGACCTGGTCAGTGTTTGAGCGACCTGGTCATTTGAGCGACCTGGTCATTTGAGCGACATTATAATTATAAACATAAGACATTATTATATTGGTAGGAACATAAAGTAGCAAACGAAGTCATGTCAATCACGTCCATGTTGTAGTAGGCGTAGCGGGCAACTGGCGGTAGAATAGTAGGTGAGGGATCTTTGTAAGAGATTTTATGGTGTGTGAAATCCGAAATAGGCCATTGATTAAGGTTTCTTTGCATAGGACCGGTACACGAGCCAAAGTAAGTAATAACTGCCGCCCATAAACATCTACGAAGGCGACGCTTGGATCACAGATGGGGTGCCGGCCCATCAAGTCGGGATGCGGCAAGGAAAAAGGATGAGTCGAGGAAAGGGGCATTCGGCATCCGGCAATCTCACTAACCGGACGAAATGTGAAGCCAAGCTGTCGCTTCACGTCCAATACTGTGAGACAGTAGTACCTTTTGTGGATATTTTACTGTGTATATTGATAGTTAATCACCACGCACTATAACAGTGAAGGAAAATATTATGCTTCGTAACAACTCACCTCTAAAGACTTTTGGCGGTCAAGTAGTGTAACAAAAGTTAAATAATTAGAGTATCGACTGTAACGTTTCCACCTTCGATGAAACTTAAATTTTTCTTTAACTACTTTGATTAAAGCTGAGGAGTACTAAATCGGATAATCACCGTCGTTACGTAATAATCTAGTCGGAACATGTTCGCTAATTATTTAGTTAAGAATTTTATAAAAATTAGAAACAGCAGATTCGATGCTAGCACTTCGAAGTGACTCCTGCCAGAGCCTGGGGCCCTACTATATAAATCCGAAACGAAGTTCGAAACTTCGTGACGTTTTTCGTTTCGAAACCTAGGGCCCTACTATATTCATCCGAAACGAAGTTCGAAACTTCGGATGATCGAAGTTTATATACGATACGAATGTACCTACATATACTTATGGTCGTTATTGACTTATGGTCGTAACCATAGACTTATAGTTTCGATGTACGTTATACAAATTCGAACTTTTACAGAATAGATACATTCGTATCGTATAAAAAACTTCGATCGTCCGAAGTTTCGAACTTCGTTTCGGATGAATATAGTAGGGCCCCTACTCTGTAACACGAAGTTCGAATCTTCGGATCGAAGAATGAATTATTCCAATATATCGGCAATACGAACATTTGCAGAGTAGGTACATACGTATTGTCACAAACTTCGTTCGTCCGAAGTTTCGAACTTCGTTTCGGATGAATATAGTAGGGCCCCTACTCTGTAACACGAAGTTCGAATCTTCGGATCGAAGAATGAATTATTCCAATATATCGGCAATACGAACATTTGCAGAGTAGGTACATACGTATTGTCACAAACTTCGTTCGTCCGAAGTTTCGAACTTCGTTTCGGATGAATATAGTAAATAAAAATGTAAATGTTCGGATAGCCGATATAAATAATAAATAAATAACACCCAACAGTCACATACATAGTCCTGACCCCACACTAAGATCGAGTCTTGTGTCGTGGGTATCAGGAACTACGAGAGACTTTTCGGTCTCACAAACACCCAGACCCGGAAGAAATATTTGTGGGCCGCACAAACATTTCTCTCGGTGCGGGGATCGAACCCGCGGCCTCTCGTTTCACAGGCGGCGCCTAACCAACTGCGCCACGGAGGCTGTCAATATATTCGAATCATTCATTCTTCGATCCGAAAATTCGAACTTCGTGTTACAGAGTAGGGGCCCTACTATATTCATCCGAAACGAAGTTCGAAACTTCGTTTCGAGGTTTCGAAACGAAAATCGTCACGAAGATTCGAACTTCGGATTTATATAGTAGGGCCCCTCAGTTTTTTCAACATAGTCGCATTTATGAAATAATTTGACCAAACGAGGCGGAGAAGGAAGAGTCACAAAATCCAAGTCAGGTTTAATAATATCAAGGGACGGGTGATGCTCGTCTTCACTAACTAAAGGTTTGGAGGAACGGAATACTTTACATTCGCAATTTGCTATAACTAAATCCAAAAATCTGGCGTTGACATTAAAAATTTAATTAAATTGATTAATATTATTAAAAGTAATAAAATTGTGTAAAGACATTAAAAGTGAATCATTATTACATTCAAAAACATCTACACTAATATTATAAAGAGGAAAACTTTGTTTGTTTATTTGTTTGTTTGGTTGTAATGAATAGGCTCAAAAACTACTGGACTGATTTTAAAAATTCTTTCACCATTCGAAAGCTACATTATCCACGAGTAACATAGACTATATTTTATTTTGGAAAAAAATAGGGTTCCGTAAGATATTTGGATTTTTCGGACACAAACTGAAAAAAATCAACCAAAGAAGTTACTTATTTTGCGTACGCTGCCTAAACTACAAAAGATAGAACCATCAAATGTTATAATTAATTGTAGATCTTATAAATATCTACAAAAAAGTCCGCGACACACTATACCTATCTACATATGTCGAGTGAGGCACACCAACCACATTTTTATTTAAAAATCTTGAATTTTTTTTTGGACTTCATTTAAACGCGTTTATTTTACTCATGCTATTAATCCTTATCAAAATAAATTATTTCATCAATAAGTACAGTTTATGTTGATAATATTTGGTCTTTGAATGATTAAAATTGGACGTTTGGTTTTGAAGTTGTGGTGAAATTAAAATATTACGATTTCTGCTGCACAAAAATTTCAAAAGGCAATCTTTATATGTACATGTATATGGAGAGACGGGATATAATAGAGTGGAAGGTACGGGAGAAGGCTGGGATAGCTGACAGATTTGATAGGACGAAATATAAATGCACGTTATAAGACGGGATGAATAATAAAGAGAAAGGACGGGATGGATTGGGAAGAGACTGAACAGACGGATGAGACGGGATTGAGCCGGACAGTAGGACAGCTACGTCAAGTTTAGGTATACAAGAGTTTATACGAAAAATAACATGTATTAGGTGTGGAGTGGAATCAAAAAATATATGCACCCAGACGAAGCTGGGCCGGGCCGCTAGTTATTCATATAATTGTTGTGATTTAATAACCTAGATGCATTTTTAATGTTAAAATCACCCACAATAACTATATCCTCATCAGGATAACGGAGCATTGATTCAGAGACACATTCATAAAAATTAAGAAGGTCATTGACTTGCGATGAGCATTGAGGGAAATAGCAGCAGTAAAGATGGAATCGTTTAACTAAATTACATTTTCTAATAGAAAAACACAGTGAAATAATATCAGCGGAGTGGTCTTTGCACGAAGAGGTGATGGTCACCTTCGTAACGACCAATTCTTTCTTCACTGCTATCAGCACACCGCCCCCCTAAGAATCGTTTCTTGTATTATAGTCCCGATCACATCGATACACAACAAAAGATTCACTAAATAGTTCCGAATTAAAAATACTGGGACTTAACCAAGTTTCACTCAGGCATAATATTATATCATAATCAACTGATTATACATTTCGATAGAACAAATTGGTTTTAGTACGTAGTCCTCGAACGTTTTAGTAAAATAGAGAAATATTAGCCATTAAATAATAAATTGAAAACAATAATTCTTATAACAAAGAATTCTAAAGAAACCTCCATAGAATATTATATAATTTGATGCGATTATATTGCCACGTAAGGACGACCACAGCTCAGAATCTAAATCAACACTTCCAAATCCGCACGAATAATATAAATTGTACCTCAAAGTTATGTGTAAATAAATACAATTACAAAAAAATCCAACATCAGACATATTCGTAAAAACATAAAAAAATACTTCGCAAAAAGTATAATTCAGTTTCATGACTTTAAACAGTGAATCTCCAAAAAGACATATTACGATCAAATTACAAATATAGGTATACAATAAATTGTCGATATAAAAGGAGAATAACACATAATACATTTTTTTAAATCATCTTGGCATGAAAAATGCAGTACTGGGCTATTATCTGATTTACACACCATGATACTACAATTCCTTACCCATACATATTTGTACAATTTCTCAGAAGCTGTTTTTTTGGTATTATATAAAAGTAATTTATTCGCCCTAGTCAAATGATCATTAAAATACAATTACTGTGATTGATCACGGGTGTATTCTATATCCGAGACACGAAATTGTTTTATTGCACGCAGCTTTGCCAAAAAGTCATCCTTCTTATATCTCGAGGTGAACCTTACGATGATGGGCTTAGGTTTTTTGGAGTTCTTATCCAAAGGGGCATTACCTTGATTATATGAATTCGTTCGTTAATTCGTCACCCAAAATTTTGAATTCGCCGTATAGCAAACGTACACATGGTGTAAATCCCAATGACTTACGCAAATGAGTCGCTTTCAGGTGTAACTGTATTAACTCATATAGTAGATAATTATATACATCGGTACGGCAGAATGACGTCACAGAACCTAAAAACGCAATATTGTGCAGTAATTTTATTTTATTTTTATTTTATTTTATTTTAGGAAGGCTTACAGACAAATTATAAATATGAGTAGTAATAAATTAAATATAGAAAAAAAATGCTGACAACAAGCCTCCACCAATACATATACAAAAAATAAGCACCTTACATTAAAGTAAACTAAGAGTAATATTATATCTTACCAAATAACAATTTAAAACATGTGCAAAACATACATCACGATTATGGCTATTACACAAAATAACAATTATAATTAAAAATTTAATGCCCAAATACTGGAAAGCCAATTAACTTTTAACTCCTGTTAACTAGCTCTAATGACCTGTTAAATTGATTCCAGTTAAATATAACTTCGATTAAACCACTTAAGAATTAAATATTTAATGGGGCATTATTCATCCGATTCGTATTCTCGAAAGCAACTTAAGAGTTTGACAGCTGTCAAACAGTCAAATTTTTAAGAATTTCTAGTTTTAAGCAGCCGTCGTCTTAAGGCCGCCTGCGACCACTCTTAAATTTTTAAATTCTACATAAAATTTACTAAAATGACTCTCGCGTCGGTTTCATCGCTGTCTGATGACGATATAGCTTCATCAAGGCGAGTCAATCAAGAAAAAAATCAATGCTTTTGACAAATACAAAGAAGAAAACATTCAAACAAAGTGAGGTTCCGCCTGAAGAAAGAAACTGTTCTGCATCTGTGTTCCTTGCTGGAGACAAAATAGAACCCACTACAAATAGAAGTCGATTGATAAAAACTTGCGACCAACTGTTACTTGCTTTATGATATTCTACGACAGGCAGTTACCAGAAGATTATTGGAGATGTATTTCATGTGGAACAGCCGACTGTACGTCACAAAGTTGCAGCAGAGTCGGTTAAACTACAAAATCGTGGCATGAAAATTCCCAACTATCAACAACAATGCCATATTGCGAATGATTTCTATGCGATCACAGGAGTGATTGAAGTTATAAATTTCATACATATAAGGATCAAATCTCCAGGTAATTTCTACTTATAATAATGTATACATAACTATTAAGCTTTTACATGTACACAAATATATGTTTTCTTATCCTATTTTAACTAAATGTGCTTCTAAAATGCCTAGCGTATTTTATATTGTGTAGTAATCATTTAGAGTATCCCTTTTTACTGTACATAATATATTATTAATCATAGAATAGAATAATATATTATGCACAGTATAAAGGCACACTCTAAATGATTTCTACACAATAATTTATATATATATATGCTTGTTGGAATCAAAACATTTAGCAGGTAATTGGCTCTTCCCCAGCCCACTGTACCCCATATAACCAAGCTCTCTAAATAGTTGTAGGGCTAAATATATAATATAATATAATTAATCATACAATGATTTGTACTGATTGTAGCTATTCAGTATATACTGGAACAATGTTCAACTACAATAGTAGTTTCCTATAAAGAATTCAATTTTATGAATATATTTTTTCAATTTACATAAAATTATTTGTAGTTTGAAATAAGAATATTTGCTAGAGCTCTAATTTTTATTATCTTGTTTTTAGGAGGACCACAAGCAGAAACATTTAGAAACAGAAAAGGCCATTTTTCTATAAATGTGCAAGCAGTCTGCGACCCTAACTTGAGGATAAGAAACATTATAGGCCGATGGCCAGGCGCGGTGCATGATAGTAAAAATTTCAATAATTCTCCTTTATGTGCATTTCTGGAAAGGGGAGACTGAAGAAGCTTACAATCAAGACCATACTAAAACAAGAAACCCAGTGGAGAGGGTCTTTGGTTTTACAACAAAGATCTTCTTGTCTGCAAGTTGGGCTATAAGTTTTTGAAAATTAGCTTACTATTATAGAGGCATGTGCTGTGTTACATAATATAGCATGTTCCCAGAATGATCATATATTGGAGATTGATCTTTCTGAATCATTTCCACCAGCTCCACATAGTATAACCAATGAAAATGTAACAAGGAATAATATCATAAAATACATATTTTACACCGTACAGTGCATTTTATTGAATTACCATAGAATGAATACAAATAAAAATGAGTTATGTTTTATTGTGGTATATTTATTTTAATAACATCATTAGTACATATTATAATTTTTTACCTGTCTACATTTCTTTAGATCTGTCTTACATTTATATATTTATTCCTTTATAACACAAAATAATAACAATTATTTTAACATTGATTTAAAACTAAATTAATGAATGTACTATTAAAACTGTACAATAGAAATATAATATTACATTTTTTACTATGATAATAGGTGAAATAAACAATTTATTTTATGTATTGCATATTAGTTAAAATTCATAACATTCTTCAACTTTGATTTAAAACACTGCTGATGCAAATTTTTCTTCCTTGACACAATTTGTCTTATTCTTTTTTGTATATTTTTATATTACATACTCATTTCAAAAGGGTGTGTATTGTCCATTTGGACAATATAGTATCTGGGGGTTAGTACTGTATTCAATGAGTGCGAAAGAGAGCTTCGAATCGCGCTGACGCGTGAAACAAAAGATATCGTATGAGAAATTAGCGTAATCTGGAGCGCCGCTCACGAGTCACGCGTCACTCATGCGCAGTTATCGTCCTTATGTATATGTTACGGTAAATGTGATTAATTGAAAATTATTAATAATTTTACAAAATTATTAATAATTTTACAAAATTATTAATAATAAGCACATGTTTTGGTAATTATTAATAATTCACGACACATATTGGTGAAAGTGATAAAATAAATAAAAACTCAATGTTTTTTGACCAGCAGGTATTTATTTATAATATTAAACACAGTCTTACAATTATATTAATTAGAGATCACACAAACAAGGTTACTTGTGGCAGTTTAAGGCAGAGTGATGTAAAGCGAATCAAAATCAAAACAATAATGAGCCGAAGTGGTAGAATATAGAATAGGGCAGCACGAGGGGGTGGGTTGGGAGGAGTGGAAGGAGAGGGAAAGTGGCGCACCTCCCCTGGTACCACTCCCATGAAAAGGTAACGCACCATTCCTGAGAAATATCTATTATAAAAACCTAACCCTTAAAACACTTGTTGTCAATACAAATTTGCTTCTGCATCGTCTCCGGCGCTACGGGAAGTTCAGCCCCTTCGCCCTTGCGTAACAAAAGATAGGCACCCATGCTCACCTCCGCAGCTTCGGCTTGCTGGTCACCTCCGGCGACCAGCCTCAGCCGCTGCGGCTCGCACGGTTGCCTATCCTTCGTTACAGCGGGCGGGGGCTGCTCTCACTCCGCGCCTCCGGCTTTTTATATACAGTCTAGGGTCGGTACCCAAAAGACTACGTGAAGTCGGGGTGTTCCGAGTCGGTTTTGGGGCACAGTCGACCTAACTGATCCATAAAGCCATTGAAAATTATTAATAATTTTACAAAATTATTAATAATACAATACCAAAACATGTGGTTATTATTAATAATTTTGTAAAATTATTAATAATTTTCAATTAATCACATTTACCGTAACATATACAAACATCTTCAAGCAAGCTCGTCGACTTCGTCAGTTAATTCGCAGTTTTTTTTAAAATAACTATTAAGAGCGTTTATACCCTGTGCGCGCTTTTTGGCTTAAAAACAGGACTTTTCAAATGAGTTAATAGCCACCAATAAACAATTTAAAGGAAAAATAATTATTACTAATTTTAGAAAAGGTTGTCATCTAGGGATTTTGGTGGAAAACATTATAGATTGATGGATAATTTGTGAGTACTATAAGGATTACTGAACACAAGTTTCGTTATTTAGGCTTTAAATGGCAATTTAGAAGCTTAAGATATCTGAAACCACTAAATATAAGATGAAAATAAAAATATTATCAGACTAATAAGACCCTTATGGAGGGATTTTGCTGAGAAAAATAATCTTTTTGTGTTTGATTCCTGAAAAATAAAAATTTAAGCAATGCGAAATTATTCAGAAACTCTCGTCAAGAACATATTTTTTTTCACCAACTTATCGCACATAATTTTTTATAGCAATTGCATATTATAATAGAAGAACATCTTATCAATAAATTACCATTTTTATATTTCAACAAAATTAGTTTTCATGTTTTCTACAAATATTTTAAAAACCACTATAAAACACGCTGTCCGACGTGGCTCAAATTAGACCGCCGCAAGGCCTTCTAGAGGGAGGACGTATCGCTCGTCGCTCCGGCCTAGCTGCAGTCGATTTTTGCCGTGCGTAGTAAAAATAGCCACGCGCGGACTGCGATTACCACATCTTAGTACTTTGGTAGTAAAATATTTAATTATTTTTATTACCTACAATGATTTTGTAGTGAGTATAAATTATGTTTCAGGTAATATAATGGGATGTAATTCCAAGGCTAAATTATGTTATGTATTGTAATATAAAATCAAATATATTTCGTAATTGTAAGGGGTTGTAAGGCCCCTAACACTATTTATGTGTTCGAACACGAAATGATTAATAAAACTTCCGTAGTGTCTACTGATTGAACACTGATTTGAATGCAACTTAACAATGTAATAATAACGAAAATATGATTAGTATCTAAATTTGTATTATTCTTTGCTTGCACAGTAATATTTGTCTACTTATAATGCAAATAAAACATTTTATGATATTATATTACAGTTACATTTCAATTGAATATTTGAAGCGCACGGATCAAAGTTGTTTGAGCCGATTGTATAGCGAGCCGACGCGGCAGCTCTACGCACACAGCTTTGGTCGCTTATGTGTGCGTGAAATTAACGAAGAAATACCTATAGTTGACTTTGCGCGCAAGGTGTATACGCTCTTAAACAATAGTTTGTACGCTTAATCAATTCCATTTCTGATTTTCACAAGAAAGTAATAGATATCTTCGCACGCCAAAAAGACCGGCGAATGGATTTTGTATACAAATATAATAAATAGTAAGCTCTACCCCCAGATACTGGATAGCTACTCAGCCACCGGACTCATTTGATATGACGTTATTTTGAGGTTCCGTTAAATTTCGAAACGAAATACTGGATAGCCATTTAGCTCATAAATCGGTTTACTCAGCAAACATCCAGTTAAATTTCCACAGACTAACGAAAAGTTTGTTTTCAGTTACAATTTTTATTGTATAAATATAAACGTTCCATTTGACGCAATATTCTTCATACACGATTTCTCAAAATTGGGAAAATAAACCTTTATATTTAATCTGAGGAATCATTGACACGTTTTTACATAAGTTACGATTATATTTAAAGCTATATTAAATATTGCCAAGTTACTATTTAAAAAAATCTGTTGATAAAATCATGTGGGCGAAAAAACTTATGTCCCTATATCCATAGCGAGTTGATTAAAAATATTATGATGTTTGTTTTTATTCTTTATTGTTTACAATTGCACTCGGTTTGAAAGTTGGTTTTTGGAATATCTTTTTTAATAAATAGGTATATGAAATACCGAACAACGGCTGCAGAACTAGCTAAGTACCAAACGGAGAAGACTACGTAAATGAATACGATATGAGAAAGAAGCTATGCTGGATATTTTAAACAGGTAAGTATACACGTATTCCTCTAAGTTTTTATGTATTTATATGATCATTAACTATTTAATATATAATATGAATCGAATATTCGCACATTTTAAATCATCATCATCATCATCTACAGCCTGTAGGATCCCACTGCTGGGTACCTATAGGCCTCTCTCATATTATATCTCCTATATAATTATTATCTCCTCCTCATATAGTAGTATTATGAAATAAATATGGAAAATAAAGTATGGTACAATGTATATAACTATAAATAATCCTTTGTTTCAGGAGCTGGAGTGGAGTACATAAATATTCAATGTGTATATAATAAGACCTTTCAAGAAATATGGCTCATATATATAGTGCCATGTACATCATCTATAGACCAAATAAGTAAGCTCAACAAATATATATAAAAATAAAATATAACAAATTATGATATATTTTAACTTAAAAACTTTTGCAGGTAATGCTACAGAAATCATACACACAGCAAATCATTACTACAGATTATTTTATACAAATTGAAAAAATATATTTATAAAATTGGATTCTTTATAGGAAACTTTTATTGTGATTGAACATTGTTCCAGTGTATACTGAATTATAGCTACAATCAGTACAAATCATAGAATGATTAATTTAAACAACTATTCAGAGAGCTTGGTTAATGGTGTACCAGTGGGCTGGGGAAGAGCCAATTACCTGCTAAATGTTTTGATTCCAAGAAGCATACATATATAAATTATTGTGTAGAAATAATTTAGAGTGTGCCTTTGTATTGTGCATACTATATAATTCTATTCTATGATTAACAATATATTATGTACAGTATAAAGGGACACTCTAAATGATTACTACACAATATAAAATACACAAAGCATTTTAGAAGCACATTTAGTTAAAATAAGATAAGAAAACATATATTTGTGTACATGTAAAAGCTAAATAGTTATGTATACATTATTATAAATAGAAATTACCTGGGGATTTGATCCTTATATGTGTGAAATTTATAACTCCAATCACTCCTACGATCGCATAGAAATCAATCGCAATATGACATTGTTGTTGATAGTTGGGAATTTTCATGCCACGATTTTGTAGTTTAACCGACTCTGCTGCAACTTTGTGATGTACAGTCGGCTGTTCCACGTGACATACGTCTCCAATAACCTTCAGGTAACTGCCTGTCGCAGAATATCATAGGTAATGCTAGTAACAGTTGGTCGCAAGTTTTTATCGATCGACTTCTATTTGTAGTGGATTCTATTTTGTCTCCAAGCAAGGAACCTTAGATTATATACTCGTCGAGTATATAATCTAAGCAAGGAACACAGATGCAGAACAGTTTCTTTCTTCAAGCGGAACCTCCCTTTGTTTGAATTTTTTCTTCTTTGTTTTTGTCGAAAGCATTGAACTTTTCTTGATTGACTCGCCTTGACGAAGCTATATCGTCATCAGACAGCGATGAACACGTCGCGAAATACATTTTAGTAAATAATATGTAGAATTGAAAAAGTTAAGAGTGGTCGCAGGCGGCCTTAAGACGACGGCTGCTTAAAACTGGAAATTCTTAAAAATTTGACTGTTTGACAGCTGTCAAACTCTTAAGTTGCTTTCGAGAATGCGAATCGGATGAATAATGGCCCGTTAAATATTTATTTCTTAAGGGGTTTAATCGTTGTTATATTTAACTGGAATCAATTTGACCGGGCATTAGAGCTAGTTAACAGGAGTTAAAAGTTAATTGGCTTTCCAGTATTTGGGCATAAGCAAGCTAACTATGAAATCGGTTCCAACATGCTAACTTTGGCTATCACCGAATACAATTTTTTTTATCGAATTGTAAGCCATTTCAAGTATTATAATTAAAGACATGATGATATTATTGAATGATACCCCCCCCCCCCCCCCCCGCAGTCGACCACAATCAAAGCTTGTTATACAAATTACACTGGCCTAAATCTACACGCCACAAAGTTACGTCGCCAAGCTCTAATCAAACCTTATGCCTAATTAGAGGACGTGCTTCGAATGTCCATTCATTCATAATATTATATACAAAGCGTGTAATTAGTAGTCTGTTATAAAGTATCCGTTTATTGGTTTCTTACATTTCACAGATTGTAATAAAACTATTATTTACAGATTTTATCGCAGATTTGGTTTAATTTTTGGTGGTCACTGAGCGTACTCCACGAAAGCTGCAAAGTAATCGAAGCATCTGGAAGTTAAAAAATGTAAATATTAAACCAAATCCGCGATAAAGTCCGTAAATAATTTTTTTAAGTTCAAATTCAAATTCAAATTCATTTATTTGCAGAATACAGGTTACATAAATTGGTACAGATGTTCCGTGGGTAGAAAGTTTCACTGTATTCAACCCTGACTGGGCATGCAAATTACAAATATGTCGATCAAGTAAAGTATTGTAAAAAAATATATATATCTCCATTATTCTACATGTTTGTCACTTGTGGCCTAAATGTGGGCCTAAATTATACATAACAATAATTATTAAAAATACAAACAATCAGGATGAGTCACGGTCAAGCAAATATCACAAATAATAGAGTACCGTAAAATGGGGTGAATAGAAATCGCGGGGGGAATAGACAAAAAAATGAAGTTTAATTTCAAACATTTTTTGCGGGAAACGGGGCAATGTTTCCGAAAATCCCGATTTGGTAACTAATTGGCAGTTCATGGCGTTTTACTCGGGTAAAATTTAATTTCTGACCACATTTTCAAAATAAAGTCATATTAAACGTTAAAGTTGAAAACAAAACCGTGGCGATCACAACACTCGCAGTCTAATATCGGTTAAAGGTGCAATTTTGGTGATATTTTTGAAATTTGTTGTAAATACCGTAGTGAGTGTTATTGTGAATATATTTGGCTACATAATTTAAGATAAGAATATGTATTTTTATATTAAAAAGGCTCAATTGCGCAAGCATTAATTTTGTTGGAAATATTGAGGTGACTAGATACGCGAAATCGGTAAATAGACACACCCGAAAGGTTAATAGACACGCGAATAGAGTAAATAGATGCAGTAAAGGGGTGATTGGACACGAAAGTGAGGTGATTAGTAATTATTACTATAGGGCTGCCACAAAGTTTAGAAACCATTAGTATTGATTTAGGTAGGTACCACTTGTTTATAATTCTACTTTTTTATAAAATATTGGATATTTAACCGATTGTGTGTTTTTTTTATGAATTGTATTAATTTATTAACTATCTAAATATGTATAGAGTTTAAATAAATCCTATTTTAAAATTCGTATCGGATGTTTTAATGCTAAAAAATTACTTGCGTATGTACTACATTATCAATTGATTGATTTTGTTAATTATTGTTGTTTTATTTCTCAGGAACACACAATGCCTCGAGACTATAAATCAGATCCAAGGGGTAGGCAATATCGCAAATATGACAGTAATATTATTAAGCAAGCTTTGGAAGATATTTGTGAAAACAATTGATTTTATTAAAATAATGTTAATTAAATATCATTATATACTTCTTTTTATACCTAAACAATAAAATAATGCAGATAAACTAACACGAGACAACCCTGAGATATTTTTCCATTCACCCCTTAGGTGTGACTATTGTCCCCTAACGAGAGTTCAATAGAAATCGCGTGTATTTTGTGGATTATTTAAATAATCAAGAATATATATCAATAAGAACGAATATATTTCATAAGTTTGACCTAAGACTCAACATATACAGACGCTATAAGTTGAGTATCGCATTTGCAACACTACAAAAAACGCCACTAAAGTTCGAAAACCTATCTATTCACCCCATTTGACGGTATTAAAATTTCATTACTAAATAACATAACTAAATCAAATTATTATAATATAAATTGTGTAATATTTGGAACTTACTGTTTATAACATTTTATCGTCAAAAAATTCATTTAATGAATAATATGCTTTATCTATTAAAAGGGTTCTTAAACTACATTTAAACTTATGAGCTGAGCTAAACTCTTTAATATTTGCTGGTAATTTATTGTAAATTTGTATACCTGTACTAAATATACTGTCCTTATATAATTTTGTTCTAGTTTTCAGAGTCGAAAGCTGCGTATTGTATCTAGTGCTTTTTAGTGTTTTATATTGTTTAATTTCACTTCGAACTAAAAGAGCTGCTTCATAAATATAAATCGAGGGAAGTGTTAATATTTTCAGAGTACGAAAATATTCTTTACAAGAATCAGTCTGGCAGAGGCCACACATAGCTCTAATACATTTCTTCTGGGCTTTGAATGCAGAGTTTTTATTGGGAGAGTTTGCCCAACATAATACACCATATCGCAACGTAGACCCCACATAAGCATGATAAGCTGTCAACACAGTAATGTGGTTAGCTACCTTTCTAAGCATGTATAATGCGTATGAGCATTGATTGAGCTTAGTACATATATGCTGGACGTGTGTTCTCCATGACAAGTTTGAGTCTATATAAATGCCTAAGAATTTGGTACATTTTGTCTCGCTAGTAAATTTATCATTGTATTGTATTGTCAGTGGCTCTGTCTTCGAGTTTTTATTTTTAAATGTCATATAAACTGTTTTGTCCAAATTTATAACAAGATTATTATTTTTTAACCATTCAATAATGTCTTTTAGTGCTTTATTAATTTCATTTCCTTGATTGTGACAATTCTTATCCGTAAATAGTGCTGTGCTATCATCTGCAAATAGGACCATGGGGTGGTTTATAGCTTTGGGAAAGTCATTAATATAAATTAAAAATAGTAATGGTCCCAATATACTCCCTTGTGGTACTCCACATTTAACAAATCTGGCATCCGAAAGAAACTTTCTTTGAGTTGCAGTTTTGGGACAGATTCTTGTAATCTCAGTGTACTGTTTTCGGTCCGTAAGGTAAGATTTGAACATGTCTAAAGTGTTACCTCTCACACCATATATTTCAAGTTTTTTCAGAAGTAAATTATGGTTTACATGGTCAAATGCCTTTGTCATATCCATATATAAAGCTGTGACTTGTTTCTTCTCCTCCAGCCCTGACAAGACAATTTTCAAAAATTGTTGCAATGCCATATTTGTAGATTTACCTTTACGGAACCCCAACTGATTGATTGCTATAATCTTATTTTTTTTCAAGATATTCGTTAAGATTATTGTATAACACTTTTTCAAAAACTTTAGCCAAAACGGGTATAAGAGCAATTGGTCTGTAATAATGTACATCTTGTCGGTCTATTTTTTTAAAAATCGGGGTAACTACCGATGTTTTCAACTTAGATGGGAAACATCCATTCTCTATGCAACGGTTAAATATGAAGGAGATTACTGGAGCTATTATATTAGCAACGCTCTTAATAATTTTTGCACATATGCCGTCATATCCTGTGCTGTTCGTATTGTTCAAAGAATTTATTATTTTGCATATGTCATATACATTAGTGGGTTTCATAA
This sequence comes from Hyles euphorbiae, assembly GCA_023078785.2. Lineage (NCBI taxonomy): Eukaryota > Metazoa > Arthropoda > Insecta > Lepidoptera > Sphingidae > Hyles > Hyles euphorbiae. Next base: position 6,312,061 of record CM041052.1, on the reverse strand, counting down.
AACAGGAATTGGAATTATTGTATGTCAATGTGTACTTATTTAAGTTGTCTTCATTATAAGTATTAGTCCCAATGTCATCAATAAAAAAATCATTAAACGTTTTTGCGATTTGTGTAGGGTCAGTTATAGTTTGATTTTTATGTTTAATTAAGGGAATTTCATTGATTGGTATATTGTTTTTATTTTTGTTTATTATTTGCCATATAGCTTTTGATTTGTTGGAAGCTGTTTGAATGTAATAATTATTTTGAGCCTTCTGCGTCAGTTTTATAATCTTTCTATATCTTTTTGTATATTGTTTAAAATTGTTTTTATCCGTTTCTAATCGCGAGAGTCTATATTTCCATAGAAGACTTCTTTTACGCGTGGAGCAAGTTTTTATTCCTTTGGTTAACCATTTTATACTCTTATTTATAGTGATTTTAATTTTGATTAAGGGAAAACAAAGGTCATAAAATAATTTAAATAGTGAGTGAAATTCATTAAATGCATCATTAGGATCGTCATTGTTGTATATGTCGTTAAAAGTTAGACCTCCCAAGCAATTTCTAAATTTATTTATATTTTCTTCATTGTAATCTCTAGTCAGTTTGTACCAGTGCTTGACTGAAAAACTCTTTTTGACCGGGCATTGAAGTATCTGAGCAGTATGGTCCGATAGTGCCAGCTCTACAATACTAGTTTTTGCATCTTTAATATTATGAGCATAATTATCGAGGCATGTTTTGCTTTTTAGTCGCGTTGGTTCCCATAAGGATAGTTTTAAATTAAAAGATGCTAGAAGTTGTTCAAAGTGCCTGGATGCAAATGATTTTTTTAATCTATCAATATTAAAATCGCCGCATATAATACATTTTTTACCTTTAAGACAAACCTTAGTAAGTAGTACATTTAAATTATTCATAAATAATTGAACGTATTCATGTTTATGTTTTGGAGGACGGTAAACACATATGATAATAATTTTATGTTCGAGTAGTTCGACAGCCGAACATTCAAAGTAACCACTTATACTAACCACCTTAGCCTCCTGAAGTATTTTAAATCTATGGTTATGATGTACTAATATGCAGGATCCTCCCTTCCTTTTACTACGGTAAAAAGATGAAGCCAGTATGAAGTTAGGGATTTTTAAAAGTTTTGAATCTTCAGCTTTCATATTATGTTCTGTTATACATAAAACATCAAACTTAATATTATTATTTCTCGTACATATTGTAAGATCATCTGCTTTTGAGATTAAACCGGCGATATTTTGATGTAATATATTGATGTGACTATATGCGAAATAAACTATTTGAAGATGACCCTTTATTTTTATTATTGCAAGTATTTTCTACTGGGACATTTGCTTTCATCTCATTTTTAAATAAATTACTATCTGTTTGCGTGCCTTTATTACACATTTTATTGGTCAAGTCATCTTTTTTTTGTATTTGTTTAATATAATTTGTATATTTACGTGAATACTCTAATTTTAATATATCTTTTAAAATTATCTGCAGTTATATAAAGTGACAAAATTAAGTTTCGGTCTATATATACTAAGATTCATATCAACGTAGCAGACATTGTTAAATTTACTACAAACGAATTTAATTTCATAATTTAATTTTCGTTCATTGAGAGTACGATTGTAGGGTATTTCACATACTAATACGTTTGTATCACTAAATTTTGCTAACCAATTTTGCATAGTAGTTTTGATATCGTAAGGGTTTCTATCATTTATTCCCGCTAGCAATATAACATAGTCTTCAAACCCGAGATTTTCTATTTCTTCATTTGACAACATTGTTATGACGCTCTGTAGAGTAGCTCCTGGTTTCCATAAGGAGATAACTTGATACTGTTCACCTACTAGATTTTGTAGCGTAATCTGCATGTTTCTGCCCTGTTGGTCTGCTAAGATTATGATTTTATGCCGGATCTTGGATTCATTTTTAATTTTAATTATTACGTCTTCAGTTACTTGGTCTTCAGTCGGTAGTATAGCATTAATATCCTTTTCAGTTTCGTTGTCTGATGTAAAAGAATTATCTGATGTCATCGTGGTAGCTTTTAATAAAGCGTTTGTGTTCTCAGAGATATTCGTTTTCCCTCTTTTCTTTTTCCTTTTAGACTGAGGTGTACTGCAACAGTTATCATCGAAACCCATTTTTTTATATATTTGTATCGTGTTATTTTTCCTCTCTAAATCTCTCTTTAATTCTGTGTTTTCGGCATTAAGTAGTTCAATCTCTTGATGAGCGGTTTCCAAGTGGCTTTGTAACAAGTTAATTTTATCTAAGAGTTCTTTAGTATAGCTATTTTCATCCACTGAGGTATTCGGCAGGCTTAGATGTGTATTGTCAAACAATGCAGAGGAATCTGAGGTTATGTCATTTAAAGAGCAAGTCCTTTTTTGAAGTGTTCTTATGGTAATGTTATCTACATCAGAGTTATCCATTTTTAGAAAAAGAAAAAGTTTTGATATCGTATACTTGGGTTTTGAACCAAGGCTTACTGCGTGTGAAGCGTTCACTAGACCCCCAAGTCCACGGTGCGGTTATTGACGGCGGCGAAAGTATTAGTCACTTCGCAATTAACATTCACGTATTCTGATCATGCGGGTAGTCCTTTAATTTTTGACATCTTGATGTATTCTTTATGTGACATGCAGTTATTCATAATTTTCGAACTAGTCCAAAGGTCAATCTTGTTACATTAATAGGTAGTTTGCTTTAACTGTTGTTATGATTACATTCCGGTGCTATAATATGTTTGTGGAACTTCGTCGTTGCTATATCAAGCTGGATACTGACTGTTAGCTGTAGTGTATGGAATATTGTAAGTACTTTTCTTCCTAGTCGTACTCACAGTTGTGTGGCACTCGAGCTCTGGATTATTAGTTGTTTTTGTTATTCATTTGGCTTGACTATATCTTCACTGAATTTATGTTACTGTCCAATTGAATATTTGTAAGATTTGTTTATAATCACTGACTATATTATTTTTAAGAATTAATTAAACAAGGAGCTAGTGTTTACTTGACATGTCACCTGTCGTGATGTACTAAGTATCCGTTTAATTAATTGATTATAATTAAAAATATTTTTATTTCTACAGGTGGGGTTAGATCCCATCTGAAAATCGTCAAGACTTGTCTTGGGTGCCAGAAATAAAGAGAGACTGATCTGCCTCATAAAAAAATGGCGTGACAAATTATTAAAAATACTTAGTACATAAATACACAAAACTTATTACATAAATATATTTTGTCTTGGTATCGAACTTACGGTCTCTCGTTTCATAGCTACCGTCTTTTTTTATAGCAATGAATAGCGAGACGGACATGCCCATCTCCAATAACCAAACAACACCATCAATTATTACAAAGCAATGCTTGGCATTCCACCGATCTCACCAACCTGAGACATAATACGTTAAGTCTCAATATGTCCAATAGTTAATCTTGCTACAATGTCCTTCAAACCGGAATACAAAAGTGCATTTACACTGCTGTTTGGTGGTAGAAAAATAAAGACGACATGGAGGCTGTCATATTTGCAATGAAATCGTAAGTAGCTCGATTTTTTTTTATACTTGCCTGGCATACTGACCACATTGCACCTGGTGGTAAGCGCAATAACGTCCAGGCAGAGTCGATGCAGCATTGAATGGCATCAGACGGCAGTCCCATGCCATTGTAGGAGACTGTCCCGCCCTCACACCCACCACTGCAACTCCTGTGAGCCAGGATCAACAGTGGCACGCAAAGTAATTACACCGAGCATTGAAGCTCGGCGAGTCTCCGGGAATGTCTAACTTGTCTTTAACCCGCAACGAAATCAATCAGAAAGTTAAATTAATAGGAGGAGTTGGAAATAAATTATAGTCCCATGCCATTCCATAAAATTATGCCGGCTTGCTAAGATGCCTCTTGACACTACGGCGGAAGGACCCATGATTATAGGAAGAAGGGAACACGCGTGACGGTAAACAATTTGCGCAGCCTGACGGTGCGGCATAAAATGCTCTGTGAAGATAGAACAAAATCCCAGTGTTTCGTAGCTCCTCGGCCAATACCACGAGTACCGTAGTCAACACACGTACACGCCACAACGTAATACAAGGTCGATAGAGTTTTAATTACACCTTGCGCGGATCCCTGTACAATAACTACACCACAGCGCTCGCAATAAATCTCGAGGGATATATTGTTCAATTTCATTACTTGGAGCTAGGACTATTGTCTAATTACTAATTATGTGGGTTAGCTGGTGAACCCGCTGTAGCGGTTTTATGGTGAAGAGACTAGAGTATATTGAACATCGACATATCTATAAGATAAAAGTTTTCCACTTCTAAAAATCAATATTATTCTCTATGAAACTTGTCATTCACTTCGAACTTAGTGTAATATACGACGTACGATACAGGATTCAAACATTTTGTAAAGTATTAAGGCATATTCGTGCTCATAAACAGTAGCAGAACCAAACAACACCTCGAATCACAAAGCAATGCTTGGCATTCCACTGCGCTTGCCATCCTGAGATATAAGATGTTAAATCTCAATATTTCTCGTAGTTACTCTAGCTACTGCTGGCTGTTGTACTCGATATTATAATCTAGATGGGCAATTTTTATCCCTTTTGTATCAATTGTTATACTCCGGGAAGTTGAATTTATTGAAAATGTTTAACATCGTAACTTTGTCATTTTTGATACTATTGAAAACTGCAGTAGCTCACAATTTCGGTCTATTAAACTTTTATATAACTGGCAATAATTGAAAACAAATTAAATTGGCTATCACGAGGCCCATGGAAATAATTGTGACAACCGATGGAAGTATTTTTTTCCGCCGGAATACTTTATTTGGACTCTGCTGCACTCATTGCCTCGGTGGCGTAGTAGTATTACGTTTTTGGTTCGAATCCCGGGTCGGGAGAAATTACAGTGGTTTTTCAATTTATATTATCAGCCCAGAGTCAGGAATTTGTGCTCGATATGCCGATACGCTCCCCCGCATCACATCATGGGACGGAACATACAAGGTAAAAAGTAAGTGGCACCTCTACCTACCCCTTCTGGGAGAAAGGCGTGAGTTTATGTATATATGTATGCACTATTCATTGGGTGCATTTGATGCACTCCGCCAGGCTAGAATATAACGCATAGAGTAAGAATAATTCATTATTCATGAGGATTTGGCTGGAAAAACGTCAGGCAGAAGAACGCTTATGTTTGTCAAGCAAGATTATGGTAAAGCCGAAAATAGTGGCACAAGCAGTGGTTTGCTATGCTTACTTTAAAAAGTGTAATTACTGTTTGTAAATAGTAGCGGATGTGAAGCAAGTAATGAAGTATTTGGCAGGCCGCCATAATAGCTCCAAGCAAAAAATGCACCTCGTTACGATATTGCGCGGATTGATGTCGCAACGCTGAAATTCTCATTAATGCATGTATAGCTTCAGCTTATTATACTATTAGCTATTCTGGTAGAAATAATAGTTCACTTGTATCCACAATGACTTTTATTAATTGCTTTACAAAATCTGTACGAAGTAATTTACTGTACGACGATAGGAAAGATATAGGTAACAAAAAAAATCGCCACCTTTTATTTGCAATATTTTTAGTGCCATTGTGTCTGAAGTCAATAAAAGTCTTGCAGTCTTAATATACCTTGTACCTACATTTGTATTACATTATATTGGCTAGGTCTTCAAGTTTCGTCCGATGTCTGAGATTACTGGAAGAAAATACAAAAGCTTCTCTCTATGCAATTTAGTGTATTTTCCTTCCCTTTTCAAATATATTATCAATATCGACGCTTAACCTTCACGCTGAAATATATTCATCGTCCCTGCCGCAGCGATTGGGATGGGTCGCATAATATTCACATTAGAACCACCGCTCGCATTCAACGCCAAGGCACGTTCGGACCTCATCAGCCTTCATTGCTCACGATTGGCTGGAGTTTAGATTACTTAAGTTTAATACGTAATATTATTGCTGTGCCTGCGAAGACTCCTAGATATCGTATCACTAACATATTTCGCCCTAGATGGTGTATCTAATGCCACATTATACTCAGCCCTGTAGGACAGAGAAGAGAGCAGGGAAGTGAGCAGCGCGAGTAAGTAAATCGACCACTCGCAGTGCCACTGCTCATGCCACTGCCATTGCCCAGCGCTCTCTCAAGTGTCGGTTTTCGTGCGGAAGTCAAAGGACAGGCAGCGCAAGTGCTAGTGCGCGTTCAACCCCGCCGCACATGCTCACAGTCGCATTGGCCGTCACGAGCCGCGTGCGAGTGGCAGTATTTAAAACCTATGGGCTGTACCAAACTCCGCATTTGCTCTAACGGGTCGAGGCAAGAGGAAGGACGCATTTGCTCTCACGTCCTTCATCTTGTGTTTCATTTCATTGTCATTCATGTCATTGTGTAACATTAGTCATTTATTTGTTTTTTACTCTATATTCCCTACTTACCAAATATATTTTTCTTGTTTTTGTTTACGAGTGAGTAATATCAAAAGTGTTGTGTGTTGTGTTGCGAAAGGAGTACCTTTAAGTGGTTTATGCATCAGAATGTAACTTTAGTCTTCTTCTTCTTCAGCCTATATATCCACCCAATGCTGAGTGTAGGCCTCTTGCAATGCACACCAGGATGGTCTGTCTAGGGCAATCCTCATCCAGTTTCTTCCCGCCACGTGAACCAGGTCGTCGGTCCACCTCGTCAAAGGTCTGCCCCTGTTTCTATAACCGGTTCTTGGTCTCCATTCCAGTACTGATTTAGTCCATCTGCCATCATTCCTGCGGCATATGTGGCCCGCCCATTTCCACTTTCGTCGAGCTATAATTAGGCTAATGTCTATGAGTCCGGTTCGTCTCCGTATTTCCGTGTTACGGACTCTGTCTCGGAGACAAACACCTAACATAGCCCGCTCCATGGCTCTTTGAGTTATTTGCAATTTGTGCAACAGTTGTTTTGTGAGCGTCCAGGTCTCGGCCCCATATACCATTACCGGGAGGACACATTGGTTGAATGCTCTCCGTTTTAGGTTCATAGGTATGTCTCCTTCGAAGACGTCAGAAAGCTTGCTGAACGCGCCCCATCCTAACCGAATTCGGCGTTGGATTTCTTTCTCCTGGCCGTTCTTATCTAGACTCACTATTTGCCCCAAGTAGACATATTCCTCTACTGCTTCTAGGGAGTGACCGTGTACAATAATGTGGTTGGCATCGGTGTTTTTGCACATAATTTTAGTCTTGCTCATGTTCATTTTTAAACCCACCATTACAGACACGTCATAGAGCTCTTCGGTCATAGTTGTTAGGTCCTCCAAGTTTTCAGCAAAGAGTACAATGTCATCCGCGAATCGTAAGTGAGACAGGTATTTCCCATTGATGTTGAGACCTCTATTAGACCAGTCGAGAAGTTTAAATATATCCTCTAAACATGAGGTGAATAGTTTGGGTGAAATTGTGTCTCCTTGTCTCACTCCTCTTTTTACAGGTATCGGATCTGTCAGTTCGTGCAGCTTGATTTGAAGAGTAGCATTGTTATAGATTGCTTTAATAGCCTCGATATATCTAGAATCCACTTGACATCTTTGTAGAGAGTGTACTACAGCCCAATGTTCCACCGAATCAAACGCCTTCTCGTAGTCTATAAAGGCTACTACTAGGGGCTTATTGTATTCAGTACACTTTTCTATCACTTGTCGTACGGTATGTATGTGGTCGATAGTCGAGAAGCCAGATCTAAAGCCTGCCTGTTCTACTGGTTGGGCTGAATTTAATTTGTTAGCTACTCTAAGGGTAATCACCTTGGTGAATAATTTATATATGTGACTGAGTAATGAGATGGGTCTATAATTTGATAGCTCACTGGTATCGCCTTTCTTGTGTAACAGAACGACAATTGCATTCCTCCAGGTGCTTGGCGTAACCCCATCAAACAGTACTTTATTGAATAAAAGCTGCAGTTGCTTCAGCACAGGCCTACCTCCACGCTGCAAACTTTCATTGGTGATACCGTCCTCACCAGGCGATTTTCCAAATTTCATAAGTTTGAGTGCACCCTTGATTTCGTATAAGCTAATCTCTGGCAGATCTTCAGTGAGGTGCTTTGTAAGTGGAGCTCTGCGATCTATGTGCCTTGTAAGCTGTTTTTGGGACGTGTACAACTTGGAGTAGAAGCGTTGAACAACTTCCTTTATTTCTACACGGTCTGTTGTTAGAACTCCTTCCTCCGTTTTAAGCCTATGAATCTGCTGAATTCCTCTTTTCAAAGACTTCCTAAATACTTTTGGCCCTTTGTGTTTCTCTATGGTCTCGAGAATGATTTTGTGTCTCCTTTGTCTGAGTAACTTCCGAAGCAGGTGTTTGATCTGGGTGTTTAGTTTATTAATGTTCTTGTTGTCAGGTTCCATCAGAGCTTTTCTGCGTTTTTCCAATAATTGGCTGAGCTCTTGAGATTGCAGGTTGGGGCCAGATTTACCCTTTGGTCTTAGTTCCTTAACAGTTTCGTTAATAGCTTTTACTAATTGGTCATTTATATCTTGTACATCCCAATCCTCGCCCGCTGAAAGCTTCTGAGCTAGAACATTCTGGTATAATTCTTTGTGTAGCACGGTGTGCTTGTTAACGTCAGGTTGTTGCACAGTTTCGACTAATTTCCGTCTTTCGAGTCTAAGGTTGATGGCTAATCTAGCTCGTAGGATTCGGTGGTCACTTCCTGCGCTCACTGCGTTGATGACGTCTACATCTTCAAAGATATACCGTTTTGAACTTAGGATGTAATCTATCTGATTTTTCGTCTTTCCGTCTGGGCTTCTCCATGTCCAAAGTCTCTGTTGTTTCTTGTGGAAATACGTATTCATAGCATATAGGCTGTGTTGTGCTAGGTAATTAGCTAAAGTATCACCTCTTGAATTTCTCTGTCCCAACCCAAACCTGCCCACATAATCCTCATTTTCCCGGTGCCCACCTAGTTTTGCGTTAAAATCTCCGAGCACGACCGTATAGAAACACGGATTTGAAGTTAAAGCGCTGTTGATATCTTCGTAGAATTGAGCTAATTCTTCGTCTGAGTGCGAGGAAGTTGGGGCATACACTTGAATAACTTTAAGGGTGTAGCGTTTATTCAAGTCAAATGTAGCATATATGACCCTAGGTGATACTGCAGAGACATTCCGTAGAATTGTCGTCATTGAGGTGTTTATTAAAAATCCAACTCCTCCTTGCGATTTATCCTCGTAGCCTTTAAAGTAAAACAGCTGACCAGATGTTAATTTTACTAGGTTTTCGCCTCTTCGCCTTACCTCACTCAAACCAATAATGTCCCATTTGATTTTGTTTAGTACTTCGGATTCCAATTCTTGGTAGCGTTCCTCTGTGAGTAGGGTCCTTACATTATACGTAGCCAAGTAGATGTGATGGCAGCCGTGTCCATTCTCCCAGGGATTCTTCGCACCCTCTGTCCTGTCGGATCCCCGACCGCTGCCGTAGCCGGGCCTAACAGGACCGCTGGGAACTGAGGGCCTTTCTTTATTTTGGTTGTGCATAAAGGTAGTTGGCCTTAAAACGCCACGCTGGCCACTGCGGGTTGGCGAGTCTACTCTTTTTAGAGATTACTTCATTCTCACGGCTTGTAGTAGCCGACCTCGGTGGTGAGCCGAGGGGGTCAGGTTAGTTACCGCCGCCTGATGCTCGGCGTTGTTACTCGTTTAGCACCACCCGGAGGGCACGTGTAGGGTATCGAGGGTAAAACCTACGGACGCGAGTAACTACCACCCTCCCTTAACGTAACTTTAGTAAGGAATGTCTTAGTTGGATAATGTAATATACCGTTGGAGAACCTCAATTTAATAAAATAAAATAAATAAAAATATTGAATACATGGTTATAAATTGGCAATAACGAGTACGTTGCGGTGACAATTGGCATTTAAGAAAAACAAATAAGGCAACACTATTACTGGTGGTAGATCTCTCTTAAGTTAGAAGTCACCTGGGTAGGTACCACCGCAATGTGTATTTCTACTGTCAAACATCAGTGTACATGCACTTTTGTGTATTGTATTAAAGGACATTGTAGCCAGAGTAACTAGTGGACAAATTGAGACTTAACATCTTATGTCTCAACATGGCAAGCGCAGTGGAATGCCAAGTATTGCATTGTAATTCAGGGCATTGTTTGGTTTTGCAATTGTTCCATAGTGACCGTATCGCTTACCATCAGGCGAACGGCAGATAGTCTCGCAATTCATAACAATAAAAAATAAAAACACTACCTATTAAAATTGTCCTTGTGTTCGTTGAATCATTTTACATGTAGATAATTTTTTACATATTCGTATGGATTTATTTTTTGTGATTTAAAATAAAAATAAAACTTTACAACGCTTAATAAAAATAACAAGCTTCTAAATATTTTCCGTCGTAGTATATCGGGTTGCCATGCTAATACTAAGGTCTAAGTTCCCCTTTAAAAACAGATTCTTTTTTGCCAAGCTATATGTAACTAGTAAGTGCGTGGTGGCCTGTTGGTAAACGGACTAGACGCGACTGCCAACATGTTCACGGTGGTCGCGGGTTCGAATCCCAGGGCACACCTCTGACTTTTCGGAGTCATGTGTGTATTGATAGTCAATCACCACGCACTAAAACGGCGAAGGAAAACATCGTGAGGAAACCTGCATACCATAGCGATTTATAAAAATTTCTATGGTGTGTAAGTCCGCCAACCCGCACTAGGCCAGCGTGGTGGACTATATGGGCTAACCACTCTCAATCGTACTCTCGATTGTAGAGGAGGCCCGTGCCCTGCAGTGGGACATATATGGGCTGATACAGATATGTAACTAGACATTTAAATGCCTAGTGCTGATTGGCGGACTTTACATACCATTAAATTCTTACAAATCACAATGGATCCCCAATGTTCTCACTATTTAGCAAACGTGAGAGTAAAAGCATCGCCTTATAAATCAGAAGACTGTTTTGCAACTTAAGTGTTAATTTCCGAACAGTGAACGATGGATGCGGTCGTTAATAATGAGGCGAAGAAGAGATTGAAAGCGTTCTCGTGTAGCAATTCTTAACGAGAGGAACATTAATTAAATCCTGCAATGTAGTGTTTGCCGATCTTCAAGTAATTATAGTTGAAGGAACAATTTGTGGCAAACGTTGTGTCAAAATGGTGATTATTGTGAAGTCATCTTCTTGTAGTTTATTTACATCTGACTTCTGCATTTGTATACATCTTATTATCTGAATATATGTGCATTATTATTTACCATTATTTAAAACACACTATTTCTTGCGATTTCGTGAGTGTGAAAGAGTTTTTCACGAGATAAAATGTATCCAACATTCTTTCTTGATGATCAAATTCAAAATAAGTTTTCAATTATCGGTAATTTCTGAAACAATAGCGTTCAAACAAGAGATAGTGGTGCCGCAGCAAAGGAGTCTGTCCATTCATACTGCGTAATGGCTGACAACAGCCTAGTTCTACCTCTTTCAGGGTGGGATAATCTCTATCTTATCGATAGTTTGTGTAAATCCCTTTGAACATCTGCTCAAATTCTATACAATGGCATTTTTATCATTAATGCAATGCGAATGATAAACGGTGAAGGAAAACATCGTGAGGAAATCTGCATAGCATAGCGATTTATAAAAAAATAAAGTCCACCCACCCGCATTAGGCCAGCGCCCAGCGTGATGGACTATATGGCCTAGCCACTCTCAATCGTATTCTCGATTGTAGAAGAGGTATGTGCTCTGCAGTGAGACGTATGAGGGCTGATACAATACAGTACAGTAATTAAAAAATGTAGAATCGTTATTTCTAAATAAACATTTTGCACATAAGAAGAATATTGCAAGGTTTCTCACATTAGGCGTTGCCAGTGTCTTGTGAAACCAGTTTAATATAATTTTATTACAAGAAATAAACTATAACAAAAAACAACAGCATAATACTTTGTAATATGTTTATTTGTAACTCATCAATCCTGCGGCTAGGCCCGTGGTTCCTAACCTTTTTAGGTCCGTTACCCCTATGATCTAAGGGTGACTGATTTTACCCCTCCTCCCAAGGATGATATCAAACAACACGTGTTAATACTTATACGTAGACTTTATTAAACTTAAAACAATTGCACATAACCAATAATTAATAATAACTAAATAATAATTAGTAATAACTATAAAATAAAATAACTTAGGAGTGATTTTACAATTATCAGTTAAAAGTTTTAGGCATACATTGGTATGATGAATAACTGTGTTTGGGTGTTATTTATCTTGCTTGTATGTATTTGTCTATGTATGTTTGTATGCATATATACCATCTGCCCGATATCCATAACACAAGCTTTAATTGGTTTACTTTGGCCACATGGTAGATCAGATGGCTGTGTGTGATATGTCCCCCGCATTTATTATTATTATTTAACTTATTATGCTTTTGAAATTTCTATTAGTTTAAAAATTGTATACCACCACAGTACCACGAGGTACTGCTTAGCTTTTACAAGTTTGGTAATATTAGTTTTTGTTTCACTTAAGAGGATAACTAGCTAATTGTTACCCCCGCAAAATACAAGTTTTACCCCCGCGGGGGTAATTACCCCTAGGTTAGGAACCACGGGGCTAGGCAATGGCCTCATCTACGATTAACATGGATAATATATACAGGTATATCACATATATATTTACATATTATATGGATATTTTCACACTAATAAAAACATCCCTATAAAAATATTTCCATATTCTTTAACGCTTCATGAATAAAATCCCGCAGGCTCACGCTGGAAATTCATTTCTGTGCGTAATTGTTAGTCACCGGTACATCTGGCGACGTCAGTAATAGCATTTACAGGGACCCGGGACTAAAACGGACCTTTAACCCACCCTCCGGAAGGACTGGGCAGGGTTGTAATTTAGATATAATGTGGGGGTTAAATAGAGGATTTTTTAAAAATAAGTTTCACTGTAAGGTCTCTTATATGTGAGACGCCTGAGTGGCTACCAACGCCATGTCCATTTCTCCAAACAGCAGTTTAAATGTACTGTTGTGTTTCGGGATGAAGGACTTTGTAGCCAGAGTAACTACTGGACATATTGAGACTTTACATCTGATGGATGGCGAGTGCAGTGGAATGCCAAGCATTGCTTTGTAATTAAATTTTTGACCTTCCGCCGTAGTAGTAAGAGGCATCTTAGCAGGCCGGCATAATTGTATAGATTGGTATGGGACTACCGTCTGATGCCAATCGATATGTTATGGGCCTAGTCATTAATCGGGGATTATTCATAATGCCCGGGCACCTCCGCAGCTTCGGCTTACTGGTCGCCTCCGGCGACCAGCCTCAGCCGCTACGGCTCGCACTGTTGCCTATCCTTCGTTACAGCGGGCGGGGGCTGCTCTTCCTCCGCGCCTCCGGCTTTTTATATACACTCTAGGGTCGGTAGCCAAAATACTACGTGAAGTCGGGGTGTCCCGAGTCGGTTTTAGGGCACAGTCGACCTAACTGATCTATAAAGTGGGTACACTAATTTTCTTCTGAAGATAATGTTTTGGACGTTAAAAAACAACTAAACATAAGCAGGTCAATTCAACCTTTCTTATTTATGGGTCTATCGCAGATGCGACAATGCGACAGCCCAGCACGTAAAAAATCACCTATTAATCATATTGCCCGAACATCATGTAGCCACATTCATAATGCCCGGGCAATATGATAAATAGGTGAGTTTAGATTGTAATTAATCACTTGGCCCGATATGACTCGGCAATATTCATACTGTTCGGGCATTATGAAAACTGTCCGCATTAATCATAACAGATTCACCGCCTAGACAGCATTTGCGCGTACTATCAAGTGCAGATAAAAAAAGAAACATCAGCGGCACATACATACATAAACTCACGCCTTTTTTCCAGAAAGTGTAGGCAGAGTTTCTCGTGGTTGCAACCAGGACACCCACGTTTCGCCTTCTCTATTCCGTCCCATGATGTAATAGGAGACGAGACCCGGCCTGATGTCAACGGAAAAATCCAATATCACTTTACACATCACGAGATTCGATCCCAAGACAAGTATAACTACGCCACCGAGGCAGTAATACATAAATATCTATTAAAAAATAAAAATGGGGGTCAATATCCCACAAAATAACCCAACTTCGTCAACCCTTGCGTGCAATTAAAACCGATTCTAATAAGGCGTACCTATTTATTTTAACAAAAGGGTCTTTTAGGCCCGTCAAGATTTCCACTCACAATGAATTCGCTCAGAAAGGTGTAGAGCACATCTGCTAAAATTATATTCGGAATTAAATTATGTGAAATACATTACCGGGACCTTTTGTTGGGACCTCCATCAATTTAAAATGTGGTTGCATAAAATGTAATTAAGGGGTTTTGTTTTAAACGTGAAGTTATATCGGCTAACACTACCACCCAGCTTCGTTTTCGGTAGCAGTCTTGATTCACTGTGTACGTATTCTGTACCTGCGTAGGAAATTGATGATTTGTATTGCTGCGTTTTTGGCAAGTTTTTGGGCCTTCAGAATATCTGATATTAGAGGTCAAGTTAGATCACGTCATACGCCCGAATACTGGAACGCAACTTAAATATAAGTTGCGTTAAGTGGGCATTGTGCTGTTAAGAGCAACTTATTATTTGAATGGCGTTCCAGTATTCGGACATACTTTTGCAAATCAAAAATTAATTCTTCACATCCTTTTTCCTTCCTGCTCTCCTCCCAATTTGATTGGCTGACAACACATCCATGAATCATGATGCAAGCGTTGTGGATGTTCAAGGGCGGCAGTGACCACTTACAATAACCCGGTTGCCCGAATTAAAAAATAAAAAATGTTTAACAGCGCCATCTAGTTATTGGGCTATGTAGCATTACAAATTTATTGAAGCAAACCATTCCTTCTAGGCTTCTAGTTCCATTTTTATTCCTTAGATGTCTCGCTTTTGTAATTTTTCGATAAAATATAAATAGTTTGATAATAATTACTTTATTTAATTAAAATCTGTCGCCCGGCATAAAACAGGATAACGTTTAATGACCAACTATAAAAAAAATCTATGATTAATTTTAAGCAGTGTCGGTATCGAGATCAACGATATATTTTACAGACACTATAATTGGACATTCTCCTTTAAACTTTATTTTATACTTAACTTTATGTATGGTGTTGTTTCCTTATGCTACCGTCCATGAGCGCTCGTATCGCTTACCACACAGAGTACATTTTACATACTAAGGCTTACCATCAGCTGAATGGCTGAATTTACTGGTGGTAGGTCTCTCATATGTGAGAGGCCATCTGGGTAGGTACCACCGCAATGTCTATTTCACCCGTGAAACAACACTGCGTAAATGCACTGTTGTGTTTCGGATTGAAGGACATTGTAGCCAGAGTAACTACTGGACATATTGAGACTTAACATCTTATGTCTCAGGATGGCGAGCGCAGTGGAATGTTGCTACTGTTTATGAGCGGTCGTATCGCTTACCATCAGGCGAACGGCTTGCTCGTCTCGTCATTCATTGCAATAAAAAAAAAATCGCGTGCTCGCCTAGTTATTAATTTATTTCATGCCTCTTTCCGTAGTCATTTAAAATGTTGAGTGATGCTAATTCAAGCCTGTAATTGTTTGACTAAGCTTTGAATATATAACTGATGCTACAAGTAAAAATCACCGTGTCCACCAACCCGCACTAGGCGTAGTGGATTATTATTATGGCTTAACACCTCAATCTGTCCTCTATTGGAGACGAGGCCCATGCTTTGCAACACTTACCTTCCTATTATAACAAGATACCTACTCTCAACTCTGTGACTGTAGGCTGATGTAGATGGATACAGGACCATGCTCATAAAGCATGCAGTTATACTATGACATTTACGTAACTGCTGTATCACAATTAGAGCATAATATGTGAAGTAGCTTGGTTGCTTCTGTGATTATTGGATAGTACAGGGGCTTAGAAATAATCGAAGCATACAGAATGGCGTAATTTCCTTCAAATCAAATCTGTGTGTGTATAACTAGCTTGGCAGGCGGGTTGGCGAGCGCTGTAGGAAACTGGCGTTAATGACGCTGCTGCCCTTCATTAATCGGGGACAGGAAATAGGATTTGTTGGTAGAGGATGTTATCGGAAAGGGAGTATGGTGTTTCACTGTGGAAATCATTGGGGGAGGCCTATATTCAGCAGTGGACTTCCTTTGGAAAATGGATTAGATTGATTGGAGAACTAGTTTGCAAATAGTAACTTAGCCAAGCGCTGGATCCCGTAGGGGTCACTTAAATATGATGTGTAGTCATGGTCTTAATGATCATGTTGATCAATCCTACACATCCTATATACTGAGTATCTCAAGATTGCTACCGAAAACGGAGCCGGGTGGTAGTTTTAGTGACTACAGAAACAATGCAACTAAAAATTTTGCAAAGAAACGCGACAATGTTTATTTATTATTTTTTAAATATCGTCGAGTTTGGGTGGTAAATCCATAGCTTTTGCAAAAGTTATAATTTAAAGCCTGGCGTACCATAGCCTCTTTAAAAATAAAAGGGTGTTCACTATTATTTTAGAAAAAAAACGATGTATTTACCACCCTAATTAGACGATAGAAAAAAATGACATCGTCGCAATATTTTGCACAAAATTTTGTTGCATTGTGTCAGAAGTCACTAAAACTACCACCCAGCTTCGTTTTCGCTATCAATGTATTGATATACCCTGTATATATGTATATAAAACTGTCAAAAAAAGAATTAAAATAAATAGGGCCCGTGGCAAAATCATCGGATGGCCTCCCTTTGTTTTATATAATATAAAAAGGGGGATAAGCGCCCCGATTCCTTCCCAGTGATCACCCGGTGTTAAACCAGTACGCAGGTCTCTCTCAGTGGAGAGCAAAGTTGCTCTCCACTTATGTCTAGATCTGGACGCCCCTTATAGATGTTGTGGGCGTCCACGACAAAAGCGAGACCACGTGCTCTGTAGTCCATCTCGGAATCACAGTTAATAAGAGTGCGCCGCACAACAGTTACCCCCGCGGCCCCTATAGGTAGCCTCCTAAGACTTGCGTGGGAGACCGTGCTGGAATTCTTAGGCCTTCTAACTATAAGATAGAGGCGTCCTTTAAAAAGGCAAAGCTTACAAAATGGTGGTATGACCCGCGATGCTATACGGAGCAGAATGCTGGACGGTAAAAGATAGGCATGTACAAAGGCTGCATACAACAGAAATGAAAATGTTACGATGGTCGGGAGGGGTGACAAGGCTGGACAGGATCCGAAATAAATATATCCGAGGTAGCTTCAAGGTAGCCTCTGTGCCCGAAAATCTCTTGGAGAGACGCCTGAGATGGTTTGGTCACGTTATGCGCCGAAACGAAAATCATGTGGTCAGAAAAGCGATGAGCCTTTCTGAACACAAAATAGGGAGAAGTCGACCTCCCTCTACCTGGTGGATCAATATGAGAAAAACTATGCACACAAATAATATTTCTGATCCGACAACCCAAGATAGAACCACTTGGCGCAGACATATTAGGAGAGCCGACCCGACATAAAGTGGGAAAGAGCAAAGAAGATGAAGTAGGTATCAATTTATCAAAAATATAGTGGATTTGATTATTAGTGCCGCTTTTTAGCTCGACTTAGAGGGGGCACGGCCGTGCTCCGAGATCAAACGCCAAATTTTGAGTGTTCAATTATTTTCAATGTAATAATTTATATTTAAAATAAAACAGTTCGTCCCTTCAATAGACATTATATTATTTGTATTATTATACAAAAACAAAACATGAATGTTTGAATAATAACTTCTGTCCGCGAAGTTAAACCCGGCACCGTAGTAGCTATGCTTGTACTATTGTAGTGCAGTTTATTAAAAATGCAATATTAATTTATGAATGGATGCCCAAAAGCAATTTATGTTTGCAAGGGGAATCATAAGTGTCCTGATAGCACCTCATCCAACACCTGGGAAAAAGGCTTGTGTTTATGTATGTATATTCTATAGATATTGTATGGTAGGTCTGCCGACTTAAATTCGTTTTCTTCTTTCTTAATACCATTTAGCTTCTAAATCTGTATACATACATTAAATCTAAAAATATATTGGGCTTGCCCTTGTCCATAAAACTAAACACGCCAGTCATTTTAGTCCCAAATACTTCACATGGTAATCTTTGTAGCATCCCACGATGCACAAATTAACGTTGCAAATGCTACACCTCCAGGCCGTCGTGCGCCGCACTTTGGCTTCGTGGCATAATTTGCACCGCTGCACTCTTTCGTTTTTCGCCGGAAAGTGCATCTGCGACACTAAGGTTGGTGGCGGCGCTGTTTCTTTTTTCTTGAGTGATTGTGGGCTGTACATGTTAAGTATCTCTTGTACCAGCTGAACTCGGAATTCTCTATTTTGGAGCTGAGTTTGTGAGGTGCGGTCGTGGTTGTAGATTACCAGCGAGTTGTGTATTGACACATTTAGAATCCGGCGGAAAAGTTTTTTGTACCAGGTCCAATTGGATGACCTCTCTACAGGGTAGCCGTGGAGCATCTGATCTTTGCGATCAACGCCGCCCATACTGAGGTTATAGTCCAGTACAACTTTAGGCTTGTATTTATAATAGCCATATTTTTCCTTTCCGCCGACTTCTGGTTTGTGGAATGTTGATATCATGGCCACGACGCCATTATCCTTAAATACGATCAAACTCAAGTCTTTTGTCGTGCTGAAAGATACTTCACCAAATCTCAAATCTTTTGTTTTAATGCTTCTGAGAGACTCCGGAACAAACTCCCTGTATAGCCGAAGAGTGCCCATGGTATCAGTATTATATTTTGCCTTTAGGATCCTAGACAGTAGTGGAGAATTATAAAAATTATCCATTACTAAAGTGTGACCTTTGCCAAACAAGGGTCTCATTAAGTTATATACAATATTTGCGGAAACGCCCATCGACTCATTGCCCAGTTCTTGTACTTCATTCGTTTCTTGCGGCGCTTCCGGCGGCGCATGCAGGTGACCCTTGCCCGAATACACCTCCATCATCCAGAGGTAGCCTGTCCTTGACTCGCACAATTCGTAACTTTTTATACCAATCTTTGCTCGTTTTCTTTTAATCATTTGTGCAAATGAAAGTCGGCCCTTCCACAGAAGAAGCGACTCGTCGATCGAAACATTTTGCTCGGGTAGGTATATTGTGCTAATTTTTTTATTTATATGCTCAATTAATGGCATGACCTTGTCGAGTTTAGATGGTTTTTTGGGCAAGGTGGTATTGTCTACAAAGTGTAGACACCGTTTCAATAGTACAAAACGATTGAAGGGCATGATTTTTCCGAAATCCCCAATCCTTAATTGCTCAATTTTGGGATACCAATATTCTCGCTCCACGTTGTTCTTCACCAATGATTGGAGCATAATAATTGCAAAGAACCTCCAAATTTCCTCTACTGTGGTATCTATCCACCGAGCCATCCTGGAATAGATTACTGACGCATTTTTAAACAGCCATTGGTGGGCGTAGCGATTTGTCTCGCGAACAATGAGGTCGATGATATCGGCATCCCAGATTTTCTTCAGTATCTCAAAGGGAGTTAGTCCTGTGACCTCAAACGTCGGGCCCGAAGGTCCAGTAAATATTTCTCTGACCCCCTCAAAATTATTCGAATCACCACGCCAATCAAACAATAATACATCGCCGTCTTTAGGGTCAACCATGGTCCGAAGAGCGATATCATCTTCGGCGTCTAATTCAATTAAGTCCTCAGCAAGTGTGGGATCATCGAAGTCATCAAGTCCCACAGGGTACTTACAGATGTTTCTTGAAGGCAACGTATTGTCTTCCGCATCATTCCCCACCTCAATGTCGCTGCCAGTGTTGTCCACCTCTGCGATATCGCGCTCTATGCGTAGAAAAATATTAAATTTATTATAAAGATATTCTTAACAATTAGGTTATTTGCAATTAACAACTTAATAAAAAGAACATACATATGTTAAAGGAATACCAAATGTACCAAGTAGAATTTTAGAATCGTGATAAAAGGCGCCAGTTTTTTATACAACCTGCCTTTGGTTGTACAGTACATTATTTTTATAATTAATGGCAAGATGAGAGTTATACGACCACTTATGAACAGTAGTAAAACCAAACAAGACCTTGAATTACAAAGCAATGCTTGACATGCCACTGCGCTGAGATATACGAGGTAAAGTCTCAATATGTCCAGCAGTTCCTCTAGCTATAATATTCTTCTATCCGAAACACAACAGTGCATTTACGCTACTGTTTGGCTGAAAAATAGACGTTGCAGTGGTACCTACCCAGGCGGCCTCTCACATATATCAGAAACTAGTGAAATATTCTGAAAAGAATATGGACACATATCCTTTTCAGTACGCGAAGCGACGTGTCAAAATTGATAAATAAATAATTTTCCTGAATAATTTGCCTGCCTGCTGTGCCTATATTTGGGGGTTAACGTCACTCGCGTCCGTAGGCTTTGACTCTAGATACCCTACACGTGACCCCTGGGTAGTGCCAAATGAGTGACATAGTGGTGGTAGGACTTATGTGTCCGCCCGGGTAGCGACCACCGTCCATGAGGCGTAAAGACCGCCATAGTGATCTCCGTAAGGGGATCGCGTTCCGGGATCAGCCAGTGGTTTTCCGGTTTCTTCGAGGATCTTAAGTCCGGGCATGAGGTTGTACCGTGTGGGTATTTTCGGTCCTCTGTCGAAGGGAGGAGAGTTGATCCGCCGGCCAGGGAGACCCGTAGAAACGGTTGTCCGCTGGCCGCCCGCGGTATAGTACAGGGGCCCAATCGGGGCTAACCACCTCGAGAGGCTGCCTCACCATGCCGCGCATAATCTTGGGTGGGTACGTCGTGCCGGTTGGTGACCGGAAGTGGGGTCCCGGCGGCCCATCCCGGGAGGGTACGGGGGCCCTTCCGTCCGGCGGATCAATTCGCTTCCTGCCGACCCTTTCGTGCCGGTGCCCATTCGGCCTTCTTAGTGCCCGAACCTAAGATCCTCGTTGCCTCTTCACCAATCCCATCCTTTCTACCATGACAGTGCAACTAAACAGAGCAGGTCCTTCAGCGGTGCTTAACCCCACCACCGCGTTCACTATGGAGTTCACTAACATCCGCGGACTCCATACAAACCTCAATGCCGTCCACCACCATCTTGAGACGGCCCGGCCTGCTTTGCTCTTCCTAACGGAGACGCAGATTCGTTGTCCGACCGATAATTCTTACCTGTTGTATCCCGGTTATTCGCTTGAAGTAAACTTCAAGCCTAAAGCCGGGGTATGCTTGTATGTTCGGTCGGACATCTGCTGTCGCCGTTTGCACTGCATGGAGGACCCCTCCTTCTCCGCTCTGTGGGTGCACGTGGATCTAGGTTCCCTGAGCCGCATCTACGTGTGCCTTTACAGGTCTCACAACGGGGACGATGAGACGACTCGGCTGTTCAGGTATCTTAGCCAGGCGGCTGATGACGCGCAGGCGCAGTTCCCGTCGGCCGAAATGGTGGTCTTGGGGGATTTCAATGCTCATCACGAACTGTGGCTGGGCTCCTCCAAGACTGATCATGCTGGCAGAGCTGCCCATGCATTCGCTCTGACTCATGACTTGACACAACTGGTGAACCAGCCCACCAGGATCCCGGATGTGGCGAGTCATGCGCCTTCTTTGCTGGACCTTCTGCTGGCGAGTCACCCAGCCGGGTATCATGTGACCGTTAGTGCGCCTCTGGGCACTTCCGATCACTGCCTGGTTGGGTCGTCAGTACCGATCGCATCACCTCCACGTCCCGTGCAGGTTAGGCGATGGGTCTGGCATTACTCGTCGGCAGATTGGGATGGTATGCGGGAATATTTTGCATCCATCTCTTGGAGGCAGCGCTGCTTTGAGGGTAAAGATCCCTCAGCGAGTGCCAACGCTATTGCTGACGAGATCAGACTTGGAATGGAATATTACATTCCTTCCTCTGAGATCGCCAGTAAGGGCCGTGGACGCTCCTGGTTCAATCGTGCATGCGCCGATGCTGTCGGTGACAAACAGGCGGCGTATCGCGCTTGGATCAGGGGTCGCGCCATGAAGGATCCCAATATCAGTTCCCTCAAAGAAGCCTATAACCGTGCCTCCAAGGCCTGCAAGAAGGCCTACGTTAGGGCGGATGCCCAGCGCGTTAGCAGGATTGGGCGTGCGTTGGCCGATCACCCAACTAGCAGTCGTGCTTATTGGAGGTTGGCCAGGGCCGTCCAATCTAACTTCTGTCGTCCAGCGTTGCCGCCGCTGAGGTACCCAGAAGGGTCGCTGGCCCACAAGCCGCAAGAGAAGGCTGCCTTGCTGGCAAATCTCTTTGCGGCTAATTCCCGCCTCGAAGACCGTGGTTCCCAGTCGCTGCCTACGCTGCCTGATTGCGGTTTCTCAATGGCAGATATTCGCATCAGGCAGTGTGATGTGCGGCGTGAGTTACGGTCTCTCGATGTGCGGAAAGCCAGTGGTCCGGATGGGATACCAGCGGTGGTTTTAAGGGCTTGTGCAGCTGAGTTGTCTCCAGCACTGACTCGCCTCTACCGAGCGTCCTACCGCACAGGTGTTGTGCCGGAATCTTGGAGAGAGGCCAATGTGCAACCAATCCCCAAAAAGGGTGATCGATCGGACCCTACCAATTACCGCCCTATCGCTATCACCTCAGTGATGTGTAAGGTCATGGAGCGGATCATAAACGCTCAATTGGTCCGCTACCTGGAGGATCACTCGTTGATCAGTGACCGACAATACGGATTCCGTCATAATCGATCGACGGGTGATCTTCTAGCGTTTGTCCTGCATCGCTGGGGTGAGGCGATAGACCGGCGTGGCGAGGCTCTTGCTGTGAGCCTCGACATTGCCAAGGCGTTTGATAGGGTCTGGCACCGTGGTCTTCTGTCCAAGCTTCCGGCATACGGTCTACCCGGCAACCTGTGTTCGTGGATTTCCGGCTTTCTGCATGGGCGTAGAATACGTGTAGTCGTAGACGGACACGCTTCGGCGCTCATGTCGGTAAATGCCGGAGTTCCTCAGGGCTCGGTGCTGTCGCCCACCTTGTTTATTCTGCATATCAATGACATGTTGTCGCTTGGCAACATTCATTGCTATGCAGATGACAGCACGGTTCATGGGCGATACCACTGCGGGCCTCCAGGTTGCCGTGTCGAAACTGTGAAGGGACGCGAAGATCTTGTCATTGAGCTCAACCGGACCTTGGATCTCATTTCTACATGGGGTTCCAGGAATATGGTTGAGTTCAATGCCAGGAAAACCCAGGTGTGTGCGTTCACGTGCAAAAAATCCCCGTTCTCTCCCCTCCCCATTCTTCAGGGTACTCCCCTCTCAGTGCGGAATGACCTGTGTATCCTTGGTATGGATATCCGCTGTGATCTCAATCCAAGGAATCACATCGAGGGCGTAATATCTGCCACATCAGGCAGGGTTGGAGTCCTGAACAGAGTGCGTCGGTTTTTCACGCCCGGTCAGCTTTGCCGCTTATATAAAGCGCAGGTCCGGCCGGGTATGGAGTATTGCTCGCACCTCTGGGATGGATCCGCCCAGTACCTGCTCGATGCCTTGGATGGATTGCAGCGGCGGGCCATCCGCATTGTGAATGATGCAGACGTTACGAGCAACTTGGAGTCGCTACAACTCCGGAGAGATGTCGCCTCTCTAAGCGTGTTCTACCGCCTGTATCACGGTGAGTGCTCTGAGGAATTGTTCAACTTGCTCCCCTCCTCTCCATTCCTAACCAGAACCACGCGTGCTGGCTTGCGAAGCCATAGCTTGACGGTCCACACCATCCCGGCGCGAACCAAACGGTTCTCAAATTCGTTTCTGTGCCGCACCGTCAGGCTGTGGAATTGTTTGCCGGCGCACGTGTTCCCTCCTTCCTACAATCCCGGGTCCTTCCGCCGTGGTGTGAAGAGGCACCTAAGCAGGCCGGCATAATTGTTTCCATTGGCATGGGACTGCCGTCCGATGCCAATGGATACTCTGCCTGGGCGGCATTGACACTTTCCATCAGGTGCAATGCCGCCACTATGCCAGGCCATTATAAAAAAAAAAAAAAAAAAAAAAAAATATTTTTTGATTTTTTGTTGCTGTGTCCACATTGTTTGGTTAATCTCCCATTACTGATCTCTCTATCTCGCATAACTCCCAAATGTAAGTTACATACTGTAATAAATGTATGGGACTTACCGCTCTCGTTGGCCATGGCACTTACGCCCGACTCAGCCGCCGTCCCCGAAGTACTGCAATCTGCAACGTTTTTACTCATTCAAAGTGCGTGGTGGCCTGTTGGTAAATGACTAGATGCGACTACCAACATGTTCACGGTGGTCGCGGGTTCGAATCCCAGAGTACACCTCTGACTTTTCGGAGTCATGTGTGTATTGATAGTCACTCACCACGCACTAAAACGGTGAAGGAAAACATCGTGAGGAAACCTTCATACCATAGCGATTCATAAGAATTTCTATGGTATGTAAGTCCGCCAACCCGCACTAGGCCAGCGTGGTGGACTATATGGCCTAATCACTCTCAATCGTATTCTCGATTGTAGAGTAGGCCCGTGCCCTGCAGTGGGACGTATATGGGCTGATACAGACTTACCGCTCTCGTTGGCTATGGCACTTACGCCCGACTCAGCCGCCGTCCCCGAAGTACTGCAATCTGCAACGTTTTTACTGATTAAAGTTTCCGTTAGTCGGATGCACAAATGAGATTATCAAACAAGAAAAACAAAGCAACTCATCAAAAGCAAAAAAGAGACGTGTGGCACTCGGAGACTGCCGCGGTTAAGCTATTGCATAGCATTTTTTATCAACTTATGTAATTATAATTATTTATTTATTTATTTTATTTATGCAGTATTTTTTTCCTTTGTTTTTCTTTGATATTAATTGTACAGATATTCACTGTTGTACGTGCGAGCTAAACAGCAAGTTGGTTTTTATTTTTTTATTAAACATTTTAGTTATTTGTATCTTTTCAGTGTCGATAGGCATTTGATGAAGAGATGGTCTCACAAGGAATATGTTCTTTCTGATGAAAAAGAAATCGCTAAAATCGTATAAAAGCTGGCGAAGATTGTGAGTATTTGCGTGTATTTTAAGTTTATCAAAATTTCAACGCAATATTAATGGAGAATTCTCATTTTACTATGAAACATACGTAGTACCCAAGAAGCTTATACCCAAATGGAGATTGCATTCCGTATAAAACACTGAAGCTCAAAAATTTGACCTTAAATGAATGAACAAACAGTCATGTTCATTCATTGTCACTCTAAAGAAAAGGATAGCAGGCAACAGCGACTTCATTCAAGGTCAAATTTTTGTACTTCACTATTATATACGGAATGCAATCTCCATTTGGGTAGCTCCTTGGTAGTACCGGTGCGAAGACTTTTATTCCTCGATGAAACCTAAACAGAGTACATTTTACATACTAAGATAGAGACGTCACTCAATCAATTCAAGGCGCCCTCTGGCATTAAGTAAGAAAGACAATCCCGTAATATGTCTAAACTTACTTTCATTGCGTTTATATACGAAAATAAAAGATTTAGGGAGGTTTGGACCTGAATTACACAACGGAATCGATTTGAATGTTGTCTATTTGAAACAAATTATTCTGTGTAGAAATGCGAACATAAAAATTCTCATTTCCGCATGAGTATGAATTTTAATAAATTTAATCATTGTTTTAAAATAAACTAATCAGCAAATAAGCGAATCAATGTTGTTGGAAGTAATTAAGGGCCAATAATATCCGCGTAAAATATAATCTACGTAAAATGGGGAAACCCGTAAAAACCAACGATTTTTTCGCCCTCTGGTGTTAAGTAAGTCAAACCAATGATTAGAATTCGTCGTAGTTTGTTCTAAGTTTAACCACCGTGAAAACCTACTTTTTTGTGTAGGGAAAAATATATGTTTTCAAAGAATATAAACATAACTGTCCCGGAGTTCTTGGAAAAATGAACATGAAAAACAAAAAAGAAATTGTCTTCTACTCCGTGGAAATATGTAAAATGTGATGATAATTACTTTATTTTATAAAAATCTGTCGCCCCGAATAAAACAGAAAACCATTTAAGGACAAACCATAAAAAAATCTATCCGCCTTTTGTACTTTTTTTTAATGTTAGTTTTTTTATGTAACTAGTTCTGTGTATGGTGCAAAAAAAGGATAAATAAATAAATGAATTTTGAGCATTCGGAATCAACGATATTTTTGACCGATACTGTGAATGAGCATTCTCCTTGGTATGGCTGTCTGTTGATTTTAATTACTTGTGTTTTCGAATGTTTGCATTTATGTGTTTTAATGATAATAATTGCATTTTGTGCTATAAAGAAATACATGTCAAAAATGATAATAATTAAAATAAGTATTACCTACATTAGTATAGCGTGATTAAACTCGAGATTTATAGCAGCTATGTGAACCATTAGTCTTACCTATAACAGGGTTCGGGACGGACATATCCGCTGACTGTCCCAATAAAATTGTTTCAGCTGTCCTTTCTGGATTCAGGAGAAGAATTTTCATGTATTAATATGGATAGAGTGACACAAAAAGCAAGTGTAAGATACAATACTGCACATACCAGGAGAACGTAGCAACTCCCATAGCTGTGGTTTTTTTGGAGGAGGGACAGCTGGCACACCAGGTAGCAGTGGACAGGGCATCCAAATTCGGGAGTCACTGTTCTTTCCCTTTCCCTTTATCCTTCTCTTTCTGTGGTTAAAAATAAATATTCGATTAAAATGTAGAACCACGATATGATTGGCTGACTACAATGTACTCACTTCGGCTCTGGAGCATCCGGCAATACAAAATAGCCCACTTGTTTTTTTTCTTTCTTGTCCGCCAAAGGCTTGCGCTGATTTGAAGTCATCTTGGCACGTTTCATAGCTTCAGAGGTGAATGAATGCTGCATGAATAAATTAATATGATAACGCGTGTCATAATTGATGCATAATTCCAGTCAACCTAGAATTTTGAAATTTGGCATGGCGCAATGTTTTAAATTTGTGACGCCAGTGGTATTTGCCGTTACTCGCCACGCTTGGCAGGCGGGTTGGCGAGCGCAGTAGGGGACTCGCATTAATGACGCTGCTGCCCTTCATTAACAGGGGAAAGGAAATAGGATTTGTGGGTAGACGATGTTATAGGAAAGAAGAGTATGGCCTGTGGGAGTGGATACTGCGGTCAAGGAATGGAAGTTAGGATGACTGCAGTAGCTCGCGGGCCGAGGTCGCGTACTCGTAGCACCTATACTAGAACAGACCACTAGATAGGAGCATCCCTGACCAAAGTTCTCGAATGGAGGCCACGTAGCGGAAAGCGCAGCGTAGAACGTCCACCCACAAGGTGGTCAGACGACCTGGTAAAGGTCGCGGGACGTCGCTGGGTGCAGGCTGCCTCCAACAGGTCTCTGTGGAAATCATTGGGGGAGGCCTATGTTTAGCAGTGGACTTCCTTCAGCTGATGAATGGAATGTTTTAAAGTACACATCAAGGAAAAAAATTAATAACGCAGTGCTGAATGTGCCAAGCCCAGTGCTTGCCGATCAATCGGTTAACTAAAATAGCAGTCGATCTCTACAGACACGCTAAAAGATTTTAAGTACGTAGAAGGAAAAACTAATAGACGGAGTCACACATTCTGTCTCTTTTACAAAATAACAAAATATTTATACAAAAACTTCATGTAAAAGAGAGATGCAGTATCTTGACTGAGATGATTCACTATCGCCGAGATTTTATGGAATTTTTAGTTTCGTCCATTATCTCTGGGTTTATGTCTGGGACTCGCTTTACTCGCATTAATATGAATAAATAGCTCGTTCCCAAAGCACTGACTTATTTTAGGAAACTCTTTATTTATTACTTCATACTTCTCTTTCTTTCGTTTTTCGCTACCGCTTAAATAGTTTCCACAAGACATTTTTATATTTATTTGGAAAATATTACCTAAATATTCATAAAATTGTAATTTATTGGTTTCTTACTATCATTATACTATAATGAAACAAAAACAAAACATTTGAATCAAATATTATGGTGAAATTTTTGTCATGTTTAAAATTGGCTACATTATTTATTATTATTAATTAATTTCGTTATTAATGTTACATTATTCTCTGCTTACACCCTGTCGGACTTGAGGCTGAGGTCCTATCGAGCCAGGGCCATGTCGGGCCTGAAACCCTGTCGGAACAGAGCCCTACCGGGCCGGGGGCCTCTGAGGCCGGAGGCCCGTGGCATTTTGCGTACTCTGCCATCCTATTGTTACGCCACTGATACATACTATTTTTTTTATTTAATAGCCTATACTGTGTCCCATTGCTGGGCAAGGCCTCCCCTTTATCATTCCAATTGACCCTGTCCTCGGCGAGCTCTTGCCATTTTGGCTCGAATGCATCCAACTCGTCTTTCCACCGCATCTTTGGTCTTCCGCGTTTTCTTCAGCCATTCTCAGGAATCCAGCTTGTAGCCAGCTTGGCCCAACGGTTTGGATGCATACGAATCACATGTCCCGCCCAGTTCCACTTAAGTGAGGCCGCCTTGCGCCCGACATCTACAATGCGGGTTTTCGAGCGCAGTTCAGTGTTACGGATGCGATCGGTCAGCCTAACACCGAGAATACTGCGCTCTATTGCTCGCTGGCAAACCTTGAGTTTGAGCTTCTGAGACGTAGTCAATGACCAAGTCTGTGCGCCATAGGTTAGGACGAGCAAAATGCAAATGTCGACGAGTTTGCGTTTGAGAGAGAGCGGGAGGTCACCTCTTAGATACTCTTTTAAGGACCAGTAGCTCTTCGAAGAATTTTCGACTCGTCTGGAAATTTCCCAGTCTTGTCTATTCCTGAAAGAAACTATCTGACCCAAGTAAACGTATTCGTCGACGTAGTGTATTGTTTGCCCGTCTACCGCCGCTGCAGGTGTTATGCTGTTGGTCATTAACTTTGTCTTTGTCCCATTCGTCTGAAGCCCAACTTCAAGGCTTGCCCGGCTCAGATCTTCGAGCATTGTGCGTATGTCAGTTGGATTACTGATACATACTAAAGTAGGTAAAATTATAAAAGTAAAAAGATGACTTACGCCCGAATACTGGAACGCAACTTATACATTGTATTGTAACTTATATAAGTTGCGCTTAACTACGTTAATCTCGCTTAAATGTACTGGCTAACTGCCGTTCTGTATATCCTATCTATCTTTAACAAGAGGTTAAAATGGATATCGTTACTATGTCGAAAATATCACTGTTCTTCAATAAACAAAGATAGACATACAATATTACCTTGCCTAGATATATATAAATATATGCACGTTAACTAAATATCTCTTTCTTTACTGAAGCAAAAAATGTATCAAAATTGCGAGAGAAATCTCTTGTTAAAGATACATAGATTATAGAATCCGGCCGTAAGTGGGCCGTGCGCTGTTAAGACTTAAGAGCAACTTATTATTTGAATGGCGTTCCAGTATTCGGGCGTCATTCGCTGAAATATACATATTACTGGATAATATTTTAATTCAATACACACAGCCTCCGTGGCGCAGTTGGTTAAATGCCGCCTGTGAAACGAGAGGCCGCGGGTTCGATCCCGCACCGAGAGAAATGTTTGTGCGGCCCACAAATATTTCTTCCGGGTCAGGGTGTTTGTGAGACCGAAAAGTCTCTCGTAGTTTCTGATACCCACGACACAAGACTTGATCTTAGTGTGGGGTCAGGACTATGTATGTGACTGTTGGGTGTTATTTATTTAATAATGTAGCAACATACGTTAATCTCCAAACTATATCTATGTACTGTAAAATCCAAATTAACACTGACTCCCATCATCTCCTCAATGAAACTTGGGACGGTTAGTTATTTTTTGTTCACCGTCTGAAGTTTTCAATAACAAAGCAAACATAATGTGACTACAACACATGTTTCAAAGTTTCACAAAGTGCTTAGCGTGGCGTCCCATTAAGTATTTTTTGTTAAAATTTTGAGTCGATTTTTCCAACACTGGGATGAATATTGCCAACAAGGTCAAGCGGGACATGTCTACCTACTTTAAATCTATTTATACAAGACATCATTGCTAACAAAACATGTTATGTACAAATTAACAACAACAAGAATCAAAATAACAACAATGAACATTTACTGACATTTACTTACAATAGTTCCATTTATTGCCCCTTCCTTATGGCATATTTGGCGCTGGTATCGTAGAAAAAAATTTGTTTAATTCGCTCGGAAGTGCGCGCGATGTGCAAAAAAATTGCATGAATAGCAATAGCAAGTGAAGGCGATAATAACATTTCACAAGTTCTATTAATATGCTAAATTTTGCGATTTTCGATTGAGATTCACAAAGCCAATCGGCTAATATTTAATATAATATGAAGAAGTGTTTTTTTTTACGAACCCATTTGTAGAAGAAACTGAACAGTATATTTTTTGTGTGTAATTTTAGATGTGAAATATGGTTATAATAAATGGTCAGTTGATTTTATTTACAAATTCTGAGAGGGGCAATTAACATTAGCAGAAATATAGAGCATGCTAAGGCCTCAAAAATAACAAGGTCGTGTAATGTTAATTTAAAAGAGTAATAATTACCATTACTTAATATTGGTATCACGGTGATACCTACCATTTTCAATCGATAGATGTCCGGCGTACGCTATAGATTTGTTTGTGCTTAGAGATGGTTTCATCGATTGTTGAATTTTTCGTAAAAGCCCTGCCGGTCTCGCTCGCCCTAAGTCCACCACGTAGTAGTTGTTTACAAAAACAAAACGAAAATCATAAATAATCAGAAGTAACTTACCAAATAAAATTGTAAAATATCTTTAAAATTAAATCACGCTACGACGACACAAACGCAATAAACACGCAATACAGGCCTAGCCACTGTAGTGTATTTCTGTTTACTGGTGTGTAACCTAGTTTGAGATAAAGATATATTGTACTTATGTTGCCAGCTTAAAATGTTTTCCTAAGGTATCGGGAAACTTTGATTATTACACTTCACTTTAAAAATATAATTGCTAAAAATGATGTTGCTCCAAATATCAATATTTTAACTTTAAATGGAATCATAAGAAACGTACATACCGGAGTCGCCAGTCACCACTCAAAACTTTAGAAATTCGTTAAAAATCTTAATGTGCTACTAAAACTATAAAAGCCTACTATTTTAAATACTGATGTGAGGGCGGGATAGTCTCCTATGACTGTTGGGTGTTATTATTATATTATTATTATTATATGTAACTTGTGTTCCCGTTATTCAATTCGTAACATAAATATTTGTCTTCAATACGTCAAATTTCCTGCAAGCAAATGGTTACACCGGACCGGACACAACTGACTGCATCTCTTTTTTACTTGAGATTTTTGTATTTAGTATTAATTCTTTTTCGTTATAACAAATAAATTAGTAAAAAAAATATTAGTAAACTCACATGACACTGCTGGCAACACTAAAAACTCGCATGGGGCCATGGCATGGGGCGCGGTGTTTCCCTTCACATCTTCCATCTCCTTTCCTCCTCTAACCTAACGCTCTTAAAAATCACTCGTCTGTGGTGTCAAGTAGGACTAGACATGGCGCGCTGCTATGCCCGTTTCAACTGGTAGTTGACATGACTTGCGCGCTCGAATACCTTAGAATTCATTTAAGTATGGCCATTTCGGTCGCACTAAGGGCAATTTGTATTGTTCTACTCACTTCTCGACAAATGTATGCTTCCAAACATACAAAACAAATGTGGACATAAAAATTCCATTATGAAACACAGTTTAATGTGACTTTTTTGACACACCAAATATACGGTAAATCCATTTTATCAATAGGAAATGTTTTACTATGTTTTATTATCTCAGTAGTAGTGAATGATATCGCTATGATTTTATTTATCTCTGTCAGCCCATATATACGTCCCACGGCAGGGCGAGACCCGAGTTCAACAATCGAGAGTAGTAAGACCATAATATAGTCCACCATGCTGGCCTAGGGCTACCATAAAAATTCTTATAAATCGCTATGTTATGCAGATTTCCTCACAATGATTTCCTTCACCGTTTTTAAGTGCGTGGCTATCAATACACACATGAATCCGAAAAGTCGATAATTTAATATTTTTGTAGTGACAAGTGTATGTATTCTAATTATTTATTACACAAGTAACGTAAATTGAAATTAAAAACCCTATGTCATCGCTTTAGTTTTTGAGATATGATCGTATAAACCAAGACGCGCTACAATCGCGCGATCTCAAAGTTCAAATAAGCATAATTAAATACCAGTCATAATCTGTTAAACAAAAAGAATAATAAATTCAACGAGCTCGTAGTTTAAATTAAAAAAAAACTAAAAATCCACGCTTTTATAAACGATCCAACTAAAAAGCAAAAAATAATTGATAATGAGTTTAAAATGAGAAAATGAAGTAAAAAACATACATTCTATTGTTACAAAGCGTGGGGTTCTGGAGGATAAGTAAAGGTTGTAAGCACCTTAGACTATGATTTAATTGATTGCACTAAAAACATCTATCTAAATACGGCTATATTATCAAAGGAAGACAGCTGCGTGCAAATCACCCACCTTTTTTTTATAATTCTATATTTCTGAATATTTTGGATAAGTCACAATTTTTTAATTATTGTGTTGTAATCGCTCTTGGTAAAGTATGCAAAATTTCGAGTCAATCTGACGTTTTGAAGGGGGTCAAATTCATGTCCAAAGATTCCGTTACATACTAACATGGTCTAAAAGCGTATTAAGAACATAATACTTGATGGTTAAACAAAGTTCTATGAGAACCGATTCTTTGAAATGCGGCGCGCCGCACCGTCGCGTTGCCCGGTCATAAAAACGCCGGGGCAGAGCTCGATTATTTTCATTATCGCGCCAGGCACCCAATCTTGAATCCAATCAATAATATGATTTAACTAAACTTTTTATAATCAAACAAGCAAGCATTCTCAAATTCGTTGTAAGCGCAGACTAAATTCAGTAAGACATCACAGGAGATGAACTACAGCGCTGCCTTCATACGTCGGAACACTTGCAGTTTGCATGTCCCGTTTCTCTAGGAAGGAGGTTACAAGCTGATTTAAAGCAGATCCTGCTGGCTGCCGCCCGGAATGGGGCTGCAACAGTGTTGTCGTCGTGCATCCTGGAGAGTATTCTTGAAGTCGACAGACGGAGTGACTTCCAATATTCTCCGTCCGAAGCAAGATATAGGTTTTCCACTTCTTAAAACCAATGCTATTCTCTATTACCTATACTTATCATTTTTTTCGAACTTAGCCTATGGTTACGACGTACGATGGAGAAATCCAACATTTTGTTGAGTATCTTAGGCATATAAGTGAAGTTTTACGTACGGCGTCCTGATTATTATAACAATTGAAGTTTGAAATAAGATTTTAAGTCCGGAAACCCACAATAAACCAGTGTGGTTAACAATGGCTGTAAGTCTACGTCCTAATAAATGATAAAGCACATTAAATCGTCATTTATAAAGTAAACCATTGAATTTGTAAATTCATTATTTTACACAATAACATTGAAAGTGGCCAATTCGATCATTTATTATGTTCATATTATGCACTGAGGATACTAGAGCGGACATCGGGAACGAAATCTCGGCGTTTTGTGCGTGCACACGGGAACCCTGTGAAGCGAGAGCAAAGATTATTTTACGGCGTAGGCGTGACAGAGACAGAAACAGAAGGAACGGTACGGTACCATTAATTTAGTTACAAACATTTCGTTTGCAGTGCCCCCTCTAGTATATCTCGATGATTTTACGTTTACTTTTTCAGTTTCGATAATTTAAATAGGTACCATCGAAATATTAAAACATAAAATACTAGTATTTTTGTATAAAACTATTTATTAACTATGTCAAAGTATCTTCAGAGCGTATATATTCTCCAATATCAGCCTGGTGGAAAACAATAGTGGCTAATGGATCTGCATTCCTACATTCAGCAGTAGTCCGGGCCGCCACTCCGAACCCTATGGGAATATCTGACATGGTTTGAACGACTACTCCTTGATGTTTCGGCGTGTTCTCTGTTATCCTGCCTAAACCTGGAAAATCAATGGAGTTTATTTGAAAAAAGGTTGCATGATGTGTTTATTATCTATTCTTAATATCTCTAAAACACAGCTGGATAAGAAGTCAGTTGAAAATACTAGAGACCACAGGTTTGATTAACACACAAAAAAATATTATGTTTGTGTGACCTCTAACTATTTTTAGGCCTCAGAATTCTTAAACACTTAAGACTTCTAGATCTACACAATAATTTGTATATTTTATACCAGCTTATAAGTAAACAAATACACATTTTACACAAAAAATCACAATTTACGGTGCGAGTTTAAAACTCCACAATAATCTACACATGCAGCACATAAATACATATTATTTACAAGATATTAAACTAAAGTAAAACTTACCACTTTTAATAATATGGTGTCCGTACAAAAACTGTTGTTCTGCAGATGGTTTCACCCATATCTTGAATGGTGCATACGGTGCTATATACGTCAATGCGGTAATATGTAGCCTGAATTTATTTGTCTTTGTGAATTTACCAAAACATGTGCCAGCCGCTACTAAGTTTTCAGGCTTTACCGTTTGAGCTAAGTGTAGTAACTTCTCTGATATATAGTAGACTCTGTCTTTTTTCTCTCTGAAGCAATATGTACCATCTGGTCTGTCTATTAGTAGTTTTACGTTTACACCAATGCTGGAATGTGGAAATAATTTCATTTAATGCTTTCCAACGACAATGTTTTAAAAGGTTGTAAATTTTCCAAATATAATTCACTGGTTAGAGCAGAAAGAAGTTTGTTTTTTTTTCTATTTTGATACCTAGCGTAAGAGTGAGGGAAAGATATAACCAATATTCTAAAAGATAACTGTTTCTGATTTCACTTTTTTATGTAGAAAACACTTTTCATTCATTGATTCCTACAGTATTCAAGGCAAATAAACAATATTCAAATAATAGTTAAAAATAGATAGTTAAACACTTGAAAACTTGGAATAAATAGATTTCTAACTGAGTGTTGATTACGATTATGAATCAAAATAAAAAAAAAATATGAATGAAAAAATAAAGACTAACTTCACTGAGTAGTTGATATTAACATTGATATAATTACAAGCTATTTTTTACAAATTAATGCGAGGTTAAGCTTTAAGTATTTCAATTATAACAATACTAAAATAGTAACGTTGAGTTGTTACTTTACATTGCTAGCTTATTTTTATATCTGGCCTTTCCTGTTCCTTTATTTTTATTTTGATTGATGTAAAATTGAAGATTGGTTGCTTAGAGATTATGTCTGGATGTAAACAGTCTAAAATATTATCCATTTGTAAATCATAAATGTATTGAGACAAATTTAAAATAAAGTAAACATTGGAAATGCATTACTCCTGAGTCTTCTTCTTTTACAATATTTGTGCAAGTAGATGCGGCTATTCCATGATCATAACACTGAATATTTCAATGAAGTAGCCATACAAAGTCAAAATAACTTTACTTACTATTTTGTCAACTTCTCGAATAATATTCGTGTCCGTTCCTCTGATAATACCTTCATTTTTATATTTTAAACTTATTTCTACACGTTCACAATAATAAAAACACGTGTTCTCACGTGTTTTGGACTTTTGAAAAATGTAAAGGGATAGGGAACGAACGAAATGAATGATTCAAACAAAAACCATAGATAACAAAATGTATTCCAAAACATAATGCCTACATATAAATTAAATTATTATATGCTCAGCATTATGTTTGAATAAAAAAATATAACGATATATAAGCCTACCTGGGCCTACCTTACCTTCCAAAGTTTATATAAAAATTACAAACCTGTGTAACTCTTAAAGCAACAAGATATATAGTTTTGCAATTTTAATCACAATTTCTGAACGGGGCGTGATTTCGCGGCAACTTCAAACTTAAGGAATGAATGAACGTAGAAGTTATCAATCAAAATAACTTCATTCACGTCGTCTGGAAGGCGAAGAGTGATATTGTGATTTGTGGTAAGTTTTATTTTGTTATTTTTCGACCATTGTATCATTTCATTAGATAAACTGTTCAGAAAAATCGTTTATTGGGCAACAATAACTATATTGGTTTTATAAATGTAAGACATCACGTTATTTTTGCCTTTATTTGAATGTAAACATCTGTTTTGCTTCACGGTCGCGAAAACAGTGAACGCAACACGTGATGTCAACAAACTTTGTGCAACTATCATTAAGTTTTAGTAATTAGTTTTGCAGAATTACATTTACACTGCACAGTGAATAAAACAATACGTCTTATTTTTTTATTGACGATATATTATGTGCAAAACCTTGTTAATACTTATTTTCCTTTCTAAATTGTAAGAGTTTGATGAATACCATTATTTAAAATAGCGGCTTTGTCTCAGATTTCGTCATCGTCTCTCGTCATGAGTTTAAAGGCCATTCTAAGCTAGTCAATACCCTTTATTCTGACTAACGCATTCCAATAATTGTTAATTTATTATTTCCATTTAATCACTGGTAAATATCAGTTTGTTCTTCTCTTTTCAATTCAATAAACTATTACGTAGATTGCTAATGTTAAGTATTTTAAAAGCTATATTCTTCTTATTTCCAAGAAGTTTGCTTGATTTCTTGCCATTAAAGACTAATAGATATACAGCCTTGCGTGGCAGAAATACCGGTCGATGACTAAATATAACTCAACTTTTCTCATATCAGTAATCGGTATCTAATCTACACAATACTGAATATTCTGTAGTAGTGTTAAGTATTTTCTGTGTCACTCATAGAGCAGGCATTAGAAATCTACGTGAGTATACATATATTTTTAAAAATCGCATTCCTAAACAAAAGGAACCACTATGATATCTATGAAAAAGTAAATTAACATTGGGAAAAACCTCTTGATTGGACATTATTTCGTGTTTCCTCATTAGTCATCGCCTGTGTTATAGCAACCTATTACTGCGTTAGTGTAACTAAAGTGCACGTGAACATTAAATGTGCTAAGTTTTTGTAAAATAGTAACTTGAAAATTTTGATCAACCAATATCCCGAAAGAAGATATTATGTAGGGCACCAACGTATTAAAATTTAGATCACCTACATTTTATATTTCGCTACAGTTTCTATGGTCGCATATTAGTCATGCAATACATATTATGCTATGCAGATGAGTGGATCGCATCTAACGTCACTTGTTTAACCGGATTATAAAGTATAATGAGATTAAATATGCAGAATCTAGTTGGTGAGATAATTGACGCTATTTCCTTTAAAGGTTAATTACTTTTGTTATAAGGGGGTATTGAGATAACATACTAGAGGGGACACTGCGAATAAAATGTTTGTAACAATATGAAGGGTACATTATATTTCTGTCTCTGTCACGCCAACGAAGTAACATCATCTTCCCTCTCGCTTCACTGTGTACCCTTGTGCACGCACCATACGCAGAGATTTTGTTCCCGATGTCCGCTCTAGTATAATACCTCAATATAAGGGGTTTTTTTATTTCTTATTTCCGGAAAAAGATCTAACAGGTCACCTGATGATAAGTGATCACTGCCGCTCATAAACAACCATAACTTCTTGTATGATGGATGTCTTGCCGGCTCATTGAAAT
This sequence comes from Hyles euphorbiae, assembly GCA_023078785.2. Lineage (NCBI taxonomy): Eukaryota > Metazoa > Arthropoda > Insecta > Lepidoptera > Sphingidae > Hyles > Hyles euphorbiae. Next base: position 6,274,239 of record CM041052.1, on the reverse strand, counting down.
GGGAGGGGAGAGGGGAAAAAAAGAATGGGAAGCAGTATGGGACATCCAGCAATCTAACTCGCCGAAAGAAATGGGACTGCAAAGCCGGCGCTTCATGTCGATCTCCTGTGAGACAGTGGTACCACCCAGTATGAGTCTGCCCATTCATTCGGAATCATGACTGACAACAACGCGGCTGTCACATGACAAACTTTTTTGAGAAATATGCGAATACAAAATGATTACTATTCTTGTAATCTGCAGGTGTAAAGTTATCATTTTCCGTCTAAGGATACTCTTTTTTAAAACTGCCCTATGCTGAACACGAACATTATAGAAAGCCACCTCGAAGTGGGAGTGTGAAAAACTTTTTTGTGTCCGACACGAGGCAGCATTTTTTATCATGTTTGGGATACATGGATCCAATACGTTCTGAATGCGTTCCGTGTTGTGTCATTGCAATGTGACGGCAAGTGTTTACAATACAAGATTGCATTTGTTATCAATGGAGTCATGTTTCGTTTGTAGCAAAGTGTTTGTTTGTCACAAAATCTACTTGTAGAATATTATATTATGATGAAAGCGACATGTAGCAAAAATTGAAAAATAATAAATGGATTTATGTACAATCTGATGCAAGTAAACTGATTAAAATTTCAAACGTTAATTATTTGCAGTATTATATACGTAATTGTGGATAAAAGTATAGCGGTTTTTAGAAAATTGTGTTGCTTTCAATAAGTCAATTCAACTAAAGACTACTAGTTCCTATTCAATGACAATAAAGTTCTCTGAAATACTAATTAGATTAAAGTCGCCTGTGGATATTCAGTTTGACTTTACGTTAGATGGGAAGTAGTTGTTATACTATATCATCATCGTTAGCTTAGAAAATCTTTATATGTAGGAAGCTCCCTTTTGAAGGTAACTTACCACTAAAGATTTGCCTTATACTCACGCTTTAGTTGCCACAACCGTGAAATTGTCAGGACAGTTCAAATATTCAAAGAAAATCAGCTCAGCCCATATACGTCTCACTGCAAGCAACGGGCTTCCTCTACAATCAAGAGAACGATTAAGAGTGCTTAAGCCACCACGCTGGCCTAGTGCGGGTTGGTGGACTTTGTATACCCTAGAAATTCTTACAAATCGTAATGGTGTGAAGGTTTCCTCACAATATTTTCCTTCACTGTTATAGTGCGTGGTGATTAACTATCAATACACACAGTTAAATATCCACAAAAGGTACTACTGTCTCACAGTAATGGACCTGAAGCGACAGCTTGGCTTCACATTTCGTCCAGTAAGCAAGATTGCCGGATGCCGAACGCCCGTTACCTCGACTCATCATTTTTCTTTCCCGCTCGCATCCTGATTTGATGGGTCGGCACCCCATCTATGATCCAATCGTCGCCTACGTAGATGTTTATGGGCGACAGTGTTCACTTACCATCAGGTAATCTGTTTGCTCGGTCCTATGCAAAGAAACCATCAATGGCCTATTTCGGATTTCACACATCATAAAATCTTTTACACTTCTGTGTAGGTTCAGGGTTCTCCCTCACCGTATACCGTTATACTAATTTCTGATAATTTATCTCCACGGTGCAATTAACTAACTCTTGTTTATCTGCCACGGCAAAGTGCACTTTACCTGATTGTAAGCCCAATCATTGGCAACATATTGATTATTACCACTTTTCATTCAAGAGAATTATCTCTCTTTCACGAAAAATTACCCCATTTTGTTTACATACGCACCTAATTTTGCCTCTTTATTGCCTGAATAGTTTTGACTGTTGCTTAATGTGCGTTGCAAATTTTCACGCCCAATTTAGCCGCTCCCCTGGGCTTGACCTGTGTCACCTTCACCCGCCGATGACCTAAATATTTAATTTATACTGATTGAAAGTATCTGCACTTACTTACTTTACATAGGCTGCTTTAAGAGCTTTTACTACGCAGTTAAAAATACGAAGGCTTTTAAAAGAAAAGCTGCGAAAAAGTGTAGTTTGTATTACCAGCATTTGTTTCGGATCTTGTTGTTTGTAAGACCTAAAAATGTCTAGTATATTCTAATACCCACGAGCCAAGACTGATGTTAAGGAGTCCTAGGTTCTAACATCATCATCAAGCCCGTTGCAGTCCACTGCTAGACATAGGCCTCTCCCAAGGTACGCCACAGAACCTGGTCTGGAGTTTTATTCATCCTGACATCCAGTCGCTGCTGACCCTCAGCTCTTGTGCAAATTGTCTCGCTATCTGGCGGAAGGGCGTCGTCCGCTACGTTTCCAAAGATGCGGTCTCCACTCCAGAACAGGCTTACTCCAATGGGTTGCCGTACAGCGATATATGTGGCCATTCCCACTGTCATCGTATTTATTCAATTAATTATTGATTCTTATTCTAACCATATTTCGTAATTTTTTTTCATTCCAAGATGCGATTATTAAAAGAGCCTAAATCCCAAATCCAGTCCCGAGCTACACAAAAAATGTCTAACTGAAATCTCACACAAAATGCTGTATCTAGAATTCGAACCCATGACTATGGGCCTCTGTAAATACACGCTAGTAATAGAATAATTAAGAAAATTAGGTAAACACCTTTGTGAATAGAGGGCAAACGCTTAGATGCATAAACTTACTGTATGACACGAAAGGTCCCCATAGGACACTAATTTCATTAAGTTGGTTAAAATAATTGCCACTCAGTAAATTGTTTTGCGCGTCTGACAAGGAGCGCAATGGAATTATCAAAAACTACAATTGTAGAATGGAAACTATAATAATGGGGTTTGTTGACCTATTTTTTTTTTTTTAATTAGGATTAGATACTCAAAATAGATGTAAAATGTATAAAAGAAGAAATAAAACGGTTTTATGTGGTAGTGCCAGATTATCATTGCATTAGGATTAGGAATAAACCGTCTCAATGGGATGGAACCACTAAATCAGGAAATTATAAAATGATGTCTGCTCTGCCAACGGAATATTGGACTGGTTTTTAAATACGCAATCTTTACCTGTAAGTCGCCTTAGGACCCAAGCGCTCTGTGTTATTTATAAATAACTTGTTCATTCAGTTTAAAACTTTAGAGGTGAGTTTAGTATCAAGGAAAAAGCTAAAAGCATAATAAAGTTTGGTTTTTGTAATAATTAGACAATTGCGTAGGAATCCTGTTCATTGGCATCTTTACTTATTTTATATACATACATAAATACATATACTCACGCCTTTTCTCAGTAGGGGTGGGCAGAAGTGCTTCTTGCAAACCCATGTATCGCCTTGCTTGTTCCGTCCCATGATATGATAGGAGCGAGCATATTTCCATAACGGCACAAATTCCTGGCTTCGGACTGGTAATGAATAGAAAGATCTAATATCATTGCCGGTCCGGGATTCGAACCCAGAGCAACAACTGCGCCACTGAGGCAGTCTGAAATATATTCAACAGGATATAATAAACATGCTGTGATCTCATCATTACGTTTCTTGGTAAACTAGATTTCCGAAAACATGAAAACGTTCTGAAAATAGCTTTATGGTATGCCACTAGCGTAAAGCATTTAAACTAGGTTGTGAAACAGGAGTGGCTGACAATAAAATTAGTGTCGGACGACTACTCATCACTAACTCGACTACATTAAAATTATAATTACCTAGGTACTGAACCATTTTTTTTTTTGTTTCTGATATACGGCGATGAAACTTGTACTCGAAATCTTGTAAGGAAACTCACAGTCATTCAACGATCTAATTATCTATAGGTTATGCTTTGAATATGCCTTAGAGCTCCAATCAGAATGAAGAAACTGTGCGAAAGGACAAAAGCTACCAGACTAGGTTAGTAAATTAGCAAGTTGAAGTAGCACTGAATGTATACCGCGAAAAACTTGGCCGATGGGCCGGAAAGGTTGGCATTGTAGCCAAAGCAACCGGACATAGAACTGCTGCGTAACTTGACATCTTATGTCTCAGGAGTCTGGATGTCGAACACAGTAGAATGTCAAGCACTGCTTTGTAATTCATGGTGTTTGGTTTTGCTACTGTCCATGAGCGGTCGTATCGTTTACCATCACGAGAATGGCATGCTCGCTTCGTCATTAATTGTTATTTTAAAAAGTTTAGTGTTTTCTAATAAATGTCGGTGGATGCAGGCGACTGCCTCGGTGGCGTAGTTGTACTACGGTACGGTTACAAAGCTGAGGTCTCGGGTTCGAATCCCGGGTTGGGCAAAGTGATATTGGATTTTTCTATTCAGTAACAGCCCAGAGTCAGGAATTTGTGCCCGATATGGCGATAGGCTCGCCACCTATCACATTGTGGGACGGAACATACAAGGCGAAATGTGGGTGCCCGGGCACCTCTGCCTACCCCTTCTGGGAACAAGGCGTGAGTTTATGTATGTCGGTGGATGCAGGCTGCTTGTGGTCGCTATATAAATTTTTAACGAGCCGATGTTCAGCAGTGTACTTGTAGCTGAAAATGATGATAATTATTCATACCTTGATTATATGAATTCGTTCGTTAATTCGTCACCCAAAATTTTAAATTGGCCGTATAGCAAACGTGCACATGGTGTAAATCCCAGTGACTCACGCAAATGAGTCGCTTTCAGGATTAAGTGTATTAACTCATATAGTTTCACATCGGCACGGCAATATTACGTCACGGTATCTACAAACGCAATAATGTACAGTTATAGTATTCACATTCAGTTATAGTCATGTGTGTATTGATAGTCAATCACCACGCACTAAAACGGTGAAGGAAAACATCTTGAGTAAACCTGCATACCATAGCGATTTCTAAAAATTTCTATGGTATGTAAGTCTGCCAACCCGCACTAGGGCAGCGTCGTGGACTATATGGCCTAACCACTCTCAATCGTACTTACGATTGTAGAGTAGGCCCATGCCCTGCAGATAGTATTCACAACAACATACATGGTTTTGGGAGTAATCTCCGCCATGGAAACGCAATGGTAAAGCTATTTCTTGACGTAGGTTTTTGGGGATACTACTCTTTTTACACGCTTTATATTAGCTTCACTTGTATGTTTGTATGTTTGTATATTTGTATGTTTGTTTGTAACCGACTTCTTTGGGCGCGATTTTGACCCACTTTAAACGGCCAGATTTCGTTCAAATTTTGCACACCTGTCAAAGACCGATGACAATACAATAATTCGATTAAAATATATAATTATCCTGATTAGATTCGCCAGGATTAATTATTCTTATAATTGATGACCATTGCTACATTCATCGCTAGATGGCGTTAACATTGTATTCTTCAAGTGTCAAATGTTACTACTGACCAACAGATGGCGTTATTGATTGGAAATACAGCCGTAGATGGATGTTTTTAGTCAAAACAATTATATAATAGTTAAAAAAAACTAAAATACACGCTTTAATAAGATATACAACTAAAAAAGTAAAAATAATTGATACTGAATTTAAGATAAGAAAATGGAGTAAAATACATATATTTTATTGTTACAAAGCGTGGGGTGCAGGAGGATAAGTAATTGTTGTAAACACCCCACGCTTTGTAACAATAAAATATATGTATTTTACTCCATTTTCTTATCTTAAATTCAGTATCAATTATTTTTACTTTTTTAGTTGTATATCTTATTAAAGCGTGTATTTTAGTTTTTTTTATTATTGTACCTATTTTGTTGTAACTGCAAAGGCATCGCTATTGATGAGGGTGCTACTCTATACGACACCAAGTTCGAATGTTGAATGTTGAAGAAACTGTTAGCTAGAGCAACTGTTTTCAGTTGCCGCGATTTTATACTTCATAGAGGTTTTTTCAATAAACAATTAAAGTTGCTCTGTCTACATAGCGCTAACTACTGTAGCTGAAACTCGACAGTGTCTACAGTCTAGACAGATTTCAATCAATTTACAGTGGTCGCTTTCCTTGTAAAACAAACATCCTACTATTAAAGACATACACAGTTTGAATTTAACTTAGTGTTATTATCATCTCTGATGACTCTGATCATGACTGCCTCGGTGGCGTAGTTGTACTATGGTACGGTTACAAAGCTGAATCTCGGGTTCGAATCCCGGGTTGGGCAAAATTATATTGGATCTTTCTATTCCAGCCCAGAGTCAGGAATTTGTGCCCGAAATGGTGATAGGCTCGCCACCTATCACATTGTGGGACGGAACATACAAGGCGAAATGTGGGTATCCTGGCACTTCTGCCTACCCCTTCTGGGATATAGGCGTGAGTTTATGTATGTATGCTATTATCATTTAGTTGTCCTACATAATGATAAAGCAACAGGCTAGGCGCGCCGTGCTGTAGCGAATGATAAACCGCAAGGTCATTTGAGTTTACCTACGATATTGAATGCATTCTCTCAGACACTTGCTTGTAAATGGAAAGAGCATTGTCTTCTCATGAAGGGATTTTAAAACCACGTAAGTTCTCGGTTTGTAGACACGAAGGGGGTAGGCAGATGTGTTAAACAATCTATACTACGATGAACGTATTATCGTCTCAAGATGCTACTATAAATCTTTAAACAAGTGTTGGTCACGAGAATTATTGTTTCGGTGGGATTGAACCCGTGCCCTCATGTCACTACCGACGCGACGATGTCAAGATTTAAATCGTAATAAATAACTGACTATTACCATACCTAGTACATTGAATGACTTACTAATGAATGGCATTTGTGATAATGCAAATATCATAAATTATATTTTAATTTTAAAACAATATTATCAGCTTATCATTGCTTAGCTAATTACCTTAATCAATATGAAGGGAAATTTATAGTAATTTCTCTATAGAAATAATTACATCAGTCATTTAGAGCAATATTTTTTTGTTTATCCTCAACTAAAAAAGAAGAGGTCGTTGACATCACTGCCAGACGAGATTTAAATAAGGTTCAAAATCCTTTGCACGAAAACAGACGCTAGGTCATTCCGCATCAAAACTCATGTAAACAAAAACACCACAATTCCTAGTAAAACCTTCTTGGAAAACAAGACTTTCCTTCCCGATTCCTTTGTCCCGTGAAAAGTAAAAGTTCAATGAATCACAAACACGTGAATCTGTTGCAGATTGAAGACCATTCGTTGCCCGGCCGCTCTTAGCAGCGCACGTTTATTCCGAGCCCGTCGCGAGTGACAATGTTTAGTTACCCGAAGAATTTTAAAGCCAATGGCTGGGGATGGCATCGGACTGCCAACGCCGCCTCGGCTGTCAAAGGATTTTTGAATAAAGAACGTGGTGAGGGAAGTTCGGAACCGTTGCTTGGAAATGGGAGCCTTTATCCTAAACTGCCTTCGGAAGATGATACTACGTTTATGACGAATATGAGGCTGTACCCCGCTTTGCCCGTAGAGGAGTACGAGAATGGTGCTGTGGAAGAAGTTGTTGAGGAGGCATGCGCTTCCGTCAATGTGACTGCGGTGGTGAGTTTTTTAATATTCTTTTTAGGCAAAGGAAGCGATTTCATTCTGACTAGTCTCTTTTTTGTTGTTTCTTACAAGTGCTATAAAGTTTAATTGTTGTTCGCAAGGTCAATGAAGTGTCTTTCTTTCACGTAAATATATCGCAGAGTTCTGGAACTAAATTGATCTCTAAACTGTATCAGATTCAAGGTTTTTATTATTGTTCGACGTTGGTTAAAGTATAAAAAATGTTATAAAACCAAAGTGGTCCAAGAACAATATTATGAAAGGTACTAATAATCTCTAAAAATGTAAAAAAATATTTGAGCTAATTTACTAATATGATTGAACGATCATCAAAACAAACATCTTATATTCATTGTTTTCATTTTACTATGACGCAAACAAACTCACCCGAGCATTATAATTCCCGCCAAAACCAACAAATATTTAATATTATAACTTTTTTTTTTTTTTTTATTGCAATGAATGGCGAGACGAGCAAGCCGTTTGCCTGATGGTAAGCTATACGACCGCTCATAAACAGTAGAAATATTCCACTGCGCTCGCCATCCTGAGACATAAGATGTTACGTCTCAATATGTCCAGTAGTTGCTCTGGCTACAATGTCCTTCAATCCGAAACACAACAGTGCATTTAAGCAGTGTTGTTTCACGGGAGAAATAGACATTGCGGTTGTACTTCAATTAAAAGGATATGTTTACAAAAGCCTTTTGTTTGATATTGAATAAAAACAATGCTCAGCTGATCGTAAGTATTCACTTCCACTAAAATAAAAAGTTAAAGGCTGGTATAATTTACAGCCTTTAATTATAATAGGGATTCAAAATATTATTTATTAAAGGACTTCAAAAAAGGAGGAGGTTCTCAATACGTTGACTTCTTTTCAAATGTGTTTTTTTTATTTTTTATTTATTACGAGTACTCGAAGATGTTTGAACGGATTTGGCATAATATTTTTTTTTTAATAACAAATGTTATTAATAAATTGTCATAACAACACCTGAATTTCCACGAGGCTATCGGGTTATTCTTATCATAACATCTGGTTAGTGTCAATGACATACAATTGCAGATGGCAATGGCATTTAATGATGATGAATGGCATTTAATATTTTTATCCTTTTTTATATTGCAATTTATAACTACATAAATATATTTATGTGCTTTACCGACCTCCATGGTCAAGAGTGCAAGTAACCGGCATTGAAACGAGAGGTCATTGGTTCGATTTCCACGTCGAGTACCATTTACGATTAAATATTTTATTTATTTAAAAAACTTTAATAATCGTGTAGACAATGCTTAAAGTAAACTTAATTAAATGTGTCACAAAAAAGACTTATATACAGTTTATTTCTGTAGTGAAATAATATAATAATAATTCAATATCGCACAAAGAATTGTCTTGATTTAAAAGCTAAGGCCAGGCCCTTCAGTAAAAAATGGCAGTGAAAATTGCGTTAAAGTAAATATTAAATGAACATAATGCACAAGATTTTATGTAAAAGTGATAAGTATTATAAATCCCTACACAACATTAACTTGCAATTTATCTAGATTTTTCTGATGAAATGTATATTTATGTCAACCAGTCTCAGAAGATGAAATCCACGGTCTCTCGTTTTGCAGCCAGCAACAGCACCAAAAGGTTGTCAAGTTAGATACACCAAGTATAGATTATAGCCACATTAAGGCTCAATTGCACAAACTAACTTTGCCTATACCTTTGCCCTTGAAACTGTCAATTCCATACATTCGCAAGGTCAAATACATCTCAAATGTATGGCGATGACATTTTCAAAGGCAAAGGTATTGGCAAAGTTACTTGGTGCAACTGAGCCTAAGTGTTCGGCCCGGTATATTGCTCATGGGTAGTATTTTAAGGCGTTTGTTTACAAAAGCAGTAAACCAATATACGGGGCTAGCAGCTAGATGTCAATGAACTCTCTGATATTGTAAGAATATTTGAGTATTTAGTGATAAGATTATCATATGTGATTAAAAACGACATGATTGATATTTTATCCACCATATCAGGTGTGATATTGACTTTCATTCAGTAAAATATTAATTTTGTAATCAATTAATGAAAGCGTTTTTTTTTATCAATCAATTTTTTTTTCGTAATATCAAAAATACTCAAAACATTGTTTTTTTTTTAATCTATAATCTAGTATTATGTTGATACAAATACTAAGATAAATTCAATATTTATTTTTATTGGTAAGGATATGACTGCTCATGAACAGTAGGAAAACTAAACACCTCGAATTACAAAGCAATGCTTTGCATTTCACTGCACTTGTGATCTTAAGAATAAGAATAAAGAATAAATTACTCTTGAGACAATTAATCTTGAGACATAAGATGTAATTTTTAATATATCCATTAAAATTCTGCACTTCGCATGTAAAATAATATACTACACTTCGCACGTCCAAAAACACGTTCCTTCAAATATTGCTCTAATGTTTTCTTTGTTGCCGCAATTCTCACACAAACTGATGCAAAATAGCCGCTAATAGTAAATTGGTGTTTCCAGCGGTGTAATGAACTTGACCTTCGCTTTCGATCGCCCAAGGTCATTTGTTAATTACTATCGGTCATAGAGTAACATTCTTGCAACTTGTGAATGGATGAAAAGCCTATCTTGGTTCATTTTTTGATTGCAATGGATGACGAGACGACATCTCATTCGCCTGAGGCTGATGGTAAGCGATACGGTCGGTCATAGTAGTGAAACCAAACAACACCACGAATTACAACGTAATGCTTGGCTTTCCACTGCGCTCGCCATCCTGAGACGTAAGATGTTAAATAATACATACTTGAATAGTCGGCCGGGATAAAACAGGAATACGTTTAAGGACAAACCATAAAAATATTATAAAGAATATTTAGCCCTATCGGTATTGGGATGAAAATTTGTATGGTATGTAAGTCCGCCAACCCGCACTAGGCCAGCGTGGTGGACTATATGGCCTAACCACTCTCAATCATACCCTCGATTGTAGAGTAGGCCCGTGCCCTGCAGTGGGACGTATATGGGCTGATACAGGTATTGGGATGTACGATATTTTTTACCGATGTAGGAATTGGCACACTCCTTTCAAAATATTGGAAACGGCTTGCATCCAGCGACATCAGTACCGTCTTTACACTAAGGGCACACGGGGCCCGTGCCCAGGGCCCCCATCCTCAGGGGGGCCCCGAAGAAGAGCAAGTGTAAAAAAAAGACAAACCGAAAATTTTCCTCACACATTTACTCACACGTTTCTCGACTCCTATCACCTATACATACGTATATTTACAAAATTGTAAGAAGTAATAATCATCCATTTCAGTAGATTAGTGATAATATAACTCCACATCCTAAAAGAGATCCCTCCAAACTAAAAGTGAAATGCTATAAATGTGTTCTCTTTCACAGAAATAGTAATTATACTATATAGGTAGTATGTTTGCATCATAAAAACATTTGTATAACACCAAGGTAGGGGGCCCCGGTCCAAGAGGACCCTGAGCTTGAAAGGCCACGGTCCCGAAGGGGGCCTCGGCCCGAAGGATGCCGTAAGCAGAGAAGGAATGTAACATTGATTTATAAAATTAGTAAGATACAATCAACAATTCGATGGATTGTTTACCAATTCTTGGATAATAATTCATAGAGTTTATAAAGTTAAGTTTTTTATAGTAAGGGAGCGCCCCATCTGATGATTTTGCCACGGGCCTCAGATAGTATAGAGTTACCTACGCTACTGACAGACATTAATTACACACAAAAAACAGTTCAATATGAAATAATCGAAATAATTCCTAAGATACTACTTACTATTTTTTTACGCCTGTAAAGCGTGGTTTCTGTAAACCAGATCCCATCAAAAACATCCTATAAAAAAATTCTAAGTCTCGCAGCTCAGGTGTTCTACCGCAAAAAGTTGTGAGATGCATGTAATACCAAGTCGATTAATTTATTTAGTCCTTAAGGGACCTTCTATATAAAGTTATTACGTTAGTTATTACCATATCAATATTAAAAATTCTTTACGTTTTAAATAAATGGATCGACTTGGCCATCGCATGAAAACATAATGTATCGTACAATTTATACATAATGCTGCTGGCCAAGTCGATCTATTTATTTAAAACGTAAAGAATTTTTAATATTGATATGGTAATAACTTACGTAATAACTTTATATAGAAGGTCCCTTAAGGACTAAATAAATTAATCGACTTGGTATTACATGCATCTCACAACTTTTTTCGGTAGAACACCTGAGCTGCGAGACTTGGAATTTTTTTACAGGATGTTTTTGATGGGATCTCACGTCTTTTTGTAGAGTCCTACTTTTTTCCTTTTCGGTACTTCACACTTCTAGAATATCACTAACGATTTTTCTTAAAGCCTCTGTCTTATGGATTTTTCTTATTTTGTAGGTATCAATTTATCACAAATATAGCGGATTTGATTATTAGTGTTCTTTCTTTCATTGTAATTGATATTTTCGAGCTATTTAGTCTATTTATTTGCAAGTTTTTCTTCGTCATGTTTTTCTAGAGGAATGTTGTACAGTTTCATGGGCTGAATATACCATTTCCCTATCTATATCCCCTCCTGTTATGCCTCATATTTATAGATATCTATCTACAACTATTATTCCATTATATACGGGTAGAACGAATCATTAACTGCAAATATAACTTTGTAATCCTATACATTTATATGGGATTACAAAGTTATTCACGCAGTTGGTGTGTCTAGAAAACTAGACAGAAATTATGAAATGTTTAAATTTTCCATTACTTTAGACACTAAGCACTAATCATATTCTAAATTTGAAGGTTCTATGTCTGCTAGAAGTGCCTTAGACTTTTGATGATCGGTCAGTCAGTCAGTGAGTGACAAAATTACGAAAGTGTGACAAGTTATAATTCTTAAACTACTGGTTCAAATTGAATGAAATTTTAAATATACCGTGTTTACACAATGCCTGCTTAGTAACTGAAAATTCAGGCTTCTTGCTTTAACCACAACGAAGTTATGAGGGGTTGAAAATGGTCTGAATTGCTTCGAGAAAAGGATGGTACGACTGTGCCGCTTTTTAGCTCGACTTGGAGCGGGCACTGCCGTGCCCCCAGATTCTTTAAATATTCATTGTTGAGATTATATGCTCTTGTATGATGTTTAAAAAATATGATCTATGGAGTTTGATCTAATGTAAACTAGATTTCCGATGATCAGTTCAAAAATAATCAGTAAGACAAGTAAATAACTATATAAATTAATTTTAAAATTTGTGAAAATAATTACCACGGTACCAATATTTTAGAGGAGATATCTTTATGGATAAGTTAATGTCAATAACTATTTATTTCTACACTTGGACCCAACTGGCTCCGCCCATGTGTAGATCCTTTTTGAATGATGAATCAAACAATCAGCAACATATTATTTATATCAAAACTTTTGACAGCCTCCGTGGCGCAGTCGGTTAGACGTTACGACGCCTGTGAAACGAGAGGCCACGGGTTCGATCCCCGCACCGAGAGAAATGTTTGTGCGGCCCACAAATATTTCTTTCGGGTCTGGGTGTTTTGTGATACTGAAAAGTCTCTTGTAGTTTCTGATACTCACGACGCAAGACTCGATCCTGTTCCAATCTTTCCTGTCCCGTCTCATTAATTCCTGATAATAAAAAATAATCTTTTAATAGATCTAAAATACCTAAATAGGCCAACAATTTTTTGAGGTCGGTGCCAGCTAGGCTACTATTAAGCTTAACATCATGCTACGAACTATGCGAGTAACGGTTTAATTCTTTTAAATTATTTTCTATTTGTTATTTTTTAAATTTCTGTTGTACTAATCGAAACTTATTATCCTTACCTATCTAGGTTAGGACGCTGATACAAAATAGTCAACATGTAAGCACGTCACGAACTGAAAAAAGTCGGAGACTCCTCACAGAGTACTTTGTTTTATAGAAAACACTCCTGCTTTATCTTAAAAACTAAGTAGGTAACCAATTTTGATGAAACTTATACAACTCCTAAGTTGGACTATATCTAATCGAAAGCAAAAATATTTTTTGAAATCCGACTTATACTTTTTGAGATATGCGTGGACAAACATGCATACTTTTACGAAATTATTTTGATAAGGATTAATACCATATAAATTAAAAAAAAAAAACATTCGCAAATAATAGATTGTTAAAAAAAAACTTATTAAGCATTTTAGTGGTAATCAGTACTCAGTAATAAAAACATTTTAGTGCGCCTGTGTAATGAGCTAACCTAGAAAGATCTAGAGACATCATACAAAGTTTCTTACATTACATCCCTTTGAGAGGGACATAACTTCCATATGAAATGATCATGGTAGATAAATGTTAGATTAATTTTTTTCTTTATTTTTCAAAAGGGCCCCAAATTCTTGTGTGCCCAGGGCCCCATTATAGGTAAAGACGGTCCTGAGCGACATACTGCAACGTTTATTAAAACTACCATTAACTTTGACTATGGGCGCTTGCCAAAAATATCGTTTCACAGTCAATAAAGTCGTTCATTAGCATATCCTTTTGCACTATAAAATCAATCATTATCAATAAAAGTTCTTATACGAGTTGTCCAGATGTTGTTATTTTTGAAACAGTTTATTTGTATTAACGGAAATGTGAGTTTTGACTCACTGTGATTCATTTTGAATGACGCGTGATTATGATTTGTTAGAGTGCATGTGCACTTAAGTATTTACAAATAATTTAAAAGAAAAAGACTTGTCTAACGGTAGAGATATGATGTCATTAATTGAAACAGCATTTAGGGTATCGCATTACACGTCAATAGTTCTTACATCATTCAATTGGTGATTGACTATCTATACACACATGACTCTGAAAAGTCTGAGGTGTGCCCTGGTATTTGAACCCGCGACCACCATAAACATGTTGGCAGCGGTGTCTGGGCCATTACCAACAGGCCACCACGGCCCACGCACTTACCTTTAATCTTTACCAGCTCATATACGTCCTTCTGCGGGGCACGGGCCTCCTCTACAATAGAGAGTAGAGATGTTAAAAAATAATCGATTTTTTATTTAATCGATTATTATTTTCTTATAATCGATTTTTTAAAATAGATTTTTAAAATAATATTAATCGATTTTTTATAAATCGATTATATAAATTATACGTAAAAAATCGATTTTTATTAATAGTGTTATCTATGCGACGTATGAAAAAACTCGGAGTCAGTTTATACTGTTCAATATTATTGCGATGCTCATCATTTCATTTTTATTAAAATAAACGTTTAATGGTACTGAAAATTTGTATCAATAAATAAATTGGGTTTCCTTATTGACAGTTTAAAGGAACATTCACTTTGATTTTTAGTTTTGAATATGATATTTTTTTATACATATCAATTTATTTGATTTTTATTTTAATAAATTGTTAATATTAATTTCTGAGGATTATTTTTGGAATATGAAAAGCATTTAGATTTTAAAAAGAGGGAAAAAATCTATTATTCGCAAAAATCGATTATTTTTAATAATAATCGATTTTTAACAAATCGATTAATATTAAATAAAGAAAAATCGATTTTTATTTAATCGATTTTTTTCCATTAACCTCACATCTCTAATAGAGAGTACGATTGAGAGTGGTAAGAACATTTAGTCGACAAGTGACAACGCTGGGCTAAAGCGGGTTGGCGGACTTACACACCATAAAAATTCTTATATAGTAAATCGCTATGGTATGCTCTTCGATCGTGTATATTTGATCGAAGGGTATGCCGGTTACCTCACGATGTTTTCCTTGACCGTTTTAGTGCGTGGTGATTGACTATTAATACACACATGACTCCGAAAAGTCAGAGGTGTGCCCTGGGATTCGAAGCCGCGAGCACCGTGAACATGTCGACTGCCGCGTTTGATCCCTTTATCAACAGGCCACCTCGCATGTGCCATTTAATACCGGGTATATCAAGACTGCTAGCGAAAACGAAGCCGGGTGGTAGTTTAAGCGACTTCAGACACATTGCAACAGAAAATGTTGCAAAAAAAGCGACGATTTTTTTTGTTGTATTTTTGCATATGGTCGTATTTGGGTGGTAAATACATTTTTTTCCTAAAATAATAGTGCATACCGTTTTATTTATGAAAACTCTAAGGTATAAAAGAGTTTCAAATATTATTTTAGCAAAAACCATGGATTTACCACCCAAAAAAGATGATATTTAAAAAATGATAAAAAAGATTTGTCGCGTTTCTTTGCGAAATTTTTACATGCATTGGGTTTGTAGTCACTAAAACTACCACCCGGCTTCGTTTTCGGTAGCAGTCTTGATATACCCGGTATATTATTATAATTATTACATTCTACCTTGTTGGTGCAGTATAACTTTATGATTGCAAAGTTGAGGTTTCGGGTTCGATTCCCAGTTCGAGCGTAATATTTTATTTGAAAGTTTTATTAAATTCAGTTGCTTATTATACTCGTCTTGAGTTGTGAGTTGTGAACTTGTGTGTGCAATTGTAACAAACGGGTTGTAAATCAAGTCTAGCCTGCGTGGGATGTGCTCAGTCTAGCGCAGTGACCCTAACACGTACGTTGTGTGAAGGCTTCAGATGTTTGTATACACCCTAGTACGAGTAACTGCACTTTGCATTTGCCAGTCTACGTTCAAAGCTTTTTGAGCTTTAAATACTATTGTTTGATCATAGCGTGATGATATATAGCAAGAGTGGCCAACAAGTCGATCGCGCGACCAATTTTGGTCGATCACTCGCAAGTTCCATGAGGGGACGAATTCAATGCCAAATGTTTCTAGTACTTGATGCAGGAATGAACATGTACGCAGCTCATGCTTCGAGCAGGGAGACATTCCCAGCCTTGTCCCGCATGCACATTGTCCTTTACCTGCGCTTCTCACAAGTGTGATCGTGAGCAGTGCACGCTGAATACAAAAAAATATTCACTTGCCGTGCAAACGTAACGCGTGAACTAGTGTAGAATTGTAGAAACTGAACTGTGAACTGTGAAAATGTTCGATATTCAATAGAAGCTACGTTCTTTCTTTTTCTCTTTTATTTATTAGGGATTTGTTGAAAACTGGTTTCATCCAACAAATTCCAGGCGACCTTTGAGAGGTCGTCGGTCCTTGAGGGCCGACATCCAGTGCAATAAAATATTAAAAATAATAACTATTTCAATCAATATTTAGTTAGTTTAAAGAGTCGACAATTACTATGCCGTAGTAGAATTCGTTATTTTAGGAACAATAAGCATGCGTAATTACGTTTTTCTAACATCCACCACTCTGACTACGTCCAAGAAAAACACGTTTATGAGGAAAGAAAATTACTATTTACATTTGACAACATTTTTGAGAAGCTCTGAGAATGACGCTAGGTAGGAAATCTTAAGAATTTTGATCCCAGGTTATGATATCTTTCGATTGTTTTCCTATTCATTAAAAAAAACATGTAATTCCTGTATTTGCCTTCTCAAGTATAAACTCAAAAGCTTCAGATTTTTTGCCACCAATTTTGATCTTTCTTCATTTTGTTTTGCAGCGTGATTGTAGCACAGAAATATCCAAACAATACACAAAATTATGTTTTTATTCAATTACATTTTATGCTGAATTTATACTCAAGGTTATTTCAAACTATAATATCCGTCGAAGGCTAATAATCTTAAGAAATAAATAATAATCGGAACAAATGCCGACTACAAGCCTCTAATTACTCATTAGTTTACGATACGCTGATATCGTGATATCATGACCAATTTAGCTGAGTCAGTCAGTGAGTCAAAGTATCTTGACCTAACCTGACTCATTTGTGACGTATTCTGACGTATAAGGAAGACATACTTTTGTCTCAAAAAACACGATTTGGCTCCCACGTCGATTAGTCATTTGATAGTCATAATAAATATTATTTCGTTTTATAAATCTGCATGTCATCATAATGATTACTTACATATCATAAACTTTTTAAAATTGTATAAACTAAATATTTATTCGTAGACATTTTCTTGCGGATATTTCCATAAATTGCACAACTGTCGGATCACATATAATTACCAAAATATTAAAACTGTGTTTACGGAACATAAAAATGCATCGACATATTATACTTGTGGTAGCCATTTTAACTTGTTGTTAAAGATAGACCGGTTATTGAGACTAGCCGTAAGAAAACTTTATGTAAGCGTTCCTTTGTCTGGCACTATTGCGTTATTTATTAAATTATGACGACAAAGACGCTAAAATTAATAAATATCAATACAAACAGACAATATAAAGCCCTGACTTCGCATCATGATACAAATTTTCAGAACTCTATCAGAAATCACGAGGGGCTTTTCAATTCTGACTGGACTTTTGTTCTCACAATCACCTAGACCCAATTTAAATGTTTGTGGAGTAAAAACTAACTGTTAGTATACCGGGTATATCAAGACTGCTACCGAAAACGAAGCCAGTTGGTAGTTTTAGTGAGTACAAACACAATGCAACTAAAAATTTCGCAAAGAAACGCAACAATTTTTTTCTTGATTTATTTAGACATCGTCGTGTTTGGGTGGTAAATCCATAGTTTTTGCTAAAATAATAATTTAAACCCTTGCGTACCATAGCGTTTTTAAAAATAAAAGGGCATACACAACATTTTTAGAAAAAGCTATGTATTTATCAATGCCACAAAAGGAAAAAAAAGTCCCTCTTTTTCAAAATTTTTAGTTGCTTTATGTTTGAAGACACTAAAACTACCACTCGGCTTCGTTTTCGGTAGTAGTCTTGATATTCCCTGTACAATGTACTATGTATGTATATAGGTTATATTCATAGATTTAGTATAAAACATAGATCGGCAATGTGAAAGAGATAGAATAATTTAACTCATATGTTAAAGCGAGATGC
Organism: Hyles euphorbiae; assembly: GCA_023078785.2. NCBI lineage: Eukaryota > Metazoa > Arthropoda > Insecta > Lepidoptera > Sphingidae > Hyles > Hyles euphorbiae. The sequence goes on along the minus strand of CM041052.1, from coordinate 6,255,866 downwards.
ATGATGCGACCATACGTTTACACAGAAGTAGCCTGCAGTGACCCAGAGTCAAAATATGTCAAAATAAACGAGCAACAAAATTCGCTTATTTTCATAATTTATTTAATTTTACTGTACTTGGTTATATTTATTAAACGTATTTTATTATAGTGCATTGTGCAGTGCCAAAGTGTGGTTCATACAGGCGTAAAAATCCGAAATAATTAAAGTTTTCACAGGTACCGGCCACTTTTGTACAATACTTTTTTTCGACGATATTATAGAATTAAATGGAAATCCGTGTATACATATCGGTAGAAAAGAATATAGTATTTCATTAAATAAATACGCTGAAAGCATCCATTGCGTATAAAAAATAATATCAAATACGTGAATTTACAATAATTTCAACCAAAAGTTGCTAGGGATTGACTGACAGGTTCGATCAATAAAACGTTGTCGATGAAATAGTCGATGACAACACATGTTTCCCTACATTTTTATGGAGCTATAGTATGTTGTGATATTGTGCATTCTTCTTCTCCTACCTGGCGTTATCCCGGCCATTATTATAGTATTAATTCTGCAATATTATTTATTACTTTACTTTTTCTCATTTTTTTATATTTGTGGAATAATTATTATAACACTTCAAGTGTGTGATTTATGAATTAAGAACCTGTTTCAATCGCTGCCAAGAGGCTGTCAATTTATAATAGTAAAACAAGAACATATTAGATATTCTTATAAAATATGCGATACTTCTATGCACAGTATCATCGTCCAAACCTTGAAGCAACATTATTCATTTATCATAATATTAGGTATAGGTTTAAAATTTATAATTCTCATAGGAAAAACATTAGTTTAGGTGACGAGATCGAGAAAACCTTTATGGCGACTAATGAACATAGGCCTTCCACAAGAATGTCTACATCAGTTTATTGTAAGCTGCCTGCATCCAATGACTTCCTACAAGCTCCGGCCTAGCAGGCGTCCAACACTTCCCAATATGTTACAAGTCAATTAATTGACTTAAATAAGCATATTTTTTTAACTCTGGTATAAATATACTTACGCGAATGTTAATCATTGAAAAAAACTAATAATCATGGATTTTGTTGCAGACTGAGTCCACCCTGTGATTACGAAAGCTGTAAAGTAATCGAAACTTCGCGACGGGAATGTAAAAATTAAAAAAATAAACCTAAAACTTTGTAAATTTTAGTTTTATTTTATAAAAGAGTTTTTGTTCTCATTTTAATTAGGTGTATGTACTGTATACACACATGTTACATCACAATGAAAAAAATAATTTTGTTCAGGTAAACATAAAGACCCATACAAAACATCTCAAACAAAATGTTTTCAAATAATATGACAATTTGTCTTTATTTATTTGTGTGTTTATCAATCTGTATTGAAATAAACACATCAATAAGTTTCTGTTAATATATAATAAGATGTCGCATATATCCATAACATTTTATTTCACAACTACAGGCCGACAGCTATATCGATATCGATATGATAGTATCGAAAGTGCATGGTACACCACTATATGTCAAGCACACATGTAAACTTCACGCACACAATTGTAAATCAGTTTTGGTCGCGCTCAAAATGACACATTGCCGATCTATGTTTTATACTACATCTATGGTTATATTCCGTGTGCTAAGTTAAATAAGTCAAAGGCGCGGCCTTGCGGGCGTCCCCACGGGTCACGCAACAGTGACCTCATCCATAGCCAACTACCTGCCAACTAGCGTATTGTCAGGCTGGGAAGTGAACCAATTGCATCACTTCCTTTCACGTCGCCAATTGTGACGTACGTCTTTTTATAATTGTGTCCGTGATGGGCCAATGTTTGAATGATTTCTGTTTATATTGAGATTGAAAACTGGCAATTATAAAGTTTAAGATTTGTAGTAAATTAGAGCTAAAATTGCTGTTATTAAGGCTGTATTCTACTAATAAAATATTCATGATAGATTTTTGTAATTTACGCATAATATGCAGCAAAAAGACGCAAGACGTACGTAAGAATTTAATGTTTTAATTTGATTCCGTAAGAAACACTTCTTCTTTTTATTTGGGTGCTTCAGTGCTGAAGGTTGGCCAAAAGCTTCTTGAATTCTTCTTTGTCATTAGTCAGTTGGAACCTGTGGTTGGAACAGTTGCTCAACGGTGCGCAAACCTGTCTACAAAAACACTTAGTTACTGTAGTCACATTTACGAGGTTAAATAACTTCCGTACCATTATAAAATGACAAAATTTGAATCATAAAGAATAACTATCATGTTAGCGATCTCTAGGATTCTTCATATCGATTTTCATCCAAAGTCGGACACTTTTGGCAAAATGCCATCGCAACCACCACATTTTGTAATAATGCTTTCAACGTAGTAATATTTAGTCTTTAATCTTTGGAGTCATTCAAAACTGTAAACGTTCATTGTGAAACAAATTAAAGAAACAATCCAGCAGTATTTAGTTTATATTTTGAAATAATACTTTGTTACAAGTATGTAACTATAAAATTAAAAGAAAAGCTAATGCAAATTAAACACCAGAATAAATTATATCTGTACTACAATTTCCAGAAAAACCATATTAAAGCTACCTAAGAAAATTACGGTCTATCACTTTTATTAATTTCTCATAGTCAATTTTTAGCTGGACTCAAATGACTCAGGAAAGCAAGGTTAGAACTTAAAAGGGAAATGTAGAGGAATTATTATGTGTAGATAATATGTTTAGAGACCAACCATCGGACTTAATAGCGTAAGCTTTATCATTAGTGGAGCAGCAATTCAGTCAAGTGGTATAATGGCATCGATCGACGAAAACAAATTATTTGTTACCAATCGATCAAGGGGGATGGATGACCTGGTTAAGGTTAAGGAAATAGCTGGATGTAGACCGCTTCCAAGAGGTCCATGTGATGATCTATGGGGGACGCCTATGTTCAGCAGTGGACTTCCTGTGACTAAAGAGAGAGAGAATCGATACTTTATCTGAACTAACTATTTCGCCACTAAAAAGAACACATAATCTTTTTTCGTTTGCAAAAAATATTCACAAAGCATTCATTACTTCTGCGCATGAAACTAATTTATTATCATTTAGCAATCTTCAGTAGATCCGCTGTTCCTAAAATCCTCCCACGCAACGGTCAAACGTGTTTAGATTAATCCAAAATATCAGGTATTTTCCTTATTCTTATTTTCCCATCAATTTACGACTAACACTCCGAGAATCCGCTTAACAAATAGTTAACGCAAACGTACACAAAAAAATGTGGTTTTTCCTTAATTCTTTTATTATAACGTCGGATTTCTTTGTATTTTTAAGTATATTTCCTGCATTAAAAATAAAATGTAGGAATTTGACATCAGTGTTCTGAGAAACGGAGGGAAAACGCCACGGGGTGCTATTAATAACATCGGTTCATGTGCGTATTGTGGCGCCAAGCCGACGTTTTCGCCATTAACTAAACACGAACTTGTGATCGAAATCTTGTTGATAGATGTTTATCTGCTTCTGTAATTGAATGATTATCCATTATACATTCATTTTTACAAACATTTATATTGGTATTGTTGATATCTTAGTCCTTTCATTATCTCTCACGTGTTTTTTTGTTACAATACACCGAGGTATAAACCATAAACCAGCAATTGTGTACAGTATATTTTATCGATAATAACCATATAATATACATCGTTTGCCAGTTGATAATAAATAAATATACACAACAGTCACATGCATTGTCCTGATCCCTCACTTAGATTAAGTCTGGTTTCGTGGGATCAGAAATTACGGGAGACATCTCGGTACTGGGATCGAACCCGCGGCCGCACGTTTCATAGCCGGCGTCTAACCAATTGAGTCCGAGAGTCTGTTTATCTTTGATGGATTTATTTCCAGCACTATACTTAACATGAGATACAATACAGTATATTTGACATATCTCTATAAAAATCCTTTCTTGTGAACAATGCTTGTCATGTGAGTGTCCAATTCGTTGTTGTATATAAATTAATCGCAATATACATTGACGGCTTAAGTTTTATCCTTATGGTTTTATTAAACAGCAAAATACTGAAAGTTTCTGCCAATATTAGCAGATTTCGAACAAGCATATTATCGCCAAGTAACGCTGATTAATTACTACAAATAGCGTATTAAGCTTCTTATCCTATTTTTTAAAAATGTAAAACTAGCACTTTAGTAAAATTATATTAGATTGGACCAGACTTTAATAAAAAACAAGACATAGTTAAACAGCGTCTTAGCCGAAATATTACCTTTAGATAGGTGGTGTTTAGATAACAAACAAATTGTTTGAATTGTTTCTCAATGACAATGATGACCATAATTAGCCAATTGTTTGTCATTTTTTCATAATCATATCTCGCATGCATATTTCGCAAATTGTCACTCCGTCTAGCTGGAGGGTGTCCTACACAGCGCTTAGCATAATATCCGCCTGAATTAATTTTCCGCTGGAGAAAACCCCCTTCGCCATAACACCATTTGTTCTCAGTCCTGCGTTTGTCTCAACTGCAATTTGCCTCGAAACTTAGTGATATCATTCATCTAGCAGACCATCCTGCATGGCCTCTTGACCTTTCTACTTTCTAGGGCACCATTCTGTAACCGCTTTGGTCCTGCAGGCTTTTCGTCTGGTGTCCTGTCCACCTCTACTTGAGTCCAGCAATGCGTTGTCTCCTTTTTATCGTACAGTCTTCGTCTTCTTCGTTTTCAATCCTATTAGTTTTTATTTTGTCGTTGCTTATGGGCATCCTTCGGGTAAAAGCCTCACACGGCTGGACGTATAATAATACTAATTATTATATGATTAAATATTATAAATAAATATAATATTTAATCATCTAGGTTAATAAGATGCCGTTGCTTCCAGATCGACATACTTTGACAAAACGTGGCATTTACAACAAGTTTCGAGTCTCAAAAGGTGAAAGCAATCGGTTCGGTGCAATGCACACTGCAACGTGACTGGCCATTTATACCTTACTAGCTGTCGGGCCCGGCTTCGCCCGGGTGCAGATAGTTTTTGAGTCCAATCCACATCAAGAACATATTATTTCGCGTGTCTACTAACTATATTTCCCGCGTGCCGTCGACTATATTTCCCTTCCGTAGGAGAGGACATCCCGTGCCAACAATTTGAATTTGAAAGAGTAGAAAATATGTATATTTGGTTGCCTGACTCATCCCACGGGAACACTACATTTTTCGGGATAAAAAGTAGCCTATGTGTTAATCCAGGGTGTCAGCTATCACTATACCAAATTTCATCAAAATCTGTTGAGCCGTTTTTTCATGAAAGAGTAACAAACATCCATACATACATACAAACTTTCACCTTTATAATATTAGTAAGGATTTGGTTCATTCAGACAAGTATTCACGATTGTTCTAGTGCCAGCATTGTCTTAGTATCCTTTGTAATTTACTGAGTATACCGTATAGGAATGTAGTATTAGATACCAATATAAAATATAAATAGAATTTACCAGTATCCGTTCCGGCTCCATTGCTGTAACAGTCCATGTGGTGCAAAACATTGAAAGTGTGAAAGGAAAGACTGCGTCGATATTCGCATCGAGACAAATGGAGATGTCCGCCCTCACTCCCACCACTGTAACTCCTGTAAGCCAGGATCAACATTGGCACGCAATGTAATGACACCGAGCATTGAAGCTCGGCAAGTCTCCGGGAATGTCTTACTTGTCTTTAACTCGCAAAGAAATTAATTCATCAAAAAGTTTATAGGAGTGGTTGGAAATAAATTATTGTCGACTTCCCTCCGTGCAAAACGGGTGACAAAACATTGAACTAAAGAGACAAATGTTGGATCAGGGTGTTATGAGACCAAAATATCTCGTAGTTTCTAATACCTGTACCCAAAACTTTTATCTTCGTGTAGGGTTATGTGTCTGGCTGTTTCATTTATCTATGTTATTTATATATATAGACTATTTCATTAAGTACACATTTGGTGAGATAAACACATACTTAATATGTGTACAAATAATTACCAAGTTTGCCAATAATGATGAAAATTCACCATCTCCTGGGTAGAAGTTATTGAGCTTCCTACAAGCAGCAGTTATATATTACTCATATCATAAATTTGGCCTTTAACTTATGTAATCATGGCTAAATATGTGCATGAACACAAACATTACCCACACTACGCACCTCGTACTCCGTACGCAAGGTAAACTGGTTTCCGACAAATTCGGTACCAATATAATATTTACTTTAACTGATTTCATGAACGCCAGTGCATTGTAACTGTAACTGTACTTTATCTTATCCTTATGTGTTGAGTGTTCTTTATGTGCACTTATTTTTGTGTGTACGTTATATGTGTTGATAATTTTAAAAGTTATTATTTATTTATTTTGTATCCACCAAATAAATCTTAAACTAAACGAATATTTAACTTAAGAGTACAACTAGACGCCGACTGTGAAGCGAGATGCTGCGGGATCGAACCCTGCACCGAGACAAATATCAGTGAAGCCCACAAGTAACTATTTGTCTTGGGTCTGGATGTTTGTGAGACCGAAATGTCCCCATAGTTTCTGATACCCAAGACACAAAATTTAATTGATCATAAAGGGGGGTCATGTTACCTACTGTTGGATGTATTTATGTAGGTACGAAGTATGGGAACTCAATTTTGTGCACCCACGCCTAACCGATACTTGTTACTTACTTACTGTAAAGTATCACGAATAAATATAATTTGTACACCGCATGTATTTCTAGAAACAAGACGAACGGAAGTAATACTGATTAGGATTCAAATAAGACTTTTTAAACCACTTGGCAAGTTACCTTATTTATAGAGTTCAAGGTCACCTCTTACCAATGGTATTAAAGAAAATAGATAGGTACGCAATGTTCATCTAAGTCATTCAGCATTTATCATAAATTCGGCGTTAAAAATAAACATAGGAAATTAGCATAATTTTTCAAACCGTTTAAAATGAATGAAATCAGTGGAACCCAACTCAAATAACAGCTTACGTCATTCTCTACGCTGGCAATAATCGGCAAGAAAACCGGCCCCTTGAAGTAGGTTACGGAATCACTGCAACATCGCAACAGCATCGAGCTTTTACATTTAGCCGGGTGTTACGCTGTCAGTGTTTTACAAAACTCAGTGGGTACGGTGTTTCTCTCTACATATTTTATTATTTTCTTGTAATTTAATTCGTGGTTTGTTGTAAAGTTATGGTTTATGTGAAGGCGATTTCGTTATTGTGCTGTGTTTAATATAATTGTGTTGTAAAAACAACCGGTTTGTAGTGATATGTGATACTCCATAGAACATTCCGTGAGAAATTTTCGACGTCTCGTGAACTCATTAGAATACATTTTTCTTTGCCGCTAATTAAGTTCAATAATAATTTAGATAATATTTGGCGATGATGGCATTTGTTTTAACTTATAACAAAATTATAGTGGTTGATTAATAATGGTGTGATTTTGAAACAAGGTCAAAAATTTAGAACATTTCATGGAGTAGGAACAATTATATCTACCTATATCATGTGCGGTTTTAAAAATCTATATTATGCAGTGAAAGTAATTAATTTACGCAATTTAAGTAATGTAATCCTCTACAATGCAAGAGAGAATAGTCGACAAAAATGTAAATAAATATTAAATAAAGTCATAATTTAACATTACCATATTAGCATAAGTGTATAATGTAAAATTGGTCGTGGTCTAGAATAGGTTGGCACGATTTGCGGAGTAAAAACTATCGGAGGCGGTAGGGATTGGGTCCCAGATTATATGTTTTCACTGTTATTACAAGGTAATGCATAGTTTTCGAAAAATTAATTAAAATAGTTACTAACCTCAAATCACATATTCGGTAAAACGGAACGTAATTATGGGCGATTGACAATCATATCAATAAATAACATGTCAAATATATTGTACATAGTTTAAAATTAGGTGAAACGGAACGTAAATACGGTAGATTATAAATAATTTATAAATGTTCTTTTGCTTTATTTGTTTTATAACAATCTTGTTAAAAGTTAAAACACATTATGTTCCGATGGAAGTTTAAGGATAAAATAAGTCGGATTTGTTCCAAAACTGACTTAAGTCTTCACATAGTCTATTGGGGAACTTTTTATAAATGCTTTTTGTTTTATTTGTGTATTAACAACTTAGAAGATATGTTCCGGTGGTAGTTAGTATAACCTTTGCGGGTAAAATAGGTCGACGTTGTCCCAGAACCGACTTCGAGCACCCCTACTTCACGTAGACTTTTGGGTACTACCCCTAGAGTGTTTATAAAAAGCCGGAGGCGCGGAGGGAGAGCAGCCCCCGCCCGCCGTAACTAAGGATAGGCGACCGTGCGAGCCGTAGCGGCTGAGGCTGGTCGCCGAAGGCGACCAGAAAGCCGAAGCTGCGGAGGTGAGCGTGGGTGCCTATCCTTTGTTACGCAAGGGCGAAGGGGCTGCACTTCCCGCAGCGCCGGAGACGTTGCAGAAGTAACTTTTGTTTTGACAACAAGTATTTTGAGGTTAAGTTACTTTAATTGGGTTTTCTCAGGAATGGTGTTTTACCTTTTCATGGGAGTGGTACCCGAGGCTTAGGGCACTCCCCCCTACCCCCTCCACCCCCCACCTACCGACAATTCGTGCCAACGTATTCTAGACCTCACCCGTAAAATTTAATAGTATATCAGGCTTATTCAATTTAAATAAAACTTTATTACTATCAGAAATCCAGTTTAAATAATTTTCTAGTGTCATCTAAATAAATAATTAAAAAGTCATACACTGAAAGAACATTGAGGCAATGTTTTAATTACAGGCGTCAAATAGTCATTCTCTGAATTTGTATTCAATAAGTTAATTATTTTATGATGACTGCAGGCAGTAGCAGTTTTAGCATTAACAACAACCTGGGCGAGATTTCTATGTTGCCTAAGTACTATCCAAATCAAAGCAAAAAACAGTAAATCATAAAAGTATAATACACTATAGATTGCAGTAAATCCTGGAATTCAGCACTCTTTTGGCCTATCTTTTGGCTTATCTTTTGGCCGTCCTAGGGCCATTGCCCAACCACGCCCTACCCTAAAGCCGGCCTCTATTGCAGGGGCAAAACAATGAACTAACTAAATGTGGGTTGGTCGTATTATGTTGTCAAACAATATAATTTGCTAATGAAACAGTGTACATATCACACCCCCGGTGCAAAAATGTCACTTATACAAAAATTGCAAGGTTGGAAGGTATAAAGAAATAATCTTATATTTTTTAGAATATTACGTTGTCTTAATTTTTTTAACGGTAAATTAAAAGTTGATATTGTGATAGAAGCTGTTCAACTTGTCTATGTCTTGAAATATCATATTTTTATACAACGTCAAAGTTTCAAATGTTTTTCCCGAAAAGTTGCATTTTTGCAAAAGTGACATTGTTGCACCGAGGGTGCGTTATGTTTCACAGTAAACTTATTAATTAAAGTGCATTCTTAAACCCTGGGTCTGCAATATCATGTTTACTTTTTGCTCATATTTGCCTTGTTATCATTGCACTAGTAATGATTATTTCAACAAGTGCTCATGTAATGTATAGATAAAGGATTATTCTCCTTATCAGTAGTGTATTATCAATATTGATAAGTATTTCAGTATGTAAACAAAGTAGTGCATTTATTAAATTTATTTTGGAATATTGCATATTTCTGTAATCATAATCTTTATTAAAGAAAATCTAAAGTAATATAAAAAATAATGATTTGTTTGTTTGCAATGAATAGTCTCTGAAACTAATCAACCAATTTGCAAATTTATGCCTCATTAGCAAAAGCAAAAAATATTTTAAAAAAAGTGTATCTGCAACCGAGTGAAGCCGGGACTGGCCGCTTGTTTATCTATGCCAGAAAAACAGTGAAAAAATTACTTATTTTACAGAAATTACTTATTTTACAATAAAGAAAAACAAATGTAGTATGTGATAAATGCATTGCAATTAGGATTTGCAAATGCATAGAAATGAATAATAATAATTATACATTATTAAACCAGTTCATATTGTAATGCCTCATGACTGATTCATCAACATCCCCTTTAGTTACAAGTCAGTACAGAAAATCACCGAGACTAATAATCAATTACTTACAAAAAATACAAATACATTGATAATATTAATTGACTCACAAACTAAGGATAGGCCCTTCAGTACATTTGGAGTTTCAAAAAAGACCGCGAAAATCGCCTTATAATAAATATTGTATTATTTAACTTAATTGACTTAATAAATTTTGTCTAAATTATGCTAAGAATTTGTATCTTTACTTTTTGTTAAACTTTCTGTCATAATACAAGCAAGGATTTTTAAAATCGTTGCAAGCGACAACTTATTTCAGTAACGCTCCACTAGAGATGCACAGAAATGCACACAAAATATTTTTATTGTTTACTTCGCAAGTAGCAACTTATTTTCAATGCAATGCTCCGTCACCAGATGGATTTATATTAAAAAACTACAATCAAGATTACCTTCCTGAAAATCCAATTGAAAAGTCACCCTTGCAAACTATTATAAGACATAAATAAAATAAAGCTTATCTATTACATAACTCACTTAAAATGCGTTGATAGGGAAAAGAATACTCAGGTGGAGTAATTAGCACGCCTAAGAATGATGTCACGAGCGAAACGTAATTCCGCCGTCCTCCAAACGTTTACAGCTGCATTAGTATTGTGATCACATCTGAGGCTGTATGACGATGTTTCTCGTGCCGGGGCGTGTTTAAAAAATTACGTTTCGGTGCGATATTTTGATTTTTTTTTCTGTTTATTTTAAAAAAAGTTATTATTATTTTTAAACACAGCACGATACTGAAATCGCTAATTTCACGTTTGTTATGTTATGGACAGTAGCTCCCGGAAAAATGTCTTAGCGAAAAGTGACGATAGAAAAATAGTGAAGTGTGTGTGAGTGAGCGCGCCATGGCCAACCAAAATGGTGGCGCCAATTTTGGCGCGCTTTTACAAGGCGCAGGAAGACAGTTGATAAATCAAGGCGGGCAAGCATTGCTGAATTATGGCGCTCAAGCGATTGGGAATATCATCAATGAGGTGTTTCAGAAGAAGGAAGTTGAGCAGAAGAGGTTTTTGCCGAGCATCAAAAACTATAAAGTGGTAAGTATTTAAGCATGTTTATGCCCCTGGATGATACAATAATATTCACTAAGCTCTAGAAAAAACAGCGATTCTACAATAAATACTGCAAAACAATGATAATGGCCGCCGATCGATTTGTCTATTTCACTCTGACTGTAATCATGATTTGCGCATTCTATCTACAATACTGGAATCCTGCCCTTTGAGCTGCTTCTGATTCTAGAAATGTATAAAAACAACGTGATTAATACATGCCTCATCAAAAAACCATGTTTAATCAGTTGTTAAGATAAAGCTGGGTTGAATCCTACTGTAAAATCAATATTTCTATCTTTGTCATCTCGATGGCAACGATCAGAGCTGTGACCTCAGTGTGGGTGTGATACATTCATTAGCAGAATATTTGTACATGTAAGCTCCACCTACAGGGTTTATTGATCTAAGGTTTTTCATAACTTGTTTTGTTTTCGATGTATTTTTTACTTCTGATCATGTATGATTTGGCTTGTTCTTAATATTTGGCAAACGTAAACTTATTTCATTGAATATCTTGACGTCAACCAGCCATAATGTAAGGGAAATAGGCTGTGATTAAGCTCTCCTAATTTGATTACGCTGACCCAAAACTGTTGAATGAATTATTGTACTGCCTGTTTCCGAAATAGAGACGTTATGTTGCATGTGCAATCTAAATTAAAAAAATATTTTAACATAACCTCTTAAACAGTTCTTAATGCAATTAAGAATAAGTGATTATCTTTTCCTACCATTTGTAATCATTCGACCACCGTAGTACACACGATGATAAAGTCATTAGTCAGTCAGTGACACGTTCCCGTAGTTGTGTCAGATTATAAAATTAATGAGTTTGTCAACATCTCTGTTCCGCATTGGCGCATGCAAAACCCACCATAACCTTGTTTTTGACTCAGCTAATTAACAAAAATGTTGCCGGGGAATAAAATAATATATCGTTATTATAATCGTCACGCATATATTTCGGGTAGAGTTTTTGGAAATCGACGTTGTCTTCGTCAAAATTATGCCCAGTCATGCGCTATACCAGAGGTCAGCAACCTTTTGAGTCAGAAGCGCCAAAAATTACAATTTACAACATTTTTATGTTTTAAAGAGCCACAATTTTTTTATGACTACTGTTACGACACCTTTTACGGGAGAGGGGTGCGGTAATAAGCGAGGACAGTTGTATTAGAGATAAAAATGGTGCCTCATCCTTATTAATCAATTCAAAATTGGTTTTTGAAATCATTTTGTATTGCTTCACATCCAAAGATGAGGATGTGGCGACACCTGCCGTATACCTATGCCTCTCGCTTCAATCCCAAAAATGTATATTTCCTCATAAACAGTCATACGCTTTACCTGCTCCATCCATTCCATTTCCAAAAATGTATAATGTACTTATGCGTCTTGGGCGTTTATGGCAATGTTTACACTAGTATTCAGCTCAACTGCTTGATCACTCACCGTAACAAAAAAACATACATTATCCTATAAAATAACAGATTTATATCGCCTTGAATCATTCAACTGATAGTTCTTGAAGTTCACCGATATTGGAGACGCCACGAAGTCTCCTATTCGATCCGCATTGCAGCTCAAAGACTGGCAACATACCAATATTATTGCACCTGATGTAGATACGAGAAAACTTTCAATACGTTATGCAGTTACAAAAATAGTATAGTGACAATGTGACATAGTTTTATACTCGTTTATCTGCCTAGCTTTTTGAGTAGCTGTATTTTTTATGATCCATAATACGTTAATTTTAGCTTCTGATATGAATTTATATATCATTGCTTATATCTAGACTGACTATTACAGTCAGTCCTAAAACCTCATAAAATAACGTGTTACTTCCTTAAAAAATATTGTAATATCTTATGTTATAAGCTCACTAGAAAAGAGTTAAATACTTTAGATATACATTTATGTAAGAAAGACTGTAATGTCAATCACAAATTAAAACTCCATAAAAACAATATTTGCTAAGAAGTTATTATCCAGTTTAATATAAATTATAAATAAATATGATGTTATGAAAATTATATTATTAATTGTTATTGTTTATACATCTAAATGCACAAGGAAAATTTATATTATACATATTTTGTACAATATCATTTGTTGTCGGAAATGTCGTCATTGTATGACTCCAATATATTTAAATATTGTGAGCAATACATAATATACTTAATGGGCAGATGCGAGAAGCTTTCAACAGGCTTTTGAAATCAATGTTTGGATATCTAAATAAAATATTACATACATGATACAATACACAATAAACGTTGGTTACATTACGTATACGTTTGTAAAATTGTACTCTGACGCAGTCGCAGACGCATACTTTTACTTATTTTACTTCTAAAGGTAAAATATTAGATGGATTAAAAATAAAATTTACTATTGGATAATTTCTATCCTTTATTCGGCATCTTTGAATTGAGTCAAAAACGAGTCAGTTAACTGAAGAATAAGTTTTAACAATTTTATGCGAAAGTATACTCGATAAAAACATAGGATGGACTTCAGTGTAATACAAGTTCAGTATCAAATACCAAGGGATATAACTGTATCAAATAGCATAGTATCTTAAAGTGTCTTAGCTGGAATCCACGTCTATAAACCATACACTTCAGAAAAAATAAAATCACGAGATAATTATATCCCACCGAACATCGTATATGTAAACTAAAGTATAGAAAATAAAACTAAACGCCAGATGCACCCACGAGGCAAGGTAAAAACCATGTAACGTACACAAGAGCATTTTAATGGCTTGAATCGATGGATCTAATAATAGAGAGGAAGCGCTCAGTCTGTACCGAGAAACAGTAATCTATGTACAGAGATGTTGGTATTGCGTCGACGTATTTTTTTTTTATCACTGAATGGCGAAACGAGCATACCGTTCGCCTGATGGTAAGCGATACGACCGCTCATGAACAGTAGTAAATCCAAACAACACCTTGAATTACAAAGCAATGCTTTGCATTCTACTGCGCTCGCCATCCTGATACATAAGAAGTCTCAATATATCCAGTAGTTACTCTGTACAATGTCATTCAATCCGAAACACAACAGTGCATTTAAACTGCTATTTGGCGGGTGAAATAAGCATTGCGGAGGTCCCACCCAGGAGACCTCTCACATATGAGAAACCTACCACCAATAATACTAAATGTTGGAATATATAGGAAGCAGATAGATTTCTCTGCAATAATATGTATGTATTGTACACATAAAACTCTTGAATCACTCTATCTATAAAAAAAACCGCATCAAAATCCGTTGCGTAGTTGGAAAGATCTAAGGATACATAGGGACATACAGCGGAAAGCGACTTTGTTTTATACTATGAAGTGATATTGGTGTACAACAGTAAATAAAATATGTTATTTCAACATTTTAGAACGTTTGGTGGGATACATTTTCATAGTACCATATAAATGAGTGGTGAGACAAAATAAAAATCAAAAGACTCTTTTTTCAAAGAATAAAGTATATATAGCCTTTACAAGATCTAATATATTAATTAATTATATTAAGACTTCGCATAGTGACAACACGATGCGAGACTTGATAGAATTCATTAATAATGTATATGGAATTAATTAATCACACAGCTCCAAAGCTGTGAAGAAGAAAACTGGCAACGCCAACTGTCTTATTACCTATCTATTTTTATTTAATTTTTATTGCCTACTTGATAGTGATCTATAATGACTAATAGAAAGTTGGAAATTCAAGCCCAAGACACACCTATGACTGATGGGATGTGTATCAATTACCATTGATTTTAAAGCTGATGGAGAACACGAGGAAACACTGATATCATAATCTAAAGATTTGTCAGATAATTTCTAAAGTATATCCGGTTTAATTCTAGACGGGAAAGGATTATTTTTACATTCACAGAAAAATGCATACACTGGTAAAATTATTGGTTCAGAACTATCGTTGGCATATTCATATCATCATAATTTGGACTATTATTTCCCAACAGTATATTACCTCTAACAAACTTAACATTATAATACCCGACATCCGTATATGCAATTCAGCACGATTAGACAATTTTTCCGTTCCACACTGTACGAAAACCGGATCACCTGAGCTATGCAACTCGGCTTATCAACTCGTTGATTCACAGACGACCTTGTGTTCTCTGCAAATGTAATTTGTATTACTTTACGTTGACCACGCCCGTGTATAGTGTATCTATGAATGGTAATTATTACAAATGGATTATTAGATTAAATTATTCTATCTATAGTAATTCCAAAAACATACTAAGATATTATTAAATATTCGCAAAGTTATCGACCACCGATATATTGTGCCTATTAATGGTAAAGATTACAAAATACAGTGGGTTCTCGGTTATCCAACAAAACTTTTGCAAATTTACTTTCTCTTAAATATAATAATTATTATTACTTACTGAAAAAAATAAAATAGAGTATCCACTGATAAAAGATAATGTTTCGCTGACTGTTGGTTGCATTTTACTCACTTTTATAACGTCAGTATAAACTAAAAGATTATATAGAAGCAGCAAACCAGCCAGCGTTTCACCATAATGAAAATACTATTGTTAGATTTTCGAAGAAAGATACATCTGGTAAAAGTTAAAAATAGTTCGATGAGAAAATAGCCCTTGATATCATAATATCCGAAACGGTAGATGAGATTGTATATAAGAATTTCAACATCCGTATTATCGATAAGATAGTTCAATAATCCAGAAGTAATTTCTTCGTGCCCATTTATGTCATCACCTTTCATAACGCAGTTTCTCAGATGTTTCTTATCAATCGTCTTAGGATGCTGACAGAATACGAGAAAAAATGATGTCATATCGAATTTAAGAGTTGAATTTATAGTTGAAATGTGTGAATTGGTTCTTAGAAATATGTTGACTTCAGTTTATTATGTAAATACACTCATTCATAACAGTTCCGGCTTCATAGTAATCGTAGATTTTATCGTAAATATCGGAAATAACGAGAGACATTTCGGCCCGACGACATTGAACCGAAACAAATAATTGTTGAACACAAAAATTCTTGACCTATCGTTTTACGGGCGACGTAATATCTGCCTCTTTATCTCCAAATGTCTAGTATTCCCGTCAAATTCTAGATAACAGATTACTCTGAAATTGTATCAATATATTACTATTACTAGGTGATATACTATTTTATGTTTAAACCAATATCTCGAAGGCTTTTAATTGTTATTTGATTTCAAAGAACGACGATACGAGCTTACCATTCGCCTGATGGTAAGCGATATGACTGCTCATGGAAAGTAGCAAAACCAAACAACACCATGAACAACAAAGTAATGCTTGGCATTCCACTACGCTCGCCATCCGTAGACATAAGATTTTAAGTCTTAATGTGTCAAGTAGTTACTCTGGCTTCAATGACTTTTAATCCGAAACACAACAGGGCACTTACAATGCTGTTTGCCGGCAGAAATAGACATTGCGGTGGTACCTACCCAGGTCAACTTTTACATAATTGAGAGACCTACCACCTGTAACCTAATATAATTATAAGAAGGTTGGATAGAAATTTAGAAATAACAGGAAGATAATCCTTTAAGAAATTCGTGCCCATATCGTTTTAGCGTATGTATCGATCAGTAATATTTTATGCCCATGATGATCCATCCTTACGAATTACAATCACTTGTACTCAAAAAGTGGCAACGCACCAGTGATTCGTCAAGTCTAGCAGAAGTTCAGGGATAACGGTTATCGGTGCCCACCGAGTCAGCTCTCCCTATGATACAAACAAATATTTCAACATTACCTAATGTATGTACTGATAAAAATACCTACTCATCCTACTAATTTTCTCAGTCTCTTAAGTGCTGCCAAGATCGATATTGTCAGTCATTAACCAGGTTATTGGCCTGGAACCGCTAGAATTACAGACGTATATTATATTGACAATCTGCCAAACGTTATTACAGGCGTTTTTAGCATTAACAGTAATAATAAAATATATTTTGAACGTATTTACTGTATGTAAATAAAAGGTCAATTGGGATCACTGGATGCAAGCCGTTCAGTTATTTTCAGCACTTTTTTTTACGTGGTTGTAGTTGATATTGTTAAGATATAATTAGATACTAAAGATTTTGATTTCACGTGAAAAATGTAAACAGTTCGACGAGTGAGATTGCCGGAAATTGAACAATTCTTAATTTCACATTCAATCTAAATGAATATCGACTTGATTTTAAATAGATTTATACATTCTTTGCAATAGAATAGGGCAAAATACTTTTTCAAAACCAAGATATTCTCTATTAACATTTTATTTCGTATCTTGAATAATAGTACAGACACAGGATGGAAACCTGTTTCCACCAGTGGGGTATCTATATTCTGTTATAGATAGAACACGTGGTAATAAATCTAGTCCGTCACTGACAAGGCCGCTCGCGTTTCCGTTGCCACGCCATCGCATCGTATACACTCTATAGTAGCCACTACAGAGTAACTACTGGACATATTGAGACTTTACATCTTATGTCTCAGGATAGCGAGTGTAGTGGAATGCCAAATTTTGCTTTGTAATTCAAGGTGTTGTTTGTTTCTGCTGCTGTTCATGAGCGGTCGTATCGCTTACTATCAGGCGAACGGCATGTTCGTCTCGTCATTCTTTGCAATTCAAAAAAAGCCAGAAGGAATGGCGAACCTTGTGCTATCAACGTGCCTTTTTTATAAGGAATGAAAATAAACTAGACATGCCGTCAAATAATCTTGATTTTATTATATGTAATTGTAGTATAGCCCAAAGGAATTTTTTTTAGTCCACAATGAAGTTTGTTATATCGCGTGCTATCAATGGCAAGCATGCCATTGGTTCGCCATCCCTGCTCTACAGTCCATGCTCACCCGACCTTCGTCTCAATTAATTGAACGTAAACATTGTTTTCTCACGTTAACTAGTATTTTTAGTTCATCATGATGTTTATAAATTGGTTAATTGTTTGTTTTATATTGTCTTTATAGCTAACGTGGTTTCTAAACGTTTTTGGCTCAGGGTAGTTGATATTTTATTATTTTTCGGTTCATATTGTAATAAAATATTAACCCTCAATTGGGCGCGCCTAAAAAGTAGCATAAGTGGTCGCGCGGGGTGTCTAACACCCCAGAATTAGGAAATTAAATAAAATACGAAATTCATGCAAAATCAGACTTTTATTAATTAGAACATTTGAACTAACATATTAATCAACTTTTATACGTATTTTTAACATAATTAACTTTCGTTTTTGCAGCGGTCGTGGTAAGGTATGCTAGCTCTTGATATTTGGTGAGGCTTGACTAAACTAACAGCCAGTCGCTTTAAAAATACTCTTCGGGATACATTAGAGTCAATTTTAGATTTGTATATAATATAGAAATCGATACCTGTGATATTGAAAATATGAAAAAATATCACCATCAGCCATCTTTTGGTACGTCTTCCTACATTATAACTGGCGCACATTTGGTCGTTCGTATCAACTCCCCCTTTCGTTTTATTATAAAAATGAATAATTTAGGGCTTTCTTTCCTCACCCTCAATAAAACAATGTTTTAAAACGGAAATAATGAAATTAACAGTCATCCACTACCTCGGAATTTAGACCACACAAACAGTCACCTGGGGTGTCGTGCACCCCAAATACGCTCTCCGAGCCCAACCGTCCACAATAGGGCGCCGCTCGCAACTGAATCGTGTACGTTTTACATGTTTACGAAGCTACCTAGAAGACCAGCGCGCTAAAATTAAATTTTAAAAAGTTGTGAGCCTGAAAACCTGCTCTGGGGTGCATGACACCCCACGCGACCAATTAAGGGTTAAAAAAACTGCCAGATTGCCCTACATTGAAACATGAACTCGCCAAAATCACATAAATTAGCAACGCAATCGTCACTGCAGAAATTCTTATTCAAGTAGTGTATATTGAAACACGAACTCACCAAAAATAATATAAATTGGTAAGACAAAAGTCTCTGCACAAGTTCCTATTCAAGTAGTGTTTATTTATTTGTCTCGTATTATATGAATTAAAATGTGTACTCTATCTATCGCCTTTGACTTGAACTTAAGCCTAGGAAGGCTTAGGCGTAAGCGCCAATTATTTTAGCCTTAACCTCGTAAGGCCCAACGACCTAATTTAATGACAAAAATATTTTGACACTGAGGCCCATAACAGTTTTTAAAATCATTAAATTACGGCCCAGTGACCTAAAATTATGACGTGATATTTATACGTATTTTTTGGTTTAAATAATCCCGCCAATTTAAATTTGTCATTAAAAACTTGTAAACATGGATCGCATCTTTAAATCTAACAATAACAACTTGACATTAAAAAAACCAAGGATATGTCTTTTTTTCGTTTCATCTCGTGTGATGCGATGTGATGCCTCGTGGAGATAGCTAAGTAAATGAATTCATATCTTTATAATCATTACATAGTGATATCTGAAAAGTATTGCAAACAATTGTAGAAATGTTATACTTATTTTGCAACGAGTTTTTTTCTTGTAAAGTTAAGTTAATTCAGTAATATATGAACGATAAAAAACATGTCCCAAAATAAGGTCGGTGAGCTTATATTGTAAAAGTTAACCTAACTTCCATGTCATAATTTCTTCGACTTTCTCTAGAATACAGATGCAGAAGACCAGGATGCAACAAAAAAAGCACAATTATATGCAAGAAGTGCAAGATTCACTTGTGTCCCACCAAAGAACGAAATTGTTTTTTTAAGTTTCACACTGAGATTTACTGATTTAGATATTTTTTATTTTATACTTTCTTTTTAAAATAATATTTCTGATTAGTATTGTAATACGAGAACTTGATTAATACAATTAATAACATAAGTGTTATGCTAATTATACTTTGTTTCCTGAAAATGAAACTGATTCATATAATTTTGTAACGTAATATGTTTAATATGTATGTACCTTCAAAATGAAAGAAATTACTTTTTTCAAATATATTTTTTTAGTCTGGTGTATTTGTGATTCCATGGTAAATAATTAAATAAATTTAATTTATTCAAACTAATATTACTTATATATTAATAAAACTACGGCCCAGTGACCTAAAATAACTCAATTTTTTTACATATTTTATGCATGAAATAGTCAACTATGGGTTTATGGAATAACTCTTAAAATAATTTTGCCAAAGCATTACATTTAAACACTTTTTTACCAAATCAAAGTTCTGGGCCGCAGCTACTTGAACCTATTTTTAGTACATTGGGTCGTAATGTATATCGACCTAAATTTAGGTTGGGCCTTACGAGGATAAGCAGCCCTCATACATTTGGCGCCCGCCAACTTGAAACGAGTAAAGCTGAACAAAGTCCCAACATTATATATTTATTTCTTTTCAATTCCATGTAAATAGACCTCTAATTAATACTCTTGGAGTCTCGTCATCCAATTGCCGTCTGAGCGACAATTATAATGTGTATGTTTTATAGTTTCTGCAATGCTCCGATGACTCATATTGATCAAAGTCCAAGAAACCAATTGACTCAATTCAGTTTATTAGTTACGACTTGTAAAATGAAACGCTAAATCATTATTTATAAGCTAAAATAGATAGAAGCTCATTGATAAAAGTATCTCTACAAATCTCTTGTAATCTCTTAATTCTCTAATACTTGATTCTGTAGAATAAGCTTTAAAACAGTTTATCGTCCCACACGTTCCGTCAACATTGCGCTATTGAAGCCAAACGTCAAGAGACATTATTTTATCGTCAGGAATGAATAGTCACTCAGCATAAAATATATACCGCTTAGTATTTAAATGAACGGATTCAATCATTATTTCACTTATTGTTGGAATAGCAAAAATCATTACAACACATACATATATCATTATCTGTGACATTTTATCTTTGTATTTTTTATTAAACATGTTATTTATTTATTTATAGAGTAGCTGTATAAAATAATTTATAACATGTCCAAATAAACGTCCTAATTCGTAATTTCAAACTGTATTTTCCATCCATTACCAAAATATTCCTTGAATTTAGTCACATTCATCTATCCAATATTTCATCTAGAATCATCCATAACAGTTATATTGAAAATATCTGCTCTTTCCGTATCCCTTTCAGTATACAACATCGGTTTGAATGTTCATCACGCTGTGAGATATTTCTGTTTGGCAAGTTCACGACTGCGTCCATCCCAATAGTTTAATTACACTTTATATGCGTTGGTTGTTATACGACTCTATTTTTATGTGGCAGAATACGATGTGTGCTCTGATGTTAAACTACGTACAGGATTATCATTAGCCATTGATTGTCTTACTGAAAAATTGTCGCTCGCAAATATTTATAAGTTCTAATTTATATTACCGTAAAGCGCATCAGGAACGGTTCAAGGTCTATGTATATTCAACAAATACTCAATTTTTTTCTATCTCTATATTTTCTGATTGTTATCCTGCTGGTGACAGGGTTCCCTTCACTACTCATTCTGGTTGTAAAAACATGTTATGTTGTCTTTCGTAGTATCTTGCGAAACGCCTTGGTGTAATAAATAATAATCATAAATAAATACACCCAACAGTCCCATACATAAACTGACACCACATTAAGATCAATTAAGTCTTGTGTCGTGTGTCACAAGATACGAGAAACTATTCGGTCTCATCAACACCCAGACACGAGAAAATGTTGCAACTTGCAAGATATTTATGGGTACGCGGTTTGCCCTACCTCGGTACATTAGTCACATTATCCTGAGTAATTAATGTCTTGTTAATAGTCGGTGAGAATAGAAGTAAAAGTGCGTGGTGGCCTGTTAAATATTTTTATACTTACTTGAAATTTCAGATAAAATTAAAATTGTACCTACACATATCATATGTGGTCGCCATGCATAGATTATGGAACCATTCAATTAAGAGCGTTTATACCCTGCACGCGCTTTTTGGCGTAAAAACAGGACTTTTCAAATGAGTTAATAGCCACCAATAAACAATTTAAAGGAAAAATAATTATTACTAATTTTAGAAAAGGTTGTCATCTAGGGATTTTGGTGGAAACCATTATAGATTGATGGATAATTTGTGAGTACTATACGGATTACTGAACACAAGTTTCGTTATTTAGGCTTTAAATGGCAATTTAGAAGCTTAAGATATCCGAAACCACTAAATATAAGATGAAAATAAAAATATTATCAGACTAATAAGACCCTTATGGAGGGATTTTGCTGAGAAAAATAATCTTATTGTGTTTAGTTCCTGAAAAATAAAAATTTAAACAATGCGAAATTATTCAGAAACTCTCGTCAAGAACATATTTTTTTTCACCAACTTATCGTACATAATTTTTTATAGCAATTGCATATTACAATAGAAGAACATCTTATCTATAAATTACCATTTTTATATTTCAACAAAATTAGTTTTCATGTTTTCTACAAATATTTTAAAAACCACTATAAAACACGCTGTCCGACGTGGATCAAATCAGACCGCCGCGAGGCCTTCTAGAGGGAGGACGTATCGCTCGTCGCTCCGGCCTGGCTGCAGTCGATTATGCCGCGCGTAGTAAAAATAGCCACGCGCGGAATGCGATTACCACATCTTAGTACTTTGGTAGTAAAATATTTAATTATTTTTATTACCTACAATGATTTTGTAGTGAGTATAAATTATGTTTCAGGTAATATAATGGGATGTAATTCCGAGGCTAAATTATGTTATGTATTGTAATATAAAATTAAATATATTTCGTAATTGTATGGGGTTGTAAGGCCCCTAACACTATTTATGTGTTCGAACACGAAATGATTAATAAAACGTCCGTAGTGTCTACTGATTGAACACTGATTTGAATGCAACTTAACAATGTAATAATAACGAAAATATGATTAGTATCCAAAATTTGTATTATTCTTTGCTTGCACAGTAATATTTGTCTACTTATAATTCAAATAAAATATTTTTATGATATTATATTACAGTTACATTTCAATTGAATATTTGAAGCGCACGGTTCAAAGTTGTTTGAGCCGATTGTATAGCGAGCCGACGCGGCAGCTCTACGCACACAGCTTTGGTCGCTTATGTGTGCGTGAAATTAACGAAGAAATACCTATAGTTGACTTTGCGCGCAAGGTGTATACGCTCTTAATATATTTTTGTTATAGCCCTTTCGTCTTCCCATCTTTTCTCCGTCCCATTCCCCTCCCGATCGGATGGGCCGGCAACACATCTATGATACTAGAACATTGTGCATGTTCATGGGCGGCAGGGATCAATTATCATCAGGTGGCTGTATATTCGTTTACCGGATTCAATGAATAGAAAAAACATCGCATTGTCTTATCAGCGCCCCTGCGAATGAATGGTTTTGTGTGTTATGACGAAGGGAATAATTGCAATTAAGTCACGGTAGGCGCAATTCTGGCGGTAGGCAAGCGTGGTGGATATGGTCTAACCCCTCTCAATCGTACTCTCGATTGTAGAGGAGACCCGTGCCCTGCAGTGGGACGTACATGGGCTGATAGAGAAGCAGATACCGGTATGTTTACAGAGCAACCATGGGACTTAATAGCGTAAGCTTTACTATTAGTGAAGCAGTAATTGAGCCAAGTGTTATAATGACATTAAATGACGAGAACAAATTATTTGTTGCCGATTGATGTGGATGAAGAGAAGGAGAATCAATACTCTATCTATAATATGCTTATACAGATCCCACGTACAATCAGGGGGTAGAATGAGCTACCTGCCGTGGTTTTCCCAAAAGGCTTACAGTATTACAAATATTGTTTAGGTTTTTTAATTATGTAATTACAATATGATATTGATTATAATCAATGCATGTTGGTTCTTCAGTATTAATACTAGTTATCTATATGTGGATAAAAATAAATGGATCATTGAAAATTTAAATACTTCTTCTCGTTGTTTATGGAGTTTCCAAACAACTTTCGGATATTCAAGTTAACACTATAATACATATCTAAAAACCACAAGCCTTTACCAAAAACCACATTTATATAGGTCGAACTGGTTAGATAAATGGCCACATTCGTTTTTCATAAACATCCTCTCTATACCACTTCCGTCCTGTCGTGTTAAAAAAATACCGATAATAACTTTAGATTAATTCAAAAAATTCTAACTGTTTTCCCTTAGATCAAATATAAATAAATAAACCCAACAGTCACATACATAGTCCTGACCCCACACTAAGATCGAGTCTTGTGTCGTGGCTATCAGGAACTACGAGAGACTTTTCGGTTTCACAAACACCCAGACCCGGAAGAAATATTTGTGGGCCGCACAAACATTTCTCTCGGTGCGGGGATCGAACCCGCGGCCTCTCGTTGCACAGGCGGCGTTTAACCTACCTGCGCCACGGAGGCTGTCAAAAATATACACTGATAGAAGTATTTTCCCCTTAAAATTTTATAGAATAGTACGAATTATCCATACCTCCCCAATTCTATTCGTCTCTATTCTATACTTATATGGCGTAACCTTATACAATTGTACTCTCGATAGTAAAGTAGGTTCCTGCCCTGCAGTGGGACAAACAAACATTTAAAACTATAAATTCCCAAAAAGCAACTCTATATTATCCCCTGTCGCCATACATTAGAAGCCACGTTAAATAACTTTCACCATTGGCGTAGTGCCAAAAGAGACGGAATCTGGAAACAAGATTTAAAAGAGCTAAGTATGGCACTCGAGGAATAAGGGATGTTCTGTCGCCACTACCCTAACGTCTAGACCCAGGGGGTGAAAAGGGCGACTAATCGATTTGTCTGTGTTATTTTAAACATAATTTATTGATACAACAAAGTTACAAGAGTACTTGTACGTGTAAAGTTAGGCAAAGTAACCACGGATGATATATCATATCCGATATATCGTCAGGATATATAGTCGAGGCAGTCCTCGACTCGCCTTAGTGGCGTAGTTGTACTACGGTACTGTTACAAAGCTGAGGTCTCGGGTTCGAATCCTGGTTGGGCAAGGTGATATTGGATTTTTCTATTCATTATCAGCCCAGATTCAAGAATTTGTGCCCGATATGGCGATAGGCTCGCCACCTGTCACATCGTGGGACGGAATATACAAGGCGAAATGTGGATGTCCTGGCACCTCTGCCTACTCCTTCTGGAAAAAAGGCGTGACTTTACGTATGAAATAATAATAATATAAATAACACCCAACAGTCATATGCATAGTCCTCACCCCACACTAAGATCGAGTTTTGTGTCGTGGGTACCAGGAACTATAATTGACTTTTCGGTCTCACAAACACTCAGACCCGAAAGAAATATGTATATGTGGGCCGCACAAACATTTATCTCGGTGCTGGGTCGAACCCGCAGCCTCTCGTTTCACAGGAGGCGTCTAAAGCTTTGAACAAGCAAGAATGGCAGGAGTTTACAGCGCGAGTTTGCTCTGCTGTGGTACAGAGCTGTTGCAGATACATGAGTAATATACATACATACATACATAAAGTCACGCCTTTTTCTCAAAAATGGTAAAAAAAAGGCAGAGGTGCTAGGACACCCACATTTCGCCTTGTATGTTCCGTCCCACGATGTGATAGGTGGCGAGCCCATCGCCATATCGGGCACGAATTCCTTACACTGGGCTGATAATGAAAAGAATAATCTTTGTAACCGTACCCTAGTACAATTGTGCCACCGAGGCAGTGTAATATAAATTTGCTACATTTAGAAAATTATACATAGATTGTATGAAATGATATATTTAAAGCACACCAGTTACAAAATCACTATAATTTTCGGTTATTCGCGAAAGATATTCGTATACTAAATTCCAGGTAAAACCAGTATGACGATTTTTTTATGACTCACAAAATGCATCACAAACTTTTATCGACGTTTCTTATCAAGCATTAACCATCCCAAAGTTGTTATCCTTATCAATCCGTCAATCAGTGCGAATCCTTGGATATATTGGTTTTAAAAAAAATCGGTTCGTGTACGTATACTTTAAAAATATAACTCCGAACCCCGAACTAAAATACAAAGATTGTTTCATAGGTATCAGAAACCATTTTGAACTTTTTGTTCAAATTTTACAGATTTTAACTTTTTTTGCCACGTTCATTACATAATTACTGCACTGCGCCTGATAGTAAGCGTATGGCACCAGACGGCAGTCCAATGCCATTTGATATATTTATTCCGGCCTGCTTAGATAATTCATTACATTACAGCGGAAGGACCTAGGATTATAGAAAAGATGAAACACGCGTGACGGCAAACAATTAAAATTGACAGTGCGGCACAAAATAAGAGACATATGATAATGAGAAATAATTATGCGTGAATCATAATTATCAAAATAACATTTTTCTATGTGTGGAGATCGAACCCGAGGCGATTCTCGTTGTAATGATAGGTTCTTAAACAACTGTATAACGAAGACTATTTGTTTTTACAACCTCGGCAATTGAAACTTTTTAGAGACCGGTCAATTTTGAGAGGATCTAGAAGTCCAATCACGTTAAATAGGTGATATTCGCTCCAAAATCTTGTGATTTTCCTGAGACAGGATAGCCTCGCCCCCTATCACACCTTGGGATGAAAATAATCTCGACTAAACGAGGATAGCACTAGTGACACATCTGTGTACCCCTTTGAATACATAAGTCTGAGCTTTCGTATTTATGTCAGTCCTCATAAGCGTGACTGAATGCAATAACTCATTTTGTGCTTCTTTGTCAACATTTTATCTCTAAAGTATAATTATTTTATATACATTGGACCGTGTAATGCTAAAACTAATAACAAATATTTTAAATTTATTCTGTGGAACAAAATATGATGTATTTAGTTTAATGGAATGAAATGGGAAGTCATCTCATTTGCTAATTTCCTCTCATTCTACAACCAATTTTGAATTAATTAGAAAGTTTATCATATTGTAAAACAAATTGAACTACGCATACCAAGTCGTGAACATTGTCTAGTTAATAATAATTGAATGAAGTTTTTAATAAAAATAATAACTGAATTAAAGGTGAGTCCGGTTAATGAATGGCCGCGGTCCACGCCCCAATTGGATAATAACTACGTCGAGTAATTACTTGTCAATTTTAATACCTATTTAGATCCTTTTTGCTAATTACGTGAAATTTTAATGTGTTTTTAGAAATGTAATTTAAATTTTCATTAATGTGTAGCATATTAAGTATATGTGTTTTAAGTAATTCTTTAAAAATTACATGTGTTCCAACTTATGTTAACTATGAATTAATATATTTTAATGTATGTCAAAATTAAAAGGATAACGAATCTCTTTAGTGTAAGAACTAAAGTACTTGTCAATTTCTATCAGCCATTTACAACTGTTATAGTAAGTTTGTGAAAATATAGTGTTTGGAACTTTGGACTAACGTTGTATAAAATTAAAATTTTCTTGGAAAGACAGTCTTATAGGTCACTTTGCGGACATTCAAAATATTAACTTAATTTTATTCTGTTAATGAATTTTTAATTTAAATCTTCACTTCACTTACATACTGAAGCTATTATAAGACAAAAAGTCTCGGCAAGCATAGTGTGAGACCCCCTCCAACCAGATAAAAAGAAAAAAAAAAAAATGAAATATCTTTTAGAGGAAGGTAGAGTGATGATATTCATAAGATGGCTGATAGCAATTGGAGATGATGGGCTGAAGATCTTACCCATTCGCGTGTAAAAGGAGAGGCCTATGTTCAACAGTGGATGGGCTGATAATGATGATTATAAGAAAGAAATCAATAAAAATATAAAATAACATAACTTATAGTACGCTATAAAAGCACATTGAAATCATCCGTTCAATGTGCTTTTATGGCCCAGAGATAAGGGCTTATAAAAAATTATACTGATCTACAGTTGAACTTAAAACGGCACAATATTTGCGTAGTTTATCATAGTGTACGGTAGTCAGTATCCAGATCGCAATCTCATTTATCGAACAACACCCCAGCCAAATTTTACTACTGTAACCTTGTTTGCGAGCTACTCATATTTCGATCAATATAAATAAGCGAATATTTATCTTTTTCGTATTTTAAACTGTTTGCGACAAATAAAAAAATAAACAAACCTTTTTAAAATAACAATCTGTAATAGCATGTCTACTATATTCAAAATACCATACATTGGCTTGATACAAGTATTATTATTTTAATAAATAAACCATTATATTATTAAGTATTAATAAAACGTTAAATGAAACAACGTGTTACAACCCTCATTCTATTCCCTGTGCAAATTAGCGGAGCTTTTACTAACGTCATCGTTTTATTCTCCAAGGGTTGCCTGTGTATATGTATATATACATATATGTATATTGTATAGTCATACAGGCCGTTATCAGCAGTTGTGTCACATAATAATTTCAGTCATGTACGATCGCCCACACAGGACAGTGTAGTGTATATTGTGGTAAATAAATAAATAATTGTCGTGTGAATAGTGAACAAAGTTGAGGAAAAAATAATAAGACCTGTGCAAAAAAATAACAAAATAAAAGTGTGATAAATATTTTTAGTCGTAAAGAAAAAATCAAGTCTTATAGTACTAAAAATATATTACAATTTCCAAAAAAATACTCCAATTCATATAAATTAACAAAACAATTTTAAATCTGAGCGTAATAAAAAAATCTTAACTTAAAATAATATAAATAATTCTATCAACAATTGTAACTATAAATGAATTTTTACTTGTAACTTTAAATAATTGAATTTACATCTAAAATAACTAACAATAATTATTCTAACACAAAGCTTTAACATAATCATACAAATGCAGTAAAGAGGAAACAGGAAAAGTAAACACACTGTAACTATAATATACATTTCCCAGCATGATATTTGCCAATGCTATGGCAATTCCTAAATAATAATTAACAAAGAAACGTAGGATATACACTAAGAAAACTAAACATAGATTTTTGTGACAGTGAATATCGATCCATAGATTGTTAAAACCTTGAAACTAACTACTTTACCGTTACTGATGGTTTGGAATCGAATATATTGCTAACAGCCATTAATTGAACTTAACGTTTAATGTTCCATATATTATTGGCCATTGAATGAATCCTTCCTTTTGCATAGTCAAAGTCTGAATTCCATTTGGAAGAATATTACTCTAGCTTTAAATATTATCGTTATCATCAACCACAAAAAGTCAATTTTTGAATAAACACCTCTCTCAAATATATACCCAAAAATCAATTGGAAGAACAAAGCATCCAAGTACATATTTTTTATTAAATCATTCCAGTTTGTGATTTACGGGATGTCTAACGTTATTAATTTGTTTTGGTACATCATTAGGTGCTATAAGACTGATTTCACAATTGATATACCTGCCCCGTCTAATAAAGATGTAAAGTGCATTATTTATACTATTCGCGCATAATGCTTTTCTGCATTTAGGTGCTGTTTCTCGATACCTAATTATCTCCACTGCATCCGATATCGTTTTCAGATAAGAGATCATATAGTCACCATTTTTATTGTTGATAAGGGATACTTAAAACAATCACATAATCTTAACCCTCGTATGTGTCAAATTAGCAATTGTTCAAAATCGTTACCGTAACATGTAATTTTACTTTGTCATAATCATCATTTTTAAACAGATGAAATCCACTACTGAACTTAGATTCCTCGAAAAAATCATAACGATCTGTTGGATATATTGTTTTCAAAGATTATTCCCAGTTCGCGCAAACTTTCCCAAAATTAACAACACAAATAATTTTAACACAAATTTCAAAGCACATGAAAATGCATTGCAATATGTTTCACGTGATAATCACCTTTGTAATCCCATTCAGAATATTATACTCAACTAAATTACTGTAAAACTCTGACCAAAACTGTACTCGGACCTACAATAGAATATTCCCACGACCTAAATCTGTATTCAAGTGTTACATTAGTCATTAACTTAATATGTATGTATTTATCGCACAAATTACCGCAAATAAATTTATACGTCCCTATTTGTCGCACATTAGAAGTGCATCTAAAACGTGGAGATTAAACAAAGACAAACAATACTGCATTTATAGATGACCTAAAAATAATGAACTAAATATCAATTATGCAAATATGACATACTAAACCTAATGTCAAAATTAAAAATAATATGAATCGTATCAATAACACTGTTTTTATCCTTATCACTGCAAACAATGACCATTGTGGTGTGGACTCGCACAGGAAATGTTTGTTCGAGAACACGCACGACATCTAAATAATAAATCCAAAATAAATCAATAACATAAAATATAAAGTTGATACAATATAAGATAATATTAAATAAAATATTAAACACAACATATTTAATCTAGGCAATTGGAGCTACTAGAGCCTTGATCTGAAATTTCAAGGGAGCGTTTATCTAAATGATTTGAGTGAACAAAACGAATCGGTTGTACACATTAGTGAATTTAACAGTGCAAAAATGGCCGAAGTAACCGAAGAATTTCTGAAAATGAGCAGAGAAGATGTGCCATACTGGAAAAGTATACACGCAAAGACGAACGCGATTGAAAAAGTCGATATATGGAAAGAGAAATGTGTGTCCATAAAATCGCCTAAATCTGGGAGGATTGTGCAATTTCAAAGACAAAGTAAGAAATCCACAAAATCCGAGAATGGAAATCGAAGTTCTGGATTCTTTGCGAGATTTTTTGAAGACTTCAAAAAGGCAAAAGTTTCTGATTATACGTATCAACCGTCAAAGGTTAGAAAGAATAGCTTTTACCGGCCGTTTTGGGCGACCAAAGTGGTTGAGGAAAGAGAAGAAGTAAAAGCAAAAGTGATTGAAATAAAAGAAAACCCCCACAGATCTTTGAAGAATGTGCCAGTTTCGAAGGTAGATTTCGTAATTTTTGCTAAAACTTTTCAATTTTTAATTCATCATAGAAAATTTATTATCAGAAGTTTCATTTTTATTCTACAATTGTATAGAATGTTAACTTTTTTAATAATTTTGTGATAATAAGATTTGCTATTTTAATTCTTATTTTCAATTAAAAAAGTAAAATTAAATTTCTGTCAAAATAAACCTAAACAATTTGCAAAATCTTGAAGTAAAATATAACAATTTATTTTAAAGAATGCGATCATTACGTCTCCAAAACTAAATACGACTAGAGAAGCACAGAAAGCCGCGCCACCGCCTAGGAAGAGGCTCTCAAGAGTGATATCACACAAACTATACAAATTGAAGAATCCTGTGAGCTACCAGGGAAGTGAAATGTTCATGCCAACCGGCGAACGGCTGTTTTGGGTTCGTTTTTCAAAATATTTTTTTTTTAATTTGTGCGTAATTTAAAAAAGTCTGGATTCTTACTGGTTGTTTACGTAAGAAACACCAAAAAGTATTTAATTAAGATATCGATGTTATGTGTTTACCACAATAATACTACGATTCGGCTTGTGAAAGTATTTGTACAATTAAAGCGTAAACTTTTTTCTTCTCGTGCAGTGTCTTATCCTGCAAATACAAATTATTCATTTTAGAATTATTTTCAAACAAAGTATTATTATTTATGGTTTAAATTATTTTACTTGAATGAATTACAATACAGGGCACAGGCAGATAAAAATTTCAATCACTAAGCAGAAGTCTTTGAACTTAAATAAGGGTATTACGGATTCTAAAGTCAACTAATTGTTTCAAATGTCTAGTACCAATAATATACTTTAAACACTAATTATATTGTAGTATGCGGGTTTCCTGTCTTATTTTCCTCCACCTACAGGTCCATGTACATATAATGCGTTCTGGTGCTAAATAGTAAAATACTATTCTCAATATTATAATCATTATTCATTCGTCATTACTATCCCTGGGAACTACGTTGTATATAAAATAATTTTAGGTACAGCGATAAAATACCGCTACCGGAATAACTAAATAATTATGTGCGGTTATTAAAACTGCGGTCGATTGTTTACTTCGTCATAGCAATGTTTATATTCACTGATGTAATAGCGATCAAGATTTTCCATCGAAACTTAACACGTTGAACGCCACGCGGCCCACCGGTGGGCCGCGTGGCTTTTTTCGTGGTATTTTCTTAAGAAAATATCACGAAAAATTGTTTTAATCAAATTAAATATGCAAATTTAGTATTTTTTTATTGTTTTGTGTTGATATTAACTTTAGCGAAAAATGATAGAATTGATAATTTCCACTTGGCCCGAACGGGTTTGCTTGAATCGCCCACCGGTGGGCCGCGTGGCGTTCAACGTGTTAAACACATTTGTATTGTAAGTCCTTTTGAAATGTTGGTCCAAACGTGCAAATGTGTCGAGATTGGGATGAAATCTGCTTATGCCAAATTTTGAGTAAAGCATTCATCATAAGAATGACCGCCGTAAGAGAGTTCTCTTTCGCCTATAGATACCCTGTTTAAATTGCACTGTACTGGCCAACATATGCATTGTATAATTACCCACAGTTAAGCACGAGCCCCAGGCTTCGATTATGAGGGATTAGGCCATAGTCCACGATGCTCGCCTAGAGCAGGTTGACGATCTTCACTGGAATATAAATTCATGAAACCTCCATGAGACGCAGGTTTTATTTCACCGTTGCGAATTGACTGGCAATACACATGACTTTATAGGCAGGTTTGTGCTGTTTCATCAATTTAGCCAAGTGGCAGAACCATTCCGTTGTCAGTCATGACCAAGCATATTCATGCTTGGTCATGACAGAACAGAACAGAACAGAGACGAGCCTACCCATTCGGGTAGGCTCGTCTCAGGCGGTTCCAATGTCTCACAAGTGATCGAAGTGAAGCGATACCTTTACCATGTGGTACATACCGATTATGCGATACCACAAGATTTTTTAAATTATTAAGAGCGGGGTCTATGTGAAATGGCCTTTTTCACAACGTTTTTTCTTGGTGATCTTTATTATTAGGTCTTCAAAAAAAATATATGTTGATCTACACTATATGGAGCATGGGCCCTTCTTTTCAGAATTCTTAAAAGTGTATTAAAAGTACTTGAAATAAAATTGCAAAGTGACCTCTATTTTCGCATTTACAACGTTTTTTCTCTTAAACTACGAGCACTAGGATTATTTTATTATTATCAGGATATTAAGAAATGCAAGGCGGATGGGACCTTCTTTTTATTTTTTCTAATTTCTGTCTCATTTATTTTTAACGAATTTTTCACACTATCGATACTCTAAATCGCGAGCACGTCCCCGCTGTCGCCCAACAAATCAGTGCGGGACGAACCGCCGTGCTAAACGGACCTATGTCGCTTGTCTTCGCAATATCAACGTAAATTTAATATTGCTATTTCGCTCGACACATTCATTGAGAACGGTTACGGCCGGTCTAGCCGTAGTAAATCACTATACTACGTCACTGCAACTGTGGCGCTGTTGCTTGGAAGCCAAATAAAAACGTGTGGCCGCGGGTTCGATACCGCATCGAAACAAATGTTTTTATTTATAAATTCATCTATCTATTATCTAACCCAATATTTTATATAGGAAACATTTTATTTCTTGCATTTTTGTAATATTTATATTTTACATTTTAGATTTTTGAATATTACGATTTTTGTTTATTATGAATAAACCAAAAATTACTCAACCGATCTTAAAATTCTTTCACCATCCGATTCCAACATTATCCTGGAGTAACATAGGCTGTATATTTGCCTAAAGGGGTTGACATGAGTTAAAATGGAAAATAAAAATCATTGAAGATATTTTTTTGAAAAAAATATTCTACCATATTTTATAAAATTATTATTTATGCTCTTAGTAGAAAGTAACTGTACTATAATAGTAGATTTATTTTGTTAAAGTTAACGATCATAATATTGTACCTACGTAGCAAAATATAAGAATCGTGCGCTTATGAGAGACCTACCCAACATATAAATAAATGAATTGTTATGTTCCGATCATATTTGAAATAGTAGGTAACATTTAAACACCAAAATAGGCACTAATATAATAGATAGTTACCGGTAATTTGGTCACGGTGAAATAAGTATTGTTGGCCCGAAGGATTGACCGATCGCTTGATGATTGATGTGAACGCAGGTTCGATCCCCGCATCGATTCGATTGTTTTTGTTTTTATAAATTCATCTATATGTCTAACCTATAATATTTTATAAAAGAAACTGTTGTAATATGTGATAAATTTATAATTTACATAATAAAGTTATATAATTATAGCGCCATCTGTTGAGATGTGTGAGTAACCGATGTACGTATCAAATAACTGTCATGGCCTCCCTTGCAAATTCCCTGTGAACCATGAAACACGCGTAAAATATAAAGTATTGTTAATTTCCCATTATCATGTAAAATAAAGTCACTAATAAAACTACTGGGTATCTTTACTTCTAGACGCCACCAACCCAACAGAAACATTTCACTTTTTGCATTTTTGGAACATTTTGTATTATAGATTTTTGAATATTTCGATTTTTGTTTATTATGAATAAACCCAAAAAATACTTAACCGACCGACTTAATCTTAAATTCTTTCACCATTCGAATCCAACATTATCCTGGAGTAACATTGGCTGTATGTTTGCCTAAAGGAGTTGAAATAAGGGTTGAAATGAAAAAATAAAAACCATTCGAGATAATTTTTATTAAATATTTTTATTTTCCATTTAATCCCTTATTTCAACCTCTTCAGGTAAATATATAGCTTCTGTTAATCCCGGATAATTACCATTAGAAAATCGAAATATTTTTTTAAATTGGTCCAATAATTTTTGAGTTTCATTGTAAATAAAAATCCAAAAGT
This sequence comes from Hyles euphorbiae, assembly GCA_023078785.2. NCBI lineage: Eukaryota > Metazoa > Arthropoda > Insecta > Lepidoptera > Sphingidae > Hyles > Hyles euphorbiae. The sequence continues at coordinate 6,220,782 of CM041052.1, read as the reverse complement.
ATAAATGTATCTATCCTCTTTATAATATTACAAAAGAAAAACAAAAATAAAAATATTAAAAATCTAAAATGTAATATTGGCATAGATAGATGAAATAAGTAAACACAAAAATTGAACTACAAGTGCGGGGACCGAACCCGCGACTTCTCGTTTAACAGTCAACGTTCGTGCAATTCTGCCACGAGAGATGTGACGTTTGTAAGTGAATTAATCATACAGTACGGTCCTAACTGTACTCAATGGGAACATCGAGTGAAATAACACTACGAATATATCGTTTTGTCCGCAGCGAAATAATGAATGAATAGGTATAAAGCAGCGCGCTCGCTCGCACGTCGTGAACCGGCGTGCGGCGGTGCATGAGATTTGGTGCCGCCCGTTCGAGCAAGGCCATTGGCGTTTACCTTCCTCTTAATTTCTGCTACCACCCCAACGAAACGACGAATATTATATGCATAGCTGTGAAGAAAAAAATGGTACAAGAAACTCCCTCAGCAACACTGTCTTCTTATTTTTTTATTTTTATAGTCATTACAAATTGCAATGACAATTTATCTTCCATCCTTCACATTAACCTCCCGATTTACGATTAAATCCGAATAGCCGACAACGTATCTTTAATCCCAGCGTTGTGGGATGTTCATGTGCGGCAGTGATCACTCACTATCAGGTGATCTGTTTGCTCGTTTGTCGGATCTACTGTATAAAACAAATTAACTTGGGCTTTTAAAATATCGATCCCCAACTTTTCCAATATCAAATGTATGGCGACGACATTGTCAAAATCAAAGTTACAGTCAAACTTAGTCTATGCAGCTGGACCTGAGATTAGATTGCACCTATAATCTACGTATCTATCTCAATGTTTAATGACCCGTAAATATTTGTCTAGGGTTTGGGTGTTTGTGAGACCGAAAAGTTTCGTTGTTTCTTATACCCACAGCACAAGACTGGATCTTAATGTGAGGTCAGAACTTTGTATGTTATGGGTGTATTTATTATTTTCATTATTGCAGTAACGAGGTCTTATCAAATTATATAAATACTTATTTATCTTTTGTTTCCAGCTAGGCGAGACGCGCCCGTCGTCCTTCGGTCCGGCCACGTACCAAGACTTCAAGGACATCCGATCGCGATGCCTGTCAGAAGGCCGGCTGTTCGAGGACCCGGAGTTCCCCGCAGTGGACCGCAGTCTCTACTACAAGGAGAGACTGGACAGGCCCATCACCTGGCTGAGACCTGGGGTAAGTAGATTAGTACCTTAGAAATTGCTGATGTTGACTCGTAAACGACAAGAACCATATTTTTTAAAATAATAAACCAAATCGAAAAAGTAGATCATGGATTACTTGTGAAACAAACTGACAAAATTGAAGACATAATTTTATTTTTTCTGGAACTAACTACTGCAATTTTCCATGAATGGCGTGCATGTCATTCGTCTGACGGTAAGCGATGCGACAGCTAGTACAGGCAACGAAGCAACGGTTTACTCTTGTCCGCAATACATAATTTGCCAGGAGTTTTTTGTTTTCATGAAGAGGTGGCATATGACCCCACTAAGTTAAAAACCCAAAATACTTACAAAAATGGCGTCCGCTAGAGCCGCCATTTTGGAAAACGCGTTTGAAGCCATATCTCGGGAACAGTCCACTTTAGGCTCATCATGCTAAGGACCTTTCTTGTAGATAATTCAATTTCCCATCTTTTTTGTTCAATATTTTTTTTGTACCATTAACCGTTCGCGATTTACAATGTTATTAATTTTCATTTTATACCTTTTTTACAATAAATTTTACATGGATTTTTAACAAAATTTACTATTTCCTCATTGCTTTGTTCCCTTATGCCATCAATATTTAATTAATTACGTGATAATCATGGAGAAATCATTGGATTTCATAATTACGCTATGCATCCTTTGTTTCCATTGACCTTGATTCGGTAGTACACCATTCAACGCGCGATAACTTCTAAAATATTGATTTTCGAGAAAAAAAGTATGGGTGAAAAGTTGTTAAGAATTTATTGATTTAAAAGTTTAGTCGAATTAAACGAATATTAATAACCTTGTAAATCGCGAACGGTAAATAGTATAAAAAAAAATATTGAACAAAAAAGATTAGAAATTTAATTATCTACAAAAAAGGTCCTTAGAATGATGGGCCTAAAGTGGACGGTTCCGGAGATATGGCTTCAAACGCGTTTTCCAAAATGGCGGCTCTAGCGGACGCCATTTTTGTAAGTATTTTGGGTTTTTAACTTAGTGGGGTCATATGCCACCTCTTCATGAAAACAAAAAACTCCTGGCAAATTATGCAGGAAAAAATGCTTCGTTGCCTGTACTAAGCTCACGAACAGTAGCAAAACCAAACAACATCATGAATTACAAAGCAACTATTTTTATTCCACTGCGCTCATCATCCTAAGACTTAAGACGTTAATATGTCTAGTAGTTTCTCAGGCCATGATCTCCTAACCGAAACACAACAGTACATTTACACTGAAAAATAGACATTGCGGTGGTACCTAGCCGGGCTGCCTTTCACATATGAGAGACCTACCACCAGTATCTTAAAATCATTAAAAATACGTGATGCCTTTATTTCTATCGTCCTTTATTGTAGGAGATAAGCGACAACCCGCAACTTTTCGTGGAGGGGTACAGTCGTTTCGACGTGCAACAAGGAGAGCTCGGCGACTGTTGGCTACTCGCCGCAGTGGCAAACTTGACGCTACACCGCAAGTAAGTAAGCATATCGATCCTTAGCCGAAGGAAATCCACTTCAGAACATACGCCTCTCCCAATGATATTCACAGCTGTTAGAGGCAGCCTACATCCAGCGACGTCAACACACGTGCAACATATACGGACAAATATTGATATACATATAACACAAAATAAGAAAAAAAAGTCAAACCTTTAGGCCTTAGTTACGAGTCTTTACTGTTCATGGGGTTACTCCATAATGCGACACTAAGTTCGAATGTTCGAAGTCAGATATGAGTTATCCAATTCATCACACTGGTCTATTTCGGGTTGGCGGACTTCATATGACATAGAAAATGTTACTAACATTTCTTTATCTGTACTAACATCTCTTTATATCTAAAACGGTGAAGGAAAACATCGTGAGGAAACCTGCATACCATAGCGATTCATAAGAATTTCTATGGTATGTAAGTCCGCCAACCCGCACTAGGCCAGCGTGGTGGACTATATGGCCTAACCACTCTCAATCGTATTCTCGATTGTAGAGTAGGCCCGTGCCCTGCAGTGGGACGTATATGGGCTGATACAGATACAGATCTCTTTATGCAAATGTTTTTGGTATTTGACTATCAATAATTAACTGTACTTTAGGTATTGTCGAAAGATGTTTTGATTACCAATCCATTAGCTATAGCCCATATACATACATAAAAATTAAAATACTCTAGTGTATTGCGTGCAAAATACATATTTTATTATACTATTGGGATATTTATTAATTTCGATTAATGTGACCTCTGATTAATTAACTAGTTGTTAACATCGCAAAATGTACTAATGTCAATACATTGTATACTAATTGATATGATTGAAATGGAAACTAATTTAGATGTGTTGAGTAAAATCTAATTATAAAAATACATTACAAAGAGAATTTGTAATGTAAGAGATATTTTGTAGGGAATTATTGTTTGTTTCCAAAAAATCCAATATCACTTTGCTTGATCTGGGATTCGAACCCAATACTTCAGCTTTGTAATCGTAACGTAGTACAACTTTACCACCAAGGCAATCGCGGCAGGCATTAAATAGGAATTATTGAAGAAGACATGCCTTGCATTTTCCTTGTTAAATTATTTTCTATAAGTATTAGCTAATGGGATTTCCACCAAGGAAGTGCAGCAAATAAATAAATATTGGAACTAGTAACCTAACCTATACATCAAAGTCCTCCATGTTAAAATATACTTTTGGTCTCACATCCTGCACATATGGATTTCGTGCCATAATAGCAAAGCTGGTACCAAAAAATTATATCAATTTTATCATCGTTCTATTCTTTATATTGAAACATAAAATAAAATAAATAAAAAAAACTTTTTATTCATGCAGATTACAAGATTGAAAAATAAAAAAATGACAGTTTGGTTGTAATATTACAAGTAGTACATATTTCAAGTATTAGTTCACTGGTTTGTTAGTTTTGAATATATTATTACTTATGTATGTTTACTATTCTGCAAGAACCCCTCTGTAGGTGAAGGCCTCATCCAAAGACATCCAGTGTTCTCTATCTTGGGTTACTTTAATCTAGTCGGGTCCGGCAATGTTTATAGTATCATCTTCCCACTTTGTTAAAGGTCTGCCTCTTCTTCTTTTCCCCTGTGTATATTGAAACATACTCTTAGTTAATTTGTTTTCACTCACTTCATTGATTAATCGATTCAAGTGTCGACAAATATTGCTTCGAGATTGTTTGCGGCTATGGCAATAAAAATGGACTAGATTTCAAATACGATGAGTCGTCCGCGATGTATTGAATATCGTTTTAATTAGTGGCCTCCTGCATCTTAAAACCCCCCTATGTATAAGTATTAGAAAGAACTTTATTTAATACTAGCAGTCCGGCCTAGCTCCGTACGGTTAGAGATACAGTTTCCAAAATGATGAAAAAAGTGTTCAATTTCGACTATCAGTTTAGAATATCGACCAATCGGACCACGAAAACGAACAAAATTTCCTCATATTTACTACATTTTTCACTACTGCTTCTATACCGCGTGATATTGACATATTGTAAATAACTTCGTCCACATGTTCGTAACCACCCCAGGAAACATTGTACCAAGTTAGATAAAAATCCACCTGATAGTTTTGTCAAAAATCACGATTTTGTATTTCGTAATTTTCGATCACTCTGTACATGCACGAGTCGTTTTGCCGCTCAGCTGACAAAGGACTTTGACCCCGCAAACATAAAACTTGGCGAAATAGAGATCCCTCAATAAGTTCTACACGACAATAATTATTATTAATGTAGTCTAGAACATGAACGTTACTTTATAAGTAAGTAATAATGATTAACTGGTGTATTTTTTAGTAAGTATTTACTCAAATAGATACACTAATTACTAGACACTCTCAAATTCCAATATACACATTAAAAGGTTTCTTGAATGTTGGAAATACATACACGGCATTTTAATTGCACAATACATAAACTTTAATTGTAACCATAATCATAGGCCTCCAAAAAAATAATAATTCGGTCATGTGACAATCGGTCCAAATAAGTATACGTGAATAAAACTATGCATCAAGAATAAAATTTATTTCAGCATTATTTTTACACAGTTTGCATTCAATTTTAAGTATTGTTTGAATCCAACACGCAATATTTCAATTTAACATTTCCAAAACAATTTTACGTAAACGTATCCTAACGCGCAATGATCCTTCTGTACTTTGCATTTATTATAATCACTTGTTGCTAGATCATACATCTTGTTATTATTATGTCATAATATGCAACTGTCCCTTTTTCGCCCTTGGATTGTGTATAATTATAAGAAAGTGACAGCATACGAAACATTTTTGAAGTAGTGTTGTGAAATTATTCGAGGACACTTAATCGATATTTTTTTATCTCAATATTATTGAATATTATAATTATGGATCTAAATCAAGCTTTACTATAGTGTGAGTTGATTGGAAACTTAACACTATGTCAGAAATATCATGGTAATTCGTTTTTGTTGCTTACGGTTGATTTTAATAATTGGAACATCTTCAATAATTAAAACCCAACGTAAGGAAAAAAAAAATCAGAGATCAGAGAGAATCCCTGACGTAAAAGGGTAGTAAAAAGTTCACCTAACGTCGAGTAATATTGCCATTGACGAAATTATTGTAAATAAGAATTTAAGTAATTTCAGCAAATGAGCAAGCAAATCATCTTATGGTAAATGGTCACTGCGCCCATGAACAGCTTCGACTCGTGTATCATGAATGTGTTATCGGACCATGACATTGCGAAAGGAGCGGGAAGGAAAAGCCGGCAATCTTACTCACCAATCGAAACGTGACAGCGAAGCTGTCGCTTCAAATCATTCGCCTGTGAGACAGCGGTACCTCCCCGTACGAGTCTGTCCATTCATGCTGAGTATCGGGGTGCTTTTCACTCCGGGATATCCGGTGCCGTCCACAATGTGTGTGACGGTAATTGAGGGGTTTTTAGCAGTGGCGGTACTTCCATACAAGCCCAAAAGCCCGGCTTGCCTTACTTAATACGCATATACTCAATCCTAAAGACAAATCAGTACTTTAAATAAAATATATTCGTTTCATGCAAAACGTCTATCATTTTTAAATTTACCGCGTAATAATGGACCCCGCGCCTGCAACGGAGCACCCGCGCCGCGCCCGGCAACTCGCCTAAGCGAGCGCCGCGGTCTAAAACTAATATAAAATTATTTCATTCAAAATCAACGCGTGACGATGATCTTAAAAAGATGGAACACACCAAAGTATTATCTGTCTTTTTCTCTCTCGTGTGCTTTTACCTGGCTTCTGGCGTATGTTGCCCTCTCAGTCGCACCTCTGGGTGAAATGCTATTACCATGACACTACGTACCTATACATATAGCTATTTTTTTATGCAATTTGTACCAAGCAAAATGCCCGGCTTCGCGGAGTGAAGTTGTGCACTTGACATGTCATATTAAGATCCAAATTTATCGAAAAATATTTATCTTTTGCTACAAGTTATATTGGATAATATATAAAATAAATAGATATTTTTTGAGACCGTATTATGTTGTTTTAAATATTTTATTAATATATTAGAATTAGAATACTTAATTTGGAATTGTCCATAATTTAGGACCTGTGGCTAGCTTCACGCTTATTATTATGTCTTTCGAGTGGACGATTAACCAGTAACAACTGAACATATACGTTTAGTTTTTGTTTCATTATAGTATTTTACGTTTATTATGTATAATAATGGGTGAAAATGTGCCTTATGATGGTTTGAAGTGTGTGCAAGTGTTGATCGGCGAGGAAAAGGTAAATTCATTACATTTCGTAGACAAACAACTACTCGTATCTGGTCGAAAACCTACGCCTGATTTGTTGTGTATTTCTCAAAAGTAGTGAAAACTATAGAATACAATTTTATAGATCAGTGTACATAACTACATAGATTGCTGGATGTTCTCATACTAATAAGTTATACTGTCGGTGTTGTATATTTTTTTCCAACGATGTACTTAAATTTTTGGAATTGTTCCGACTATAGTGATTTAAATAATTTAACTGGTACTTTTATAGTAATTGACAAAAACATGTGAAAGCATTAATATATTTTCATAATTCCGGTAAACAGCGTATAGAAACCTCTTTATGCATCATATACATAATATGTGATGAGATTTCAAAACATGCTCGCGTAGACAGTAATCGTAGTGTTTTTCAGATATTCCTTAGCTTCCTTTTAGAGCTCATGATGAATCAAAAAATCACATGCATACACAAAAACATAACATGAATATATTAACAATAATTTGTGGCCGCGAAGTTAAACACGACGCCGTACTTGTGCTATTGTAGTGCCGTTTATTAATTTACAAAATAATTACAATATAAAGTTACGTATGCATGCCCAAAAGTAATTTAACTTACACATTTGTTTTATTCATCTATTTAAAACTAATGATGGGCCCTTCAGTATTTTGGCAATATTAAATAGATGGCCGTGGAAATCGCGCCATCTATTAGATTTTTTCGAAACAACTTGTTGTAATAGATTTTTTCATAACGGTGATAAAGATAGTTATTATTTTATTGGTTTTTATCCTAATCTTATATAGATCTTGTGGTAGGTCCAGACCTACGTCAAAATTGGAGGTCGGGACGTTTGAGTGGTTAATAATATTAATTTGGATTTTAGGCGCGCGAGGGGACAACGACCTCTGTCGCGCTCGACAAGACGCGGTAAATTCAAAAATTGCAGATGTTTTCTAATAAAATATGATTGTATTGTGTGAAATAAAGTGGTTTGTGTTCAGTATCGAGTATGTACGCAAAGTTGAGGTCTCGGATTCGAATCTGGGGTCTATTTTTATTTAATTACATCGCATAGGCTCGCCCTCTATCGCATGATGAACACGTTCTTCTTTCTTAATACCATTTTGCTCCTGAACCAATACATATTCTAACAAAAAAAATATTGGGCTTGCCCTAGTCCACAAACCTAGGCACGCCACTGGTTTTTAGCATGCGGATTTTCTGGAGTAGATATTGTTAGGGACCCATCTCGGCCACAATATCCGCTTTTATACCGGCTGGAAACCCAGAGACACTGATATACCCCTTTCGACCCCCCGATACCCCCCTAAGGTATCGAAAGGGGAGCTTAAAGCTTTTTCTCTTAAACAAAAAAAAGTGCACAAAGTTATCTGACTAATCCCGAAAAATTACAATAACTTGACACTATTTAATGTTTCGAAAGTTTACTTTGTGAAATCGTAATTTTATACAAAATACACCTATGTATTCGCAGCTGTAGATTGTTTTATTAATTAACTACTTAGGGTAAAATTGCTTAGAAAAGTAGTTGACACATTCGACTAAACTACAAATAATCGATATCGATTTCGAGATATTTTAATCACGGGCCACGGCTCTTATTTTAAATAACCAATCACATAAAGATTTTTTACGCCAATCAGAGTATCTCATTTTAAATACAATTATCCAATCCAGTTACGTAATTACGGCATCAACCAATCCATCCATTGAATCCATAGGGATCTTCAATTTTTTAGCAAATCCTAATGTATGGTGGCGCGGGCGGCGCGGCGGTAAGCTCAGTGTTCGTACTGCGGTACAATTAGTAATGTAAACAAAGACGCGCGCGCGCAGAACTCGCCATTTTGATAGTTTTTAAATTCTGTTTGTTATTATTAAAGTAGGTATTTAGTGTTAAGTAAGTGAATAGTTATGAGTTTTAAGTGATAGAGACACATATTGGAACTAAGTACGTTATCATTAGGTATTAGTTTTAGTGTTTTAAGTGTTCTTTTTATTATTAAAGTTTTAGTATTAGTGTTTATAAGTACATTTTAGCTTTTGTAGGTTTAAGTTTTTTAGTATTATTTTGTTTTCTTTATTATTAATTTACTTTGCGCGTATTCTTAATACAATGACGAATACTTCTAGTACTGTGGAATACACAAATATTATAGTGTTATTGTATGGCGAGTGTAATCAAAACGCCGCCGCGCCGCAGAACATATTGTAAGAGATTTGGTGTAACTGTACAAAGATTAAGGGACAGTGGTCAGTACTCAGTTGTTGTTGGAGCGGATTTTGAATTGCTTCTGTGACAACCCAAACATGAGTATAAGGCAGGCTGTACGGAAATTCTGTGTGAGTTATTGTGCTGTGCACGGGATATTAAAAACAATTTCATTTGTTCTGTGATTACTATGAATAATTTGTGACATGGGAAGATAGTTCTCGCGATCGCAGTGCCGCGCTGCATGTACTAGCAAGTCGGCTGTTTTCATAAACGCGGGAATATTGCGATGTTGCCGCTCCGCTTCGTGCGGACGCTGTAAATCAGGTAAGGGTAATTATAGGATGTTCAAATTAAATGCCATTATTTTGACTTATAATTTGTTTGAAAAATCAACTTTTTTGTTTCTCCTTCGACGACAACTCCTATGCGTGCAAATAATATTACTTACTACGCGATGCACGTGGTTTAATGTATTGTAGGGGGTGTCAAAATCACGCTGTATATCGTAGCGTAATATATAGCATATAGCATTGCTCGATAAATAACCTACTCAAGACAAAAAAAATCAAATCGTACCAGTACTTCCTGAGATTAGTGGTAACAAACAAACAAACTCTTCAGCTTCATATATTAGTATAAATTTTGCCTACAATTTATAAAATACAATGGAAGAGAGGAATGCCTACATAAATAGCCATTATAATCAAAAACGACACTAATAAAATGTATTTTTTTGTTTCAGATTGTTCTTCCAAGTAGTGCCAGATGACCAGAGCTTCGATGAAGATTATGCCGGTGTCTTCCATTTCCGGTAGGTACTAGCTATTATTAATAGATTAAGTATAGGACACTTTCAATATGTCTCAATGATAATTTTCGGGTAGGCCTATGTTCTTCGCCGTAGTAAGTAGTCTTTCTATATCATCACCCCAGGTGACATTGTACATGATTTGAAGAAAATATGAGAAGATTTTTGTCACAAATGGTGATTTTAGTTTTTACGATTTTTATGCATCCCATATATATACGAGTATTTTTACCGCTTAGATGAACTTTAGTTCGGTTGAGGAACTTATCTGAACCAAAAAAACTCAGTATCTATAGGGGTTGATCAAAAGCCTTGAAACCTAAAATCGTGATTTTTGACAAAACTATCAGGCAGTTTATATTCAAATTTGGCACAATAGTACCCAGGGGGATTAAGGAACATGTGTTTTAAATTAAATTCCATGTGTCAATATCACCCTGTATATATACTGGGTATCTCAAGACTGCTACCGAAAACAAAGTCGGATGGTAGTTTTAGTGAGTACAAACACAATGCAACTAAAAATTTCGCAAAGAAATGCGACAATTATTTTTTATGATTTTTTAAATATCGTTGTTTTTGGGTGGTAAATCCATAGCTTTTGCTAATATAATAATTTAAACTCTTCTATACCTTATATTATTTGTAAATAAAAGGGCATATACTATTATTTTGGGAATAAAAATGTATTTACCACCCAAATATGGTCATAGGAAAAAAATAAAAAAAAAAGTTGTCGCTTTTTTTTGCAACTTTTTCTGTTGCATTGTGTCTGAAGTCGCTTTAACTACTGCCCGGCTTCGTCTTCGGTAGCAGTCTTGATATACCCTGTATGTGTGTGTAGTTTCTAGCCGTACGGTCATATAATAGTAATTAATATGTGTGTGTGTTTGTGTGTGTAGTTTCTGGCAGTACGGGCGCTGGGTGGACGTGGTGATCGACGACCGGCTGCCCACGTACCGCGGCAAGCTCGTGTTCCTGCACTCCTCCGAGACCAACGAGTTCTGGAGCGCGCTACTAGAGAAGGCATATGCCAAGTGAGTATACCCTATACTTTCAAATATATACACGGTACATATATTAATTATCAACACTGCTACCGAAAATAAAGTCGGCTGGTAGTCACTAAAACTACCACCGACTTCGTTTTCGTAGCAGTCTTGATATACCATGTTTGTTAGAGTTCCCCATAAGTGAGAGTACTACCAAAAAATATGTGACGATAAATAACGCTTAGAGAGTTGGCCTTGCCCAGTATATATATACTAGAAATATGTAAATTTGTCCGCAAACACCCAGATTTTTATACCAAGAGATCCGATGTACAAACTAAATACCCACTTAGACATAAAAATAGATTGAACCTACCAACTTCAAGACTTACTATGCATTCTTCTAGCCCACTTGTTATGTCCATTAAAATATATAATAAACTGCCAGACTACATAAAAAACACAAGGAATGAAACATCTTTTAATAAACAACTAAAACAATTATTACTTACAAAAACCTACTACACAATATCAGAATATCTAAACGAAAAATAAATAGCTAATTTTAATAAATAAAGACGGATTAAAATATATTATACTAATTATTTTATATTATACTAATTATTTATATTACATAATTATATAACAACTAAACATAAATATTTAACAAATAACATTTCGGAAGAAATATCATTAATTATGTATCTATGCTACCACAAGTGCATATTAAATACAAATATGTACACTTATTATAAATTTTAAGAATACAATATTCCAAATATATCTATAAATAAAATGAACATTATGGCTTCCTCCTCTCTCCTAAAATGTTGCCGTGCCCAACAGGGTCCACATTGTACTTTTTTATAAAATTGTAACATCTTTATAACATGTGGTGTGCAATAAAGATATTGAGTATTGAGTATTGAGTAGATTATACGAGGAATTATACGGTTTATCGAACATCGTTTTTAGTTGTAGCCAATTCGAAGCATTATATTAAGGCAAATGGCTTACACCAACATTATTCAAATGCATGGTCCTTTGGAATTTTCCTTTCAATCTGTAAAAGTTTTTTTTTTTTTATAGACCGTACTCCCTTATATTTTTCGCAGTGCAAAGTAGGGACATCTTGTCCGGGACTGTAGTAATCTCCTGTTTATTTGGCATTTAACCAAGTTACCATAACATATCCCGAGGTATATAGAAAAAACTAATTTTTCAAAACTATTTCAGATTGCACGGCTCATACGAAGCTCTAAAAGGCGGTTCGACATGCGAAGCCATGGAGGACTTCACCGGCGGAGTGACGGAAATGTACGAGATGTCAGAACTGCCGCCCAACTTCTACACCATCCTGCTCAAGGCTTACGAGAGAAACTCACTCATGGGATGCAGCATCGAGGTAAAAATAAACGATTTTGTCATTAATAAGTAATTTTTACATAACCCAACCCAATAACCGAAATTTAAAAAAAAATACGATCAGAAAAAATTATTTAAAAAAAAATATTTGGCCATTTCCACAATTAAAGGAAATTATGTCATTTTTGTTTATATATTAATTATGATAACGTATCACCGTTATTATAATTAAAATAACTCGCGCAAGTTTCCATTGTTGTACATGCGCCGGCCCCAGACTGCGCGATGCGTAGATGTGTGTCCGGCGTCCGCATATGATTGACCTTTTCAATGCATCTACTAGATATATATATTTACTTCAACATAATAATATCAATCATAAAAATAATAAATTACACTTAACATGTTATTATGTAAGACAAAAGTTTTGTTTATGTTTCAATATTTTATATAGAATATTTTTAACATTGTTATCAATTAGTGTAATTTGTGTCAACGGTACTAATTTAATTATTTAATAAAACCAACTGCACCACGGAGGTTGTCAAAAAAGACATGAATATTTCAATGAAACATTTCGTGTACGTTTCCAGCCGGACCCGAACATTCTGGAAGCGGAGACGCCAGCCGGTCTGATCCGCGGTCACGCGTACTCCGTGACTCGCGTCAAGTACGTGGACATCGAGACGCCCGGCCGCGCCGGCAAGATACCGCTACTGCGCCTGCGCAACCCCTGGGGCAACGAGGCCGAGTGGAACGGACCCTGGAGCGACAAGTGCGTATATACTGGGTATCTCAAGACTGCTACCGAAAACGAAGCCGGGTGGTAGCTGAGATCTTGGGTTCGAATCTCAGGTCGAGAAAAGTGATATTGTAATTTTCTATTCATTCAGAAGCACGAAAATTTTGCCTAATATATGGCCATAGACTCACGCCCAATCACATGTTAGGATGGAATACACATGACGAAACGTGGACATCCTCGATTCTACCAGGGAAACCTCTACCTACCACTTCTCGGAAAAGCGGGAGTTTATGTATTTTAAAACAGAATTTTTATTTTTCAGATCACCTGAATGGCGTTTCATACCCGAGTCAGAGAAGGAAGAATTGGGTTTGACCTTTGATGACGATGGAGAATTCTGGATGTCTTTCAAGGACTTTGCCAACCATTTCTCAAGGTAAAATAGCAACTTTTATCATATCAAAGACACAAATCAATAATTAAATAAATAGTTTTGTTAAAAAAAAGTATTTTTATATGTATTTAGCTATTATCATATCAAGGACATAAATCACTACATAGTATAAAACAAAGTTGCTTTCTCTGTCCCTATGTCCCTTTGTATGCTTAAATCTTTAAAACTACGCAACGGATTTTGATGCGGTTTTTTTAATAGATAGAGTGATTCAAGAGGAAGGTTTATATGTATAATACGTACATATTATTGTACAGAAATCTATTTGTACCCGGGCGAAGCTAGGCCGGGCCGCTAGTAAATAATAAAATAAATAGTGTTGTTAAAAGATTTATTTTCGTATATTCAAGTGACAAAAAAAATATTAAAGAAGTTATCTAAAATACTTGGATCTGAAACAAAAAATAACATTACTTGAATTAATAAAAATGCTAAAAAATACAAATTTCTGCCCACTGCAACTGCTTACAAATTTTTCTTTCTTTTCATTCTTTCTTTAGATAAATAGAATGCTGTTACTGATGATCTACTGATTACTAATGCCAATGCAATTAATGTAATTATGTATAATATTTCAGGGTGGAGATTTGTAACTTGAACCCCGACTCTCTGGATCCGGAGGAGTGTCCCGAGGGCTGCACTAAGAAGTGGGAGATGTCCGTGTTTGAAGGAGAATGGGTCAGAGGTACAATACTAATGTTTACACTTATACAAGAAATTACCCTAATTAGCGTTTGACTTACTAAATAATACTTTAGAATACATTACTGGCACTTAAAACGTAGATGGCTTATATGCTGACTGTAAAATGAGTGGTTGCTTCGATCCGCCGAGACAAATGTTTATATGGTGCAAAAATATTTATTTATTTAATCCTTTATAGCACAAAATAAAATACAAATATAGTGAAGAAACACGACAATAATAGTACAAGAGGCGGCCTTATCACTCTAGGTAATTTCTTCCATGCAACTTTTGTGCTACACAATTGGGTATGATGTTTATGAGACTTTTTTAAGCCGTCTGTGTAAAAATAAAGAAATAATTGCCTATGTGACCAATAAACACCTTTCATTTCAAATAAATTTCATATAATTTAATTTCATATATATGATTTCTATATTTTGTCTTTCAGGAGTGACAGCCGGTGGTTGCAGGAACTATTTGGAGACTTTCTGGCGCAACCCGCAGTACACTGTCACACTCAAGGACCCCGATGAAGGAGACGAAGAAAACAAGTGTACTGTGAGTATATAAACCAGTATTGAAACGTTTTGTACACAGCATGTGATAGATAAAGTTATGATGATTGCACTGAATGGCGAGACGAGCAAGCCGTTCGCCTGATGGTAAGCGATACGATCGCTCATAAACTACTGTTCATTTAGGCAGAACCAAACAACACCTCGAAATAAAAAACAATGCTTGGCATTATTCCTCTGCGCTCGCCATCCTGAGACATAAGATGTAAAGTCTCAATATGTCCAGTAGTTACTCTGGTTACAATGTCCTTCAATCCGAAATACTTTTTTTTTTTTTAGCTTTTGTAGGTTAGACGTTTGACTATAATCTCACCTGATGGAAAGTGTCGATATAGTCTACGTTGTTACACGCCTACCTAGAAGGTGCCTATTCACTCTAGCCTTAAAGATACCCAGGTCATAATTTTCTGGAAACACTGATCGTGGTAAGGCATTCCATACCTTTGCCGTACGCATGATGAAAGAGGACGCAAATCGTTTCGTGCGAATCGATGGTAAATTAACGACATAAGGATGGTAGCCAGCTGTTCTTCTTGTCGTTCTGGAGAGGAATGGTGAAGGTGGAATTAAATCATGCAATTCCTCTGCACACTCACCGCAATGCATCCGATAAAATATCGTTAGGCTAGCAACTTTCCGCCGGTGTTCGAGACTTAGAAGTTTTGCCTCCACCAGGGAGTCGTTACCTATAAGTCTTTTTCCGCGACGTTCCACAGAGTCCAATGCTGCCAGTTGGTAGTTTGCTGAGCCATCCCAAAGATGACAGCAGTATTCAAGGCCAGAACGAATCTGAGCTTTATAAAGACTCAAAAGTTGCTCCGACGTGAAATACCTTCTAACCTTAAAGAGGATGCCATGTTTTTTTGCAGCATTTTTAGCAATGGACTCAATGTATTGACCAAAATTTAGATTGGGGGAAACATTTACACCCAATAGTTCGAGATGGTTTGATATTGGGACGGCCACTCCACGGAAAGTTGAAGTCAAGGTGAAGGAGCTCCGTTTAGCAGAAAATAAACATGACTGCGTTTTGGTGGCATTAAAGCGAACTAAATTAGAATCACCCCAATCAGAGACTGCCTCCAGGGTTTTATTAACACGCTCAACCATAGCTTCGCGTAATGATTGTGTCTCTCGCATCTCGGAATGTGTGTTGGACATATATCTCTCAACAACTGTACTATCATCAGCATATCCAAAAATACCTGGGAGCAGTAACAAGTCATTTATATGTAGAAGAAAGAGTGTTGCTGAGAGAACCGACCCCTGAGGGACTCCGGCATTAATGGGTTGTAGATCAGAAGAGCATCCGCTAACAACCACACGTATTGATCTATCCCTCAAAAAATCAGCAATCCAGGAGCACAAACCGGTAGGAATTCCGTACGCAGGCAGCTTGCTAAGTAAACTTTCATGCCAAACTCTATCAAAGGCTTTGGATATGTCCAGGGAAACAGCGAGGGCCTCACCTTTATTCTCAATAGCTTCGCCCAAAATGTGAGTGGCGTAAACAAGAAGATCACCAGTCGACCTATTTCGACGAAAGCCAAATTGCCGGTCACTAAGACGGTTATTTTCCTCGAAGTGTGCTAGAAGTCGATGATTTATAACACGCTCCATAATTTTGCAGAGTATGGAAGTAATTGCTATTGGACGGTAGTTATTTGGGTCGGCCCTGCTACCTTTTTTGGGTACTGGTTGAACATTTGCTAGCTTCCAAAGCTTAGGAACAACAGCCATTTTTAAAGAAAGGCGCACAATTCTTGAGAACAGTAGCGGGAATCCCATCGGGGCCACTGGCCTTGTTCACGTCCAGAGATCGAAGAATTTTGAGTACCTCTTTATTATGTATCGAGATTTTTGGCATAAACAGATCACAATGAGGTAGAATTGGTGGGATAGCATTCGCTGCATCCAAGCGTGAATTCTCCGCGAACAAAGATGCAAAAAGATTTGCTTTCTCCTCAGCGGTGTGGACAAGACCCCCGTCTGGCTTTATAAGGGGAGGAATCGAAGGTCGACAGAAGTTCGCTTCGATTGATTTGGCAAGAGACCAGAACGCTTTGCTTCCTGATGGATATGAAGCTAGTTTGGCTCCAGTACGGCCTATATGATCAAAGCGAGCCCTGCGCTGTGCCTGTTTGTTTAATTTAGCGGCTTTATTATAGGATTTTTTAAGATGTTTCATATCCGGAGATTTATGTGACCGTGCTTCAGCCCAAGCTTTGTATGCATGCTGTTTAAGCGATTCAGTGTTGGCGCATTCGCTATACAACAGTTCTTCTACAATGATGTTCGACGGGAGAAATAGACAATGCGGTGATGCCCACCCAGGTGGCCTCTCATATATGATAGACCTACCTAGACAACCAGTAAAAAATAATTTTCAGATTATATACCATTCAATGGATGTCGCTGGATGCAGGCCAAACAAGGCTACCAAAAGGTCGATGTGGAAATTCTTTGACTTACCTATGTTCAGCAGTGGACTTCCTGTGGTGATGATGATGATGATTATGATGGTGATGATGATGATAATAGTGATGGTTGTGATGATAGTGATGATGATGATGATGATGATGATGATAAATACACCAATACAAATGTAACACAAATTTTCAGATAATAGTAGCGCTGATGCAGAAGAACCGTCGCTCACAGCGTCACCAGGGACTCGAATGCCTGACCATCGGGTTCGCTGTATACCGGCTGCCGGACTACGGACACGTGCCCAAACCGTTAGACGTGAACTTCTTCAAGTACAACGCGTCCGTGGGACGGTCGCAGGCGTTCATCAACCTCAGGGAGGTCAGCGCCAGGTAAATATTCATTAATCATTTCGACAGCCTCCGTGGCGCAGTGCCTGTGAAACGAGAGGCCGTGGGTTCTATTACCGAGAGAAATGGTGCGGACCACAGGTTTTTGTTTAGACAAATACCTGTAGTTCGCACAAACATTTATTTTATTACTACCCTAAGGTCTGGATGTTTGTGAGAGCGAAAAGTCTCTCGTAGTTCCTGATACACGACACAAGACTCGATGTTAGTGTGGGGTCAGGACTATGTATGTGACTGTTGGTTGTTATTTATTTATTTATTTTTATCTTTTTTTTATTGCAGTGAATGGCGAGACGAGCAAGCCGTTCGCCTGATGGTAAGCGATACGACCGCTCATAAACAGTAGCAACATTTCACTGCGCTCGCCATCCTGAGACATAAGATGTTAAGTCTCATTATGTCCAGTAGTTGCTCTGGCTACAATGTCCTTCAATCCGAAACACAACAGTGCATTTAAGCAGTGTTGTTTCACGGAAGAAATAGACATTACGGTGGTACCTACCCAGATGGCTTCTCACATATGAGAGACCTACCACCAGTAATTTATTTTGCATTAGGCCAACGTGGTGAACTATATTATGGCCTAACCACTCTCGATTGTAAAAGAGGCCCGTGCCCTGCAGTGGGGTGTATATGCTGATATACAATTCATACAGCCTAACCTCTCACAATCGAATTCGCCATTGTAGAGGAGGCCAATGCTCTGCAGTGAGACATATACAGGGTGATGACCAAATCCGAAACTATAAGGGTATTTAGAAATGCTGAAAAAGTCACGACCATGATTTTGATCAAAACTAACACTGCATAATTCGATTTTTGACATTTCAATATGTCTATCTAAGAATCGTTGCCGACGATTTTAAAAATAGCATGCTGATTTATTACATTATTCGATAATATTGCTATTATACAACAACTCACCAGCTTAATATATTAGTATAGGTTATAATGTTTTACATAATGAGTGGTTCCACAGCTTCATAAATATAATTTAAATTTAAACTACGTTATTACAATTTAATTTGATTTATATAATAATATAATCAATTCTTTTGTAAATATAGATTATGTACCATAAATTGACTTGTCATAAGAGCTATTTAATTGCCTACATAATCAATAAACCAATTTCATTTCATTTCAAAATCTTCATTTGTTTGCAGATTCAAGTTCGAACCTGGTTCCTACGTAATAGTGCCTTCAACCTTCGAGCCAGATGAAGAAGGAGAATTCTTGCTGCGAGTATTCTCTGAGAAAGACAACAATATGGAGTGAGTGTTCATATTTTTAATCACACAAATAGTCTTTTGACTATGTCAAGAAATGTTAAATGTCTGCCAACCCGCACTAGGTCAGTGTAGTGGAGTATGGCCTAACCCTTCTCAATCGAACTTTAGACTATGACCTGCAGTTGGTAATATATTGATTGGATTATGGCATGTATTATTATCCCCTGATAACTCCAATAAAACACTTAATCAATTTCAGTCTATAATTATCAATTTCGAAGCCTCCTATGTTTTAATGTGGTTTAATAATTTATAAGTTTATTTTTTCAATATCAATACTAATATGCATTTCTTTCACAGAGAAAATGATGAAGACATCGGCATGGGTGATGTTGACGATAGGGTGAGTTAAAAGCACTTACATACATCATAAACTATTTGATATCGAAACTCCATAGCTATATACAGTCGACTCTCGTTAATTCAAACCTGCGATACTTCGAACCTCTCTATAATTCGAAGTTATCACGAGTTCCCTACAAAATCTCTTTATATTTCGAAATAAATCAATACATTTTTATACACTTGGTAATTCGAACGAAAAAAACCTTTGCTATATAACAAAACCACGCGTTAATTCGAACTCAACGGCTTCCAACACTCGGCAATTCAAAGTTTTAGAGAGAAAGAGGAAAACCAGTATAACATAGTTCTTTAGAAATATTAATTAATTCAAATTATGAATACATGTATGTACACTAATGTACCTCTAAAGTTTTGTCATTGTTATTGAATAGCAGTTAATAAATAATAATTGATCAACACGTAATAATTCTGTTGCATTTACTTTCTCTAACAAATTTTGAACCTTTTGATATTTCGAACATTCGATAATTCGTAGTATTTTAAGAGTCCCTCGAGTTTCGAATTAACGAGAGTCGACTGTATCTGTTTTTCATTTATTCAACTTTATAAAGGATGATATTGGCATATGGTATTTAACCCACATGTTTCTCGCCCCAAGTGACATTGTACAAAATGAAAAAACAAATCAATATTCGTTTGGTCATGAATCGTATTTTAGTTTTCACGATTTTTGGATATCCATGTATAGATAAGAGTATTTTTACCTCTTAGAAGAACTTCAGTTAGGTTCGGGAACTTACTTAAGCCCAAAAGACTCCCTACTATATAGGTTGATCAAAGGCTAAAAAAATTTAAATCGCGATTTTAACAACACTACCAATCATTTATATTTTTTCTAATTTGGTACAATATTTCTTGTGGTGGTTAGGAATATGTTGGTTTAAATTAAATACCATGTATCAATATCACCTTGTTTATTTCTTGTTTCAATAAAAAAAAACGAATTAATTTTTAACTTTGAAAGTCTTGTGTATTTTGTTACTATCAAGACATATAACTTGTATGTAAATGTAGGTTTCGTACTATAATATGCAGGGGCGTCGCCAGCCGATGGCCTAGAGAGGGGCAAATATTATGGAGAATGAAAAAAATGTGATTGCAACTTACACAATATTGACGGTGGCCCCCAAACGGTCAATATTATTGTACCATAATATGGTATATGCAAAAAAATACCGTATAGTAGGCAAGCCAAGTCAGATTTGGTTGCTTTACATTTGGCAATTTTTTTTAATCTCTAGGGGGGGGCAGCTGCCTCTAACTGTCCCCCCTTGGCGACGCCCTTGATAATATGTATATTTATATTTTGCATCTATATCAGGTGAAAGAGATCGCGCCGGACCCAGAACCCGCTGACCCGGTGCGAGATTTCTTCAACCGCTTGGCCGGAGACGACGGCGAGGTGGACTGGCAGGAACTCAAGGAGATACTCGACTACGCCATGCGGGAGGGTACGTACATATACATTTATTATATTTCTATAATATAGTATTAACATCAGAAATATGTATTCAGTAAAAAAAGGACATACAGAAAATCAAACTGTAATTAGGTTACTTTATCAGTGCAAACAAAAGCACTTAATTACTAATTAAAAAAATCACATAGCCAATGGTTAAGAAAATGAAAAGGCCAGGCAGCAGTCCAAAACGAGGGTATCAAATTGTTTGCTTATACGAGTACAGGCATTAGGCGCTGAGTGAGCAAAGTAGGGTACCTCATTTAAAAATAACTGAATAGTTACCCTTTAATAAAAATAATAATTAAACAAAAAAAACTAACTTCACAGAAAAATATGTAAATGCCTCGTCAGTTGATTTTATGGATATAATAAGACAGAAAATGTTGAAATCTTGTTGCAAGAGTTAGAATTTATGTCGATATTTATTATCAATTTAACAAGTCAATCCATTGCGGATTGTATAACTTCACAAATCATATTTTTTTAAAGATTTTCTTCTCAAATAACTAAGAAATGGTCTTTACATTTTGTACATGTCATCATATTCACGTTTTTATTAACTATGTCAAAATGGGAAATAATACTATTTTGATCCTAAAACAATGGGCCATCTGGAAGCAAAAAAAAATGCGAACATTTTTTTTTTTTATTTTGTCCGGTTCATAATGCCAAATTCTTGTCAGCCTATAATTTTATCTTTTAGTATGAGATGTATCTCTAGAAATTATATCCTGATGTGAATTATGATTATGCTTTCATATTTATTTTTAAATGTAGATTATATATTTTTTTTATTTTATTTTGCCTCTTTAATTCTTAAAAAGTTTGATTTTTGCGGAAGAATGTATTTTTTATTGTACTTATTCTCGTTCTGATTCTATGATTGGAAAATATTTAAAAAAGGATAGGATTGTAACAATCTGAGTAACAATTAACACTGTCTGTATCAGCCCATATACGTCCCACTGCAGGGCACGGGCCTCCTTCACAATCGACAGTGCGATTGAGAGTGGTTAGGCCATATAGTCCACCACGCTGGCCTAGTGCGGGTTGGCAACAATTAACACGAAAACTCACAATATTGTATTTACAATAACTATATTGTGTTAATGTGTAGATAATAATTATAACATTTGAAGAGGCTTAGCTGCTGTTCACCTAATTATTTTTACAGGATATTAACTTAATAAAAAATGTACTGTTGAAGAAAAAAAAATTGTTTTTTTTTCACTTTGTATCGTTTTTTTCTCGACAGTACAAAGAAAGGGTGGTGAATGAATTCTTTTGTATAAAAAAACTTTTTGTATATCTAAATGCCCATTTTTGAGCTTTCACAAAACTATACAATGCTTTATGTGTGAAGTTAAAGTACTGCTTTGTCCGTTACGTTTGCTATCCGTGTGAAGAGATATCTATGTGAGTACAAATGTATATAATTTTATGTAGATGTTATTTTTCAGCTTTTTTCGTTTTTTTTGTTTGGTGTTTGTTTTTTCCTGCTAAACGAAGCCGTATAACCTCTTAATTTTTTTATATGTTTTATTTATAATTTTGTTATTTTAAGTATGTTTATGTTATCGTTAAAAATAGTATTAAATATGTTAAAAAGATATATTATGTAAATATGTTGATACTTTAGCCAAATATTCTGCTAAAATATGTCTCTATTACATAAGCGCAAATTATATTTAGATAACATGGTGACTGTTTTAACATTTAAATAGTCGCTAATATCTATAGTATATGGTACAAACTCTATACATTTTCAATCGATTTATACAATAGTCCGTCAATTTTAGACACAGAATAGGTCTTTGCAAACTGAATTTAAAGATATTTTATTATCATTTAAACGATATACAGTAGTACAGTATTTTTTCATATTTGTTTTCTTTCTTATAAGACTTATTCTATGTAAAGCTTGATCAGAGAAATGTAAATCTCACCTTTGTTACATTAAAATTATTTTGTCCCCTTTATTTAGTCTTATCTGTCACTAAGACAGCCATTTATTTTCTCGATTATTTCAGCTTTTTTATTTGAGTTAGCATTGTTTTACTTCTTCGTTTGGAGTGTGCATACTGGATTTTACAAAAAAATTATAAAATTCTGGTGATTATGGATTGTTAAAACACCAAAAATCATAATCACCTGATTTTAATTTCACTGATCAGGCTACACTGTACATAAACATGAACATAGCCCAAGTCCAACATGCCAATATCCGCAACAGAGTTGGCCATGCGTCGCGGCGGCGCGTACGACGGCGGGGGAGGGGGCGGTTACCCCGGGGGAGGGGGTGTCAGGGCGGAGGCCTACACCCCTCCTCAGCACCAGAGCTGCCTCGAACAGTTACTCTGCGCCCTCTGCACCCCCATCTGCAAGGAGATCGGCATCGACCTGCAGCAAGTGCAACAGCAAAACCAAGAGCAAGTGCACCTCACGCAACCCTCGCCACCGACTCAAGGTAAACGGGGTGGATAGGAACGCGGGGGTGGTTAGGGATTTTTTTGGTTAGCAGTGTTAGGATTGATGGTATTGCAGCAAATTGACCCAAAAGTTTAAAGTACTAAGGATAGGTTGTAGGCAAATTAAATTTGTGGCGTGACTTGTTAGTGTAGTTACAGTATTTTACTTTTAATTCAAATGTCATTGTTATCAATAAGGTACGATTGAAGAACATATCGACGCAGGAAAGCGATTTTGTCGTATCTCGAAATAAGCAATTTTAAACCAGGATCAAAAAAAATTAATTAAAAAATGAATAACCACTAACTTGAAAACTTAGGAATGCCATTTCTTTATTAATAACATTTTAAAATAAAATCTTGCATTTTCACAAGGAAATTCAATGCGGTATTTTTTTTATGAATTAAATAAAATACAAAACGCACATATGCATTTTTTGAGATACGACAAAATCGCTTTCCTGCGTCGATATGCAAAATAATGTTGACGATTTAAAATTGTTCCATTTTATAATTTTCTGGAAAAAAATATAGTATTAACACATAACCAAGACAATAAATTCATAAAAGTTATGGTATCCTTACGATTTAAACCATATTAAGCAGAAGTGACACAGTTTAAATATAATTTAAAATAAAATTAAGATTTAAAATTGTTCTTCACCAACACATCTAAGAAAAGAAATTGCATAGACATTTTAAAATTTCGATATTGAGTGATTAGTCATCCGAAATTATTTAATAATATCTTACTGAATTTATATATACAATGAATTTATATATTTAATTGATTTTTATATTAATGATGAAAGCTTTTACAGGACTCCTGCTCGGCGATGCATGCATCTATACATACAATTTTATCGAGTACACATTTATAGAAATGGAGGCACTATTTAAAATGTCTGTTTTTATTATAAATATATTTTTGACATACTTTTTTTTATTTTGTGCATAATTTTACAGGTCATCGGCGGTTTTTTTTCAGCCTTTTTTTGTAAAATAATGCTTTTGTTTTGTTATTTTTTTGTAGAAAAGCATTATTTTGCATATTTTTATTTACGCTTCTGTCGCTACTAACACCTAACGGGATGTGAAAACTTCCAAAAAATCTATTTTGGAAATTTTTGCATTATATGCGCTTGTGTAAGCATGTACGAGTATTACGTTTAATGTCGTCTGTCAAAGTGCGAAAATGGGCATTTTAAATAGTTTATTATACTTTTTGTTTCATTTTAAATGCATTAGATAAGTTCACCTCCATTTCCATAAAATTATTTATTTTTAAGAAATGTGCTGTTTAATTCTGACGCTCGTAAAAAATGACATTATTTTGCAAAAAATATCTTTTTTTTTTCTTAAAACAAACACTACACTATCGTTCTTTAAAAAAAAAAGAAATACGCTCGGAATTCAACACCACATCATATTTATTTTTCTTTTTTTTAATTCCATATGATAAAACTATATAAATATTGCAGAACTAAAAGGGCAAGGATTCTCTAAGGACGTGTGCCGCAGCATGATCGCCATGTTGGACAAGGACGGCTCCGGAGGACTTGGATTCGATGAATTCAAGAGCTTGTGGATCGACCTGCGTAACTGGAGGGTGAGAATATTGTTTTATTGCGAATTATATAATTGTAAATTAAAAATCAATAATGTCAGGTTTTTGTAGATGTTATTGATGTAGATCTTTGTTGAACAGTGGATTTTCTATACGAAGAGAAATAAATTTTAAGTTAAAACATTAAAAAATGGTTTATTGTATAATGACTATGAGCAAGACCCTAATATTATGAATTGATAAGAAATAAATTGAATCAGAAGCAGTATATGATGGTTACTTGTGATCTATTTATTTTGTAAAATGATTTAGATTATATGATAAATTATCTTTAAAAAAAGTTTTCGCGTTGTGGACATGTTCTGACACTTTTAGTGTCGAGTGCCACGCATAAATTAACCAGGAATTTGCAATTTGCAGTTCGTTTCCACCAATTTTTTACAGTATTTTACAGTAAATTGGCACCCACGACACAAAACTCGATGTTAGTGTGGGGTCAGGACTATGTATGTGACTGTTGGGTGTATTTATTTATTAATTTATGACTATTGATTGTGTGTAGGCGGTGTTCCGTCTATACGACAGTGAAGGTCGCGGCGCCGTGCCCGCGCACCAGCTGCGCGACGCGCTGCACTCGGCCGGATACACCGTCAACGCGCACGTACTCAACGTGCTCGCGCACAGGTACGCAACCACGCACGTACACGCACGCATATTCACACGTACGCACGTCATACGCATACACACACACGCGCACACGCACATACACACACACACACACACACACACACACACACACACACACACACACACACACACACACACACACAAACACACAGACACACACACAAACACATATATTTAATACAAATTAACGTATTCGTTGACTAGTGCACACAAACATAGACACACTCCCAATACTTTTACTGTGTTGACAGTAATTAGTAACACAAATAAATACATAAATGAAAGAGTTAAATTATTCTACTTTAACCAAATATTAGCAGAACCTTAGTATGTGATTATCGATAAATGAAAGATAATATGAAATTAAATTATTTTCTTTTCTATTAGTAATCAAGTATCTATTATCAAACCGTAAAAAATACTGGGTTTCATTCTATGTGAATCTATGAAAATAGACTAAAGTTTCGAATATTGTATCATGTTTGTGTAGTCAATAAATATTTGTTTAATGTATGATTATTATGTGAGGAGGCAGACCTTTGCCCAACAGTGGGATGAGATAGGTTAAAGGAAAAACAAGTATGTTTATTATACGAAGATAAATTTTACTGTGGATAGGAAATATACATAAAAGTGATTTTTGCAATTCATAATTTATAGATACGGCGGCTCTGACGGCTACATACAGTTCGACGACTTCATAATGTGCGCTGTGCGACTCAAGACCATGATCGGTGAGATTAAATTTATTTTGATTTTTTCTCTCTTCCTCTATGATTTATCACTTTCATTTTCTATGTGGAGATTGGGCTGAGCACTGTTTGTACCAAAGAATAGACCATTAGGTCTGTACTGTGAAGTAAATGAGAGTTTAAATGGGAAAGAAAAACTAGTCATTTGTCGCTACTAATCATATTTCTATCTTTGTAATAAAAATCTGTAATTCTACAATTCATATTAAATTTAAAGTGGGTCAAAATCGCGTCTTAAGGAGTCGGTTACAAATATACAAACAAACATACAAGTGAAGCTAATATAAAGCGTGTAAAAATAGATGCTAAATATCCATTAACATGTCATGTCAGAAATGAGTGAATAATCAAAATGTTACATTGATGAAATCTCAATTGGTATTTGTTAAAAAAAACAGTTAATTGGGAGAACTAAATTTTTAATGTGTGTAAAAACCGATTAATGAAATAAAATCAGAAAAACAGATGATAGTCGTTTGGCACTCTCTTTCTAGTTTCTGGTCTCTTTCTAGTTATTGATCAATGTTGTAGTTGAATGTAGTTGAGTTGTGCTCAGTCTATTCTTTATGACCTATCCTTTAAGTTTATTAAACTACTATTTGTTTGAAAATCTAGTTGTACACAGTAAAATTAAAAATTTAATGCATGTTAGTATTTTTCATTAATGTAATTCTACAAAGAAATATCTATTAAAGTAATTATAATTTAAAAAATATAGCATTAATAGTTTGTAATCTGCATGCTTAGTAAAAACATTTTTGTTTTTTGCAAAAAACATTCCTTTCCAAAAACTTTTTGTAACTTTTTTATTTTATACCTGTTAAATACTATCCTATATACAATATAGTATAATAATAAACAAACCGAACAGCGAACAACGAACCGCTTGAGAATCTCGAGCGCGAACTGCAGTGGAACTCGTGAACGCCGCGCCGGCCGACAACACAAGTATACCGCACACTGGCACTATTCCGCCACTGCATACTCATACACACGGGAATTGTATGGGACGGGGATGTTAGTTAAAAAAATGTATGGACATTTTTTGTTTTGAATTTTTAGCTTTTTAAAATAATTCACGGATTTTTTTTGTTTTACTTCTTCAGTTATAATTACAAAATATTTTCACATCAGTAACTTATACAGGGTATATCAAAACTGCTACCGAAAACGAAGCCGGGTGGTAGTTTAAGCGACTTCAGACACAATGCAACAGAAAAAGTTGCAAAAAAAGCGAATTTTTTTTTTTTGTTATTTTTTTTCCTATGGCCATATTTGGGTGGTAAATACATTTTTTCCTAAAATAATAGTGTATGCCCTTTTATTTATAAATACTCTAAGGTATAAAAGAGTTCAAATTATTATTTTAGCAAAAACTATGGATTTACCACCCAAAAACGACGATATTTAAAAAATCATAAAAAATAATTGTCGCGTTTCTATGCGAAATTTTTAATTGCATTGTGTTTGTAGCCACTAAAACTACCACCAGTCTTCGTTTTCGGTAGCAGTCTTGAGATACCCGGTATATTGTTGCTATAATTTTGAATTAATAAATTTAAAATAAATTTTTTACAAAAGTATATATTTTTGGTTATTGTTGTTTATGTTATTCGCCAATAACTTTAACCACAATATAAGTGGTGATACATAGTAAATTTTAAATAAAAGTGTAAATTTATATAATAATAAAATTTATAGTATCCATAGTATATTCAAAACTAAAAAAGTACCGTTTTTAAATAATTTTAAATCATTGATTCTGTTCAAAGCCCGTCCCATTCAATTTTTAATGTACAAATTGTCTGCGATGGTACTAAATATTTATAAGACATTTATATTATTACTTTAAATATGTACCATAACTTTATTTTCACAATGAAAAACAAACTATTCGCAGACAATTTCAAAAAATACATTGAATTGGACTGTTTACAAGTATAAACCGATTTGAATTTTCTATAAATGTAAAAAAATACTTGTAATACGTTCAAAGCACAGCACTAACACTGCTTACTAAATGTCATACCGCGACAAATATTATTTTTTTCTAATTAGTTTTTTTATTTTTCAGACACATTCAAAGGGAGATCTTCGGGCGGCGAGTATGCCACGTTCTCCTTAGAAGAATGGTTGAATCGCACAGTCTACTCTTAGATGTTACACATGCCTTACCAGGGCCGGAGGTTCAATGCCGTGTTTAATAGACAAAACATTATCTAGTAATACAAAGGCTACGAAAAGCCATAAAGAAAAAACTTAGAAAATAACAGATATAAAGCAACATTAAAAATAACGCAATAAATAGACAAATATATTTTCTAGCCATAAGCTGTCAAATAGAAAAATATAAATAAAAAAAGAAATTCAGATGGTCTATTTAAAACATCATACTGATTAACTAAGTACAGTTGTTTTGTCTAAAATGACTGCACGTTATTGAAAAGTTTTATAGCACATCGAAATAGAAGGTATATAGCCAAATTAATTAATGTATGTACTGGTGTCAATTGTTCGTCATCCGTCCGGCCCTGTCTTACGCATATTGTTCAGTGTATTTATGTAAGAAATTATAATCTCTATGTAAATTATTTAACACTACACTGCATTGCAAGAAAAGTGGAAGACATTTCTTTTTTTTTTAAACTCAACATTTAATGCAAATTCATATTAATTTACTTTATAACTCAAATCAATAAATGTGGTAACAAAAATAAATTTCACAGTCTCATGAAATATTAACCCAATCGTAGTTTATTACAAATTGGCATATTTGTATGACATTCGCAATACCAAATCATAAAAACACGACCATTTTTCATTCGCACTATTTTATATAAGAAATATTAGAACATGATATGTTGTTGTGAGAAAAATATAGAACATAAAATCTTTATCCATTTTTCTTGCAATCCAGAGTAAAATCTATTGAAAATGGTCACGCAAATGTAATGTGTCTTAAAGTTTGCCTAATCTTAGTCACAAATATAGCTAACAATGTGACGTAAAATATATTTTAATAATCGATACGGGTATTGTCACGCATTACTAAAACAAATTTTGCAAATATTTTTCTATACTCATATGTTCTGCATTTTTTTTCGTTAAGGCTGTCTAATTGTTTACTACAACTAGTAATTTGAAAAAACGAAAATATTTTTTTGTTTTTTTTTTATGTTTTTTATCGGCCAATTTATGATAAATTTATATTTTCAACGAGAATAACTTATTTTTTTGTGTTTTTTTGTTTTAATACATTAAAATTATGAAAAATATAACAGTTCAGCCACTGTAACATATTTTAGTTATAAGAGTACCAGTATTTCGTTTATCCACCGATTCTTCATTCCAATATGCGTTTAGTTCTTTAGGGAACATCTGTAACTGTGCGATCAGCTAAAAGCTTCAACATCGACGTTCGTTTTCGTATATATTCGTATGTTATTTTGCACTCGATGGCATTGACAATGCATTTTTGCAATATATTTATGACAATTTTTATTTTGTATTTAAAGATCTGAAATATAATGTTTATATTTATTTGAAATTTTGTTTTATTTCTTTCATTACAGCAATAATCCCTGGGGTGTGATATTAATATTAATCATATTAATTTTGTATAGACCAATATAAAGAAATGAAAATTATTTTTCTACCTTTTTATAATCTATGCCCCAGCATTTACACAAGACCTAATTTCTTCCATCACTATTTATTATTTGGAGTAAAATAAAAATATATCCCCCCTAAAACTTGAACTAAAATATACTACAGGATATTAAGACATTCTAAGAAAACATAGTTATTAAATACTTTCTATCATTTACGAAGGCGTTATATACTAATATACTACCAATAAAAGAAAGTATATTGCAGATACATTAAAACACAACATTAATACCACTTATTTATTAATAATTAAATTACAAATTAATCCTAATACACCTCCATATTTTCGTCGTCGAATGACTCCGGCGCGTAGAAGTCGTTGGCGCTCTCCTCACACGACTGCGACGGAATGTAGAACGGCAAGTCATACGGACGGATAACCAGTTTAGCGCCATCTGTTAACAAAATAATGTTTTAAGATGAGTTTTTTTAATGCAGTGAATGGCGAGACGAGCATTCTTCTGATGGTAAGCGATACAGCCGCTCATGAACAGTAGCAAAACCAAACAATACCATCAATTACAAAGTGATGCTTGGCATTCTACTTCGCTCGTCATTCTGAGACATAATATGTTAACAATATGACTAATAGACATTATAGTAAGAGTACTACAATGTCCTTCAATCCGAAACACAACAGTGCATTTAAACTGCTATTTGGCGGGAGAAATAGACATTGCGGTGGTACCCACCCAGGCGGCCTCTCACATATGAGAGACCTACCACCAGTAAAATATTTGTTTGTGCAGACAGTTGATAGCATTATCAGTCACAGAAAATCCACTGCTGAACATAGGCCTCTCCCAAATAAGGGCTAATTACTGCCTGCCTCCAGAGACATTCACAAACAGAAATATTTATTATTAAATATGAAGTCAATATAACGTATTAAATCATAAGTATGCTTATAGGGTTGGTATAGGTAAAGATGGTATTATCATCATCATCATCATATCAGCCACAGGAAATCCACTGCTGAATATAGGCCTCCCTCAAGGATCTCCACAATGACCTGTTCGTCGGCCTGCATCCAGGGACTTCCTGCAACCTTAGTCAGATCGTCCGTCCACCTTGTAGGCGGGCGTCCGACATTTCGCTTGCCTGTACGTGGCCTCCACTCAAGAACCTTTCGGCCCCAACGGCCATCGGTGGTAAAGATGGTATAAGTATTATAAATAAAAATAAATAAATAAAAATCTCATAAATATTCAGGAAAGGACAAAAATAAATGTTAACAATGATATTTCTTTTTTATTTCAAATTAATACATCATTTTGGATAACTTTGAATATGGCCAGTCCAAGGATTTGTATTATATTTTTTTAGAATAATAAGTTGTTTAGATGTTTTAATTAGAAGTCGAGCTGGAACAAAACTAAAATTTTCAATATATTCAATATTGAAAATATAATGAAGTTGTGGGTAGTTAGTTAGTCTTCGTTTGCTCTACCAACCACATTCGCAGTCAGTCTCGCGGATACTTTCAAGCGAGAAGCACGTGCTTCAACGCAACGATTGTCGCGTAGTTTTTGTGTGTATAATGTAGTGCAAGTTCTCCGTGCTTATTTGTGTAAAAGTACCTTAGTGAAGCAGTTGTACTAAAGTGTTATAACCTTGAGGTCACGGGTTCGAGTCCTTAATAGGGTAAAGTGATATTTAATTTTTCCATTAATTATATCAGGCCGCAGTCAAGAATTTGTCGTAAAACGGAACACACAAGACGAAACCCGGGTGTCCTGTTAACACATTTGCCTACCCCTTCTGGGGAAAAGGCGTTAAGTGTGTTTTTCTTTTATGTGGTGAACAATCTAGTGCAATTAAGATCTATGTGCTGATTTTTGTGTATTCACTCGTATTGTGGAAAATAAAGTGCGAAACGACCGTGACGCGGATAATTTCAATTATTAACGTAACTCATTGCAGGGTAGATATATTCTCAAGTATGTACTTTGAGTGCAATCGCTAAAGTCCTTTTAAATTTTTCGCTAAATTTGTTATTCAAGATTCATTTTTTGATTTGTTATTCAAGACGGATTAGAAACCAATTTCAGTTAACGAATGTTTTGTCTCCTTCACTCAAACTGAATTCATCATCATTCAATAACTAAAATCGATTTAAAATTGTCTTTGAAGAAAGCCGTATATGTTTAAAATCGTAGTACGTGATAGAATATTGTTAGTTACTTTAATTAATAGCACAAAGACATTGTACAAGTGATAAATAAATAAATTTAAAATAAAAGTGTTGTGTGGTGTGTGGTACATACAACGGGCTGCCAAAGAGTCAAACTGTCGTCATATCGACAGGCTTCGAGATCGGGTTTCCGGTAAGTACTTAGGCTAGTTAATATTGCTTTTAATTTGATTATTGATGTTGTGAAACGGTTTTATTTAGCTTGCCACGTGTTTGTCTTTGGCGATTTTTTTGTGTTTATTTTTATTTGCGAATTAATTTGTGGCACGTTCATTTTTATACACATTGTTACCTAGCAACGAAATGAATCAAACAAGATGTTGCCGTTCCGCGCAGGCGCTGATTTTCAGGTAAGTGTAGATGTTAATTAATTATTAATATCATGTGTTAACTTGTATTTTGTTAGGAATTTTCTTGTGTTCTTTCTTTATAGTCTAGTTTTGCTTTTAATCGGATTATGTAGTAGTAGTCGACGTTGTTGAGTAAATTTTTTTTTTTTTTATAATATCTCCACGTTGCAATAATATTCATGAAGTTTTAAGGTCGTATTCATAGACAGTTTTAAAACAAATTTTAGCAGCTATCGAATGTTTTGTCCTCTTCGCTCAAACTGAATTTTTACTGGTGGCAAGTCATATGTGAGAAGGTCGTCCGGGTAGGTACCACCGCAATGTATATTTCTCCCACCAAACAGCAGTATAAATGTACTGTTGTGTTTCTGGACTGGACATATTGAGACTTTACATCTTATGTCTCAGGATGGCGAGCGCAATGGAATGCCAAGCATTGTTTTAATTCAAGGTTTTGATTGGTTTTATCTACTGTTCATATGCAGTCGCGCGCTAACCATCAGGCGAACGGCATGCTCGTCTCGCCATTCATTGCAAGAAAAAAAGTTAAAGGTAATAAAAAACTGAAAAAATCTCTAAATCTTCATAAAATAATTACATCATCGCATACAATAACAAACACAACATTTAACGTTCAAACTAGAACAAACAGAAAAATATTTACAAAAAACAAAAAAAGTAAAATTATACTTATCAGAAAAATCTAAACACCTTGACTTCATGTTTTGTAAGGACTATCAGAAAAATGTGCATATTCTTAAACACATATCAAATATCGTTTAATAGTGAATAATATGAATTTTTCAAATCCTTATGTCGATATTCTAAATTGAAATTAAAATGCACATTTTTCTGATAATCCTTACAAAACAATTTAACGAAGTGTTTCGATTGTTCTGATAAGAAGTATAATTTAAACTTTGCTGTTTTTTGTAAGTATTTTTCTGTTGTGTTCTAGATTGAACGTTAAATGTTTTTTGTTATCGTATATGTATACAGCGTATATCAAGACTGCTACCGAAAACGAAGCTGGGTGGTAGTTTTAGTCACTTCAGACACAATGCAACTAAATTTTGTGCAAAAATTTGTGACGATTTTTTTTGTTATTTTTTTTTCTATCGTCGTATTAGGATGGTAAATACATAGATTTTTCTTAAATAATAGTGTACACCCTTTTATTTTTAAAGATGCTATGGTATGCAATGCTTTAAATTATTATTTTAACAAAAACTATGGATTTACCACCCAAACTCGACGATATTAAAAAATAATTTTAAAAAATTGTCGCATTTCTTAGCGAAATTTTTAGTAACATTGTGTTTGTAGTCACTAAAACTACCACCCGGCTTCGTTTTCGGTAGCAGTCTTGAGATACCCGGTATAATAAAATCTGGTATACATACTGAGCACAGTTCCGTCCATGGCCATGAGCGAGGAGTATGTCTCCGGGCGTACTCCGAACATGAGCAGGTTGTACATGCGACGAGACCGAGTCACCTTCACCGGCCGGTACTGCTTCAGGAACGGCATCATCGTGTCCTTGGAAGGCAGGAACGGCTCGCCGTACATCTGTGCAAACAGTTCATTCAAAAGTTATATGGTTATATGGTTGCGTTTTTTAGAGAATGAAATTTTTGTTTTATTTGTTTAGTTACTTTCTACTTTTTGCCTAAATGTGACAACTAAAGGTAATGCATTTCATTTTGTTTTATTTTTTTTATTCTGGCTCGGCATAGTAGCCACATTGCACCTGATGGTGCGCGCAAATACCGACCACGCAGAGTATTGTTCGTATTTTGTTTTTGTTAAATCAATGTAATTACCACTGATTGTCCTTAAATAGTAAAAATAAAAAATAAATAAAATAAAGCATAAGTTCAAGTTTGTGGGGTCGCCACAATACCACACGCTGACTACGGGATTTTGCCCCTCCTGAGATTCGACTGGTCTGCCGAGGCAGTCTTTACTATAAATCATACTTTTCTCCCCATGACGCATGTATCATAACTAAAACCGTGTTGATGTGACTTAATATTTCCAATGATATTCGTAACTTGTATAAATGTTTAATACTCACGTGAATGGGATGACTCTTCATGTGCTCCGGTACAAAGTTTTTCATGATCACTTGTCTTATTATCTGAAACAAGCATTCATTTATATTTTTATACTTACAGCCTTAATCAGACAGTTTTCAAATCAATTTACTAGTGGTAGGTCTTTCATATATGAGAGGCCGCCAGGGTAGGTACCACAGCTATGTCTATTTCTCCCGCCAAACAGCAATGTAAACGCACAGTTGTTTCGATTTGAATGACATTGTAGCCAAAGTAACTTCTGTACATATTGAGACTTTACCTCTTATGATTCAGGATGGCGAGTGCAGTGGAATGCCAAGCATTGCTTTGTAATTCAAAGCATTGTTTGGTTTTGCTATTGTTCATGAGCGGTCGTTGGCATTGGCATGCTCGTGTCGCCATTCATAGCAATAAAAACAAAACATTTTTGTTTGGCGGGTGAAATAAACATTGGTATGTACCTATGCCGCCTCTCACATATGAGAGACATACTACCAGTAAAAAGTACTTATAAAATTTAAGTGGTGCATTATCTCTAATTCCCTACATGAAACTGTCACTTACCATAGGAACAAAAGGGTTTAACTTCTTCAATTCCCCACGAACTTTCTTCCTGACAATTTCCTCCTCAGTGTCTGTGTCTTGGACCGCAGTGTTCAAGTTCTCAATGTGTTCTGACACCTGCAATAGTGAATTCATTAGTATACATATTCCTGTATTTTCTGGAATATCATATTACTTACTATAAATAGTACAACTACCAAAAATAAAATGTAAATAAATGTAACTTACATAATAATATAATCAATTATTTTGTAAATATAGATTAAGTACTATGCATTGACTTGTCATAAGAGCTATTTAATTGCCTACATGATCAATAAACCAATTACATTGGACAGCCTCCGTGGCGCAGTCGGTTTGACGCCGCCTGTGAAACGAGAGGCCGCGGGTTCGATCCCCGCACCGAGAGAAATGTTTGTGCGGCCCACAAATATTTCTTTCGGGTCTGGGTGTTTGTGAGACCGAAAAGTCTCTCGTAGTTCCTGATACCCACGACACAAGACTCGATCTTAGTGTGGGGTCAGGACTATGTATGTGACTGTTGGGTGTTATTTATTTACATATGATTTAATTACATTTTATAGCATTTAAGGATCCAACTGTTTATTTGGACTTTGATATTGTCACAGATAAAGTAATTAGGATTTGAGTATATTTAACTCATTTAAGAACAATTTTAAACTAGGTCAAATTAATGCAGAATTACCATGTAATGTACTTGGTGTCTATGTGTTATACATTATACCTATATACTTTAGAAGTTGTGATATAATGCTTACCTTATTTGAGATTTTGTCACAATATTTGTGGCATGCCTGCTTCACCTTTTCTATCGGTATATTGTCAATGGCTGCAAATAAAAAATATTCTATGCATCTATGGTTCATAACAATGCAACATTCTTGCAGTAAAATAGGCGCAATTTAGTTTCCACACATTTCGTCATTCTGTGTACTGTATCAGCCAATTATCAAAAACTGTTCCAACAATAGAAAGTTGGATTACGGGATAATATCATCGTCCATCGCACTGACTTTTGTAGACAAATATAGATGATTTAGTAGATAATACAAAAGAAAAACCATGCCAATTCCATTGATAATATAAAAGAGAACTAGAAAGAAGGAGAGAGAACGATATTATAATATACAAACCCATAGCCTTGATGGAGACGGCGCTGAGGTCCTGCTCGGCGATATGTTCCCGCGGCGCGTCGGGCACGCGCTGCAGGCAGTCCAGCACCAGCTGGAAGTCGCCGAAGTGAGGGTGCAGCTTCCGGTAGCTCTGAGACAGGAAGAAACAACTCTCCGTCGTCTCTACGTTCATGTCCATTATCTTCATCAGCCGGTCCACTATAGTCTGCGAAATAAAAGGGTAATTCAAACTAAAGACTCCCACCAGGCTATCTTGGTGGACTATATAACTTAACCATCTTTATTGTCAGATGTATAATAAAATCTTGAGTCAAACAATAGAATTCCCATGAATAAAAATAATGGTTATGATATAACTAAAAAAAAACACCATAATAATAATAATCTGAAATGCAAATTTTAGACCATCTACATCCCATGGTTTAGCAGAAAGGTTTGTTAATATATAAGCTGGAAAAATAAATTGCTAAACTCACCTTAGATATGTTGTCTAATAGTTGATGTTTGGTCTTCTTACTGAGGTCATGCAAACCAGGGTACTTCGATTGCAGCTCCACCAACAAATCCGAATGTGTGAAACGAAGCACCTGTGAAGTACACAAAAAATGTTTATTTTGGGGTTTTTTTTTTTTTGGATTTGGATGGTATATTCACTGGATATATTTAAGATATTATCACATTTAGGTTTTAAAAGTATTTAAATTTTCATGTAACAAATAAATAATATCAATGCACAAAATTCGTATGTAAAAAATTTCCATGATTTATTTAAACTTTGATTTAAATTTGAACCACACTGTCCAATGATTAGGTAATTTATTATATTAGTAAATTACATACATTTACTGGACATGTTTTCTTCGCAGGTTTTTTCCCTTTTTTCACCATTTTGTATCTGAAAATATCACAAAATATATCTTTAAGTTCATGTAGCACATCGGAATATATCATTAGTAGATAGACAGTTTGTTTAACCATCAAGTCTCACATAGTTCTAGATACCCCCAATTAAAGACTCGATCTTAAGGTGGGGCCAGGACTATGATTCCACTCGTATTGATTCCATTGGTAAACTTCTCTTGTAACTTCACTGAGCACAATCCTGATTTCTTTCTAATTTTCGCCCAACAACAAACATTACCCATAACAATAATGTAGTACAGCTTACTGTAATATTTATGCCTACAGTGCTGAAGTATCTAACCTAGAACTGAAAAAGTGCTTCAACAGACTATATTAAACTATGCTCGCTAAATCGAACATAAAAAATCCATATTACTTAATTCCATATCTCATTTGTGTCCATGTTTTGATTACAAGGCCCTACTTCCATAGGAAAACGACCAATCCCCGTTATCCAACATCATTAAAGTTTCTGTCAATAAGTACAAAGCTTCAGCTCTCGGTTAAAAAGTTATCATTCTGCTTAGTTCAGCGAAACAACCAACATAACTTAAACGGTCATAAGGTTATGAACTAAGAAAATAACAGTTTACTTTAAACAAATACTTTAATGTATTCGACCCAGTTGCAACCCATTTCTTATTATAGTTCCTAATTTTCTAATCTATTGTTTATAACAAATATATAAAATATAATGTGTGATATGAAAATCATACATATTCAATGCTTACGTTTGTAAGAATTGCACTTATTTATTGTTGAATCGATTATTGGAAGATTCAATAAATGAGAAATATTAAATAAAGCTCTAGAACATTTCACAGCGTTACAATAATTCACACAATAATTACTGCTGAAGAAGTTCAACACTAGAAAATCCAAGCCACAATCCAAGCCAAATGAAGCCAAACAAGAAATGCCAAATTCCATACGTCAAATATTTGTCTGTGATATGCACAGACTATTAAACAGTGACATGAACTGCAAACTCGACGAAAAAAAATCAATAACTGCGCCATCTATTAATGTGTCTAATGAACATAACCAAAATATCAATAATTAGTTACATACACGTAACTTTGACATGGTTCTTAATATAATATTGATGTAATTAATTATGCTTCTATGTTTATCTCTTGGTTTCACTGAAATACATAGATATATAACTCACACCTTATAATCTAAATTTGAATACCATGTAATCCATTAAAATAAATTACACGCCTATCCTTATTCCAAAAGGGGTAGACAAAAGTGCCAGGACACCCGCGTTTCACCTGTATGTTCCGGACTAGCGAGCGAGAGTTTCTAACTCCAAGCTGATGATTAAAAATCCAATATCACTTATGCTGATCCGGGATTCGAACCCAAGACCATAGCTTTTCAATCATACCCTAGTACAACAGAGGCAGTCTAGGTTAAAATAATCGAAAGATAATACATGGAGGTTTTCGAAAGTCTATTAAAAAAAATATTGTAAAGAAAGCGATTTATCCAGTTAGTTAATTTCATCTACATTATGGCTTATTTAGATATTAAATACGGGCAGCCACTCCTTTCTAATCGGACAAAAATCTGAAATAAGTCCATTATATTTTTTATGTCTATGTATATTTTTGCGTAAATATATATTATTTTTGGAATAAATGAATGACACTTCACTAATCGATATAAAAAAGTATTGTTTATTCGATAAAATAAGAGATAATGTTTCAAATGACAATAAGCCAATAAGCAACTATTTGGTAACCTCGATAAAAGCTTGTTAACATAAATACAATATTTATTTTTAATATTATTGATTTACTCTCATTTGTCTCATGGTTCAATGCAATATTTATTCTGTAATTATTTTAATTTTCACTATTTACAGAGGGCGCTTCTTATAGACTTCTTTGTTATTATACAATCTGTTACTTTAACTTCAAATAAAAAACGGCGCGAAATCGCGCGAAATACGATTGTTTTTTGTTTTCAAATAGTTTTATGTTTTATGGAAACTGTCGTCCAACGCAATTTAAAGAAATTAAAATACTGATATATACTGCACCGTGCTCCTGTGCTTTTTATGCACGCAAAATAAAAAAGACTGGGAATATTCAGAGGTGGTATACAAAAAGTAGGTAATCATCCCATTTATTTCACTCCTTTTAAAAGTTTTTTTATTTAAAAAAAAGTAGCAACTACTTACTAGTCGATTTGTATAAACCTATAAATCAATACTTTTAAATTCCAGTTATATTAGGAATAGGTAGTGATTAATACCTTGATGTACACTGGAAGCCATGTAACTTTGACATAGTAAGCAAAAACTATTATTTTTCTTGTTCTATACTGCATAGTGATTATTTGTAAAATATATGTCTGCTCAATGGGAGTACCATGGAGCATACATACATATATTTTATATATTTCCAGATAATTAAAAAATCCTTATTAAATAATGCCTAAAATGTCTGTAAGACTAGGCCCAAGGTTCTATGAAGTTAGGCCCATCTCCTTAACATTATTTTTACAGTTTAGACTTTACGGGGTTCCCATAACTAGTGTTAGCAAAGCAGAAGCAATTGAACAGTACTGAGACGAAAAGGTCTGATGTTGGTGATGAAATCACAAAATTAAAATGCATATTTATAGTCAATGTTTATATTCCAAAAATAATCACTCATTGTAGCTAAATATCAATATCTTTGTAGCTAACTCTTATATAAAATAAACTTTTCTTATAGTATAACATGATTTATAAATATAAAATTTAAAACCGCTGTAACGGTTTAATGTCCGACAATTGCTTGCAGTTCTCATCTGCTAAAGGTAAAAAGTTTTCTTTAGTTGCTACTACACATTCTAGTAAGGCAATACAGTCATTTTCAGCTCTATGAGCATCATTGAATTCTTTATTCAACAGTTTTTTGTAAATACTTGATAATGTAAATTCTCCTTTCTTTGTCCCACCATTTTTATTTTTATTGGTGCTGCTTCCCTGAGGCTGTACACTTGAACATCTTTTATTTTTAACCACATTCTGTATAGTATTATATTTATTTGTTTTGTCAAAAAGCTTTTTTATAGCCTCAGTTTTGCGTTGTTCTATTTTCTTGTATTCTTGTAACATTATTTCTTCATCTGAATCTTCATCATCGGTTATAAGAAGGCTTGCCAAGTCCCAGTCATCCTTTGGGGTAATATCTAATGTTTTCTTTTTTACCGGTGAACATAACTCATCCAAATTCTCCCAATCTTCTGGAGTCACATTTAGTTCAGGCCAAAACTCATTTTCAACATTTGGAAGTGATTTCCTAACCACTGGTGGTTTTAGGATTTTTCTGAATAGTACCAAGGAGTCCACGCAAAGTATGTCATTTGGCAAATTTAATCCTGCATCCCTGCATTCAGTGAGAAATATTTTATAATCAAATGTATTACCATTGTGTGCAACCATACAAACAGGTCTTGGTAAATCATTTAAAAAGTTTAATATAGACCCTGATTTTTGAGTGAAAGTGGGTGCAAACCTCAGGAACTCATTTGAAAGTCCCGTTATCGCTGAAACCTCTGGAGCTATGTTTCTCTGCGGATTTAACATTACCGTCAGTTTGCTCACAGCTGGAACACATCCTGTGCTTCCCTCGATATCACTTCTAGTTGTTGCTACGAAGCATAATTCAGTTATTTTAGTTCTATTTCGCTCTTGCCACGGCAATCCTGTGGTTTCTAGGTCGAAGAAAACGTAACTAGATATCCGCACCATAGTATGACAAATTCCTTTGAAGTTACTAATAGTGAATGTATAATATTCAATTCATTTTATTTGGTATTTTGCTTGGCACTTATTAGTTGTAAACAGAGCTTACTCATAAACCCAGATGACTATTAGCTATTAGTGATACGCATAGGTAATACGTAATAATAACAATCCCAGACTAAGAACTTGATATAATCTATGAACTTGATGAAGAGTAAAATAACAACCTAATGGCATGAGGTCAATGAAAACATTAAGGCCCCATTCGCACGGGCGCTTAAAAAGCGTCATCTTAGTTGTTTTTTTACCGTTCCCTATATTGATTTTCATTTGGAATGAAACATCCAACGCTCTGCGTCGAAAATCCCACAACGCTCGTTAAAAAAAGCGTCGCGTTTTAAAATCGCCTTCGTGTGAATAATCAATAATGAATAAACCAAAGAATTAGACGCGAGTTGAAATACCGTTCGTGTGAACAGGGCCTAACCAAAGAATATACCAATGACATTACGAATATTAGTGATACCATACGTAATAAATAATGCAGTTAAATAAATCATATAGGTCTACCAGAATCTCATGGCATTAAATTTAAAAAAAACATAATGATTTTTATGTGGCAATACTATCGGTCAACAGCTGATTCAAAACTTGATTAATGTCATTCGATGTGAATATTTTAAAATTTCTATCCTTTCTTAGCGAAAATGTACAAATTAGTTCTACAATCACAAGTGCAACACATTGTTTACAAGGTTTATCGCCAGATCAGTGAATAATTTGGTCAAATTTAAACAAAATCGTCGATTTAAAAAATCGACGTCGTTTTAACAAGTAAGTCGGAGGGAATAGTTTTGATACTTCATTTTTTTTTGGTTAGTGTTAGATATGCGCATGTGTTTTATCGTATATACTTTGCTATCATTTTTTGAAACTAAACAGTAATGCATTAAATACCTATTTACAGGAGTTTCCAGAGATTTTAGATAAGGAACGGTTTATTATTATTCCTTTATCTTCATCGTCTTCATGAGAAGATGTGCAGGAAGAGTATTTAGAAGTAAGCTCTGACTAAAGTGTTAATGAAATAAAGAAGACTGAAAATAATATTATACGTTTTTATTTTACAATCTTGCATCTTTCGTATAACATTTATCGAATCTAATAATTATTTAAATATAACCGACTCATAATCAAACTACTTACAATTTGGAAATTGAAAGTTGTTTGATTAAGTGAGAACTAATAAGAAGAGAGAATTAAAACGAAACTGGTGGCTCGGTACCACCATTTTTATCTACGTTTTGAAAGTACCAGCGCTCCCTCTATATTATAAATACTCGTAAGGCACACGTATGCATATTATGATTTAAAACTGAATAAAATCTTATTTGCCTATTTTAATTGGCTATTAATCTAAAAATACAATTTGAAGTAATTTTAATGTTTAAATAACCTATATATTTTTACTTAAAACATTATGTACTATATTTACAAAGTTGTACTAAAAAAATAATGTCAATTGGAAATAATAATTAATTACAATTATAGAAAGTATCAAAATATGTTCATCCAATTACCCCAGTGTTGCAATGCGTAAATTCAAATTTCCCAAAATGCCA
Source organism: Hyles euphorbiae (assembly GCA_023078785.2). NCBI lineage: Eukaryota > Metazoa > Arthropoda > Insecta > Lepidoptera > Sphingidae > Hyles > Hyles euphorbiae. Next base: position 6,178,150 of record CM041052.1, on the reverse strand, counting down.
TGAGATTCTGGTAGACCTATAATATTTCCATGGCACACGAGACTTTGAGAATTTAAAACTTTTTGCAGCCACATTTTGACAACTTCGAATTCGAAGAAATCAACGATGAATAATGTCTGGTTAATGAAATCTTTGGTCAACTGAAAAATGTGTGCTACCGTCGTTATTGTCGGTATCCCTCAATATGTGAGTATGTTTTATTCAAATATTATAGATCGTTTATTTTACTATTCTTCGAAGACGATTAGGGGTGCAATGTTGCCTTTCTTGAATAAATTGAGGTAGGTACCGTAAAACGTGGTGATTAGGGATCAAAGGGAGATTAGGGACAAAACTGAGAAAACATTTTAAGGTTGAAATGTGAGCCATTAGTTGCGCATAATTTATTAAAAACAAATTGTGACAATAGAAGACTATATATAGTCCCTAGTGCAACAATCAGTAACAATTAATTTGAGTTACAAAATGTCTTATTAGTCTTTTGAAAATAGCCTCTCGATATGCAGTAAAAATACACCTAAACGAACTTCGGTCTACTACAAAAACTACACCATTTATGAAGGAGATATTGTTAAACACACAAAGTATAAGTATTGGACTATCGAATTCATAAAAGGTTAGTCTCAATTTTTCGTTTAATTTATGTTTTTTTGATCATTTAAAAAGTAAATAAAAAAATATGATATTTTGGGGGGAATAGAGGCGACTTGGGGGTGATTAATAACGAGACTAAGGTTTATAGAGACGTGAAAAGGTACAATTGGGACGAAAAAGGGTGTATAGGTACAGTGTGTGTAGGGTTGTCGCAGCAGTTTTTTTTGTTGTAAAATATTTTGTCGTTCTTAATTAACTTTGTCTGTCAATTATATTTATTTTTAATGCTGTAAGTTACATTAAAAGTACTTCCACTTAAAATAACTAAAATTTTACTTCAGTTGTGGTCACAATGGTTGAGATATTATATGTAGAAACTGCAGTAAAAATATTCTTGTTAACAACTATTCCTTTTTGATAGATAGATCTACTGTGCGATGCATGGAGTATTTCTTTAAATATAGAAAAAACTGATTCGCCATTTTCCTCTTTCTAATAAGTAGTACACATTAATTTGGGCAAACCGCTAAACAGCAGTGTAAATGCTCTGTTGTGTTTCGTTGTGAAGGACATTGTAGCCAGAGTCACTACTGGACATATTGAGACTTAACATCTATGTCTCAGGATGGCGAGCGCAAGCCTAGCTTTACTTTGTAATTCAAGGTATTGTTTGGTATTGCTACTGTTTATGAGCGGTCATATCACTTACCATCAGGCGAACGGTATGATCGCCTCATCAGTGCAATAATAAAAAAGAGCATTACGCACTTAAGAAATTTCGTGTGTTATTTTGCCCATCAATTTTCTTCGTAATTTGTTTTGTTAGCGTATCTCATAATTTAGCACATAAGTAAGAAATCATTAGCTGATTCCAAACTATACATAATACTCTACGTATTACTTCTTAGAAGAATAATAAGACTGCATTATAGAATACCTAATATGTTGATTTTTACATTTTTGAAACTATATCTTATTGAAATGTGTCACTTGATTTGATAAATATCATTTAAGACAGTTGTAATCTTTAATTATTTCATTTGTGTCAAAGCAAATTATTACGATAAATAATTCAGAATATTTAGATGTGTCGGTTAAAAAGTAATTAATAAGAAACAATTCAGTGCCAACCCTTGTTAATTTCCCTATTGAACTCGATCCCGCCTCTATTACCCCCAAAATCCCTATTAACCCCAAACCCATATTTTGTGCCCTTTTTTTCTTATTTTCCAAGGGATCTAAAAAAATTGGATAGTTAATAGTCAAGACGCAACTAAGACTTAATGAAATATGCTATAACACAAGAATATTTCTGTATAATACTACCAGAAAATTCGTCGTGAAGTTGAAAATTGTCCCTATCCACCTCGTTTTACGGTATACCTCAATGCTTGAATATATCGATTAATTCAGATACAAAAGGTCACATAGGGTTCTTTAGCTCAGCTCACTGGTAAAATAAGGTCATTCTAAATCAAATTACTAGACAATCTCCATAGATTGTAGTAACCATTTACTAAGACTAATCTTTTAACCTTTTTGGCACTTCTGCTATCCATTCCTACTCAAAAAGCAATGAAACTAAATCTGTTGCGCCCCCTAATTTCTGGCGCCCCAGACGGTCACGTCCTAAATCACGCTGAGACTTATTTATGTTATTTTACTTATTTAGGGTCGCCAACTTAAAGGCAATTACGACAAATATATATATTATATTATTTTATTTTGAACAAATAGCTAAGTAATATCGTGAGCGTATTGTAGATCAATTTTATTTCATCAGGTGTTAGACGACTACCATTAGCGCCGTCAGGGTAATCCGCAGTTGGGGGTCCACAGAGGATACCAAAAATAAACCTTCGTTGCAGGGCTAGAGTAGTCTTTTTTTTGTATGAACTCATACCCAAAACTAACCTAAATCCACAGATAACTGCCGACGAAGTCCGTCAAAGCCTACAAAAGTTATTTAACGTGAGAACTGGACCATTTCAAGTCCGAGATTTGCGGAAATCGAGATATAGTATTTGTAAATGGCAGTTTGCGTTAGATTTTGACTCCGCTTACGAGGCTACGACTGCGCAAAAAATATTGCACGGCTACAACTACGTATTGCCTAATGGTGTAGCGTATGTTCTATGTGCAAAAATAACCGAAGATCCAGTGTTAATTAGGCAAGAGAAAATCCTGGTTCCCACTACTGATTCCACAAGCGGTCATTGCGATGGAGACTGGGACATTGTTGGTTTAGTTCCAAAATTGCCGGAGGCTGAATTACATTCAACATGTACTGGTATTGATGTAAGTAACGAAATGATTTTTGATATCTTATTGTATGTTTAAGAGAGATTTTGATAATATATATGTAAGTATGGATAACGATATTCTAGGCGCAGATAGAGTTTTTAAAGAAACAAAAATTGCTTGTACAAGCAGAGAGGGAATTACTCAGAGAACAAAGGCAACTCTGGAAAGAATATAACAGAAAGGTAATGCGTTCGTAGTTACTCGTGCCACAAAACTTGGTAAGTTGTAAAATTTACCTTATGACGCATGCGTGGAACCAAGGGCGGATCCAGGAGCGAGGTTATGGGGGTCATGACCCCCGCCTAGGCTGGCCCCAGATTGACAAAATTTATTAATTATCTTGTTGATAAAATTAATAAGCACATTTAATTCTTTGTCTATGTCGATAAATAAAGTAAAAAAGTATGTGTTCACAAATCACGCCTGTAACAAACTTTAAAAAGTCATCATTACGAATTGGAGTATTGAAATCGGACCCAGTGTTCTGACATGAACTATAATGTGACCCCCCCCCCCCCCCCCCGGCGTAAAAGCTGGATCCGCCCTTGCGTGGAACCAAATTCAACGCACATTTTATTTACCAGATGAAGATCGCAATATGTTGCTGCTTCCAGCCCGCTTCAAATATACTGGGTATATCAAGACTGCTAGGTACCGAAAACGAAGCCGGGTGGTAGTTTTAGTGAGTGCAAACACAATGCAACAAAAATTTTCGCAAAAACGCGACAATTTTTTTTATGATTTTTTAAATATCGTAATTTTTAGGTGGTAAATCCATAGTTTTTGCTAAAACTAATAATTTAAACTCTTTTATACCTTAGAGTCCTTATAAATAAAAGGGTATAAACTATTATTTTAGGAAAAAAATGAATATACCATCCATATGAAAAAAAATATCGTGTTTTTTTTTTCAACATTTTCTGTTGCATTGTGTCTGAAGTCACTTAAACTACCACGCGGCTTCGTTTTCGGTAGCAGTCTTGAGATACCCCCTGTATGCATAGTTTTATACATGTACCTTAAGATAAAGCCGATACTTATATTACGTTGAGGATTGATATAAATAAATAAATAATAAAATAAATAACACCCAACAGTCACATACATAGTCCTGACCCCACACTAAGATCAAGTCTTGTGTCGTGGGTATCAGGAACTACGAGAGACTTTTCGGTCTCACAAACACCCAGACCCGAGAGAAATATTTGTGGGCCGCACAAACATTTCTCTCGGTGCGGGGATCGAACCCGCGGCCTCTCGTTTCACAGGCGACGTCTAACCTGTTTTCCTGTGTTTCCTGTTACCTGATATTGTTAAAACCTGTTTTCGTTTCCTGTTTGTTTCGGATTTTTTTCCAGACTCGAAGCTGTCATTACATTTGAACATTGATCTCTAATCATGTATAATCATATAAATATACATTATTCTGCCTGTAGGATGATTCCGATTCCGATCATCAAAGACGTCGACGCTTTAGAAGTTCTAGAAGGCACCGCAACAGGTCTAAAATTCGAGATAGATCTAGATCAAGGAGTTCGAGAAGCTCTACGCAAATTAGACCTATATCCATACTCAGAGATTTCCCAAACGACGGTTTGGTTTTGCCAGATGCTACGTATTTAGAAAAGTCCACTGATTCCCGCTCAAGTGTTGCGTTAGTAGAAAAATTTAGATTATTATGAACAATCGAAGTATATTTTCGTGTTGATGACATTTTCTTTTTGAAGTCTTTGTTATTGAACGTTTTATTAAATTTGAAAGTAATGTTTACTATTATTCACGTAAATTTTAGACACCGCTGAAATGTTATTGAATCCATACATACAAGTAAATGCTACATCATTCTTTGATTAATTTATTATAAGATGTATTCAAGCTGAAATATATTTTGTAGCGATCACACAAGTTACAACAAACTTTTGCAAGAATCACAGAGTAATTGCGACCAAAAAGAAACTTTTTACAAAACAACTGTTCATGAGTATGATAATGTAAACACAAATGCTGCTGGGATTAATAAATTATATACACGTAAACGTAAAGATGCTAACATAAGATTTGAGATAAACGACACAATACGAAAAATTATGGAAGAAATGGATACAATACTGGACCACGTGTGCTATAAAAAGAACATTAATATCATAGAAAAGGGTTGGAACGATACTATTACAAGGAAAATTAAAGATATTATAAGAGAAAGAATGGAAAGCTTAGAAATAACAAACTGGATGTCGAGCTCATCCTTAATATTATACTACAGACGTTTCTATAATGCAAATGACGATATAAAGCTGGTTGAAAAGCTCATAAACGAATACCTTGAGGAAAATCCGCATATCCAAAACAAATGTGTTGTTAAGTCAATCGATTCGTCAGGTTAGCTAATCAATTTTCTGTAAATTTAGCCACCAAACTCGTCGTTTTCTGTCACTGGTTGCTCGTAATCAAATCATTATAATAATATTATACATTTTTGCAGTTCTGGTGAGGGTTTCTAAAATTATTAGATATACTTTCTATCTTTTTTCTTCTCACCTTTAGAATAAGCGACAATCGAAATGTTTGTGCTGCTCACAAATATTTCTTTTCTGGGTATTTGTGAGAGCGAAAAGTTTCTTTTAGTTGCCGATACCCACGACTGGGGTCAAGTCTATGTATGTGACTGTTGGATGCTATTTATTATCTGTCTGTCTGTCTGTATCAGCCCATATACGTCCCACTGCAGGGCACGGGCCTCCTCTACAATCGAGAGTACGATTGAGAGTGGTTAGGCCATATAGTCCACCACGCTGGCCTAGTGCGGTTTGGCGGACTTACATATCATAGAAATTTTATAAATCGCTATGGTATGCAGGTTTCCTCACGATGTTTTCCTTCACCGTTTTAGTGCGTGGTGATTGACTATCAATACACACATGACTCCGAAAAGTCAGAGGTGTGCCCTGGGATTCGAACCCGCGACCACCGTGAACATGTTGGCAGTCGCCTCTAGTCCATTTACCAACAGGTCACCACACTATTATCTACGTAGAGTTTTTTTAGAAATGTGAGGGTTGAAAAGTGCTCTTACGCTGGTGACTAATTAAAAACTATTATTTGGTAATTGTGGTTTCAGAGTCATCGCTGAAATCCATCGAATCTGAAGAAAACAGCATGTGGCGAGCTGTTGATGAAGTATTACAGGACATAGACATTGAAACGGTTCGGTCAAATTTTAAACACACATGTAAAGTTAGAAACTTATTTACTTGAGATTCTCGTTAAATATCTAAAACACAAACCTAGTCCTATAGTCGTATTGGTTTATAAAGATATTGCGTCAAGGCAAATATATTTGATAGCGGTCCGGCCCGGCTCCGCCCGGGTGCAGATACACGTTTCAAAATGGCGGTCAAAATGTTCTATTCCGACTATCAATATAGAATATCGACCAATCGGACCACGAATAAAATTTCCTCGTATTTGCTAGAAATGTCACTACTGCTTCCCTCCTATAGGTCATAGCGTAATGATATATAGCCTATAGCATTCCTCGATAAATGTACTATCCAACACTGAAAGAATTTTCCAAATCGGACTAGCGGTTCCTGAGATTAGCGCGTTCAAACAAACAAACAAACTCTTCAGCTTTATAATATTAGTATAGATATGGGATACAAAAGTACTAAAGTAATAGAAATAGTAAATATTCTTTCTATTGCAGCTGTCGTCTGAATATGATGAAGAAACAAATCTAAACGTAAAACATACACCAATTAAATTTGACAACATGGGTCCACCAAGTTTCAAAGAAGTAATCGATATGACTCAAGAACCCGTAATGGATACAAAAAATAATACACAAGTTGAAATAATATTAATGCAGAAAAACAACATTACTGTGAAAGGTGATAAACAAAGAAAGGAAATTAAGAGAACTCAAATCCATCGCTCTGAAAATTACATCGAGAATGTCAACAGAATAATAAATCCTAATCCAATATTTTATATTACTGTAAAAGTAATATTGAAACAAATGAAATACTATATTGAAGAATACGAACAAACCACTGGTGTTAATGATTTTAAAGCTATAGTGGAAACACGGGTTAGGGATAAATTAGGTGAATTATTAAAAGGGAAAGGTTACATTAAATCTGCAGGCATTACAAAACTGTTTAGAGAAATTTATCCTCGAAGTAATGACAGAGATTTTATCAAAAGTATTGCAGAGTCTACAGTTATCGAAAAAAAAGATTGTAATGGAACAGAACACAAAGTGCCAAATTGTCTAGCTTCTGTTGCAGTTTGAAATAAAGATTTGAGCACATTGGAATGTACGAATTATTTATGAATGTTTATTATTAACCGAATGCAAATGAATATATCTTTATTACCCACTTACAAAGAGAATGGACGGTTTATCCTACTAATATAGTCGTTTAGCTTAAGATTTGTCTGGGTTTCATTACGAATTAAAATAATTAAAAATGCTGAGATGTTTTATTTTAAACCTCAAACGGTCTAAATTACTCAAATGTATCTCACTTAGAAGACAAATGCATGATTTGTAGAAATAATGCTTGTTTCTTCATAGTTTTAAATTACGCATGTAGTTGAAAATACATTTTTTCTTGCAATGAATGGCAATACGAGCATGCCATTCACCTAATAGAAGGTAAGCGATACAACAGCCCATAGGTATAAGCAAAACCAAAAAACATCATGAATTACAAAGCAATGATTAGCATTCCACAGCGCTCATTATCCTGAAAAATAAGATGTTAAGCCTCACTGCCTCAGTAGTCAGTACGTCCAGCCTACAAACTCTGGATATAATGTACTTGCTTTTTTTTGTTTGTTTTTGAATTTTAAACCGGAACATTGCATTTACACTGATATTTGGCGGCAGAAATAAAAATTGCGGTAGTACCTACCCAGGTGGCCTCTCACATATGAGAGACCTACCAGTAAAAAATAGTAAAAAATAAAAAATTGGAGATAGGAAGAAAATCTCCCGAAGATGCATCCGATGGTTTGTTTCTACCATAGATGTTCTTTGGAATAAGTTTGAAACTGTACCCTTAAACGTATAAAATATACTGATGTTAATAGTTATACAGTTTATCATTACAAGAGTAGATATTATTTAACAGTAAGGAACCTTTCGTGCGCGAGTCCGACTCGCACTTGGCCGGTTTTCTACATTTTTAAGTCAGGTAATTTTACTAAGTGCGTGGTGGCCTGTTGGTAAACGGACTAGACGCGACTGCCAACATAGTCACGGCGGTCGCGGGTACGAATCGCAGGGCACACATCTGACTTCGGAGTCATGTGTGTATTGATAGTCAATCACCACGCACTAAAACGGTGAAGGAAAACATCGTGAGGAAACCTGCATACCATAGCGATTTATAAAAAAATCTATGCTCTGTAAGACCGCCAACCCGCACTAGGCCAGCGTGGTGGACTATATGGCCTAACCACTCTCAATCGCACTGTCGATTGTAGAGGTGGCCCGTGCCCTGCATTGGGACGTATATGAGCTGATACAGAATTTTAACTAAAGAAAACTGCTTTATGTCCTTATTATTAAGGGGGTTAATATAATTATGATTATTGCTCATGGCATTTTTTCACAACGCTGAGGACGCGTGCGTCCATCATATTCCTAAAATAATTACATTGGACATATTAATACTATTAGATTACGCCCATAAATGCTTTTAGAATTTCGAAGATGCCCTTGCCCTGCGGTAGGACTTATATGGGTTGATTTGATAAAGTATCAGACCTGATTAAGGAATTTGTGCCTGATAAATGGGTTCGCCCCCGTATCACATGGTATGATAAATGTGTAGTTGTCTAAAAAAATATTTTGTCGAAACAAAACAAAATGTAAAAATTAAATTTCTCAGCTATATTGGAGCTCCTAAATTGTAAAATTCAATTACTTATTCAATTTTTTTTGGAAAAATTCCCGATGCAATATTTCGGAAAATTTTCATAACCCTGCAGAAAGTGGGACGGAACCATAACTATATCCATGGACAGAACACACAAGACGTTATGAGTGTGTAGCAGCAGTAGCACCGGTGCCTATCCCTTTTGGGAAAATGGGGTGATGTTTTTGTATGTGTATGGAACAACTAATTATCGAAATTAAGTAGGTACTATCGAAAATCATTTTGAATAAAACATCTCTGCATGTTTACTGATTTTAATAATTAATGGAAGTAGGACAAGTCTTACATTAAACATCTAAATTAATTATATAAGCCATGGTTAAGCTTTTTATTTCCATTCATATTGAAAGTGGGTTGATTTGTTACAAAATTTATATTCCTTTGCATTCAGTTAATATTAAATTAAATGTATAATTAAATACAGCCAACAGCCACATATAGTCCTGCTTAAACACTGGATCACAAATATTTGTTTTCAGTGCAGGAATCAAATCCGCACAGTAGTCTCACATTCCATTGCCGGTGTCCAAACAACTGTCATAAATAATTTGTACTTCCTCATGTGCTCAATTCTACATTTTGAACTGGAACAGAAGTTAGACAATTAGGTACTTTGTTTTCTGTTTCCTTATTACCTTTGTTTCCAATAGACTCTGCAATATTTTTAACAAAATCTCTGTCATTGCTTTGTGGGTGAATCTCTCTAAACAGCTTTGTAATGTTTGCAGATTTCATATAACCTTTTCCTTTTAATAATTCAATTAGCTTATTTCTAATGTGTCTTCCCACTACAGCTTTAAAATCAGTAACACCAGTTGTTTGTTCATATTCTTCTATGTGGGGTTTCATTTGTTTCAATATTACTTTAACAGTTATGTAAAATACTGGATTAGGATTAATAATTTTAATATCACTCTTGATGTAATTTTCAGTGCGTTGTATTTGAGTTCTCTTCACTTTATCTTTTTGTTTGTCTCCGTTCATATTAACATTGTTTTTCTGCACTGTGATTATTTCAACTTGTGTATTATTTTTAATTATTATGGATTCTTGAGCAATATCAATTATGTACTTCTTAATGTGTAGGTAGCTCCATGTTATTAAATTTTATTGTTTCATTTTACACATGTACAATAGTTTATATTGATGACAGCTGCAATGCAAAATTTATGTAAATATTTTAGTAATTTAATTATATTGAATATCAATATTTCTCTTACATAATCTAATTACTTTCTATACCAATACTGTTAGATTAAGATATGAGGAAATAAGGTTATCACTTTGGTGTATTTGACCAAATGTTACCAATTCTGTAACTCGCCAGTCGCCCCATACCTGTTTTCTTCATATTCAATCGAATTTAGCAATGAATCTTAAACCAAACTGTTGTGAATTGCCGCTATGACCAAATGCGACTATAAAATGTTCACAAAAACTGTTTTCTTGTGATACAACCATGGGATACAACAAATCTTAACGGTTGATAAATGAGGTTAGAATTATCTCGAGGACATCCAACTTTTTTTATGTGCGAAGATCAATATAATGTGAGATAGTACCTACTAAATTTTAACTAGTACAATAAGTAGATTGCAATTACAAAAACAATAGATTCCTGCTATCAGCTAGCACATCGGAGCTTCGCGTTATGACGTAGACCACAGATTACAGCAAAGAATAGATCAATAGACCACTAGGATTACAGAGAAGACGGAGAAACTAATAGACGGAGTCACACGTTCTACCTCATTTACAAAAAAACGAAAGAGATTTATACAAATCGTTAATGTAAAAAAGAGATGCAGTCTTTTGTCTCTTGTCCTTATCACGGGAACCCACGCGTAGGTAATCGCTCAATTTATATCAAACGATTATTATTCTATAATCAATGGTGAAAGCGCCCCATGGGCAATGTCAAATGTTGAAAAGTTTGACATTTGTTTGGTTTGGTTAAACATTTGACCGCACTGCATTTGGCAAATCTATTGGATTTTTAATTAAAAACTAATAAGTTGTAACGATTTTATCTTGCTAGGAATTAAATAATCATCTAATAAAATGTCGGTTGTGGCTCAAATGGATGGACTGCCAGCAAATGTAAGTTTAAACACAATCAGTATTATACATATTAGAGGATACTGAGAAACGATAACTATAAAGCATATAATAAGCAACAAACACGATAATCATTTAAAAAAATCTAGTTGTTAGCTATTTCCGTCGTACTATCCACCTCTATTCTCTGTAACAGTTTACCGGTGTATTGTTCCCTCGTATATTCGAAAGAGTAGGTACCGTGTATATTCTTGCGGCGTGAAGAAGCAATTAATACACATGTGTTGAATGCTTTGTTGGGCTTAGGCCATAATAAGCCACTCTGGTCTAGTGCGAGTTAGTGGAAAATCTTGTTGAACTCTGTATCATAAACAGTTATTCACATTGTTTTTGTTCACCATTAAAATGCATGGTAATTATCATATTTCTATAGATAAAACTATCTGATATTTCAGGCAGAGGTAAATTCTGTTGTGCTGGCAGTTAGAAAAGTACTGCAAAAGCTTAAAATAAGATTTTGGGTCCATGATTTCACTTTCTCAGAGGAAACAAATACAACAAAATGCAAAATAGAATTTTACAACAAAACAGAAGTGCCCAAGGCAATAGAGAAACTGGTCAGTAAACCACAGACTATATTAGGAGTGCAATGTGATCTGAAAATAGAAATTATATCAGAGAAAAGTGTGAAGGAGGCCAATAGGGATCGTTCACGGAGTCCTCTCAGTAAGGAGGAAGCTAATATTGATGTAAGTTATTTGCGCTTTAGTATAATTACTATTTTGACCTAAAGTTATGTGACACTAGTGGTCTGACCCAGCTCTGCCCACGTGCAATATCCAGTTTCCAAAATGTTCAATTCTGACTAACATTTTTTAACTTCTAATATCTCCAAGAATATGTGTACAAAGCTTCAGGATGATTGGTTAAGTGGTTTACACATGAAAGAGTTACAAAGAAACTTCCATTCACATATATAACATTAGTGGGATTTTTAGTCATTCTAAAAAACAATTAACAAACTCTATAACATACTATCAGTAGTAGGCCAGCTCATTTTTCTTAAAATATGTGACTGGTCAAGCACTAAAACATGGCCTATGCCTCAAGCAGTTAATTTTCAGTTTCAGTTTAAAATTTTTACAAAATATATTTCAGAAAAAAATGGAACAGCTTAAAAAAGAAAAGGAAGAGTTGGAAAAGCGGAAAACAGAGTTACTTCGAAAAAAGAAGAGTCATGTAGAGCAGGTCTGTATTTATAGTTCATTTCTTAGAATATTCATATTAAAGGAGTGCTAGTACTTAAAAGACGTAGATATAAATGGTGGTGCCGGGTCACGTTTTTCTGCCCTCCAATTGGTAAATGTATGACAGGTTGTCCAACATACACAAATCACTTGGAAAAGAAAAATAAAAAGAATTTGTTTAGACCTGTGGATCACACAAATATTTGTCTCGGTGCGGGGATCGAACCTGCGGCTTCATGTTCCACAGCCGGCATCTAACCAACTGCGCCACAGAGGCTGCCAAATATTCACCCCAAGCATTTAATTTGTTAACATTTTAGAGCCGCTAACTTGTCTTTAACCTTAAAAGTAATTATTTACTAGTGATAATATACAAGAAGAGTTGGAAATAAATAAATCTCAACTTTTTAAAAGAGGAACTACAAAGAATATTAATATAGGACTAAGATTAATTATATCTTAAACTATATGTATATATTTTTATTAGGGAATCCAACCCGCTTGGAATTACAAAATGGACCATACAACACTGCCAAAAAATGCATCAGCAGAAAACATCATATTGGAACAGATGAAACCATTATTAAAACCACTTGTGCTAAAACGATATTACCAGATTCTACTGCAGAGGACACATGTAGAGGTGAGAAAGAAAATAGCAATACTTGTAGAGGAAACAAAAAAATTGCAATATCAAGGGGTTACTGCCAGAGATATAATAAAGGGCTACAGGTATCGACATCCTATAGAAGGTGACGCAGTTATGATAAAACAAATATTAGAAGAAATTAAACAGGCTTTCTGGTCATATAAGGCCAAAAATGCTGATGGTGTGTACGAGTTTGATGAGTCTAGCGATGAAGAGAACACTGCTCCGAAAGAAAGTGAAGGTAATGATTCAGATGAAGTTATCATTATCAACATAGAACCTAGAATTGAAACCATTATTGTTGATTGAAAATGCTTGTTAAAAATTTAAAATACAGTATTAAATAGGCAGAGCCATAGGAGAAGAATCTCAACTAAGTATACAAGTGTTACAAAATATATTTTTTTACTTTGCAGTGTTTTATTTTGTTTGAAAAATTTTAACTGTAAAATTATTGGCTACTAATACTGACTTCCTTTCATAAACTAAACATTAATTTGGTCAAACTTGACAATCTAAATCAGTAATCACGTATTTAGGATCTACTAGAATTATAATCACTATTGTTTTAAGCCAAATGGAAGGCAATTTTGGAACATACCCTAGTAATAGTCTTGCTAACTAGCAGGTATGGGTTGATACGGAATATGTCTCATACTAACGGGTAAATGACATCTAATCACGGTCCGTCAATGTTGCGTCGCCGTCTCGTCCCGACCGCTGTTTGGCGAGACTTAAATGTAATTATCATTTTATTCATATTAAATCTCTGCAATAAAAGCCTATCAAAGTAACAAGTAAAAAGATTTTGTAACAACTATTAGATTGTCTTTATATTTCTCTAGACTGAAATTAAGTTTTTATTAACATATTGAGTTTCTAAACTAATTCATGCCTGATAGATGAGTGCTATATTTATTTATTTTATATAATTGTACATAGCAGATCAGATTAGTGTGATAGTCCACAGTATTTTTATTGTGATTGTTGGAAAAAAATATAATAATTTTTTTGTGTAGCAGAATAGAATGAAGTTAAGTAACTTAAAATATTCCTTCAACTAAGTCACTTTTGTTAATAACTTTATAAAAAATATGTTTTATTTTAAGCTACAGAAAATAGTAACAAGGACAATGGGATTGCCAATGTTGAAGAACAGAATGATGTGCAAATGGATACTGACGAACCAGTAATCCCCGAAAATGAACAACAAATATCAGAAATTGAAGAACCACAAGTATCCGAAATTGAAAAATCCCAAACATCTGAAATTGAAAATCCACAAATATCGGAGATTGAAAAACCCCAAATATCAGAGATTGAAAATCCACAAATATCAGAGATTGAAAAACCGCAATCGGAGACTGCAGAACCACAAGTAACAGACACTAAAGAAACTAAAACATCAGATATTGAGGAACCTAAATTAGCAGAGCCCGAAGCGTCAAAAAATGACAATGTTGAAGAACAGAATGATATGCAAATGGATACTGAAGGGCCAAAAATCCCAGATAGCAAAGAACCAGGAGATATTTTGTTTGAAGGCGGCTCTGATTGGAATGAGGAAGCAGATAAGGTATTGCCTTTAAATAGATAAATAATTATAGGGCCTATATTTTGTTCTAATGACTATAGCAGTGGGCAGTTGAATTACAATGTACAATTACTACACTCAGGTCTTGGGTTCGAATCCCGGGTCGTATTTTTAAGGCCGATATGGCGATAGGACTTAAAGGCCTTAAGGTTCTGGTACCACCTCTGCATATCCTTTCTGGGAAGTAGGCGTGAGTTTATGTATGTTTTTTGTTTGAAACTTGAATGCCTAATGTCATACTATTGGTACTATGATATACAAATTCCGGATATTGTTCATACCAACAATCTGTATATCTTATAACCCATATACGTCCCAATGCAAGGCTCGGGCCTCCTATAATCGAATGTACGACTGAAAGGGGTTAGACCATACAGTCCGCCAAAGTAACAATATTTAAAAAACAATTACTGGTGGTAGGTCTCTTATATGTGAGAGGCTGCCTGGGTGGGTACCACCGCAATGTCTATTTCTCCCGTCAAACAGCAGTTTCAATGCACTGTTGTGTTTCGGATTGAAGGACATTGTAGCCAGAGTAACTACTGGACATATTGAGACTTAACATCTTGTATCTCAGGATGGCGAGCGCAGTGGAATGCCAAGCATTGCTTTGTAATTCAAGGTGTTGTTTGGTTTTGCTACTGTTCATGAGCGGTCGCATCGCTTACCATCAGGCGAACGGCATGCTCGTCTCGCCATTCAATGAAATAAAAAAAAAAAAAAAATTAATTAAAAGAAGAAATAAATTCAACAGAGAAGGTTTAGGCCATCTATTTGTTCATTAGTTACGTTTAAAAAAAGCAACATTTCAGTTGTCTCAAATAAAAACGGCGCCCTTTAGTGTCTAGAGGGGCTAGGCAGTATAGTTCAACGCTGGCCTAGTGCCGACTTTTATATGCAATAGAAATTATGTTTCCCTTTACCGTTATTGTGTATGGTGATTGACTATCAATACACACAGGACTCGGAAAAGGTGTGCGCTGGTACTTGAACCTGCGACCACCGTAAACATGTCGGCAGCCGCGTCTACTCTGTTATTAACAGTCCCCCTCGCATATAATAGCATAGTGAATTTCTTTGAACTTACAACAATATGTTCTAACAGTATTGTTTATAAAGGAATGTGCGCTCATTCAATTTTTTTCCTTTCTTTTCAGGCCAAAGCAAATGCAAGTTAATACAAACGTAATGTCGTAAGTATACAAAAGATTTGAATGAGAATGAATTTTATTGCGGGCTTATTTGGGGCCTGATTTAATTTATGTATGTGACTTGAGGGTAATTATACTAAATATAATTTTGAAAAATATTTTTGTTTTATTATTAATATTTAATGCAATGTTTCTAAAAAATAAAACTAATATATCCAATAATTGGAGAAAATTTATTTCTAATGTAGCATAATATTATCCTAAGAAAATATTGTAGTTCTTATTTACTTATAATCAAAATGTATTTAACATAAAACGCATATACTAGCTAAGGTTGCTACACTACATATAATTATTGATAAAATGTAATTAAAGAGAATGTTTAAAGTTCTAACTTTTAGGTCTAAAGTACTGCAATGCAC
The DNA here is from genome assembly GCA_023078785.2 of Hyles euphorbiae. Classification (NCBI taxonomy): domain Eukaryota; kingdom Metazoa; phylum Arthropoda; class Insecta; order Lepidoptera; family Sphingidae; genus Hyles; species Hyles euphorbiae. The sequence continues at coordinate 6,162,183 of CM041052.1, read as the reverse complement.
AGTTTTACAGACACGCTAATCTTACAGGGTCCATACTAGGTAAAAACACAATTCCGTTTTGAAACCATACATAAGTAAATCCTGTAGATTGGAGGGTTCACAGTATTGGAACAATTAGAATAATTGTTCAGTACATAAAATAATCAGTTAAATCAATTTCAAATGAAATGTGGTTGACATCATTCTAGCGCGGAAATGCCACATAGTGGCCGAATGTAAGCTTAAAACGAATTAAGTCAGGAAAATTGTCTGCAGACAAGTTATGTCAATTGCTTCTTATGAAAACTAATAATCTTCTAAATCATCTTCATTCACTTCAAAATCACCTTCGTCATCTTGTTCTGCGACGTCATAATCACCAGTTTCTGTTGCGTCACCTTCAAATTTACCAAGCTTAGTGACGTCATTAGTATCGACAGCCGCTGGTCTTGCAGCCGGAGCTTCATCTACATCTTGTGTAAAGTCATAATCATCTTTACATTGTAATGTGCCTTTCCGATCCTCGGTGAATAGTTCAGTGGTATAATCCTCTTGAGCGTTTTCTACACCCATATCTTGTTTATTGATATCGCATTGTTCAATCAATGGTTTCTCTTTATTTTTAACTGGAGACACAATTTCTTCTTTAATGCTTTTTAGTTCGACATTCGCTTCCTCTTTGAGTGCGGTTACTTCATCCATCGGTATTTCTTCCAAGGCACCCAGCTCAGCGTCATGTTCTGGTTGAACATCACGTTTGTGGGCTTGTTTTTGTCCTTTCTTGTGTCTAACTTTGTCAGGTGGAGGCGTGAGGTACATGGGTTTGAATGCCACCTTTATATCATCTGCAACAGAATAGATTTATTAAGATTATTGTTGGATATTTACTTTACCTATAATTCGCAAATTACAGGTCTCTCATAGGTGAGAGGTCGCCTGGATAGGTAACACCGCAATGTCTTTTCCCGCCAAACAACAATGTAAATGTACTATTGTGTTCCGGTTTGAAAGACATTGTAGCCAGAGTAACCACTGGACATATTGAGACGTAACCATCACCTTGGCGAGCGAAGTGGAATCCCAAGCATTTGTAATTCATGGTGTTTTCTTATTTTGCCGCTGTCCATGAGCGGTAACGCTTCCGATCAGGCGAATGGCAGGCCCGTCTCGCCATTCATAGTGCAATAAAAAAACCTCTCAAGTAGAAAAATAAAGTGTGTTAAAAATAAAATGTGTTTCACCATCTTTAAGTGTAATTGAATCTATCAAATTTTAAGACTATGGTGGTGGAAAATAGATCCTCCCTGTCATAGCTTCATAACTTTATAAACTCACCAATAACCACATCAGTCAGAGCACAGAGGTTGTCGAAACTCTCGTACGAATCGCAAGTGACGATGTAAAGGGGCTTCCTGACGGATTTCTTCAGGCTGGTCACGCCTTTGTCCTTCAAGAATTCCACCAGCGGCGCCTTCTTCGGCGGCTTCGGCGTCCCGATCACTCGCACTACTGGCACTGAGCCCACTTTCAGAATGCGCTTCGCCAAATTCAACGTCATCATCTGAAAACAAGTTATTAATGTCGTCACGTGTGTTTTTTTTGTTGCCTATATTGTGTCCCATTGCTGGGCAAAGGCCCGATGGTCTGAAAAGTAGTTGAAAACGGTTCGATTTTTTTTAAACCCTATATCCTATAATATTTGTACTGTTTTTCTATCATATGACAGATTATCTATAACGATTTCCTCTGGGCTATTTCTTAACTTGCATCTACAAGAGACAATTGCAACACAGCATACCTTTATAGCTTCCTCGAATATCCGCTCCTGCTTTTTAATTTTCTCACAGAAGAATTTCTGCGCATCATCTGCTGGGTCGGCGGTGCATTCCGATAACATCTGAAAATTAATTCATTCAAAATATATGTTCAGGGGGACGGAGTTACATAAGAATTCATACTAGCATAAAATTATAATAAAAATATCAATAACTTGAGGTATTCGAATTTTCTAGTCTCAATGACCGAATAAGAAAAAGCAGTAAGACTGGTTCATCATTATCTCGTGAGACAATGGTAGCTGAGTCATATACTCGTGAGGGTCACAAACATTTGTCTCAGTGCGGGAATCGAATCCGCGGCCTCTCGTTGCACAATCGGTGCCTAACCAAATGCGCCACGGAGTTTGTCGTACGTGAAGTTATACAGTCTAATTTGGTACAAGAAACAATGGAAGGGTGGAAAAATACTCACTACTTCTTTAATACGGTTCATTTCTTCTTCAACTACCTTCTTAGTAACATCGTCCAAATCAGCGGTGGGACCAGATGTTTTGAACTCCTCTTTAAAATTCTTCTTTTGCTCTGTAAATAATTAAAAAATATATATTTCGTTTTGTTTGCGGATTAAGAATTTTCTGTTATTATTAACTATTTTGCGTGGAACACCGTAAAACTGACAATTTGAATAAAGATTTAGAATGATTTTGTAGAATACCTTATTTATTATATATTTATTTGTAATCTTAGTTTAGTGTTGAATAAAAAAAGATATTATATCGAACACTTACTTTGATGCAGCGCTTTATCTGTAACAAAGAATAAATAAATATTTTTACATTTTTTTATTCTCACAATAATATGGCTAATCACGCCACAGTAGAACTAATTAGTAATTGGATATATTCATAGCAGTAGTTAATTCATTCAGGGCATGACTATTTTGGTACCAACATACGGGATACTTACTTATATAATTTTAAAATGTGTAACCAGTACTTTTTCCGAGAATTTTCACAAAAAAATATATATATTCACAATATTTACAATTGACAAAAGCTCTTAATATGCCAAAAGACTTACTTCCTTGGGGGTATTTTGGTAACACGCCGGGCTGGTTTTGTGTCGGCTGTGGTTTGTTAGCCGCGGCAGGTTTCGGCACAGGCTTAACAGGTTGTTTTACGACCGCTACAGTGGCGTTTTTCTCTGCCTTCACACTATCTGTAAATAAAACATTCAATTGAAGTTTATAATTTTATGATAAAAAAAATATCTCCATTTACAGTCTGATAAAGTTGGTAATAAGTCTGTAAAACGAAAGATAACTAAAAATTAGTTTTGTTATGACACTCAAAGTCTCCCATACAAACTCATTTATGATTCCCACGATAAAAGGCAAGGTCTTGATTTTTGTGCGATTTATTTATGTAGTACTTGATTGTGCTGTATATATATCTTTTTCATAAATTTTCTTAATTTTATCTTGTAACTCGGCTGAGGAGTTCGATGGCTGGCACATGCGTCATACTAGTGAACGGATCCTACTTGTATAGACTGGTCTACTCAATTTGCTTAAGATGCATGATCACTCTCTTAATCTAAATAGTGTATTTATGAATTCAATTAATATTTTCATATCATTTTACAGATAATACAACTATAAATTATTTTTCTTGTTATGAATCTTTTATATCTCTGGCCTAGATTTTCTTATAGGTATCTTATATTTTTCGGCAATTGGTTAGTAATTTAAATGGACTTCGTTAACACTGACGGTATTATTCATAGGCAGATTATAAACCAATTTTAGTTACCGAATGTTTTTTCTTCTACGCTCAAACTAAATTCAGAAAACGTTCGAAAGGAAGAAATTATTCCATAAATAAAACAGGTTAATAAACTCTATGAATATGGTCATAATTATATATGTGCCCAAAATGAAACCGTCGTCAGCCATTGTAGCGTGTTTTACGCCACATGTATGGCAGTCCCTATAATGTATAAGATAAAACCCGATTACTTAAACGCTATTTTAATATTATGATGCGCTTAGCTACGCAAGTTCCATTTAAATGTACTGGTTGTACGTATGTGTGGTACGTGTGTGTTTAACTGCCGTACTCAGAGACAATAATGTCAATCAAATCATTACTTAGTTTAGATTTTATACTAAGGACCAATTTAATTGACATTAAACGTCTGTGAGTGCCGTCGATAGTGCATCATAATTAGCATTTCAGTATTTGTGCGTAAGTCTACTTTGTACTCCATATGACGACTATTTTATGGAGTCTGATTACTTAGTAATGGGGATACAATCACAATGGATTACCATGTAATGAGGTAAAATTCCATATAGCGAATTACGTAGATTTTATCTGCTAGTCACAAAATATATTGATGATCAGATGCGAATGAGCATAAGTTTTTAAAGCTGGAATGCTGATAACATTGAATTATTAGGTGTACTAAGACGGAAACTGCGAGCAAAATGGTACAGAAAAGCTATAGCGCTTTCTCTGTCTGCCTTACCCAGCCACGCTGTGTTCCGTCCCTTTTCACTATTTTTTCACGTCTCCCGTAGATAATATTTCCGCTTCAGTAGAATACAGCAATGACCAATTCCAAGACGGAAGTAGAAGATGGATAAGCCAATTCATTACAACAATTTTATTCCTTCAATGAAGTGTCTATTTTTCTTAAATGTATGTGAATTTCTGAATTCATTTTGCAGTCCATGTAATCTGTATAGTCAGTTTTTCTTTTCGAAAAACCTAACGTGCCGCAGATTATGTTATTTATGGTACCAAGCAGACGGTAGTTTGCACAATCATAAGTCAAATATTTCTACAGTAAATTCATAAGCTGGAATAAAGTCAATAATTATGAAAAAAAAACTAAACCAGTCCCATGGGTATTTTCGTAAATTCCGCTTCAATCCTGCAATTTGCAATAGTTGTAACCCTTGGTTGCCGCGACAAAGTTACCAATATTTTATTTGGAATTTGCCTCGGCTCACCAACGAGCGTACTAATAAAAGCATTATGCAATTACCTTGTTCAGAAGACTGAATGTGGTTTTGACGCTCAGTCTGCCGTTTGATATGGCGCACGATGCGATCGTACAGGTGCTGATCCTCGTCAGGCTTAAACTTACGCCGGTACAGCAACGACTGGTCGGATATTTTCACCGAGATCCTGTTGTTCAATATGATGAGCAAGCGGTTGCGTACCGCCAGCTTCATCTTGTTGTAGGCAACGTTATGTTGCACGCTGTCGTCGGTTTTGATAGTTTTGAACATTTCCAGCACGAGCGCGGCGGCAGCTTGACTGCGCCACACCACGTCGCGATGTATTATTTTTTTCATCGACGTCTCGGGCGCTTTGGGTGGAACGACGTTCTTCTTCTCAGGAGGGCCCTGTTTATAAGCGGGCTGGTTCGGTTTCACGCGCTTCGCTGGTGGGGAAAACCTGTCACGTTCCCTGTAATCGTCCCGCGGAGGTCCCCTTCTTTGTCCGGGAGGAGACGAGCCTCTGTAATGTGATCCAGAGTCGCGGCCTCCACCGGATGACGATCTATTCTGGTACGCATTGGAACCAGAATACGCCGGGGCCTGTTCCTGGCGCCTGGAGTAGCGGTCCGGTTCGCGATCGTGCGATCTATCGAACTGTCCGTACTCGCTCCGGTTGTAGGGCGCGTTGTCGTTGGCCCACGGCTTCACCACTCGCTTGGACGAAGACTGCGACCTGTAGCGCGACCCCTCCGCCTCGTACTCGTCCCGCGGCGCGTCCCACTTGGAGCGCCGCGAACCAGACGCCGGCCCGCGCTCGTGGCGGTCGCGCTCCCGCTCGGAGCCACCCGAGTGACGCTTATTTCTATAGTTAGAATCATCCCCGGCCGAGTCCCATACAGATTTGTCTGAAACGTTTTTCCGGTGCCTTGAGTCAGGGTACTCGCTATTACGCGATTGCATGACACCCTTTTGACCGGAAAAGTCCGATAGTTGTGACGCCATTTGCTGACCACTAGTGTGATTGCCGTAGATATTGCTCTGTGGAAAGAAATTACTGCTACATATTCGACTGCTGTGATACACTGGATTGTGTGTACAAGTATTGAAATATCCGTAAAATTTTATCACACACATGTGTGTGAAAGAGTCTTGTAAACCTAGAATAGAACATTCCTAAATTGACTTGAGGAATATTCCAACTTGTTTGACATACAAGAAACTCAGCCCTGTATTTTATGTCTATACATTTTTCAGATCTTTAATAATTAACCATAATTAAATATGGACATCAACCCAATAATACACAGTGTACAGACAGGGTATGCTTGTATTATATCTCTGATGTCTAGGAAACAACTTACAGAACTGTGTCATGTCATGTGGCTACTACACCACAAGTTCTGAGTTAGATACTCACACAAACTCTTCTGGCAAATGAATATTAGACTAGCATAGAGATATTCATAGACAGGGTGTTACTTTTTATTGAAGGTGTAAATTTGTACATTATTACCCCATAACTTCACCAATGAATAATATCTCAGGATAACAGCTGGATTGTAGGTGCGTCGATGGCTTCATAATAGGAAGGTAAAGGGATAAAGAAGCGTAGCAGGAAAGAAGAATTGGGCCAAAGGCAATGACGCTCACCAAAACACGTCAGTAATGTAGTACATTCGTTTTTGAATGGCGAGAGAGCATGCCATTTACCTGATGTTATGTGATACGACCACTTATGGACTGTAGCAAAACCATGAATTACAAAGCGATACTTGGCATTCCAGTACGCTTGCCATCCTGAGACATTAGATGTTGAGCCTCAATATGTCCATTAGTTACTCTGTCTACAATGTCTCTCAAACCGGAACATAACAGTGCGTTTACACTGCTATTTGGCGGGAGAAATAGACATTGCGGTGGTGCCTGCCCATGCGGCCTCGCACATATGAAAGACCTATCACCAGTAAGTTTTCTGTGAGACTGTGACATCAAGACAGTTGGGCTGGCCTGTACTTCATTCTACCATAAGAATTAACAGTAGAAGTTTTACCAGATCCAACTGGGCCAAACAATGCGAGTATCTCAACTAGCCTCTTAAGTTAAAACTTGAGTAGGATTGCAGCTGATATTGAAGTTTATACAATCGCTGTTCTATATTTCCAACAACGTAATCAAGGTTGATCATGGATTTGACTCCAAGTTATGGGACTGTCCAAAGTGTCCCTAGTGAAGGTACATTTTTGTTTGTTTGGACAACTTAATGTAAATACCTTTATATTGTAGTATGTGCCAATAATACTGAGCACATAGTGTGTAGCTTTGATAAGATGTTCAACATGATGATATGAAGAGTTTATCAATATGTTAATTTATGTATTTTATGAAACTAATTGGAATATTAAGTTTATTGTACCAATTAAATAAGTAAGAACATTGTATCTATGTAGGTAAAGTATAAATGTATATGCATTAGCATTATAAAAATGACATTATATAAATTTTCCTTACCTGTGGAGTCATATAGAATGGAGCGGAGAATGATGTGTTACCCATTAATGGAGGCGGTACCATCGCTGGCTGATTTTGATTATTTTGACCCATCAAAGGGTTGATTTGCCCCATGAATGGGCTGAATTGGTTCATTGAGGTGTTTGAACTCATTTGTGATGAATTTTTATTGCTGATTGAAGAGTGTCCTCTTAAAGAACCATTTCTATCTGATCTTGATTGGCTTTGTCTGCTCATAGAAATATTTTGACCCATGCCCTGGTCCATCATTGGAGAATGCTGCCCCATCATTGAGGAGTTTTGCCCCATCATTAATGTATTTTGACTCATCATTGGGGTGTTTAGTCCCATCATTGCTGGATTGAATCCTAACAATGATGTATGCTGGCCCATCATTGGAATGTTTTGACCTACCATGGGCAAGTTTTTCGCCATTGATGAAGTATTTTGGCTCATCATTGGATTAAGTATTGGAGCTGGGTTTGTATCCAGCAGGGATGGGATGGATGGAGCCCATCTGGAGCTCTTACTTGAACTGGAATGTTCATGCTGCTTATGAGGTGATCCCTAGAAATAAATTATTATTTAAAGGATAACTTAGACATTCAAAAATTGGATATTGATAAAAAAAAACATTGAACAGTAACTTTACTAATAAGTACACATTTGGTTAGACAATTATATAGTACATCATTAATTATGGGGCAATTTAATACACCCAACAATCATTATCATGATCCTATACTAATGTACATGATACAAGTCATGCAACTCTTGGTTGTGGGTATCAAAAACTACCAGTCACAAATACATGTAAATCACACAAATATAACAAGTGTGGTGATTTTCCCGATTCACATAGCTAAGTAGTTCAAAATGAAAAGGAAGATAAGTAGTTCAAAATGAAAAGGAAGATATGTAGTTCAAACCTTGAATTAAAATTCCATAAATAATTGCTACCTTGTTAGAGCGCATCTCCTCCACTTTCAGCTTATTTCCGGCGAGGACAAATCCATTGAGATTCCTCCTGATCACACTCGCGTCCACATTGTCAGCGACACCCACTGTCACCATCTTATTTTTTCCGTCCGCCACCAAGTTGTCCAATATCACGTTAGACAAGTCGCAATGTGTCTGTATGAGATTCTTCACGTCGGTGTACCTCGTCTACGAATTACAATCAACATCATGAAAACCTACTTTGACTAACATTGCATTTTTGGAATAGAAAAGCAATACTTACAAGAGATGGTAAATTACGAATAGTTAACAACATTGTTGTGTATTAATAAATATTAGACATTAAAATTCAAATATAGCTGCTCTGATTAATTTGTTGCAATTTAAACCCAAGCTAAAAAACGCCAAACGGGAAGAAAGCCGAAAAGTGGTTGTCAGCAAAGAAACACAGACTAACCCGCTCAGACAGCGCACTCCCATAGAGTATGCCTCAAATGTCACATATAGAACATGACAGTCTTTTTGTTTTTTATTTTTCGTTAGCAAAAGTCATATATGGATTCAGCCTAAGAATTGGACGGCGTTATACCAAGTATCCCAATTTTCAAAGTAATATGCAATAGTTAATCAATAAGTTAACTATTGCCTATTCCGATTAGAATTCCCTAGTTTCAAGTGCAAATTGGTATACAACAAAATAAAACATTTAATTATTTTTTTAATTTTTATTTTTTATTCTTTTTTGATATTTCATCAAAGCTTTCGATTGCATTGGCGGTAAACTTTTATTTTTTAGGCGTAGTATATCTGTACCCTTTAAAACCCTATTAATTACATTGCACCAGTTAAAGACTATCAATCTCAAGGTGATATCGATAAAATTATCCAAAACATCAGCCCCGTGTATACGGCACTCTAGAAAATCAAACAAATACTTAGATTTAATGTTATTTTTAATTGTTTTTGTAATATCTTTAACTTGAGGTTTATTTTCTAAGTATTTTTTTGCTTCTAGAGGGCATTCTTTAAACAACCTGACTGCATGTTCTGAGGGATAGGTCAATTTTTTTTTTATTGCATCGAACCTTGTAAAAAATCCAATTGTTTATTGAGTTTATGTCGTTATTGGATTCCTTACAAGTTATTTTTTTTTTACAAATATTGCAATCATATTTTTTTTAAATTTTCCTTATGACCCACCCGTAGTAAATGCATGTGAGTGAACATGCAGTCGTTCCATTTTTGCTGATGTTGGCATGTTTGGGTTGTCATTCAGAGACTCAGAGGATTCAGGTAACGGGACATTCTGATTTATCGTGGGATTATTACTTATCAGAAGAAATAATTTCTTTAGTATTAGTAATTGTTCACCTGAATCCTCTTCACAATTAAACGTCTCTGAATGAAATTTTATGAACCTTGTGATTAATAGTGATTTAAAGGTGCTTTTGAAAGTGTGGCAATTTACGTTATTATTCCTAAAATTATAGGCCCGCACCTGTCCAAAAAAGTTTTCTAGTGGATCTGAATTAAAAAGGCGCGGGCGCATTCTATTACTTTTCCCATTTACATCAATAAATTTCATTTGGTTTATTTTATCTTCAGCTTCTTTCCAGAATTTCATGTGCTGGGATTTTGTAGTGGCAGCTTGTCTTAGTGGTTTAGCATTATTTTTTAAACCGTATCCGTTAACCGAATCAAAAACTTCGTCAAAAAATGGTACCATTTCCGCAGTATTTTCAATTGTTGTACTGACGGGTGTTCCATCAACGTAATGAGCTGCAAGGAAAATAAATTCCATTATAAACAAGAAATTTGAATATCAATTAAGTATATTTAAAATTTTTACAATATTAATTTAATTTAAGGTTAGATCATGTCTAAAATTAATTGATAAAATTATCCTAGACTAAAACACAACAACTAAACATGAGAGTGTATGAATAGATTAAAGCAGAGTTTTTATATTATGTACTTACAAAATTGGGCGGAGTATGATAAAGTAGCTGCCACTGTTTTGCTCAACACTCTAGCTGCATTCTTCACCTGAAACCGAAATTTTTTATCTTATAATTTGGTTCACTACTTTATAGAAATGATAAGTATGTAGGTGACCTTAAAGTATATGTAAGTATAACACAAATCTTGTGTCACAATTATTCATGTAAGTGTCTATTACTTCAGGTTAAATCTGTGTACATCTGGACTTATGCTAGTCAGCATAATTAAATGACCGGTGAATAATAAACATCTCATACCATGCAGTATTCTATTTGGTAGTAACAATGAAATTACCTTCATTTTTTTTATTTTTCCGGGGATAACACATTCATCATTCAATTTATGCAGCAGCCTCATTTCTGCGTGTTTACAATCGGTCTTATAAACTTGAACAATGTCGTCCCATTTACATATTTTATTATTGTATTTCAAGTTTTTATTTAGTAAATTGTTCCATAGTCCTTTCAAGAGGTGGGGTGGGTCATAAATGACACTCATCTCATGCCCATTAATTGTTATGATGTCATCTGTAAACAAATGTTATTTTAATATTATATTAGACTCACACAATTTATTAATTATTTATGTGTATAAGAAACCATGTAATAAAAGATGCATATCAGTAAAATTTATAAGTCACATACCTATCTTTTGGCTGTTCCTCATTTCTTCCCTGAATGTGTCTTGGCACAGGCTTTTAATTGCAGACTGAAATGCTGTGCCTTGATCACATACAAGGGCAATTGGTTGGAGGCCAGTATTTCCCACAGCAGTCACTACATCCTTTATTAGCTTTTTTCAAAAGTTTGCTGGGGTTGCACCTTGACAAAAAATAAAAAAAAAATTAAAAAATATTAATAAAAAAAAAAACAAGGAAGTTACATACATAATCCTGTGCTAACAGTAAGATCGAATCTAGTGTCGTAGATAAACAATTGTTATTGTTAATAGTGAAACGCATAAACAATTGTTTCAGTGCAGAAATCGAACCCGCGGCCTTTCGTTTCATAGCTGGCGTCTAACTGTAGCTGTCAAATTGTTTTATGATAAATATAAATAAATTGAAAACCTTACCTCCTGTTTAATGGCTTCAAAAACTTGTGTATTAATGCCTGCTTCAATGTCCAAATATGCAATTAATTTATTAAATGTACATTTCGAAGGCAAAATGAATATTTTCCGTAGAAATTTGTAGCATTTTGGACTTTGCTTCATTATCGCTAAAGCCAATATTTTCTCGTCATGCGTGAATTGCCGACCTCTAGCTTTTTTCGTTGACAAGTTAACTTGCATCCACATGAACTTTCTTGCTAAAGGGTTCAATTTTTTTTTTTTTAAGAGTTGCTTCATCCTTTACAAATTTCATTGCCCTTTTTGCTCTCTGGGTGAAATCTGTTTGCTGTATTGATAATGAGTACTCTTTGTTTCATTCTCAATGGCTTATGCTTATAACTTGCAACACACTTTGGTTTGGACCTTGTATTTTGTCTCACAGTAATATCTGAAATAAAACCATAATTATAAGAAATTGCATTGCATAAATAAAAAGAATGATTAGGAAATATGTATAGATAATATAATTACATACCACATGTGTCAATGTTGCCTCTTTGTATTTGAGAAGGAGATGGTACTGCATCGCTCTGAAAAAAAAAATGTTAAGAGATAATTAAAACAAAAGATGACTCAAGTTTTTATCTATAAAATTAAAATGTATTAATTCATATTATGTCACAAAAAGCTAGCAAATATCTTTTTTTTGTATTTGTTTTCTTAAGATCTGTCCCTGATTCCTGAAAGTAAAGGACATTCCTGACACTAAAATAAGGTTGGGGATTCAAAACTTTAGCTTTAGTACTAAGCGATTACTAAAATAAAAGCAGAAAACTAATAATAGCAGCATTACATGGGATTTGAGCCCAGAACTTCACAACTCGCAGCTATTTAGTGCCTACTAGTGTGATTGAATTATTTTTGATATTTGTGTTCACATGATGTATTTTGTATAAGCCTACCCGTATTAATTCTTCTGCGCTTGTCCTCTAATACCAGTTTACAGTAAGTATGACCCATGTGCCGCCTCTTGAGGCAATAATTGTAGTCTAAGATCCCGCCATACATCGACCTTCACCGAGATGTTTATTTGATGAAACGTATTTTGTATATTGTGTTCTCCAATAATATTATCTGAAAATGTATAGAATGATTACAATTTGAATATCAGTCCTATTACAATAATGTCACAGAAAATAAAGTTGGATAATTTTATATCTCTAGAGTTAGAGTCACAATGCAATACTTAGCAACTTGCAGTTGTTACTTAAAATCATGAATGTTACCTATTGAATAATGTTTGTATATAATTCAATACAAGTTTAACTTACTGCTTTCTTCAGGAACAATTACTAAAGTCCTGTGATGGAAGATTGTTGGATAAGCGTCATTGCACAAGCGTGATCTCAGGCATGTTTGCATAAAAAACCTTTTTTCATGTGTTTTTCACACACAAACTGCTTGCGAAGTTCCAGAATTCTCAACAGACGCAATTTATCTGAATACAATCTAACCACTTCTCGCACATAATTTCACTCTTAGGAAATCTATGAAAATGAACGTCCTTTCTTTTAATAGCACAGTTATCCACACAGCAATGATTAAACATTGTCTAACACTATTGCAACTTTTAAAATTGGAAGCGTAAGTTACGGAATTAAATCAACGCAAAACTTCACTCGACCAACTCTAAAACGCGCGCTATTACTATTTCAGAAATTAGGAGGATAAGATACGGAATTAAATCTACGCAAAACTTCACTCGACCAACTTTCAAAGAACATTTAAATCACTACGTTGATACTTTGAAACTGTAATGGCGGTTACGGGCGGTAAATAAACGATGGATTAAACAGGCAATTTTATGACTTCCGATGCGTCATAGACATTAAAACATGGTATTTTATCTATGGTTACGATTACATCCGCCAATAGAAAATTTTTAATCTGTCTATGAAGAAGCATGAAGGGAAGGGGGCAGGAAATTGTCACACATAATATGTGACACAGATAATAAAACAAATGTATGAAGATTGACGCCCGTGGCAAAGAAATTAGAAAAGACTGTCAATTTTTTTTTTTAAATCCTTCTCCCATTTGTTGGGAAGGCAAAGGGTTCTTACCCATACAGCCTCGTCATTTGTACGTTTATATGGAAAAGACTGTCAAACTCTAAGGAGATGTGCTATCTTGGGCCGTTTTGTGTACGTCTAATACAAATTCTAGAAAAAAATGTGGAATTCAAATAAAATACATTTAGATTTCTTGGACAATAGGGGGCTTTATACAAAAATGCGATTGTTTTAGACACTTTACACTAATACAGAAGCAATATTTTCTTCTATAATCTGTCCTCCATGATGCCTAATTGTCATTTCGTTCAAAAATGCGCGAACCCATTATCTTTAACTTGAATATGTCTTATTTTTAAAACCCCCCTACAAATTATAATTGTTGTCTATATTTCTTTTTCTATATTCTTCGCTTTTTAAAAGACGATATATGTTGTTAAAGTAGTCACTTTTATTATTTTATTTATATTACATGATTTTAGTTTAAAAACGAAAATGTTTAACTTGACAGCAATTGCAAAACTCTGTGTTATCTGTCTACGTCTGTGGCCGTAATTCGTATTATTTTTTATTATTCGCATACATTTCGCAAATGTGTATTTGCTTCTCTGTATACCTGGCTTTGTTTTATGGATTCTGATTCTCGCAGATAATATATCTTGACGTTTAAACGCAATAACTAGTTCGTATTTTGGTGAGTAAACATATTATATATTGTTTAGAATGCCACATGTAAGTAATACTGTTATGTTTTTCTATGTTCATATTTCTCTTCTAACCCACAATTCTGCTTTTCAGCACATCAAAAGTGGCGCTTTGCTTGAATTGCACTTCTGCAAATGTTGTGAAATGGTTGAATTGCACTTCTGCAATCAAAAATTGAAATGGATTCTATCATTCAACAGAATCTTAGTAACTACATGGGCTGCCAATTCACTCTCGTGTAGAGTATTTCAAAACGATTTATTGCTGAAATGGCAGAACAAGAAGTAAGTATTCTATTTTCTTCATTAACTTGGGAAATGTATGTTTTATGCCAATTAATCAAGGTCAATACAAAGTATGGAGTATTACAAAAGTATTCATGTTAGAGCTGAATTGCATTGTGTCCACAGGACAAGTCTACTAGTACATAAATATGCAAGAAGTGATATTTTATATATTGTTGTTTAAATTGTTAAATGAATTACATTTTCTTTTATTTCCCTCTGGACACTCAGATGGTCTTGTGTTATGTATAATATATTATATTATTATTATTTCCATAATAACAAAACTATGTCTGATGGTAAGCACAAATGCCGTCCAGGCGGAACATCTAATGGCATCAGATGACTGTCCCAAGACATTTCATACAATTATCCGGCCGGCCTGCTAAGATGCTTCTTTAAACAATAGTCCGCTATTGTTTAAAGAAGAAGACCTGGGATCATACACATGTGACTGCAAAGAGTTATTTATTCATCATAATTCTTCGATATCTTCAATATTAAATCTTTTTTATTTTGTTTTAGTTATCAGGACAAGCAATTATCTGTACAAACTGCTGGCTGCAAATAAATCAAGCTGTAGACAATGAGCAAGATTTTATTCCAACTCCGCCGTAAGAAGATTGTATCAATCTCGATTCTTTTGGACAAACTTAACACCCACAAGTGCTTCATGTTGAAAGGAACATGACTGGATACTGGACAGTGGGTTGCAGTACTCATACCATGATCATACTGTGGTATTAAGCCTTTAGGTTGGGCTACCAATAGTACAATATAGGAGCACCGGCATTGTTCCTAGATGTTTTGACTGGAGATTATTTTTAGGTGAATATAAATAAAAAATATATAGCAAGATCTGGTTGTACTTTATTGTCCTTAAGTTTTGTTTGATTTTAGTTTTCTTTCATCAATTAATCGTACTTTTTCCTTATGTGTGCTCAGAAATAACCAGTTAGAATTAATGTCAAATACATTATTTGAAAAATAATATCTTAAACCTTAGGGTAATATTATTTTTAAGTATGCAGAAGTCTAATATACCAAAGTATATTAGACTTCTAGGGGTAGACTAAATATAATGTTTGAAATGTTAGCTTGTACAGAAATGATTGCTAGTATGTTCTTTTACTAGACATTAAGGTATAGAAATAAACATGGCTGCTATCAGATTCTATTCCATTTTTATAGCGTATTCATTTGTATGGACTATAATAACTAAGAGCTTATTAAGTGCATATGCCTAATAATAAAATGATTATTTATTCATATGCACATAGGGCACACCTCTGACTTTTCGGAGTCATGTGTGTATTGATAGTCAATCACCACGCACTAAAACGGTGAAGGAAAACATCGTGAGGAAACCTGCTTACCATAGCGATTCATAAGAATTTCTATGGTATGTAAGTCCGCCAACCCGCACTAGGCCAGCGTGGTGGACTATATGGCCTAATCACTCTCAATCGTATTCTAATCGTATCTGATTGTAAAGTAGGCCCGTGCCCTGCAGTGGGACGTATATGGGCTGATACAGATGCTAGCAGTCGGGACAAGTGATCAGTCTGTGCCGTGCTGTATCTCATGCCTAGCAGATTTTTATTGTGGATTATTTAAATAGGTTGTTTAGCAGTTATTATGCACCGCACTTACGGCCAGATATAGGTACACTTTCTTAATATTAAATAACTATAAACATGACGAGATTCTGACAGACTTGTTGCAATTTATTGTATAGACATTATGTTATATTATATAAGATGATCAATAAAGTATGATACTAATTCCGTTGACGTAAAAACATTTACGAGTTATATAGAGTACAGTAATTTATAGCACAGACGACTAAAAATAATATTTGATTTATAGGAAAACGAATTACGACTTCATATTTCATAAATGTCAAGTTTTGACATCGGTTGTCAAACATGCCGTTTCAGACGCCATATTGTCCCATTGTAGTGTTGCTGTTCTTGGCTTGGTATTTATTTTTGTATAAAGCTAATATGTAACGTATAATAGTATTTCATACAGAAATCGAATGCAAATTTCACTAAGTAAATTTGGTGTAATGTACTACAAACGGCCCAAGGCCCATACATTTCTGGCCCATCTCCTTTCTGATAAGTGTCAGCATTTTTATTTTTTTACAGAAAACTTTAACATTTTTGGCCAAACAGCATATTTTATATTTTTGATTTTTTTTTTAATAGTTTAAAAAACATGTCAGTTATCTTTGTGCAATACGATGGAAGAATTCATCAAGATTTATTTACTTCTTTGTATTTTTGAGTTTATTTAACACTTTTATATATTTTCAACTTCATAACTCCGATTCCTTTGCATATGCCGGTTACAAAAAGTCAGTTCACAGTTGTCAAAAAGAAAAAAGACGGCGACGCCATTAAAATTGTTTTACAAAAGTAATTTTTAATTTCATTTAGCGTTGGAGCGTGAATTTCTTCAAGATCTAACAATAAAATGTTAATAAAAATACTAGGACTGCCACTAAAAGTACATATATATTATATTTCAAAAAGTAGTTAATTTGAAAAACAGGTTTTAATCATACATACATACATAAACTCACGCCTTGTTCCCAGAAGGGGTAGGCAGAGGTGCCAGGGCACCCACATTTCGCCTTGTATGTTCCGTCCCACAATGTGATAGGTGGCGAGCCTATCGCCATATCGGGCACAAATTCCTGACTCTGGGCTGATACTGAATAGAAAAATCCAATATCACTTTGCCCAACCCGGGATTCGAACCCGAGACCTCTGCTTTGTAACCGTACCGTAGTACAACTACGCCACCGAGGCAGGTTTTAATCATAAATTCCGCTTTCCAGACTAAGTACCATGATGTGAAGCTTTTGATTCGTAGTGAATGCACTATTAGTGAATATAAACTAGACGCTTTAGCGGCGGAAGGTGACCGGTGTAAGAAAGTGCTGGTGACTGTTAGCAACGAGGCCGAAGGGCTGTGTCTAATCAAATGCCTCAATGGTTATCACGTTTCCAGTGAACATTGTTTGAGAGTGGAACCCGTAGACATGGTAAAGTCTAATGTAAGTTCGATATTCACACGGTTTAACTTGTTCACAGTCCAATGTCTCCAATATACCATGTGTCATCATTCTCATTCTTTTGTTAATTGTATTACTGGATGGATTGGACATACATTGATGCATTTACTGATACAAAACTAGGCGATAAATTGATATATCTTTGGAACATTGAAGATTTTTGTCTTTTAAATTACTTTATGTAATTTAAATAATTGTAAAATCTTAAGCTAGATACTTAGATAATATCTTGTTTTCTCAGACTGTCAACATGTTATACTATCATTGGCTTATTTTACCAATTTCTTATAACATGCTGATATAAATAGAGTAAGTAAATGCACCTCTTTCAGACTATGGATGCACCACATCAAGGCACATATGAACAAAGGCCAGGCTCAAATTACCCAAACCAACCCAGAAATGTTTACCCGAATCAAATCAGCGGTGATTATAATCGAGCCCCACAAAGCTATGCGCCGCCAGGCTCACACATGTCACAGAGACCTGTAGAGCCCACGGGAGGAAGACCAGATGTGTGGAACTCTGGTAACATACCCGGCGATCAGTGGAGTCACAACCAAGGGGCTAATGTCCAAGGGCCTCCAAGTTCTGGGTTCCCTGGGACTCCTATTTACCCACAGGTAAAGAATATTTTATTAATATCACTTTGGTTATTTTGAGAAAATTTAAATTCTTGGTTGTAGAGAAGTTCCACAGCAGTGATACTTTTATTAATTTTTCTGACTTATAAAACATTATATATATCTATAGTCTTATAATAACTTATTGTTAATCTAATTTCTAATTACAAGCCTTCAGCTATAAGTATTGAAATATAAAGCGCTAACTATATCACACTAAAAATATTATTCTACAAATATATTTATTTTTATGGGCTGGTACAGTAATTTTGATGTTTGTAGACTGGTCTAGAAAGTTATTTATCAATTTTTATTATTTAAATTTTATGGTATCTGGATGCTACAGAATTTTTTTTCCTGTTTTTTTTTAATGTTATGGTTGGACTGTGTCAACTGTGATAGTCCAACCTCAAAATAATGGCTGTTGTTTGTGATTACCAGCAAGGGAATGGTCATTGGATTAAGTACCATTTAGTTATATCAGTATTTCGTATAACCAGATCAAAAAGTAAAACAACCAATAGAGATTATAAAGCCTGTAACATATTTCTTTAAATATTTTAGCATCCGTCAATTCCGCAGAGAGCTGAAAACAATTCATACACTGATAACAGACCGCAGCAAAGTTCAAACTATGGATACCCACCTAAAAACAACATTCCTGATGCTGGAGTATGTATTTATACAATAATCTTTGATTTTTTAATTAAATTTTTAATTTTATTAAGCTTCATATACAAATGTATACAAGGCGGACTATGGCATTTTCGCCCAGTCGACCTTTAGGTGATGCAGAGATGAGCAGAAGTAGGTGTACGAATACTTAATTAAAAGATAAGAAGATAGATTTTGTTAGCATAAAACATTTATTTTGACTTTAATTGTTGTTTAAAACTATTTATCCTTTCAAAATCAGTTTATAAATCTATTTTAGTTTTTGAATGACTTTGTTCAATTATTATGATTATTGTAAGGCCCTTAATGCCCACTGCTGTGCAAAGGCTTCCCTCATATCCTTCCATTTGTCGCGGTCAGATGTCAATTGCTGCCAGTTACTGGGGAGTTACTGTGTAGTGTTTTTTTCACTCAAACTTAATTAAAATTGTTTGAAAAGGACAAAAATATTGATTACTAAAATAGGTTTAAAAACTGTCTATTAATAAGGCTGTAGAAGTTAACTTGTGCTTATTGTGTACACTAGTAATAGAGACATAAAAAATATTGATTTTAACAATAATGAAAATTACATATGGAGTATTATTGATCAACACTTTGTTCCCCAAAATTCCATTTTCTACTCAATGGATATAACATTTGATCAATTTTAAATTTTTTATCTGCAAATTATTTATAAAGAAAAGTATTGATAAGCTCTTAAGGTTTATTTGGTAAGCACACAAAGCCAGTAAGCCAGGACTTTTTCTTCAGCACCAGCAGTATCGCTCACATGAACCTCGCTCAGTGGAGGCAGCTCATACAACAATAAACCATGTACCATCACCGTCTGGCAGATATCCACAGAGTTTCCAGCAAGAGAAACCGGTATATCTTATTGATATGTTTTGCTTTTTGTGTAATTTGCTTATACATTGAGTTTGGTCAAAGGGCAATTATAAAACTAAGCATTTGTGATAACGAATAATGTTTTTAACGGATTGAATGATCACATCAGTATTATGTACTTTGTCATAAGGTTCTGCAGGATATTATCTTGCTCCCTAATAATGCATTACATTAAATTTACAAATTAATTTTTAAGCAAGACTAATGGTAATGACGCCAAAGTCATATTTGCTCTAACATACCACCTACTGCTTTTCGTAGCGCTGGCCACATTTTTTAAAATTCTATGTAAATATAGCCTAAGCCCAGGTTAATACATCCTCAGTATGCGAATATTCGGATCCGGAATTCAGAACGCTCATCAGTCAATCATTCTTACAGCTAAATATGAGAAATTAATAATCTGAAAAAGTCAGAATGTGTGAGGTTATTGACATTGTATGGTATTCCTGGCTTTTTGAATTAATAATATGAATTCAGATAGCTATTCCGGATGTGTGAGACTAGGCTTAATGTTACTATTCCATATTGATACATATTTATAACAGGCTTAATGTTAACATCTCTCGTTTTGATACATGTCGTAGTATTTATAAAAGTTGTGCAATACAATGCTACTGCTAATTTAACGTTTAAAGTATTGCTCCAAAGAATATTTCTTTGTTCTAGATAACAATAATGAAGGATAACTTTCAAGGTCCGACTATGTACCAAATTGGATCCGGTAACCCAGGCTCGTATCAAGGACCACCGGCGCATGGTGGAAACTCTAATTGGAATCAGGTTTGTACTTTATATCATAAAGAAGTCCTCTAATGTCCCGGCCTGTTTAGAGTAATGGCAACTTAATGTTGGTATAATTTGAAAGCCTTTATGTTAATAGTAATATCTTTACTATTACAATATAATGAATAGAATTGCGCCTTTTTTATTCTTGTCTTGTATTATATTTTATTCCCTTTTGTATTTTTGAAAAAAGCTAATATTGAAGGTTTTTTTATGACAGGGTCAACAACCCAAACACCAGGCGTATCCAAAACTAAGTCCAGTGCAATATGAAAAGTTTTACGATGACGACAGAAGGCATTCCCAATCGGGCAAAAGATCGGAAGTGGTGAAACCGCAGGATAGTGCCAGAATACCATACAAAGACTACGAGAAAGGGCGTCAATTCTCGCCTTCAAGACGTATTGCGTCAGATCAATTGCCTGCCTCTATGAGCGTGAAGAAAAGGGTTTCCCCACCGTTGGGACACGGACCACCTTCCAACAGGGAGCCTATGTCAAGAAGGCTGGCCTCTCCGGAAAGGAAAATACCCCCCATGGGTATGGTTCCAAGACGTTCTCCAAATAGAAATATGTCTCCGGGTCGCCGAGGTTCTCCATGGGTTCCTGTAGCCAGACCGGCCACTTCGCCGTCTGGTAGACGTATTTCTCCGTCCGAAAGGCGAGTGTCCCCGTCAAGACGTGTTTCACCAGCAAGGCGATATTCTCCTGGACACCGTATTTCTCCGTCTGGAAGGCGAGGTTCTCCCATGGCAAGGCGGATGTCTCCCGGAAGACGGGCTGTGTCGCCTGGCGGACGGGTTTCTCCGTCGGGAAGACGTGTTTCTCCGTCGGGAAGACGTGTTTCTCCGCCGGGAAGACGTGTTTCTCCGCCGGGAAGACGGCCACCTCCACCAGAGAGGAGGGTATCTCCTGGACGTAGGATGTCGCCTCACAAGCATTTATCACCGTCTGGGAGAAGAATGTCACCAAGTAAGTTTTTATATTCTGTATCTGTATCAGACAATATACGTCCCATTGCAGGGCACGGGCCTACTCTACAATCGTGAGTACGATTGAGAGTGAGTAGGCCATATATTCCATATAGGCCATCTGTATCTGTATCAGCCCATATACGGCCCACTGCAGGGCACGGGCCTACTTTACAATCGAGAATACGATTGAGAGTGGTTAGGCCATATAGTCCACTACGCTGGATATAGGCCATATAGTTTTTTATACTGATCACTGAAAATGACTAAATTAAATAAAAATAAATTCACCCAACAATCACATAGTATGTATTTATGCAATAATCTTTGATTTTTAACATAAAACACTTATGTTAAATGTAAATTGTATTGTAGTCTAAAATTATTTTTACAGTCTTTTATAGTCAGTTTATGAACATATTTTAGTTATAGAGACTTTCCATATATGATTGATATAGAGACTTTCCATATATGATTGATATAGAGACTTTCCATATATGATTGATATAGAGACTTTCCATAGATGACATATTTTAGTTCTTGAATGTCTTCTTCGCTCAATTATTATTGTTATTATAAATAAATAATACCCAACACATACATATTCGTGACCCCACATTAAGATCGAGTCTTGTGTCGAAGGTATCAGGAGTTACGAGAGACTTTTCGGTTTCACAAACACCCAGAATCAAAAAAATCTAAATGTCACAGAGCAGGGATCGAACCCGCAGCTTCACGTTTTACAGTCCAGCACGTTGTGTATGGGTTTGCATGAATGTATATTTCCACAGCAGGTAGGCACATGGACAGACGCGTGTCTCCGCGTCGCATGGCGATGCAGAAGCGGAACTCGCCGAGCCGCCGCCTCGAGTCCCCGCCGCCCGGCCCGGACCCCAGGCAACCGCAGAGGTACGTTCCACAATTATAACTTGACGCGTGTTTGAATATACAGGTTGAGTTTTTCAAGTGGGCGTGGATGGCCAAATCCGAATCACGAAGAATAGCGAAAAATGCTCAAAGGACCTACGAGCCCGATTTTGATGAAAACTAAACTGTATACTTAGATTTTTGATAAATCAATATGCCTAGCCAGGAATCGAAACTAATGAATTTGAAAAAAAAAAAAAACATATGCTGTATTATAATGTTGCTAATAGGCATCAAATTCTGGGATGTAATGACACGCGTCAAATTAAAGGAAAGATGTAATTTGAGGCAAAACTCAAATTTTTCTTCTAGTTTCTTAGCACCTGACCTCCCTGCGTTGGTAGAGGAATTTTAGAATTTGTCGTATGGTGTGAGTTTATGAATTAGAAATGTGTGAAATATTAAATAAGCCAGGATAATATTCAACAGATATTCGCCGCGTCGCCATCACGACAAGATGACCGACTCGAAAATGGATATGGACCCATCTAAGAACAAACAGATCCGTCCGGCGTATGAGAGTCAGGTAAGTTATCAGCTAATCATTTATCCTATATACTATCAAGATACTTTGAAAAGTGCTATTGTCCCCAAATGTTTGTCGATTCTCTATAGCGTTTGAGAAATTTGACGCCCGGACACTGTAACGCAACTTAAATATAAGTTGCGCTTAACTACTTTAATCCCGCTTAAATGTACTGACTAAGTGGGCCGTGCGCTGTTCAGAGCGACTTATTATTTGAATGGCGTTCCAGTATTCGGGCGTGAGTGTTTTAAAAAGGATAGAAAGGCTAATAATATAATTACATATATTAAGACAATATTATACTAGGTACGGTTTATAATATATATATCGTGTTATCAAGATTAAGAAAATAAATACGCCAACAATGTAATTGATCGTGTTATGCATAATTGATTTCTACGAATTGAATAAACCTAAACGGCTTTATTCAAAGACAATTTTAAAACCTAGTTTAGCTATGGAATGTTTTTTTTTTTTCGCTCAAACTTAATTCAAAGGTCGTTCGAAAAGGACAAAACATTAGTTAAGTTAAATAGGGTTTTAAACTGTCTGGATAAGCACGTAAGTATTGATGTGGTACTATTTGAAATGATCCATCTCTGTTTTGTATAAACAACAAAGGTTTATTTTATTATTTATCGTCTTTAAAATGTGAATAACAGGAACTGAATTTAATAGAAAGGGAAAATATTTAGCGAGATAAATTAAACGAAGTATTTCTGTGAAAACTCTTGACAAATTATTGTTTAATCATTTTTAACCTAAGAAACACCATAATCAATATTCCATAGAGTTTATTTGATGTACAGAAAACCAATACTTCATACCAGAATTAAGCTTGGTTTATGTGAGTTGGATAATTTCTGCACAATGCATGAAAAATGAACATGAATCACGAATTTTCTATAAAAAATGACTTTAAGTACGTGTTAGGACTTAGGTTTATCATATTGTATCTCCACAAAAGTGTTGAAGAAACTGCAGATAAAAGAACACGTTATAATTACGTTATTGTAAAGGTGATTCGTCGACACACGTATAGCCTGAACAAATGGTTCCAAACAAAACCAATTTAATATTATCTCACAGTGTCAATCAATGCTTAAGGTTGTGAATCACAGAACTGATAAGCAATTTGTTCATAATCTAATACATATATTAAATTAACACAATATATATACTTTTTTATTTATTAAATGGTACTTTTTCTGTCCATGCGTAGCAATGTTCTTCATTCGATATTTCGAGATGTTCATCTAGATATTTATGTAGTGTTTAAACACATTTTTATTAAGTTAATATTAATCGTAAGCTGTGGTGCAAAATATTTTCTTGGCTACTACTTTATATCAAGGTTTTCTCAATATTATCTTTTCACGAGTACAAGTATGAAGGAAAATTATGCTGAGTTCATAAAGTTATTTAAAGGTGAACCTAATTGCGAAAAGAATTCATAATGTTTTTATTTTAAATAATGTCTACATTGTAAGCAGAACGTCATCTGGTATTATCAAATCGTTCGGAAATACGAGATAGTTGTGTGAAGAGTTAAGACAAAAATATGAGAAAATGGTTTACGCGTGTTAATATTTCTGTGGAAGATTTCTACACATTCTACGGACTAAATGGAGTAATGCTTTACCATTTTCTATTTTTGCTGTCTGGGTTGAAGAATTATACAAAATATATCGAGCTGCAAAGATAATTTATGTGCTGTGCAACTTTCAACATATGAAGCAATCACCAGACTTTCAAATGGAATTAGAAGAAAAAAAGGACAGACATGAAATCATTAGGTGCGATTCTAAAAACAGCTTTGCTAGCAATCTGGCTGATTCACTAGAGCTTATAAAAGTGGGATCTAGATGGGTACCAAGAAATGAGATAAATCCAGAAGTAACGTTTACAAAATGTTCAGTTTAATTTTAGAACTCTTTGCATCAATTTTCCCGTTATTTAACACCATGGATGGTAAGTGAATCCTCCAGTTCCATCCATGGAACCAGGAATGAAGGGACCAAGAAACAATCTTGGCCGTAAATTAATGCTTTCAAATGTATGATCTAGGTGTTGTGTAAAGGAATTTTTCATAGATTACATGCCATAAAGACAGATGATTCTAGGACTAATTGATAGGAAAAGTTGATACCATCAAACGTTCTTCGAACCGACGAGAATGCATGAAGAGGTTGATGGAAGCAAAAGTTATGTCAGGATCTAGCTAAGTGACAGTCTATAGTCTCGGCTCTGGGATACAGGCGTGATGATTATGTATGTATTGAAAAAGTATGTGAAGTTATCAGAAAAAGGTGTAATTAGGTGTTTTATTATTAACAATAAAGGTCCTGGTCAGCAATATAAAGTTGCGTTCGAGAAAATCCGCAATGGTTCAATATCCTTAGGTATGCACCTTATTACACGGGCTTGATCCCAAATATAAGGAAGATATTCGTGGAACAAATTTTGACAATGATGATGCTGCTACGGCTGTTGTAGAATAAGATGATTGGTAGGCAAGAAAATGTTTTATTACCCGGGATACAACACAATTTGAAATGCCCCAATCAAATGTATTTATGTGGTGGTAACGTTATTACATCGCACGAAACAAAGGTTTGAAGATTTTCCTGCTTACCACTTCACATTATATAAATTAGTCAGGATCGACAATTTCAACGATCATCGAAGGTTTACCCTTATCCTAGAAAAAGCTAATAATTTCAGAGTAGACCTACAGTTTCCTAGCAGAGAAAATTATAGTACACAAAATTTACAAAATCAATCAAGAAAAAAAATCCACATAATTAGCGATTAGAGTATATAATATCTTTTTCCGTCCAAGTTCATCGTGGGATTTACTGAAGAATTCTTGGAAACTGCAGACTGATATGCTAAATATCGATGATATTGCCTGATTGTATTGCCTTGCTACTCAGCTTTTGAAGTGCGAGCTGCCGTAAGAGTTATTCAAGATGTCTACCATGGATAAGATGAAGATATTGCAGCGCATCACTCGTTGGAACTCAATGCATTATAAGTACATGAAGAAGTAGCTGTGGGACGGAACATACAAGGCGAAATGTGGGTGTCCTGGCACTTCTTACCCATTCTGGTGTATACCATGGTGGTGTCGTGATTTGGTGAATATATTTCATGTATGTGGTATGAAGGAATCAACAGAAATGCAACTCCAATACTCAATCCTTAAGGTCGTGATCGATAGATAGATCGACTAGATTATAGAAGAATGGTTGTGACCAAGGTAGCTGTCAAGCAATGCTGCTATTATTATCTAACCTAACCCCTATCGATTGTACTTTCGATTGTAGATTAGGTTGGTGCCCACAGTACAATACAAAACTTTATTTACTCATCGCATTCAGCTAGTAAGCAACTACAGATAACGCATCTTTCTTGAAAATTTCTTTAGTTGCCTAGGGAAGAATCAGAGAAAGAAGAGGAAAAAGAACTGGTATAAAAATATTGCTGCTCAAAAGTTGGAGCCTCTTTGGAGGCACTTGACATCAATTCATAAAGAAATCCATCGCGAACAAAAATAAGTCAAAGCGAATGAAAGAGAAAACAACATCTGGGGTAGCCACTTAAAAAAAAATAGAGCAACAGAAGGCAGTGAAAAGCATATACATTTCAAAATGGATGTTTTGAGCGACTAGAGGAATTCTTCGCTTCGCCTTCATCTGCATCTGATGTCTTCAACAGCGGAAAGCGTGAAATCTATTCCAAAACCCCAAAATGTCTGGATAGTTTGCTACTCCAAACTCACTGCTACTACATATGGTCTAACATAATATTGCGCACAGCCCTATACGCACTCTTACGTCTTACAAAAACCACATCGCCAGAAGACACGGATATATTGGGTTTCTTAGTTAGATTAAAACCTAAATGATAAGGTTTACTATAGCCGCTATGGCTTTTTAGAAATTGACATATACAGAACCTGAATATGTTTAATAATATATCTCATGATCATCATCAGGAGATAACTGTTACCACTCGTCAATATCCAGGGAGTTGTGATATTACTTTTAAATCAATACAGTCAGCAAGTTATGCCTGTGCAGAAGTCAAATTAGTATAATGAAGGACTAATATGCTTTTCAGAAATGAATCAAGTGTCGTAACTGTTTGGAATAATGTATAAAATTGTCAAAATCTGTAAATCCTATTCTTAAAAAATAATAAAAGAGTATTATTTTTATAAGGATTTTGTATCAAAAATTATGGAAATAATTACATAAAACGCAAAACAAACATAACAGAAGATCAACCACAATAATGTTAATGAAGGAAACAAACAAGAATGAGTGATGCCATATTGAATTTATTAAAAGCAACGTGGGGTGGAGTGAACCAAAAACAACAAAATCAATTACAGCATTTTATTCAACCTGTCGCGAAAATGTTGCGAAGATACACCGAGTGGTAATCAATGATATGAGGGACCAATCTATAGCGTTACGTTCACGAATACAATTTAGGCCCATCATATTCCTTCAATGATAAGCTAATTAACGAAATTGCTTGGACTACAAATTTATTCAGACCATTCGGTGATGGCTTGATCTGGGTAAATGTAACCAGTGTATTAAAGAGCTTTCTTCAAAGATTGCTTCATAAACTGTGTATGTATAGCGCCAATTAAAAGATCCATCGACAGTCGAGAATTCCGCCCGCTTTACCAGGGATCTTTTGGTTTCTGAAAACTATTTTCTCGTGTTTTTAACATGTTATGTATGTCTTTACTATGTTGAGCTGGCGTTTGCATATAAACTTTCAATTTACAGGCATCAAGTCAAGCTATGTACTCAGGTGGTTATCGGCCAAGCCCGAAAGAGAACGTTCCGTATGCTATGCCAAGTGCACGACAACCAGACCAGCGTGGGTCCCCGTGGCAACAAGAACGAGACAAAAACGCTTACGTGGCAATGAAGAAACAGGACGATGTCAGAAGAGATGTGATGGAGAAGCGTCATGTACCGAGACAGTCGCGTTCGCCTCTACACCGCGACCGTTCTCCTATCAAAGACCGATATAGGACTAATTCACCAGTGTCCCACTCTCCACGTCGCTCGTGGGCGCTAGAAAAACGACCTTACGGTCGCAGTCCTGAAATAAACGAGGCTCCACCACCGCCCATATGGCCTGGAACGAACTCACGCGATGATGATCCTTACAAAAATAAATACAACAGACCTGACGATCCCTCCAAACACCCGGCTGTTTGGGACCGGCCGTTAGTATCGCAAGAAGATAAAAAGCGACTTGAAGATACGCGCAGACCTGGTGAAGATAAACGCATGGGTGGAGGTCCACCGCAACGAGACATGGGCCCTATGGGCAAGTATGTTCAAAGTCAAAGGGAGCCAAAG
Source organism: Hyles euphorbiae (assembly GCA_023078785.2). Lineage (NCBI taxonomy): Eukaryota > Metazoa > Arthropoda > Insecta > Lepidoptera > Sphingidae > Hyles > Hyles euphorbiae. The sequence continues at coordinate 6,133,960 of CM041052.1, read as the reverse complement.
TTCAGCTCTCGGGAATACGTAGATAGCCGTAAAGAAGATTATCAACGTGAAAGAGATATGGCGCGAAGACCATCACCTGGGGACTCTCGCAAAGATGTTTACCAACGACAACCAGACGTACCCCGAAGACCATCACCAGACAGGCGAGAATTCCGTGAAGCACCTCATCCAGGCCACCATGAAGAAAGACGCCATGATGAATACCGCCGACAGCCATCGCCTCGACACCAAGAACCCAAGAAAGCTGAATTTCATAAAGAATTTGATAAAGATTTCGAAGATATATACAAAAGAACCCAAGAGTTCAAGAAAAAGGCCGAACAAATGCGTAGATCTGGCGACAGGAGGAGAGATACACATTCAGAAGAACGTCATCGTGATTTTATTAAAGAACAATACGATCGTCGTCGAGAGAGATCGCCTCAACCACGCGGAGAGATGGAGCGTCTTCCGGGTGAATCCGAGCGCCGTCGCTATGAAGAACAGAAACACAAAGAGAGGGAACCGGAATGGAGACTGCCAGACCTGATGAGGAAAAAAACGTTTTTACCACCAGAAGCTAAAATTAAAAGGGACAAAGCGGCTGAAGAAATTTTGGAAAAGATATTGACTAAGTACAAACAGTTTGCTGATCTGAGGGGCGAGCAGAAGCGACGCGTAATTGAAGAAATGAAATTGGCCCTGAACCGCCTGTTTATGGAAATGTTTGGTCAAGAGGATGTGTCTTTCATAGAGATAGTGATCAAGTACCAGACGAAGATTAGCAACAAAGCTGAGGAGGCGATGGTACAAGAGGTGTTACAGTGTTTACCGTCGCAGTTCAGAAGCTCTAAGCGGCCGGCGCCAGGTAAGACACAATGTTCCACAAACTAGAAGTATTAAACGATAATAGCATCTTCTTCAGCATTTGGTTGTGAAGTTAGTAGAGATACGTCGATGTATTTTTTATAAGATTTGCAATAGAACTTTCTGATTGCTAAATTCAAAGCAAGGCGTTCCCTACGTTCTACTATGATTGTACAATAATATTTCATGTTTAGATAGTTACGTGCTCCATATAAAAATCTTGGGCGTAGTCTTTATCCAGCCGGTATTCAATTTATTCCGGATTGCACTTACTGTCAGGGTTAGCCGGCAGTTCAACCTATTTAAATTAAACCTTTTTTAATTTAAGTTTTATTTCACACGTTATCCTGAAAATAATTAGGCATAGTAGTATTTGTACCATTCAAGAGCGCAAAGTAGAAAAATAAGTAGATAGGTATTGTCATTGCTGAAATCTGGGGTTAACTATTTATTTGTACTAGTGGTCGCCTAGCGGTCGAAATTCGACCAAATCAAGAAGAGAAAAAGTTTTTACCTGTATGATGATGTTGTTATTCTGATAATTCGTGCACATTTAAATGTACGTATCTCTCAAAATTAGTTATATATCCTGAAGTATATGCAATTACTAAAATCGTAAACTACATTAATTGCTTTAAACCAGCAATAGCAAAATATATATTTTTCCGTACCTGAATGTTGTTATTGCAGATTGCTGCTACAGAACTTTCTTTATACATATAATTAATGATAGCGCTCAGTATTTCACGTAGTATTCGTCAAATAAATCTTTTCTGTTTGATATTCAACAAAACCACAGTAAACATTTTTTTCTGATTGACATTCAACTACATATGTCTATAATAAAGCAAAGAAACAATTTGACCAAAGAGTATGTATACGTGTACAAATACTTGTGTATGCGTGTGTCAAATGTATGCTGGTTTATTTATTGATTTAATGTACTTTTTATGCATTATTATTACAATCTTGTTTTATATTACATTTAATATTAGGCTTAATATTAATATTATTGCCTCATTTAAAATTAATATTCTCTTTTAATATTAATATTATTACCTCATTAGGCAAATAAAACCTTTTTTTTGATATGTCTATGTCAGAAGAACAAAATGAAAAAGAAAAGTAACAATTTGACACCAGAGTATGTATACTTGTATATGGATGTGTGCGTGAAATGCATGGCAGTGTGTGTAATGTTTTATTTTTTGATTTAATGTACTTTATCAGCATTATTATTGAAAAATATTAGCATTCTCCACTTCTCCTACACATAAACTATAACTGTGCCAAATTTTATGCTCCTGCGTCCGCGCAATTTTCGTAAAAAGGGATCCAAAGTTTTTGCATCACGTATTAATATATAGATAACTATCAAAAAAATGACAAAAAAGGGTTTGTTGGAGACGAAAACTACCATGTAAAATTGTTTTCGGGATAAGTTGTTAATAAAATCAATACCACGCGTCACTAGAAGTAAGATAGTCGGAATCAGTATATGACAACGTTATTCCTATAATATTTCTTAGTGTTTCATATTTACCGTTGCGTGAAATAAGATAAAACGTTTACTTATAAAAAAAATCGATATTAGAGTTACTCTCGATATATTTGAAAACTTCGTTTACAATGTTTTTACAATTATGTGTATTTGTTTACAGAACCCGATGTGCCAGCCAAGATGGCGCGATATTCTCCGGAGAATAGCATGAAGGAAGGTAAGACTCTCCATACATAGTACATACCAATGTCACGAATCATTAAAATGGTCGCAGACAATGATTCGTCATGAAGGCGTAGAACATCGTTTGCTCAAACCAAATTTCAGAGTGTTTTTCATTATTTCCAGACGACGCCGATGAGAGAGACAGTGAATACGGTAAGTAGTAAAAATATTTGTTAAAATGCGTGTTGGTTTATTATAATTGTTTCCTCGTCGCTATGTAAGATGTTGGTGTAGTTCCAGATTGGACTTTGAACGTGATAGAGCCGACAAGCGACGATGTGCCAGCTAAGCCTTCTGAACCGGTCAAAGCGGTTCTCCCTCCGCCGCAGTTGGTTATACCTCAACTAGCAGCACCGCCGGCGGCTGCGCATAATCGAACTAACTTTGCCTCTACTATTACTCCACAGCAATTTATCGCTCCGCAACTGGGCATTCCACCAACAATGTTTCCATTAGGAGTTCCGCAAATGCATACAATGATGCAGTACGTGCCGACATTCATGCCGAATCAGTACCGTGATAACAGAACTGCTACGGAACCGGATCCCAATAACAAGCTGTTTTTGTGTAGAGACGATTTCCTACCAATCACAAAGATGGAAGCCGAGCTTTTGAAAAACTTCGTAGTGTCTAAAATTATCCAAGTTACAGAAACTTCCGCCGGTTGGGCGCCAGATTTAACGCTGAAAAGTCTGAACATGGTGCAGCGGTTTGAAATCTGCGCTAATGACGAAATGTCTAAAAATTGGCTCATCAATTTGGATTTCAGCGACTTCAAACAATTCACCGTGCTGGTGTACACCGCTGAGGAGTTGTGGTATGAACGCGCCGCCGTTTGGTTGCCTGGACATTCCAGATATCTAAGTATTGAACCGTTAGTTAAGCTGAAGTTGCAGAATCAACATCTGCAAGACCTTAATATAGGTAAGTGGAAATTCGTGAAGAAAGTGACGAATATGAACGGGACGCGGCTGTACGTGGACATGCCGCCGTCATCGATGAAGGCGCTGGAGAAACACAAGATGATGCTCTACTACGAACTGCAGAAAGTTAACGTTATACTCAAGGCCGTCGCGGTTGATAAGAATACTTTCGATGCCGGATTGAAAGACAAGTCGTTAATAGACTCCACTGCGCTGGCGACCGCAGTCAATAATACCCCAATCCCATCGCTAAGCTATGAACCTGGTCTCGTACAATTAACAATAAAGGGGAATAAAACTCTGTCTGTCAACGAAGCGCGCGAGCTCAAAGAAATTATTATATTTCATCTGTATGAATATCTCATGACCGACGGCAAGAACAAAATGGTTTTCCTCAAATACGGATTTTGTCCGCCGAATTGTTTTGCCATTTTACCAGAAAACGACGAGTCTAGGAAGTGGCTGTTGTCAAGGCAATTCGGCGAATTGAACGATCGGCCTATAGTCGTAGTAGGCGGGGACGATTCACTGATGAAGTTCATAGATATGTATATGTACCTGCCGGTAGATCTTACGATGAATCCCGCCCTAGCTGTTGAGAGGTTGCGTAAGAGTAATCAAGGAGTTAAGGGAATCAACTTCCATTTGTGGAAGCCGCGTGCACGAACGAGTAATCTGAACAGAAAGAACCCGGTGTTAGACATAGCTATGGACATAGAATCGATCGAGACGCTACAAAAGTTAAATTTTAAGTTAGACTACATAGACGGGAATAATGAAGTGGAAACAGTGATTGTGTGCAGTAATCACTCGCCGGCGACTCTCCAGAAACTTATTAATAAGTATAAAGCTGAATTGAAGGATAGTTATGATGTTGCTAATATGGATTTAGACTCTAATGGTGACGACGATGATGATGATGTTGTTTGCTTGGATTGAGTCATGTTTTTTAGTGTTATAGAATATAGGCTCTACGATGTAAGCGTTTTTTATATATCCAATAAGGTTTGTTTTATAGTAGTATTACTTTACGTCCTTCTATCGTCATAATTATATTTAAGCAAGGATCTTTTTTCTTTATCACTTTGTTTTGTAACTGGTGTTGTTACTAAATAAAACACATAATTAATAATTATTTGTTGTTTAGTGCTTATTTTTGAAACGTTTTTGATTATAAATGAATTTTATTTCAGTAATCAATTTGCTCACTAACTAGTGTGCTAGATGCGTGAAACTTTTCGGGGCAATACTATTTGGGATAGTATAGCTAACAAATTATATTGAATTGTGGAAGAAACTTACTTTTCAGAAGTGGAAATTGGCAACCTTCTGTGAAAGTAAGCTAAGAAAATGGGTACGGCTATTTTATTTGAAACGTCTTGAAATCTTCGAATGAGGTAAGCAAAGAAAAGATAAAAGTAATAATTCTTAGCAAATCATTACAGGACGAAATATTTAAAGAAATATGTTGTAAACAAAAATAACAGAATTAAGTTAATTTTAACTTCGATTATAATTTTATCTTTACGTTAATTAGTTACAGAATAAATGCAGATTGGGTGTTTTCAATGATCAATCAAATGTTAATGCTTTCGACTATGCATGGTTTACACAAAACTGCATTGGTCGATAATTGCATGGTTGAGTATGGGTTCATAATCATACTGGCAGATTTGACCATTACAGGCAACACCTTTTAACTTTATCTACACTTGCTAGCTTGCTTGCTTAGCTAAGAAACTATTTTATCATCTTCGACTAAAACTGAAGCTCAGAAAATGAATCTACAATAATTTAAAAGGTAAATTGTAATATTATTTTTGTTATTCTAGACATTTTTACAGGTACATCTGCATTTAAACATCTACTCTACTTTCAAAGTCTTGTTCTCAACAGACAGTTATAATGGATAAGAAAAATACTAATCATGAGAGAGGTTTACGTGTAGCTACGAATATATCATTTTACAGTATAAATCCTTGGTATATATTAGTCGTTAGCCGGTGGTTGGACTCAAGTATCTCGGAAGCTATGGGGGACGTGGTAAATAAATAAATAACACCCAACAGTCACATACATAGTCCTGACCCCACACTAAGATCGAGTCTTGTGTCGTGGGTATCAGGAATTACGAGACTTTTTCGGTCTCACAAACACCCAGACCCGAAAGAAATATTTGTAGGCCGCACAAACATTTCTCTCGGTGCGGGGATCGAACCCGCGGCCTCTAGTTTCACAGGCGGGGTCTAACCACCTGTGCCACAGAGGCTGTCTAAGGCTGTTATCTTCGAGTCAGTGAATGGCAAAAGGTAGTGCAGTGAACCTCTTCCAACAGATTGATGTAAAGATCCTTGGAGATGCCTATATTCAGCAGTTGACTTCTTGTCGCTGAAGAATGTGAGATATAATGATGAATCGACACATCTTGAGGACTTTGGTGGCAAAGATTAAAATCTAGTGGGTCTCTGAGCCAACGGAGTTTTAGGTAACACATAGATCGAATACATCCATCGACAGAGGTGTTGGTGTATAATTTGGCTATGAGAAACTATGGAAGATTGTGTGTGCCTACAACCTAATGCTGGATCACTCTATGATCTAAAAACAAACTCGAATGCTCGAACGTTTTACGTTCTCCATTTGTTCCCGAGTTTCTTGATTGTAAGGTTTCTAATCTGGTATCTAAATCTATTGTGTCTGCTTGCATGTATTATTTCTCTATTATTCATGCCGTCTAAGTAAACAGGAAAATATATTGTAAACTCTTAATTATATTTCGGGGACAATTAGTCCACCTGAGCTGAATAACAAAGAGTATAATAGATACCACGCGTTACAAAAGTTTATCCTCATCTTTAGAAATATAAGTAGCGTGAAGAGGCACCTTAGCAGACCGGCATAATTGTTCCCATTGGCATGGGACTGCCGTCCGATGCCAATGGATACTCTGCCTGGGCGGCATTTGCGCTTACCATCAGGTGCAATGCCGCCACTATGCCGGGCCAGTTAAAAAAAAAACATATACATTAAGCTATAGAAAGTCCTGAACAAATATCTTTCTAAAATTCCACCGTTTGCTATTGGTATTTTTCTGCATCCAACTTTTTAAAATCATTTATTTCTATTTCGAGTCATATTATCGACATTGTATGTTCATATGCAAGCGTTGGTGGCGATACATTTAAATTAATGAGATTCATATTACATATGTGTGTGCCGTTTTGGTTAATTTCAGGAATATTATAGTCCGGTCAATTTAGACATTCGAAGTTACATAAAGTCCCAACAAGCTGAATTTCTGTGAAGTTGTTCAAAACATAATTGAATATGCAATTTCGAAAAGGGCACATCTCTGAAAATTTAAAATTTTCAGGATTTGAAAAAAACTGATTATTTTTCAATCTAGTGCATAATTTCTAAAAGTAAGTATTGAGTTATATTTTGATATTAATTACTCTTCGCAAAATGCTAAATTCATTTATTTTAAAATTAATATCAATGAGTTATTAGACACTTTATATTTGTGAGATGTGCCCTTTTCGAAATTAACTGATTTGAGTACAATAATTATTATAGATACTCTTACCGCCTTATTAATAAAAATTGCGTCTTCCACGGTTACGTCAAACCTTAAACTCGGTTAGTTATTCCCAATGGATAGCGAGGTAATAACGACTTTATTAATAAACACGGATGAGCTTTGGCTTAACATGACAATCTTGTTATGGCAACCCTCTGATTTTAAAAGTAAAAAGAATGAACGAAATAACCGAGTCGATCTTAAAGACTGGACTTGAACGTAAACAAATGTATTTGACAAATAAAAAGCGGATTTGTCAATCTTGTACGTATTTTCAAAGATTAGTGATTTTATAATTTCTTTCATTGGAAATGATTCAAACAGAAAAAAACGTACTCGTTCCATTAACTGGAATTAAGAAGAAAACGTAAGCAAATCAACATGTTGCAATAATTTTGTATTTTATTTGTCAGTTCCTATATTAGTACTTAATGGCATGTTTATTATTCTTCCAGCTATTTTTTCGTTTGTTGCTTAAAACATATGTATGCGCCAATCATTGAAAATAAATCTTTAGACACTAACTCGCATAAACCAAAAACTAAAGCTTGGGAGGATTTGCATGAAAAGTAAAAGCTTGCTTGGTTTCTTTCAGCGTTTCAATCACTTGCCGTGTAAGTAGTAAATAATAATTATTATGCAGGTTTAATCAATTAAATGCACATCCACAAACTGTAAATCAATTAAAAGCAAAATGGAAACTATTAAAAATGAATGCACGGAAGAATATGAGTGAATTTAGGAGAAAGTTCAACAAGACTGATGGCCGTGGAGAATCAACAATTTTCATGACTGTATTTTGTTCACATGTAAGAAACACGCACATTAAACACTTTTCTAATATACATTTCTTTGCACATGTACATGGCTACTCCACCAACAAGTACAGTTGAAACTGTGAGTGAGATTTCCCCATTTCAATTACAGATGAATTGCTAATGATTTGAAATAATATAAATCTCTTGAGTATCAAATGCATATTTATGATATATTATTATTATCTTCCTTCTCCATTTCAGGACCCCAAAGTAACAAAATATAATATTAACATACTATTAGATTTGGGAACTATGCAGACAAGCGTAAGTTGCTTTCATATTTTTTTTATCAGTAAAGCAAAAAAGCGTTGCATGTGAAATATTGTTACCATAAGTTAATATAATTTTAAATTGCAGACTTCACAAATCAACACAGTAACATAAAATATGGGAGAAATGTTACCAAAAAACGTATGCACAAATTTCACATCTTTTATTTACTTTTGCAAAGACTAAATACATATTATTCTCCTTTTATTTAAATTTTACAGATGAACATAAAAAAGACAAATAATCAAGGACTCATACTAAATCTGGAAAAGTAATTTATTAATTTAATAATCATCAATTTATCATTTATGCAGCAGAATTTTAGAATGTGTTATATTGTCATGAAAATTAAAAAAAAAAATATAACAAGATGTTGAATTCTGTAATTTGAGAATGGATTCAATCTTTAATGATTCATTTGATGTAATGGAGGCATATGTTTTCTTCGCTATTAAACATCTTCAAAAATATATTAATAATCAAACGGAGAATGCTTTGTGAATGTAACTTACTAAAGACAGGCATTTAAAACGAAGGGTTAGAAATAAATGATGACCATAATGGTGACACTATTTAATACTTCCAGAGCAATGACTGTATAAACACCACGGCCAACTATAGCAAAAAATTAAAAGCCGAAGAAAATGAGAGACGGAGGGAGATCATGGATCAAGCGGAGTATAAAATTTGTATGACCATCCAAGAAAGAAAAGTGCAATATTTGATAGAAAAATATTGGAATTTAAAAAAATCACGAGAGATGACTACCAAGTCATTCATTATATCTTAATAACTTATCAATTTCCTCCAAATTTTCAGTTTTTTTATTGCTATGAATGGTGAGATCGGCATGCCGTTGACCTGATAGTAAGCGATACGACCGCTCATGACCAGCGGTAAAATCAAACAACACCTTGAATTACAAAGCAGTGCTTGGCATTCCGCAGCGCTTGCCATCCAGAGACAAGATGTTAGGTTTCAATATGTCCAGTAGTTACTCTGGCTACAATGTCCCACCGAAACACAATAGTGCATTTACACTGTTTGGCGGAAGAAATAGACATTGTGGTGGTACCTACCCAGACGACCTTTCACATAATATGAGAGACCTACTCCAAGTAAAGTAAATACACTTGTACTACTTTCCTTTCTTCCTTTTTTGTTTTTAATTCTATTCTAGTTCACTTGAACAAATCTGCATATTATGCATTAAGATTATTGATAAAAAGTAATAATTGTTAGTTTGTTTCTAGAATTCACATATTATTGTTTTTTTGATCATTTAATTATATTTTTTTTATCTTAATATGATATGTTTATTTGGAAGGTCAATTAAATAAAATTTCTTGTAATTTATGCATGTTTTATTTACATACTTATCATCACTTATGATATTTATTATATATCAGTATATGCAAGGTGACGAATAATGAAAAATGCAGTATATGAATATGCAAATAGACACAATAGTCACGTATGGAAGATAATTATAAAATAGAAAAAAAACAAATATAAAATAGAAAAAAAGTGTGTAGTGGCCTGTTGGTAAACGGACTAGATGTGACTGCCAACATATTCGCGATGGTCGCGGGTCCGAATCCCAGGGCTCACTTCTGACTTTTCGGAGTCATGTGTGTATTGATGGTCAATCACCAAGCAATAAAACGGTGAAGGAAAATATCCTAAGGAAACCTGCATAGCATAGCGATTTCTATGGTATGTAAAGTCCGCCAACCCGCACTAGGCCAGCGTGGTGGACTATATGGCCTAACTACTCTCAATCGTACTCTCGATTGTAGAAGGCCCGTGTCCTGCAGTGGGACGTACATGGGCTGATAACAGAATACTAAATAGATTATGTACACACGCTTCATGTCTTTACATATTTTTCGCTGGTTCTCGCCTTGTTCTCCGATTTGTGTCGGATTTTTGGCTCGAGACAAAGAAGCTAAGAACGCGAGAACTTGCATTAACTCCACACTCGCATGTTTCTCAGTAGCAAGCAAGTCGTCGAGAACAGTTGTGCGTAGTAGGCATATAATGAGCGAATATCAGTGGCGTAACAATAGGGTGGCATACCTTTTTTTACCTCATACCGCTTGACTCTGTTGAGAATCCTTAACTTATTGCTGGCCAATTTACCCTTGCTTTTCAAATGACACCCAAACTGCAATTTGCTAAATATTTCGGGTCAAAGAATACTCTCGGAGGCTTAGAGAGAGTGTCTCCATGACAAAAGGGGTCTTCTTGGTTGTAAACGAGCAAATTTGTGCCATCGTGGGGTTAAATTGTGCTAGCTTCAATTTTCCCTATTGAGAGGCCCGCCCCAGAGAGGTCTCGACTTCCGACAAAAGTTGAGACCACCTTTCTTCAACGGATCCCCAATAGAGATTCTGTACTCCAAAAAATTTAGATGTTGAATCTCTTAATAACCATTTCTCATCGTCGTCCAACTGTAGCAGGATAGTTAAGGCAGACACACTTAAATATCTTTCTTCCCTTCGAACCCCTAACCATCCATCATTTGTCTTTAGTCAAGTGTCGGCATGTGATGTTAAGAAAAGCGTCCTATCTATATCATCCGATGCGGTTGGAAGCGACTGTATTAGCCGGAAGATGATCATTCCTATCCTTGACGAAATCCTTCCCATCATCTGCCACATCCTCAACTATTCCTTGTCCAGTGGGTGCTTTCCATCCCCATGGAAAGAAGCCCAAATTATTCCATTACCTAAAAAACATAATCCTAAATCATTTTCTGATTATCGACCCATCTCCATCCTTCCATTCCTCTCAAAAGTCCTTGAACGTCTCACCTACAATCAACTTAATTCCTTTCTTTGCAAAAACAATCTCCTTAATCCCATGCAATCCGGATTTCGTCAAGGTCATAGCACAGTCACTGTATTGGTCAACGTTACGGATGATATTAGGACAGCCATGGAGAGTGGAAATCTTACAGTTCTGCTTGTTTTAGATTTTAGCAATGCTTTTAACACTGTAGATTTTGACATTCTCCTTGGCATATTACGTTCTGTTAACATATCTCCATCGGCAATTGATTGGTTTCGTGGTTACCTGTCTGGTCGCCGACGGCGAATATGTATCGACAAGAGCATCATATCGTCTTGGTGCAATACAATAGTCGGTGTACCGCAGGGTGGCGTTCTATCTCCTCTACTTTTTGCTATATTTATTAGTTCTATCTCTTTGAAACTTTCCTCGTCCTACCATCTTTATGCAGATGATCTCCAAATTTATTCTCATGGATCATTAGTAGGATTGCCGGAAGTAATCGCTACAATTAATAGGGACTTATGTCACATTGAAGAATGGAGCAAAGCTTATGGACTTAAGGTGAACCACATGAAATCCCAGGCTATTGTTGTTGGCAGCTCTAGAATGATCTCCAAAGTAAAGTGGAATCAACTTCCCCAAGTTTGTTTTGATGGAACCGTATTACCGTTTGTTGAGAGTGTCAAAAACTTGGGCGTTATTATTGATAATACACTCTCTTGGAATCCTCAGATAAATGCTGTCAGTCGCAAAATCTTCGCCTCAGCGGGAAGTTTGCGACGGCTACGCAACTTTTTGCTGATTAATACCAAAATTGCGCTGGCACAAGCCCTTCTTCTATCAGTTCTCGATTATGCCGATTCCAGCTATCTTGATCTCAGAGAAGACCAACTAGATAAGCTTGAGCTACTTCAAAATTTGTGTATAAGATTTATATTTGGCCTGCGCAAATATGATCATGTCTCCGCATTTCGAGCTAAGCTCAAGTGGTTACCAATTCGACTTCGACGGAATGCTCATCTTCTTTTTTTGCTCTATAATATTCTATTTGACCCATCCTCTCCACGTTATCTTAAAGAACGTTTTGAGTTCCTAAGTGTTTCGCATTCGATGTCACTGAGGTCCTCGGAGAATTTAAAGCTTCGTACTCCGAAGCATACCACTAATTTCTTGGACAAATCTTTTACAGTGCAGGCTGTTAGATTATGGAATACCCTTCCCTTTCAAATACGATGTGCACAGACCATAGGTTCTTTTAAAAAACTGATAAAATATCATTATCTGTCGTTAGTTAATTAGATTACCTGTCGTTGTTTATATGTTATGTATTTATGTATGTTTGTATGTATATATAAATATGTATGTATTTATTTATATATAATGCCATTAAATGTGTACGTACTGCGTGTACATATATATTATATTTGTGGTATGTTCACACAAAATAGTATTATATTGCGTTTATTTGTTGTACAATTTTATTCTATTTTCTCATTTTTATGCTTTTACTGCACACCGAAAGTTATTCTTATAATTCCTGTCCATCCAAAGGTTGCCTGGTAGAAATCACTATTAGTGATAAGGCCGCCCATTGTACATATTTTTGTGTGATTATTCTGTAAATTGTGTGTCATCATGGTGTACAATAAAGCATATTTTAATTTAATTTAATTTACTCTGATTTATCTTGCCTCACTCGCACCAGCATCTGCATAGCAATGCTAGTTGGTGATTGAGAACATGTCACTGATATGCAGTATAAATACGGTCGACGAAAGCACCGAGCCTAATGGAACACCAGAATTAATGGTCTTGGCCTCGATGCAAAAGCCGTCCAATACAACTTTTATGCTCCGATCATCCAAGAAGGCTGGCGATGTATTTTCAGAGTCCTCAGGTTGAAATACCAGGCCGGTAGCTTCCCCATAACGACGCCATGCCGCACTCGATGAAAATTTCAAGGCCTACCGTAATCGCCTCGCCCCCACTATCCATTGCCTCCGCCTGGTGGTGGGTGAGATAAACGAAAAGATCACCATCCGAACGACCCTGATGGAAACCGAACTGACGATCACTTATAAGTTGGTGATTCCCAAGATACGTCAGGAGCTGCATATTTATAACTCACTCCAAGAACTTGGAGAGTAAGCATGTGGCAGCAATCCGCCTGTGATTCGAAGGATCCGACCGGTCATCCTTCTTGTGGACTGGATGAACATGGGCGATATTCCATGAAGCCGGGCCTGGATTGTTTTAACAGAAAAGACGCGTGAGTACGGGGGTTATCTCAGGAGCGGATGTCTTAAGAACCACTGCAGGGACACATTCCGACCCACTCGAATAGTAGATGTGCAGTACCGCCCGAAATGCGGAAGACAAGGTTTTATTCGGTATGCTAGCGCAGGTTTTTGTTAGGGACCCGCCTCGGCCGCAATTTGCTGGCAAGCCAGTGACACTGATATATTCCTTTCGGTCTCCTCCGGGGTATCGGAAAATAAGCTTAACAGTTTTCCTCTCCATACAAAAAAGGGGGGCCCCATCCGATGATTTTGCCACGGGCCCCAGATGGTGTAGTTACGCCACTGGCGAATATATGAGCTAGATCCTTAACTGATTTTTTATCTATAATGAGTAAAAATACATGTTAAAATGAAGCCTACATTTTAATAGATTTCGGTAATTTTATAACTTGTGTAAAATTTTTGAATCAAAAACGTTTTTTGCCGTTTTAGCTTTCTTTATCGTATTTCGCATGTCAAAAATGCCTATTCCACTCTTACTTCAAACAAGACTTGGGATAGTTAAGCCGAGGAAGTAGGAGTTAGGAAGACGTTATTAATAAACGCGTTATTACTTCGGTCTAAAGACACCAACCTTATGCCGAGGTTATAGTGTGTGTTATGGCAACTCACTGATCTTAAAAGTAAAAAGAATGAACTAAATGACCGGTCGATTTTAAAGATTGGTATAGATCGTCACGGAGCACTGTCTCCCGAGAGCGCTGTTGTGGAAAGTAATAACTAATAATAGTTTTTCTCTTTTGACATTATATAACATGGGACATATTATCATAGATCACGAGTTTTTTATGTTCGTTGTTATATCACGAAACCATAAGGCAAACAATAACTTAACAGATATTTTTATCTTTTCACTTGTAGTTCCTAATGTCTCCACACGCTAACTTATTGTAGATGCGTTGTACTTGCAGTTACATCAAATGTGACATTTGTCATACATTATTTATAAATTTGACGTCCATCAAGATTGGGTTTCAAAACATTTTCAAACACGATTTTACAAGTTGAAAAGTTTTTCGTAACTTTTTGTGGTGTTTTATTAGTTACACCACATGTACTACCCACATGTTCGGCTCTTGTTATCTTGAATCTTCTTATGAATATATTTTTGATTTGTTAGGTAGTTAATTCTATAAGCAAATTAATCAATGTGTACAAGTACAATTAAATAGATATTATTTGTTACTTCATTTACATTTTTACTGAAAATATTGTTACTTTCCTTTTTATTTATTCGTCAGTTGCTATAAAGTAAAGAACATCGGTCACGTCCATACATTTTGGGACCTGACAAAGAAATATATTGTACACAGCTGGGATAAAGTTTATTGAGTTTTATAGTGCATGAGGAGTGATGTCCAGTTACAAAAAGATTTCTGCAAAGCCGGAGATTTTAGAATTATTCATAAAAAATAGCACATTATAATGTCATTGTCATTGTCAAATATACCTAATGTAGGGTGGTCATATGGTTATCAGGTACCTAGGAAGAAATGTGTACTAAATCATAATGATGGCTTAGTAATTACTATGCTCTATAATTTCCCTTGTCATAAAACTAATTAGCCGTTGAATATGGTGTACACCATACCTGTGTTACCTTAAGGTAATGAGAGAAAATGTAGTATATTGCTGTCATTATTTCGCAGAATATTATCAGAATTTATTAGACTGTTTTGAGTATTTTTCGCTGTTCTTCATACACACGCCGGCACAATTAGAGGAACACGCACAAAAATTAGATTTTTTTAAATTTTGTTTGCTGTTTGTTTGAATAGTCCTAGTTTTAATATTTCAACACGTTTAAAAAACAAAATGATGCAAAAAGATTTTTGGATATTTAGAGTTTTATCGTTAATTATACGCTCTTAAGTGTTTTTAAGATTTTTTCACTTTCAAGTGGTTTCACAAAATTTTGTTTAATTTCATTTTGCGTGACTTAAGATATTTTTATTGTTATTATTTTTAGAGTACCTTTTTTGTAGGATATAAAATGAGTGGCTTACCTTCCACTGAAGTTGCCAGAGCGGTAACAATGATTGAAAATGGTCAACGGTAGGGTTCAGTAAGTCGCGCATTGGCTGTGTCGGTATCTGTCGTCTTTCGCAACGTTAAACGTTAGAGGCACATAGGCTCTTATGTGCGGAGGCCAGAATAAGGCAGAAAATGGTGAACGAATAGCAGAAAATGGTGAACCGGTACCCAGGATGATCGTTTTATACGACTGCAAACTTTGAGAAATCGTCGTCAAACAGCTATTCAGACCCGAAACATGTCACATGAAGTCCATAATGTTAATATCAGTGAGCATACAGTGAGAACACGCTTAAATTAAGTTGGACTGAAGTCTTTCGTTCCGCCCAAAGCTCCAAAACTTGAGGTGGTACATAGAGTAGCCAGATAAGCTTTTGCTCATCGACACCGCGACTGGACAGATGAGTGGAACCGAGTTTTGTTTAGTGATGAAAGCAGTTTTGGTGTGAATTGCATAGAAAAAAGGGAGAGTATCTGGAGGTATCGAGGAGAACGCTAATCGAGCAAACTTTACTGAAAGAGGTGTCTTATGGCGGAGGGTCAATTTTGGTATGGGGTGGTACATGTTTGGAAGCACGCACGGAGTTAATACTTATAGAAAATGGCTCTTTAACTGCACAAAGATACGTCTCAGAGGTCTTAGAGTCCCATCTATTGTTTTTTGCACCATCCATAGGCGAATATTTTTTATTTATGCTTGATAATGCGCAGCCCCACGCAGCGCAAATGGTTCGCGACTACTTAAATCAGGCCCAAATCGCGCAAATGGATTGCCCAGCAAGATCACCAGACATGAATCCGATAGAGAATGTATGGGACGCCATCGGAAGAAAGATAAATGTAAGAAACCAAGCCCCTAAGATCGTCCAAGAATGAAAATTCATGTTAGTGCAAGAGTGGGAAAATTTGTTGCAAAAAAAATTGATGACGTCATTAAAAGCATGAAGGATCATATCCAGACTCTTATCAGAGCCCGTGGTAGCAATACGCATTATTAATTTTCTTACCTTATTTCGGTAACTTTTTAAAATACATGATTACATTTGACAATACAGAAATTTCATTTTACTGTATTTCCGTTTAATTGCATTTGCGTCATTAATTAAAGTATTTTTAACTCAATTATAGTAATTTGTTATAAATTTTGCCTCACTTTAAATATTTAAAAATTAAAAACATTCAGTTATAATAATATTTTCTAAGAAATTCAATATTTAACGCGTGTTCCTCTAATTTTGCCGGCGTGTGTACTTTCGTATTTGGCCATCCACACACACTTGAAAAATCCCCCTATATGTATGTATAGGAATATAATAAGCAGTGGTCACAAAAATAAAACGCAAAATAAAATCAAACACAGAAAATATTTTTTAAATGTATTATTTCTCATCTTCTCTTTTTACAATAGAATCTAAGAACTCTGCAGGGGCAGCAACATCAAAGTCATGACGTGGGCACAGCAACAGTACTGTGCGACGTCCTACTACACAATTACAACAATACTTAGTTATTCCGTCTCTCCTTGATTTGGAAGATTGGCATCATTGTTTTTCATCAAAACACACACAAAGTGTGTTCCTGTGGGAACTCCAGGATACTAAACCATATTGACTAAATGGTAAATAGGATACCTTGTAGATTCATGGCTAAAAAAACTTCGATTAGTTGATAGACCCACTCACTGATTACAGAAATGAGTATAATAAGACGGGTATTGCATTGAACGCAATGCACAAATTGTTGAGGAGCGCACTATTGTTCCGAGTTCATGTTGGAAATATGGTAATACTTCACACTTTAAACGAAATCACAAAGCGTTATCGTTATACAATGGTCAATCTTACAAAGTGGTCAGAAATACAAGGGTATATCGGAGTCCGTGATTAAAGCCAAGTCACAAATATAAACAGAGTACTAACAGTAGTCGTAAATCGGAAATCAAAAGAAAGCAAAATGACAGCGCAAAGAAAAGTCATGTCATACAAAATACCCACACTTTTTTTAAATTTAGTACTACCTTCAACGTTGTAGTTAAAACCTTATTTTAAAACAAAGTATGACTGATGGAACGCACTCATATGCGTTCAATATTATTAAAAACACTTTAAGTTTTTCTTTTTTATCCGGGTTTTTTAAAATAAATTGAAATATGCATTTTGACTCTAATAAATTATGAAAATTTTTGATGTACCATTCATAACTGGTCCCGTTCATGGTCCATTTTCGCCGATGTTCTTTGAGTATTTCTTAATTAATTATTTCCACAATTATTCCTCGCGGTGCTGAAGGAGTATGCACCGAGCAAGTAGCTGAACACAATTTTTCTGCGACCATCCAAGACTACTAATTTGAAAGTGCAATCTTAAAATAACATCAATTTTATGTAAGGAAAGCGAGACAGGTTAATGTAAAGTAAATAAATAACACCCAACAGTCACATACATAGTCCTGAGACCCCACACTAAGATCGAGTCTTATGTCGTGGGTATCAGGAACTACGAGAGACTTTCGGTCTCACAAACACCCAGACCCGGAAGAAATATTTGTGGGCCGCACAAACATTTCTCTCGGTGCGGGAATCGAACCCGTGGCCTCTCGTTTTACAGGCGGCATATAACCAACTGCGCCACGGAGGCTGTCAATAAAGTAATAAAATTCTGTAATATTCACAAGTTTTATTCTCAAAATAATATGACATAGGAACTCGTCGACTGCATATGAAACCAGTGACCACTATTGAATGAATGTATGCGATCGACGAAACAGAAAGTACAATGGCCCCGCATAGAAAAAGTTTATACACCGTTAAATGGGGCGAGTAGAGATCACGGGGCTAATTGATATATTTTACGAATAATTTCACAAGCAAATATTCTACTGAAAATTGCATTAAGTTTTAATTGCTTTATTAAACGATTTTTAAATATAACGACATATTAATAAGTATATATCCATTAAATAAGTGGAAGTGGCAGTGGGCCGCATATGGCGCGTAGAACCAATGGCCGTTGGGGCCGAAAGGTTCTAGAGTGGAGGCCACGTACAGGCAACCGAAATGTCAGACGCCCGCCAACAAGGTGGACAGACGACCTGGCTAAAGTTGCAGGAAGTCGCTGGATGTAGGCCGCTTCCAACAGGTAATTGTGGAGGTCCTTGGCCTATGTACAGCAGTGGACTTCCTGTGGCTGATATGATGATGATAATGATATATCCATTTGCCTCAATATAAAGAATTTGTATATTTTTCGTGTTTTTTACAAAGAAGAGTAAAAATTTGTTAAAGTAAAATGATGAACTCGTAAAACAACATGCTATGTATCAAATCAAAACAATCCTTAATCTGTACAGACAAACATTTATATGCTAATTAAGTTAAAAATGACTATTCTTCTAAAAATGTAAATTCATTTCATTCCTTAAACCATGTGTCTCGGCGGTATAACTTTCAGTCAAAAATTAGGCTTATATTGGTTTAGCCCCTCCTTATTTCGTGTTTATTAATACAGTTTTGCACATTCTACGCGTAAGCCTTGGGTTAAAGTCAATTTGACACAAATTTTGCTTCGATATTGAGACGTGACAGCTCGTCGGAATAAACTTTAGACAGAAAGATTAGGTTACGCCATGTTTATTAATACAAAATTTGTTTAAAACCTTGACTTATCGTTAAATCCTCGCTATTTCGAGTTTATTAATAAGAGGGTTAGAGTACAATATATAAAATAAAAAAATAATTAAATATATGTAATTTTGATCTCTGGCAACTAAAATTAAACATATTAGGTACTAATATTAACGATGAGTGATGGACTTTTATTAAAAATCTTCTTCTGCAGGCTTTCTTTTGGTAGTACTTGGCCATTATAGAAAGTGTTTATTAAAATATATAAATTCTGCCGTTACGTATTATTTCACCTTTGAAATGTCAGTAAATTTTAGATGTTTTATTTGAATTTGCCACTATAAGCTAAATTTGCTTGGTTAGGTAAGCTACTACAAGTACCTTTTACTTTTGAAAGAATGTAAACTTCTTGGGAAATGTCACTATCTATATAATTTTTTGCGATTACTTCACCAGGTTTACTTAGGTCAAAAACAAATTCATAATAAGTCAATACTTGGAAAGCTTTTTGATTTTTCGGTACATCTTTTCCGTAAGTTCTCACTGATAAAGGCTTTAATTTTTATTTAGCTTTAAATTTTATTTGAGCCCATTTCTTTTAATCTTTAATGTCTTCTGTATTGATTTTTTCCACGTTAATGTTATATGGTATAATGTAATATTTGATTAAATTACATTATAACAAAAAAGACAGAAAAAAGGCGGTCGAATTTTATATCAAGAATTTCAAAAAGGGCACATCTCCCATAGATGTGACCTTTTCGAAATTATTTCTGTACAGGCCATGACGTTTATAATAGAATTAACACCAGAAATGTGCTGTTTTGGATCATAATGTGTGTAAACAAGCATTTACATCACATTGGTATAAAAAAACGTATTTGACAAAATATCCGACATGTGCCCTTTTCGAAATTGCATATTCAATTATAAACAATGTCTGAAAGTTCCCCATCATTCCCCTGTAAGGAAAAAATTTAATTCAAGGTCAAAAGTAAAAAAAATGAGTTTTTCGCGATTTTCAGCAAAACGGTAAGTTTTATCATAAAAAACCTCAGACAAAAATTGTAGATCATAAAATTATCTATAAAAAATGTATCAATACTTTTTTTCTTACGAGCCACCGTTTCTGAGATATAACGATTCTAAAAGTTATAAAAGTTGTTATCGTCATAATATGCACACGTTTCCACGCCACCTATGAGGTAGTGTACTTAGCGCGTTTTTGTTAACGTGGTTTCCCCAGTAGGCCTACTCCAAGGGTCAGTTGTGATCCTGTTTAATGTAAAACTATTGCAAAATAACGGAAATTTTCAAAGATTGGGAAAGATAAAAGCGATGTAAATGAAAAAAAAGTGTTGAAGTTTATTCGTCTTATTCGTAAGTTTCAAATTCTTGTTCTTCTTCTTGATCTTCTTCTTGTTCTTCTTCTTGATCTTCTTCTTGTTCTTCTTCTCCTGCTTCTTCTTCATCTTCATTTTGGATGCAAGTAAATTGCGTCAATAGCGATGTATCGCATGATACTTCGTCGGAGTCAAACGAATCCTCCATTGTTTGTGATTCAATATTAGAGCACGACCGGCCTTGACAATTTGTGCATGCCAAAGAACAAGACAGTCCGACTTTTTTGCAACCACATTTAGCACTGCATCCCTTTTTGCAGTTGCAAAAAATAATGTTCAGCAGTTTTTCCGGCGCAGGTGGAAGTAAAGTTTGAACTGGCTCTAATATATTGTTGAGCAACTTCCGATCCCAGTCTGTAGGGTCTAGCTGATAACCAAGCCACACTTGAACTTGGTAATATACTCGAAAAAGATGTTGGTGAGCAGCAACTGAAGTTGGAGGAAGACAAGCTAATTGAACTTGTTTTTTATTTTTAGTATTTTTAACGAAACATGCATATCGATGTTTATCTAAACAGGTAGTTTTTTTAGGAGCTCCGTACATAGAAAGAAGAAAGCGGATGCCGTTGGTAATAACTTCTTGTTGAGTTGAATCACTTTTTTTAAAAACTTCAGCACATTGAATTAAATCTTGTTTTTCAAACATTTTGAAAACTGCTGTTTTACCCCTCCTGTAAAATGCAGATATCACAGCCAGTTATTGCGTGTAAAAATAGTACATGATCTTTACACTTTACAAAAGTAAATAAACTTTTTGATGAATATATATCTGATTGATGCTGAGCTTTTCCTGGTTTTAAGAAAAAAATAGTTTTTCCAGTTTCAAGACTAACGGTATTTCATTTATTATAGCAGGTATAAGACCCTAGCCACGCACACAATGAAACAAGAGACAGATGTCTCGAAGTTACACTGGCTTAAAGATTAAGGGACTGGGTTTCTTTTTACCTGATATTCTTGTAGTTAAAACTTTTAACTTAATTTTATATTGTAAGTATAAGTTACAATGACCAATAGAAAAATATTTAAACATTAAATATATATATATATATATATATATATATATATATATTATATATAATTTTACAACTCTAGATGTATACATATACGTGGCGTACTCATGCATATTATGACGATAACAACTTTTATAACTTTTAGAATCGTTATATCTCAGAAACGGTGGCTCGTAAGAAAAAAAGTATTGATACATTTTTTATAGATAATTTTATGATCTACAATTTTTGTCTGAGGTACTTTTATGATAAAACTTACCGTTTTGCTGAAAATCGCGAAAAACTCATTTTTTTTACCTTTGACCTTGAATTAAATTTTTTCCTTACAGGGGAATGATGGGGAACTTCCAGACATTGTTTATAATTATGTTTTGAACAACTTCACAAAAATTCAGCTTGTTGGGACTTTATGTAACTTCACTCTCATTTTTTGGTCTAAATTGACCGGACTATTGGCGTTGAGATTAAAACGTTATAACAAATATTTGTTTTATCTATTCTATAATGCTAGAATCAATCAAGTCATTTTTTTTAAATATAATTATCTTTGTCTAATATATCGTCTACAGGAATTTAATATTCTGTTTTATTGTGTTATATTAATTAATATTAGTAATTTTGCCACGTTCCGCAGGAAGATTGCCTCATTGGAGTCCGGTGAGGGAAAAACCCAATTGGGCCCCGAGACATGACGTAGACCCCCGTGGGATGGTAGAATACAGACACAAGTATGAGCAACCTCCAAGGCCTGAACCAAGACCGAAGATTTTCCCAAAAGCCAAGTTTGAAGCAAAACCAATCCAAAGGAATTTGACTGTAGTGCCGACGAAAGTTGGAACAGAAGAGAAGCCTAGAGTAAGGCCGAAACAAGCTGAAATGAAGCCGAAAGCTGTAGTAGAGAAGAAGACTACACCCCACGTGGAAGCGACAGTCGCGCCCGCCGCCAAAGAACAGGATGTGAAGCAGCCGCAAGATAGCGGGACGCCGAAGAAAACTGTAGAAGCAGGTATGACGTTCAAAATACTTAATTACATGTTCCTCAGTCTCACAACTTATTCTTAGGGGCTTTAAGGACATTTCAAATCTATTCTAATATATAAAGCTGAATAGTTTGCTTGTTTGTTTGATACATCTAATCTTAAGAACTGCAGTTTCGAATTGAAAAAATATTTTTGTGTTATAGGTTATTTATTGAGAAATGCTGGCTGCCCTCAAAAAATTGTTGGCTTATTTAGATATTTTAGATCTATTAAAAGATTAATTTTCTCATATTATTCCAATTGTGAAGTCGATTAAAGTTTTTTTAATTATTTTTATTTGCTTTATTTTGCGTGCAATACTCTGTATTTTTTAGTGATACTAAAATCTGAAAAGTTTTGTTTACCTGTCCGAACGCTTCAATCTCGGGAACTATTAGTTCGAACTGAAATTATTTTTGTGTTGGTATTGTCCCTTTATCGAGGAAGGCTGTAGGTTACTTTTTATCCCGGAATAAGTTTTTCGTGCGGGTGAAGCATCAAGCAGTACTTGTTAAATAATGTTTTAAGTATGTATTTTACAGCCTCCGTGGCGCAGTTGTTTAAAAGCCGGCTGTGAAACTAAAGATCGCGGGTTCGATCCCCGCATCGAGACAAATGTTTTTGTGAACTACAAGCACTTGTTTCGAGTCTGTGTTTGTGAGACCGAAAAGTCTCGTAGTTCCCGATACCCACGACACAAGACTCGATCTTAGTGTGGAGTCAGGACTATGTAAGTGACTGTTGAGTGTATTTATTTATTTTCCCCAACAGGACCTTCGTCGGATAGTAATGCTGTGTCTACAGAGGGCTACTACGAACTGAGCCCTCTCATGTCCAGGATGCTCCACTCTGAGCTGGAAGATATCATGATAAAGGTGAATATGGTACTATAAAATGTTTTCTGGTTGTAATTGTATAAAAAACCGACATTTTGCTTGCCTGTACGTGGCCTCCACTATAGAATCGGCCCCAACGGCCATCAGTTCTACGCGATATGTGAGAAATGTCAGACGCCCGCCTACAAGGTGGACGGACGACCTGGCTAAAGTTACAGGAAGTCGCTGGATACAGGCCGCTTCCAACAAGTCGATGTGGAGATCCTTGGGGGAGGCCTATGTTCAGCAGTGGACTTTCTGTGGCTGAGATGACGTTGACGAATTTTATAAAGTAGTCAGTCGGTTAAATATAGATCTTATGATTTTCCCCTCAAAATATTGTATATTACTAACGGCTTTTTTATGGACTGTTTTAAAAACAATTTTAGTTATCGAATGCAGAATAAAGAAGACAAAATGATCTTCGCCAAACTGCACACCGAAATTCGTTCGAAAAGAACGAAGAATTTGATGACTAAAATCAGTTTTAAAATTCTCTATGAATAATGTCATAACTCAATGCGTCATACTTTGGGAGCTTATTTTGTATTTCAACACGACGAATGTTGGAACAATGCACGTAAAACTGTACCAATATGTCTAAATATTTTACAAAGTGTTCGACTCCTCTATCGTACGTCGTAATATAAGACCAAGATCGAAGTTCATAAAGAATAATTTGATTTTTAAGAAGTGGAAAACTGTTTTGGTGACTTTAACGTCCAAATATCGTTATCTCGGAATTTAAAATAACCCCTCTGGCTTTGAAGTCGGAGGTTCGATCCTTGTACAAAGATAAATGTTTGTGTGTTTCACTAATTATTAGTTTAGGATATGTGAGTAGTGAGGTAGAATCTTAATATGGGGTCAGGAAAATGTGACTGTAACTTGTATTTATTTATAAAAATGCAGGTGTGGCAAGAACTACCGGACAACCCGACGAATGAAGCGGAGAAACTTGTCGTCAACAAGTTGAGGAACAAAGCTGATGATGATTTAAGAAATGTAAGTTAACGCGATAAATAATAATCACTTTAAAAAAAATTACTAAATTTTCGCCAGAATACTGGAAGGCAACTTAAACATAAGTTGCGCTTAACTACTTTAATCCCGCTTAAATGTACTGGCTATGTGGGCCGTGCGCTGTTAAGAGCAACTTATTTGAATGGCGTTCTAGTATTCGGGCGTGAGTATTGAAAAGGACTATGCCCATTTTATACTATGAAATTTAGCATCGGTGCAAAGATTATTGTGCCTCGATAAAACCTAGTTTTTGTGTATAGAAATATATATATATATCTTCAATAAATATAAACATAATTGCGACCCGGCCCCGCGCCGGTCCGGATTTCTTAGAGAAATGAACTTAAAGTCCAATATTTTTTTTGTCTTCGGCTCCGTGAATAAAATGTAAAAGTGATGATACTTACTTTATTTTTTAAGAATTTGTCGCCCGAGATAAAACACAAAAAACTTTTGAGTACATACCTACCATAAAAATACCGTAAGGAGTTTTAAGCAGTATTGGTATCCTCGTTTGGAATGGGCATTCTCGTTTACCTGAATAAGGCATACAATATAAGCTGGCTCTGTTTATTGAAAAGTAACTGATAAAAAATGATTTCATTATTTTTTCGAAGTGACTGCTTTTTGTTACTGATAATATATTCTTGTAACCATTTTCTTCCCAGGTATTTGGACTGAATGTGTCGAAAAGATTGCTGAATGTCTTCAATGTAATGTACATAAAGGTTAGTGAAATGCTATGGTAAATTTTATTTAATTCAGGCGGACGTTTTTTACGTAAGTGGGGGATATCGATTGTAATTTTGTAAAATATATGTGTACTCTTTTACTCAACATAGATTCGTATAGAAAATTATAAAAGTTTTTCTAAATGTAATAATTACTGTAACTGATTTTATGTTTTACTTCTTTTATCCCACAAAATCTCTATCTGTATCAGCCCATATACGTTCCACTGCAGGGCACGGGCCTTCTCTGCAATCGAGAGTACGATTGAGAGGGGTTAAATCAATTAGTCCACCACACTAGCCTAGTGTGGGTTGACGGATTTTATATACCATAGAAATTCTTACAAATCGCTATTATACGTTGGAAATAATTTACTTTAAAACACCCTTTTATTATTACCAGATGAAGTTCACATCGAAACCTGACGGCCAAGAGTTGACGAAATTCCTCAAGAGAAATGATATAAGCAACTTCAAGTGGAATAACATCAAGCCGCTCACATACACTGGCGTCGTTAGAAACGTGAAGGACTTCGACTATCTGTGCGCCACGCAGAAATTCCACATAGGTATGTATTGTTAAAGACCAAGAGCCCGTGGCCGCCAGACTTTCGTCATTTCATAAAAATACATTAGTCATTTAAAAACAACTTGTCCAATAAGAAGAATTTTACTGGTGGTAGGTCTCGCATATGTGAGAGGGTCATCTGGGTAGGTGTCACCGCAATGTCTATTTCTCCCGTCAAACAGCAGTATAAATGCACTGTTATGTTTGGGTTTGAAGGACACCAGGAACCAGAGTAACTACTGGACATATTGAGGCTTAACATCTTATGTCTCGGAATGGCCAGCGCAGTGGAATGTCAAGCATTGTTTTATAATTTAAGCTATTGTTTGGTTTTGCTACTGTTCATGAGCGGTCGTATCGCTTACCATCAGGCGAACGGCATGCTCATCTCGTAACACATTGCAATATAAAAAGGCGTTGAGATGTATTTTTGTTTTGCCGTGAATTATCGCTGTGGGTGTATCCCCGTTTTGCTAATTTTGGCAAACAGTCTTCATATCAAAACTTGTTTTATACGACTTTGTAGTTAAGAATAAAATGACATGTAGAAGATATTTCCGATATCGATAAGTACAATTGTACTGAAAATATAGGCTAATTGTTTTTTTGTGTATTTTCCTCTGTTTGGTGCTCAGTAATGTGTAATAAATAAATATTTGTATTACAGGTAATGTTAAGGTATTCATCACGCCTTTATATCCATTCACGAAATGCCCACCGAAGCTGCGCACTAGTTATCATGTCACAAACTTTAGATCGATGAATGTCCAAACCAATATTTCCGACGAAAAACCAGCAGAAACTGCGAAAACCACCGACCAAGCTAAAACAACTGACGCTAAACCCAGTAAAGATACTGTTGCGGACAATCCCCCACCCAATGTTACTAAAGAAACAGTAAAAACTGATAAAGATACCAAAGAAACAAAAGAAGTTACAAAAGATACAAACGTCAAAACAAGTCCAAAAGTTGTTGAGAAACAAACTAAAGTGACACCAGAGAAAAAAGCTACAGTTACTAAACCAATTTCCAAAGAAAAACAAAAGGTGGCAGCAAAGAAAATAGAAACTAAGGTGGTAAAGAAAGACCCAGTCAAAAAGAAAATTATTGAGAAAAAACAGAAGCCGTTGAGCAGAAGTATATTAGAGGCGGGTAACGACTTTGATGAACTGGACGATGACGAAATAATGGCTTTGGTGTCTCAAGGCATCGTGTTAGATGAATGCAGTGGATCTGATGACGAAATATAAACAAGTCACATGCCATTTATTCATACATTAATTTAATATTATAAAATATATAGAGAAAGTGTTTAAACATACAGCTATAGTGGAATTTTGAGCAAAACTGTATGAATATTTTCAATTTATGTATATAAGGATATTAAGAGATGAACTTGAACCTCAAAATAATTAATACAATGGTTTTGATAGTTACTGAGCAGATTCTGATTATACTCTTGTCACATTGGTTTACCATACCTGATGCGTTTTTGTGAATAACCAAATTGTTTGAGTGCAAAATGGAGATTGATTTGTGGTGTCATTATTGGTAAGGTTAAACAATAAACTCCGGGATAAAATTAACATTAAGGGTAGGAGTGAGATATTTTTTGACTTAATAAAAAAATCCTGTAAAATTGACTTTTTATTTTATCTTATTTTTTATGTTATCACCTTTTTGTTTTTTTAAGTCTTCAAACCCAGGATAAATATTAGAGACTTTTATAATGCAATAAGCTGCCAGACTTTTATTAGCTGAGCTAAAGGATAGTATGTAATGGTATTTATGCTGTGTAATGTTTTGCTATCAAACATGCAAGTAGCTCATCAGTCAGAAGCGAAATAATTATCGGCGCCCATGAACATTCACGCCTTACGAATTTGAATCTGAGATGCGTTGCTGTCTTAAAATGAAAAAATATAGCCGCAAGAATATTCGGCCTCCTGCAATTTCACTCCCAAGATATGCGATAACCATAGATGTAGTATAGAAATATATGGCGATAATAAAACATAATATAGATTAATTGTTTAAATTATTATTTAAATTTATTATTTATTATTAGAGAGCGATGAAGATAAGCCTACGTCCATGAGATAATAATGTTAAATGATTTATTAATGAACAAAGTTACCTCGATTAACTGTAAATCTTTACTTGAAAGGCTATTGATTTGCTTAGGTCGTGAAAACAATGGAAACACACCATTATTAAGGTTTTTAAATATATTTAAATCATGGTTTTAATCCTTTTATTTTCATAAGACATAGTTCGCAGTCGAGCTCAACGATTAGGCCCCAGTCGCACGGGCGCTATTAAAACGCGCGTTAAAAAAAGTTACAATGAAACAAATGTTAATCCTTATGTTGATTCACACGAAGGCATTTTTAAAATGCGGCGCTTTTTTACCGATCTCTGTTGGATTTTCGACGGTAACATTGGACGTTTTTTCATTTCATATGAACATAAATATTGCGAACGGTAAAAAGCCGTCAGCGTCGACGATTTTTAAGCGCTCGTGCAACTGGCGCCTAATCGTTGGTTAAACGGCGCGGAAGTTTTATGTTTCTGACGTTTACTTACTGGCAATACTTGATTCAAGTGTCAAGATAAAACTTATCATTTGAAATGTCAATTTGGTATTTTGCTTTTATTGGATGAATTTAGCGTACCTACAATTTTTGTGTTATATTTCTACTAAATTATAAAAAATACCCGGTTCATCATGAAACGCGGAGGTCGCGGCGGCCGCGGTGGAATGCGTGGCAAGAATCGGCCCGCGAGACACTTTGAACAACGTTCCTACGTGCCCAATGAAATACAGGTTAGTACCTACTGCAAAGACCACTGCCTACGAAGAAAAAATATCTGATGAAATTATTGTTTTATTTTAGTTGCAATTTAAACATATATTTTTATAGCAAGTGACTGCTAAATAAGTTGTGCCTAATCCAAGTCCATTGATGAAAGGCCTGTAGTATACTTTATTGAAGTGATCGTCACTCCCCGGCGAATACAAACACTTAGGCACTACATATGTAAATAATGGCTAATATGGCGGCATTATAGAAGCAAAGTTCAGGAGGAGTTAGATATGAATTACTTCTCCTTTTTTAAACATATCTTCTATGAACAAACAAAAGAATAAGGGCATAAAATTGTGGTTTTTCAAACAGGTATCATAGAAAATTGTGTATGTAACATTTCTTCCTATGTATACATGTAGACAACTAACATATTTTTTAGTTTTAACTATGAATATATTTTGTAGGGTATTCAGAAAATCTCTATTATTGTTATAGAACATAAACAAGGAGTTGGAACGCTTGAAACAGAAAAAAGAAATGATGCAGGAGCAACACAGCATGCTTGAATTTGCACGATATTATGAGGACCAGGTACATTTTAAGGACAGATTGTATAAATATTTCATAAAAAAACAAATTTTTATGAAGATTAGGCACAAAAGGACATCTCTACTTTTAACAAATTACATATTGTTGCTTTAATTTAGTATATTGGTAAAATATATTCACTTTGTTTACAATCATTAACTTAGTTCAATCTAGACTTATAAAAACAAATGGTAGTAGGCACCACATTTATAAACAATATAACAACAAATTATCTTATGCTAATAAAATTATTCTAATATATTGCGAGTTTTAGTATTGCGCCTGTAAACTCAAGTCATGATTCTTGACAGCCGATTGAATATTATTGGTTCCTTACAACACACCACACTACTGAATCTCACTTACCGTGCAGCAAATACAAACATGTTGACTGCCACATGACACCATGCTGCTGGCGAAATGTAGTCATTGTGTCTCTAACTGGTGATGCAACAAGTTATTGACACCCAATGGTAATCAACATGTTGGGACAATTAATTGCTAGTGCCATTTTTAATTGCAGAGTTATTACGGACAGGCGTCGTACGATTCGCCGGCGCCCAGTTGGTCGAATCGATCTTATCAAGACGACCAATCATTTCTTATGGCGGCGGATTATATTCCGCTGAACAAGGGGAAAAAGCGGCCGCTTCGCCATCAGCCGCCCGGGTGGTCCTCCTCCGGTCAGGAGGGCGACACGAGCGCCGTGGCGCAGGTGTTCGGCTCGCGGCTCGGCCCCAAGCCCGCCAGGGCGCAGCCCCGAGCGGCGCCGAAAGACCCGAACGCGGGCAGGCCCGAACCGGCTCCGAAACGTGCGAGGCCCAATTCCGCCGCACCCGCCAAAAAGTCCCAAACTTTTCCCAGCGATGGGGATCTGGCGACGGTCGGAAACGTGAAGCTCTCTGCGGAGGAGAGCGAGGCCCACACGTTGCGCGCGGACCGCGAGCCCTCCACCGCGCTGAACGGGCTGCTCGAGCTCGGCCTGGGGTTCGTGTTGAAACAGATCAAAACCAACTACGCCAACTCGCCCCAGCACAAGGCCTTGGTGACGCGCGAATATTATTTGCGTAGATTAAAAAAAATGTTGCGCGAACGCATCAGGTCCATTATGATGGACAAGTACATTCCCACCTACATGTTCGTAGTGGATCAGTACCGCAAGAAGTTCCCCATCCAAAGCGACGAGGAACTGATGAAACAGGTCAGGGAGGGCATCAAGTCCGAACCTGTTGACAACGGTGAAGATTGCAAACCCAATCTCAAAGCAGGTATTCATGTTTTTTCCTTAACTTCTCATACAAAAAAATCGTATTGGATTTACGCCGTTTGTATGAGTTAAGTGACTTGTAAGTGAATATTGAATAACAAAAGAGTGGTTGCCGCGTTAAGGAGGTCTACGTGAACACGATGATACGGCACACTGTCAACTGAATGCTAATATGTTACAGAAGTATTTCTATCGTTATAGAAATACTTTCCATATATTTGCATTTGGTGATTGCATACAGCTATAAAAAAAAATAACTATATATTATAATGTAACATAATTACAACTACTCTTACTAAGAGCTGACTACACAGTAAACGGATCATGCGATATGGCATTAGTATGATATCGAGTGATTTTCTCCTGTACTATAATTGACAAGAATACGATATCACATACTTTGTCTTGCGCCATATGGCAATATACAACACGGTTGTATATCCGTGATACTTGTGTACCAGACATGAAATTCACTTATTACTATTTTATCTTCGTGATTCATTTAATGATTTAAATTAAAAATATATATTTTATGGCGGCGATTTTTGTACTACTGTTGATACTATTATGACTAGTTTTTGAGTTTTAATTCTGAATTGACTACCTACCTTCTTGATTTGGCTTTTTGACGTATTTCACTAAGATTGCTTTAATTTGTTATCAGTAAAAAAAATATTTATTCTTTATTCTTAGGATTTTCCAATGACAAATGGCTATGGTATTAGTATTGGTAAAAAAAATTATAAGTCCTGAATATTAAAATATTTTACATTTTATAATATGTCTTGTATATTTTTAACGTAATCTTTTTCTTCTAGGATTACTCGAAAGTACAATTAACTCGAGATATTTTAATCTAAATATGAATTGTAATTACAGCCAAGGCGTCCCAGAACTTTTTCAGAAAGAATATTCGGAATGTTGCAAAAACTATGTTGAGAGAAATGTTCCATAAGGTGAGTTATTCAAGATTGTTACTTTGTGCCCTAAACAACAAGTGTAACCCTAAATTTAGATTATTTCTATGTAACTTGAGGCTTAAAATTAACTTTAATTAATGAACTTCAATAATGATCCTTCGGGAGGCCTATGTTCAGCAGTAGACTTCCTGTGGCTGAGCTGATGATGATGATGATGAACTTCAATAATTATATCTTCTTGTATACATATTATAAAAATGAAAATCACTGTCTGTATATGGAAGATATGTGTGAGAAAAATTATTATCGCCGGACTTGTTAACGCAATACAACCTCAATGAATTATTTTTTAGAATATTCGTCCATCTCTGCCTTTCTACGCGTTAATACATATCTTAATCAGCTTAACTGATTTCTCCTGCAATTAAGTTGAATTTCTAAAAATGGTCCCGTCCTACTACGTCCTACTTTATTTAGTATATTCACAACTCGCCAAAAATCATTTGTATTGAGCTATTAAATCATGGAAATAAATATATGGACATGTCGAAGAGCGCGTAAAATGTTCCGATGTAAGTGGTGCAGTGGAACGTTGCGTCAACAGCGCCACTGTAAGCTGTCGCAACGATGTTGATAATGCCTGCTTGTTTTATGACAGAAAGTTTAGTAAAAATACGATGGGTCTCGCCATTCATTGCAATAAAAAAAAGATATTATATTTTACAGATTGTTGAAATGAACAGCACTGAGGTTTTTGTTGGGCAAGCGTGTGAGATCGAGCCAAGGCAGGAAGAGAAAAAACTCGCTGTCAAGGATAAAAAGAATAAAAATCAGAAGCCCACCAAATGGAACATCGATCTTGAAGATGTTATAGAGAAGCGGTTCTTATCCCGCTTTAACAGATACATGCCGGTGAGTTTTGTGATTCAGAGGTTTGTTTCGGGTCACGGTGTGAGACCGAAATGTCTCTTAGTAGTTTCTGAGACCCACAATACAAGGGGGTTACTCTGTACTCCAACACGATAACGAATGTTCGAAATTCACACGTAAAACGCACGTAAAAAACAGTACTTATTTGGCCAAATACTGAACAAAATGTTCAAATCCTGTATCATAACGTCGCAATTAGACCAAAATCGCTTAAATCTTAATCGAATATTAGACTAAAATCGCTTAAATCTTAATCGCTTATTAGCAATAAGACCGCATTTTGTACTTTTAATATTTATTTCTTTACATTGTTATGTTCTTTTTGTCTGTGTACTATAAAGATTGAATAAAATAAATAATAATAAAGATTGTGTATATTTTAAAAATAAAGGAAAGCATGGGGATGGCATACTAGTTTCCTATAAACCATACTTACATTTCAGGTAATTAACAGAATATTAAACCAACAACCAGAGTTTAAGAAGGAACAAGAAGAGTTGTTGGCCGCAGCCATGGTGAAGGACCCGACTATGCCCAGAGCCATAAAGGAAAGTATCAAGCAGCAAAAAGAACAGCAAATACAGCAAGAGCAAAAGCAAACTACGGAAATTGTAGCCGAGCCAGAAGCACTACCATACGCTGCCACGGTAAGACAACTTTATACAGGCATGAGACAGGCTACTATGAAATTCGATATATCGTCCGATTTTTCGATTCATGGTCCCTACTCTGAACATCCGAAATGATGTTCGAATCTTCGGACGATCGAAGTTTATGACGATACGAATTTACCTACTCTGGAAATGTTTGGATTCGTATAACGTACATCGTAACCATAAGTCTATGGTTCCACATTCCCATCTTCATAAACTTCGATCGTCCGAAGATTCGAACTTCGTTTTAAATTTCTAGAGTAGGTCCCTATGACCAATGCAAATTTAAAGGTCTCTATTTAATAAAATTATTTTATTTTATTTTCACTTGTGTTCTACCCGGGGTGTTCTTTCTTATTATACTTCATTAATGTTTACTTACAGGTTCGTGGTTTCCCAAAACTACCGCCGCAAGCTCTGATGCGACCTTTTCTTAACAATTTTAATCCAAAGAAAATAAAGACGCATAAGAAGATAAAACATTTGCTCATAGTTAAATTCGATGAAAAGGCTAACTACGACAATTTTTTGCAGCAAAATGGCACCATCATTGGTAAAAATATTATTTTAATTGAATTTAGTAATGTTGGATATATTCACATTTTTTCATTTTGTTTCTATTATTACAGGAGACTCGGCGTTAGAAATAAAAGTCAGTGCAATTTTAGTAAAAAATCCGTTAGCGGTACCAAAAACTGAAACAAGTGATATTGTTGATAAGAACACAGAGGAACAAAATCCTGATGATTCATTATTATCATCTGATATTGACAGTCAGATAAACGATTTACTGTCATCAATACGTCAAGCAGAGGAAGAGAAGGATGCTGATAGAACTACGGAGCAAGAAGCAAACATAAATACGGAAAATAGTGCCGATGTGAATGAATCTCAAAATACAACGACTGACGCACCTGATAATTTGGAAGGACAGGATATTAGTGTAAGCAACACAATTGATAAACAAGATGAAAATACCACACAAGATGATGTTGACGTAAATACTGCTAAAGATAGCGAGGAACCATCCTCAGCAAATAATGAAGAAACAAAGCAATCCAATGACGTCAAGCCAAATGAAGTAGCAACTACTAAAGGATAAACAAATATAGAAAAAAAATACTTAACATTTTATTCAGATAACATAGTAAATCACTATTTTGTTTAACTTCCTGACGCTTTTATTTAATATTATACATATTAAGAAAGATACATTTAAGGGACGTTAATATAAAACTGATCATTTTGTGAGACTTTACTAAATAATATTACAACGTGAAAAGATATGTAAAACGAGTATTACACATTACAAATATGAGTATTTCTTTTTTTATTTTATTTTTCAACACTTGGTTTTTCAACAGCGTCCTCTTCCACCTGGAATTTAAGAATGATAATTTTATTCCTTTAAATATTTGTACAGAATTAGAAGGATTTGAATCATTTGTGAACTCTACTGTGAATAATTTAATTATCATCAAAATATTCAGCGTTAATATAATGCTGGACACAGCCTTCCATATTTCTACAACTACCTGTTGAAAGCCTCCCGCATCGAGTGAGTTCTCACCACCTTCAATAAATCAATCGGAAATATTATCAAGTCACTCTCGACTTTTATAGTCTAAATACGTAACATGTCCAACAATAATACATCAACTAAAAATAATTCCTCCTACGTTGCCATTGATGGACAATTCTGCCTCTATTGATATGTCAAACTAGTAAAATATTCCATTCGAGTTCTACCTACAATGCCGCGCTGAGGCGGCAAGGGCCCCCGCTCAACCTGCTTACACATCCATAATGCCGCATACCGTTTATGCAGCATTACCGAGGGCTCAAACACCTGTCTGCCATTCTACAAAGCTAGTTGCCCGTATACTCAAATAATTAAACAATAACATAATTGGTATACCAGCGTGGACGTTGATGCTACGTCTATGCGGGCCTGGCACATGATGTAGGAGCCATTATACAGGCGTCCCACAGCGATGTCAGTTGGGGATGAAATATCTCGGATAATTCAGAATGTTGTCCATCTACAAATGTAAGGTACTGCCCCTACATGTGGCATCGGCGCGGGTTGGGCGGTGGGACCTCCTGTAGATTATGATCTCACTTTATATAAGTTACTCTATGGATTATAAAGCATTCGTAGAAGACAAACACGGCAAGTTACACATCGTAACAGGAAGCTAGGATAGGATCGTACAAAAAGCTTATACCCAATATAAGCTTCTTGGGATCGTATATCAAATTCAAATTTCTACCAAAATAAAGCTATTAATGTTGAGCAGCACGAAGTAAAGAAGAGGGGCGTCTCTTTTTAGGCGCAGCAGCTTCTAGACGACGACGTTCTTCTTGGACGGCGTCAGCAATGTCGTAAACAGTCTTCGGCGCTACCTGTTCGAAATCAGGGAACTTTGTGGATCTAAGGTATTCAAGGATATTAGGAGGATGGAATATAAAATAGGTATAGTGGTAATTGCACTGGAAACCGACATGTGGAGCCATTAAAAACTGATTCAAAATAACCCAGATTGTTGATTGTTGTTTGATGTTCTTACGACAATAATTTATTTGTTGTCTTTCAATCCGATTATTATTATTACAGCGCGGCGCGGCGGCAAAAGCCTTTGATCTCCTTTGATCTATATTTTAGAACGATGATAAATAAACGTTGGTCACACTACCAGTTAGCTTGACAATTGATATTTGACAATTCATTCAAGTTTGACATTTGCAAATTTGCATTTTGCCGTATTTCATCGATCAAGTGTCGTGATTTCTGGTTATTACATTTATATTTAGCGTGTTAATAATTATTGATAATTACAAATTACAATCCAACATGAGAGGCCGCGGCAGAGGTCGTGGTCGAGGCGCGAACCCATCAAGAAGACATCAACCACCGATGCAACCACTCATAACTGACGAATTAGAGGTAATGCACGGTAAAACAAGCAAACATTGAAAAGAAACATCGATTTAGTACTTATCTCTACATATACAATGCATTTTGATACTATCAATCAATATTATAACGCTAAACAGTTTTTAGTTTAAACTTTAATACATAGCATAAGTCAAGTATGTTTGTTGGGTTGACCAATGGGTATTTTTCGTAGCATGGTTATAAATATTAGAAAAATAAAGTTTTCACACTGGAATTTAACCTTCGGTAATCATAGGATTACTTTACAATTAAGTATATTCCCCAGTACCAGTTATTGTTAACCTAAAATACCTTAGTTTTATAAAAACAAGTATTGGTTTATTGGAGGCCTAAGTTCAGTCAAGAGTGTTATAGAGAAGTAGTGGGAAGATATGTTATAATGAAATGAGAGTCAGTTAAAAAAACAAAAAAAAACATTGTAATTAAACATTTTGTAACAGAATATTAATATGGAGCTAGAACTGCTGAGAGAGAAGAAGAATATTATTGAGAAACACCAACATATGCTTCAAAACTACAGCAATTATAATCAGGTATGGTAAATGGGTAAAAAATGTCAGCTTTTGCCTGTAGCAATCTTATTACTAAACTTCTGATAGAGAGAAGGCAAATAATGTAAAGTATAAACCTTTGCTTTATTGTTTTGCTGTGGTTTTCATTGTAGTAAATTCACCCAGGTTGTTCTAATAATTTCATTTATGATTACCTAGCAACCTTTCTAGTTTACAAGCTGTGCAATGAAATAGAGTATTAAAAACACTCTAAATTGATAGTCTGCTTTAGCTATAGCTTTCGCAGTTAAAGGAAAATGCCCATTTTACTAATACTTAGTGTTGGTGTGAAGATTCTAGTGTTGATAAAACCTACTTTTTTGTGTAGGAAAAACTATATTTTCATTAAATATAAACATAATTGTGATCCAGGCCCAGAGTTCTTGGACAAATGAACTTGAACTAGACTAATATAAAATATTTTTTTGTCTTCAGCTCTGTGAACAAGATGTATATATGTTATGATAATATATGATAATATGTTATGATAATTACTTTATCTTATAAAAATTTGGCACCCAGAATAACACAGGAATATGCTTGAAGACAAACCATAAAAATGCTATAATGAATTTTAAGCAGTGTTGGTATCAGGATCTTTGATATTTTTTACCAATACTATGAATGCGCATTTTTCTTGAATGCAAACAATGCCAGATTAAACCAGTCCATAGAAATAACCAAAAGG
Organism: Hyles euphorbiae; assembly: GCA_023078785.2. Taxonomy (NCBI): domain Eukaryota; kingdom Metazoa; phylum Arthropoda; class Insecta; order Lepidoptera; family Sphingidae; genus Hyles; species Hyles euphorbiae. Next base: position 6,097,046 of record CM041052.1, on the reverse strand, counting down.
TGCAGGGCCTCATTCACCACCCTCAAGTAAAGAGTCAAGTAGGCTAGTTATCTGTTAAAGTCACCGGTAATATCATATGTCAATTTCACAACACTTAAGTAACACTATTCCTATCATTACACTAATAAGTACCTTACAGGCCACATTATCTGCCAATTAGCGTATTTACTTGATAGTTTAAATAAAGTTAAACTCCCAACCTCCTTTCATATTTTTAAGAAAAAAATATGTTGGCATTTCAGCATGAGGCTAAATTAATCATTCATGTACTTTACCTTAACCCGCACATTGTATTATTTTCACTCATGGAATTAGCAGAAGATACTCAGCACATATACTTGTCAATTAATGTTATAAATAAAAAAGTAACTAACAAAGGTTTACTTGAAGACGGTGAACCAGGCCCTTAGTTTTTTATTTATAAGTTTGAACAGCTAAGTTTGTTGTTAGTTTCAGGGGGCATATAATTCCGTGGCACCTCCTCACTACGAAGACGATATGTACGGCGCGCCGGGGCCCAGCCGCCGTCGCAACTACTCGCACGTCGAGGACGATTCCTATCCTCAGCAGGAATACGCCCCATTCAACAGGGGCAAGAAAAGACGCGCTGAATACTGGTCTGGGCCATCCAAACGCTTCTCAGGGCCCGATAGGAATGCGACTCACTCGTTTAGAGGCCGGCTAGGTCCGATACGCCAAACCCACACATCGACACCAAACCAAAGGCAAGACCGCCGATCTAAAACAGCGAAGAAAAAATCGCAATGGAGAGAAGACGACGACATGACGCTGCGCCCTGATTGCGAGCCCACGCCCAAACTGAGAGCCCGCTTGCAGTTAGGCCTCGGCGTTATCCTTAAGCATATGAAACAAAAGTTTGCGAAGAAAGATAACTTCTTCAGAATGTTGCACACGCACCCTTACTTGAACAATATAAAGATGGAGCTCCGCAAGCGCATTTACAAGGTGATGATGAACAAGCTGGTGAGCAGGCCCGATGAAGTGGAACAGCTTTACCGCGAGCAATACCCTGAAAAGACAGACACGTTGTTTCTGGCGAAAATTAGCCAGGAAATTGCTACAACCACTTCCAAGCCTGACATATTGAATGAAGCTGTTGTGCCAGGTATTTATAGTTATTTGTATTTAGTGAAAGTATATATGTGAATTGTGAAGTCCAGAGTTGATTTCAAGATGATGCACTTTGTGTCTTTTAATTCTGTATACTTTTCCGCCATTTACACGGAGAGAGAATCGTAAACCATTATCGTTTAACATAACCGCCATAGATTATCTTGTTTTGACAAATGTTTAAATGATTTAACTTTTTTGTATCCTTACGATAATCGTATCATCGAGGCCACAAACTCTCCATGTAAATGGGGCTTAAATATGCCAGTTATTAGTTGCAAATTGCAATTAAAATGCGATACTTATGTATTATTTAAAATAAAGCAAAATCCACAATATCTAATAGGGCTATCTTAGGCTTTCTGTGGCTAATGTACATTACATTTCAGTTCCCATGAATCCGGGGCCTTATCGCAACATAGAACTGCCTCACATCATCGACGCCGAGGTGGACGAAGTTTTCCGGAAGGTAATATTAGCTTTTATATTTTATTAACACAATAGGTCATGGCAATGATCACTACCGCCCATGAACGTCCGCGATGCTTGGATCATGAATTTTTGCTGGGCCATCAAATATGGAGGTAGCGGGAAGGGAAATATATGGGAATAGGAAGGGGGTAATGGATCTAAATTCGACAGCTAGCGCTTCACGTCGATCTCTTGCGAGGCTATGGTACTGCCCCGGACAAACCAGGGGCCCTACTCTGTAAATTTGAAACGAAGTTTGAATCTTCGGACGATCGAAGTTTATGACGATACGAATGTACCTACTCTGTAAATGTTCGAATTTGTGTAACGTACATCGTAAACATAAGTCTATGGTTACGACCATAAGTATATGTAGGTACATTCGTATCATATATAAACTTCGATCGTTCGAAGATTCGAACTTCGTTTCGGATTTACAGACTAGGGCTAGATGTGCTGGGCAGTGGGCACATTCTTGCGGACTCATGAGTCACAACAGCGTAGCTCTACCACTTTAAAAATGTATTATTAACCTATATGGCACAGGTCTGGGTGTTTGTGAAACCGAAAAGTCTTTCGCAGTTCCTAATACACGCGACACAAGACTCGATCTTAGTGTACGGTCAGGACCAGAGGCGGCTCATCCGAAAGAGCGCTGGTGCAGTGCACTCCCACGAAAAATACATACTTAGCTAATTTAATAATTTATATATATTTATAATACATAAATCCTTACATTACATTCTTTATATTTTACTACGCCTATGATAAGTCTATTATATTACCTATATAGGTACATGTAGCGTCGAACGAGTGGAGCGCCAGTGATTGTGTTCCTATGAAACGAAGTTTAGTACGACTCTTAGTACTGTATTCAATGAGTGCGAAAGAGAGCTACGACTCGCGCTGACGCGTGAAACAAAAGATATCGTATGAGAAATTAGCGTAATCTGGAGCGCCGCTCACGCGTCACTCAGTTAATTCGCAGTTTTTTTTAAAATAAGTATTAAAAAATAGTTCGTTCGCATAATCAATTCCATTTCTGATTTTCACAAGAAAGAAATATGGGTGGTTCTACAAAAGTAGGGCAAATATTAAGGATATTATGTTTACATGAGTTTCTACTTTTAATTATTACGAATTTGGGTGGTTATGATAGATAATCAAATAAACATGCTAACTTAAAACAGGCCAGTCACTTTATAAAGTAGTTTTTAAATTATTAAGGATTTTCAAAATTTTGCTTCCAGAGGATTGACGAAAACAACAGAGTACTGACAAATACACATTTTCATAAGAATAATCAGTCATTTATTAATCATTGAAACATTCTCTTAGAATGTAATTATATCACATATTCTTTTAACATTAATCCTTATAGGTAAGTATAAAATAATCACATTTTTTCTATTTATACTGACGAAATTTCCTCAGTATTAAAGTCAGCCTTGAATTTTTTTATTACCTTAACATTAATCAACATTAAATTACTTTGAGGTAGTTTCACTCAAAAATTATACATTTTCTAAAAAAAACAATAAACAACTGTAACACGAAATTATTATTTTTAAATAATAAAAATGAGATCCATTTTCTTATTAATCAACAAAAAATAGTCTTATTCTCTCTTTGAAATTTACTTTTCAAAAACATCAATATCCTCCTTAAATTGGTAAAATACTCTTTTTCCTTTTGTAACGAGATCTGGTACAGGTAACTTATGGATTATTTGTTCAAACGGTACGTCTGCAACATCCTTTTCATCCAATTTAAATAGAGTTCCATTCTGGTCACAAACTTTAAGGAAAGTCACTCTCATCTCGCCGTCATCATCGATATCAGAGGAGCAGATAGCCGCATAACGATACTCTTTATTCCTTATCATATATTTAATTAAAACATAATCTCCGTTGCTATAAAGACTTTCTTATTGTGAGCCGCTAACTGATGGCGTTGATAAATTGCAATCCAACTCAACAGGATGGTTATTATGGTCTTTCGCGTAAGTGGACAGTGGTGCATCATCATCTTCAGAGGAGTCTGTGAACACCGTGGAAGTGTTTAGACGCGTAACTTGTGTACCTGGCAACTTTGTCTGATAATGAATAGATCCGAGCTTGTAATGATCACATCCATCTGGGCTGCAGAAACAACTTAGTGACTTCAAGGTAAGATTGTTAGGGCAATAAGCTGTGCCTGTGACCTGATGTACCAATAGTGTCCCCTTGAAAGCACCGATTTCAGATGGTTTCTCAGATTTAACAACTTTCTTCAACTCTTTTTTAACTCGTCTATATTTTTGACGCTGAGTATTCAGTTTAGTTTTAAGTTTTGAAATTACAACTGCCATCTTCTTTAATTGCTTATTTCTGGATTTTCTCTTTCTTTCGCTTCTTTTTTTTGCTTCTTTCACTCTTTTGTCTTCTTGAAGCACTTGCGGAACTGGTACTACAATTGGTTGCATTTCATCGTCAGTAGTTACAGGGGTATTTTCGCGTATAAAATTATTAATACTTTCCTTTAAGTGGTGTTTCTTTTGCCTGTATTTTGAGGAATATTCTTTCCATTTCCTTCTGGTTGCTCGTTGCTCTCGAGGTGTCATTTTACTAATACTTTTTCTTTGTCCTTTCTCCTTTTTTCTTAGATACTGTAACCTTTGTTTTTCTTTATACTCAGCTAATTTGATAGGATCGCTTTTAATCTTTGCTAATCGAGCCTTTTCGGCTTCTCGTTTGTTTTGTAATATCTCTTCCCGAGATAATTTTTTTTTAGGAGGCGGCATGATGTTTTAACTGAAATAAGTAAAAAAAGACCTTAAACGTGGTATTTTTTAACGTAAAAGCAGACAAAAACAAAATCTGTCAGTACTCTGGAAAATATGTCAGTCCGCTGGCATATTAACGGACAACGGACTGACGCCAAAGTACTGACGAAAAGGATGCAATTTTATAATTATAGCCAGAAAGTACGTTCCTTTTCGAATTTTGTAATATTACTAAACAATATTATTACAAATTATAATTAACTGTATATGAATCGAAACAAAATTCAAGTTTACAAGTAAATGTCAACTCACCACAGTACTGAAATGTTGACTGGACCCACCACGTGCACACGGAGTAACCGCGACTCTAGCACTGGCATCGTAATGGCGGCCGTCAATCGGCGTGGCTTGTAGCTAGCTTCAATATTAACCTTGAAGCATAGCGGGATTGTAACCTTGAGTCTGAGGTATTTACCGGGAATTTCAAATTTTAAAAACACACAACGGACTGACGAATGACTCTGAACACAAAGTTTATTCTTTATTTTAAAAATAATGGCAACAATATTACATTTGAAAGCTTTGGTAAACACTGTAAAGTACATCGCAGATTTAGATTAAATAGTAAGTTTTCTTAAATAATTGGCAATTTTTAACATACAGCCACTTGATTGCGCAGTTTTGGAATTGTGACATGCCAAAAGACTGACGATTTGAGGATCTATCGTGATTTTTTACATACTTGTAATGAAAATAAATACCTGATATTGGATGACCAAATAACGGATATTTGATTATTTTAAATCCAAATAAAATTTCCAGTAAATATACGAAAACTTTGTATTTATGGACTGGTGACATCAAGTTACCCATTTTTTGTAGAACCACCCATATGTAGATATCTTCGCTCGCCAAAAAGACCGGCGAATGGATTTTATATATAAATATAATAAATAGTAAGCTCTAGTTTTTCAATTAGTTTTTTTGTGAACCCCCATCAAAAAATATTACGAGCCGCCTCTGGTCAGGACTATGTATGTGACTATTGGGTGTAATTTATTTATATTATATATGTATTTTTAATCATATTTTCTAGCTGGAAATAATGTATAATCCAAAACTGGACGACACGACAAAAGCCTACCGGCTGTCGCACAATCAGATCACACCAAATATAGCGGAAGAGAAGATTCCAGAAGAGGAAAAGACTGAAGAGATAATGTTGTGGAAACTAGCCATGCGCGAGAAAATACATAAACTTGTGCCCAAAATATTGCTCAAGAACGTCAACGTAAGTAGATAATATTCTGCTGTACACTATACAGACTTATGACGTCATTATTCTATAACATAAACAGAGTATCAATAATAAGCGTCAACAATGAGCACATTAAAATTCACTAAATAAATGCTAGTATAGCTTATGGATTTTTTTTGTTTAAGGTCACAATTAACAATTTAAAATAAAATATTTATTGAATCCATAAAATGTCATACATTATTTAGATTCAGTAAACGGCGAATCCAGCTTTTAATACTTATTTTTTATATAGGTCTTGTGCGATTTCAATACTCGAATTTGTAATAATGATTCTTTAAAGTTTGTTACAGCCGTGATTTATGAACACACACACACACACACACACATTTTTTACTTTATCGAAATACAAAGAATTAAATGTCCTTATAAATTTTATCAACAATAATAATAAATAAATTCTGTCAATCTGGGGCCAGCCCAGAGGGGGTGATCTCCTGGATCCGCTATTGGATTCACTCACTTTTTTTCCACTACCACCCGGTTTATAAAGCTATTTTCGCCAGAAAAGAACGGGCCAAAAAACTGTTACAATCCAGTGATCATACAGGAGTTGTAAAAGCATTTTATGTTCCAGCACATCACCAAGTTGCTGAAGATGGACCTTGTGTACATAAACACTTGTACCGACGTGGTGAACCAGCCTGATGGCGAAATGGATGAAATACATATGTCAGTCACCGAGGCCGCAGCGGGCCTGCCACAGTTCTGTGCCAGGGTGAGATATTGAAACATATTTATTCATTTTATTATATGCACTGCCTCGGTGGCGTGGTTGTACTAGGGTACGGTTACAAAGCTGAGGTCTCGGGTTCGAATCCCGGGTTGGGCAAAGTGATATTGGATTTTTATAACCATTATCAACCCAGAGTCAGGAATTTGTGCCCGATATGGCGATAGGCTCGCCACCCATTACATCGTGGGACAGGACAGGACATACAAGGCGAAATGTGGGTGCCCTAGCACTTCTGCCTACCCTGTCTGGGAAATAGGCGTGAGTTTATGTATGTATGTTATTTTTTGCACTGTACATAGAAAGAACAAAGAAATAACGCGGTGCGCGCGTTCCAGTACATCTCACTGAAATTAGTCATCACTCGCAAGTCGCATGGATTTTGAAAATGATTGCTTGTGTTATGACGAAAATATTTATAGTAAAAATATTGATAATAAACCGGCCAAGTGCGAGTCGTCTATAAAACTCTAAAAATCACGATTTTTCCTGTTTATAAAGATCGAGTTTAAAAATTCTTAAAAATTACTTTTGCTGTATGGGAGCCCTTTAATTTTTACTTTTTAATTATTTTTTTTAAAGTAATATTCTGTGAAAATGTAAAGCGTCTACCTGTTATCGTTATTTACATTGAGCAAAAAAACACGTTTATTGTATGGGAACCCCCTTAATATATTAAATTTTATTTTTAGTATTTGTTGTTATAGCGGCAATGAAAATACGTAATTTGTGATTGTTTCAACTTTCTAGCTATCACGGCTTATGAGATACAGCCTAGTGACAGTCAGACAGACAGACTTAGTAATAGTGTCCCGTTTTTACCTAATAGATACGGAACCCTAAAATAAACCAACAAACATTTTATCACCGTTTACACAATATCTATGAAATTAAGTAGATTTAACATTCGATTTAGTGTGATTTTCACGGTCATCTCTTTGTAACCACTAAAAAAATCAATGCAATACAGTCTTCTTCAAGCAAGCTATTTGTCGGATGAACCAACTTATATATACCTTGCTAACTTATATATAATATATAGAACTATATATTTCCAGGTGCGTGCAATTCCCAAACTGCCCACTACTACTGTGATGCGACCGTTCCTAAACCAGTTCAATCCCGTGTGGGTGAAGAAGAAGAAGTTGGCCCGGAACGTGCTGTTTGTAGCCTTCAGGGATGAAGAGTCGTTGAAGAAACTACTCGAAAAGGACGGATACGATTTCGGTAACTAATAACTGTATATATTACTAAAATAAAGTGGTGAAGAATGAACTGGTGGTAGGTCTTTTATATGTGAAAAGCCGCCGGAGTGGGTGCTACCGTAATGTCTATTGCTCCCGCCAAATAGCAGTGTAAATGCACTGTTTTTTTGGTTTGAAGGATATTGTAGCTAGAGTAACTACTAGATATATTGAGACAGCATCGTATGTCTTAGGATGGCGAGCGCAGTGGAGTACCAAACATTGCTTTGTAATTCAAAATGTTATTTGATTTTGCTACTGTTTATGAGCGGTCGTATCGCTCACCATCAGGCGAACGGCATGCTCGTCTTGCCATTATTGCAATAAAAATAAATTAAAAAGAAACTATTGAATTTTTAAAATGTTATGCGTTATTTTGATTATTTCTTCTTGTTTCCTCTACCACGCTGTTAATTATTAATTATATTAATTTAATTTCGTATCAAAGGAACCACGCAGTATTGAGGCAGTATCATTATATGTATAAATGGGTTGTTTTGTATAAACACATCATGTTTGTATGCCGCAGTTAAAGATTAAAGTATTGATCTTAGTGTTGATTACAATAATTTACACCTATGCAACATCTAAATTATCTTTTGAGCTATTCAAGTCGAAGTAAATGTCAATTTCTAGTGTTTAATTACACAAACACGTAGAAATAGCCCAAAACGTTTTCTTTACTACTATTGAAATAGTTAAAATGAAAATTTTCACTTCCAAAGAATGGCTATACCATATATCAATTTAAATTATAATTTCAGGTAGTTGTTTCGTGAAGATAGGCCGGATGAATACTCGAGCAAAGATGACGAAAAAGCAAAATATCAAAAATCGCAAGGTTGCACAAGAATCAAATGAACACAATATTTCAGTCAATCTGAACGATCAGATTAACGACTTGATCTCATCCATACGGCAGGCTGAGTATGATGACGAAATTAACTCAGAAAACAGCAATGATTATGAGACTAATGACGTTTCTAAAGAGGATGATAACCAAATAGATTTGGTCGAAAATGATGACAATAGTTTACCAGGCGAAGGTGCTGTAACACAAAATGACAGTAAAGATGAGGCTGTAAAGAAAAATGAAGATGTTGAGCAAAATAATGACGCACAAGGAGACACAAATCAAGAAAATAATACTCAACAGGTAGGAACAGAGAATTCTGAAAACACTTCAAAAGAAGTGTCAGCTGACGCCGATAAAACTTCTGCAAAAGAAGATAAGGAAGCTGAAAATAATGGGACTTAATTTATTACTGATCAAGAAATTAAGCAAAATAATTACTTATTTACTTATAAATATATATATTTATATATTGGTCCATCAATCAAGCAAACATATCACCTGATGTTAAGTGATCTGCTGCTCATGAGTATCCACAACGCTTGGAACATTAATGTGTTGCTGAACCATCAATTTGAAGAGGAGATTTAACACCCCTTGTATTGGACATCAGACAACAAAGAATTGCTATTTAATTGACGGATGATCTGCGTCTGCAGTTGGTGTATTAAGATATTTAGTTGTGTAGGCATTGCCTTGATAGCAGATATTATAGTTTATTTGTCTCAATACAGTTATTTTATTTTTATAAGATATTTGGTTATTTGAAAAAAATCACACTTCTTGTTAAAACATTGCATGATATTAAAAGCGTCAGTTTCCTGATGAACTTATTCCAATATTAAGCTCAGGTATTAATGTTTTAAGTTTAAACTCGACTAGCTAAATGTAAATAGATAGACTTCTTGTAATATAGGAATTTATGTAATATAGGATTCTTTTAAGAACTACGAATAAAACCGTTAGAAAAGGTCCATCGATTTATCGTCCACTATTATAGTTTTAAATAAAAAGTGCAATTACCATTAATTTTATTTAGGATGCAGATTGGATCATTGGGAAGGCAGGGACTTTGAGAGAAGGTGAAAAAAAAAACAAATAATTTTAGACTACTAGTCGCTAGGATGCTACAGACAGATACACATATAAACAAAGGTTTTTAAAAAAACGTGGATAGGTAACAAAACATGTATGAACTCACCATGAGTTGGTTGATGTAGTACTCGTAGGTAATCGTGTCTGTGACCGGATCCAGCGCCGTTTGTATCATCTCGTCGTATTCTTCCTGCACAGTAACTGCCTTATACTTACTCAGTTTTAAAATCTATTTGATTAACGCTTTGCCTTTTTTGCTCAAACTGAATGCAAAAGTCGTTCGATTCGAATAGGATTAAAAATTGTAATTTTACCAAGCGAAAATCGCTCTCTCTCTCTCTTTATATCAGCCCATATACGTCCCAATGCAGGGCACGATCTTCTTCTATAATCGTGGTTAGGCCATATTTTCCACCACGCTGGCCTAGTACGGGTTGGCGGACTTTACGAGTACATACCACAGAAATTCTTACAAATTCGCTATGGTATGCGAATTTCCTCACGATGTTTTTCTCCACCGTTAAAGTAACCAGCGGATTTCACAGTCCCCAAAAGCTACATTATGCCAACACACAAAGCAGGTAACAGAATTATAATTTATTTTTAATTACCTGGGTAAATGGCTCTCCTTCTTCAAGCATCAGCTTGGCGAATCTCTCCTTGGTGAGGTACCCGCGACCCTCGGTGTCAAAGTATCTAAAGGCTGCCAGCAACATCTCCGCGCTAGCTGGGTAAAATCTAAAAACATAATAATACTGTAACTATTCATTCTCTAGGTGGCTACTTCCTCTATGGCGTAGTTGTAATTCGGTATTACAAAACTGAGGACTCTGGTTCAAATTCCGGGTCGAGCGAAGTCATAGTGGATTTTTTATTCGTTAACAGCCCGGAGTCGGGAATTAATGCCCGATATGGCCAAAGGCTCCCCCCATCACAAGGGACGGGACATACAGCCTTGGCCAAAAGTATTAGGCACCTTAACATTTTTGGAATTACGCATAATTAGGGCGAAAAATAAAACTTATTTTGTTGTTTACAGATATATACAGTACAGTATCAGAGCGAGTACAGGATCAGAGCACGAAGGCTATTCCACTACAGAGAGGCGTGAGACAGGGAGATGTCATATCTCCGAAACTGTTCACTGCCGCGCTGGAAAATGCCTTCAAGCTCTTGCAGTGGAAAGGATTCGGCATCAACATCAACGGCGAGTATATTACTCACCTTCGATTTGCCGACGATATTGTAGTCTTGGCAGAATCGCTGGAAGACCTTAGCACTATGCTCGAAGACAAATGAAAATGAACATGGATAAAACGAAGATCATGTCGAATATCCATGTTGTGCCCACCCCCATTGGAGTTGGGGGCTCGACTCTCGAAGTTGTAGACGAATATGTCTATTTAGGACAAGTGGTCCGGTTAGGCAGGTCCAACTTCGAGAGAGAGGTCAATCGGCGAATCCAACTCGGTTGGGCAGCGTTCGGGAAACTTCGCGACGTCTTCTCGTCCAAAATACCTCAGTGCCTAAAATCGAAAGTCTTCGATAGTTGCGTGTTACCAGTGATGACATACGGCACCGAGACGTGGCCTCTCACTGTGGGCCTCATTAAAAGGCTCAAAGTCACTCAACGAGCCATGGAGCGGGCTATGCTCGGTGTTTCCCTACGAGATCGAATCAGAAATGAGGAGATCCGTAGGAGAACCAAGGTTACCGACATAGCCCATAGGATTGGCAAGTTGAAGTGGCAGTGGGCCGGGCACATAGCTCGTAGAACCGATGGCCGTTGGGGCCGAAAGGTTCTCGAGTGGAGGCCACGTACAGGCAAGCGAAGTGTTGGACGCCCGCCTACAAGGTGGACGGACGATCTGACTAAGGTCGCAGGAAGTCGCTGGATGCAGGCCGCTTCCAACAGGTCATTATGGAGATCATTGGGGGAGGCCTATGTTCAGCAGTGGACTTCCTGTGGCTGATATGATGATGATGATGAGATATATAATTATAAGAACAACAAATTAAATTAATATTTAGTGGGCCCTTCCTTGGCCTTTATCACCGCAGCCATCCTTTGCGGTATGCTGCGCTCTAGCCTTGCGGATTTGGCTGTGGATATAGCATACCACTTGTCTCTTCAAGGGTTTTTTAATACTGTTTTTGATGTTATGCTATGCTCCCGTATCTTGCGCTTCAGTACACCTAAAAGATGTTCGACTGGGTTAAGGTCTGGCGACTGTGCAAGCCATTTTAGAAGGACCACGATATTGTCCCTTAACCACCACATATTGATTGCCAATTTGTGACAGCGAACATTGCCTTGTTGGATTTTCACGTCATCTGAGTTGGTGTCACCAAACATACCCATTAAAAACGGCATCAGAACAGTTTCAAGCACATTTATGTACTTTTGACTGCTCATGCGGCCTTCACAAACAAACATTTCGCTGACGCCATAGGCAGCCACGGAGCTCCAAATCGTAATGCTGCCGCCTCCGTGTTTTACAGTAGTCACCACACAATTGGGATGGTATTCCTTGCTGATACGACGCCTCACAAGAGTCACACCTGGCGTTTTAAACACCTAAAATGGAAGCAAAACACTTATGTTGGATATTTTATTAATTTTACAAGATGATGATTAATTATGGCGTATTTTTTGTTATTTTCCTATGCTAGGTGTGGTATAAAACTTACCTCAAAGTTTGTTTCATCGAAGCATACCAGAAGAGACGAATCATCTTCAGTGTAATATTTGTACTTTAGAGCCCATATTAGTCGGTACTTTTTGTTGTCGTGGGAGAGCCATGGATTCTTTCTGGCTATACAGCCTCTTAGGCCTGCTTCTGTGAGTCTTTTTCTTGCTGTTCGCAAACTTATTGGTTTCCGAATTTCTTGTGACAAAGCAGCAGCGAGCTCGGAAGATGATTTTTTACGGTCCTTGAGGGAGTCGTGTATTAGTTTTCTGCCCTGGCGGGCAGTTTTCGGGCCGTTCTTTTCTTATTTGTATTAGATCCAGTTGCAGCAAACGTTTTCAGTGCAGATTGCACAGCACAGCGGGAACATTTTAATTGTTTGGCAATTTCCACCTTGATTTTTCCCTCTTCGTGCAAAACCTGGATTTTTATCCTTTCTTCAATATTAAGATCGCGATTTTTTGGCATTTTGAACGATTAACTTTCTCTACTTCACAAAAATAATACACACATAGCAGCTACTTAACACGACCGAGGTGAAAAATAGACTAACAAGTTGCCTAAAGTATTCGTTAAAAAATCTCCTGAGCTACTTTTGGGGACCAGATGTTTTAGGTACCTTAAATTACCCTGTCAATGCTTTAAAATGAACGTTTAGTATTCGCGTCTACTCTATTGCTAAACAAATGAGTTGTTTTTTAAATATTTTTTGAGATACACTTTTTTTATAGGGGTGCCTAATACTTTTGGCCAAGGCTGTACAATGCCCAACGTGGTTGTCAACACCTATGCCTACACCTTCTAGGTTATATGCGATGGGGGCCGAGCTTATTGCCATATCGTCATCTCAGCCACAGGAAGTCCACTGCTGAACATAGGCCTCCCCCAAGGATATTCACATTGACCTGTTGGAAGCGGCCTGTACCAGCGACTTCCTGCAACTTTAGCCAGGTCGTCCATATGGTCGAGCCTAAATCGACTAAAAATGATAACGAAATAGCAATATTCAACCTTTCAACTATTATGCCATTTAAGGTTTATTAAATAAATATATATGTTGTCTTGGTGGACAATATTCTACCACAGAGGAACCCTGTTTTTTTACCTATGTTCTGTCATAACTTTGCACATGAAAGGCAGGAAGTTAGACAAGGGAACATTCCCTGTTGCTTCCTTGTTTTCCGTGGCGAGAATGACCTCTTGAATTTCGGCTTCAGTTGGGCAACAGCCTGAAAAAAATGAATACCATGCCCTGTATTCTATACTGCATATTGTACGAATATCGCAAGACACAAGAGGCCATGGAACATTATCAGCGAACACAAAATATTTATTTTTTTATTTGAATTTACCCAAAGATCTCAGAATGGTTCCGATTTCTCTGACGTCCACCACCTGTTTGCCGGAATGATCGAAAACTTCAAACGCCTCCATAATCTTCTTTTCTAAATCATTGTTGGGCTGGACTGTAAAGTAATAACTTCATTACTAAATCTAGCTAGTCATGAGACCAGACTCGACAGGATCAGCAAATATTTTATCCACTATTATGTCAAAATTCCCCCTCAGATTAAAGCCTTAACTATTAAACGTACGCCGACAACTGGCACATGCGTCACACTCGTGAACGGGTGCTGCTTATGGGTTACTAATACCCCATAATCATGTCACTCTATGGATACTGCCGTACAGGGTAAGCACTAAGCATTTCTTGTCCGTTCTTCTCCAGTGGAAACCACTAACCGAATAATTGGTGATAGAATAAAAAAATGAAGAATGATGTTTCTATTTTTATGGATTCAATAAATTATTTTCATGTTTGTCTTTAAGCCATATTTTTATTGCGTCGTCCTACTTACATCTATAATATTTATAATATAAAAAGAAAATATTCAAACATGGTTGCTTTCTAGCACTAGCGTCAAGCTGAGAGATTTTACTAAGGAGATACCAGCCCCACCAATGTATATAATAAAACGTGACCCAAGGCATCCGTGCATCAACAAATCCCTAGGCCGCTGTAGCCTAACCATATCTGACCCTGATGCCGGCCCTGTAATTTATTTTGCGAGCTAATATTATTTATTATTTACATATTTTTTTGTAACGCCATTGCATTTCCTTAAAATGAGAGTTGCGATCGTAATCATTGACGTATATTTTGTACAGTACAGTATATAGACGTAGTATCAAATAATTTTTAAGTCAATCAATCCCAAGCAAATTAAAATTCGAATTCTGCAGCATCCGTTATCACTTCGAAGCGGAAATCAGTTAGAAGCACATAATTAGAACAAGAAATCGAATTGACTTACTTTTAGGTTCTTCTTTTCGTGCCATAATGAGTAAATAAATAAAAGAGATTACAAAATAATATCAAAATAAGTTAATTTACTATACTGTAAAATGATTCTAAAAAAAAATATTTGGGTATCCTAGGCAACAAAAAAAAAACAAATTAAGGTTGCACACTGTTTCGTAAAGTTCAAAAAACACACACTAAACCCTTAACGAATAAACATGAGCCGGAGCCAAGGCCGGAGCGATCAAGTTGATGAATTTCAACTCAATTCAATTAATTTAAAACTTTGCCCAGCGGTGGGAAAGAATATAGACAAAACAAACTGTAAAAAAACGAGATATCCGAAAAACATTTGAAACGATATTTACCGATTTGTGTGCACTACAGCAACACTACAGTAAAAACATACTCGATAAATCGACTAATTTCATATTGTCAGTGAACGTTTACTTTGACAAATTGTCTATGATTTATGTTCAATGATTTCCGGTATGTTATCCACCGCCAAACGCCACAGACTAATAAACAAGACAGACAGCCGAGTCCATACAATTTTTTTAACACGATAAGGGAACTCACACAGTGAAAGCCCAAACATGTACTTTATAACTATATTATGTTATACAATTCATTCATAATTAATCGTCCATCTCTTTCTATCCAGTACATATTTTGACAGAGTGTTCTTCTTTACTTTTCGTTCGGTGGTTATATACATGTGTAGCAGTGCTGTGACAATCGGTACTTTATCGAGATACCGATCTTTAATTTAATTAGGGATGGCTTTATTTTCCGGTTGACATCTGTGCCTCAAACTTACCGGTTTTTTTTACCGATTTAGGTAGTTGTATATTCATATATTGGTTTTAAAGAAATAAATAAAATAAACTTCAAAAATAAATAACTTTATTTATAAACAATGAAAATTAAATTAATTTGTTATTCTGAAAATACCATAAACAATCCTTATTTAGATTGTCACTTTTTTTCTTTACCACCCGGTTCACAAGGCTGTCTTCGCTAGAGAAGAACGGGCAAGAAACTCTAGCGTTGCTCTTTTATAATATATTTACAATACAGTGATTATGCATTAGTTAAATTCAGAAAAGTTCACAATTCATGTATAAAAATCAATTGATCACAATATTACAGGTCATTTTATACAGCTGAGATACGTGAAGTCAACCAGAACGCACAATTGGTCTACACTGTTCCGGTAAAGCAATGATTGGCAATGGCAATAGTAGTTTCAAAGTAATTAAAAGTTATGATATTATAAATACATTAGGTTTCGTTCATTTTACCTTCTGATTGACCCTAACATACATATTTTAAAATTCGTTATGAGGTTTTTGTTTGTTAAATCGGGATAATCTTAGGAAACTACCACTAAGATAAGAAAAAATCTGCGTTTGATAGCGATTCATGACAATTTAGAATATTTCTCTCCTCAATCAAGAGATGTAAGGTTGTATGGAAGTAAATAATGTGAAAGTAAGAAGCACAACAAATTATTTATCACATTTACCTGTTTCTGAAAAGAAAAAATGTTACATATGTTACTTATAAATCTTATTATCACATATTTTACTTCTAAGACCCCTCGTAACTAGAAATTTTACAATTAACGCCCAACGCTCTATAAGATATAAGCATAATATTAATATGTTTTTTTTAATATCTTAAGCCTTATGAATGTTAAGTTATGTTAGCAACTACAGTTACAGTTTCTTTATGTTAGTAACTACAGGGTTGGCATGGATCATAATAGTTGGCGATATAAATTTACCCAAATTAGTTCAGGCTTCTAGTAAATTAATGAAATGTTTTCATTATGGTTAACTTTAGATACATTAAATGAATAGCGTGCTAAAAACTTAATAGTGTAAATTTACAAATTATTACACCATGGAAGCCATTCCATGTGTAACATTACAAATGTATTATTAAATCGAATACAAAATAAGTTAAATACAAGTCTGAATACAATATAATGTTAGTATCTTGAAACCATATATGTATATAGATTAAACATAATATTTTTTTAATCACGAAGATAGTTTCTTAAAAATTCTGCATAAAAAAACGAAAATGTTGGATTCAATAATTTGAGGAAATTCAATAATTTATATTTATCCATACACTCCTATACGTGGGCCCCCTCAATAAACGATTGAGATTGAGATAGGTCATGGTCCACTAGATCATCATTTAGAGATATGATCAAAATTGCTCTTCCATTACATTGCAAATCAATAAAAATATATGAAAGGTGCAAAAGCATGATTCATATAAACAGTTTAAAACAACATATTATGCTTTTCAATTAGCAAAATGATAAACATATTGAAGATTACTTTGTTTTTAAACCATGTAAAGGAGAGTAGAGATACAATAGTCAAACTATTATATGATTCTATTATGCAATATTTCAAAGCATAAAATTAAATTAATTACATTTTCCGGCAAAGTATTGCTATGGACATGATCACAATGAAGAGTATTGCGAAAAATGTCTGCTTACAAATATACTATTTGTATTAATTAAAAACAAGTCATTATGAAATTTAATACATCATTGCAGACTTTCATTCTAATGTACCAAAATAATACATTTCAAATTGGTTAATATAAAATACAATTAAATAATACAACCCTTGAATACAATATAAATAAAACTACAAAATAAGTTTATAAATATTGCAACTTGTGAGACATTCCATGCATAATAATATAATTGGTAATACTATATAAAGGCACATTTACAAGCAAAATGAATATAAAAATACTGGACGCAATATGATTAAGAAACAAACAAATTTCTATTTCAGGATTCTACATTTAAATTACATGTAAGATTTGGCATTCAGTTTAATATATATAAATATTTTGAAAACCATCAGGTAGGTTCATATTAAGGTGTAATAGAATGTTTGGCAACATAGGTCTATTTTAAAGAAAACCTTGAATTTAAATTAAAATGATTATACACCCTAAAAGGATACTTGAGCATCAACAATCAAATTTAATAAAATAATTTTAAATGTAATACAATATTTAAATGAATTAACAAAAGTTATTACAAATATTGCAACTTGTGAGACATTCCATGCATAATAATATAATTGGTAATACTATATAAAGGCACATTTACAAGCAAAATGAATATAAAAATACTGGACGCAATATGATTAAGAAACAAACAAATTTCTATTTCAGGATTCTACATTTAAATTACATGTAAGATTTGGCATTCAGTTTAATATATATAAATATTTTGAAAACCATCAGGTAGGTTCATATTAAGGTGTAATAGAATGTTTGGCAACATAGGTCTATTTTAAAGAAAACCTTGAATTTAAATTAAAATGATTATACACCCTAAAAGGATACTTGAGCATCAACAATCAAATTTAATAAAATAATTTTAAATGTAATACAATATTTAAATGAATTAACAAAAGTTATTACAAATATTGCAACTTGTGAGACATTCCATGCATAATAATATAATTGGTAATACTATATAAAGGCACATTTACAAGCAAAATGAATATAAAAATACTGGACGCAATATGATTAAGAAACAAACAAATTTCTATTTCAGGATTCTACATTTAAATTACATGTAAGATTTGGCATTCAGTTTAATATATATAAATATTTTGAAAACCATCAGGTAGGTTCATATTAAGGTGTAATAGAATGTTTGGCAACATAGGTCTATTTTAAAGAAAACCTTGAATTTAAATTGAAATGATTATACACCCTAAAAGGATACTTGAGCATCAACAATCAAATTTAATAAAATAATTTTAAATGTAATACAATATTTAAATGAATTAACAAAAGTTATTACAAATATTGCAACTTGTGAGACATTCCATGCATAATAATATAATTGGTAATACTATATAAAGGCACATTTACAAGCAAAATGAATATAAAAATACTGGACGCAATATGATTAAGAAACAAACAAATTTCTATTTCAGGATTCTACATTTAAATTACATGTAAGATTTGGCATTCAGTTTAATATATATAAATATTTTGAAAACCATCAGGTAGGTTCATATTAAGGTGTAATAGAATGTTTGGCAACATAGGTCTATTTTAAAGAAAACCTTGAATTTAAATTAAAATGATTATACACCCTAAAAGGATACTTGAGCATCAACAATCAAATTTAATAAAATAATTTTAAATGTAATACAATATTTAAATGAATTAACAAAAGTTATTACAAATATTGCAACTTGTGAGACATTCCATGCATAATAATATAATTGGTAATACCATATAAAGGCACATTTACAAGCAAAATGAATATAAAAATACTGGACGCAATATGATTAAGAAACAAACAAATTTCTATTTCAGGATTCTACATTTCAATCATATATATACATATATATATATATATATATATATATATATATATATATATATAAACATTCAATTTAATATATATAAATATTTTGACAACGATCAAACAGGTTCATATTAACGTATAAGAAAATGTTTGGCAACATAGGTCTATTTTAAAGAAAATCTTGAATTGAAACTAAAATGATTTTACACCCTGAAAGTAGACTTGAGCGACACTCAAATTTAATTTAAGAATTTTAAATTTAAGATATTTAAATCAATTAACAAATTTATTCTATATAACAAAGCTAAGGATTGAGTTTGACAACATACAGTTGAGACTGCTGTGAGCTGAGGATGATGATGATGACTATTAGCTATTATTATGTACTACGTCTCCTTACTTTTCTATAACTCAATCCTTTTGTAACTTTTTCACGGATTAGAGTTTCCATTTCTACATCTTTAGGCCTGTGATCGACATTATTAATTCTATTATTAAAATTACAACACCATTGTTTAACCTGCATTCTAATTACATACAACCAAAAAGATTCCATAAAAGACTCTTTATGATTATTACAATTATACCATGTAGTATCAATATTTTTCTTTAATGAACTTACTATTTCGGAATAAACGTAAACACTGCAAATGGATGGTAAAATCTTATCAATAATATATATACTCTGCCATACAATTTTACTCAAGTTCTTGGAAGGATAATACAACCTATCTACATCAGTGCTATACTCTCTTAAACGAATTAATTGGTGAGATGACTCACTCTTACTTAATAGGGAGTTTATACAGTTACTACAATAATTACATTTTAAATTTGACATTAAAGAGCGACAAATTGCGCCAGCAATATATGGTATAGATTTGTGTTGATATATATTTTCATTAGGGATGGAGTTTTCTATAAGATTACTTTCCTCAGGATTAAGATGTTCAGGGTAGGAACTAAATTTTTGTTGATTAATTAAGTTATTTAATGTACCTAACATTTTATCGTCATCATCCGAACAATTAGTATATAATGATTTTCCAGTTGTAATATTATTAATCAATAATGTTTTGAAGGCTGACACAAAATGAGTACAGTCAGGATTGGTATTAAAAGTACCATGTGCCCTTATCTGTCCAAAAAAATTTTCTATCGGATCTTGATTAAGACGTCGGAGACTTAGAAACTTTACACCTTCAACAGAGCGCAAATCTGACCACAAATGTTTTATTGAGTTGACATTATGCACAAAATGCTTCAGTGATAGAGGTTTTGCTTCCCTTGGATTGGGAGAGTCAAAACGCATAGACATTAATTTTTTTACAGCTTCATTCCAGAAATCTATGTGTTCAGAGTTACAAGACAATGCATGTGTCAATTTGTTACCATAGCGGCCAAAACCATTTAAACTATCAAACAAATCATTTATGAAGGTAATTATTTCTGCTGTGAAAAAATTATTATCAAAATTAGGATTAAAAGTAGAATAATCATGTTCTTGGAGATGTTGGATACTCTTCGTATAAGCTTGTAGTGATGTAGCCACTTGCCGGCTAAAAACTTGGGCTGCAAGTTTGACCTGTAATGTATGAGCATTTTAATTATTGTGTAGCAATAATCAATATAAAGTCTATACTAATATATAACTTTTGACATCAGTTGCGCGCGGTGCCGCTTAACGAGTGCACGTATCGTGTTTATTTATCGGTGACGCGTCAATTAAATTCGTTTAATAATAATGTGATGGACGAGGTCCATCGCGGGCCGTCGTCTATTGGAAGCGATGCAATGAGTGAGGAAGAGATACGTGAAGATTGTGACCAATTAATTTCAGGGCACGATGAACGTAACGATAGATGTCAGACACCGATCTCGGGCATACTTATGAGTACTCAACGGACGGCAAAGCGGTTGTGATAAATGAAAAATGTGTTATAGTAGCGAGGAAGGCGAATCGGATGGTTTTACATTAGTACAAAGAAAGGGAAAGAAGAATTATTTAATGAATACAAACATTAATATGAATGAGAATGAACAATATGAAGTATGTATGGCATCCCATCAACTACTTCCTAAGCAAATTGGTTTGGCGAAGATTTTGAAATCGGAAAACATTCAAAATATAACAAGAATAAAATATAAAAATCCATGCCGAGTGTTAATTACTTTTGAAGTGAAACAAGATGCAGATAAGTTAATTAATAATAAAAATATTATGGAGAAATTAGGTTACCGCTGTCATTCAACTAGCGAAGTAAGCACAACATATGGCGTCGTAAAATACTTAGAAATGGACGTAAGTGATGATGAATTACTCAAAGCATTTAAATGTGAACATAAAATAGTAGCTGCAAAAAGATTAAAACGTATGTCAGAAAATGGTGAATGGGTGGACAGTGAATCGGTGCGTTTCAGTTTTAATGGCCCGACTTTACCATTTTATATCTACGGATATGACTGCAGATTTAAGGTGGAACCGTATACCTTTCCAGTGACTCAATGCTCAAAGTGCTGGAAATATGGTCATTTGGCAAGACTTTGTCCAAGTAAGAAAAAAATTTGCCCTAAATGTGGAGCAGAACATGAAAACTGTGAGACAACGAAATTCAGATGTATAAACTGTAGGGGTGAGCATATTGCATTTAATAAGAGATGTCCTGTTTTCCTTAAAGAAAAAGAAATTCGTTCAATTATGAGCCGAAATAATTGCACATACAAGGTAGCTCTAACCAAATATATAAGAAGCAAAGCTAATGTTCAGAAACAACAACACAACTTTGTGGAAGTTAGTAATGACGGTAGCTACCCACATTTAGTTGATAACGAAATAATAAGAACAAAATATAGTCAAACAGGAACTACAACCAAACAAATTAATGAAGAGCTTACAGATGATAGTGAAGTGGAATCTGAGGATAAAGTAAATAATAATACACTAGGAAAAGAGTAATCAAGAAGAAATAGAAACCCAAAAAAGAAACAGAAAAGGAACATTGATGTCTGCGACAGAAACAAAAATGTGAAGACACCAGAAGACAGTAACCAACCATATGCAGGAGAATGTCATAAGAAGAAAAAAATTGACTTTTGGAACATACTATGGAAATTGAAAGAAGTTGTACTGTCTAAAGAAAGTTGGGAAGTGAAATTGCAGCAAACATTAAAAATATTTTTTGAAGAAATAATATCATACCTTGTAGAATTAGTCAAACGTGAAGATTTTTTAAATAAGATTGTAAACACTATCTATAATGGATAATAATGCCCTACTCTTAAATGTTACTGGGACATCGGGCGCTGACTTTTCATTTGAGCAAGTTCTTAATATTGCTCAATGGAACTCTCAGAGCCTGATGCCCAAAAAGTATGATTTAGAGTTGTTTCTTTCACAAGAAAAAATCAGTATTTGTATAATTAGTGAAACGTGGCTAAATTCAGAGACTAGTATCAAAATAAAGGACTACAATATTTTTAGGAATGACAGATTAGATTCGTATGGCGGAGTAGCTATAATTACACATAGGTCAGTCAAAGCTCATATACTTACATCCTATAAGTGTAAATAATTCAGGAATTGAAATAATATGCATTAAAATTTGTAATTGTAAGAATTTAGATTATATAACGTCCGTATATTGCTCCTCATCTGTTAGAACTACTCGAAATGACTGGGAGCATATATTTTCTCAGTTTTCAACAAAAACTATTATAGCCGGTGATTTTAATGCACACCATGCAAGTTGGTCATGTAAAACAGATCAAAGAGGATTGCAAATTCTTGATGTATCTTTTGAATACAATTATGTGCCACTTAATAACGGAGACAGTACCAGAATTAACTCTTTGAGTTAACTCTTTTTTTGCAAGAATCTTCACCAGATATTACTTTTGTTTCCTCCGATTTAGTGATTTATTGGAAATGGCAGGTAACAAGAGAATCCTTAGGCAGTGATCATATGTTAATTAAGTACTCCATGCAATATATAGCTTCTGCCAGAAGAGGAAATCGCCGAAATTTTAAACTGGCGAATTGGCAATTATATCAGGAAATCCTAAAAAGTCAGGTTGATTATTCTATAATAGTTGATGTTAATAATATTCAAACCACATACAATTTATTTATGGGGGAAATTAGCTGTGCGGCTAACTGGAGTATTCCTACATTTAAGGGTTGTAGTGGACTTATACACAAGTTTAGTCCTAAGCCTTATTGGACTCCATCACTATCTGCGGCTATTGCTGAACGTCGTTTAGCACTTAAAAATTTTAGGCGCAATCCTACACCTAATAACTTTATATTATTAAAACAAAAAATAGCGAACGCACAGCGAATCCACAGACAGGCAAAAACAAAAAGTTGGCAACAATTCTGTAATAGTTTAGACAAGACGGTAAACACGTCAGAGATTTGGCGACGTATGCGTTGGTTGAAAGGTGTAAAAAACGAATATGTTGAAGCTCCTAAACACAAAAAAGAAGAACTTTTACGTAGCCTTGCTCCTGACACCGTTGAGCCTCAAATGCCATTATTTTTTTCTACAAACAGTTCTTTAGAAAGCAACTTTTCCATTAATTAATTAAATAATAGTATTAAAAAAAAATGATACGGCCCCAGGAAGTGATCAAATTAGTTATTCCATGATATACCTACCAACTGAAGCAAAACTATTGCTACTCAAGATACTTAACATGATTTTTAAACACTCCATAATACCAGACCAATGGCGTAATATAAAAGTAGTCCCTATACCAAAACCGAATTGTGATAATGAGTTCAGGCCTATTTCATTAATGTCCTGCATATGTAAAATTTTTCATCATATGTTATGTAAGCGTATAGAGTGGTTCGTAGAAACCAATAAAATCTTAGCGCCTACCACAAGCGGTTTTAGAAAAGGTCAATCGTGTATTGACTGCTTAGTGCGATTAACTTCCCAAATTCGAAAAATATTTCAACTTTGACGGTTTTTCTAGATGTTCATAGTGCTTACAATAATGTTTCCATAGAAAAATTTGTTTCAACACTAGATACTTTAAAAGTAGGAATTCAAATTTGTAAATATATTTGGTCTTTTTTAACCCGAAGACGGTTATTAATTAAAGATTCCATGGATAAGGACGAAATGTTTAGATGGACAGCGAGGGGTTTAGCTCAAGGTGATCCTCTCTCATCTTTATTATTTAATTTAGTTACTTATAAAATAGGTTTGGGGTATCAAAATGTACAGACACTGCAATATGCGGATGATTTTGCTTTCTATACACAAAATAAAAATGTAGTTAATAGTGCACACGATATTCAAAATTGTTTAAACTCAGTTGTAGAGGACTTAAGAGAAATAGGACTAGAAGTATCCCCACATAAAACACAATGTTGTTTGTTTCGAAGAGGAAGGCAAAGTAATCAGTTAAATTTAACAATCAATAACATCCAAATAAAACCAGTAGATAATGTTAAATACTTAGGTATGTGGTTAGATAAATCTTTACTATGGCGAATGCATATTAATCAAACTCATGTTAAAGCTACAAAAATGGTGAACATTCTTAAAGTATTAGCAGGTGCATCTTGGGGCTTGCATCCCATTCATCTTAGAATATTATATAATGCTTTAATACGAAGTAGGCTAGATTTTGGAAGCTTTATTTATGACACTAAAACACATTTAGAAAAAATTGACCGAATTCAAAACATTGCACTACGTACTATAGGCGGTTTTATTAGAACAACACCCATTCATGTCATGGAATATGAACTCTGCGTTCAGCCACTTTCCATTAGACGTCAAAATCTAGCCACGAAATATATTTCAAAAACCCAATTATTATTTGGTAATTTAACTGTTTCTCTCTTGGAAAAACTTTCATTAAACTGTCGAACAAGATATTGGAAAAATAAAAAGAAGCCATTGCTTGTATCAGTTTTCGCAGAAACAAGAAGAGAAAGGTGCAATAAAAGTCAAACCCTTCAAATGTTTCAATTAAATACCTGGATGTCTAATATTAACACAGAGTTTATAAAGATAGATGTAGATGAAGCTCATGTACCTAAAAATCAATGCAATAGCTCACTATTAAAACACAATGTTATAGAAATGATTAATTGTAATTATAAAAACTGTTATAGGATATTCACGGATGGATCCAAAATAAATAACATGTCTGGGGCAGCTTTCTATGATCCCAATTGTAATGTCAAAGAGCTATATACAATTGTATCCCCTCATAATACAATAATGGCGGTGGAACTCTTTGCAATCTCAGAAGCAATATCGTATATCGCCACTTCGGATATTAAAGAGGTAGTCATATTAACAGATAGCCGAAGTGCTTTACAGCATATTGCTCGATGTGTCTCTGTAGGAAGAGGTGCTTCGGTAGCATATGCCATAATTAAAAAAGTATTACTTTTGCAGAGTAAAGGTGTTAATCTGAGGTTGCAATGGATCCCATCGCATATAGGTATTCGAGGAAACTAGATTGTTGATAGGCTAGCGAAAGAATCCTTGTGTAATGGCACCGAAATTTACATAAGGCTAGAAAATACAGAAATTTTAAATAAATATAGATACAAAATATTTGAAAAATGGAAAATACATAGTGATAAGATATTTACTCAAAAAGGAATCTGATACCGAACAATCCAACAAGAACCTCCTCGAATACCTTTTTGTATGTTAAGTAATATGAGAAGACAGTTTGTCGTCGTAGCGCATAGACTCAGATCAGGGCACTTGCCTCTCAATAAATTCAAACATCTAATGAAACATACTGACTCTCCCAATTGTTCACTTTGTGGAGTGATAGAAGATGTCCACCACCTTCTACTTAATTGCACCCGAACTGAGTCTATGAGAGCAAATATGATAGATAAATTTCATGTAAATCCAATGGATACAGGAGTATTTCAGAGTATTTTGGCAGAACCGACGAGTATAATGGCTAAATATTGGTATTCTACAATTTTTGATAAAATAATGTAGCTAGTTTCAATAATTATATGTACAATAGGTCTGACATAGTCGCAGAGCTACTCAAAGATCTTATATTAAATAAATAGAAAAAAAAAAACTTTTGACACATTGATAACTTTTTGTGATTAGTGACCACATCAAAACAGACTCTTGATAGAAATTGTATACTTTAATTTACCTTCATTTTGTCATATGAAGTTGGATTAATGTGTTTCTCTGTAAGTTTGGTGCTTCTTGCTCGGCCACCAAAGCCATCCCATTTGTATAGACTTTCTATACATTCCCACTTTGCTCTTCGATAACCAATAAGGAGATGCTTTTTCTGAAAATTATTACGAAAACATTTTAACAAATGAGGTACATCATAGATATGATATAATTGGTAAGGGCCAATTTTGTAGCAAATGTCATTGGTGCAATTATTACTTCGTAAAAGTTCAGCATTGGAATCTGATATTAATGACTTAATAGCAGCAACATTAGCAGAGCCTTGATCACTAACTGTAGCTCTAACTATAAAACCAGATTTAAAAACTGCTAACACTATTTCTTTTATTATATTCTTTAAAGCAAATGTTTTAACCCCATCTCGTGCAAAATAAAACGCTATCGGAATTTTCCAAGGAGAAAATAACCCTCTTAACATAAAGACTAAAGCTTTATCAGCTACATTATTTGTTCGTTTACCAGAACCCATATCTTCAAAACCCTCAATAACCCCAGTAAAATAATTAAAATTTAAGTTCTTTTTAATACTCATTTCATCAAACATTAAAGTGCATTGCCTGTCTATTGTAGGTTTATTTAATGCAGCATCTGCCAAATGTTTAAATATAAAGTCATTAATACCAGGCCTCAAAGGAATATTAGTAAGCAGGGAATTAATTCGCGACTTGCAAGGTAATGCTATATATTTTCGCAAAAATCCATAGCACTTAGGGCTTAACTTATATAACGACAAAGCAAATACTTTTTCGTCATTAGTATAGCGCCAACCTTTTAATGAAGTACCAGTCAAACGTAACTGTGAATCTACTAATAACTTTCCAAATTTACTTAATATGTTATATTTCTTTAAAAACAACTTAGTTTTAGGAGCATTAAGGGTTACTTTCGTCTTAAGCCTTGTTTTTTGCAATTGTGCAAGACGTAACTTATTTCTTAATCTGTTAATTGATGCACGTAAAATCTGCTTACGAGGGGTAGATTTATTTGGATCTAGTCTAATACGCTTAATTAACTGACATTTTACTTGACTACTACAGTTTCGTTTTTTTACATTAGACACAGCAAGGGTAGATGATGTGGATGGGGTAACACATATTTCTAGCTGTTCTCTATTAGGTGGTATGTAAGGGTCAACATGAGATATAGCACTACTACTAGGTTCATTACATTTAGATTGAAATGTATTTGAAACAACAGGTAACTCAGCAGAGTCAGAACTAATATCTGCTTTTACACTATTAAAGCATTCATAGTTTATAGTCGGTTGATTTACTATATCAGAAGGGACAACTACTTTAAAAATAAAAGGTTCTATATGGTCATTAGTGGGCGTTATTTCTAAATGTTTCTCTAAATTTATATTCAAGTTCAAACACGGAATTGCACAAGGTTTTAATTTTAATTTTTCATTAATATGTTCGGCAAGAAAATGTTTATGACAAAAACGAATACGGCTACGTTTAACAAAAGGTATGTTTTGTAAATATGGACAAACCCCTAACCACATTTCCCACCTTGCTTGGTTTGTGAAGGGTACACAAAAATATTTATTATTTGGTCCCCGAGTTTTACACCCGGGAACAATGCACTTATTTACCATAGTTCTTACAAAAATAACAAGTATTTTAACACAAATTCAATAATAAACTATTACTCGTTTGAGCCGGTAAACACTAAGGTCACTTAAGGCTATTTTATCTTTTACGAAAACATAAGCACACAAAATCAATAAAAAGGAAAAAAACCGCCTTTGATTGCAAACTGTAGCACCAGAATCCGCGATTAGAAAGTTATTAAATTCCAATTATAAGATTCGTTGTACTATGACTTGATCAAGGCACAAGAGAAAATGGCGGCAAACGAGACGAGATACGTTTGACATATCTTTCAATCCTAGTGACATAAAATACTACGTCACACACACACTAATTTAAATATGAGTAAGATGAACGCCATCCATATTAAAATAGTGAGATAGCTAGCATAGCTTAACGTGCAACTTTTTTTATTCGGAGTTGGACGGGCCTGCCAAACGCCATCTTGGATTTGTTTGGCGCTTTACGTTGTGAATTTTCGCCAGTAATGTTTTATTTTACATTATTTGTGATCTTTGAGTGTTATTAGATAGAAATTGTGACTTGTATAGTGGATAAAATTAAATAAATAACCATGGATCCGGCTAAAATGAAAGTTGTTGATCTAAGATCCGAGCTTGGAGCTCTTGGTTTGGATACCAAAGGGAACAAGCCGGCTTTGGTTGAGCGATTGAGAAAAGCATTAGAATCTAAGACTGGGAGACGTAAGTATTGATTTTCCATGCATACGACATGTACTATGCATATCTATTTAGACATCATAAATGTTGCAAATTGTAACGTTACAATGCTGAGGCACGTGTCCAATCATCGAAAATTCATTGGTGGGTCGGTGTTTTCTGTGTGTATGTTACTTTTGGGTGACGTCATTTGTGTTATTACTGGATCTAATAAAAAAATCAACGTAGGTACTCACATTCAAAAAAGTAATAAAAAAGTGCTATTTGATGGGTTCTGTAAAATTGGCGCCATTGTTACGACTTGTAATAAAATTAGTCGGTATAATTATATCTAAAAAAGTATGGAAACGTGATGGCAGATAATACAATCACTCAATTTTCAATATTGGCCTTGGTTATATTTGATACAAAATTTTCCCGCGAAAACATAGCACAATGTTGATAAACTTAACAACATTAATTGACCATGATTTTGCGACTGAAATATTTCGCCCCCAACTTTTTGTCTTTTTGAAATTGATGGTACGAAGTTCAATTAACCTGAATCTTACTAAGTAAATTAAGCTAAAATGATTATGCATAAATATAAACAAAACATAGTCAATAAATCAGTAATTGTATTGTTTTATTGCTATGAATGGTGAGATGAGCATGCCATTAACCTGAGGTAAGCAATACAACCACCCATGGACAGTAGCAAAATCATGAATTATAAAGTAAAGCTTGGCATTCCAATGTGGCAAGTCATCCCGAGACATAAGATGTTAAGTCTCAATAGTTTGACTACAAAATCCTTCAAACAGGAAACTACAATGCATTTATACTGCTATTTAGCAGGAGATATAGATATTGCAGTGGTACCCAGGCCACCTAGATATGACTCACCTACCCCCTGAGTATATTATCAAGCTCACTGCCTACATGTGTGAACAAAGACTGTTTGTCCAATTTAGATAATGCTAATAAAATTGTCTTTATTTTATGCTTATCTAACACAAATAATTTTTAACTTACCGCCAACTCTAGACAACACTTTTGGTTTTAAGCTAACTTAAAGTGTGTAATGATTATCAATTTAAAAAATATTTTGGTGTAGGTAATAGACTGTTTACTTTACAAGAATAAAAAAAAAATACAACATTCACATACTTCAATTCCCCAAAAATAAACTTTCACATTCTTTTAAAATGAAATCTACTATTTAGAAACCTCAATTATGTTTTTTGCTGACCCAGAGCCCATTTTGGTTGTTAATATGTTCTAGATATTGATATACACCACCAGGGTATCCAAACTCGATAGTCAAATCAGTCTCTAAGAACATATACATGAACCATCATCAAACCATTATCTTTATGAGACATATCATAGAAACTATGTAGAATGTTTATTCACAAATTAGTTACACAGTGAAACACAAAGAACATTTATTATTTACACCACAGAAACATTTATTTGTTACAAACAATACATTTACAGCATTAAGGAATTAGTACTAATATAACATTCCTTGTGAATATAATGGCGCATGCTCAGCATGTGCTGGTAATAAAATGAACAAACACATCTTTATGAGTGTCCAAAATTATGAAGAATTTATCTATAATATTGTAATAGCACTCACATTTTATGTTCAGCCTGGATCTATCAACATTGAGACAAAGCTTCTTTGTTAGAAACAAAAAGAACAACAGCCAGGAAAGGAAATAATATGGTCTAACATATTTTATTGTGCAGGAATGAATACAATTTTTTTTCTTTTTTAAATGGCAGTTTATGCCACATAAAAAATGGCATGAACAGGATTTTTTTCCCAAGATCTTGACTCAACATGACAATAATCATCATCATCATCAGCTATAGGATGTACACTGTTAAAGTCATCCCTCCCGTAAGGACTTTTCCAGGGCTCTGGTGGAACCAGTCTGCATCTAATGACTTCCTGCTACATTCATCAGTCCTGCCTTGTGGATAAATAAGCAAAGTTTCACTTACCAATACATATTATACAATGTACAAGAAGTACATATCCTGCTAATAAAAAGATTAATAAACTTATATATCTGGTTGTGAAAAGATTAAAAACTGTGTAGTTACCAATAATCACCTCTAATTATTTAGAGTACTCAAATTATTATTCATGACTCATTTAAAATTATGTGAATTAATTACATAGTTTATTTATAATACATATTCATAACAATCCAAATTATGCCTTCGGAGAATATTATGGTAATCTAAATATATTTTTTTTACTATACATAATATGTAGTTTGCAGCCACATTTATTTTATTATGACAAAAAAGTTAAAAGAGTATAATAATGGCATTTATTAAATCACCTTTATTGTCAAATAGATATAAAATTCTTATACTGAATATTGACAGTGGCATCATCATTACCTTCACCCAAAGAAATTCACTGTTGACTGGAATCCTTTTATTCCAGTCAGCATACTTGCTTTTAAACTGTTGACTAAACTTATGACAATTGAACAACGAAATTCATAAGAATGTCTAAAACATACATACATGGTTGTAGGTACCACTGCAATGTCTATTTTCCTTCCCGAATAGCAGTGTAAATGCACTGTTGTATTCAAGTTTGGAGGACATAGCCAGAATAATTACTGTACATATCTAGACTCAACATCTTATGTCTCGGGATGGAATTTCAAGTATTGCTTTGTATTCATGGTGTTGTTTGGTTTTGTTACTATGAGTGGTCATATTGCTAACCATCAGGTGTATGGCATACTGATCTAACCATTCATAGAAACAAAAAATGTACTATGTTGGTGAATAACACATAAAAATCTGTGTGCTGCAATTAATCATTACATAGTATAAAACAAAGCCGCTTTCTCTGTCCCTATGTCCCTTTGTATGCTTAAATCTTTAAAACTACGCAACGGATTTTGATGCGGTTTTTAATAGATAGAGTGATTCAAGAGGAAGGTTTATGTGTATAATATGTGCATATTAATGTAGAGAAATCTATATGCACCCGGGCGAAGCTGGGACGGTCTGCTAGTTTGTTATAGATTGATTTTTTAAACATAAACAAGCTAATATTACAATGCGTTAGTATATGCATATTTCATATCTAGGCTTCAAGTTACTAAGCTCTGAAGAAATAGATTTTACCTACATTATACCTGCATTAATTGTATATTATTTGTCTATTTGAAGTATTGATTTTACTGACATAGTCATTGTTAATAGTTCTACAACTACTTGAGCCACTTGAAAAGACCTGATAAATTGTGAAGTTTGAATATAAATTATACTTGGAAATGAAAACTGTTTATTTAAATCTTTATTTTACACAAACTTAAACTAAAACACTACAGAAAGAATAATTAAAAAATAAAGTGCAAATGATATCTTAAAAAAAAAAACATTTAATCATAAGCATCTTACAAGTATTTAACATTTGATGGCAGGAGCAGTTGAAAAGGATGCAACATGCACAATGTGATATCATCTTCTATAAGTTACATGTGTGTGAAAGGAAACATCCCTATTCCATAATGCATTTCAAATTAGTCTAAATTGTAACTAAGTCATATTACAAAAGCATGTTAAGTTTATGTGCAGTTGCAAATGTATTTTATTTAATTAGGAAATATTAGATACAATTTAACATAAAAATAAATCCACAGAAAAAGTTTTTCTTTGAATAATAAAAAAGAAAAGTTAAATAAGTGCCATCGAAGAAGCCCCATGTTTAAAAACAAGACATGATTACTTAAATGATATAAGTAACCTAAATTCTCATTTGTTAATTGAATACTTAAATTACGTCATCATCATTTGTATTTATATTAATTATACATTCATTTTCGTCATTATAATTTGGCGTGTAAGTCACTTTCAACTATTCACAAATACAGTTGTGCTAACGGCAATTAAGTAACCATTCCTATACACATAAAGTTTCTGTGCTTGTTGGGACTAGTCACTTGTAAAGACTCTGTAATAAATACTGCTCGTTAATATGATTAATGATTGTAGTAATTTTAATCCTTTACAGTAATATTCATAAATCATTACAATTTTCTTTAGTATCACTTATGTATATTATTCGGAAAAAGCTCGATTTTTCAGTATGTATTTCGATTTTGTATCAAATAAACCTACAGACAAAAAAATCATATATTGTTGTGCTAGATTTCACCACACAGTTCACTAAAGTAAACAAACGACGATTTTCCACATAACATTTCAATGAACAGCAAGTGAAAATGGAATATTATTTATGACACAGTCCTTCCCGACACTACGATCCTGGACACGTCTACTGAAGAGGAGCCCGCTACCCCGCGGAAGCCGGCCGCGAGGGTCACGAGACGGTCGTCATCCACCAGGGTCGCCTCCACGCCAGCAAAGGTAACACACTATTCGGATCTTCATTAACTTTAGTAATTTACTGCCTTCTCTGTATCAGCCCGTATACGTCACTCTGCAGTATATGGACCTCAATTAAGAATCCGATTTACTAATTAACTCTTAATCTATAAGATTTTGTATTTTATTAATATCGCGGATTATTATTAAATATTTCACGTTTGAAAATAAAAAAATCGTACTTTTTTATTTTGGAAATTGTTAGATAATTAATATTTTAACTGCAGCTCAAACACGTGGTGTTTTATTTTGAACCACACGTATAAGACTGTCACTCAATATGCGTGTTATTTCCATTCAAAATAATCCCAAAAGAGTGCATGAAAAAAAAATGTTCTGTCGCCGCAGTCACTGAGTTAAAATCGCCTCCGGAAACACTTCACACAAAAGAGCTGTACAAATAGTTACATGGTCTGCAGATATTCAGGGTGTAAAGAAGTATAAATATTTCATTGAGTATCGCTACATAGAGCTTTGGTCTTGGGTCACAGGTCCGAGACTTGAGGCTAAAAAGTAATACCAAAGAGCCTGACGCTATTTCAGTCTTGGAGCGCCTTGATTTTATTGTTATTTTATGTATGGAATAAAACATTTTAAAATATTTTTATTTCGTTTATTACGAGCAATTAGGTTCTCAAAATATATTAGTTTTTACAATACTGTTTGTTGTTAATAAATACACGATTTGTGATATGAGTCAACATCCCTACTATGGCACAGATCGGAGTTTTTTTATAAATGAAGATAAAAATGCCCTGACAAAGTCTGCAGAAGTAGATATGAAAATAATAAAATATTATATTAGCTGTCGCGAATTGGTTATATATGTAATTGTAATTAACAAGGCGTATTGTCTAGTAGTTGGTGGTGCATTTGCTTAAAAAGCTGGAAGTTAAACAAGAGGCCGCTGGTTCGATTCCTGCGCCGATACGAATAATGAGTCTGCGAGGTCATATGTTATAAGTAACAGCCTCCATGGACCATGGTGCAGTTTCGAGAAAGCCGACTTTGAAACAAAAGCCGGTGGGTTCGATCCCCGCATCCGAGACAAGTGTAATGCAGGCCGGAAATATTCAAGTGTGATTTGGTTTTTAGGGACCAACAATACTAGTAATTTATGATAAGTACAACATAAGACGTTTGTTCCTTTGAGTCAGGTTAGTGATTAAACAGGGTGATATTGACATATGGTAATTAATTTAAACCACATGTTTCTTACCCCCTTAGGTAACATTGTACCAAGTTTGAACAAAAACTGGTTGATAGTTTTGACATAAATCGCGATTTATTTTTCAAGGATTTTGAGCAACCTCTTTAGATACCGAGCCATTTTACGGCTCTGGTAAGTTCCCAAACCGAACTGAAGTACAGCTAAGCGGTAAAACACTCGTATCTATATGCTATTTAGTTACGAATGGTACATGGCGTTAACTGTAGTTCCAGGCAACAGCCATTATATTTTTCAAAACTAAAAATACATTAAGTGTATTGTCAGACCGGAAAATCGAACGCTAGACCCCACGGCTGTTTGCCGGTATTTAGATACCTACTGGTCAAGAACAGCAGCGGTATGTGGACTGCAAACGACATAAAATAAAGTATAAACATTATTTCTCGCTGTCATTATCCGTTAAAAGAGGAAACAATATTACATTTTATATTTAGGTATTTTAAATTTATGAGGAAACAACGCATTGGTAATTAAAAATAATGTACCGAGCGTGTGATTGCTACACGGTACTGAATGTGGTTGATTTTATCGGTTTTCAAACATTCATTGTTTTCGACAATCATTTGAAACAGTACTTTCCCAACGGTTGCATTTCAACTGAATTCATTACCATTATTTGTATCTCTACTCGTTTAAACTTGCCCACTGCTGGGCACGAGACTTCTCTACAAATAGAATTCGATTGAGAAGGTTTAGGCCATTATCTACCACGTTGGCCTAGTAAGGGTTGGCGGAAAAAATATATCTCTACAGTATGCAGGTTTTCTCGAAATATTTTTCTTCACAGTAAAATCAATTAATTATTATAGTTTGAAAAAACAACGGCTTTTAAAATCTACATTCTTATTCGTAGTCGTGCTCTCTTGACAGAGTGGTCGTGGTCATGTTTAGGCCGTAAATACAAAATCTACACTAAATAAATCTGTAATCTGTAATCCTACACAATAAACAGCAGAAGAGACTCAGTTGACAGCCAGGCGATAATAGTACTAAATTGTTTCGTTAGCTTAGCTTAGCTTAGCTTGCTTATATACAAACGATAATTGTTTCTTTTACATTTCAATTTAACGAGTGAAAAAGTCACATAAAATACATTTTCAAATATCCCATTTGGTTTATTACGAGTTGCACAATCACTGCGATTTGTCACAGTGTGCAGCAGCAATATCGCGGCAAGTAGAAACCGTTAAATGTGTGAGATAAGGGCTCCGCGCATGACCAAACATTCCCCGTGTGCGTTTATAGGTCAGTACCTGTAAAACTGAAATCACAGTTACGAAAATATTAAACGTTTACATCACACGGAAATAAAATATTTTAGTTTCACTGTCGTTTTATTCTAACCCTTTAAATGAAGTAAGTTTGCAAAATGATGCGATTTTATCAATAACATAATAATTTTAGTTTTTGGGCAAAGCGAAAACAATGAAATACAGCGATAGACTTGCATTACATGCGTTGCAACCTCTCCTAACAATTAGTTCGGTTATTGATTACAAGGTGCCGCTGATACAAAATAGCGCGCGCTGTCAGCCCTAGCTGCCTATACAATTTGCAACACTGAAGGGAAATATTAATTAAGTGATATTTACTGAACTATCGATTTTATGTTGTTGATAGACCGAATCTGTTGATTTTAAATAATATTCTAGGGTATATTGAATAATTCTAGTTTGTGAATGTGATTCTCGGGAAATTATTGATAGGATAATGGTGGCCCGGACAGCGACCATTACGCACGATAAAAATCTATTATAGTATGGCGGTAGCAACTTGCCAACTTTGATTTAGGTTTTATATTTATTTGCTTGTTATTTGTAATTTTTAACTTTTTTGAACATGCATCTTTGTTTTAAGATATCACTGCAGATGTTTAAACTATTTATGAAGATATGCGAGTCGTAAAAATTATTGAAACGAGAATTTTTATGTACCGTATTGTCTAGTTTTAGTTACAAAGATGCTATTGTAAACTATTGTTTTCTAAGTATGTTTATCCCGATCATGCTGAGGATAAGAACCATATCCATTAAAGGAAGACAGTCTACCATTTCTTAAACCCGCCAAAATGGCGTTTGACAACCAACCTGTGCATACTCTCAAATAATTTTATACTCTATTTGCATCACCGTAAAGCTCTTTTTCGTGCGCGTAAAAGAAGTAGCATAAAGTTTAGTTTTCTTCAGCAGGTCGTGCGTGAAGAGCCACCCGAGCCAATACAAGAAGAAGTGAAAAGCGATGGTGGGGATCGGTATTCTCCCACCTTAGATTCGGACTCTGAACCATCTAAGAAAGAGGAGTCGCCGGAGCCTAAACCTGAGGCCAAACCAGAGCTCAAGCAAGAGTCCAAACCAGAGCCCAAACCAGAGCCCAAACCAGAGCCCAAGCAAGAGGCCAAACCCGCAGAGTCCAAAATCGAAGAGACCAAGCCAGTAATGGCTGAGCCTCCGAAACCGGAACCTGTGAAGACACCCAGCCCGCCAGAAACTGAGGCCAAGTTAGTTATTTTTATCTTTTAGTTGTTTATTGATTATAGGTTGTGGCTACAGCTTCCACAACCTATAATATGTGTGGTTTCATTGCATAAAAATAGTTTGATGTTTGTAGTTAAAGACGTTACGTCTTAATTTTATTTGTTAGACATTCCTAAAACAAATGTTTAATCCTTATTAAATTAACGCGTTTGTTCCCCTTTCACGCTAAAATGGCTTGACGGATATTGATGAAATTTGGTATTAGAATAGCTGTCACCCTGGTTTAACACATTTACTTCTTATCCCGAAAAAATTGTAGTGCTCTTGGGGGATGAGTCATATTTATACATATTTCACATATTTGCTACTCTTTCTTTGAATGGGTGGCGCGGGATAGAAGAGGATAGAATTGCATGCTTTTCGTCACAGACAGAATGGGGCAGGACAGAACGGGATATAAAGGGACGGGACGGGAAAAGCAATATAGTCGACTGTAGTTACATTGAGTTTATATATAAAACAGTTTTTACGCGAAATAATATGTTGTTGATGTGGACTGGGCTCAAAACATATCTGCACCCGAGCGAAGCCAGGCGCGAACATTAATATTAAATAATTTAGATATTAGACATATATATATATGATTTTTTTAAGTGTATACATACAGTCTATATCCGGACTGCGACCGAAAACTGAGTTAGGTTGTAAATTTAGTCAGACACAATGCAACTAAAAATATTGCTTAAAATGCGTCAATTATATTGCGATGTTTTAAATATCATTGTGTTTGGGTGAAAACAAAATATAAAGTTAAGATTTTTGCTTAACACTTATATTTCTATTTCAGAGTTCATGAGGAAACTAAAGAAGACACGGAAGAAAAACCAGGTAACGTATTTGTTTCTTAAATTTTAATCCGAAATCTCTAGGGAATAATGTTTCTATTAGAATATTATTCTGCGCCAGTGAGATACTTATAAAGATAAATGAAAACATAGTTTCCTAATGATAAAATTATTCCTAATAAAATTTTATATAAACGGATAATTAGAATTCTGAAATGTCGCCGAAAAATTATATCACTAATCAATCTTTCAATATAATCTACAACACAATAATTACGAAGCAATCAAAATGATTAAGTTTCAGGTCATACCAAAATAATAAAAATCGATAGATTCCATTTGGAAAACTAGAGTAATTGAAACAGCACGCTTTATAATAGTTTTGCTGGTATCACACGACGTGAATAGTCGTAATATTGTTTAAAATGGTTTTATTTACAGAACCCATGGACACACAGGAAAGTGAGGAGTCTCAGCAGCCGCCGAGCCAGGGCTCCTCCGAAGATGTGGGGAAGGAGGACGACTCATCCAAGGAGTCTAAGGATGTGGAGATGGACGGGGATGATGACAAACCAGACCGGGTGAAACTAGAAGATACTGATGACAGGGAGGGAAGGGTTGGTATTTTTATTATTTTATAAAAGAGCTTTGTTGGAGCAATTGTTGGACTTGGTATACTGATACTGTAAGATGTAAATGTAAGAAACCAATATTTCTTGTTTATTTGGATAATTATTATCTAATCAAACTGGCTAATACAAATTATTAATTAATATTGCTCTGTCTTATACAGAGCCACACATTCAATTTATATTGAAGAAAGTTTATTTCTTAACTGCTAAGTACATTTTCACGAAAATAAAAGTCAAATATGTTTAACAACTTGTTTGAAATTTATCACTACCGGTAATTCGGTTACACCACCTAATTGTTGTCAGTTCAAATTGTTTATTACTTTAAACAGTTTTTAATTAATGATATTTTGTTGAACAGAGACGGCCATTAACCGAAGAGGAAGAATGGGCCGAACTGAACGAGAGACTTAAAATCAAAGAACAGGAAAGAATTGAGCGTGAGAGACAGCAAGCCGAGGAAGATGCCAAGAAATTGGAAGAGCTCAGCGATGTAAGAACATCTGTATTATTAATTTATTTTTTTATATCTATAAATAGTTTGATTAGGTATATAACACTTATTAACTAAGTATAACTAATGAATGATATAGTGAATCTACTAATATTGAAGTCGGCTTAACAATCCCCTGGTAGGAAAATCAAAAATATCGAAGTCAAAATAGGTTGTCCGTGCGATCTTCTGAGGTATTAATACATATAGTTTACATGGTGGTATTGCGTTTTAAGGATCCGATAAAGTTGCTACGCCTGAAGAAGAAGCACGAGAAAAAGGCGAGATGGCGCAACTTCTACAGAAGCATTGAGGCAACCAATGAGATCTTGACGCCACCCACCGAGGTGATTATTTGCATTGATCACTGTAGACTATCTTGAGTAGCAGTAGACAGATGTTTGTCGAGCGTTTCTATATACGTTATAGGTTATTTTGTTCATTAAATCATGCATTAAGTCCAGAAATATTATACTACTAAGTTAGTCTATGATTTTAAGGCAGTTATACATTAGTTATAAATTAACCCACGCCTAAAGGTATAAAATGGATACAAAGGTTATCAAATTGACCATATAAAAGTGTGGTAATTATGGCGGAAATTTATCGATTTTATTACAATATTGCTACAAAACTATTTTGTTACGGATTTCATCGCGGGTTTTGTTGAATTTTTTCATTTTTTAACGTCCATGAAATCAGCAAACTAATCGAAACGTCGAGAAAATTTTAAAAATAAACTAAATCCGCGATAATATCCGTAAAAAATAGTGTTATTTCAAATTGTAAAGTTCTTGCAATGTAAGAGATCAATATTGCTACAGTAGGTATTGTAAATTTCACAATGTTTCACCGCATTTGACACAATTGATTATATCTGCGTTAGTTATATCGAAGCCTTGAGAACGAATTTAATTAAAATAGGAATTTATGTTGCTTATTTCATTACTAGTAATTAAAAGTTGTATTTTAGTCCAATACAGTGACTTGTACGATCAATGACGCAAACATAAAAAATCATTCCTTAGTAACTATATGGCAATGTATATTTTTGGTTATTGTAAGTGAGCATTTGTGATTGTCGAGTGATATCAGGGGGTTACTCTGCAAAAACGATACGAACTTGGAATGTTCGGATGATCGACGTCCGGAGTAATATATAAGATTTCTACTTCTAAAAATCAATACAATAAAAATATACTTAACATTTTCTGCGAACTTAGTCTATCGTTGAGACGTACGATAGAGGAATCCAACATTTTCTGGTGTATCTAGGGCCCTACTATATAAATCCGAAACGAAGTTCGAAACTTCGGACGATCGAAGTTTATATACGATACGAATGTATCTACTTTGTAAAAGTTCGAATTTGTATAACGTACAACGTAACCATAAGTTTATGGTTACGACCATAAGTAAATAACGACCATAAGTATATGTAGGTGCATTCGTATCGTATATAAACTTCGATCATCAGAAGTTTCGAACTTCGTTTCGTTGAATATAGTAGGGCCCCTAGACACATTAATGAAGTTTTACGTACGGCGTTCGATTATTCGAAGTTCGTATTGTTTCATATAGTAACCCCCTAGATTATAGTTGTATTATGATTAGTATATGTAATAAACATTGGTAATTGTTTCCAGGCGGAGTCGCAGGGCAAGTCTAAGAAGTCTCAGCAGTCGGCTGAACCGAAAGTGGTGGAGCCCGAGATCAATGACGACCAGGTCACACTATCTTGGTGTAAGTTTTTTATCTTTATATAGTTTTCAAGAATTTTTATTTACAAGAAGACAAGGACGAGGAAAGAGTCTTTTTACGGCTTAGGTAATTTCTCGAATTAAACTAATTCAGTTAAGAGGTAAATATGGTCAAAGTGGGTGTGTTCCCAAAAATCGTGAATAAAAAGAATACGATTTTTTACAATATGTATGTATGTATCAGCCCATATACGTCCCACTGCAGGGCACAGGCCTACTCTACAATCGAGAATACGATTGAGAGTGGTTAGGCCATATAGTCCACCACGCTGGCCTAGTGCGGGTTGGCGGACTTACATACCACACAATTTTTTATAAATCGCTATGGTATGCAGGTTTCCTCACGATGATGTTTGACAATAAATAAATTCAAATTTTTCGTGGTGGCCTAACCTGGGGCGATGAATAACACGTGAGGGAAACTAAATTACATATTTTTAAATATCACCCTATATGACAAGGTAAGATTTATGTACAAGCCAGGGGGTTATTCTATAGAAACGATACGAACTTCGAATGTTCGAATGTTGGACGTCCAGAGTAAGATATAAAAAAATAAAAACCGACTTCAAAACAAAAAACCACTAAAAACCAAAAAATAAGAAAATAATGAGTACCACTGTAAAGCAAAAACATTATAATTATTTCATGGAACTTGTGCTTGTTGATTAATTAGCTTAATGACTTGACTAGCCAACAAATCAAAATATATGCATAACATATTGAAGGCGGGTCGCCCAGTACCAAACATATAGATATGTATTTAAATTAATATAAGGCATAGGTCCTACATGTTCTTATTTTTTGGTTTTTAGTGGTTTTTTGTTTTGAAGTCGGTTTTTATTTTTTTATTAAAAATTTTAGTTATTTTTATCTTTTTAGTGTTGACAGGAATTGAAATTAAGAAGATTTGGTCCCCACAAGGAATATGTTCTTTCCGATGATAATGAAATCGCTAAAATCGGCTAAAAGCTGCCGAAGATATTGGAGTATTCACGTGTTTATTATTTTTTCTCCTCCCCCCCCCCCCCTTCCTTTGCCCCTGCCCCGTTTTCCCTGCGCCACTGTAGCTTAGCTTTTATATTGAACCCAATGCAAAAAGAACCATTGGAATCCTACTAAATTATGAAGAGTTCTACACTCCAGGTCCGAACATGATCATCAGATCTTCATGTTGTGTTCCTGGGATCAACCTGTCAATATATTCTTTCCAATGAAAAAGAAATCACTAAAGTCGGTTAAAAGCTGCCGAAGATATTAGAATTTACGTGTATTTTCATTTTATCACCCCCCTCCCTCACCCCCACCCCTTTCACCCTCTTTCACTGAAACTTCACTTTTATAATGAACGTAATGCAAAAAGAACCACTGGAATACTACTTAATTTTAAGGAGTTACCCTCTCCAGCTCCGAAGATATTCATCAGATCTTCACCATATTTTTATGGGACCAAATGACAAGCACCAGCTTTCAATCAAAGAAAGAATGGTCGAAATCGGTTCACACAGTACAGAGAAACGAGGTAACAAACATAAAAAAAAAAAAAAAAAAAGCAACATACAGTCGAATTGAGAACCTCCTCCTTTTTTTGAAGTCGGTTAATAAGATTTCCATTTCCAAAAATCAATGGTATTTTCTATTATATTTATACGATACGATAGAGGAATCCATCATTTAGTGGATTATCAGGTACTCCACTGTATCTGGCACGTTAATAAAATTACTGCCTGCCCTACTGACTGCCTCGGTGGCGTAGTTGTACTAAGGTACG
Source organism: Hyles euphorbiae (assembly GCA_023078785.2). NCBI lineage: Eukaryota > Metazoa > Arthropoda > Insecta > Lepidoptera > Sphingidae > Hyles > Hyles euphorbiae. The sequence continues at coordinate 6,054,971 of CM041052.1, read as the reverse complement.
GTTACTCGGGTTCGAAACCCGGGCTGGGCAAAGAGTTATTGAATTTTTCTATCTGTTATCAGTCCAGACTCAGGAATTTGTGCCCGATATGGCGACAGGCTCGCCACCTATAACATTGTGGGATGGAACCTACAAAGCAAAATGTGGGTGTCCTGGCATCTCTGCCTACCCTCTTTCTTGGGATATAGGCGGGAGTTTATTGTATTGTATTGTGAAATTACGTATGGCGTCCGAATATTCAAAGTTCGTATCGTTTTTATAGAGTAACCCCTCTGTGCTGAAGGATGCTGGTAGTACTATAGTACTGAATGCAGGCTATTTGTATAGATTACTGTAGTAAATATTTGAAGATGTGCATGTTAGACATTTGATGTGTATACTGTGTTATGTTGTTGCAGACGACAGCGACCTGAACCAGTACATCTCGGTGCCGGGCCTGTGCGACGTGATCCCGCTCACGGAGGGAGCCTTCGCGCATGCGTGGGCCGGCACGCGCGCCACGCACGGGGTCACACAAGGAAAAGTCGTCTACGAGGTGCACATATATTATATTTTCTTTCTTGACCTGTCGTTTTACTAAGGATTGATTCACTATTTTACCATGAAACTTAGTATTGCTGCGAAGATTTTTGAGCCTCAACGAAACCTACTTTTTTATGTAGAGAAAAACATATTTTTTCAATAAATATAAACATAATTGTGACTGGCGTCACTAAAGGAATAATTTTGAAGTTGCAATAAAAATATTTTTTGTATTCGACTCTGTGAACAAAATTTAAATGAGATGCTAATTAATTTATTTTATAAAGATCTGTCGTCCGAGATAAAACAGGAAAACAATGTGCATCATACAACTAAATAAATACCGTGTTATCATAGGTTCGCGCAGGCGCAGTGCTGTCCACTAACGAGGTGGCCTTGGAAAAGGACAAAGACGTCATCACCAACGGACTCAGGATTGGATGGTCCACTGACGATTCCTCTCTACATCTTGGTAAGTCTATTCATTCATAATTCGACTGTTCATGCTTGCCACCTCTAAAACTGCGCACGCGCACCTTTTTATTAGACATAACGATAAATAGAAAACACTGTTTAGAATTTTCGGAAATGTATACATTATTATAAAGTATATAAGTATTAAAGTAATTTATTATTATATTATTTTTTCATGTCACTTTCGTGTCATTGCTAGTGACGCCATGATTGAGAAACACCAAACAACAGTTTAAATGTACTGTTGTGATTTGGTTTGAAGGACATTGCAGAATAACATATAAAATGTTAAGTCTCAGGATGGCGAGCGCAGTGTAATGCCATGAATTGCTTTATAATTCTAGGTGTTGTTTGATTTTGCTACTGTTTAAGAACGGTCATTTAGCTTACCATCAGGTGAACGGTATGCTCGTCTCGCCATTCATTTCAATAAAAAAATAAGTTTAATTATTAATTGTGATGATCCGGTGACTTTCTCGGTTCTTTCTTCGGTTTCTATTTTAGACTGCTATTTGAATATAATATTTGTACGACAGGTGAAGGTGAGTTCAGCTGGGGGTACGAGAGTACTGGCCGCGCCGTACACAACGCTGAGTTCAAGGAATACGGACAGCCCTTCAATGAGAAGGATGTCATCGGAGTATACTTGGTAAATTACATATAATACTGATTCATTATCGCATTGTCATGGCATGAGGTAGGTAGGTATAATTTTTAGTCAGTTGAAGCGTATCAAAGGCATCAAAATGTAATTTTAATTGTCTGAAGCTAAAGTAGTATGTCAGGATTGAGCAAGGTGGCGATCCATAGTCCCATATACACCTAGGACATGGATATGACGTTTATGTATATAAACATCAATAAGTTGGGTCCGGGTGTTTTCGACACTGGAAAGTTTCTCATAGTTCCTAATATATATGAAACAAGGGGGGTTATTCTATAAAAATGATATGAACTTCGAATGTACGGACGCCGTACGTAAATCACTATGTGCCTAGATACTCCACAAAATGTTGGATTCCTCTATCGTAGGTCGCAACCATAGACTAAGTTCCGAATAAATGATAATTATTGATTTTTAGAAGTGGAAATCTTATATCTTTCTCCAGACGTCGTACATCCAAACATTCGAACTTCGTGTTGTTTTTATAGAATACGGTAGGACTATGTATAACTGTTGGTGGTATTAATTTTATTTTTTTTATCAGGACTTGGAATCTACCCCTGGTACGTTATCGTACACATTGAACGGCGCGGAGTTGGGCGTGGCCTTCGAGATCGACAAGGACGCGCTCGGAGACAAGGCGCTGTTCCCGCACGTGCTCACCAAGAACACGTGCTACAAGGTCAACTTCGGAGACGATAGGTAACTTATATACATTTTTATCACTTCATAAGATGCGATAGCAACCCCGGTGCAACAATGACACTTTTGAAAAAAATCAACTTTTCAGGAAAAACACAAATTCAAATGTATGAGTATAAGCAACCTCGGCCACCTTAGCGTGTGATTTTGTTCAGCACCCTTTATCTAGTATTTACTTGATGGAAGGGTGTATGCCGTATTAATAAAATAAAAATACTCTCATATAGGGTTTGACATCATCAATAGCTGGGGGAAAGAAATATGTTAAAAAACCTTCTGCAAATGCAGCAATAACATTGGAATGAAGTTATTTATATATAGTCATTATTATAGGCAATTTAGTGGCAATATTCTGTGAACATTTTGGTTGAGTTAAAAACGCAAAATGTGCTCAATCCACAGTCGAGAATAACCAAATATATCACATTCCCCTTTACTTATATAAGTACCTTTACTTATATACGCAAAACCATATGGAATGAATTGGATCCACATTTTCGACACAAATTGTAAAAAAGAACTTGGTTCTGTGGTTACTCATAATATGATTTAAATTGGTGAGTCGCAGGTTCAAATCCTGCGATGTCCTGTCGAGTTTGTTGTTTGTTACGCAGTACATTGTGTGATGACTCGCTCGGCAGGTATATAAACATTTCGTATTTACTCTCACGCATTCTATAGTGCGTGGGGTCGCAAGCGGAATTACATTGTTTTAATTATATGTCATATTTTGTTAATTATACACACCTCTCTGTAGTTTACAAAAAAAAATGTATTCAAAATCTTTTTTATATTTTTTTTATATGATTCTGTATAATTGAATCTGAATAAAACAAAAAAAAAACAGTTTTTTATATGTTAAAGGAATTTCTATATTAGATAGAAAATATAAAGCCATCCCAACAATCAATTTCATCAAAAAGCCCCCAATATAATGAAAAACTAAAGCAAAATGTGTACAAAACACCTTAAAAATATATTTTCTTCCACAGATACAACATGCTAACAAAAACGAAGATAGTTCGCAAGCGGCTGGAGATTCCCGTCGAACAAGTTCTGGAAGAGAAGCGAGCCAAGGAGGCGGAGGTGCAGCGGCGCAAGGAAGAGGCAGCCAAGAGGGAGCAAGAGAGGAGGGAAAAGGAACGCAGCGAAAGAGAGGAGAGGCAGAGGAAAAAGAGAGAGGTTGGATATGTGTTCTGTTGGGTTTTGTTGAGTGGGGAGTGGGGGTGTGATGTGTTGGAAGTTGTGTTAATCAAGGTCTTATCTTAATGGCAATGTATGTCAATGCTATTTCAAGTGGTCGCATTTGATTTGGACAATTGAGAAAATTTATTAAAATTTAATACATACCTAAATACATTATAATGAATAGTGAACATGGAATTTTTAGTTTTATTAATTACTGCAAGTTCTAAAAAGAATCTCTAGAAGTTGAGGCTGAATAGAAATCGACATCCCACTTGATTTTTTACGAATTTTGTGTTTTGAGCCAGCATTACACTTAAAAGCCCTAATTAATAAAACATAAAAATATCATTTTTTTTTTGTATCAGCCCATATACCTCCCACTGCAGGGCACGGGCCTACTGTACAATAGAGAATACGATTGAAAGTGGTTATGCCATATAGTCCACCATGCTGGCCTAGTGCGGGTTGGCTAAAGAACAATATAATAACATAAATGTTTTAACTAGGAACGCGAGAGACAAGACCGCGAGAGGAAAGAGAGCGACGACCAGATGAAGAGGGAAAGAGACGACGAGTCGATGGAGGCCACCGACAAGGACGACAGAGAGAAAGAGAAGGAAGAAAGTGCAGATGACAACGATGACAAGGACGAGAAAGAGGCTAAGGTGAGTTATGAGATTATTTCATTGGAAAATATCAAGGGTCTTGTGTTGGTGAATAGGGTTGATCTATATTCGATAAATTTTGTTTGTGAGAGGATTTTGAATGTTTTTTTTTGGTTGACATAACAGTAATTTATACCAGGTTTATCGAAACTGCGACCGAAAACGAAGTCAGGCGGTAGTTTTTGTGACTGCTGACATAATATAACTAACTATACATTTTGTAAAAAAAATCGGCCGCTCTCTGTAATTTATGCGACCGGTATATCATAAAGAGCTAAATAAAAAATGTTGTGTACCATGTTTGATAGTAGATCTAATGTCTATTATTGTAAAACTATAAGCATATCAGTTAAACAAAGCAATGATTCCATTGTTTTATTTTACTTCTTATTTACAGTCACGAGAGAACGGCGAGAAAACCGAAGACAGCCAGACTTCTATCGAGCCCAAATCAGAAGCGATGGACACTGACGCACCTGCCGAAGAACAGCCAAAAGAAGAGAACAGGAGGGATTCAGGTATACAAACTTAACTTACTAAGACAATGTAACAGATGTGATGAGATGAACATAGACTAGTAGTTTTTTTTTAAATTGTAGTCTTTGGCATTAAGTCCACATTGTATACAATGTATATGAAGTTTGATTTATAAATAAATAAAAACTTTAAATAAAGATAATTATGGGCTAAAATCATAGGGCGTTATGTTGTTTATCAAATTAAAAAAAAAAACATTTGTATTGTAATAGCTTATGACTGGTTACAGTAAAATATGTCTTGATGATTGAATTGGAAATGGTTCTCATACTAGACTTTATCTGCCAGATTAAAATATCAAATTAAATTAAAAAATCTATGAAAAAATAATATTTTACAAGACATGACCCATCCATTCTCACTACCACTGTTTCACACCGTTTTGTTGCTGAAACAAAAATCAATAATCACTGCCAAGTATCGTTTTATTATAACTTATTACATTTACCGAGTCAGTTACTCATATTGTTTGTTAATTTCAGGCGAGCGCGGCTCGCAAGACGGCGAGGTCACAGAAGAACAAGTCTACAAAGGACTCGTTCTCGACCCTAAAATCAAATTCGTTATCCGGTAAGTTTAATATCAAATACACAGGTTTTATTAAAATATTGTTTTTGCTGATGCTTTCCTCTTGTATGTTGACATTGTCTTAGAAGAATCACCATCGAAAACATGTGAGGAGTTACGAGCTATAAATGCTTGTACTGTGAAATACCCATATCTTTGAAAAAAATCGTATTTTAGCACGATGTTTTCCTTCAGTGTTAAGACATCGATAATCTATATATTAATACGTGATGCAAAAACTTTGGACCCCTTTTTACGAAAATTGCGCGGACGCAGGAGCATAAAATTTGGCACACTTATAGTTTATGTGTAGGAGAAGTGCAGACCGCTAATATTTTTCATTAATAATGCTTATAAAGTACATTAAATCAAAAAATAAAACATTACACACACTACCATGCATTTCACACACACATACGAGTACATACACAAGTATTTGTACACGCATACAAACTCTGGTGTCAAATTGTTTCTTTTCTTTTTCATTTTGTTCTTCTGACATAGACATATAAAAGAAAAAGGTTTTATTTGCCTCATTTAATATAAAAAAGATTTTAATAATAATGCATAAAAAGTACATTAAATCAATAAATCATGGACTTAATATATAAACAGGACTGCGCACTGTGATCGGACAAACGAGCCGAGCGAGAGAGTTTGAAGGGAGGCTGTGTGTCCCGTTTCTATAGGGTGACCATAATATTTGGGAAAAACAGGAAATTTAATCAAATTGGCAACAGGAAATTTAATAATATAGTAACAAATAAACACCTAACTTCGAAAAGTTAGAATTACAAATCGAAACTAGAATTTTAGCATTTTAGCCCAACTCCATTTTCAGTCATGTCATTCACTATTTATTTTTGATAGTCATCAGCATAATATCTTCATATATTATGAACATTTTGCTCATTCTTGCGCCAATCTTATTATATTTGTATTTGCTAGGTACACTGCAGAGGAAGAATTGGAAGGCGAAGAGGCAACTCTCCTAGAGGGCTACGTGTTCATAGCTCGTGCTGAGAACCTAGTACCCGGGCCCAGACGTCCGGCCTCCAAGGCAGACTGTGAGGTAACTTATAAAATTACATTATTACATATTCGTATACATAGTCAAATATGGGAGATTCTGTGCTTCCTAATGAATTGATGAAAAAAAAATTAGATAAAAGAATTAAATAGTACGTAATTTTTCATGTAAGATAATTAGACATGCTTCAGGGTGAGCGTTGACGCTGCTAGCAAGACTTGCCCGGTAATATTCTGCTCCCTATGCGGTTCAGAGATTTAGGTTTCGACCATCTTAATAATATGAGTGAGGTTGTATGTAAAACTATTACGGTCTTATTACAAAAAGCGAAATAAACCTTGGTTTAATCCTAGTCTAGCAAAACCAGTCTAATCTGCAGAACCATGGTTTAAATTTACTTGTATTACAAAACATAGATAAACCATGGTTCCCTTGGTTCATTCTTTTGAACCGTAGTTTATACACCAACCACAGATTAATGCAAATAATATTCGTTCAACATGATATCATTCCATCGCAACGTTCCATATCCACAGAAAAGAATACGTTTTAATAAAATTTTAATGATTAAATAATGTTTAGGCGTATTGAACCTATTGAGGGTTGGACATTGAATTAATATATCAACCAATATTGACATTAGAATGTCAATATTGGTTGGTATATCGATTATATATATTTTTTTTTTTTCATTTGTTTCATGTTATATTAGCTAGTCACACATCCAAACACGTGTGATGGAACGTAACATTCTGGCGCGTTACAAGAAACCATAACAATAAACAAAACTATCGCGAGTTAATAATAAGTTCATTTAGCATTGGAATGCATTTACTATTTAGTCAACGAAGTATGTGAAGTGAAGTGATATAAAATAATTGTCGCTTAGGTAATTACATAGTAATCTAATGTAATAATATCGTGTTGTGGTGGACCTACAAAATGAAAAATGGTCTATGAATTTGAGTAGTGAGAAACAAGTGAGTAAACCAACATTATTATATGGATGATTACATTGCAAAATGTTTGGTAAACCTATCCTTATGCGTATATTTTTATCGGAAAAAATTAAAACAGGGTTTGACGCGTAGACGTATTTTGTTGGGCCGATCATGACGTTATAGCTACAGGTGTGTATAGTGCAGCTCACTATAGTCAGAAGGTGCAGGCCACGGGAGAATAAATTATGCACGAGTTTAGTGTCCAATATGTATAATCACATCCACTTTACAATTTATATACGTACACACAGTTCTTACAATTAACTAAGTTAAGGTCCACAAGCACTAGAACGCAACGTAAGCAACGGCATATATTATCGGCAAGAAGCGAGCGACATGCACCGAGCGGCGAGATCACGATCTGACTGCGTGGACAAAGTGAAAGGTAACGGTCGCCCGCGCCGGCCCGCGCGGCGCGGGGGTGTCTCGTGTATCTTCGGATGCTCTCGGCGCGCGCCCGAACCAATGGGCCGGCTGCGCTTGGTGCCGTGCGCCGAGTGTTATTTCGTTCGACTGGAGTGTCGATACTGTTGGCAGCTGTTTGTATTACTTAGTATTACGATGCTGCCACACCACTCCCCCCCTGAGACCGAGGCTACGGTCGATAAAAATCAGGGAACCGTACTGTTCGCCCTGAACGTGTCTTCCTAACTTCATGACCCGGTGATGAGGGTCCGGTTACTGGGCTGGGAATGGTATGGGTAGGGGTGGGTGTAGGATTGGAAAAAGGTGTGGTTCCGGGAGATGGACTGGGCTCAATTTGTAAGTAAGCTGGCTTGAGACGGTCAATCGATACCGTGACATTCTTTCCCCTGATCAAGATTTTAAAAAACTTGTCGTTTCTCTCTAAAACTTTGTGGGGGCCGGAGTAAGGGCACTGTAGTGCGCCTCGGACCGAGTCATCCCGAAGAAAAACGTGGCTAGAAGTGTTTAAATCTTTGTACACAAAAACTTTGTCTTTGTTGTGCCTGGAAGTAGGTGTTGGCCGGAGTTTAGAGATTATTCTGTGGAGTCGAGTGCTAAAGTCTGAGATGTTAATAGTGTCTGGAGTGGTGGAAATGAAAAATTCTCCCGGCAGACGGAGAGGCTCTCCGTACACAAGCTCTGCGGGTGATGCTTGAAGGTCCTCTTTGAAACAGCTGCGGATGCCTAACAGAATGAGAGGCAGCGCGTCGACCCAGTTTGAGTCTGCGTGACACATGATGGCAGCCTTTAGTTGTCTGTGGAAGCGTTCTACCAAACCGTTACATGCTGGGTGATACGCGGTCGTTCTACGGTGTTTAAATCCAATCGCTTTTCCTAGGAACCGGAAAAGCGACGATTCGAACTGTCGACCGCGATCGGTGACAATATCAGTAGGACATCCAAATCTGGATATCCACGATAGTAGCGTATTCCCAACAGTTTCGGCGGTGATGTCTGCCATCGGTGTCACTTCCGGCCAACGGGTAAATCTGTCCACAGCTGTTAGACAGTATCGGTATCCCTGCGAAAATGGGAGAGGGCCTATAATGTCTATATGAACGAAAGCAAACCTCGAGCGAGGTAGCTCGAATGTACCAATAGGCGAAGAGACGTGTCGATGTACCTTAGCACGTTGACAGGTTATGCATTTCCGAGACCACTCGCGGCAGTCCTTGCGCACGCCTGGCCAAACGAAACGTTTAGCAATTAACTATGCTGAGGCGTTGGTGCCAGGGTGGCTAAGGCTGTGGAGGCTCTCGAAAAGCTGTTTACGAAAGGGTTTTGTGACAAATGGCCTCGGTGCTGTAGTGCTTATATCACAGTATACTTCGGCCTTACCTTTGTCGATCGGGAATTTTTGCAGCCGGAGAGAGGATTGCCCTTGTAATAGCTGCATGAGCTCCTCATCGTTCGCCTGCGATTCGGCCAACGAAGCGAAGTCTATTGGCTTCTGCAACTCCTCGATACGGGACAATGTATCGGCCACAACATTGTTTTTCCCCGATATATGGCGAATGTCCGTTGTGAATTGTGATATGTAGTCGAGGTGTCTATACTGCCGAGGACTACAGTTGACTTTCCGTTCGTGAAAAGCAAAACTGAGTGGTTTATGGTCGGTATAGACTATAAAATGCCTCGCCTCCAACATATGTCGGAAATACTTAATGCCCTCATAAATGGCCAACAGCTCGCGGCCGTAGGGCGAGTATTTCTGCTGCGAAGTGCTTAGTTTTTTCGAAAAGAATCCGAGAGGCTGCCAGTCTCCGTCTTTGAACTGCTGCAGTACCGCACCCATAGCTTGGTCGGACGCGTCGGTAACCAGGGCCAGTTTGGCGTCGCAATCTGGGTGAGCAAGCAGGGCGGCATTGGAAAGACTTAACTTACAACTCTCGAATGCTTCTAATGCATGCCCGGAAATAGCGACGGGCTGTAGCGCCTTGACGGAACCAGTGAGGAGTTCGGTTAAAGGTGCTAGAGTTTTGGCAGCTTGCGGTAGGAATCGCCGGTAGAAATTAACCATGCCTAAGAAACGGCGAAGTTGCCTTGCATTCTTGGGTATAGGAAAATCTCTGATGGCTTGAACCTTTGTTTCTAGAGGTTTGGTGCCAGTGCTGGAGATACGGTATCCCAGGAAGGTGACTTCGCTAGCCCCGAAGACGCACTTGGAGGTGTTTATGAGGATGCCGTAGTCCTTCATGCGGCGGAAAAGCTGTTGAAGGTGTGCCTCATGTTCCTCCTCGCTTCTGGAAAATACCAAAAAATCGTCTAAGTAACAGAAGCAGAAGTCCAATCCCCGGGTCATTTCGTCAACGAATCTTTGGAATGTTTGTCCTGCATTCCTTAACCCGAAGGTCATGTACGGGAATTCGTACAAGCCAAACGGCGTGGTAATTGCCGTCTTAGGGATGTCAGCGTTATTTACTGGTATCTGGTTATAGGCTTTCACTAAGTCTATAGTCGAAAAGACTTTACAACCAGATATGCTATGTGCGAAATCATGTATGTGACGGATTGGATACCTGTCTGGGATGGTGCGTGAGTTGAGTAATCTATAGTCACCACAAGGTCGCCAGCAGTTATCTTTCTTGGGAGCTAAGTGCAGCGGTGAGGCCCAAGGACTCTTGGAAGGACGTGCTGTACCATTTGCCAGCATAAGATCGAACTCCCCTCTGGCGATCTTAAGCTTGTCTGGCGCAAGTCTGCGGGGACTGCAAAAGATAGGAGGCCCCGGTGTGGTCCGTATGTGATGCACGGTGTTGTGTTTCACTGTGTGTATTGTACCACTTGGCCGAGTAATCTCCTGGAATTGAGAAATGATATGGTTATATTTTGAGTGTCCAGTCATGATCTTAACGCTCGATATCAAGCTGTCTCGCACGGAAATTGAAGCTACTGAGCTTAAATTAGTAGTATTGTCTATAAGGCGTTTTTGTCTTACATCTACGATTAAATTATAAAAAGATAAAAAATCTACGCCAATTATGGCTTTATTTACGTCAGCTACGACAAAGCGCCATATAAAGTCCCTACGCAAACCGAAATTAAGTTTAAGTTCTATACAACCATAAGTATTTATCACAGTGCCGTTTGCTGCAGCCAGCTGGTAGTCTGTCTTCGCACGTCGTTGCCGGAGCGCCGAATGAGGGAACACGCATAAGTCGCTTCCAGTATCTATGAAAAACTGCATTTTGGAACTGCGGTCCGTGACGAAAAGGCGGCCGGCGTTGTTGGAGCAATCGTTAGCCGCCATTATCGATTGCTGGTCTCGTTTCCCGTCTTGTACTCACAAGGTGTTATGCACTTCTTTGCGCGATCCCCAAATTTTAAATGATACCAGCATATTTGGTACTTATTCTGATTGGAGCGTGATCTCCGAGATGATGAGCGGCTAAGTTGTCGTGATGGTTTTCTACCTCTATACCTGGAGCGAGATGGTATTCGATTGTTGTCCATTAAAGTCCTTACTTGTTTTGTCAGTTCGGCAATTTGTCCGGCCATTGCGTCTATGGTTGCTTCAAGCCTGGAGGTCGCTGATGTTGTTGCGACCTGTGGCGTTGTAGGTACGATGTCGTGGACGTTATCCGCTAATGTAGCCAGGTCTTGTAGGTCCATGGTAGGGTTTGACGCAATAACCGTCTGTAGGACGCGCGGGAGGCGGCTAGTCCATATGTCCATTATAAATTCATCGGGCATGTTGGGTCCCGCTAGCTGCTGTAGGTGCCGTAGGAATTGCGACGGCTTTCGGTCACCGAGTTCTTCGGCTTGCAAAAGTTGCTGTACCTTTTTTTGTCTGGACAGTGATAGGCGTTTAATAAGTTCGTTTTTTAGTTTCACGTATTTACCTGTCGCCGGTGGACTCTCTATGATGTCTTCCATTAATTCTATATGCTGTCCATCCAGGTGTGCGAGAATGTAGTAGTACTTGGTGTTATCATCGCTTATCCTGGCGAGTAGGAATTGCGCTTCTATTTGCGTGAACCATGTCTTTGGTTTATCTGCCCAAAATGGGGGAATTCTAACGCCGATTCGGTTGAGTTCCGCTGCCGGGTCCCGTTCCGTCGACACGCGGTCACATTTTTTTATGCGTTGTCGGGTACCTACGCTTCGTGGAGAGTTTCCCGATTTGAATGACTCGCTGCTATCGCTCATGGCGCGTAGTGTTCTATCGGGGTCACCAATTATTGCTACAGGTGTGATTAGTGCAGCTCACTATAGTCAGAAGGTGCAGGCCACGGGAGAATAAATTATGCACGAGTTTAGTGTCCAATATGTATAATCACATCCACTTTACAATTTATATACGTACACACAGTTCTTACAATTAACTAAGTTAAGGTCCACAAGCACTAGAACGCAACGTAAGCAACGGCATATATTATCGGCAAGAAGCGAGCGACATGCACCGAGCGGCGAGATCACGATCTGACTGCGTGGACAAAGTGAAAGGTAACGGTCGCCCGCGCCGGCCCGCGCGGCGCGGGGGTGTCTCGTGTATCTTCGGATGCTCTCGGCGCGCGCCCGAACCAATGGGCCGGCTGCGCTTGGTGCCGTGCGCCGAGTGTTATTTCGTTCGACTGGAGTGTCGATACTGTTGGCAGCTGTTTGTATTACTTAGTATTACGATGCTGCCACAACGTTTTTAATCACTCAAAGGCTTCAAAATCCTTAATAACGAACAAATTCATCATATTAATATCAATTTTAGAGTAAAAGTAACATAATACGATGAAATAGACACTAAATCCATAACAAATAGTTGGAAGTTTACGATTTAGACCACTGTTAAACTAGGGGGCGGTCAGGTTTAGCGATAAACCATAAAAAAGGCCATGGTTTATCGTTAAACCACTTTTTGTAATATGAATTTCATATAAACCATAGTTTATTGCGATTTAAACTAAAGTTTTTAGATAAACCACGTTTTGTAATAAGGCGGTTAGTGTTCTAGTTTGAAGGAATTTGTAGCCAGAGTAACTACTGGACATATTGAGACTTAAAATCTTATGTCTCAGGATAGTCTCACCATTTAATAAAACAATGTGCATTCATTAGCATTGAAGCTCGGTGAGTCTCCAGGAATGACTAACTCGTCTTTAACATACAACAAAATCAATCAGAAAGTTAAATTAACAGGAGTTGGAAATTAAAGTTCTAGCTTCTACATTAATAAATAATTGTTATTGAGAATAATATTTGTGGATTGTTAATACTATTGTGGTACCAGGTGATCCTCATGGTGGGTCTGCCTGGCGCCGGCAAGACGTACTGGGCGCGGCAGCATGCGGCCGAGCATCCCGCGCGCCGCTACAACCTCATCTCCACCGCCGCGCTCGTGCAACACATGCAGGTACGCACACGTACATAAACACGCACGTACACGAACACGTACACACGCACGCACACGCACGCACGCACGCACACGTACGTACACGTACACGCAGTGTACAGAGGAGTTATTGTGTCATAAATAGCTGTGGGTGGGTGAAAATTATTCTTTGATATGACCGGTGGAATTTTATATAGAAGTAAATTAATTTGTGTAGATGTTTTTTATCATTATCACCCCATATACGTCCCAGTGCAGGGCACGGACCTCCTCTACAATCGAGAGTACGATTGAGAGTGGTTAGGCCATATAGTCCACTATGCTGGCCTGCCTAGTGAGGGTTGGCAGATGTTTTTTATATAAATTGAAAATTTCAAATATGGATAAAATAATTTCAATTATAAAGTTTAATTTAATATTTTTTTCGTTCTTTAAAAATGTTCTATCTAGTTATATACTTATGGTAAATCTTGATTAGATATTTTATTGATCTAGCCTTTTGTAAAACTATCAATTTTTATTTACCTGTATATTTTTTAAAAATTCGATTAAGATTGGGTAAGGCATGGGTCCCAAAAAAAATAAAGGCTAAATTATGATACAATAACGCTGAACGCGACAAATTATGTAATTGAAATACCCGTATATGTTGCAGTGGCCGTGGTAAAATGATTTTATATCAGAAACGAATCGGGGTAGGCGCGCATGATTTATCTGTCTAATCGTAACCTCTTGTCCTCTAATTAATCTAGATTTTTTAATACCGGAAAGTCGGGGTAGTCGCAAATTGATAATATCCTTTCTGGTAATTAAACAATTATTATACAGAATTTGCCCTAAACATCATGTTCATAATATTTTTCTTTGAGAAAAATAAACAAACCAAATTAACAGTATGCAGTTTAGGTTATTCGCAAAATTTGTTTTCATTGATCTTTACGAGGATATACGTATAAGCGTTATTATCTTGATTAGTCTGCGTGTTTGAGATGTAGTTAATTTTGTACAATATATTGTCTAAATCAAGTCAAATAGTAACATTTTTTTTAATAAATAGTTTCCCTTTCGGTTGGTCGTTTTAGTCTTCCTTTCCTCGAAGTATTACGTGTACATGAAGTATGATATTATGTAGTTAAAATATTGATATTCAATTAAAGTTCAAATGTCTAATTGAAAAAACATATCCAACGTTTGTCAAGTGGGAAAAAAGAAGATACGATTATTTGACCCGTTTTGAGTTTTGCTATAATGATGGTAAGAAATCAAAAACAATAAATTAAACATACATACGCGCCTAGCCTTTAATTCTTTTACTTTATCATACGAAAGGTGATTTTATAAGGAATTGTTTATGAAAACATATGAACGAATGAGTTATTATCCCCAATCAAACGGACATTGCAGTATTTTTGTTTTTATTTTGTTTAAGTTGTTACACACCAACACATTGACACATCAACACACAAAGTCTAATGAAATATTTTCTTACAGCAATTGAGTTTTGAAAAGCAAAGGAACAGCCAATGATTAAAAACTGATACTAATGAACGTCTGTATTTTCAACAGGGTGCAAATATGAACCACAATAATAAAACAATTTTACACAAAAAAAAATCTAGCAATGGCAAACAAATAAGCAATATCCGACCTCTAGAGGTCGCGGCGTAGTATAATATGATACCAGCGCGACGAAGAGGACGCGCCTCGCGGTCCCGAGCCAAGTGGGTGAGGCAAGCTGTGTCCCTGGTATCACTACATTTTTCACTCGTAGCGTTAAGTTAGAGATAAGCGTGGTTAACAGTTTCCGTTTCTGTATGAGTGTGTACGTCGATCCAGGTGGACTGTAAACCGTTCCGAACGGCGTACGAGGGCAGGTGGGACGCAATGCTCTCCAAGTGCGCTAAATGCGTGCTAAAGTTGTTGGAAATCGCGAGGGGCCGCAGGAGGAATTATATACTGGACCAGGTGCGTACCGTTCATACAAGTCTCGTCGGCGGCCGCACTTAATGCAGGACCAATCGAGATCGACTCCACGCCAGGTACGTGCTAGTGGCCGGCCCTGAGCCGCTCTAACGCGATGGGATCTCTATTGAGCTTGTTCTAGGTGTCGCACTGCCACCAAACGAACAGACGCCTCGGCGACGCACCATTCAATGCCTATAATGAGACTGTTTTGCTTCACATCACCATCTGCGCCGGACTCGACGACGGACGCGGCAACGGTCGTATCGCGATTTCGATATCGCTCGCGGGGGTTTAAACAGACCAACGTATATCCGTCGGCCCAGAGGCGCAAGTTGAGGGATTTCGACGGTTACCGACGCGTGGCCGTCGCCATCGTACCGGACGACGAGACCTACCGCTCGCGCCACAAGCGCAGGGAGGAGGCGGACGGCAAGGAAGTGCCCGACGGGGCGGTCGTGGACATGAAAGGTTGGTAGCGGCGCGCCACACTCGCCCCGCGCCCGCGTGTCGCATCCCCTGTACTCACTCACCCCGCGTCCCGCAGCCAACTTCACGCTGCCCGAGGCGTGCTCGTGGCTGGACGAGGTGCGCTACCCCGAGCTGGCCGGCGACGCGGCGCGCGCCGTGGTGGAGGGATACCACCGCGAGGCCAAGGCGCAGGGCGTGCTGCGCGACAAGCGCGACCGCAGCCCCGCGCATGCGCCGCCGCCCAACAAGCGCGCGCGGGACGAGCGCCGCGCACACCACGACCGCCGCCCCAGGGACCGGCACGCCGGGTACAACGGTGAGTTATAGACATTCGTAACAACCGCCATTTTGAACTTTACAGTCATGACTCTGCGTAAATAGTGAAGTTCGTCCGGGGAGGTACCAATGTCTCGTAAGAAATCGAAGTGACACGAAAGCTTCGTTGTTGCGTTTAATTCGATAAATGACATTGCCGGATACCCTCTGTTTACCCGTTTCCGATTCTCATTCTCTTTCTTTCCCTCTTCCCTCCCGATTTGATAAGCCAGACATTGTGGATGTTCATGGGCGACAAATATAATTTACCGTCGGATGACCTATTTGCGCATTTTATGGTTATAAAAAATTAAAAAAATAACCAAATTGAAGATCATTTCAAAAATCATTGTTATCACGTTCAATATCAAAATTCTTTTTCAATATGAACTTCCTGGTTACTTTCACACGCGCAAGAAGTTCAAATTCGAAATAAATAAATTGGCGCCATTTTGAACTTAAATTCAAACTTCTTACTAAATTATAAAAATATGTGAAATATACCAGTTCGCACTAGAGCTAATCATTGAGAAGACTATTTCCGACGTCATTTGATAGAATTACACAAACCACAGAATCGACAAAATAATATTGTGTTTTTACAGAGGACCGCTGGGGCGGTGGCGGCGGCGGCGGCAGCGGGCGCTGGGGACCCAACGTAGGCGGCGGGGGCGGAGGCCGAGGAGGAAACCGCTGGGGACCGCGAGACAGGCCGGGGCCACCGCCCAACAGGTTCGATAGAGGAGGGTGGGGAGGACCACAACCACCACGGTGAGTGAAAGAGACTCTTAAAAATCTATTTAAAGAATAAGTAAAATCCTTAAAGAGCTTAAAAGAAAGAAGAGGTCTTCCCACTATATTTTGACAGTGAAAATAGAGTAATAGTAAAAGATGGAAAAAACATATAAGGTGTAATGATAAAAATTAAGTAAGTCTTAATGTTAAAATAAAACTTACATTTAACAGTAAAATATAAATGCGGATATGAGGTAAAATCATGTATTTTAGTTCTAACGGTAATTAAGTATGGATTTAATGGGAAAATAAAAGCTTGCCCTGCAGCGGACTGGTACATATATATGTTTTGTTTTGTTATAAGTTTTATAATGTTGTAAGTACGAGTGTTGTTGATGTAAATGTGTGTTGCAGCGGCGAGTTCGGTCGCGAGCGCGAGGGCGGCGGGTTCCGCGGCGGTCGCGGCGGCGCGCGCGGCGGGGCGGCGCCTCGCGGCGAGCGCTCCGAGCGGCCCGCGCCCGAGCGCTTCCCGCGCGACCGCAACGCGCGCCCGCACGACAGGAACAACGACAAGCGACCGCCGCACGTGCCCGGTACACACACTCACACTAATGCATACACGCACGCGCACATGCACGCACACACACGTACACAAACATACACACGTACGCACCGACATTATATTTTATCAGTCACGGGATGTCTACTTTCTTATGAATACCATAACATTGTTTTTTGATAATTAAAAATATTTTTAGTTGAAATTAATCTCAATGTCTAAGAGCAAACAATGACATGCAAGGGATCATTGGTAAAAAAATACAATATAGCCTCCAAATTAGTACATAGAATTTTTATCAGATTAAAAAAAAAAATTGCTACCACTCTGATGTCAAAAATACATTTGAAATTAAATAATTGAAATAGTCTATCCAAATAATAATATATTGTAATTCATAACTGTATGGTGCAAACCATATATTTTCCTTACTTAACATTTTTATATTTTCGTTGCCAAGTCAGTACACCATTAGTCGTCGAGGACCGCGCATGCTCACATTTCGTTATTAATTATATAAACTAATTTTATAAGTATTTCATTTACTGTCATTAGCATTTTAATCATAATTACTTTCTAATAGAAAACAATTGCTATCTTTTCCACTTTTGAAAGTAACTTTCAACATTACACTTATATTCACATATATATGTTTATGACATTTGTATAGTCTATGTTCAGCTATATTTATTGAACATATAGCTAATAATAATATTGATATCCAGGCGGCGGCAACACTGGCGGCGCGGGCTCGTGGCAGCGCGGCGGTCAGGTGCAACAGAACAACCGCGGCGGCGCCATGATGCCCGCACGCAACAACCAGCCTAACCCACAGCGACCTGGGCCTAACCAGAAGGTATGCCACTTCATACTTAGAAAAATCGCTGTATGCTACCATGCGGGTTCGATTCCCACACTGGTCTGGGTGTTTGTGAGACCGAAAAGTCTCTCGTAGTTCCCCAATACCCATGACACAAAACTTAAATAATCTTAATGTGGGGTCAGGACTGTGTATGTGACTGTTTATGATAAACTTTGCAACTGACTATAAGTGCGGTCTAAATACACATCCAGTGGGAGATTATAGCAGGATGAGGTGTAGCCTTGCCCTGTGGTCAGGCGAGATATCCAGTGTAGTCCGAAATGCGTGCGACAGCTATCGAAGGGTAGTCAACTTACTTAACTAACTTACTTACTTACCCCATTTCGACCTCATCTGATGTATCGAAAGGGGAAATTTTAAGCTTACTTCTTGACTCAAAAAAGGTTGAAATTAACTATTCATTTGTAAACAGAGCAGTACTCATTAGTAGTAGCTAATTGAATATTGAATATCTGCTACCATTAGGTGTAGCATTTGTAACAATATTTTTGTCAATTATATATTTTCACATAATTAGAGTGAAAATCAAGTGCATTTGTTAGATCAATAGTGTCAACAAAAGATTCTGAACTTCATTATATATCGACTTACAAGATAGAAGTATACATAAATGCAAAAGTTATTTTTATTTGCATGTCTCTAAGTATGAATCTTACGTTTCAGGATGGACCCAACCAGAATCAGCAACAAAACCCACAGAATCAGCAGGGATGGAACCAGTGGGCCGGCGGCTGGGGCGGCTGGGGCAACTGGAACCAGAATCAAGGTACACATTCGCATTTTATTATTAGCTGGTAGAATTCATGCTTGAATCATTTGTGGAGGTATTACGTTGCTTTACATGCTAGTATGAGGTTTCTTTGGCGTTATTTGGGGGTGTAATATAAGAAAACACTAGGCGAATGAAGCATTAACCAAGAAAAAGAAATCTTGTAAATGGTGTATTCATTGAATAGTGAGTTGAAAAGGACCTGGACAGTTTCTGCCTAGTTACTTTTTATCATGTACAAAAACAAGGCAATAATTGAATGAATATAAAAAATCAACTATTAATTTAAGAATACGTCATATTTCTGTAGAAGTTTAAGAAGTAATATAAAGTTTAATAAGATTTTGCATTGATTGATGACCCATTTCCGCCATTGTTGGCCCCGCATAAACGTTTCGTTCGCAGTAAAGCAAGTGTAGGAAAAAAATAATAACTTAGTCTAAAATATTCCTAAAAATAATCTATAAGTAGGTAGTAAGTCATAATAATTAACAATACTAAATATATATGAAGCAATGTTTGTAGTATATACTTACACATATATTCTTCCCATTTTTACACAATTTCATTGCAACAACTAAACGCTGCAGTAAAATACTTGACACTTGACAGTTGCTTGACAAGAACCATGCTTTGTTTATTTGTTTACATTGTGGCACTATTCAAATACGTCTCGGTGTATATTTTGTGTAACTTATAAAATATTAGTTCCTTTAAATTCCAAATTCGATGATAAAGCATTTATGTAAACGTATTTTTATTCGATTCAATAAATTGATAGATAACCTACAAAACCTAACCTCAAAATAAGATATGTTTTTGTAAATATCTAAAAACCCTGAACTTCCTAGGCTTCGTAACTTTTCTGTATTAATCTTGGAACAAACCTTACCCCAACAATGCAAAACTAATTGATGTAGACGAGATTTGAAGTACTAGGCACAGCGCCATACAAAAACTGGCCATGTCCTTTCTTTTGGATAAATTGATGTCGCGTAGAACCGTTGGCCATTGGGGCCGAAAGGTTCTAGAGTGGTGGACTGATAGAAGTTGCAGGAAGCCGCTTGATGCAGGCCGCTTCCAACAGGTCGATGTGAAGATCCTTGGGGAAGGCCTTGTGTTCAGCACTCACACACGTATTTCCTGTGGAGATAACGATGAAATTGATATCTTTTTGTATCTAATTTCTTTGTTTTTACTATTACAGCCGGCTGGGGCAACTGGGGTAACTGGGGCAACTGGGGCAACCCCGCCGGCGGCGCAGGCGCGGGGGGCGCCGGGGGCGGCGCGGCGGGTGCGGGGGGCGCGGGCGCGGCGGGTGCGGGGGGCGCGGGCAAGGCGGCGCCGCAGCAGTGGCCCGCCAACTACACCGCGCAGCAGTGGTACCAGTGGCAGCAGTGGCAACAGCAACAACAGCAGGCCTGGCCGGGGGTAACACTACACTCTAGAATAGTGATGCGACTCGAGTAGGATTTTGTGACTCGAGGCATTCGAGTTTTCATCACTCGAGTAACGAGTTTCGAGCTGATTTCCGTTTTGTTAAGATTTTAGAATAAGAATTTTAAAAATCATCATGAACCCATTACAATTATCTGATGGACATAGTCCACCACACAGTCAGTTCTACTGCTTTATGCATCCAGTCGCTGCCGACAATGTCGCATTTTGGAAAACATAGGATGCCTGATCAGATGGCGAAAATTTAAATACCTTGATTAAACTAGAAATGTTTGGTAATAAGAAATACCGAATCAATTAGGTGCGCCCAGTTGACTCAGTATGTCGTGTGCAGACGAACTCGATTCACTTTTGTTTTCACTCGAGTTACGAGTTTAAAACAGTCCACATTCCACACTAAACAGAATTTACGAGCAAGCTGGGTCGCTACCAAAATGTTTTTATTCCACTACTATTGCTATGAAATGTACTTGGAAGAGAACCTGCCTCCATCGGTTCGGAAGTTCAATTTAATTAATGATAAGGTCTGAAACTGAGCCACATAAGACCATAGTAACTAAGAATATAGAAAATCCACCCATTAACAGAATTAAGGGTTAAATGATATGTATTAATGTTTTGTATTTCAGTATCAACAAGGTAATCAACAAGCAGGGAATACCGCCGATGCGCAAGCGTGGGCTCAGTACTATCAGGTAATATATTTAGATAATAACTAAAACAAGCATAAAATTATGAGTGCACAATCTAAATATTACACCATTAGTTTGTACCTCAATGGTGGATGAACAAGTTAAGTAAGATTGGAGCAACTTGCTTAATGCAGGTTACTTTTAAATCTTCAAGGGAGGTCTATCCATCTATGGTTTTCTGCGTCATTTTGGAATAATTTGGTGATGCCTATTTTCCGTACTGGTTATCTTTTCGTGATAATAAAGCTCATGTCCAAAATGAAAAACGTTTTCAACTTGATTACCTATGTTTTGTATCTAAGTTATTTTTATTTATCTCCAGAATTGCGGCAACAACGCGACTAATACCGGCAACGCGGGCGCCGTGGACAAGAAGTGACACCCGCCGCGCCATACAACACACTAACATATATTTTTGTATCGGGACATCGTCAACCACCACTTAGAGGACTCCGACGATTAGTTATAAGTTTTCAGTTTGTGACGCCAGTCTGTGAGACTAGGGTGACCAAAGTCTTGTTTTTCTCGGTTTAAGCGTCAAATGGACTGTGGCAATTTTTTTAGGAACCCGTGTTCCGCTTAGATTAAACCTATAGATATAGGACTTAAATAAGTTTTTAATGACTAAGTGACACGAATGTGTGAGTGAGCGAGGCTTCTTCTGTCTGTACAAACGTTAGATAAGAACTGTGGTGAATGTCATTATGGGTAATTAATTGTAATAAAATGATGAAGATATTATCAATGGATTTTATTTTGATACCTAACCTGCAGGCTACATAAATCTTAGGAATCATTTAAATTGACATTACGTCACTAAAATGCATAATATGTTGAATACACAATAGTTAATGCTTGCATAAAACTAAAAGTAATATATTATCGATAAAAACACTGACATAACAAGATGTGTGTTTGATGGGTCGGAATCGCATCTTAAAATGATTGGATTGAATGACAATATTCTTAGAGAGGGGTATGGAACTGTGGGTAGATATAATTATTGCAGCTAGACTGTGGGTAGAACTTGGATCCAATAACCTCCTCCATTCTCTGTTACCCTAGTACTTTTTGTGGTTTGAGTAATATTCCGCATATTGATGACATAGGTTTAACGAAACCTCCTGGCTTTCTCTGTCATCCTAGTACACCATGCATATTGCTTTAATATTCGCACTTATGTCGCAATCTATGGTCGCAATGAATTGAAGGTTAGGTTGGAAATATTCGGTTTCTACAAGAAAAGTACTAGGATAGCATAGAGTGAAAGAGATCACATTTTAATCTACCCGAATTATTTTTATATTTTTGTTTTACAAATTTTTGTACAAACGAGGGTAAACATAAAAGAAAAGTTGAAAAACATTCATTTGTGTCTGAAAAGTACCAGGGCAGCAAAGAATGGAGGAGATAGTATATTAATCCACCCTATTTCAATTTAATATTTTATTTTTTAAATGTCAAAACACCATTTATATATTTAACTACCCACGGCCAAGTGACATTTGTCTACTCGTTTTTAAAATCATTACGATGTTTTAAGTTTAATGACACTTGATGATACGGTCGTATTAGTATTTGTGTCTGTCCTTTAATGTTCAATATTGTGGTGTCTATGAACCTGTGCGTACTGTGGATTATGTGTATTGCTGATGGAAGTGAGATTCCCGTCCATTAGAATATCTATCCGTGTGACTTTTGAGGAAGAATAATGCGCGTATAATTTCCACTGTAACAAGTTCCTACGTAAATAAGATGACTTGAGCCATAGTCTGGCTGACTGCGGGAAGCCGGACTTCATATACCATAGAAATTCTTGTAAAACTGTTATGTCTAAATTTTCTATTTATTGTCGTTCTTCATAGTACAATTGCGTACTAATTGACTTGTTAGTAATACACACATGACTTCTTAAAGAAGTTATTATTGTATAGCACAAGGTTATGGAGATTGGTGGAAATAAAATTACAATTTGCAAACTTTTTATATATGTTTAATCATTCCTTCAAAAATTATTCTATTGCCAAATATTTCACAATATAGTGAAAAACCACTGCATCGCCGTTCGGTGAGAGAAAATTAATAAACACTCTCAACGAACGCGAGACATAGTAACATTGTTATACAGTTTATATTCTAAATTAGTTCGTTTTATTACCATGTCTTAGTAAAAATAGAGATTTACCACTCACGCACATGACTTCACATCAAAATGAGAATCTAAAACGAATTGTACGAACGTTACAAAGTATACACTGGTTCAGTAACCCTATTCATAAATATAAGAAAAAAAACCTTAGAAATTAATCTAACACGCGATTAGCCTATTTTTATAAAATAAATGCAAACAATGCTTCTGATGTAGGTACAACGCACATGCTTTGGTAATGGACATTAAACAAATATGGCCGATAAGAATCGTTTTTATTGTAAGTACATTAATTTGGACACAATGGGTATTTCCACAGTCAAAATAAAATATACTGATTTTAACATTTGCATACCCGGCATATCATTCACAGATATGTATAGATCTTAACTTTCCAAATCGGGTATTTTTAGGATATTCGTTAAACATGTCAATAAAAGATTTTCCTCTCATAAACGCACAAGTTGCTAACAAAACTTCACAACTTTTAAAAATAGTTGTCGTTTTTTCGCAAATTATAAACGCATGACAAAGCAAGGAATTGATGATATTATGATGGTGAGCTTACACATAATTATCATGATGTAGGAATGCACTGAAAATATTGATTATTGTCATGTTAGAGCGAGAAAGATAAAGAGTACTCATTAGGACGAAATTATTAACAAAAATTACACAGCAGAAGATAACGCATATCAAAATATATCATTTCATTTAAAATTTTGTGAAGACCTTACTGTTGACATTTCAAACAACCAACCGTTAACTTGTACTAAATTTTCCGATTAAACAATTCTAAACCTAAGAATACAATAGAAATATATATTTTTTTACCAACACAGTATGGTGTTAAGGTCCAGTCTCACTGAAACCGACTCACTGAACGATCAAGCGTTAAATAAGGCGTTTCTACAATTCATAGATATTTTATAACAAATTAATTCATTTACTGACCTATTGTAGAATCGTGCAAAAATTTTTGATTAAAAAAAATTAAAACTAATAAATTCAAAGAAATCTAAATTAGGTTTCACTTTATATGATACATTTCTCTTCCCAAAATCTATTATCATTTGATAAAATCTTTAAAAATAATTATTTTCTCACATCCAAAAATGCATTTTGCACGATATCTTTCAATAGGCAAGTAGGTTAGTTTTTTTTATAAAACTCCGTTTACAAATCAATAACATGGCAGATTCTTTGGTTTCAATATGACCCAAACGTTGACAATCCATAAACATACCAACTTCTACATATTTCAAATAATATTTTCCAGCACTTAACGTGTAACGGATATTACAGAAATACAAGCACATGTTTTTAAATTAACTCACACATTTTTATTGCTATAATTTTTAGTTATTACCAGAATTTACAGTAATCAGTTAGCTGTTATCATTCTACATATTAAAAAACAAAATATTGGTGTTTTCGAATTGAAAACAACACTAATAAATCTAAGCCTCCTTTTATAGTAAGTAATTACGAAACTACTTGTCACGCATACCTACAAACTTTTAACTAAAAAAAAGTCCTGTGCCCCAAGCAGGAACATTTGGCTCTATAGTATAGTAATCGTAATAGTAAAATTTTGTATGGGAATTTGAACAACGCCATTGTGAGCGTATTTGGAACTAAATTATGGCAGCGGGAAACGTTTACGACACTATAGTATAGTAATCGTATAGTCTAGCGATAGTTTTACTATACAAATGTATGAAAAGTGGTAGCACGAATAATTTTTGACGTATAGTATCGTTGTAGTAATAGTATAGTAATCGTTGTCACGATACTATTACTATACGATACTTCAAAATGTTCCTACTTGGGGTACTGATATTTTAAAAGTTATACGTTCCGTTACACGCTTCGTGCGGTAATTTTCAATAAAGTTAAATTCTAAATACGTATCTACGTTTAAAAACAGTTATATTTAGTAGTGCTATTCAACAGTTTAACTCTTCTTTATGTAATTTATTGAAAAAACTACAATAATGTTATACTGTTGTTATGTGAAAAATGTAAATATAATTTTGCTTTCAATTTCACACTTAATTTAAAAAACTTTATAAGAAATAAGAGCGTTTATACCCTGCACGCGCTTTTTGGCTTAAAAACAGGACTTTTCAAATGAGTTAATAGCCACCAATAAACAATTTAAAGGAAAAATAATTATAACTAATTTTAGAAAAGGTTGTCATCTAGGGATTTTGGTGGAAAACATTATAGATTGATGGATAATTTGTGAGTACTATACGGATTACTGAACACAAGTTTCGTTATTTAGGCTTTAAATGGCAATTTAGAAGCTTAAGATATCCTTAACCACTAAATATAAGATGAAAATAAAAATATTATCAGACTAATAAGACCCTTATGGAGGGATTTTGCTGAGAAAAATAATCTTTTTGTGTTTAGTTCCTGAAAAATAAAAATTTAAACAATGCGAAATTATTCAGAAACTCTCGTCAAGAACATATTTTTTTTCACCAACTTACCGTACATATTTTTTTATAACAATTGCATATTATAATAGAAGAACATCTTATCAATAAATTACCATTTTTATATTTCAACAAAATTAGTTTTCATGTTTTCTACAAATATTTTAAAAACCACTATAAAACACGCTGTCCGACGTGGATCAAATCAGACCGCCGCAAGGCCTTCTAGAGGGAGGACGTATCGCTCGTCGCTCCGGCCTGGCTGCAGTCGATTATGCCGCGCGTAGTAAAAATAGCCACGCGCGGAATGCGATTACCACATCTTAGTACTTTGGTAGTAAAATATTTAATTATTTTTATTACCTACAATGATTTTGTAGTGAGTATAAATTATGTTTCAGGTAATATAATGGGACGTAATTCCGAGGCTAAATTATGTTATGTATTGTAATATAAAATTAAATATATTTCGTAATTGTAAGGGGTTGTAAGGCCCCTAACACTATTTATGTGTTCGAACACGAAATGATTAATAAAACGTCCGTAGTGTCTACTGATTGAACACTGATTTGAATGCAACTTAACAATGTAACAATAACGAAAATATGATTAGTATCCAAAATTTGTATTATTCTTTGCTTGCACAGTAATATTTGTCTACTTATAATGCAAATAAAATATTTTTATGATATTATATTACAGTTACATTTCAATTGAATATTTGAAGCGCACGGATCAAAGTTGTTTGAGCCGATTGTATAGCGAGCCGACGCGGCAGCTCTACGCACACAGCTTTGGTCGCTTATGTGTGCGTGAAATTAACGAAGAAATACCTATAGTTGACTTTGCGCGCAAGGTGTATACGCTCATAAGATCAATTGGTTTAGTATTAAAAATAATAATAATGCTAAGCCAAATAAATAAATTGGTGTAACTCTCTACACCAGCACATAACAACAGTATAAAATTTGATAAATATATTTCTAAACTATTCGTTTACTTGTAAAAATGTCATAACTTGAAACACTGAGGTGAAGAGTGGCACATTGTTGTGAATAAACTCATAATTATTCATGTTTGGACGTATTTCAAATAGACAACACTTTTTCTTTTTTTTCAGATGTGAAATGGGGTCATAGAAAACCCCATTCCAATTTGTTGTGTCATTTTTTTCCAAACATTGACCCGTCTTGTCGACCATTCCACAGAATATTATTTTGCCCATAAATAATTGACTGCTTTGTACTTGAGATGAAAAAGCTAACAATTTTATGACATGAGATAAAATTAAGTATATTAATGTAAAAATAGGGTCATGTTTAGTTGTATTTTTTTTTTATTACAGGTTTCGTATTCTTACTATTGTTCCAAGTGAAATGTGTTTAAAAAATGTATTTTGATTTACATGAGAAATGATAATGCAGTGTTTCTATTTGAAATATTCCCTAATAAAAATGTTGGCGCATTGTCAAGTTGATATTAGTGATGAAAACACTAAAATATAAATAGCCTGTATTAAATCGAAAGACTAAAGTTATGTGTGACTTCAATATTGAGATCATCGGCATTTAACTAATCATTTCTATGGGGTCAAAAAAGACCCCAATAAAATGTTTAATTTAATGACGAGACCGTTATTTCTACGTTATTAATGTTGAATGTACAGATGCGTGGCGATAAAATAATTGAGGCGTTGATATAAACACACGTTTAAATATTTTTCAACAGCTTACAATTAGTTTCAAACAACTCTTAATATACATCTTAAAGTTTACGCTCAATAATTTAGCGCGCGCTGATCTGTGGAATTCATACATTTTAAAAAGAAAAAAAAAACAACTTAACTGATGATTATATTTTTGGGATTTGTCCTAAAAAAGTGAGATATTATGTTATAAATATAAATCCAACTAAAATTATAAATTTAATATTTCAGCTGATAGGATATCCTAAACTTTGAATTTTAAACCAAACTTTCTTTAATTATTTAAAATAGAACAAAAAACTCTTGGTTATTTAAATATAATAGTTTTTCATGATCCAGCGCGCCGCAATAACATTATCTTAATGAGAGAACCACGACGGACGGACTACTATGACTACACAATATGGAACAAACACACAAACTGTACCAATACATTTCCACTGAATTGTACAAAAACTCAGACCAAAGTTACATCACATAGTTATTTACTTATACAACATTGAAATATCATTTATTTTATTTGTGGTAATTTCACTACGGAATTGGAGAATACGTTGTTCTTTGGGGTCACTTTAGACCCCAAACTTTTTCATTCATAAAGATTGAATTGATTAGAAAAAAATCTGTTATTGGTTTACAACGCATCATCGTTACTGTTTTCAAAAATTACGAGAAATAGTATAATACTCGTGCCTTAGCAAGTTTATTTAAATAATTTGGTCATAAATCCAACTTTTTATCATTCCATACTTTCATAATCGAAAACAAAATTATCTTTGACCCACAACTTTGCTTTTATATTTTATTTCTTTATCATTTTGCCATCTCTTAAAATCCGTCCAAAATGACACGAAGTATCAATCACGCGCCATTTATAATTGTACAGTAGTACATCACACATCACGCACTCTTCATAAGTATATCAACTCGTACAACGTCGTTTCGAATAACAATAACAGGCTGTCTTTATGGGACAGGGGACTTATTTTCTGGACATGTCTACATTTTTATTTGAATTTTAATTATTTGACTTTATGCCTTATTGACAGGAACATAAGAGATGTAATGTATTATTATTATTACACAAGGAAAAATAAACGAAGTGCCGCTGCTTCGAAATCTCAATAGTTTTAGAAGTTTCGAAGTGTGCTTATAGCCCGATTCCTACTGGCTTCCCTTTAGAACATTTAAATTTCGTTTCAGGCGTTCCAGATTTTTACGCAGAAAGTTGCATCTAAAATAATTATTTTTCGCATTACAAAAAATATCAATTCAACATATTTTTTCCGTTTTGAGATTCTATAATTTATTAAATGTATATGTAGACTAAAATGTCCCATAGATTCTCATTGCCTGATCTTCCGTCTCTTTCTAAGCGTTGTTATTTCGCTATGTTAGAAAAGGACAGAAGAGTGGCTAGGTCCCCGGGCCGCGCCGTGAGTTGACAATGCGCCAAACCGACTATCATCTAACGTTAGATCTAGGTATTAGTTCGCACAACACTTCTGACTCGGTATCTGCACGTACGCAGTGCATCCTCTGTTGGACAAAATAACTAAATAAAGTATATTATTAATACATACAAACACATTCATATTTAATTAAATCATTGGTTGACTGTTAGAAATGAATGAAATGAAGAAATTTTGAAAAAAAATATCACATTTATCACAAATGGCTTAGCAATTTTAATGGCTTAGCAAAAGAGGAGGTTCTCAATTCGACTGTATATTTTTTTTTTATGTTTTTAAATGGTAATTATTATAATTTTTAATTTAGATTATATGATATATGAAAACTATTTTTCACATTTAAAACGACTCACACAAAATTGACCGTTCAATTTCATTTTTAAATGGGTTCGTAAAAACCCCTCTATCCTAAAACGAGATCGTATAAAAATATTAGCCGATCGGCAAGAACAAGGTTTTGTGATTCACAATCGCAAATAGCAATATTTAGCATATTTATATAACTAGTGAAATGTTATCACTTCACGTTGCTATTTGCGATTGCGATTGCTATTGCTATTGCTATTGCTATTTATCAAGTGTACTCACGTTGCTATTGGGTCGCGTGGTGCGCGAGGTGGTGCGTGTGTGCGGGACAGGTGGGGGAGACGGGGGAGGGGGTCTGCGGGGAGGAGGAGCGCGAGTGCGCCGCCAGGGACTGCTGCAGCGCCGCCGGCGTCAACCACTCTCTGCGGAACAAATGCTTACTTATACATTTTTTATTGTAATGAACAGCGAGTCGAGCATGCCGTTCATCGATTCACTCCTTTCATTTTCAAAGCTTTCATTTTCAAAGGAGAATGCAAACGCGGATCCACCCTAGAGCACGATGGGCATGCCCACTACCCTAACAGACTTACGACGTCACACTTCCACTCTATCTATTGAGATCGATAGACTGATAATATTATATCAAATGCCATAATATTATTAATATAATAAAATCGTAGAGTTAAAATTTTATTGCATATAACGATCATGAGCAAAATCATACGCAGGCTCCCACTTCGTTGATTTTCGGATTTCCATGCCCACAACCTTTTTTGAAGGCTGGATCCGCTCTTGGGAGAATGCCCATTCATAGGATCGGTAAAAAATATCGTTAATACCCATACTGCTTAAAATTAATTATACCATTTTTTATGGTTTGTCCTCAATCGTATTCCTGTTTTATCCCGGGCGACAGATTTTTATAAAATAAAGTAATTATCATTAATCTTTACATTTTGATCACAGAGCCTCATACAATAAGAAAAGAAAATATTGGACGTCAAGTTCATTTTTCCAAGAACTCCGGGCCTGGATCTTTAATATGTTTTTATTTTAATATATATTTTTCCCTACACAAAAAGTAGTTTTCATCGAGCGATAACAATCTTCTCCATTAGCTATCTTCCAATGAACGTCACGTCAAAATCAGACAAGCCGTTCTCGAGATTAGCGATTACAAACAGAATGGTCACACCGACACACAAAATTTTAACTTTTGTAAATAACGATATGTAATTGGTCTTTCTGGAAAAAGAGGGACTCTTCGCGATGAACTCTTTTTTCCAGAAGCCGCCTCACAGGAAATGGACCTGGCTGAGTCCTGACGGTTCTACGAGAAATGAGATAGATTTCATCTTGACGACGAATAGACGGATGTTCAGTGATGTCTCTGTGATCAACAGGGTGAAAACCGGAAGTGATCAGCGAATGGTTAGGGGCACATTGAATATCAACGTCCAATTAGAAAGGCGTCGCTTGATGAAGTCTACGCTCCGACCTACTCGCGCCCATATCCAAAACCCCGAGAGCTTTCAACTCGAGTTGACAAATCGCTTTGATTGTCTAAAAGAAAACCTTGCAGTGGACGAGTTAAACAGCGGTTTGGTAGAAGCTGTCCATACGGTGGGATCTAAGTATTTTAGACCTCGCCGTAGAGATAGACCACAAAAACTCTCGATCCACACACACTCTTGACCTCATGGCCGAACGTCGATCTTTGACGCTGCAGTCTTCCGTTGACGCCGAAACATACCGGCGGCTCAATAGACGGATCTGGAAGTCCTTGCGACACGATGTCCGTGCTCACAACACTGTGAGTATTAAGGAGACAATTGAGCGGAACGGAGGCTCCAAAGTGTTTGCAAGAGACTTGTCTATTGGGCAAAGCCAGTTGTCTAGGCTGAAAACGGACGAAGGCCGCGTGGTATCGACGAGGGCAGAGGTATTAAGAGAGATCGAGAGGTTCTACGGACAGCTTTACACCTCGGTCGCCAAACCTATTGTTAGCTCGGCCGAAGACCCGAGAGCCGAGTTAATCCGACACTTTAGCGATGATATCCCGGACATCAGCCTGTGTGAGATTGAGATGGCCCTCAAACAACTTAAAAACAACAAGGCGCCGGGTGGGGATGGAATCACTTCAGAGCTTCTGAAAGCGGGCGGAACGCCGATACTGAAAGTCCTTCAGAAGCTCTTCAATTCCGTTCTCCTCGAGGGCTCAACGCCGGAGGCATGGAGCAGGAGCGTGGTGGTACTGTTCTTCAAAAAAGGTGATAACACTTTGCTGAAGAACTACAGGCCCATCTCGCTCCTGAGCCATGTCTATAAGTTGTTTTCAAGGGTCATCACAAATCGTCTCGAACGCAGGTTTGATGACTTCCAGCCTCCCGAACAAGCCGGTTTCCGAAAAGGCTTTAGTACTATAGACCACATCCATACGCTACGGCAGGTTATACAAAAAACCGAGGAGTATAACTTGCCGCTTTGTTTAGCGTTTGTGGACTATGAGAAAGCCTTTGATTCGATCGAGACCTGGGCTGTGCTACAGTCTCTTCAGCGGTGCCACATAGACTATCGGTACATCGAAGTGTTGAGGTGTATACACAACAACGCCACCATGTCGGTCCGAGTACAGGATCAGAGCACGAAGGCTATTCCACTACAGAGAGGCGTGAGACAGGGAGATGTCATATCTCCGAAACTGTTCACTGCCGCGCTGGAAAATGCCTTCAAGCTCTTGCAGTGGAAAGGATTCGGCATCAACATCAACGGCGAGTATATTACTCACCTTCGATTTGCCGACGATATTGTAGTCTTGGCAGAATCGCTGGAAGACCTTAGCACTATGCTCGAAGACCTTAATCGAGTTTCCCAACAGGTGGGTCTTAAAATGAACATGGATAAAACGAAGATCATGTCGAATATCCATGTTGTGCCCACCCCCATTGGAGTTGGGGGCTCGACTCTCGAAGTTGTAGACGAATATGTCTATTTAGGACAAGTGGTCCGGTTAGGCAGGTCCAACTTCGAGAGAGAGGTCAATCGTCGAATCCAACTCGGTTGGGCGGCGTTCGGGAAACTTCGCGACGTCTTCTCGTCCAAAATACCTCAGTGCCTAAAATCGAAAGTCTTCGATAGTTGTGTGTTACCAGTGATGACATACGGCACCGAGACGTGGCCTCTCACTGTGGGCCTCATTAAAAGGCTCAAAGTCACTCAACGAGCCATGGAGCGGGCTATGCTCGGTGTTTCCCTACGAGATCGAATCAGAAATGAGGAGATCCGTAGGAGAACCAAGGTTACCGACATAGCCCATAGGATT
Source organism: Hyles euphorbiae (assembly GCA_023078785.2). NCBI lineage: Eukaryota > Metazoa > Arthropoda > Insecta > Lepidoptera > Sphingidae > Hyles > Hyles euphorbiae. Next base: position 6,022,582 of record CM041052.1, on the reverse strand, counting down.
GGCAAGTTGAAGTGGCAGTGGGCCGGGCACATAGCTCGTAGAACCGATGGCCGTTGAGGCCGAAAGGTTCTGGAGTGGAGGCCGCGTACAGGCAAGCGAAGTGTTGGACGCCCGCCTACAAGGTGGACGGACGATCTGACTAAGGTCGCAGGAAGTCGCTGGATGCAGGCCGCTTCCAACAGGTCATTGTGGAGATCCTTGGGGGAGGCCTATGTTCAGCAGTGGACTTCCTGTGGCTGATATGATGATGATGATGATGAATTGGTCTTTTTTTAATTTTCAATTTACAAACAGACACTTCAATATAATTTATATGTTAAAATGTGTAATTTAATGTTTCTTAGATTTAGGCAACTGTTACATATTAAAATAAAAAATAAAATTTACAGCATTCGTGGATACGGGCCAGTGGCCACGTTAAATTAAATCCTCTATAAAATTTGTAAATAATAATTTTAATTCAATATCAAATCTGTACGTACTTGGGTAGACACCGTTGCAGGAAAGGAACACAGGAACTCACGTACGCGAGCCGGTTCACCCACGCGGGGATGTCGCGGGAACAAAGCGCCTGCCAACAACACACATGAGTCACCGGTGATACACATCATGTCACGTTAATCATAACTTAGTTTAATTGGAAATATATTTTGTCTTTTATACGTCATTTTTTTATGAGTCAGCACATTAAAATTGATACATTTTACTGTCTCCGAAACGTGTACGAACCTATTACATTTTATTATCTAAAATTATTAAGAGTTTACAGAAGATAAAACAAATGTTTTTGAAAAATTTTAGAGTTATGGTATGTAATACATATGTAGTAGTATATAATATGTAGTAACTGAAAAACATTAACAAATATGTCATTTATTATAGTGAATGATGTCACTTGATAAAACAATATTTGTTTATAAACTGTTATTTATAGAACAGTTCGGTAAAATGATTTAGTTCATTTTTAAACACTTTTTGTCAATGAGTCACCGGTGATCCATACTTTATTATATTCAGAATACCCTTTATACAGTAATTAATCTAATAGAGCTTGTTTTGCAATTGCTAAACAATGAAACTACACATTGAAGAACAATAATAATTGCATGCGATTGAATGCAATTGTTTCACAAACCAAGAAAAAAAATCGGTCTACAAAGACGTTACGAAAGTGTTTTTTTTTATTATAATTATGTACTGCTGATACTTGATAACACAGTTTTTCTGGCAGACCTCGACAACGAATAATACATAAGGGAATATATCATATAACATGATTGTCACTTCACGCATACAAAAAATTATCTCATCTAATATTGTGCCCATTAAAGTTTTTTATTATATTACGAGTATTACTCATTGATATTTTGAACTTAAGTGAACCGCTCAAAACCACAATATGCATCGCATTCCACTGGCAATGTCCTTCAAACCGGAACACAACAGTCCATTAACACTGCTGTTTGGCTGGAGAAATGGACATTGCGGTTGTACATAATCAGGCGGCCTCTCACATATGAGAGACCTACCACCAGTAAATATGTATCTACTTTGATAGAATATAAAATACACAGCATAGAAAGCGTAGAATAATCTAAGCAAGTATTGTTCTGGATCATACAATGTACATCTAGATGTTAGCAGGCCGACTTAATTGTTTAAAATCATAAGATATACTGACCTGACAGAAGGCTGATGTGAAATGGTTGCAGTTATTGTTCATGAGATGGTATCTGAAAAAGTTGAATTATTAAATTATGCATCATTTTTGTTACCGCACCAATGAACAATTATAATAATCATTTATTTATGCTTTGTACAATGTTTTAGGGATGGACATAAAGAGAAAAAAAGCGCGAAATGGATTTTTAGTAGCAAATTGGAAATGAATATAGTGATAAAAATATCACTCACTAATAAAATATAATATTGACTTGTTAGAGTATGAATAATATTCAAGCATGTCTGTCAATGTGTACATTTGTGTCTTCAAAAACGTAGATATTTTCTTGGTCGTATTGTTGGTAGCGCTCTTATATCAGTGAAAATTGAACCAGCTAAGAACCGAAAGTATAATTATATATTGACCTTTTTAAAACGAGTCTAAGTGGAAATAAATATCCCTAAGCTATTCGTGTCAAATATCATCCAACAGGAGGGCAGAAAAAGGTGTCCCGGCGCCACCATTTTTATATACGTTTATGAAGTACCAGTGCTCCCTTTATATTGTACAATTTCCTAAGATTGACTTATTTTTGATTAGTATAATACACTATCGTCCAAATAATAAGTTGCTCTTAAGAGCGCACGTCCTACTTAGCCAGTACATTTAAGAGTGTATACACCTTGCGCGCAAAGTCAACTATAGGTATTTCTTCGTTAATTTCACACACACATAAGCGACCAAAGCTGTGTGCGTAGAGCTGCCGCGTCGGCTCGCTATACAATCGGCTCAAACAACTTTGATCCGTGCGCTTCAAATATTCAATTGAAATGTAACTGTAATATAATATCATAAAAATATTTTATTTGCATTATAAGTAGACAAATATTACTGTGCAAGCAAAGAATAATACAAATTTAGATACTAATCATATTTTCGTTATTATTACATTGTTAAGTTGCATTCAAATCAGTGTTCAATCAGTAGACACTACGGAAGTTTATTAATCATTTCGTGTTCGAACACATAAATAGTGTTAGGGGCCTTACAACTCCTTACAATTACGAAATAATATATTTAATTTTATATTACAATACATAACATAATTTAGCCTCGGAATTACGTCCCATTATATTACCTGAAACATAATTTATACTCACTACAAAATCATTGTAGGTAATAAAAATAATTAAATATTTTACTACCAAAGTACTAAGATGTGGTAATCGCAGTCCGCGCGTGGCTATTTTTACTACGCGCGGCATAATCGACTTCAGCTAGGCCGGAGCGACGAGCGATACGTCCTCCCTCTAGAAGGCCTTGCGGCGGTCTGATTTGATCCACGTCGGATAGCGTGTTTTATAGTGGTTTTTAAAATATTTGTAGAAAACATGAAAACTAATTTTGTTGAAATATAAAAATGGTAATTTATTGATAAGATGTTCTTCTATTATAATATGCAATTGTTATAAAAAATTATGTACGATAAGTTGGTGAAAAAAAATATGTTCTTGACGAGAGTTTCTGAATAATTTCGCATTGTTTAAATTTTATTTTTCAGGAACTAAACACAAAACGATTATTTTTCTCAGCAAAATCCCTCCATAAGGGTCTTATTAGTCTGATAATATTTTTATTTTCATCTTATATTTAGTGGTTAAGGATATCTTAAGCTTCTAAATTGCCATTTAAAGCCTAAATAACGAAACTTGTGTTCAGTAATTCGTATAGTACTCACAAATTATCCATCAATCTATAATGTTTTCCACCAAAATCCCTAGATGACAACCTTTTCTAAAATAAGTACTAATTATTTTTCCTTTATATTGTTTATTGGTGGCTATTAACTCATTTGAAAAGTCTTGTTTTTAAGCCAAAAAGCGCGTGCAGGGTATAAACGCTCTTAAGCGGGTTTTACGTAGTTAAGTGCAACATGGTATTTAAGTTGCGTTCCAGTATTCGGGCGTATGTATGTAGTGATGTATGTGAGGAGTACCGACCGGTCACCTCGGAACTGCTTGCCGAGCTCGCTGACGAGGCGCCGCACCTCCTCCTCGCTGAAGTCCGTGTAGCCGATGTGCACGCTCTGTCTGCAATACCACACCATAACACACAATAACATACATTACTGCATATTTTACAGAGTCTATCAAAACTGCGACCGAAAATAAAGCTGAGTAGTAGTTGTAGTGATTATAGACATAATGCAACTAAACATTTCGCATTTTTTTAGTGATGACGGTACATGGCTCAAATTTAATATAATAAAAGTTATAAGTAATATAAAATTTGTGGATATTAAGATATGGGGGCCATTTTAATCTCACAATTTACCATTATTTCTTGGTTATACAAACATTAGTTTTGCGCGGTGACTGCACAAACCATGCATTTCACAACTAAATGCTTTGCTGCTGCGACTCAGAGACTATCATTTTTTGCATCCCAATATTCCTTAAGCATTAACCAACAATTTGGTATGCCGCCTTATTACCAATTGTGATAAAATTCAAACATAAATCAATAGACCGGATAACACGCAGAATAAACAAAATAAATATAAACAATGAAATAAAATTTTACAATGAATGCATAACAAAGCAACAAAAGTAGTCGAACACATCTACGGCAATCTTACTTTTTATAAGTATTCAGTGACTTATATACCATTAGCCTTTTTAGGAATTTTATCGCTTTTGTTGTTCAAATCTTTTGTAACCTTATGGTGTTCATGAATTTTTGTGGCCGACTCTGGTCACCTACTTTTGCTGCTTGATGTGTGCATGAATTTTGGCGTTTTGAATATGCTCAACGACTTTTGTCGCTGACTGTACATTATTGTAGAGCAACATACCTGAACCGGAACTGTTCCCCCAGCTCGCGCTCGTCCCTGGGCGAGATCTCGAAGACTCCTGTGAAGGCGTACGGGTGGCCGCCGTACGCCCACTCCGAGCCGTGAACCTGCACGCCGCTGTGGAACACGCCTACACCCGCGCCCGCCGTGTACCTGCCCGCACATACAGTGTCGGAATAAATAGCAATTGCAATAGCAAGTGTGTGATGTCTAACTTCAAGCTAAATCAACTTGTTAATTATTTTCCAATACCCTTCGTAACAAAGCGGGTGACAATTCAATGAATTAAAGAAGAAAATAACCTCTGGCTGTAAAAGTCTTCTAGATTTTTATTTTATTTTTTTATTGTAATGAACGGCGAGTCGAGCATGCCCTTCACCTGATGGTAAGCGATATGACCAGTCGTGAACAGTAGCAAAACCAAACAAAACCTTGAATTACAAAGCAATGCTTGGCATTCCACTGCGCTCGCTATCCTGAGACATAAGATGTTAAGTCTCAATATGTCCAGAACACATCAGTGCTTTTAAAATGCTGTTTGGCGCGAGAAATAGGCATTGCGGTGGTACCCACCCAGGCGGCATGAAATTGTTTGAAGTTAGTTGGAGATTGCACTCACCAGTTGGTCCAATACATGTCGTAGACGTTGAGCACGACGGGCGCCTGGCCGGGCCGCGGCTGCTGGCTGTCCGGCCGGCGCGACAACAGCGACATGCACGACGGAAACATGGCGCAGATGCCGCACGACTACAACACAACACGATATACAACAACTACACAACAATTACAACTTACTGTAGTCTGTAACAGTGCAAGTACAAAACGTTGAAATAACTAGGTCAGACCAAGATTTGGGGAGCAGTTACAAAGGCAACATACAAAAACAACTTGGTGTAATCAGTGGCAGTGCGAGCGGTGCCCAGGCACAGAGCGCAGACTCTGGGCAGAAATGAGTAGACTAGCAAGATTTGAATCGTAGTTATACAGACTTGCATCGGGGGTATAAAACGGTAGCTAGGACATTGATCTGTGAATGAGATCGTATACTTGAACGGATATTTAAAATATAATATGCGTTACAAAAACATCAGTACTTGTATTGCTAATTGCTATATCTCTGTCACTCATGGGCAGTCACGCTATCTTCCCTCTCGCTTTATTTCGTCTCTGTGGTGCTACATATGCAATGACACAGATTCTGTTTCCAATATCCACTCCGGTATATTACCTCAATTATATACAATACCATCTACAACAATACAACAATGAACAACAATATCTTCAGTGTGCGGACTGCGATGATGAATACAAAAAAACAGTGGATATCGATATAGATCTGAGGATAGGTCCCAAAAACAAACCAATCGGCGCACACATTTTTAGACACGCCTCTATTTAACTTGTCTTTATTGGTTATTTTCGGCTCCGATCCTTGGATAGATGGCTTTTTAATAAAATTGCCTGTAGGTACAACGTTTTTTATAAGAAATAACATTTAAGGAACAAGCAACAGATATTGCCATATAAGCCTTATCCCCCTATTAATGTTCTTTTATATTTCTTTTTCTTTATCACACTTAAATAATTCGAAATAAGTTAGAAAAATACAAAATAAACAGTCAGTATGTTACTTAGCAGCTTAAAACAAATTTTAAGGGATAAGAATATATGACAAGCAACAACACAAAATGCAGCTATAAGGCATTTTGTAGATCTAAATGCTTTTGATAAATAAAAAAGCATTGAATTGTGAACTCGTTTAGCAATACAGCTATTGAAGTAATATTCACTGCGAAAAGAGAATACGTGCACATATTTTTACTGTAGACGTTTACATTAGTCCACTTAGTACATGATGTTTGAGACTATTACACATAAATCGTTCATGTATTGTATCAAACAAACAATGCACTGGGAACACCTTGACATTCGCGTTTCAATATCTAGCCTTCGTCTAAATAATCTAATTAGAATTTAGTACAATTGAGTATGTTTTGCATGTAACCTCATTTCGGAACAAAACGCCTCGAGAACATTTAGAACAACTATAAACAGACAGCAATGCTCGTAGCCATTTCACAATAGCAAGTAAAATTCAAGTGTCAGAAGCATCGGAATAAACTGATTTGTTGCAGTTAATGTAGTAAAAGATGATGTATATATAACAGTGAAATAACAAAAGGATCAGTGAGATGGGTATCTCTTAACTATACAACACCGTAATGAATAATCTTTAAAAGAAAAATAATAAAGTTTTTCATAATCAAATAATTAACAAAAATACTAGTAATTTCTTTATTTGTCTCGTACATAAAAGGTACACATGCTTAATGTACAAGTAGGATATGAGACTAGTGTCTGATATAGGCAGGACCAGTGTTTCAGATCACGAGGATCTTCAACTTCATTAAGCTTCTTAGGATATGCTTAATCAAATATATTTTGACACTTATCTACGCGGTATACAAGATACTCCTCTGCATACTTGAAGTTTCTTCTAAATCATGTGTTTAGGTTTGGCGTTGTCTATTAGTAAGTTGTTAGAATTTTACTATTTTTACGACCCATAATGACGAAACGAGCTGGACTGATTGTAATTGCACGCATGTTTATAAACAGAAGCTACAGCATACATAACTTTCAATTACTAATGGTAGTGGCACTCGATATTCTGAGTCATTCGGTGTTAAGTTTCTTAACGCCCAGTGCTCAGTGATCATTAGTAACGTCTTTCGAAGCGGAACACTAAAGTAATTCCACTCTGTTGCTTCAAATAAACAAGGCACCAAGCCGTATCTACTCGGTCTCTCACATACGAGGACCAACCACGTAGAAAACTTGCTCAGGCAAACCATTGATGCTCCGTTATTAATGAATTGTATATTGCTCTTCGAGGTATTCATCAACAAACAATTCTGATATCTAATACCCGATCAATTTCAACGTCTGAAGTCCGCATTTAGATAATTTTCGATTGATTTACTTAAATAGATTAAAATCATCACTTAATAATAAAAAAAATCTATTCACTTATACATATATAAACCTGAGGAATTTGTTTGTTTGAACGCGGTAATCTCAGGAAATACTGGTTTGATTTGAACAAATCTTTTAGTGTTGGATAGTCCATTTATCGAGGAAGGCTATACGGCTATATAACTTCTCTCTATGACCAATAGGAGTTTAGCATTCATGAAAAATGCAAAAACAGTTTTTCCGTCAAAAGTATCTGCACATTGGCCAGACCGCTAGTTCATAATAAAAGTGAAGTAAATTATTCATAATATAAGAATAAGGTCAATAAGGCGGCTGCGGCGCGGTGTGAAGTGGCTGGTAGCGTGCACTCAAGGACGCTGGAGCCTTATCAGCCATCATCTCAAAGACGCCACGTCCCTAAGCCACACTTGCTTACAACCTCTGAGATGATCGTTCGATTGTTGAAGCTGCTGAAATTACAGGCAGTAGAAATAAGAACCTTCTAAACGTTGACAAAAAAGTTGTGATTGGTAATGGGTTTTTTAAAATTTCATTTCAATATGACCCTCTTCATTTAAGACTAAACAAAAATTTACATGGTGTAAGTTGATAAATAAACCGTTGACTATCTTCCCTAAAGCAATGTGGTATTTAAAATACAAAATTCTATACTGATATACATATACAACCTGTTATTTTTGTTATTCAGCAAAAATTTAACTAGTGCAAGCTGGACCTGATTCCACTGACAGAAATACAGCGAGCACGAACCTCGGCAAGTCTCTTGGGGATAATAACTTACACCCAGCAGCAACAAAACTCATGAAAATATTTTCACGAGGATTTCTATACATGCACAACACTTGAGTCGAAGAAAAGTATAAATATAATAAGGTCTTTTCACAAACAGTTTTAAAAAATATTTCAGCTATCGATTTTTTTTATTTGAATGAATGGCGAGATGAACATGACGTTTCCCTGATGGTAAGCGATTCGACAACTCATGAACAATGCTAAAACCAAACAGCTTGAATTACAAAGCAATGCTTGGCATTCCATTCCGCTTGCCATCGTGATACATAAGATGTTAGGTCTCAATATGTCCATTAGTTACTCTGGCTACAACGTCCTTCACACCGAAATACAACAATGCATTAACGTTGCTGTTTAGCGGGAGAAATAGACATTGCGCTGGTACCCACCCAAATTTCTTCAAACTGAATTCAAAAGTCGTTCAAAAAGGGCCAGAACATTCATTTAGTGAAATACGTTTTAAAATCCGAAGAATTCTCAAGAGTTAGTCTTTCGGATCAACACAATAATGCGCAGCTGTAGAAATACAAATATAGAAAGTAGAGATAACCTATGATCTCCTGACGAAAGCGCTTTTGTGCAATGTTATAAGAATAGTTATTTTCTCATTATAATTTATTACATTAGACATATTATTACTATTAGAATTTAGATAACGATTACACATAATATATGCATGTAGTTATTCTGTATTAGCCCAAATACGTCCCACTGCAGGGTACGGGCCTCCTCTAGAGTCGAGAGAGGTTAGGCCATATAGTAGTGTGGTTATTATTCTAGCATATCTTTACAGTGCGTTAAACTGATATTTGAAAATTTCGCCCCGAGCTTAATATTCACTTATACAAGAACTTTTTTGCAAAACGTGCAAATTAACCTGATGATTCCAAGGTAGCTGGTAATATCCCAAGCCGGTGACAAGCTAATCACATCACCGCCAATCTTTTTGCAATTTGTTGCATTACCGGCCGAGCGAAATTATGTGCTTATATTTGAAGATTTGAGGGTTCAACAGTGGATTTCTCGGGGATTAAGAGAAATACAGATAGAGAGTCTATTCCACTCCGACCGAACAATTCTGTATCAGCCCATATACGTCCCACTGCAGGGCACGGGCCTACTCTACAATCGCGAATACGATTGAGAGTGGTTGGTAGTAGTAGTGGTGGTAGTGGACCGAACAATTAATGACTTTTAAATAAAAAATAGAGTAAAAAAAGAAGAGTCCATGTTGCTAAATTTCTGGCGCCGTTTCTTTTTCACACCTCCAACACGTTCCGAAACTGTGGTAGCATTAAGTAACGTATCAAAGGTCTTGTGAAAGACTATTTGAATAACGATACTATTTGATATACAGCAAGACAATGTGATTGCACCTGCAGCATTGTAAGTGCAGTGATGTCCAGAATCCAGTTAAACATTCACCCACGCGAGATGGCATATTTTGTAAATTGACGTAATAATGGCTGCCTGATCGTATCTAAACAAGATAAGATCCTTGGGGGAGCCCTATATTCAGCAGTGGCCCTCCGGTGGCTGAAGACAAAGTGACATTGTATCTAGATAGACATAGGTGATGCTATCCGGACAATTACTAATACACCACTAGCTATTGAAAAATAGCCCGCTCTAGTCCAGTGTCGTTGAGAATACAGCCTACTTCTGTAAATCATACACTCTCTTGTCGAGGAGGCCCGTGCCCAGCAGTAGTATATGGGCTGATATAGGTACAACCATTAAAATATTCCGAGCATATTCCTTCAGCTAAAGATTAATGTACATCGCTCATTGTAATTGTACTAACTTCATTACCGTGCATACGACCTTGTGGTATAGTTTGAGCATGCAATCGTGTGTTTAAGCTTCTATGGCCCTGGTTATTAAAAATGACTCAAATTAACAAACATAATTATGAGCGTTTAGATCTTTTCGACTATGAAGGTTTTGCAAGGAACGTAATTTTAATTTGCGGTTAACAATTTTTAAGAACTTTTCAATGTGGCAATTTCGAATTAATATTGACCAGATCTGATTAATATTATAACGATACTTTATTTTTCACAAAGACCCTTTTTCTATTTTGTTTTCTCACGAAATAGAAAAAACTAAACAGTACGTATTCCACCCTGAAGTAACCCTAAAATATTTGATTATTATAGAAACATTTTGAAAAACTTCGTAACATGTTGGCAATGACAATGTTTTATTGAATATTTCTCATCAAATAACCAATATTGGAGATACATATGTACAACCCCAAGCAAATACACTCAAACCAACGAGACTACAATTGATCTACTTTCTAACTTGCTAAATTAATTCAAATTACGACCGCATTCCCGTTGCTATCACTTATTAACCTTTTAACAGCACTTGACTTTAAGCCATACACATACAGCCATTACGAAATGTCATGCACTACTTGCAGGGCATATTGGACGAAAAAACACGTCATAACACTGACTCGACGAAATATTACGACCAAGACTTTAAGAATTACACGTGTACATACAAAGTTTTAATGAAGTGCATACATTATAAAATATATTAAGTGTATTTTTTAATGTCATAATAAAAATGGCCATACAGTCGGCTTGAAGACAAGCGATCACCGCCGCTCATGGACCTTCGCAGCGCCAGGGTCTATCACAGTCAGGTCACTGCCCATCGTCACAATACTAATATATGTATTGTGTTAAAATACATAGCAATAGCAATCAAAAATAGCAAGTGAAGACGAATAACATTTCACAAGTTATATAAATAAAGCTCAATTTTGCAATTGTGATTCACAAAGCTGATTGGCTAATATTTTTATACGATCTCGTGAAATCTATGAAGAAGTGACTTTTTCTTTAGGAACCCATTTAAAGAAGACTGAACACTCAATTTTGTGTGTGTAATTTTAGATGTGAAAAATGGTTATATTATAGGGCTCGTTTTTTTTTAATATTATTTAGGCCATATCGACCACGCTGGCTTAGGCCGGGTTGGCGAACTTTACATACCATAGATTTTCTTACAAATAGCAATGGTATGCAGGGTTCCTAAAGATGTTTTCCTTCATGATTATAATGCGTTGTGATTGACTATCAATACACATATTACTCCGAAAAGTCAGAGATGTGCCTGTGAAAATGTTGTAACATTTACTTATTGAATATCAAACGTTATAAAACATACAATATTATAAAAACACTTTAATGCTACTGAAGTTTCAGATAAACACACTCAAAGCTATCATAGGATTACTCATTCCACACTACAATCCATCATCGTATACTCCACAAGGCCTAACACCAGACAATAATATGACCTATTTATTTATATCCTAGGTTCCCTACCTCCCCTCCTAATGGATCAAATCGTCCTTTAATCGGGCAATAGAACGGTTGCAAGGTCACGCAGGCTATTTTTGTCCTAGTTCGGGATCCCACGACTATTAAACTATCAGAGGTCAAGATATACTGGTCGTTAGTTTTTTAGTTTATTTATAAAGACCTCATCAGTGTTGAGCATTGTAGTATATTATTTAAAGCCCGCTGAGCTATATTTACCTCCAATTAATTTATGTTTATAATTAAAGATTTAAATCTGGTATTTTCATAGGGCTAAGCTGTATCCATCAGTCTAAACTAAAATCAGAATTAATCTCTGCTCATTTTACTCTAACGGATTAATTAATTTGGATTATTTGTTATATTAGCTACCTTATTAATCAAAATACTATGGTAACAAAACCACAATCATTTAATAAACTAACGTGATTTCTATTTCAAGTCAGAAAGAAAGATTAGCATTGTGATTCATTCCAATCATGTGTATAATACAGTCTTTAATTATTATTATCAAATCACAACTGGTCATTCTGGGACCCATAATAAAATTTACATAGAAATTATAAAATATTCATTACACCAATCCTTCGAATAGTACAATATATAAAACAAATCAGTGGCAAAACAAAGCCATCCAATCAAGCATCCAACCGATATCGAAGTTTGTTAGAATCGTGACGCAATGTTATGCTTTTAATGATAACCAGTAAGCACCGGTGCAAAACGCATACAATATACAACTCAGGCGTTGTGCACACAGAGCAACTTTTATCTCCGAATTGCGGCAACCGGCAACTCGCCAATAGCTGTTTGCATATAAAGTCAAGGTACTGCGCTCACATGGCTACTCTAGTTGTGTGGTTTGATGACCTACGTCAGTTTTTAAATGCTGCATTTGAAAATAGAATCAGATAGAATCGGATTTCATATTGAATCAACCAGCAACTGTCTTTACATTCGTTGAGAAATTTCACTCCTTCCCCATCCTCAGACCACGACTTATTCTGTTGACCATGGATTTGATAAGTTTATTTACAATCGCGGTACCAAAACTGGGCCTTTTGTTCCTGCAACTGGCAAATTTTATCGTTAACTAATAACTAGACAAGTTGACAGTTTCCTTAACTAACATTGCTCTGTCTGCACATCGCCTTATCTACTGAAAGCCGGCGAACTAATGCCTGGCTTAGCCGCGGATCGGCAGCGCGCAAATTAACTTTCCGATTACCTATCAATACATTTACGAGACGTTTATGTACATTTCTATTTCCATTGTCGTGAAAGGGCCTAATTTGCATGATCATTGAATTGATGTAAAAAATCTCTAAATAGTCATATTGGTCCCGATTCCACAAAAACATACAGTCTTATGATATTAGAAACTATGAATTTTTTTTCTCTCGGGTTGAGAATCGAACCTACGACTGCCGATTTCACAGCCAACTGTGCCCCGAATGCCAACTGTGTCAATCTTGAATCCCAAAATCAACTATAAAATTGAGGGGTTGAACAATTATGATAAAACTCTTATTCATAAATAATTAAAAATTCGCCGAGCGGCACAGATGTCCCTCTTGAGTCCAAGAACGTGCTGAAACTCAACTTGGCTCATCCCCAATAGAGGTCAGGGGCCGATTCTAGTGTTACTAGCCAGGTGAACTCAACACTAAAGTTTTGCGGCCAAAAATTAAGTGTTATAAGTTGATTTAAAACTCTTGAAGACTTTTAATTGACTGGAAATGTTTAATAATTACGAAAATGTATACATTCATCTCATCATGTAAATCGCATATGAGAAAGATAAATAAATAAATACACCCAACATAACATACCATGAAAGTATCAAGCTAACGCCCGAATACTCAAACATCATTCAAATATTGAGTTGCTCTTAACTGCGCACGGTCCACTTAGCCAGTGCATTATTTTTTTTTGCATAGTGGCGGCATTGCACCTGATGGTAAGCGCAATGCCGCCCAGGCAGAGTATCCATTGGCATCGGACGGCAGTCCCATGCCAATGGGAACAATTATGCCGACCTGCTAAGGTGCCTCTTGACGCTACGGCGGAAGGACCCAGGATTGTAGGAAGGAGGGAACACGTGAGACGGCAAACAATTCCACAGCCTGACGGTGCGGCACAAAAAAGAATTAGAGGACCGTTTGGTTCGAGCCGGGATGGTGTGGACCGACAAGCTATGGCTTCGCAAGCCAGCACGCGTGGTTCTGGTTAGGAATGGAGTTATGGATGGATGGAGTGGTTAGCATTTAAGCGGGATTTGTGTAGTTAAGTGCATGATAATATATAAGTCACGTTTGAGTATTCAGGCGTTGGTGTATTGTTTGTATTATTTTTATGGGATGTCAACGATTTGAGGCAGGGCGGTTTAGTGGGCAGAAACCCCAGGCAGATACCCTTCACCTAACTCACAAAAGTAACATAAAAATCAAGTGTCATGGGAACTACGCAAGATTTTGGACACAAAACCCAGAAACAAGTACATCAGGACCACACAAACATGCCTTGCGGTGATCGAATCCACAACCATAACGTGCAAATAGCTTACAAGTTACAATTTTCATATAATTTTAGAAAATAAGTAAGTCGTGGCAAACTCTCGTTTCGTCTTATTCTGTCAGCCACATTGCCATGGATGTGTAGTATTATTATTTATTACTATGTCATCATAAAAACGGTTTAACCCAGGAAGTTACGTGCTAACTACACACTACTGAGTATCTTCTTACATAACTAATACTATAACATAAAGAAAAATATACGTTGACTAGAATGTTTTTGTATGCAAATATTTATTTCTACTTCAACAAGAATTATAATTATATTAAAGTTATTCTTTTATTTTATGATGTGAAAACCGTGAAGTCTACAATTCGATTTAATTGTGGAGAAAATTTTGTCATTAATTTCTCAATATAAAAATACAATTGCTTCGATAAGGTAATTTTGTGAATATTCTTATGTTAGCCGGCATGCTAGTCGTAAAACCGATAACCGTAAATTAAACCAATTTGCAAAACGCGTGAATTATGATAAGAGATAAGAGGAAATACAATATAAAAATACGCGAATACATACAGCTTACAATTTTCAAACCTGGTATATTCAGACCGAGACCGAAAACGGAGCCACCGGGTTACTTCCTAATCCGATACGAAATTCGAATGTTCGGATGTCGTACATAAAACTGTACAAACGTATTATATTCCACAAAATGTCCAAATCCTCAGTCGTACGTAGTACTCATCCACTAAGTTCAGAAAAAATGATACGTATTATCGAGAATAACATTAATTTTTAGAAGTGGAACTTATATCTTACTTTGCACGTCGAACATTGGTACTTCGTATTGGACCAAAGAGAAACCCATTAGATGGTAGTTTAAGTGACTTCGGACACAATACAGCCAACAATTTCATTTGTAGCCACTAAAACTCACTATAATTTTGAGAAACTACTTGGTCGTAGCAACTCTCTTTTCGAGTTTTAGTGTTTCAAATACATAATACAGCCAACACAGTCACATACATAGTCCTGAACCCACATTGAGATACGAGACTTGTGCCTTATGTAGAAACGAAGAGAGACGCCGCCTGTTTCACAAACACCCGGGCCCGAAAAAAAAAATGGGTTATGGATAAATCAGACATTTCTCTTGGCGCTGCCCGATAGGGCGATAGGCTCGCCCCCTATAACATAGTGAGACGGAACATACAAGGCGAAATGTTAGTATCCTGGTTGCAGCTCTGCCTACCCCTTCTGGGAAAAAGGCGTTAGTTTATGTATATTATGTTGTATCAGTGCGGGGATCAAATCCTCGGCCTCTCGTTTTACAGCCGAAGTCTAACCAAATGCGTCATGGGGAGAGTCAAATTGTCATTTGAATTGTTGATGAAAAGTGGCTTCGTGTCTACAGCGCCTAAATACATGTTAATCAGAAGCATTTTATATATGAGTGATACACACGTTTAACCAAGTTTGCTGCATAAAAAATGTTATAAATTAGCTTTATTTTTACCTTCAAGAATGTTGTCTACATTTCGCGTGCCACTCTGTGACGTGGAAGGTCAAACATAACCTATTACTTTTTGTTTCAACTTAAACTTCCGTCAAATTATGCGACTTCTTTTGTTCCTATTTATAAAAGTTATTTACATTGATAAATAAGGGAAAATGTACTTTATGTCTGTTTACTTGAGGTATGAATTCCTGTGTTTGTCAAGACTTTTCAGTTTGTACACGTACGCTAATCTCGCCGTATTTGCAATTTGCATGTTCTATGGAAAATGAAATTTTTCTTTTTTTAATTAGTCTGTTATTGTGGCTTTGGTTTGACAATGCTACTACGAGCTCTCCTTAGGTTTGGTGATGTCTGCTGCCTAAACACTTGAGGAAAGTCGGTTCGTTACCTGCTTTTAAAGAACAGTCTGAAGCTATTTTAGCATTATACTGAGAAAACCAAGTAGCACAGAAGGTATGACAGTAGTGAGAAAGGAATCAAAGCAAATCAAGCAATAAAATTATTGAGGTATCTGTGTTCTAAATATATTATGGTTTATTTAAATGTTTATTGTATCAATTAAAAAAATAACAATACACAGAAACAAAATTTAAAAATACTATTTTTTAGCTAAAGCCTAAAGAAAACATACGGTAAAAATTTCAACGTAAAATATCCTGCCCATGAAATGAAATTTGCCCAAACATTTGCTCAAGTCACTGACCAAAACCTTCCAAATCCCAACAAACACAAAACCACCGCTGCCTCATTCCTATGTATATTTAAACAGTACTTGCATAATATATGGAGAGCGTCCTCGTTACATCTACATACACACTGATTACCTTCCAGAACTAGATTTTTCGTGTCCTACATGGCGGACAATGTGTAACACTATCTGTTAAATGACACACACCACGATTCCAACCCGTTGTCCGTGACTGCGGAAGCCGACATAGTAAACACCAAGCATTTTACTAGGAGGATATAATATCTATTTCTACAATTGAAACACGAAAATGGCTTTATTTTTGGATTCGGGTAAGATATGGGAATGTTTGTTAGATTTTATTAGCAAAAGATGCGGCGCATTTTGGAATTCACGAAAATGGTAAAAGATCAATTTAGCCAAAATCTGAGGTATTTCGTTCTTCCATTATACCGACAATATTACAAGAATCTTGATTTTTAACTTGTATCCCTTTCAGAACGCACTATACCAAGCGTGCGTTCCGACAAAAAAATATATTTTGGCGCGGAATTTTATTTTACTGGGTCGAAACGGCCTCGATTGTTCGTGTGATGATCTAGGTATATAATTAAAGAAAATTGCGGCGAATCGGGATGTTAGTGACAATTCCAGATGTGTTCAAAGATGGACGTTATGTTTGAGGACGATCATGGTCGGCGTAAATATTTGACAAATGGTCTAAAATTGATTAATTTGTTTTGTTCTAGTTAAAATAGCTAGTTTAGACACTA
Organism: Hyles euphorbiae; assembly: GCA_023078785.2. NCBI lineage: Eukaryota > Metazoa > Arthropoda > Insecta > Lepidoptera > Sphingidae > Hyles > Hyles euphorbiae. Next base: position 6,005,438 of record CM041052.1, on the reverse strand, counting down.
AACTATAGCATAACGATAATTTGTTTGTAAAATTATTAATATTAGACATCATAACGTGTTCACGAAATTTGAACGCATGATCGTGCGCTTTCGTTTTATTTTTTCCGTTGAAGCTAAATATTCATTCAACTAATACCAACTTTATTTTATACAGGACGGCCTCTAGACGAAAATTTATTACAAAATTTACTTAATAGTGGGTGTCACTCAGACCTGGATGTTTGTGATGAGGTGACAGAACCAATAGCTGAGGTTCTTCGTCTTCTCGATCAAGATATAAATCTGCGGGATTGCTCCAACCACAATAATATCGTGACTAGATAGAGTCTAATGCTTTAAATATTTAATTACTTTCTGGGAATCCGGAAAACGTAGCGCCTAACAAAAGCGCCGTTTGTCCAAGGAAAATATCGAGACTTTGAAGAGACAATAATTTTATCAATAAGAATTTTTATTATACCCCGTACCCTTTACATTTATCGAAAAATATTTTAACTAGTATGTTTTCCAAAACCTTGCTACCTGCATAAACCTTTACTGTAATCGTAAAGCCGCAACAATTTTAAGTACATCAAGCCAAGAAATTCGTAAATTATTTGGCATAATTTTGTAATGGGTAGAAACCCACTTTGGAAAGTCCAGCCTATGGATGACGCTGTAAAAAACGCTTGCAGATGAATGGAAAGGGTTCCTAGCAATTACTTCATAGAAGTATTCACTGGGAAGTGCAAACTACGTAAACTAATTAAAAACAAACCACGTCCTCTTGGCCTCAAAAACTATGTCATCATAACTAGCAATAGGTTAATGCTTGATTTTGAAATATATTAGCTTAAAAATTCCGCTTTTCCTGACAAATCGAATCGAGCGGAAGGGCCTGCTCGTAGGCCTGCTGTTTTTTTTTATGTTTGGTTAAGAAAGTTCCCGCAAAGAGGTGCTCACAGACTATGTTGACTGACATGTTAATACAATTCTGCTTTTGGACTATCTGAACAACATGCAGTTGCAAGGGACAGGAACAATTATGATTAATCGTGATACAAGAGGACAAGGGAAGGAACCGTGGTGATTTATTGCAGTTTACGGCTGACGGTGTACTGTATCAGCCCATATACGTCCCACTGCAGGGCACGGGCCTCCTCCACAATCTAGAGTGCGATTGAGAGTGGTTAGACCATGTAGTCTACCACGCTGGCCTAGTGAGGGCTACCGGACTACCATACCATAGAAATTCATACAAGTCGTTCTGATATACGGTTTCCTCACGATGTTGTCATTCCCCATTATAGACCGTGCTGATTCACTATCAATACACAGATGACTTAGAGAGATTCGAACCCGCGGCAACCGTGAATAGGTTGGCAGCTGCGTTTGGTTCGTTTACCAACAGCTACGCCCAAATAATATACAATAATTATTAAAAATCATTTTTAATTACTGCTTTTCCATAGTAATGCATGATCGTGCGTTAGTAGTGATAAAACCGGGAACGCACGCACGTGCGTGGTCAATTCTGGGGGAACGGTAGGGGGAGGATTTTTTAAATTATTTTTTTTGGATACTTTAGACCCAATACACTTTATACCGACCAAATTTTTTTTCTAAATTGCAAATAATTTTCATCGTTCTGAAAGGGGTATTATTTGGCAAATATGAAGCCAACGCAAAAATAATGAAATTTAACGTCATATTACCTCGGTGGCACAGTTGTACTACGTTATGATTGCAAAGCTGTGGTATCGGGTTCAAATCCCGGGTCGGGCAATTACTATACAGCCCGGTGTCAGAAAGTGCCCGATACAGCGATAGGCTCGCCCCTATCACATCGTGAGACGGAAAATGCTAAGCGAAATGTTTCCTGGTTGTGCCTCTGCCTACCTCTTATGAGAAAATGGCGTGAGTTTATGTAATACTTAAGAATTCCGGCGAGTATCTTTGAAGTCCCAAGACCAGGTCTAATAACAACAAAAATAAATGGGGTCAAATAGGAGAAGTAAAGAATGATATACAAAGGGTAACGTTAAAATTAATTAATATTCAAACAAGTAATGCGCGATCATATTACTTAAATGCTGAATAGGTATCTGCAGGAATCGGTTGCAATAACCCTTTTTCAAATTCAAAATTCAAATTGTGCAGGGGGATTCTATGACTAATGGAATAACTAGTTTATACTGCTTCTTAAAAGCTTGTAAGTGCAATAACCTTTTACAGACTGATGAAACACTTTAAATTTAAAAATGGAATACCAAACCTTATTTCTTAACTAAGTTATAAACATCGTATCATGTGTCTTAACGCTTCAATATTGATTTTTAACATACAATAATATACTAAATATCTACGTTGCAATTACAAGTTTCTAAGAATTCGTAACCTTAATACGACACTGATATTCTATTCAATCAATAATACAGGAGTCAAATGACAGTATTCGATGACTCGACACAATTCGATCGTACGATCGACATTGTGCTGATCAATATAGCTCTTTAACAAGGCAAATAATAGTCTATAATTTAAACAGTTTATTAAATATTTTAGGCCGTGTTTAGTAATGGCCTTTCTGTCGCCGGCGTGGAGGGGTGGGGTATAATTTGTTTCTAGAATTTGAATACACCCAACAGTCACATACAAAGTCCTGACCCCACACTAAAATATAGTCATGTATCGAGGGTATCACTACGAGAGACTTGTTTGTATTTGTGAGCCGCAGACTACGGTCTCACAAACACCCAGACCCGAGACAAATATTTGTGAGCACCACAAAGATTTGTACGGTGCGGGGCTCGAACCCACGGCCTCTCGTTTCACAGTAGGCTTCAAACCTACTGCGCCACGGAACTTTTGTAGTTAAAATTTGTTAAGTAGAAAGTAGCGAGACTAGATTAAAAACTGCTAAGCTTATTTATGAATACATCGATATAAGAATCCCGGGCACAAATCACTGAATTTTGGCACTCAAGTCTCCCAATGATTCCAAGATCAACTTGTTGCAAACCTGCACATCGATATCTTTATGACGTTTAAATAAGTAGTAATAAGGTAATTAATAATCTTTCTAGCAAATTTGTTTCACGCATGCTGTGAAACACAAAGTTATTTCTTTAATCCTGCATCGAGCCAAATATTTGTATCTATGTATATAGATTTTTTTATTGCTTCTAATTGCGAGGCGAGTATGCCGTTCGCCTGACGGTAAGCGATACGACCGCTCAAGGGCCCTACTATATTCATCGAACGAACGAACGAACGAACGAAGGACCCTACTATATTCAACGAAACGAAGTTCGAAACTTCGGACAAACGAAGTTTTTTATACGATACGAATGTATATATATAACGTACACCGTAACTACAAGTCTATGGTTACGACCATAAATCAATAACGACCATAAGTTTTATGTAGGTACATTCGTATCGTATATAAACTTTGATCATCCGAAGTTTCGAACTTCGTTTCGTTGAACATAGTAGGGTCCTTCGTTCGTTCGTTCGTTCGTTCGATGAATATAGTAGGGCCCCAAGAACGGTAGCAAAACTAAATAACACCTTTCATTATAAAACAACACTGAGAAATAGGATGTTAAGTCTCAATATGTCCAGCAGCTACTCTAGCTACAATATCCTTCAAAGCGAAACACAACAATACATTTACAATACTGTTTGGTGAGAGAAATAGACATTTCGGTGGTACCTACTGCGGTGTGACACCTCTCTTTGTTTATTACACGTACTAAATATGTTTTTCTCTATTTATTTCCACTGGACCAGACTTTACCTTATGTTGGGATAAAAAATTATAACTATAAGGTGTAGTACTATTTAGGTACATATTAAAGCAGTATCACCCTTTATAAATTCACTATTCCCCTGCGCAATACAAAGCAGCAGAACAATATTTCAAGTGGAACATGAAAGCGAGCCTTGCACTTCGGTCCTCGAGCCATGCAAAGGAATAAATTACCCCTACCGTCTACACGATATGTATAATTACATGACTTTACTGTAATTAGAATTCATTTATCAGCAGGAATTTTTAAGGTATTGTACTGTACCATCCGATATACGTCCTACCACAGGGCAAATTCTCCTCTAAAATCGAGAGTACGATTGAGAGTGGTTAGGCTATATAGTCCACCACGCTGGCCTAGTGCGGGTTGGTTGACTTTACGTACCATAGAAATTCTTGCAAATTCGCTATAGTATGCGGAATCTAACAAAATTATTTATTTACCAAACAGGTATGTAACAGATGTACCTACACATTTCATACCCAATAGGTCTTCAATAAATCAGAGCACAAAATTTGCCCTTAAAAGTCTCCGCACTAATGAGACACGCAACATACTATGACCCTATCAGGCAAATGTAATTATTCTTTTATGAATAACTTTGGAATGTCACCGGCCGGTGATGGACAGTCTAATGGACAACATTCCATAGTCGATACTCCTATAAAAAGAAGAAAGATTTGATTGAATAGGCTCTGAAAAGGTAAGCCGATTTGAAAAATTCTTTCACTATTAATATCCTATTTTAACTCTGATGAATATAAAAATATCAAAAACGTCTAATATTAATAAATATAATCATTGTTACTTGACAGAAATTGTATAGTAACGCATAGTCCCTATAAATTGGGTAGAGGACCAAAACCCTTAACCATACAAATACACAATGTTGGATCATAATAAAAGTGTAAGAGGCTGGTCTGGGTCCTGACATAGGATAAAAGTTTCTTGAATAACTACGGAGAAGTATGGTTCTGTAGATGAAATCAAATAAAACAATGCGCGTAGGCTTTGATTTTTGCACAAGTGAAAACTGAGTAACCGATTTGTTTTATAAGTGATCCTTGGATCTATAGTCCGTTCCCGAGTTCTCATAACGGAATAGGGACGATCAAGAAAAATGATTCCGCGAGTATCGAAAGCTAGGAGTGTTATCAATTCCACAAAAAGTTGCAAGCATATACAAATTATCTTTGATCACATCATCATTTGTACCAATATAGTTATTGCTCAATACGCCACGGAGGCTGTCAATGCTTAACTCTTTGTAGGTTATCAACTAAACAACGCCCTAAAGCATCTTGTAAAACATTTACGACATCCTGCGCGTGCATACAGTTTAAAATCGTAAAAAACGTATCTATGCCGGCCATATACATATCCTTTGTTTCAAACTCTTTTTAATTACTACAGATTATCTAAGTCCAAAGATAACTTTTTACGAGGCAAATAAACAAGACACTATTGTTGTTTGGGTTATAAAATGATTAAAATAGAACAGACAAACACTCATCGTAATAACATATGTTTTTTGTTTATTTTCTCGCTGTCATGTCCGCCATGGCACCCCTTTTAATAATTATGATCCAAAATAGTATTTCTCTGTCTTCATCTACAGGAAGTCCACTGCTGAACATAGGCCTCCACCATAGAACGCCATAGGCCTGTTGGAAGAGGCCTACATCCAACGACTTCCTAGGACCTAAATAGCATTAACATTGTGTTATATTAATGCATTAGAGCACCAAATCTTAGCAAGTGTTTGAGTTAGCAATTAAATCAAAAGCAATCAAATTAAAAGTAACCTTTTAACCCGATGCGAACGTGACTAGTATGCTTGGAATTTCAAATGCAATGCCGATCAAATAGAGTATCTATCTTCGACACAAAGATGCGGGTTTGATCAAAACTAGACGAAGCCAGCTTCTTGCTAAAAACTTTGTAGATTTTTTTTACAAATCAAACCCAAACACTCTTGTTTATATTACTAGTTTTATACCACGGTGCACGGTTAATTATTCGAGGGGACCCAACATCCCCTACAATCTGAGTCACCGATAACAACGTTGTCACTTCACGTCTATTTTCAATGAGACAGTTTCGAGCATACTTAGAGTAGCTTAAAGCTTTAGTGATCTTTAGCAATCTGTATCTGTATCAGCCCATATACGTCCCACTGCAGGGCACGGGCCTCCTCTACAATCGAGAGTGCGATTGAGAGTGGTTAGGCCATATAGTCCACCACGCTGGCCTAGTGCGGGTTGGCGGACTTACATACCATAGAAATTTTATAAATCGCTATATCTTTAGCAATGCTCTACTTAATTAATTAAACAAATTACTAAAAATATTACCTTTTTGTTCGTAAATGATATATTCAATTTCTTCTTCATATTTCGACTTCACATAATCAATCCACGGTTGTTTTTAATTTTCAACACAACTTCAACTTTATTAGTGCCGAATAAAAGTCATTTCACATTAACGGGACCGAAGCGTAAATATCACACTACAAAGCTGTGACACTACCGCATCGCGTCAACTCGTCTCGTAGACTGGCTTGATAATATCCAGACAACACGACCATTGTACTCAGACCCCTAATTTGGCCAAACAATTAACCTTTTAATTGTCAACAGAGAGACTAAAATTGGACTCAATCCCTCAAATTTAAGGTTGGTTTTCAGAATATTTAATTGATAAAAAGGGTTTTGGACTATTTTCTTTTCGATACGAATATGTACTGTTTTCATTTCGGGACTGCGGTTTATAATGATGATGAATGTATGGAAAAATATGACATGTTCGTTATATTTAGAGTTACATACATATTAAGTATAATTGTTTATTTGGTTACTCTCATTTATATGGTGTTGGCGCATCATGGCCTATCAGCCATTTCGCAGACTGATGAATGATAATTTTACAACCAGCTGCCTGCCCTATATGAACTCTTCAGAAGAAAGGCCTTTTATTAAACACAATCTTAGATGCTGTAGATTTCACACACACAAAAATTAATGTAAAAATAATTATCCAGCCTTCTCGCTATGTTTCTCTTCAACTTTAAAGCGCGTTGTAATTGACGAAGAATTAACATATAACTATATAACCACTCTCAATCGTACTCTCGATTGTAGAGAAGGCCCGTGCCCTGCAGTGGGACGTATGTGGGTTGATACTGTACCGTAAATATATAACTAAATGCCAAAGGTGTCATGAATCACAAATATATACGAGTAATTCAGGATTATCAGTAGGTACTTATACTACCTTTTAATATAAAACGGTATGAAAAAAACATGTGTAAAATACACTAAAATATTCAAATTACTAGTTTTCATACGTACTAATTAGTTTAACCGAAGTTTTCAAGTACATCAGTTTTGTCCAATGTCACACACACTGAAATATTTAGTATTTCGTTGACCAGATCGATACACGACACATTATTGTTGAAAAGTTTGCTGTAATAATAATTGCTGAAATTACTGTTTCTTGGATTGGAACTTTGGCGATACGAGCATGTCGTTCGCCTGATGGTAAGCGATACCGGTCATGAACAGGAGCAAAACCAAAAAACACCTTGAATTACAAAGCAATGCTAGAAAATCCACCTCGCTCGCCATCCCCTGAGACATTAGATGTTAAGTCACAATATGTCCAGCAGTTACTCTGGCTCCAATGTCCTTCAATCAGAAACACAAAAGTGCATTTAAACTCCTGTTTGCGGGGGAATAGACAATGCGGTGGTACCCACCCAGGTGGCCTCTCACAAATAAGAGACCTACCACCAGTAACTTAAGGATCTTGGTTTTTATAACGTAGCATATCATGACCGTATAAACGTGCCGATCAAAAACGAATCCCTTTTATAAATAAGTTATGGAACCACGTGAAGGAACGGTCTACTGGGCAGCCCTCAAAATTAGTTTTTGCCTGATACGGTCATAGCACGATATGGTACGTTGACTGGGAAGAATGCCTAGATCAAGAAGCTTTTTAAGGGATGAATGATTTGAGAATGGTAGACCAATATTAACAGTTTGATGTAATCGGGTTGTAATCGAATTACCGACTGTTATCGTGTCGCCAAATAGCAACAAAAATATGGTGTCAAAGAAACAGATTCTTGATTTTGAGTTTCTATGATATTTAAAAATCTTCGAGATAACGTTACCCCAAATATGCTTTCTGCTAACCGAGCTATAAATCTTCGTAAGCAAATGATACATGATTTTCCTGTTAATATTCGCATCCATATACCAACCATCGCACATAAAGATGTAAATACTAATGTGTCGGGGGCAAAGGGCCTTTAGGTCGAACAAGCCAGCATAATTATTTCAACTGACGAAAGATGATTTCATTAATGAATACTCTGATGAAAATCGACTGCATTAGCTATTTGATGCATGTATTGCGGACATAAACAAAAAAAAAAATACATCGGCAAAGGCAACAAGTGCTAAGTCCGACTCACGCTTGACACACACAATAATCCACTTTTAATCTACCAAAAAGCACTTTATCACTCGCTGTTAATGACCAACCAATATATTCTTTGTTTACATTTCACCGCGAGATTAAACGCGTCTGACATGTGAAGGATGTTGAAATATTTACGGCTTATTTTTTGTAGGGTAAATGTCACAATCATTGACAATACTTATTTATAGAAGAAAAAAAAATCCCCATCAGAATTATCATTAAATCATGCTTTTAAATGTCACATGAACAAACACTGAATAATTAACATCGTAGCGCGTGGGAATAGTAATAGAGTTGTCGCTTCACAGACGATTCTATATCGCGTGTAATACAACACGATAAACACCTAGATATCTAGACAGGTATAAATATTCTGAATCGTAATTTAAACACAATATTTTTATTTTCACGTGATACAAAGCGATGTTGTAGTGACGAAAAACTTTGTCAATTGTGCTATTGTACGTAAACAATACGTAAAAAAAATACTTTTCAGCATTTTTAAATAAAACGCAGTTTGCGGTTGGTAAATAGAAAATAATAAGTGATAGTGGGAAAACTATAGGTATGGCACAAAAATACATGATCGAATTACGATATGAGTACGTAGCTATACGATCAAAAAATGGTGTTGTTATTGTTAGTAAAATGTAAGTACATAATACATATGTACATGACATATGTATTATGTACTTACATTTTACTAACAATAACAACACCGGATTTTTTAAAATCTAAATTAGTGTAATGACTTTACGACTGCATAAAAGATTAGCAGCGTAAAAGATACCAAATAAAAAAATACGTACAAACATCAAATAGCGCTAAAAGTGTCGAAAAAATAATTAAAGCAACATTGCATGTGGACGATTGTAGGAGCTCTCTCCTTAGTACATAGCACTGCAATGTTCCGCGCCCTTTGTACATCTATAAATACATGACAATACTATTTACGGTTTGTGAACATACACAATTAGGTGCGTTGACATCCAGATAACGACACAGTGTTACATCCAGTACATGGTATGCGAGGATTTGATAGATTAAATGTCCATTCATAGTCTCAAATATATGAAAATAGGTATAATTTAACAACTTTATTCACAGACAGTTATAAGATGCATTTTAGTTATCGAATAAGACCCTTTCGCAAGAAATGAAATGAAGTTGGTTTATTGATCATGTAGGCAATTAGATAGCTCTTATGACAAGTCAATACATAGTACATATTCTATACTTATTAACAAAGTAATTGATTATATTATATTAAATTTTTGGTAGTCATCCTTTTATTTTTATTGTTAAAGTTTTCTGAATTCAATATGAGCGAAGAAGACGAAACATTTGATAGCTAATATAAGTTTTGAAACTGTCAATAATTAAGGCTGTTATTGTCTAAAATATAATTTTTTTAATTCACAATAAATCATTTGTACAATATTGCACACTTAAAATGTAAATATGTTATAAATAAATGATCATAAAATGACCTGTAAAATATTAAGTATGTATTCATATCTATAATAAGGTTATTAATAATGATTTATTAATAATATGTTAAACTACATGATATCCAACTATCTCAACTTTAAAAGTTGAAATGGTTGATGCAAAACTAGTACAGTCAACTCTCGATAGTTGAAAGTTAAAGGGTCCTCTCTAATACTTTGGATTAATAAAAGTTGGAAATACCACTGTACAACAATTTCAAAATTTTTTGTATCCTGGAAAGATTTAAATTAGGGAAGGTTTGCATTATCAAGAGTACTGTACCTTGATATACATACAGATAAATATACATAACTAGATATATTATACTGAAATTATAAAACTACTCTATCAAATAATTATTATACTAAACATGTCTAACATGCATAGATTTACGAATGCAACATGCAACAAAATAAGTGCAAGCCATACTCGCACAACATGTACCAGAATGGGTGCATCAAAGGTGCTAACTACTTAACACAGTTCTTACTAAGTTACGGTTATCGTAGGGCTCCTCCTGAGCGACAGTGGGGGAGTGAATGAGGGGGTCACAGTCACCCGAGTCCTCCGCTCGGCTCACGGACGCCCTCCGTTCCGTACGAAGTGTACGTACACCGCACGCATCACATCTCCTCATTTCTACACATACTTGTCACTGCGGACTGTCAAAAAAGTCCTACAGTTTTTATATTATTACTTACTTATTTTATTTTCATAATAAATATTTATATGAGGAGTTGATAATTTTATGGCCAATTTGTATATAAATGTATAAATAACTATTAGTAATTAACAAGCAGCTGATAACTTTGCTTTCCTATTGCAGAGACACAATTATAATATTACGATATAATTTTGTATGATCATATGTTTATTCAAATCATTTATGAGCATTACATTCATGGAAAGCCAATATACACAAATAATTCATAAGGATTAACACAAATAAGTCAGAATTACTAAGCATAAGTATTTTATCCAAATACAAAATGATTTTGTTGATATAAAGAATTTGTGGACATTTTTGTGACAATCTCTATGTCACTAGCCTACATAGAAAATAATGCTGAAATATAGAAGAAATAATGCTATGTTGCTGAAATAAATGAATCACTTAGACAGGCCACAAACTCTACTAAATATAATATCATTCATTTTATTTATTTGACCTTTACAAATACACCATTTCTTTATTTTTTACAAATAAATCCACATATACTCACTTTCTATGTTTTAACCATCTTATCTTAATTAAAAAGGCATGTTATGATTAATATGAGATATGTATGGGGTGATAAGAATAATCATAGATGGACAATCAATTAAGTCATTTGTGTATATTGGCTTTGCCATGATTCAATAACCATTGATAAAAAATACACAACATTGAAATGAACAAGTTTAGAATTTAAGTTATTATATTATTCCTATTTTGAATTTATTCTCTGGTAATGGAGAAACTCTGCATTTATACTTGGAGGGTAGTGTGAAAGAAGTTTTTAAACAAATCCCTACATCCTATTATGTGCATTTATATTAAAAATTTAAGTTATTTCTACATAGGATATATGAAACATATGGATGCAATATATTAAAATAACTTTACAACTACGTCCTTAGACTAAGTGAACAGTGAATTGATACCTCATTGTCACTATCTATTAAAGAGGTTTGTTCCATAGAATAAAGTTCCACAAAACACTAACTAAAAACTTTGAAACACCAACACACAGTAAACTAATAAAGTTGTCTACGTCAGTTAGAGAGATAATCGAGTACGGCACGAGCTCATAACAATATTGTACTAAAAGATTAACTGCCAATCGGGCAAGTGTACCATTGTATGCAAATGAAATCACTTGACCATTAGCGAAAATAATAACGATAACACGTAACAACCCATGAATAATGCGACGCCATGTGACCTATTGCTATACCACTGAAGAAAAATAATAAAAATATCCACTTACTTCTATTATTTGGCTTCCGCGATATGCAGATGAATTCCATAGAATTTTGCCGCCGAATCAAATGTCCAGCTCCATTTTTCGGACAGAGCTAACGTAGCACTTAATGATAATTCTTATTACGGGTGTGATTGTGATAGAAATGCTTAAAATCACAAATAAAATTAACAATAACCCCAATGTGCTTTGATTAGTTTTGACAAATTTGACATATAAGCGACCATTGTAAATTCTGTTTTTTTTTCAAGTTTACCTATAGAGATAAGACAATCTCACCAAAACTTTCTTTTTCGAATTACCGATTTTTTGGTTACGTTCGGATACACGATTCAGCTTCCATTCCGAGAATCGATGTTACGATTTCAATCGTCATTTACAAATACATCACTATTTAAAAAATAGCTTCAACACGTCACCTCGGTGTGTTGTCAATTTACTACAGAAAATAAAGTTTTTGATGTTATTTGAGAAAATAAAGTGTTTATCAAAATGGTAAATGAAATTTAATAACTAAAATACTAAAGCAGTACATAAGTATCCAAAATATGTTTTAATTCGTACAATATCGTTGTATTATTGTAACCTTTACATTCCGGTTTATGTTGAACGTATTTTACCAATTTTCGTCGTATTTCAGGTGCTAATAGCAGCTACAGTATGCACGAAATCAGGGAAAGGTAAACTATTTTACTTTCTCAAACCAATTATCACTATAGACATCAAGAAAGCATTTTAAAAAGTGTTAAAATATGCTATATAATTTTTAGCTTTGGTGTCCCGTCAGTTTGTCGAAATGACGAAGGCTCGTATCGAAGGCTTGCTAGCAGCCTTTCCCAAGCTAATGACTGCTGGTCGACAGCATACATTTGTGGAGACAGAGTCTGTAAGGTAAGTCTATGGAGTCTTATTCGATCAAATAGATTAAACATAATTCTGGTTGTGTAATGGTGTTTAATTCGTGTTTAGTATTATTTCATTTTGTATTACTATTTGCATAATGTTTATATTACAACAAGTAACAGGTGTAATTTTAGTTTCTTGTTTTATTTTTTTTATTAATTGAAAACAAGCTACTGTTTATCACATTCTACAGATACATGTTTGATGACATTATAGAGGTAAATATATAATTATAAAGCCATTTAATTAATTAGCATAACATATAGGACAAAACATTGCAATCTTCATGCTTAAAGCACAGTATATATAACATTTTGACTTCTCGAGAATTAACATAGTTAAACTTGTGTAGTTCATATTGAAATAAACCTAATATTTACAGATTTTATAGTTGATTTGGTTTAGTTTCAAGGTTTTATTAAATCCATAAATAATAATTTTATTTCAATGTGTTACATTTGCTTAAGTCTAAGAAACTATTATAGTGTAGTACATTCTTACAATTTAAGTTTTTGGTAGAAATAAAAATATTCTATATTATATCTGTTTGTAGATATGTGTACCAACCTCTGGACAAGCTATACATGCTTCTGATCACCACCAAAGCTAGCAACATCCTTGAGGACTTGGAGACACTGCGCTTATTCAGCAGGGTGGTAAGTTCACACATTTAATATGCACCATTATATTATTAATCAATAATATCAATATTTTGATACAATATATTGTATGCACAAAAATATACAATGTACATACATTGTATGTTGTCATACTCAATGTGTTAGATTGGTGATTCCAAACTATTTATTTTATTTTATATGCCCATGTTTAGTACTTATAATAAAATAACAACAAAATAATTTATTGCTTTAAACTAGTTACAAAGGGCAAAACAAATAAGAATGATCTATAGTACAGTACAAATTGTATCAGCTTATACTAATTATTAACTTAGTATGGAATAGTGCTGATTTTCAAGAACCCATAAAATATTTTGTTAATTTTCCCCTAGGTGCCAGAATACTGCACTCAGCTGACGGAAGCTGAGGTGATCAACCAGGCATTCAACCTGCTGTTCGCTTTCGATGAGATTGTAGCACTGGGCTACAGGGAGAGTGTCAACTTGGCACAGGTACATTATTCACATTAAAATATTGTACTTTTAGAATTATAGCAACGTTGCTAGATGCAGGCTGCCTCCAACAGGTCTCTGTGGAAATCATTGGGGGAGGCCTATGTTCAACAGTAGACTTCCTTTGGCCGATGGATGGACAAAAAATATTTTTTTTACCTTTCCTTAAATTTGTAACAAGATATTTTGTACTTATGGAATATACTTTGAGAAGACCGAAGTATACATCTTTCTGTCTTCCATGCGTCAATAGGTCTTTAATAACAGGTTGATGAAGATAGTCCATTTGAACCAAAATATGATTAAAATCCAATTTTTTTTATTAGTTCGATTTAATTCTAAATGTGCAATATTCTGAAACAAACCTTTTTTTATTAAAGAAGATTATTTTTATCAATCATTTTTCATTGAACTCACAATGATTGTAAAGTTATGTGAAGTTAAAGTCAGTAGGGTGAATTAAGACTCAAAGTTTTATGCCCAACAGTGGCAAGTATATGTCTTGATATATTTTCATTGTAAAATTATATTAACAGGTTCGCTCCTTCGTTGAGATGGACTCTCATGAAGAGAAGATCTACCAAGCAGTGAGACAAGTAAGTTATTATGTTAAAAAATATCATAATAATGATAAGATTATTCATGAATTGTGCTGTCATAATGATTTTATGATTTTTTTAGAATGTGTGAAACATTTTCTCACGCCTGTGGTGACCTATAGTAGTATTTAAAAAAAAGGAGATTAGTATATTGGTATTACTTAATATAGGTATATTAATATATCAATGTGTTTATTGATTGATTGTTTTGGTGGCGTAGTTTTAACATGATTGCAAAGCTGAAGTTTCCCATTTGAATCTCGGGTTGTGCAAACCTATATTGGATTTTTCTATTTATTATCAGCCTGGAGTCAAGAATTTGTGCCTGATGTGGCGATAAACACCTTATCACACCATGGGACTGAATAAGGTGAATACCTGCCTCTAATGGGGAGAGGGATAGGTTTATGTATGCATAAATAATAATAATAAATAAATAACACCCAACAATCACATCCATAGCCCTGAGCCCACACTAAGATCGAGTCTTGTGTCATGGGTATCAAAAACTACGAGAGACTTTTCGGTCTCAGAACCACCCAGACCCGGACGAAATATTTGTGGATGGAACAAACATTTGTCTCGGTGCTGGGATCGAACCTGTGACCTATCGTATGTATGTATGTATGTATGTATGTATGTATGTTTGTATGATCCACAGACACAAGAGCGCGAGGCGGCTAACCGCATGCGCGAGAGAGCCAAGGAGCTGCAGCGAGAGAGACTCGAGGCCGCCAAGCGAGGGCAGCCGCCGCGCTCGCAGATGTCCTTCGGTAACATATTCAATCAAATTAACAATACTTCAGTTCAGTTCTTATTTTTTGGCCTTTGTGTTATTACCACCCCGCAATTCGCAATTCTGCCAGTGTCAAGTTATATAAACATCAAATTAAAATGAAAATTATGCAGTCTATTTTCCAAGTTGACATAAACCTGCTCGGAGACAAACACAGCGATATATTGCGATGAAATTAGAACGCTTCGGAAGCGTACTTGTACTACGGTACGGTTACAAAGCTGAGGTCCCCCGTCTCGGGTTCGAATCCCGGGTTGGGTAATGTGATATTGGATTTTTCTATTAATTATCCGTCCAGAGTCAAGAATTTGTGCCCGATATGGCGATGAGCTCGCCACCTATCACATCGTGGGACGTAACATACAAAGCGAAATGTAGGTGTCATGGCAACTCTGCCTATTTCTTCTGGGAAAGATGCGTGTGTTTATGTATGTATGTAATAAAACTCAGGATTCACAGAATATTGGATGCACCACTATTAATATATCGCCCACTTAAGCATACCATCATCTTGTCTTATGCTGTAATAAAAAATGTTATTTCTCTTGATTTTAATGCTTACTGCTAGTGGTCATAAGAATTTAAGATGTAATATTCAATTATTTAAATAATGGGAATGGTAAGTCGAAATATAATTGTAAAAATGTTGTTACAATCTAATTTAGTAAACGTAAAATATATATATTTTTTGTACTATCTAGTACTGATAATCTGATTTACTTGCGATAAGTTTTTTTTTTATTGAAATTTTCGGCAAGACAAGCATGCCGTTCGCCTGATGTTAAGCGATACGACCGTTCATGAACAGTGGCAAAACCGAACACCTTGAATTACAAAGCAATGCTTGGCATTCCATTGCGCTCGCCATCCTGAAACATAAGATATTAAGTCTCATTTCTCAATATGTCCAGTAGTTACTCTGGCTACAATGTCCTTCAATCCGAAACACAACAGTGCATTTACACTGGTGTTTGGCGAAAGAAACAGAGATTTCGGTGGTACCTACCAGGCGGCCTCTTAACCGAGTCCAATTGAGAGGGTCTATGAATAAGGAATATAATGAATATCGTATATAGGGCTGTTCATAAATCACGTAATCTTTTATTTAGCATTTTTTGTACTTATTTTAACCCACACGTTTCTCATCACCTCAGTGATATTTTACATAATTTGAAAAAAATATGAGAAGTTATTTTTGTCAAAAATTGTGATTTTAGTTCTTACTATTTTTCAATAGCTTTGAAACCTAAAATCGCGATTTTTGACAAAACTATGAGGCAGTTTTTTGTTCAAATTTGGTATTATGTTACCTGGGATGGTTAGGAGCATGTGGTTTAAATTAAATACCAGATGTCAATATCACGCTGTATAATCATACGAATATTATATTATGTAGGTATTTTAATCAAAATTATGTGTAGAAAAAAATACGTGATATTTTACTAGACTCCCTCCCCCTTGTGATATTTCGTGATTTTTGTCCAAACCCCCTCCCCATTCAAACCTCACGTGATTAATGGACGGATCCTATAGTATATACACATAAATAAATAAGGGATTATATTTTTTTAGGCAGTTCAGGAGGTTTTGGCAGTTCTTCTATGTCATCATCTACCCCGACTGAGCCGATTGCAGAGAAGATTATGAGCACTCCGGCCAGAGACACGTATGTGCTTGTTATACCAAATAATATGTTTACTGATATAAGAATTACAATTTTATTAAGAAAATAATCGTACAAGTATGCGCAAGAATTTTAATACCTTAATAGGGAATATGCATGTCATTTTTTTATATTTTTAATCAATTCTGTATGTTATTACATTATTGGAAAAAAATATAAGTCTTTGAAAATATCAATCAAAAAAGTACAAAAAAATAATCAAAACTGCTATCGGTTTTGAAGCATTTGAACGCCATGTTGGCGCGAACTCGCTGTGACGTCATAGGGCACGTTATGAACAATGTAGTATTTGGATTAAGTTTCTTTCATGAATTGCTACAGAACTGAATTTCGTGACAAAATAATCCATTTTATTTAATAGTATAAAGAAAGCACAAAATAACTCATAAACAAACGTAAAACTATACACTCAACAATCTAAAACTTCATAAGAACGTGCCCTTTGTCGTCACTTTCCTTTTCAAGCAATAGATCGCGTTTCGGAAAAAATGCGCGGCAAATTTGAAATGTCATTTTTTAAGTATTTATTTTACCTATTTAGAGTTGATAAATTTAAAAAATATCTTTAAGGTATATTTCTATATTCATAAAGATTACAAAAAAAATATTTTGACTTATTTTGAAGTCTGGTGCATATTCCCTATTGTTGATAATAGAAATCAATATGTTAAAAGGATCACAAATTATGAGAAATGTCCCTATCAAAATCAAATATTTTTGAACAAAGGAAAACGTTTATATTACTTCAGGTTCCGAAACTTAAAACTCGAGTCCTATGTCGTGGGTATCAGGAACTACGAGAGACTTTTCGGTCCCACAAATATCCAGACTCGAAAAAAATATTTGTGCGCCGCACAAACATTTCTCTCGGTGCGGGAATCGAACCCGCGGCCTCGCGTTTCACAGGCGGCATCTTACCGAATGCGCCACGGAGGCTGTCAATTTAATTTTATCTTTTATATTTTTCTAACTGGTATTGTTTTAACTGTCTAGCGCCCAAATACTGGAACGCGATTCAAATAATAAGTTGCTCTTAACAGCGCACCACCCACTTAGCCAGTACATTTAATCGGGATTAACGTAGTTAAGCGCAACTTATATTTAAGTTGCGATCCAGTATTCGGGCGTAGGCATGCCATAGTGTGTTAGTTTATTAATATTGTTTGATTGTTTTTGTGTTCAGTCGTCCAGTAGGCAGATCTGCGATGAAGCTGGGGTCTCACAAGACGGACGCGGAGTCGTTTGTATCGAAGCTTCGTAGTGAAGGAGACCCCGGCGCCGTCGCCGCGCCCGTCGCCACCAACAAACCAATCGCACACGATCATAACGAGTACGTATACTAATAATACATGTTCTATGTGTATTGACTATTGACTTGTCATAAGAACTCTTTAATTGCCAACCTGACCTATAAATACATTTCATTTCATTTCCAATAATAATCCAGCTTGTATATTATTATACAAAGTATATCAATATGTCAATGACATAGGGTATAATTTATAATGCAAATAAAAATTTCGCAAAAAAAAGTATTTTTTTTGTGATTTTTAAATATCATTGAGTTTTTTTTATTGCTGTGAATGGCGAGACGAGCAGAACCAAACACCTTGAATTACAAAGCAATGCTTGGCATTCCACTGCGCTCGCCATCATGAGACATAATTAAGTCTCAATATGTCCAGTAGTTACTCTGGCTACCATGCCCTT
This sequence comes from Hyles euphorbiae, assembly GCA_023078785.2. Taxonomy (NCBI): domain Eukaryota; kingdom Metazoa; phylum Arthropoda; class Insecta; order Lepidoptera; family Sphingidae; genus Hyles; species Hyles euphorbiae. The sequence continues at coordinate 5,986,874 of CM041052.1, read as the reverse complement.
CAATCCGAAATACTGCGAATACACTGCTGTTTGACGGAGAAATAGACAATGCGGTGGTACCTACCCAGGCGGTCTCTCACATATGAGAGACCTACCACCAGTATATGTATACTAATAATACGGCCTTTATATAAGTCCAGAGATTATCAAACATATTTCTTATACTACCCCCCTTGAAAATCAATATTTTTTCACGCTGAGGGCGTTAGAATATTTTTTTTTTTTTTGTAGTTTTTGTTTTTAAGTCCGTTCTTATTTTTTTCGTTTTTTATCATCAAATGTTCAATGTCACCCTGTATAATTTAGACATCATATACAAAACTCTTTATTTTGTTTACTTATAAGTGAATTTAATCTGCAAATGTATGTAAATTCATACAAACAAGTCTCCTATCACAGACACTGCCTAACAACATTAATATAAACTAGAGATGAAACGGATATCCGGTAACTATCCGGTATCCGGCCTATCCGGCCTATTTTCACTATCCGGCCGGATACCGGATAGTAGCGCACTATCCGGCCGGATACCGGATAATAAAATAAATAAATACACATGGTATATAATATCACTAGTTGTTGAATTCGTTACGTTCTAAACTCGTCTATATCACGCTTTTCCGTCGGAATACAAATTTTTCTTTATGCCTATATCCTTTCTCATTGTCTAATCTATCTATGTATCAAATTTCATCAAAATCGGTTCAGTAGTTTAGGCGTGATCACACTCGAACGCCCCCGAGTCGTACCGATCACGCCGAACGCGTCCGAATATTTCCGATCGTGATCGCGCGTGCATATTCAAATCAAATTGTAACGCTATAAGCGGCCGAATATCCGGTAGCCGGATATCCGGCGCTCCGGCCTCGTAGCCAGCCGAATATCCGGTATCCGGTATCCGGCCAAATCACTATCCGTTTCATCCCTAATATAAACATTATCATTATTTTTAATACATTGATAAATATATTTTAACTTACAATAAGACAGGAGAATATATAACTGTAAATCATTATTGGTGGTCCACACAAACATTATATTTGAGATTAAAATAAGCTTGATGACAATAGTGGTATGTCTGCCTACCCCGTGTAGATACAGGCGTGAGCTTATATATGTTGTTATTTTCAGTGTGCATCTGCGTTTCGAAGAGCGTTTGAACTTAGTCGCCGGCAGGGACGGTGACATACAGAGCTTCGAGTTGTCCGGTAATAAAATATATACCTTTTACATACATAGTAATACACAGCATATTATGTTCTTTAAGTTATAATTGAGAGTTACAAATATAAATATTTTGTCAGGTTTGTTAACGCTGCGTATATCGAACGAGCAGTACGGTCGCATCCACGTGCACGTCGACAATAAGGACACGAGGCCGCTGCAGTTGCAGGTAAATACTAAATATATATAAAATATAGGTAAATATAAAATGATAAATATGTAAACATTTTTCTCAAATTTGAAACGGTCAAAACGGTTGAGTCAATTCAAAATCGAATACAATTTGATCAATCAAATTGTACGTATTTCTTGATGACAGAGAACTGTCATATTAGTTATATATTACGTAGTTACATACTTGCGAAAACATGTTTTATATTAATAGCCTATTCTTAGATAGTAAGTCTTATTGGTAATATTATTATTAGCGCTTGGTTTTCCAAAAATAAAATAAAAAATAAAATATTAACATTGACAAGTCACTGAAGAGTTCAGGAGGTTAGATTACCTGATATAGGAGCGAATGTATGACAGCGCTCCCTCTATATTAAAAATACAAATTCATTTTTATGGAGGAGCAAATGTACGTTTCCCTCTATATTATAAATACTATAACATAACAAATTTATTTTTTTATGTTTGTAGACGCATCCGAATGTAGACAAAGAGGCGTTCCGTTCGGGCGGAGTGATCGGACTCAAGCAGGCCCAGAGACCATTCCCGATGCACAGCGACGTGGGAGTACTCAAATGGAGACTCGCCGCCGCTAACGACGACAAATTGGCTCCATTATCAGGTATGAACAGTCAAATTGTTATTTTATGTCTATTTTATCGACAATATCACACATAACCCGATTGATTTGTTTTCGGGATCGATCTTTTCAGAGTTCGAGATCTTTTAAATTCGTTCGATAGCTGTCAAAGTGCAAAATCGATAGGGATGTCTCAAAACATCGGTATTTTCTACCGAAAATCGACACAAATATTCTCGATCGCCGAGAGAAATGTGATCAACAACTATTGGGTATAATGGCTGTTTGGGTTTAAGTTTCTGATAGAAAAGTCATTTAATTCCTAATACACGACAAATCACTTATTACTGTGGGGATAGGACTAAATGCATGACTGTTTGTTGTATATTTATGTATCTTTCGTAGTGAACTGCTGGCCGTCAGAGGGCGCTAATGGAGGGTGTGACGTGAACATCGAGTATGAACTGGAACAAGACCATCTCTCGCTCACTGATGTGCAGATACAAATACCGCTGCCGTGAGTCACTTTATTACATTAATATTATTTTATGTACCGACTGCTATAGCGGTTTGTCAATGTAATATCAACTTAATGTCAGTTTAAATAAGGTATATTTTACCTGTCAATTTCAAAGTAATAATAGCCGTAATGATATTTTTATAAAAACTTTTCGCCCGTTATATAACGGGAAAATGTTTAAGGACAAAACGTAAAAAATGCTATAATGAATTTTAAGCACTATTGGTTTGGGATCAACGATATTTTTTACCAATATTATGAATTAGCATTCTCCTTTAATAGTATCATTTATTAGAATGTTATTGTTACATAAACTTTTATTAAGATATAAGTTTATTTATTATTTAGAGTACTAACAATTTCGCTAGCATATCTGCAATAATCATAATAATAAGTCATCCTGTTTATTTATTTCCCTCTTCATAGTTCCGGCAACGCTTCAGTGGTAGTGCATCAATGGGAGGGTAGTTATTCGCAGAAGGGACGCACGTTACTGTGGAGCATACCGCTCGTCAACAAGCAACAGAAGACTGGCAGCCTCGAGTTTACGTGAGTTGTCTATGGTTTTAATATTATTTTTGTTTTAGTCGATTATAATCGATTGTGAAAATTATCGATATAGTAGAGTAGCCGAAGTTTAAGGTTCGTCGAAACGCTAAAAAGCTAGGTTAATTTTCACATCATAAATAACATTTTAAATTCAATACACATTTTAAAAAAAATCTCATACATAGTTATGTATTTAAAAACAAAACTACTAAAGATTACATAAGAAGATAAAAATGTATAAATATAATTCACTGACTTAATATTTTATTTAGGTTCTAAGTATCTAAGTTTTCAATTGCATAAAGCTTTAAATCTACTTCTCTCCTTCACTTTACACTTCTCAATACAAAATTCTTCTACTCTCGAGATCGAGAGTTCAATTCCTCTCAATCGGTTTATTCTGAGGTTCCCTAGCCTACAAAATATAACAAATATTATATTACTCAAATCAGGGTAACACCGGCAATACCAAACGACTTCTTCCCTCTAACGGTGACATGGACATCAGACACATCCCTAGCGCTCCTCACAGCCACCAAGGTCACGCAGGTGGAAGACGGATCCAACGTGGACTTCTCGCAGGAGATCAGCTTCCATCCGGACAAATATGAAATTGTGTAATGTGATGGTCATTGGTGTTGATAGTGTGATCCAATGTTGGAGCCAAGGTTGGGACTGTAATAGGGATGTTAAGGATCATCGATATCTATACTAATATGAAATATAATATAAATTGAAGTTTGAACTTGCTTATTTCAGAAACTTCTAGTTCGAATTGAGTATTTATTTCGGTTTTGGATAGGCCAGTGATTAAGGAAGGATATATACTATATAACATCAGTCTATGACGGATGACCAATAGGAATGGAGGGTTAATGAAAAAAGTTGCAAGAACGGTTTCCCCGCCAAAAACTATTTGCACCCAGACAAAACCAGGCCAGTTGGCTAGTTCGATATAAAAATCCAAAATTCCCACAGAAGTTAATTTAAAATATCTGTAGAATTTAATATCCGAAACTGTGGATTGGTTCAAAAAATAAAATAATGTGGTTTACTTGTGTATCCATATTGTTATTAACATCCAAAATATCCATAACATCCCTTATTATGATATCCCTATAACATAGCCTCTTCATTAGGATTGCAACTCACTAGAAGCACCAATGATTTTGCAAACCAAAATAATGTAAAACAATGTTACTCTTAAAATTAAATTTTAAGTATGCCTTCATTGTATTTTTCTTTAATATTAGTTGAAATTATTTATAAGTATATACAATCCTTTATTTACTTCATTTTGGTAGCCTTTGATTTTGCAGAAAACTAATTTATCCATAGACATTTCAAAGACCCTTTTTAATTATCGACTGTTTGTCCCTTGCGGCAGAATTTTAAATTTAGTGAAAAGGATAAAACATTCAATATTTAAAAAAGGTTTTATAAATGTTTATGAATATTGACTTTAATATGTAGTTGCTAAACTTAGTGGTCCTAGTAAGGACTTAGATATGCATAAAATATATTTAACAATTTATAATACTTAGAACAATAAAGTAATATGTGGCATTACATTTTATTTCTCTTAGTTATATTTTCAAGATTTATTTAAATGCCTTTCAGTTGGTATATTAAAATAAAAAAGATTCCTACGAATTGAGAACCTCCTCCTTTTTTTAAAGTCGGTTAAAACTAGACAGAGGATAGCAATAAAATGGTTAATTTACTTTAAAGTATTTTCATTTTGTTAAATCTTGGCTATCACATTCCTAAGGCGCTACTAAATAACAAATTATATGTAAAAAGTTATTCTTTAAGTGACTTACTTTACAATTATTTACAATTCTATGATTATGCCATTTAAATATTTTTAAACAACATATAAACTAATAAATACATATATTTTTAAAATAACACAATTGTTCGTGAAATTCTTATGGAATTTGCTAGTTTATATGTCGTAATTTCATATTGTATAATTCTTGGAGAAATAAAAAATACTATAAAAATATTGTTTTATTTATTGGATGTAAAATGTGTAAGGTTTTTATTATTTTGTTTCTGTCGTGTTGTATAGCCGACCAATTTTATGACAATTTCAAAACAATGTTGTCTAGGACGAAGAAAAATATTCGGGAGCCTAACTACAATGAGACTTGTTAGTAAGTCATACATCATAAATTCACGCTTTTCCCAGAATAGGTAGGAATAGGATTTCTTGTGAGAAAGTGGTACCGCCCCGGACGAGACTGCCCATTCACGCTGAGTCATAACTTACAACAGAGTGACTCTACAGCTTTCAAAATTGAATCATGATTATTTTGACTGCCTCCGTGGCGCAAGTGGTTAGACGCCGCCTGTGAAACGAGAGGCTTCGGGTTCGATCCCCGTGTTTGTGAGACCGAAAAGTCTCGTAGTTCCTGATACCCACGACACAAGACCCGATCTTAGTGTGGGGCAGGACTATGTATGTGACTGTTGGGTGTTATTTTTTTATTATTATTATTCCTTTGTTTACTGCAACAGTTTTCATGTCTCTGGAGAATTATCAAGTGAACGCAGCGCCTGCGACAGAGGCCGTATACCCTTGGATAGCACGCGTTGTACATTCCTCAACTAGCGACAAGCCGTATGCATGCACCGCTGTTTGTATTTCAGAACGGATATTCATCACCGCTGCTAGATGTATTTATACGTACGTATAATTCTTAATGTTATAATTAATTTCCACATATCCGAGCATTGATATGGTTTCCAGTCGAAATTTTCGGCGATTTCCGCGCAGAATTCAAAAGTCGTGGGATTAATTTCGTGAACTTTTATCACTTTTATTTCAGAGCTAAATTCGTATATACATCGCCCAGAGCATACCTATTAATGCACCTCGCATTATCATCATCTTCCACTATAACACCCAACAGTATACATAGTCCTGACCCCTCTCTAAGATCGAGTCTTGTGTCGTGGGTATCAGGAACTACGAGAGACTTTTTGGTCTCACAAACACCCAGACCCGGAAGAAATATTTGTGGGTCGCACAAACATTTCTCTCGGTGCGGGGATCGAACCCGCGGCCTCTCGTTTCACAGGCGGCGTCTAACCGCCTGCGCTACGGAGGCTGTCTATTAACGCATATTATCCTTAACGAGATCGAGACAACGATTAAGCCTAACTGCTAACTCTATCGACCACCTATATCATATGATCTATATGGTTTTCATGACCAAACCATCTCTAGCGACATTCAACTTTATGCGCTTTGGGTGCAGCGCCATATCGTTCGCGTAAGTACTCGTTATGAATAATCCTTGACTTAAAAATATCTCGAAATCTTTCAGCCTAAAAGTAAGTTACACATCAATAATCTACCTATCGCAACAGCTGCCAGCATTAGTGTTCGTCGTTCCGTCTGTCCGCACTAAACAATCGTTCGACGACATTGGGTTCATCGTGGTAGAGATATCGGAGTACGTTGGTCCATGGCCGACTATCGAGCTGTTCAATTTCATCAACAGAACTGATAATAACTTCGACTGGTTCGCTGATATGGATGTCGATCGGTTTATCGAGTATAAGGTCGTTGGATACGCTACCCAAAAGGTATAGTCACGTATTTACAAGGATTTTAGTAATTTTGATACTGGGTTAAACATAGATAACAGATAACTCATAACATGATCCTTTAACGACAAAATATTTTTTACATACCATACGAATAGTAATTCTTCCAAATCGCTATGCTATGCAGGTTTCCTCGTGTTTTCTTTTACCGTTATAGTGCGTGTTGATAGACTTTCAATAGGTAAACACACGACTCCGAAAATCAGAGGTGTGCCCTGGGATTCGAACCCGCGACCACCGTTAACATTTTGGCAGCCGCGTATTGTCGGTTTACCAACAGGACCACCAAGCGCTTGTTTGAAAAGATTGCATTTGTCAAGAGCCATCATCATCTATTATCAACAAATGGGCTGAAGCACATAGTATATTTTTTTTCAGGGAATCCACCGCATAAAATCAGCAGACAGACAATTCGACCTGTCCGATTTAGACGTGTATTCTGACCTCAATTTGTGCGGCAAAATAATGACATTTCACGACCACATCAAAGGGTTTCGCGTTCCTTGTTACCACTCCTGCACCCTTCAAGAGTTCAACGCAAACGATGCCAAATGTAAAAACTATCACGGGGTGGAAGGCGCAGCAGTTATCGATATAAGAACTAATAAATTGATAGGGGTGGCAACGTGGGGTGCTTATTTTCGAAAATACGAACTGCCTGTGGGATATTCAGTAGCGAACTCGGAAAATTTCTTCAATGATTACACTTGTGCGAGACGAATAAGGGATGACAGTGGGTTGTTGGTTACAAATGGTTATTTTCAGGGTTTATGTGATACTAAATAAGTATTTTAATGCCGAAGTATTTTATTTAATAATCCATTTTTCTTCGGCCATTCTCAGGAATCCAGCTTGTAGCCAGTTTGGCCCAACGGTTTGGATGCATTCGAATCACATGTCCCGCCCAGTTCCACTTAAGTGAAGCCGCCTTGCGCCCGACATCTACAATGCGGGTTTTCGAGCGCAGTTCAGTGTTTCGGATGCGATCGGTCAGCCTAACACCGAGAATACTCCGTTCTATTGCTCGCTGGCAAACTTTGAGTTTGAGCTTCTGAGACGGTCAATGACCAAGTCTGGGCGCCATAGTTTAGGACGGGCAAAATGCACACGACGACGAGTTTGCGTTTGAGAGAGAGCGGGAGGTCACCTCTTACATACTCTTTTAAGGACCAGTAGCTCTTCCAAGAATTTTCGACTCGTCTGGAAATTTCCCAGTCTTGTCTATTCCTGAAAGAAACCATCTGGCCCAAGTAAACGTATTCGTCGACGTAGTGTATTGTTTGCCCGTCTACCGCCACTGTAGGTGTTATGGCCGAAGAAAACGCGAAAGACCAAAGATGCGGTGGAAAGACGAGTTGGATGCATTCGAGCCAAAATGGCAAGAGCTCGCCGAGGACAGGGTCAAGTGGAATGATAAAGGGGAGGCCTTTGCCCAGCAGTGGGACACAGTATAGGCTATTAAAAAAAAAACATTTTTATCACTCATTATCGTCTTAATGTTCTTAGACAGTTCTGTAGCAAATTCACACCTATCCTATTTAAGACAATTTCAAGTAATATTTTAAATTTTTCTCCAATGAATTTTTAACAGTCCGAAAAGCCCATATTTTTAACAGTAAAATACGAAAATAAAAAACCATAATTGCTTTTAAAGACTTATATTTTATTATTTTTTTTCTTAACCTAAGGAACTTATAAAATGCATTGTACTATTAAACGAAACTTTTTATCTCTACTCATCCCTTAAAAAGTACATTCGCCAAATTTACTTAACAGAATCATCGATTTACACATATCTGAAAATTATATACTATTTTCTTGAAATATTTCACTGGGTAAATACATGGAGGACACATTTTGGCGCCATGAGTAAAATATTTAGCTTAATAAAATTAGCTCACTTACACAATATAGTAACACAACCGTAGATAATATGATTTAACTTGGCAATAGTTAGATTTATAGAAATATAATCTACCATAAAATGGCAAGATTAGCCGAGTGGCTATACCTATATTTTTAATTCGTTTTAAAAACTGGAGATGACAAATTCATGTTTTCAGCCTTTTTTTGTGAGAAATGTCAGTTAATTTTATTGAAAATTGATTTGCAACAAAAATATTGTGTCACTATACTTAGAAGGGTGCAATAAGTTTTGAAAAATAAATAAGTAATTATGGATCATTTGTTTGGAAATTAAATTTAAATTCAGAGCCAGTGAATGCAAATTTAAATTTCTTTGGAGTATCATCAATGTTCTTTTCTGGATTAAGCTCATTAATATTTCTTTTAATGTTGCCTTCATCAGTTTCCGCAGTGTTGCTAGTAGTTGCGTCATTGGTTTGGCAAGGATTTACATTTTTATTATTATCTGCCTTATCTGGAGTTAAGTTGAAATTGAATCTAAAAGAACTGTCGCCTGTTGTTAAAAAAGCAGATTTTCTTAGAAATGTTGCTTTAGGCTTCTCTTGTACTTCTGATATCTTGATTTTGCTTGCTACTGCAATCAAGAAAATAGCAGTTATCAATGTATCAGGTATTAAGAAATTAGTTTAAAAACCAATACTGATAAAAAAATGATTTTTTATGTTGCTGTTTCACATTGCAAATGCTTTGAAATGGAATTAATTGACAAAGGCAATGGTGCAAGAAGTCAGAATTTACAAATTATTGTACAAAAATAAGTTCCAACATATTACAAAATGCTTCACTCAGAAGATTCACACAAAAACACACTCCAAAGTTTCAAAACATTGCAAATTAATTATAATGCATATTACAATAAATATTTCTCTCTCTTTTCCTCTTTTTTTTCAGCCTTGGAAAGTCCAATGCTAGACATAGGCCTGCCCCGAGGCTTAACCATTAATTTCATAATTTACTATTTAAAGTGAAGTGAGTGACATTCCCGGAAACTCACCAAGCATCAATGCTCTGTGTCAATAAAATGTATGCCACTGTTGATCCTGGCTTACAGGAGTTACAGTGGCAGGTGAGAGAGACAGTCTTCAAATTACTACTTAATTTTAAACATTAAATTAAAAAAACATAATGAAGTGTATCAAGACAATATTACATATTAGTAGGGTTGATAGTTACACTTGGCGAGTTTTTTTTCTTCAGCGGCCATTTTAGCTCTGTAGTCACCAAAATGTGTCCTCATTAATTGTCTCTTCCTTATCATCGGTTGGTTGTTGTTTTTTAATACTGTCAACACTTTCCATGTTTCTTGTACTGTAAACAAAAATAAAAATGTTACATCATCATTAATTGTTCATAATTATTATAACCTATACATGTATAATTCATTGTTTTAATGTTTTGCCACTAAAAATACACAAAGTTGGGAAATATAATAGTGGGATATATTGTGAAATTCATCTTGTTGTTTTTTAATTTGGCTATTTGACAACAATTGTTGCGGTAGTAAGTGTGATGTTTTTTTAACACTTTTTCAATAATTGTGCTACTCTGCTCTCCGGCTTTATATACCTTTAAAATAGTTTAATAAATAGATACCTGCACAGTTCAATATGGAAACCAATTAGAGTGCAACAAATTTACCCGCAGTTTTTACAAAAATTGGTTACACTACATGTTGCAATAGTATTTATGTTGATTTGGTATTCAGCACTGTTTCTTACAGAGAGTCATTTTATCAATAACGGTGCTGCTTATAGGTATAAAATGTTGACAAGGAAAATTACATTGGAAAACAATAAAATTGTAACAAAAATGAATATGGTTATATTTAATTTTCGTACGAATACTTTAACAATTAACATGTGAGGGTACTTACATTGTTTTTCATTCCCTTTTTTCTCACTCAACGTTCGTTCTAGTTGTTGAATACACCAACACAACTCCAACTGAAATTGTCGCCTAGACTCTTCCGGATCTACATCGTCTGAAACGTTTTTTTCAATTTTACAAGGCTTTTGGATGGAATTAGATTTGCCTTTTGAATGGAGTTTGGTTGGTTTTGGCATGTTTTAATTTTATATTAATTTCACAATTAAAGCCCACGTTCTTTCCTATGTTTTGAAAATAATTTGGTGATTGAAGTTTGGGGTTTGACATCTTTAATAGGGTTGAGGCCGCAATATGAAAAAACCGTAAATATAGTATGTAACGTTATTCGATTTTTTTCTATATAGTCGATTTACAACTAGATAGGTCAGAGGATAAAGCACATCACTGATTTTTACCTACAGTGGCGACATCCGGGCGTGACGTAACGTGGCAGATTTTGGTACTGAAAACGTAACCTCAACTTAAAGTCTTAAAATTTTTCACGAGATAATAGTATGCCGCTTGGAAAGTTTGGAAAAATAACACTATCGTGGTAATTTCTTCAATAAAATAAATATATTCATATCCAGTTTCAAATTTGATCAAGTTATCGAGGTGGTGAGCTGCAAGTTATTATTCAATCTTTTCTACGTTTCCTAGTACCTAATTAGTTCTCAAAGTATATCTATTACACATTTTACGTAAATTATATTAGTTAAATTAATGGGCTATACTACCGATATCAATTATAACATCCTATAATGTAAAATGAGGCTGTTTTTTAAAAACTGTGTCTATGTGTTTATCCATTTTCCTTAAGTTTTTCCAAGTTGATTCCATAAACGTTTTAAGAAATTAGGCCTAGTTGGATAAATATTACCATAATTCTACAAATTATATTTCATCCACTGATCTTTCCTTTTTTGTACAACTAAATATTAGTGTAAACAATATGAACTATCAATAATTCCCTAAGATACAATTTTGAAACTTACCATATTTTTCTAAATTTCATTCATTCTGTAAGACACACTTTTGACATAATATCTAAGGTTCCCAGCTCATTCTTATAATATATTTTTAAAATAATAATAATTAAATAAAATAACTTTCCGCCTGTTTGTTCTCTTATAACTTAAGAACTACTCATCCAATTCAAATGATTATTTTAATAAGGAAATAAACAATCTAGTCATGTTTTACTATATCTCCTTATCCATTACATCCACATAGATATGGATGAAAGTTTAATATTTTTTAAATTATCCATGTAATTTTTTTCAGGTTGGGAATAACAGTGACAAGTTTGTCCCTATTTGTGGTGTCAAAGAACTACATAAATGCTCGTCGCCTGGAGAATATGAAAGCGCGTGAACGCATGCGCCGGTCCAACGAAGGAGAGTATCCTGACTTGTACCGCAAAATCTGAACTGTATTTTTTAATTGTAAGTATATTAAATATTAAAATGTAGCAGTGGTCATGGCAACTCTTTTCTCAACCGATTATCATGTCCAGCCTTCTTGCTGACCTTAGTAAAGTAATTTATGATATTGCAGAAATCTGTTATCTACCAGTCAAAAATTAGGTTAAAATTTAGTACCCATAAATTCCGAAACACGTTCCGAAGCAGTGGTAGCATAAATTAATGATTCAAAAGTTCTTGTAAAAGACTACTTGAATATAGAATACTTTGATTTTGATTGAGCCAGCGCTTCTTAGGTATGTTGCACTTTATAACATTTTCATATTTTCAGTTTCCCAGTAACACCAAAGACAAACACGCGTAGTGCAAGATGGCGGTGCCGCAGTTAGACGCCGCCAAGCTGCAGCTGGTGCAGGAGCTCGAGATTGAGATGATGTCGGACATGTACAACCGTTTGGTTGGAGCGTGTCACAGGAAGTGCATACCTATTAAGTACCACGAGGCGGAACTCGGTATGAACTCTACTTTTTATGTGATACTAGCGACCTGTATCAGCTTTGCCTGGGTGCAGATATTTTTTAATCCACACCAGATACATGCTATTTTTCATATAAACTGGGACACCCTGTATATGAATTATACATCTAAACCTTTCTCTTGAATCATTATTTGTTAACAAACTGCATCAAAATCCGTTATGTAGTTTAAAAAATCGAGGCATACAAAGCGACAGACAGACTGGAAGCAACCTTGTTTTATTTTACGGTCTCAAAAAAAAAAAAAAAAACAACTTGCAACCCTTCCTCGCAGTTCAATGTTTTTTCGACATCTTAAACAATACACTGAGGACAAAATTAAATGATGCGCATCGGAGGCCTATGTCCAGCAGTGATCAGCTATAAGCTGGTGATGAAATGACTTGTATATTTTGTTAGAGCCGACATAATTTTGATCGATTTTTTTCCTAGTGTTTTCAATCAATATGCAATATGCATTTCGCGAAATTGGCACAGAGGACCAAAACTAAATCGACAAAATAATCTAAATGGTAAAATATGTTAAGCCCACTTACCTGAGTCCCATTCTTAAAGCTGAATGGTCGTTGCAGACGACATTGGTGGGAATACATCCGACAATTACCTCATTGCACCATATAACCCACTATACACGACCGAATTGGGCGAACAATTAGCTCATCGGTTGAGCATGCGCCACGAGACTCGGTACAAATTAACGTACCCAGCGAGATATAAACTTCAAACTACCCTCCACCAAACATTATTTTCAATAAAATTGTATAAAAACTTACTACGTAAACTTTATTTCTATGAATATATGGCTATACGAATAAATATGATTTATGTAAATTTAAATTCGCGGCAAGACCATCGATAATTCTGCATTACATTTTATTGGGATTTAGTTATTTGACTGCCTCCGTGGCGTGGTTTGATGGTCGGCGCATGTCAAATGAGAGGCCGCGGGTTCGATTCCCGCACCGATAGAAATATTTATGTAATCCACAGGTATTACTTACGGGTTTGCGCGATTAGGTCTCCGAAAAGTTTCTCATAATTTCTGATAAGACACAAAACTCGATTTTGGTGTGGTGTTAGGACAGTTTATGTTACTGTTAGATGAATTTATTATTTATTTATATAATTGTAATGTGTCTTTCAGGCAAAGGCGAGTCAGTGTGCCTAGACAGATGTGTAGCTAAATACCTGGACGTCCACGAACGCATTGGCAAGAAACTGTCGAACATGTCCACAGGAGAAACTGATGACCTCACTAAAGTCAACTTACCGGACACCAAGAAATAATTGTCATGTAGGGAGACTGCGGACTGTTGAATATAAATTGTTTCTGTTATAATTTTGTTGTTAATATTATTGATGGTTCTGCCATGACATAATATACAAAGCTATGGCATGTTTGCTATTGATTCCAGCCTATGTTGATTTTGTTGTACAAATAAATCTAATTAAGATATGATGTACTTCGATTACTAATTTAAATCATTTGAAACCAAACAGAAAATAGATTTTTTTATTGGCAATAACTAACCTGACTGACAATGAAAATCACAATAAGTGAAATTACTAAAAAATAATGAAAAATCTAGCTTTATTTTCGGCTTATAAATGGATATTCCTGCAAATAGGCCTATATAATATAATAATTCAATATTTATCTTAAATACCTACGTCTATTAACAGTCCAAAGTTACCTCTACTTATCTATAAACGATATCTTACAGTGAGTTATAAACATAATTAAGATACGGGTATCCAACTTGTCAATTTACTTGGTTTTGGGATATAGCATATTTTTTACTGCCATAAATGTAAAATAAATTTTGTCAGTGTTTATTTTCTGGGTTTGTGAATCACTATAAGATATTTGTATGTATGGATAATGGTTGAAAAAAATATGTGTGAAGCACGTGTGAAGAGACAATTATTGTGCACGCATTTCATGTTATGTTTATTTAGCATTAGATATAGATATTTATAGAAATAAAACAAGTTGTGAAATTCTACATTTTATTTCATTTCTATCTACAATAACAAAGCTACTTGTTTTTTATTGCACGACTTACATCGTTGTGGCCAAAGCCGTACCCCGGACTGTAGCTCTTTATAAGCTGTCCGAGAACATAAATATTAGCGCAAAAGAACACTACGCTTTTCAGCCAAATTAATATAAACACTTCTCTACACTTGAATTCTAGGAGATACGCGTAAAATAGCCAAGCTCCTTGCGCCGAAGTCCATATAACCGTTAAAACTAACGCCCTATTCGGCAACATTTTAAAACTATGCACTACTAAAGGCAACAACGATAGAAACCAAACAAAATACTGTGACGTCATAACACTGTTGAACGTCACTAGGACAACTGCCTGCGAGAATAAAGCAAAAGGCAGCGTTTTTGAGTCACAACCAAACGTCAAACTCAACACGAATAGAATTATGCACTCAAATATCTGCATGACCATCTTAACAAGATCTATGGCGAGTTGATCCATTGTTAGATATGAATAGTAAAAAAGTACAGAAAAATTGTGCCTCGTGTCTTTTCTAAACAGATGGTAGATGTACGTCTCGAATAAGAATTCATAGCCATATAGCAAATACAATCTGTGCGTCAATAAATATAAGGTTCCCACGCAACTTAAAGTCAGAAGAAGTTGTTTTTTGTTTGGTAACAGCGAATATATAAAGGCGCCTAAACTAGTGCTCCTCTTGAACTGATAGTTACCAAGAGATAAATACATAGGGAAGCTGAAAGCCAGAGGATACAATCGTAGATGGATGGAGACTCCTAACATAACCCCGGATAAAACGAACGTGGACAAATTTTTAATGATATCAGTTTGTAAGAAAAGAAGAGAAAGAATAATGAAAAAGCAAGCCACAGAGTCAGCATTACCCCGTGTAGATATTCCTATACTCAAAGGATTGTAAAGCCAAAATAAAGAACAGAACGTTGCGATTTTCGAAGCATTATTCGTTTTACCCAACTGGTGCTCGACTAGTATTTTTACTGCAATTGTTACCAATATATCGAAAGCCGAAAAGAGGAATTTGCCAAATTCTTTTCCAATTAGTATGTTTGGTACCATTAGGTACGCTATGAGTGGACTGTAGCGGTATGTGTGACGTTTGTACGGAGAATTGCCATTGATCACGTGTCTGGCAGCGTCAGAGAACACTTTATAATCCACGTCGGTATATGGCACATCGTAGTGTTTATCGTGGAAGTTGCCATACACAATTAGCACCAGTCGTATCACAAACCCCGCCAGTAAATGCCACCGCAATGGCAGATGGAGAAACTGACTTATTTTATTCATTTTAGATCCTCGTTTTCATTCCCTTCGCAGCCGATTGCAAACACGTTTTGAACTCTTGAAATTCTTTGAGACAATCGTCCTTTTTCACTGTATCCTCTTTTACTAACACACACTTGGCGTATATGGCGCCTTGTTTTGAGCACTTCGCGTAGATAAGGGGGTATTTCGCGAACCTCTCCCTGGCTTTGGCGACCGCTTCCATAATTTATCCCTCCGCCTTTTCTTCTATTGGTTTGTAGGCGAAAGTAGTGGGCGGTTCAGAGAAGTCGAACGGTTCGCGAGGTCTGAAGAATATGTCGTAGATCGGCTTCGAGAAGAATATCGCTACACCCAAAGTGGTGAAGGTGATTTGGAAAGTCCTCGGGTACTTGTAGATCCAACTTCTTTTACCTAACGGTTTGATTGGACGACGACGAGGCTCTTCCATAATTCGCTGAAACAAAAATAAAATTAAAACATGTTTGTAGTAATCGCCACGCAGCGACAAAACTGCAATACAAGTTGTACGAATAACCGTAAGCCGTCGACTAAATTGCATTCCGGCCCGTCCCTACCCGTTATATCCCTTTCTGTCCCGTTTCATCCGTCTCATGACCTCTCCTATGCCGTTGCACCTATTAAAATTTGAAAGAGTTAATATGTATATTTGAACTCCAGACTCATCTCATAGGAACACTTCATTTAGTCGAGATAAAAAGTAGCTAGTTCGGATGTTTCAAACCATCCTATCAGAGCCTCTTTCTAAAACAGCTATATCAATTTTCAAATTTTTGAATCATTTAGATTAAGATTTCAGATAATTTTAGGATATGATGGGGTTGACATGGTGTAAATGTCGCTAAAAGTCCCTAATTTAAACAAGAATAAAAAAAGTAGCTAGTTTCATACCAAATTTCATCAAAATTGGTCTAGCAGTTTGAGTATCAAGAGGTAACAAACACACAAACATTCGAATTTATAATTTTATTAGGATATAGGAAGAACTTAATTTGTAAGGGCTATAGACTCAACCTAATGTGGGATGGCTTTCAGAAACTAGTCAAATAACCTATTATACCTATCTTGTAATCGCTTTGATCAATTAATTGAATTGGCTGTGCCTATTCAAGGCATTAAGAACCGCCGAGAACGCATTAGGAGATTGACGAAAGTGTATGAAGCAAACTGGAAATCTAAGGATTGAGCGAATGGTAGTCCAAAGCCTCTGTTTGGCACAGCTCTGACTTTGGAGTCATGTGGGTATTGACAGTCAATCAACACGCACTAAAACAGTGAACGAAAACATCGTGAGAAAGCTTGTATTCCAAAGCGATTTGTACGAATTTCTATATTATTAAAGTGCGTCAACCCGCACTAGGCCAGCGATCGTACTCTCGATTGTAGAGGAGGCCCGTGGGAAGTATATGGACTGATATAATACTGATATATTATGTAGATTTTGTATGATTTGATTTTCTGATTCACTCACAGCGGCAGTGCGTATTATTATTACAATTGATTTGGCTGGGGGAGTTGCATGAAACATTGAAGTGCATGGATTAAATTAGTTAATGCACAATCCTATTGAGATGGTCTTTTATTTAGAGTAAAAGATTTTTTGGTAAGCTTTCAACCTTGGCCTTCCCAATTTTAAATATACAATAAGCTCACAAATCAAAAACATAATAATTACTATACTGTATCAAACCATATACGAACCACTGCAGGGCACGGGCCTCCTCTTAAATCGAGAGCACAATTGAGTGGTTATGTCATATAGTCAACCACGCTGGCCTAATATGGATTGGGTGACTACGTACCATAGAAATTGTTATTAATCGCAATGGTATGCAGGTTTCCTAGCGATGTTTTCCTTGGTTGTTTAAGTGTTAATCATTAAAATAGAAGGAATACGAACTTTTACAATAGGGATGTTTCATGTTTCCAATGTTTTATTAGAATAGTATTTAATGATCACTGCAGAATATAATTTATAACAAACATTAATCCAAGAACAGCTTCAGACTTGGTCGTAAAATAGCTGATATTAATATTTCTGGCAGTGCAGTGGGGACATTTGTTTTCTCTTTCGCACCCACGCGCCTCATTTTTTCACAGTCTTATCTTTCGATATAAGTATTATGTAATAAGTATTAAAAATCCCTATTATATAAAATTTTACAGTTCATAAATGAGAAAAACCCTAACGAAACTTTTCGAAGTGTCACAGCGTTTTATGTCATTGTTTGGGGTCATTGTCTTTTTCGTCATGACATCTGGCGAAATTCCAAGGACTTACGAAATTTTCAAGAGAAACTATTTGCAAAACTACGATTAACGCATATGTTTTAAATTATTGAGACTCATACAAAAACTTAATATTTTATTGTCTTCTTGTTCTTCTTCTACCTGGCGGTATCCTGGCCGGTGCCAGGGTCCACCTTTCGAAATATTCTTCCCAATTTCGCCAGATCTTCGGCATCCTCAATAATTAGTATATTGTTATAACACCTAATAAGAATTCATTATCTAACTGGGCTGGAGTAAAGCTGATTACAAAATAGAAAAGTATATTTTTTTTTACTCCTCATCATATTTAAATTTGTTTGACCTTTAAGGTCATAAGATAGAAATCTGCTGTGAAATGTGTATTGGTATTTAAAAGTTAATCACATTCGTAACCAGGTTTATCGGTTATTATATCGATAAGCCAAATTAAAAACTGTAAACTTACTATCTTGTAATCGAAAAATCGTTTTATTATCGTATTTTTGTAATGACATAGACATCAAACAATGGTACAACCTTCTAAAGACTGTCGGCTGATAACCAGGACATTGACATGCCTTTAAATTTCCAAGTCTGGAAAAAATATAAAGGTCAATTCATTGAGGTATTATACTAGAGCGGACATCGGGACCAAAATCTGTGCGTATGGAGCGTGCACAAGGGTACACATTGAAGCGAGATGGAAGATATGTTACTTCATTGGCGTGACAGAGACAGAAATAGAATGTACCCTTCATTTAGTTACAAACATTTTGTTTGCAGTGTCCCCTCTAGTATATTATCTCAATGGGTCAATTGGAATTTTCTTTCTATTTAGAAATTTCCCTGCCGGAATAAGGGTCTTCACTCAATATTTTACAATTACAGCCGATTTTGGCATACTTGTAAATTGTAATCCTAAACTAGATTATAATAACTAATGCGAACAGTTGATGCGAGTCTAGATTGATAGTTCCAAAAACTGAACGATGCGAACCCACGTCCGGTAAGATGAAATAGGTCGAAGAAGTTGCATCATTCACACATTTTGAGGCTGACATTTTTACGGCAAATATTTTTTGTGTCTATATCTTTATTAGATTTAAGCATGGAGTTATAAATCCATTACCCTCCCACTTTGTACTTAGTAGTGACCGCAGCTTCGGAAGTGAAACCATCGGATAATTAGAAGCCGTACACGGTGTCAAATTACGTCATTACTATACGTTTAATATTGTCATGTGACACAACTAGACAATAATGAGGCCATGAGAATCAGGCCTATTAATATATGCCATAAAAATATGGACTCTTGTGTTCAGTGAGATTTTTGGTATGACACTTTACTTTTACGATTTTGTGAAATCAAAATATGTAAACAATAATAATATCCAAAACCAGACTTCCATCTGATGAAAATATATCGAAACTTTTTAAAACTTTTTAAAGACCGGAAATGCGTCCACATTCCTCAAGTTTCGTACCTGTTATTTGCGAAATTGATAACTTTTTATCGGTCGAATTGCTTGGTCATCTGTAAACTACAAATAATATTTACCTTTTCACTTAGCAGGCCTGTCGGTGACGGGCCCAAACTGTCGGGGTTCCAGGTCGTAACCCTCGCAGACTAGAGACCTAGGCTTGTGCTTCAAGCAGCACTGGCGCATAGCCTCAAACACTCGATGGCAACGAACCTCCTGGAAACTGTTCTCTGTGGAGTAATTACACTGTTAATTTGTGCACAAATAAATTGTGATTTTTTTAAATAAGTATTGGAATACTATGGACATTCTTGGGAGGTGCTTACTATGTTCAATAGTAGATTTCCTGTGGCTGAGAAAAAGAAGTGATGCTTTAGTGAAGTAGATAACATTATTTTAATCTGCACTAATGAAATAAAACTAAATAGATTTTTTGATTGTTGATTCATGTATCTCTGTAACTACTAGTAGGATTCAAAATTTCAGTCTTGAATAGC
Organism: Hyles euphorbiae; assembly: GCA_023078785.2. Classification (NCBI taxonomy): domain Eukaryota; kingdom Metazoa; phylum Arthropoda; class Insecta; order Lepidoptera; family Sphingidae; genus Hyles; species Hyles euphorbiae. The sequence goes on along the minus strand of CM041052.1, from coordinate 5,966,909 downwards.
CTGAACCATAGGCTATATAATAGACTACGCCTCACAGTTAGCCCTTAACAAAATATAGTTTAACATTCGATATCTAAAATGGGCTTAAAACGTTTTTTTTTACTATGAATGGCGAGACGAGCATGCGGTTCACCTGATGGTCGACGATACGAATGCTCATGGACCAAATGGATGGTACGAGTATAACAAAACAATACCATGAAATACAAAGAAAAACTTGGAAATTGGTATTCCACTGCGCTCGCCATCCTGTGACATAAGTTATGAAGTTTCAAAATGTCCATTCACATATAAGAGACCTACCACCACTAATTTTGTCTACGAATAAGACGGTAAATGTGTACATTAACAGGTAAATGTGTAGGTACAGAATTATACCACTAAGACAATGTTTTTAAAAAGAGTAGACACTAAATATGTAATAATAATACAACCAGCAACTATGACATGTAGACCTAGGTCATAAATCAGTGAAAAACACATCAATCGTCAAAGCTTCATGGCATGTAAAAAAGCCAAGCTATGAAACACACTTTCGTACAATTATCATATTTGACCACCTATTGGTGCGGTGAAAAGAAAATTCGATTTCAACGCTGAATAGGTACAGTCATCAACATAAGTCGCTGAACACTTCAGATTGTTTGATAACCTTTTTATGAATAAAAATTTGTACGCCCTACTCTGTAGTCGTAAAATATAACCAAATAAAGTCATCTATATCGAGAAGTGCCATACGATATTGAAAATAATTATTATTTTGGATGTTAAGTCAATTCCAAATCTCGAGAATATGTAGCGACTTATGTTGCTGACTGTACAATCTTCGGAGTCTCACGGGATAAGTAATAAGTGTAGCATAGGTTAAAATAAATAATGTATAAGTTACATGGTTAAATCATCGACTGGCTCATTAGAGCTCGTTTTAAAATTCCACACAAGTCGATGAAATGTTATGCATAATAGAACGAGTTCTGGCTACTATAGTGTACACGTATAAGGTTGTTTCGGTGGGGCATGGTAACCAATTGGAACAAACTGGGCCACGATAGGCCGATAAATAAATCATAATGTATCTCTCATGGTCTAAGTAAATGTTTATTATCCTATTACGGCTGGAGTCTGAGCCACGTAGGTGATATTTCAGAAGTTAAAATCGCATGAACATTTGTCATATCACTTGGTATCTTCCTTCGCAACAATTGATATTAAATCGGTGTGCAAAAATATGCCAAATCATTGCCATGGAGGTGACGATGACATGGGTAAATAATTTTATCATCATTGTCAGCCCATAGCAGTCTATTTTTGGAGTTATTTATTGTACCCATTACTTTGTTGTTTTGGGATACGCTTTAACTAAGAGTACCTACATCATGAACTAGCTGAACCGGCATAGCTCGGCTACTCAACCTTAAAACCATTGAAAAATAACCAATCTCCTGCCGTATCACATTCAATCAGTGAGATATCTCAAACTACATTGCTTGATTTGACAACCAAACCTCAGGATTTCACAATTTCCAATCATTTTATACCAGCCCATAACTCTAGTTTTTACTGCCAATATAATTTAAATATGTTTAAAATGTAGGGCGTAATCAGTGTAGCCTTGTAACGAGTTTAATCACTACATCACTCCGAGGGGCGTGGCTGGCTAATTGAGCTGTGACGTCAGTGTATACGTTACATTGATTCAATCAAGGATTGTGACGTTTGCGAGACTACAGTGGAAAATTCATGAAACACTTGGGAGTGGAGTTTGTACCCGGCAGGACATAGGCTTGTCCCCTGTCTTGACTTGAGATTAAAATAAGCTTGCGCGAATAGAAATTTATGAATTTGAGGATGAAATACTGCAATGTATCAACCCATATAAGTCCCATTGCAGGGCACGGGCCTCTTCAACAATTGAAAGTGCGATTGAGAGTGCTTAGGCCGAATAGTTCACCAGGCTAACCTAGTGCCGGCGGACTTTACGTACCATTCTTAAAAACCGGTATGATATGCAGGTTTCCTCACGGTTTTCCTTCATCGTTATAGTTCGTGGTGATTTACTATGGAATGTAAAGTAGGGAAAGATATTCGCATTTGCTCGGATAGCACCAGCAAACAAGATGGTGATCAATCTTTTTTCAACCATGCAAATGTGTTTCGTTTCCGGTTCGTTTTGAGTGGGTACTGGGGGGTTACTCTCTACTCAGACAAAACGACGAATGTTCGAACATCGAACGTTAAACTTTATGAATATACCTAAATACTTTACATATTCGAATCCTATATGGTATCTACGTCGTAATTTTAGACTAAGTTCGAAGTGAATGATAAGTTTCAAAAAGTTGTTTTTGAGAAGTAGAAATTTTTTATGACGTTCAACGAGCAAATATTTGAACTTCGTATCAGAGTGTAGAGTACCCTGTGGCCAGTTGATATTAAGGACACTATTCTATTACTTATCATCAGATGCAGCGCAATCATTGTGCTAAGCAAGTATGACGAAAATGCTTTAAAATTCGGTTACTCAGGAGACGGCTAGTCTAAATAAAAACCAGTACATCAACCTACTCATTAAATATGGAGGAGACCCAAGGCTAGCAGACATTACCGGCTGATAATCTGAATCCATATTAGGAGAAATAACATCTGGCGATTTTTTCACAACTAGAACTGGTTAGATCCTTGGCAGTAGTGCGTAGCCTACTGTTTATTTCATAAATATTATAGTGAGTGAATACAAACCCACAGGGGGTTTGTATTAAACATTATTGCACATACATACATAAACTCAAGCCTTTCCCAGAACGGGTAGGCGGAGAGAGCGGCAGAGACTAGAGAGGCGGTTAGGTGGCGAGCCTATCGCCATATCGGGCACAAATTCCTGTCTCCGGCTGATAATGAATAGAAACATCCAATATCCCGATCCGGAATTCGAACCCGAGATCACAGCTTTGCAATCATATTGTAGTACCACTGCGCCACCGAGATAGAGAGGAAAATATTATTGTGTGCTTAATAAACTTTACAATATTGGGAAAGTGCCAGATATTATACTAGCTTCGATACACGATAACCAAACAAACTTGGCCTCATGCTTGAGTATCCACGAAGGGTAAGGCATAGATGCCATTAGAGTATTTGTATCAGCCCATATACGTCCCACTGCAGGGCAGGAGTCGCTTCTACAATCGAGAGTACGATTGAGAGGAGCTAGGCTGTATAGTCCATCACACTGGCTTAGTGCAAGTTTGCTGACTTCACATACCTCCCATGTAAATTCTTACAAATCGCTATAGTATGTAGGTTTTCTCACGATGTTTTCCTTCACCGTTTTAGTGCGTGGTGATTGACTATCAATACACACATAACTCCAACAAGTCAGAGTCAGAACCCGCGACCACCGTGAACTTGTTAACAGCCGCATCTGATCCGTTCACCAACAGGCCACTACGCAATTAGTATGTCGAGCTAATTTCCATTCCAATATGTAATGGAGAAAAAGATAATAGCAATATGTACTAAGAATAAAATTCAGCCACTGGGAACCATATGAATTTTCCACACGTAAAAACACAGGGATTTGTGTTTCCCGAAAATCTAAACCAGGATTGGAATGAGGAAGGCGTTTCGCACCCCATACACCCTGCTACAAGTACAATGAGAGGAAGATATATTTTCAACTATTTATATAATAATTTGCCAACCCGCACTAACCACTCTCAATCGTATTCTCGACTGTAAAGGAGGCCCGTGCCCTGCAGTGAAACGTATATGGGCTGATACAGAGATAATAATTTATAAGATAAACAGCAATAGTAAAGCAACTAGCGCATAACTATAGAGACGGTACAAACAATAACACGGCTTATTTAAATAGATATTTATGTGGTCGATTGAAATGTCCCCTAGCTATTTAAATAACAATCAATAATGCAGTGATTCAAGCGTGGGCGCGGCTGACACGTGGCGCCAACGGAACACAACCTATGAATGAAGTTGAAAATGAAAGGAGAGTGTTCATTATCTCCATTTTTAATTACGTCTTCAGGGGGGTTACTCCATACCCCAACATTACGGCAAATGTTCGAACATCGCGCGTAAAATTGTATGAATATGCGTAAATACTTTACAAAATGTTAGAATCCTGTATCGTACCTACGCCATTATTTTAGACTAAGTTCGAAGTTAATAGGTTTCATAGAGGATATTAGTGATTTTAACTCTTTTACTATTATCTTAATAGTTCTTAGTCTAATTCGTAGAAAACTTCCTCGTATATGTTGACGTTCATCGTGCGTACATTCGAAGTATAGAGTAACCCCGTTCTCTTCTAAGGTGCGTCGGTGGCACAATTGTACCACGGTATAATTACAACGCTGTGGTCTCGGGTTGCACCACTGCTATTCTTGTAAGCTAGGAGTCAGAAACGACAATACTCTTTATATTTAAACTGAACGCTCAAGTTTCCAAGTTGTATTTAAATGGTGGCGGAAGTGAGTAGTAGTTGGGACTTGGGAGCTACAGTAACTTCGTAACTGAATATAGACTTTCCCCGTGATTGATTTATCAGCAAATTCAGCTGTTCTGGGAATATAAATACCGTGCTATTCTGTTTTGTATGGTGATTAACAAATCATTTAAAAACCTAGAAAAGACCAACAGCTGAAATTCTAAGTGATCCAAATGCGTTCATTTAAAACTAAGGATAGACCCTTCAGTACATTTGGAGTTTAAAAAATATGACTGTGAAAATAGTGCTAAAATAAATATTAAATTAACTTAATTTAATAGATTTCGTCTAAAAGGTGAATATTAATATTATCTTCATTTTTATTAAACTTTCTGTTATAATACAAGCCAGCATTTTCAAAATCGTTTCAAGCGACGACTAATTTTAGTAACGCTCTATAGCTCTAGAGTCTAGATGCACTGGAGCGCGCACCACTCGTCGGAAAACTTTACGCGCTTTCCGCCCCGTCCATATGTATATTTATGTCAATACCCAAATGCTATATTTTTTTATTAATTTGTGTAAGTACCGTTAGTGCAAAAAAAATAAACCCAAAGGTATCACGTATGACGTTTGTCGGCATGCTAGAAAATTCCATTACTTAACAGCCATGTGATCGATTATGTGGCAGTTTGCTTACCTACTTCTTTTACATTACGGCAAAAAATATCTCCATGATTAAAATAGAATAAAGGTTTATACAATCTCAATCGTACTTACGATTGTAGAGGAGGCCCGTGCCCTACAGTGGGACGTATATGGGCTGATACAGACAGATAGAAAGGTTTATAGTCGAATAACAAGTTTAAATCTGCTTTAGGACCAGTGCAGCATAAAACATGACTAATACATAAGGTAACATATTTTGCGGTGGATGTAACATGAAACTTATGCGCGTGTCCTCAATTTAGCTGGTTTTCATATCAGTATAAATTAAATCATTGCTCAATTGATAGTGAACATTTCGGAGGAATATTTTTATCTCAAATCTAGCCTAGATTGAACCCCTATACATCCCACTGCAGGGCACGGGTCCCCTCTACAATCGGGAGTGTTTAGGTTATATACTCCACCACGCTGGCCTAATGCGGCTTGACAATCTTTACATACCATAGAAATCTTATAAATCGCTATGATATGTAGGTTTTCTCAAGATGTTTGCCTTCGCCGTTTAGTGCGTGGTGATTGACTTGTCTCCCGAAGTCAGAGGTGTGCACTGGGATATGAAACCGCGACATCGTCAACACGTTGGCAGCCGCGTTTGGTCCGTTTACAAACAGGTCACCACGCACTTCTAATCCAGGGTAAATACCCTAATCACACAACATCGGTTTTTTTTCTACCGAATATCGTCCGTTGGTTTAGTACCCTACATAAATCATTTAAAATACAAAATACCTGAAAATCTTTACTTTACCTTGTTATGAAAACCTATAATATGCAAAATTGCAGAGCAGAACAGTCGAGCCAAAATACTGCAAAAAATATTGGAGTAGAAAATGACACTAACAACGACTAGCCAAGAGATTACAAGTTTTTTGGCACTATTTTGGGAGTTATCACATTATTGCTATTGGCAGTTACGGCAAAAGATTATTTGCGGAAATGGTTTTTTTTTTTCACAATTATGTAGTCAAATAAAAATACGTGTTTCAGCGATTTATACATATATTTTATTAACAATATGATATAATCAGCATGCGCCCTTAATCTCATTACAAAAAAAGGATATCTTTTATACAATAAGATACTAAAATCAAACAATTTTACGGTACATAGTTAATAACAAAATAATGTTACACGGAACATGGGACATTCTAATTTACATAAAAAAATGTTTAATAACTATATTATTACGCGGCTGGGCGTGGATTGCATATCACCGAAAATAGATAAATAAAACGATTTCTTTTTTATTTTAAAAAGCGGCGCCAATCCACAGCCGGTTTTCTTTAAAACTTAAACTACATATACATATTTTAGTTATATTCTTTTTACAGACTATAGTCATAGATTCATTTTATTTTGAAGTTAAGATTTAATTTAATTTATTTTTCATATTGGACAGTTTATATTTTTGTCTTTAAATCTGTCGGCTAAAACATATGAAACGTAATTACATAATTATTTAATGTATCGTCGTTCAAATCGATTATACTCAAACTATAACAAACGAAAAACCTTTAAATAAAATCCTCTTTTTTACTTTCTTCACATTGGATAACGATTATATACGAGTAACTCCCGTGGAGGTATTTATTTTCGATTTTATAAATATCAAGTCTTTACAGTCATTCTAATTATTGTATTTCCCAAACAATGGCACACATTTATTTATAGTTGAACTTTTTAACGTCATATTTGTGTTTAGCTAGTAAGATTTATACAAACGTTTATACGAAATCGAAATTTTATATATTTGCGGTCTATTTATTAAAAATATATAACGACAGAAACAATAAAAACTAACTTACAATTATTTTTATCAGCAATCCATCAATTCTACCCACTTCATGACAATTTAATGTAGTAAATAATAATAATATTCACTACACCACAACTTTCAACTTTCTAATATGTTTAAATATTTTTTATTCATATTAAATTTATTCAATAAATTCAATGTTTGTTGTGGCTGCTCTTGATAATTATTAACGCAATATGAGAATGTACACTACAGGAAAACGACGAAGCCAAATCATGTTTTAATTACCTGCGATTTCGTCTAATATAACCGGAAACTTCGATAAACTTGCAACCCGGAAATAGGTTATCAGGGGAAATCCTAAAGAATTTAAGCAATTCATGGTACGCTTGAAACATCAAACAGTTTTAAAACAAACAAATGCTACAAAACTTGAAGTTTGAATAAAGAATATTTTCCACATAGGTCACAAAGTTTTCATTTAAATTACACATTTTTCACATTCAAATATCACATCTAAATGTAACACCGCAAACCGTTAAACAACTACTAATGTTTTTTCTTTAACATTTATGGCATAAAGTATAAAAACTGGTACTTAGGTCCATTTTTTTTTAGTTTATGTGTGACAGCAACAATAAAACCGAAGATTCCACAATGTTAATACTATACGGCTTATGACATCATTGAAAAACCATCACCAATAATGACGTTTGATAAAAAAACCTGGAGGTAAAACAATGTTTTCAGTAAGGTCAGTAAAAAATATATTCCACAAGTTATTCAGCAATACACAAGCTGTTAGTTTGAATACTCAGTACGTTAACATACAATTTTCAGCAAACAAAATATATTTTGTTTGATATAAATGTCATACTAGCAGATTTTTAGAACTTTGAATCCTAAAAAAATATAAAATAATTACATAATTACGAATATTTTTCTATATTGCTTTGAATTATATTTACACATGCACTAAGCACAGGGAGTTTGTATATAATATTTATTGCAAATTATTTAGATATTATTAGACTCCCCTTATTTTAAGATAAAACAGAACTATTGTATCAACTGCTTGCCTTATGATTACTAAATAATTTTAATAGTTTCAATGTGTGGAGATTTCAAACTATCAACTTGTATAGAGGTAGGAATTTACAATGCCATTGACATAATACACACACATTCTTTGCAAATATCCTGTTGACTCATATACCAGATAATGTAATTTGATTATATGTTGTGTACAACATATAACGAGAATAAAATAAATCTCTTTTTGACTTAAAACAATACCGTTATAAACTTTTAACTCGATCCCATGTATTAAAACAATGAATCATTAAAAAATATATGTTACATGATAACACTGAAATGTGATAAGTGTGGAGTACAGGCGTTATATCAACCAAATGTTTGTTTAAAATCATTATCTTTAAGTGGTGCATGGGCGTGTGTTATACTGGATCTCAACAATGTCTCCTATTTAAAATCGTCAGCTTTTGTTTAGTCATAGCCGATATCATATTTACTAAATTAAATTTTAACTGTTTATAAGTCAATACTTGTATTTTTCTGTTAGTATTACTGCCCTAATGAAAGGTTAAATAATTTTCTTAATAATGGCAAAATTATTAACACTAATTGGGTCAACAATTGCTTTACAACTGTGAATAAAAACCTTACAACTGATATGGTGCTATAATAAAACAATGACCGCAGTCTTTAATAGATATTGTAGAAAGAATATGAAAAAAAACACAAATGCTGCACAGCATGATCTTACTTTCCCTACATACAGAGCAGTACAATGGATTGATTGACACTCGGTTTACGCATTTACATTGCATTATTTATCTACACGATGTGACGTCATGTTACATGGTTACAATATATTTTTATTAATGGTATGGCCAATGACTACCTCATTTAATTTCGTGCAGTAAGCAAACTCCATGGAAATGTTGGTGCTAATGTGTCAGGTTTATTTGTGTTATCGCTACATGTGCAATTTCGATGTATACTAGGCACATACATGCACTCAGTTTACGGTATAAATTAAGCAACACAAGCTCTGTATGTGTTCGCCTTTAATGCTGAAAAGAATTGATAAATCTCTGTACATAGAAAGGTGCTGCACCTCTCAAACAATTGTCTTCAAATACGAAAACATACAGTTCATTTCATCAGCGCTCGTCAATTTGACTGCGCAGGTGCATATCGGCTATTGACTCTGACTTGTTTCACTCTCAGGTCGGATTAATACGGGTTTCTCAGATATCTGTGGCTTCTCTGCCACAACCGGTTTCTCTGCAATTGGTGGCTTTTCAGTCACCTGTGGAGGTTCTTGGGGTCTGATGTTATCTTGCTTGATGTCTATGTGTGTGTTGGACAGCTTCTGTGTTATCTCTTCAGGTTTCTCCTGCTCCATTTGCAAAGGACCGTTTTGTTTGTCTCCATCAGGCATTGCTGGTGAGATGGACCGTTGCATAATGTTTTCAGGATTCATAGGGGATACAGCCCTAGTTGAATTATCTTCACTAGAGGCACTAGGCTGCCTGTGTACTGGGTTGGCCGGGTGAGAGAGAGTTTGTGGATGATGTGCATTGTGTAAAGGTAATCTAGACTTGTCACTCTTCCTCCATAAGGTAACTTCCTGCTGTTTGAAGTAGCGACGGTCCTCAGTGTCCATCAACACAAGATTGAGGTAGTATCTTACAGAGAATTTATTATTTATATCCCTCATAGTTGGCGTTAAGTCATAACCAGCTAAGAAAACTCTAATAGGAATGCTCTCTCCTCTCACTGGTGCACCATCCATAATTTCATACTTTGCAACTGTTTCATTTTCAGTGAATGTATTAGGGCCGGAACCAGTGGTTTCCCTCTTGATAATTGATATTTCCATGTGTTTTATCTTAATACGTACGAGTAAGAAGTATATTTTGCCAACAATCACGTCTTTGAGGTGATACTTGGATTTGTTGTACTCAAACTCGATATGGAGGCAGTCTTCGATGCCCACCTCCATTTTGATGGAGTTGAGCACGTCGGGATAGCTGCATAGTGTGTGCACGGCGATGTCGACCTCCTTCACGATGTCTGTGATGCGGCGGACGATCGTCGCGCGTAGGAAGTATCGCAGCCTGACATTAGCGCCCGTGTACACTTCGTAAGGTTTTTCGACGTTGGCGAACTCAAACGGGTACGACGTGTGCTGCAGGAGGTCGCCGGGCCGTGCCAACTCCTTCACCAACGATATAAACTCGTGATGGTTACCTCTGTCGTAAAATAATTCGATCTGACCTATTAGCTCGACCTTGATGCCTTGGTGTTCAAGTTTCGATCCCGGTTTCCGCAACGTCACATTCACTCTTCCGGAGACGGTTTCGCCGTCGTAATAGAGCAATAACTTTTCTTTTTTGCCATCGTCCGTTTTCACTTCGGCAACCTTCCGTTTGTCAGCATCATCAAAAACGATTTCGATATCCGCAGTTTGTCCGAACCCGAAAAAGCTCATTTTCACACCGAACTGTTACACGCGACACCGGAAAAAATTTACGTGGCTTTAGTAAAGATTAATAATGATCTATTTGAGCAAAACATTGAAAAACGGCGATGAAACGCCCGCGAATCCGTGGACCGATTGAAAGGTTGAAGCAAAGATGGCGACTGAATTAATGTCGGCTGTCGTCGAAGAGGTTCATAATTGAAATTAAATAATAAAAACTCACCAACAAGACATTTCTGGATCTCACAAGCGAGTCTTTTGCAAGGGTCCTTCGACATAAATGTAATTTTCAACTATTTTTATAACAAAAACATTCACAAAACTGAATTTTACATCATGTGTAGTTCAGTTTGTATTTACAAATGGCAACCCCGGCAACCCTATAGTACAAACCAAGTACAAACATAATGATTTAAAAATAAAAATGTAAATCGATAATTATTTTATAATGGTCTGCATTTAAATTAAAGCTATAATGTTTTTATTATATCTTTTATGTTTTGCTGAGATATCTATATATCGCAGATAGAGAGGTTTGTAATTTTGTTTAAGCTTTCCGGTTTTTTTTTTAAATAATGAAAGTAATTACGTAATAATCCATCTATGTAATTTATCAAACATTATATCATTAAAGTGAACACAAATAACAAATTATAAACTTAGGCTAGAGGAATTTACATAATTTATATTTTTTATTATTTTTAAAGAACTAAATGTTATATATTCACAAATATTTTTTTCTTCTATAAAATAAAGTATTAAACACTACCTACTTACTTTGCAGCTTTGCAGTGTTTCTTTGAAGTATCAAGATTATTTAGTAATTGTATTTTAATTAATAAACAAATAAATATCTCAAGCGTATAATTTCTAGGAACCTACTTTGTTCATTCTCGTGAATTTTACAAAAGAAAAAACAAAACACGCAGTGCTGCCAACATAAATTCTTTTTCCATAAATGGCGGATCTCAAAATTCTGTAACAAAAGCGTACTGATATTTTTTGTATTAAAAACGTTAATAGTGCAAATAATATGATGGAAATTACACGGACCACATTAGGGATCGCTGTTGGAATAGCTGGAACATTGTTTTTGGGATACTGTGTGTACTTCGACCAGCAACGACGCAAGGATCCTCTCTTCAAAAAGAAGTTAAGGGAACGTAAGAAAACTTCTATTATTACTTTATTAGTCAATAAGAATACCCATTTTAAGGATTGACATGGTCAAATTATTGTATTTAGCATCATTTATGGTGTTTGCGCATAGCACGCACGTACCATAACCTTAAAGATTTCATAACTCTGTTTTCGACTACGAGTAGCATATTTGCGCTTGAATAGTCAAGGGGATTTCTTTATTGGTACATAATGCGCGTGAATCAATAGTAGAAAATCGCAAGTTAGTGTTGTATAACCGCGGAGCAATTTACTGAGCAATTAAAGCTAATACGACATTGGAGAGTGGTGCCAGATGTCTCCCTATTATTTACACTTGTCAACGTCCATCAAATGCAGCGTAGAAGACAATACACGAACGGTTTATAAATTCGGACAGTAATTATACCACAAAAGTAATTAATATTCAACTTTATTTACTTCACAATGCAATTTGCGCGTGTTTAAAAAAATACTATTCATAATGCCTTATATTAAGTGAGCAGTGGTGCCTTAAGATAAATGAAGATTGCCTGTAGTACAGATAATCAACACTCCTACATATTTAGTACACGGTACTTTAATTGAACATCTTAAAAAATACTGTAAGTTGGGTATGCTGTTCATGTTATGATATTTCATCATATGTGCAAAACAGCTATGATTTTAATTTGACACTGGAAACAGCTATTCAACATAAAATATTAAGACTTGTGAGTTCGTACTTCGTACATTGCATTGCTACAGCTACATTGATATAATGTGTCCATATTGTAATGACCAGGTTAAGGAATTGCTGGGATTAAACCCCTCAACATGTAAATGTAAAAATTCTATTTATGGCCTCTCATTTTCAAACTATATTATCTATCTAGGAAATTATTTAACATTTTCACTGTGGTACTGTAGAAACATTGTGTTTTTATCTAAAGCAATACATATATATCACATGCTTTGTGTATTACTTAATGTGAACAAGCTTTACTGGTGTGCATAGTCTAGTTACTGCAGTCACCATTTTAAAGTAGATTGTTATTTCAGGTAGACAGAAGGCACAACAGAATGCATCTCGGTCACGCACACTGGGCGGCCCTCTGCCAGATATGAGCGATCATGAGGCCATGCAGAGATTCTTCCTGCAACAGGTAACCATAATTTTACAATCCAAATTACATACATACATTAAATTATAAATTATAATTATTTCTAAATAACACTTCTATGGTACAATGTTTTCTATAAATACTTATTCCATTTATTGTCGTGGTTGCAACACAATTGTCACAATGTATAAATATTAAACATGGTTTTGCTGGTACTGTGACCTTATTACAGTAGTTACAAGTAATTATCAAATGCATGTTGCTGTCTGGGTAATTAACATATGGTGTTTGTTTAGTTGTGGCAACAATGAAATGCATGTTTATTTATTGAAACAAGGTCTAGGTGCAAGAATGATGTTTATTTATTTACTTATATATAAACTGCTTGGACTCTAATCTATAAGCTATAGTGGTACTGTACTGTATGCTAAGCATAGCTGGTGACCAGTGCTCTTCAATAAAAAGTTCAACTTTGATGGGTTTGGCTGCAGTCACCACATTGGCAAAGTGTGGGGCTTCACTTACCACAGAAAACAAGCCATAACTCTAAAGTAGTTCAGTACTTATTTATAGAATCAAGTATTATATTACATTATACCTATGTGATACTACTTATATACTTACTTACTTACTTATATACTTCTTATTTCTTAGTATTTTTTTCTTGTATGTAAACCTATAGTATAATAGTGTGTGCATTGTCTTGTGTGACAAATAAATGTGTTTTTTTTTCTTTCTTTCATATTAACAGGATCATTGCTTTGAATTTCCAGATTCAGCTCGGTGAGGAGCTGTTGGCTGCCGGAGACCTGGAGGCGGGTGTGGAACACCTGGGCCAGGCCGTCGCTGTCTGCGGACAAACACAACAGTTGCTAAGTGTGAGTAGATTTTTATATTGGCATGGGAAAGTGATTGCAATGTACTATGGCTATTTTATTGTAAAAATGGACTTTGGTAGAGTTATTTCTGCAGTGCAGTTTTAATAGAGTATCCTTTACTATGAATGGGTATACAGTAGACCATCAATAATCCGGCGCCCTTGTAATCCAACATGCTTTGAGCCCATAACGGCCCTCGAAACTACACGTATTATTTCGTCGTTATTTATATTTCAAACTAGCTGTGCCCGCGACTTCGTCCGCGTGGTATTTAACAAAAAACTTAATTAGTTTTTTAAGTTATTTTTTTGAATAAAACAAATGTAGCCTAAGTTACTCCTTATTATATCAGCTACCCGACAAAAAAAGTCCCGTCAAAATCGGTCCAGCCATTTCAGAGATTAGCGGGAACAAGCAGACAGACAGGCAAAAAAAAATTAAAGATCATTTTCGGAGTAGGTATCGTGTATATAATGATATGTAGTAGGACATTTTTTTTTATTTTCACTTTACAAACAGACACTTCAATTTTATTTATATGTATCCATCCATCCATCCATCCATCAGCCAAAGGAAGTCCACTGCTGAACATAGGCCTCCCCCAATGATTTCCACAGAGACCTGTTGGAGGCAGCCTGTGTCCAGCGACGTCCCGCGACCTTTACCAGGTCGTCGGACCATCTTGTGGGTGGACGTCCTACGCTGCGCTTTCCGCTACGCGGCCTCCATTCGAGCACTTTCCGACCCCATCGGTCATCAGATCTCCGCGCTATGTGCCCTGCCCATTGCCACTTCAACTTGCTAATCCGGTGGGCTACGTCGGTTACTTTAGTTCTCCTACGGATCTCCTCATTTCTGATTCGATCTCGTAGGGAAACCCCGAGCATAGCCCTCTCCATAGCTCGTTGAGTGACTTTGAGCTTCCTAATAAGGCCCATAGTGAGAGGCCACGTCTCGGTGCCGTAAGTCATCACTGGCAACACACAACTATCGAAGACTTTCGATTTAAGGCACTGAGGTATTTTGGACGAGAAGACGTCGCGTAGTTTCCCGAACGCTGCCCAACCGAGTTGGATTCGACGATTGACCTCTCTCTCGAAGTTGGACCTGCCTAACCGGACCACTTGTCCTAAATAGACATATTCGTCAACAACTTCGAGAGTCGAGCCCCCAACACCGATGGGAGTGGGCACAACATGGACATTCGACATGATCTTCGTTTTGTCCATGTTCATTTTAAGACCCACCTGTTGGGAGACTCGATTGAGGTCTTCGAGCATAGTGCTAAGGTCTTCCAGCGATTCTGCCAAGACTACAATATCGTCGGCAAACCGAAGGTGAGTGATATACTCGCCGTTGATGTTGATGCCGAATCCTTTCCATTGCAAGAGCTTGAAGGCGTTTTCCAGCGCGGCAGTGAACAGTTTCGGAGATATGACATCTCCCTGTCTCACGCCTCTCTGTAGTGGAATAGCCTTCGTACTCTGATCTGTACTCGGACCGACATGGTGGCGTTGTTGTATATACACTTCAACACTTCGATGTACCGAATGTAATGTAATTTATATGTATAGATAAACAAATATTTTTCTGAAGTCGCAACATAAGTTGTATAAAAAGGAGTCTTTTTTAATCAAATTAAATGTAATGTATATTAATAATAAATCTCCACATTCTATTTCATAACATTTCACGGCAATTTGCGCAGAGTTCAGTCAAAACTGTTCATGTTTATAGCATCGGAACACGCGAGGATAAAATATTACACAAGTTTTGTTTTCACTTGCATCAGAAATACGATGTAACGCTTGATACGTGATTTTTATCGGAAAATGATAGTACACTAAGCATTAAAGGCTTTATTCAGATAGTTTTAAAACCTATTTTAATTAGAATTTAATGTTTTGTTCCTTCCGAACAACTTTTGAATTTAGTTCGACCGAAGAAGACAAAATATTCGATTTCAAAAATATGTTTTAAAAAGTGTTTATGAATAAGTTCGTAAATCCTTGCTTGAAGTTGTTGGAATGTGATAGTGAGATAACACTTAAATGTGTTTTTAAATTCAGATTGATTTAAGGGTGAATTCAGTGAAGGTTTAAACTAGGCATAATGTTTTATTTATTTTTTCTATTGTACTATTTTCAATTCACCGCTGTCATTAACATGCTTGACCTTCATAACAATACCCGTCGGGATCGATTTGATCGGACATGCTATACTCGCATTAAAATATAATTCTCAGAAAAATCAAAACACCATGCAAGTTTATATTTTGTAAGGATTATCTGAAAAATGTGTAAATCCATCGTAATCGTAGAAAATTCCTTGAGGCATTAAGTCCACCTGTAATAATAGTAAGGTGTTCAGTGTTAAATAAATAAATAAACCCAACATTAAGATCAATTAAGTCTTGTGTCGTGGGTATCAGGAACTACGAGAGACTTTTCGGTCTCAACCACCCAGACCCGAAAGAAATATTTGTGGGTCGCACAAACATTTCTCTCGGTGTGGGGATCCAACCCGGGCCGTGGTCTCTCGTTTCACGGGCGCCACGGAGGCTATCTGAAGCTGGAATAAATAATTAATTAATTAATGTGTGTTTGTCTACAGGTGTTGCAGCAGACGATGCCGGCGCCGATCTTCCACCTGCTTCTGAAGAAGCTTCCCGAGGTATCGGAGCGCCTGCGAGCCAACATGAAGGCCAGCGGCAACCTCATGCAAGAGGAAGATGTCGAGTAGCCTCCTACTCAACTGGCCTACTGCGGAGTGACAACTTGTTTGCACTGTGACATGCACTTGACAGTTGATTATCAACCTTAATTACATACATCGGCTTTAGAATTAGAGTAAACTAACTAAAAATCTTAGTTTTTGGGTAATGAAAAAAGATTTGTGACATAAGAAATGTTGTACTTATGGAAGATACATCTAGAACTGAAGACATTTTTCTGTCTTTATGCATCAATAGGTCCTTTAATAACGGGATGATAGGTCATTTTGAGCAGATATATGATTAAAAGATTTTTTTTAATTTTTTTTTTTGATTAGGTCACTCTAATTCTTAAGGTGCGACATGTTTATAATCACCCTGAGAAATTGGACAAAATTTTATGGAAATCAGCTCAGTAGTTTTCTCATTGTTATTGTTACAAAAAGTGGTTACAAGTATTACTGGTCAATAATTTAGCTATAAAGAGTGATTTTTTTGGCAATCTACCATGCTGGTGTCTTTCAAATTTTGTATAACTAGGGTGATTGATGATTAAATGAATGATTAAGTCAAGGTCACAGTACATACATAACCGAGCCGCACTATACTACACTGTGGAGTGTTTTGGCGCCGCAGTCAATTATGCCTTAGATCCTCAATAACTTTTCTCTTCCTTCGTCATCAGTATGACTCTGAAAAATATTCGACGAATATTAATACCAAAAAAGTTTAATTTATATTTATTTCTGGCCTACCATTTTCCCGAAGTGCATTGGGCTGTGATACGAAAATGTGCTTGAATTCCGCCATTGTAGATGCATAATACTGAGGCGTCGCTGTTAGTTGAGTAATGTAGGTAACTTGTTAGCGTATTTTAGGTTTTGTTTTGTGTTCACAACTGGTTAAGTATGCTTGTGAGTTTTGATTGAGATTTTATTGTGGAATAAAGTATTGTACAATTATTTGTGTATTATTTTCGTTGTATCAGCCCATATATGTCCCACTGCCACGGGTTTCCTCTACAGTCGTGAGTACGATTGAGAGAGGTTAGGTCAAAGTCCATCAAGCTGCATTTACACAACAGGAATGTAAAGAAGGACATTGCTAGAGTAACTACTGGACATATTGAGACTTTACTTCTTATGTCTCAGGAAGGTGAGCGCAGTGGAATATCAAGCATGGCTTTGTAATTCATGCTGTTGTTTGGTTTTAATACTGTCCATGAGCGGTCGCATCGCTTAGCTTCGGGCGAACGGCATGCTCATCTCTGCATTCATTGCGCTAAAAACAAAAATATACTGGCCGTATACCGGTTAGTGGATTTGACAAATCATAAAAATTCTTACAAATAATATGTATGGTATGCAAGTTCCCTCACGATGTTGACCTTCATCTTTATAATGCGTGGTCACTGACTACCAATAAACACGTGACTTACGTGACGTATGTTACGTGACTTACTACAGGTGACGTAGTCATAGTAGCACCCTAGGATTAGAACCTTTGACCACTGAACAGTACGTATGTTACACAGGATATAACTAGACTACGTCTAAAAACGAAGTCGAGTAGTAGTTCTAGTGACTACACAATGCAGCTAAAATATTGTCTAAACGCGACATATTTTTTATGATTCTTTGAAATTTGAATATCATCGTGTTAATATGTTAAATACTGCCTCGGTGGCGTAGTTGTACTACGGTACGGTTACAAAGCCGAGGTTTCGGGTTCGAATCCCGGGTTGGGCAAAGTGATATTGGATTTTTCTATTCAGTATCAGCCCAGAGTCAGGAATTTGTGCCCGATATGGCGATAGGCTCGCCACCTATCACATTGTGGGACGGAACATACAAGGCGAAATGTGGGTGCCGTGGCACCTCTGCCTACCCCTTCTGGGAACAAGGCGTGAGTTTATGTATGTATGTAATATGTTAAATCTATAAGTTCTTGCTCAAATGATAATTTAAGACTACGTATCGTAACGTTAAAAATAAAAGCGTACCAAACACGGCGATAGGAATAAAAAACAAAAAAATCTGCAAAATTTTTAGCTACATTGTGTCTGAAGTCACTGAAACTACCACCTGGCTTCGTTTTCGGTTGCAGTCTGGATATTCCGTCTATTATTTTTTATTGCCATAGTTTTTATATTTCAGCCCAGACAACAGCGCATGGCAGGCAGGTTTCTTAATTTATGCAAATGTATGAAAACCTGTTCATATAAACTAGTGTTCAATATGAATAAATTCAACTGTTCAAGCACATATTATTTGTAGCATCGTTTACTTTTCCGATATGTAGACACGTGGCACTGGGAGACGAAAAGTCCTTCACAATATTGAATAATAATTATTTCAGCCATAAATATAATGATTTTTTTTCACGAATTTCGGAATTTTGATCAAAATTATGAAAGATGAAAGGGTATTGTGGTTAATTACCGAAATAGATCAAATAAATATATAACCCAACAGTCACATACACAGTCGTGACCCCACACTAAGATCGCGTCTTGTGTCGTGGGTATCAGAAACTACGAGAGACGTCGGTCTCACAAACACCCACACCCGAAAGAAATACTTGTGGGCCGCACAAACATTTCTCTCGGTGCGGGGATCGAACCCGCTGCCCCTCGTTTCACAGACGGCGTTTAACCAACTGCGTCACGGAGGCCATCAAAGTAAAAAATAAGTCTGAAGATCATCAACTCGCCCACATAACTTATTTTGATTGGATTATTTTCAGACCATTAAACAAAGATTAGTATCCTTTCTAAAATCATCCGTTACGCAATAAGTGGCAAATAAAAACAAATATTCCCCATCAGCCCATTTTATTCATATACAATAGGTCAACAAACAATTGTCATAAATACATAACAGAACACCCCACTACACCAAACATAAGATTTGACAGTTCATATTTAACCCGTAATCGCCTTATTCAGACAATAGTTATCAAATTCCGTCTTGTTAGCTCAAACCGAATTCAATAATTGCTCGAAAGGGACAAAACATTTGATAACTAAAATGGGTTTTAAAACTGTATGAATAAAGCCGTAAATCTTATTGTTACATACACACGGATTTTGTATACCTTAAATCAGAAAGTCGGAAATAGTAATAATTTTAAACTTTTTCATCACTAATTTAATTTACTATTATTTATTATCACACAATGTCAATGCAGTAATTAAAAAACGGGGAAATTAAAATTAACGCCCGATTTAGGAATTGAACCCCATAATCATGATTCACAACATAAATGTTGTTACTGGAATATTTTCATTACAATTTATATATGGCCGTTTCAACAATCAGTCTGGCACTACGTGTTGTCCGTAAATAAACTAATGCCATAATTTGCTACATACATAAACTCACACATTTTTCCAAGAAAGGGTAACCAGAGGTGCTAGGACACCCACATTTCGCCTAGTATGTTCCGTCCCACGATGTGATAGGGGGCGACATATCGGGCACAAATTCCTGAATCAGGACTGATAATTAATAAAAAATCATTGTTACTTTGCCCGACCCGAGATTCGAACCCGAGTCCTTAGCTTAGTAACCGTACCGCAGTACAACTATGCCACCGAGGCAGTCGGTGAAGATGATGATAGTTTGATAAAAATATTCAATCAAGATCAAGAGGTCAACAAATTCATGTACTAAAAAGAAATACCAACACCCAGTACATAATATAGATAGAACTAATAAATATATTTGTTCTCTACAATGGTTATACTATAGAATAGTATACTCATTGATTTTGCCTGTGCAAGGTACATAGTATAATTGAATGCCTCTCTAATCGATCATTATTTACGGTCTTAGGTGTAATATTAAGCGAACCTACAACAGTTTCAGTTAAAACTTAGGAAAACTACACCCCTTGAATTATTAGGATAAACCAAAGATTAAGATTATCTGATCAGAAATCGAATTTGTGCCCCACGATCCGCAGCTGATTGTACGTTCATTGCCGACATGAGAAAACTGAGCAAAGTACGTCTAAAACAATATTTTGGACAAAAATGTGCCTTCAAGATTAGTCTCTTCAAAGAGTTTATCGCCATTTAATTCAGTCTTGGTCACTACACTATAGTTCCGAAGACTTAAACATGTGTCTTTTCAGGAAAAACGTCGTAAGCGCTAAAAATCTTAGATATTTTGTAACCCATCAGTCAATTTTCAACTTTATAACATTCACTCAGAAGGTTTAATTGCAATTTACACACATTTTGATTTACAATCTTTTTAGAAAATATAAATACCTTTAAATGGGAATAGAAGAAAACTCATGTGAAAATGCAACCTGTTTGGTTACGATCTTTTTCCTGAAAAGACTTGATATGAAACATAACTATGTACATATATTACATACTTTCAAAGAATAAACACAAATAGGATTTAAATAAGTATATAAAGTGTGTTACTAAATCTAAACTCAGGTTTTAATAGTGTAAAATATGTTAGTGGAGTATGTTTTATGCTGGCAATACCAAGTTACTACTAAATTTGGACCTAAAGCGTAGATAAGATAAGAAGGTTTCACAAAAATATTATTTTCACAACATATTTTTGAATATATGTTGGGAATACATTTTGAAATTTAAGAGAGCAAAGAGTAAACGGATTAATAATTGAGATTTTCTAAAAATTTCCCAACCTCAGAATATTACCTGAAATGTCAGGAAATTTCTAACATGTGGTAACACTAATGATTAAGTTTATACTCCATTACATAACTACACTACAAAACATTTTGTAAAATAAACTGTCATATAAATTCGTACTGTAAAGTAACTAAATAACACAATAATAAAATTTAACATGAACAACGTCTAATATTTGCTGGCAATACCTCGAATTAACGAGTTATCTCAACAGAATAATATTAGCACCACATCCACAAACCTAACTACTATACAGGAGATGGAAATATATGTTGTTAAACTACGACAAAATTTCTATAAGTCAATCTAAATATTGTACGAATTATCATCACATCAAAATATGAAAAATAAATATTTTCAAACCTAAATGTGATAATGATCTATTATAAATAAATTTCAAAAACAATAACACGTTATATATTATGTAATTTAATAATATAATATATTTTTGACGCGCGCACTTTGTTGCCATACACTGTACGTCATTTCAATTATTATCATAATATTTCCACCACCCTGTACATCTTTAGCGCACCTGACAGCTTGAAAATATTGTTCAGGATAATTTAGTAATATTTTTATTTATTTATCTAAGTGCCAATGTAGGATCGCCACTACATGATTTAGCAAAAACTATTAGGCTGCTGATTTATATTACTTACCTTGTATGGTCAAATCATTTATTTCTTGTACGGCAAAAGATTCGGACAAGGCAATAGCAGTAAAAGTTTGCGCGTAAATGACGCTCATTTTGATTAGCAAAAGTATTTTTTCGCAATATAAAAATAATTTGTATACACAGCTTATTTTCACTAAAAAACATTAAGCTATTACTAATTAATATTTGTAGAATAATATCTGGGTAAAGTTTTTTTTTAGCGACTACCAGTTCTTATGGTTCCTAAAACTTATCCGAAACAATATTTCCACAGCACAATATTCGAAGGCACGCACGGCTGTACGCATCACTAACACTATGACTTCTTAGCAACAGAACTCCTAATTAAATCCTGAGTTACTTTCATCACCTCCAAAGCACCTTTGTCTATGAGAGCATTCGCCAACTCCCGTCCAACATTGTCACATTTCTCTATTACATCCACAGGCATATTAGTATTCTCAGAAAGCCCGCAGAATATTGGCCTCGTCTCCACACTACCTGGCAAATCTTCACAGTTCAAGTTGCCAGCCTTCTCCGTTATCCTCTGATTAAGTACTTCGATTGGGTTCAAGTCATTGGAGCCATTGTTGGTGTCGATTTTGATTTTCTTGCAGTCGGTTTCGTCAGTTGGGCTGAGTTTGTGCTTGTGGCACTTCTTGATTTGAGCGAATGTTTGTGCCAGTGTGTGGTCCAGCTTGGTGGCGCCGTCCATACTCCACACGGCACCAGTGATGGACAGTTTGTATTGGCCGTCGGTTTGTTTGAGCCTTGTTGATACGCCCACTGGCGCGCTGCAACCTCCGCCTATGAATGTATATTTTTGTAAGAAAACCTGATCACACATGCTATATGTGTCATTGAACGCTGAAGTACTTTGAATTACTAATATTTTAATTTATTATTTATAAAAAAAGTAACATACATTTTATTTTTTACATGTAATTTTTTTTTAAATGCAAAAAAGGTTTTTTATAACAAAAATATGGACGAACATAGATAACACTTATTTTAAGTAACACATATCTCCATAATCCCAATTTTTTTCAAAATCCGTAAACCCAACTCACCCAAAGTCTTGAGGAAGCTCCGTTCAGCCAGCACCCTGCAGTATGTCTCGGGGTGGTTGAATGCGGCCAGCATGTTCAGAACGGGCTCGTTGTCTGATCTACACTCCACTGCCAGGGCTCCTTGACCCACTGCGTACAGCATCTTTGCACAGGGGAGTACCTAGACAAAAATATTGTGTTATCAAACAATAAGGATGTTGACTAAAAGTTGGTAACGCCTTATTTTTTAGATTCTTATTTTTTAGACAAACGCTATATAAACACAAAAATAAATATTTTACTAAAATATAGAACCAACAATTAAAAAAATGAAATTAATTATGTATTTGAGTTGTAATTAGTCAAATACTTTTGTACAAAATTCAAAATAAAAAGGTTATCTATTGTGTGTTGCACTCGTATTAAATTCTTATTACCTCTGACACCCTATTCCCCCACCCCATTCTCTCTAACCCGGCGTGGGCCAGAATCAAGGCAGCGTACTGTCCCTCGGGATCGTCTAGTTTCCGCAGCCTCGTGTTAAGGTTACCGCGGACATCCACCACCTTCAGTTGGGAGTATGAGCCTCGCAGCTGGGCCGTTCGGCGGAGGGATGATGTTCCTAAGAGGGTGGTAGATAAAAAATGACTGAATCTAAATTATGTTGAACATTTTAATGGATTCATTATTATTTTCATTTTCAGGGAAAATTATATTGGACTTTGATCATGTATTTTTTATTTTAAAGGGTGTAATATACGTACTATAGGGCATATTGCAGGATACATCAATAGTGTGAATAATTGTAAAAAATATTTTTATTATAATCACAATGTCAACAATTAAACATGGACGTATGTCCATTTCCGTATGGAAACCAAACTTAAAACTCATAAAGTCCACAAAAAACATGATATATAATGCAGAAATATTTTTTTTATATTGTAATACCTATTTTTTTTCAGATGTCCATTTATTTATTTTAAACTTTAAATACCAAACCATATTAAGGTAGACGTAATGCCAGAGGCATATACTAGTTTACCTTAGGGTGATGCAGAAATTAAGCAAAGCAAGTTTATTTCACATGAAGTTAAAAAAAAATGTGGCTGTATTAAAAAATCACCTAAATTTTAAGAAATCTTTTTTCGTAATTTTAAAAAACCAAAAAGGTTTGTTTAGAAATTAAATTGCATATTTTGCCAATTAAGGCAATAATTACATATTATTTAAAAATATATAAAGGAATAAATTACCTATAACAGAACCGGCAGGTAGTGATGATAATGAATGTCCTTTGAATTCATCTTTAAGTATTAATGCATCCCGAGGATCCTCCCTGAAAAACATTTTCTAGATTACCAAAGGCCATCAAATACACTTTTCAATGGTTTAATATTATATGGACTTACTATTGAGACTTTTATATTTCATTTAAGAGTGAATTTAGAACATTTAGAATTTTTTTTCCATCTTACCAGTTAATTACACCAAAATAAAATGAGATAACTACTTTAAGACTGGATATAATTATGTTTATATTTTTTATTTTCATACTTTAAATATGGTATATATTAATGTATACACAGCTTTTTTTATAAATATGGATTCATTATTTAAAATAAGCATTACTTAGAACAACCTAAACTCAGTACAACATAAGAAAAAATTGAACGAAATCAGTTTCTTTTGCAAATGTATAGTCCATCTTAGTTCATGGTTGATCATTAGGCAGATGCCAGACTTTGAATCAATTTAGTGTCATAAAACCAGTCCTGTACTATGAATACAAACCTTTCAAAAACTGCTCCAATAGCCAGGCCGTCTGGTAATGTAGTAGGCATGTCTTTTAGTGAATGTACTACAAAGTCAACCCTGTTACTCATCAGGGCATCCTCAAGGTCTTTGGTGAAGAGTGACTTCTCCCCTATTTTAGGCAATGGCTGATCCAACACACGGTCTCCGAGAGTGGTCATTGTCACTAGAAATATTATATTTTTATATCAATATTTTAAGTGTCAGTGCAGACCAGAAGGTATGTCAAGGGACTAATTTTTTTAACAAAGGATAAATTTATCTGGTGAGATTATGCATAAATTCCAATATTTTTAATTTATGTCATATTATATTAAGTACCTTTGCCTTAAAAATTTAATTTCTTGCCATGCTATGCCAGTGTGGTCTGGCCTTTAGTGTTTTGGCCATAATTTACTAAGGCGGAATTATTAGTATAAAGATAGTTTAAAGAGTAATTCTTCTCTTCATAGCAAAATTAAGACAATGATTAGTTATAGTAGTACACTAATAAAACATTTAAATTTGTAGTACATTCTTTTTTCATCTAAAACTTATAAGGAAATAAAAAAGTTTTCTTAAAGGAAATACTGTCACAAAACTTGTAATACATTATTGATCCTTCAATAGAATCAAAATGAATCTTTAACATAATTTATATTAGCCTATAAGGAAATTCCTTTTGTTATAGTTATTGTTGATTTATTGTTTTTTATACTCTGACTATGATAAAAAGTTGTGAATAAAAGAATTGCATATCATGTATCTTACCAATATCAAATGTCTTATCAGGATTTGCATTTTTCAAACAATCAATCACAAAGTTTGTTTGTATGAGAGCCAACTGAAATTAAACAACATTATATTACATTTTATACTCTCTGCATATATTATAAAAGGTAATTTTTCAATTATTGCATAATATATAATTTTATAAGTTATATTTGACCCAAGATAATCATAATTTTGTTCCATTGTATGATTTTGTTTCATTCATGAATGCTATATAGATTTATGGTGACCAAAATACTGAACTGTTAAAATTATACCAATAGGTTTGGTGAAATAAATGTGATAATTTTAAATGTATAAAAAATGATTTGATGTATAAAAAGCCAGTAACAACTTATAAATAATTAATATATTTTTATATATTGTTAATTTGGCTTAGGCTGTCGCTAAATATATATTAGTAATTAATTAACATAGCGACTAAACAAGTTTCGTTAGAATTGTATGCATTCTAATGAGAATTTAAAGCACGCCGGCGAAATCCGATTTCTACATGCGAAGGTTATCCTTACAATGTAAGTAAACATATAATTGCTTTGTATACTTGATCGAAACCTATTGACTGTGACTAATGACATAAGTATATGCCCTTTTGCATGCATTCTTAAAGATAAGAAACGGGATCGTAAATATGCTGAAACATTGAATTTATGGATTTACAAAAACAGATATCGGCATAAATCAATTAATACATACCTCACTCTTTCTTGAACCGACGCGGATTGTATTGTTCGAGTCACTTTCCATTTTTAATTCAAGGAAATAACTTTATATAACTGAGTTTACAATTTTTGAGGTTATTTCACTTTACATTAAAATAAAAATTGTACAATGTGTGCTGTACTGTTATCTTGTCACTAACACTGTAGTGGACAAGTTTTTGTTGATTTAAAATTATTTAATTTATATTCATATATTTACGAAAACATTGTGAGACGGTAAATGTCAACTGTCAGAATAAGTGATGTGTTGCGAATTTCGATTAAACCGCTGTCAGCCGCAGTAATCGTGATCACGTGGTCATCGTTATTCGCTAGACATGTGTAACTCAGGAGTGATTTACTAAAAAGATATATATCCAACGTACGGAGTGATTATATCTTTATATCCCTTGCACTCAAACTAACTCATTATATCCGTACGCGTAAAGATCATTTTTGGTTCAATTTCACTGCAAAGATTAGAAAGAAACAGATATAGACTTTTACATTTGTGTGAGCGGAAAAGAGAATATTTATGTTCACAATGTAATGCATGCGCCATGCGTACGATCGTGGAATACGATCACAGTAGTAAATGGAGTGTAAGCGAAAACAAAGCTATTTACAATGATTTAAGGCCTAATTTCGCTAGCATGTTTTCTAATTAGCAAAGATATATTGTATTCATTTTTTTTTATCGGATTTGTATTTTGTTTCCGTGAAATATCTTGTACCAGTGGTGATCATAGCACAAAAGTTTTAATTACAAAAATATCCAGTTTATGCAATGTTTAAATATCCATGAATTTTTACATATTTCACTACTCCTTATTTATATTTCTAAACACAATTTATTTCTGTTGATAGATATCAGCAGAAAATAATTAATGTCTTTATCTCACTGTAACAATACTTAATACTATATCTAAACCACAAAGCAATTTTTACTCGAATATAGCCTCTTGAACGTCCACCCAAATGTTAATTTTAGATATAGATATTGTGGAAGACTCATAACTAAAGGAGATGTGCTATCTTGGGCCGTTTTGTGTACGTCTAATACAAATTCTAGAAAAAAATGTGGAATTCAAATAAAATACATTTAGATTTCTTGGACAACAGGGGGCTTTATACAAAAATGTGATTGTTTTAGTACAGAAGCAATATTTTCTTCTATAATCTGTCCTCCATGATGCCTAATTGTCATTTCGTTCAAAAATGCGCGAACCCACTATCTTTAACTTGAATATGTCTTATTTTTAAAACCCCCCTACAAATTATAATTATTGTCTATATTTCTTTTTCTATATTCTTCGCTTTTTAAAAGACGACATATGTTGTTGAAGAAGTCACTTTTATTATTTTATTTATATTACATGATTTTAGTTTAAGAACGAAAATGTTTAACTTGACAGCAATTGCAAAACTCTGAGTTATCTGTCTACGTCTGTGGCCGTAATTCGTATTATTTTTTATTATTCGCATACATTTCGCAAATGTGTATTTGCTTCTCTGTTAACCTGGCTTTGTTTTATGGATTCTGATTCTCGGAGATGATATATCTTGACGCTTAAACGCAATTACTAGTTCGTATTTTGGTGAGTAAACATATATATTATTTAGAATGCCACATGTAAGTAATACTTTTATGTTTTTCTATGTTCATATTTCTCTTCTAACCCACAATTCTACTTTTCAGCACATCAAAAGTGGCGCTTGGCTTGAATTGCACTTCTGCAATTGTTGTGAAATGGTTGAATTGCACTTCTGCAATCAAAAATTGAAATGGATTCTATCATTCAACAGAATCTTAGTAATTACATGGGATGCCCATTCACTCTCGTGTAGAGTATTTCAAAACGTTTTATTGCTGAAATGGCAGAACAAGAAGTAAGTATTCTATTTTCTTCATTAACTTGGGAAATGTATAATTTATGCCAATTAATCAAGGTCAATACAAAGTATGGAGTATTACAAAAGTATTCATGTTAGAGCTGAATTGCATTGTGTCCACAGGACAAGTCTACTAGTACATAAATATGTAAGAATTGATATTTTATATATTGTTGTTTAAATTGTTAAATGAATTACATTTTCTTTTATTTCCCTCTGGACACTCAAATGATCTTGTGTTATGTATAATATATTATATTATTTCCATAATAACAACACTATGTCTGATGGTAAGCACAAATGCCGTCCAGGCGGAATATCTAATGGCATCAGACGACTGTCCCAAGACATTTCATACAATTATCCGGCCGGCCTGCTAAGATGCTTCTTTAAACAATAGTGAAAAGACCTGGGATCATAGGAAGAAGGGAACACATGTGACTGCAAAGAGTTATTTATCCATCATAATTCTTCGATAACTTCAATATTAAATCTTTTTTATTTTGTTTTAGCTATCAGAACAAGCAATTATCTGTACAAACTGCTGGCTGCAAATAAATCAAGCTGTAGACAATGAGCAAGATTTTATTCCAACTCCGCCGTAAGAAGATTGTATCAATCTCGATTCTTTTGGACAAATATAACACCCACAAGTGCTTCATGTTGAAAGGAACATAGCTGCACACTGGATAGTGGGTTGCTGTACTCATACCATGATCATACTGTGGTATTTAGCCTTTAGGTTGGGCTAGGCAATAGTACAATATCATCGGAGCATCGGCATTGTTCCTAGATGTTTTGACTGGAGATTATTTTTAGGCGAATATAAATAAAAAATATAAAGCAAGATCTGGTTGTACTGTATTGTCCTTAAGTTTTGTTTAATTTTAGTTTTCTTTCATCAATTAATCCTACTTTTTCCTTATGTGTGCTCAGAAATAACCAGTTAGAATTAATGTCAAATACATTATTTGAAAAATAATATCTTAGAACTTAGGATAATATTATTTTTAATTATGCAGAAGTCTAATATACCAAAGTATATTAGA
Source organism: Hyles euphorbiae (assembly GCA_023078785.2). Classification (NCBI taxonomy): domain Eukaryota; kingdom Metazoa; phylum Arthropoda; class Insecta; order Lepidoptera; family Sphingidae; genus Hyles; species Hyles euphorbiae. The sequence goes on along the minus strand of CM041052.1, from coordinate 5,938,000 downwards.
CTTCTAGGGGTAGACCAAATATAATGTTTAAAATGTTAGCTTGTACAGAAATGATTACTAGTAAGTTCTTTTACTAGACATTAAGGTATAGAAATAAACATGGCTGCTATCAGATTCGATCCCATTTTTATAGCGTATTCATTTGTATGGACTATAATAACTAAGAGCTTATTAAGTGCATATGCCTAATAATAAAATGATTATTTATTCATATGCACATAGGGCACACCTCTGACTTTTTGGAGTCATGTGTGTATTGATAGTCAATCACCACGCACTAAAACGGTGAAGGAAAACATCGTGAGGAAACCTGTATACCATAGCGATTCATAAGAATTTCTATGGTATGTAAGTCCGCCAACCCGCACTAGGCCAGCGTGGTGGACTATATGGCCTAATCACTCTCAATCGTATTCTTGATTGTAGAGTAGGCCCGTGCCCTGCAGTGGGACGTATATGGGCTGATACAGATGCTAGCAGTCGCGACAAGTGATCAGTCTGTGCCATGCTGTATCTCATGCCTAGCAGATTTTTATTGTGGATTATTTAAATAGGTTGTTTAGCAGGTATTATGCACCGCACTTACGGCCAGATATAGGTACACTTTCTTAATATTAAATAACTATAAACATGACGAGATTCTGACAGACTTGTTGCAATTTATTGTATAGACATTATGTTATATTATATTAGATGATCAATAAAGCATGATACTAATTCCGTTGACGTAAAAACATTAACGAGTTATATAGAGTACAGTAATTTATAGCACAGACGACTAAAAATAATATTTGATTTAAAGGAAAACGAATTACGACTTCATATTTCATAAATGTCAAGTTTTGACATCAGTTGTCAAACATGTCGTTTCAGACGCCATATTGTCCCCTTGTAGTGTTGCTGTTCTTGGCTTGGTATTTATTTTTGTATAAAGCTAATATGCAACGTATAATATTATTTCATACAGAAATCGAATGCCAATTTCCCTAAGTAAATTTGGTGTAATGTACTACAAACGGCCCAAGGTCCATACATTTCTGGCCCATCTCCTTTCTAATCAACTAATTTAAACTCATCTTTTAGCTCATGAATCATTAAGAGATAGAGATATAAAGATATACTCCACCAAAATGTCAATCTTAGATATAAATATAAAGAAAGACTCATAACTCAATTTTAATCAACTCATTCTTTAGCTCATCGATCATTGTGAGATATAGATATAAAGATATAAAAGAGTGATATATATCTTTTGACTTAAAAGATATATATCTCTCTTTTCTTTACAGTGATTCATTTTGCGCATGACTATTATTCGCCTAGTATGGCCTAGTAATAGTACTACGTAGGCAAGATATAAATGTGGATACAAATTATAGACGGGACTTGAATTTACTGTTACTACATTTCATTACTCAAGATGGCTTCATATTAGCACTGAATTTATTTTCTTGCAAAGTACATTTTATTGGAATATCTTGAATAATAAAATGAAAATAACACACATACAATTTCACCAACATCTGTACACATAAATGAAGTCAATGTAAACCTCAGAAATAAATATTTTAATATGTGGATCTTAAATAAAAAAAAGAGTACTGAAAAACAAATTCATTTATTTATTTAGCCTAAAGAACTTATATAAGAAACAGTCAAAATAAAATGGAAATACAATCTACGGTACTTTAAATCAGCGAAATATTACTAAATGCAAATAAAATTCGAATAGCCATATCACTAATGCAACATTGACACTGGTCAGATTAAATCGATTGATTAAAACGTTGCAATGATATTAGTTTAAAACTTCTGATTTACTGACTAAGGATTTGATCAAGCTAAAAAAAGATAGTGCAACATTTGCACTATGTAAATGGCGGGCTGTCACAAAATATTCAGGAGCTATGCATATACTCAGTCTCAATTTGTTGTGACTGGAAAACAAGATACTTATTGCGGAAATATTGACCATCTTCTAGTAAGAGACAAAGCAATTATGTATTTAGTAAATAGAAAGAACCTTACGTTCGTTTTGTCTCCGTTATTCGCGCCAGTTTTTACTTGACTGGATAAAAATACGCAGTCCATGGTTAAATGTCTATGGCTAGACTTTAAGTTAGTAGCCCGCCATTTATTCCAGTACACATCCACATTTTTTTGTATAAAATCGTATTGTGTAATACAATTGAGATACCTACATTTTTGACTTTAGGTAAATAGTTTTATACTTAGGCCAAAATGATGTCCAGCGCATCAACTGAGTAGGTATCTCTTGATAGCATTAGTCAATAACTCTAGCAGTGAATATAAAACATCAATTTAAATTATGCATTTGACAAAGCAATGCCTTTTAAACATTTTCACAAACACATATAACTCAAATCACAGTTCAATTGCTTTTGCACAAACATTAATATTTAGAAAATGGTGGGTCTTCATTTCAATCACACATTTTTTTTAGGTAAGCCTACCTGTCAGTTTCTTTCACATTAACGGCCGATGCCAATAATCAATCGAAAAAATTAGATTGAAGTCAATCTGGATTGTTTTCTACTTTTCGATTGGTCTCTTGTCATGTTCCCATAGTTTTTTCACTACTGAGATTGATTATTGGCAATATAGTATCAGAAAAAAGATTGAGCAGTCAATCTAAAACGGCAAATTTTGGATTGGGATTGTTTATTGGCAGCGGCTGTTAGACATGTTCAAATATACATATAAAATGATAATGTTAATGAAAATATCCTACAGCACATATTGAAATATTTTTTTAAATTATTTTTTAATAGGTAACAGTAACAGGGGTGCTTACCTTAGGCCAGCTGGACATTATATTTTTTTTAAATTCCAGACATAAGACATAGTTCGATATATGTGTAGAATCATTAGTCTCTTTTTAGGAAAAAGCCACTAACTCTTTATGACTGTAACGCCTGAATACTGGAACGCAACTTAAATATAAGTTGCGCTTAACTACGTTAATCCCGCTTAAATGTACTGGCTAACTGGGCCGTGCGCTGTTAACAGCAACTTATTATTTGAATGGCGTTCCAGTATTCGGGCCTATGTTTGACAGGTTAGAAATTGTTATGGAAATATGGATATTGATTTAATATTCAATAATATCCACCTGGCCAAAGTCTAAACAATAGTAAATAATATCAGAAGTTCATTTGTTTGAAGGCGGCAGGTACCTACAATAATACTTATGCTAATCGATTTTGTAATCAACACTCAGTTTCAATATGAATCATATGTAGAGGAATAGTTCAAATTACTTCTTGCGACGGCTACTTCTCAGCCTCCGTCTGTTGGTCGGTACTGTTGCTGATCTTCTTGTCGTTTCTAGAAGAAAATTGTTATATCAATATTTTTAATTTATTTATTCTAATACATTGCCAAAGAAAATCTAAGCTAACCTTTAGTTTTATTTTGCGTTATAAACAATTTAATACCATTCAAAGTTGCCCTTTACTGCATATTATTATTTCGGTAGTATAAACTTCATGGGTGGTAACTGATATGGACTGGACTCAAAATGAAACTGTACCTGGAGAAAGCCTCAATGTATTGAAAAATTAATTTATCAAAGTTTGGTCATATCTAGGTAATTAATTTTTAATTAATTGTATTCTCATCAAATATTGTGAAAATGTTATAGTAGTTTACAATTTACTTTATCAGTTATTCCAGTTTTGCTTTGAACTTAAGCTTCCCACAAAGAATTCCAGATCACTTTTTTGGAAGGAGCCATCATATAGCTAGTAATAGCACGTATTATGTTATTTACTCACTTGTCTTAGGTGGAGATTTCACAGGCTCTTCGATTTTCACTTGTTTCTCATCTTTCTTATTTGCGACACTTTTCTTAACCGCAGACTTTGATCTCTCATTACTCTTAGAAATTACTTCTTTACAATCATCTACACTCTTTTTGTTCCGCGTCACCCTTGTCGTTGGTTCGGGAATGCCGGCTTTATTTCGCATAGACCGTGTACACCGCGTTTGGACCTGAATTTCTTTCTTAGCTGTATTCTGTTTTGCAGCTTCTAATTTCTCTTTCGCCTCCCGTTTTTCTTTTAATTTGTATATTCGGATCATTGCTGGAGTGTAACCTTCTAAGCTAGCGTCAATCTCCTCAGATTCCTTTGAGTCTTTCGTGGCTTTCCCTGTAAGTTTTTTCTTGAAGTTTGCTAGGACATCTTTCATTGCATATGTGGGATTCATATTTTTCAGATAGTCTTTTTGTAGTAGTGGTGACTGTGAGGAGTCATTGCTTTCTGAAGACGCGTTGGACAGTTTCCTGATTCTGTACTTGCATGTACTATCATCATCGAACTCTTCATTAGGTGCATTGGCGTTTTTCTCTTTAGCGCGAATAATATCTTCTGGGTTGCCTGCCAGTATCTCTGCCCAAGTGAACTGTCTTGCAGACCCCATGAAGTTTCCGAATTTGCCGATACTATTTCTATGTCTCACACCTCGACGTTTCTGTACAGTTTTCTTTTTAGATCTTAAATTTTTAGGCGATAATTTCTTGCCGAAAATGTCGTGTGGCATCAGTGACTTTTTAAGGCGTGCCACTAAATCTGCATCAGAGATGAAGAAATTACGTGACGCGCACGGTTTTCTGATACCATCGCTGGACGCGTTCAAAGTCTGTTTCAACAACTCCAACTTCAGATCATTTTCCAACGAGCAGACATTTTCTCTCTCGTAGGCTTTTTTAATACCATTCCTAGCTAAGAAGTTCGGGGGAGTATTCTTACGTCCGAACCTTTTTGCGTAACTCAATTTCCTGCTCATCGGCGACATGGGTGGCTCGGCGAAGTTTAAAAACAAATCTTTCTCAACATGTCCATTCTTCAGTAACTCACTTTTGAACAAACTCCTGCAGTAGTCATAATCAGGCTTCTCGGTGAAATCCAAACTTGTGATGTATTCAAAATATTTCTCTATAAATTGTGGGTAGAACTCTGTTTTGAAGCAAGTTTTCAGTAGTAACTTTATGTCGCTCATAAAATTCTTTTTTAAGGCGTGAACTAAGTCTGGTTCTGCCAGAACTTCGGTGGTTTTCCACGGCAATGTCCCTGTTAACCAGTCTAGTAAATTGTAACCAAGTACTTCTAAATCTGAACGGCGAGAGTGCGCTCCAATATGTGAATCTCTTGAACTATATTCTAACGTACCATCATGCGCTTTACGCAAGTCCATAGCGAAGTCTTTATGTTTGCCATCGGAATCTAGAAATTTCGACGCCAAGCCGTAATCAAGCAGATAGATTTGTCCGTTCGACTGGCACACTATAGCTTCCTTTTTCAAAACGTCCAAATCCGTCTCAGATTCTTGATTAATTTTTGCATTTCGCTTTTTCTCCTGAAACTCCTTTGTGGTACGAATAAGATTTTTATTTCCAAAATCGTCTAATAGTTTCTGGTACGATTGATCAGAACACACAGAGCTATTGAAATCTTCATAATTAACGTAATTTGAGATTTGTCGGAGGTTGAACGCGTGATGTCTATGCAAAGTTCTACTGTCCCTATCCGACAATATTTTACGCAATTTATTCTTAACGTTTGCCAATTTTTTATCATTGTCTTCGTCATCAGCATCAGGGCTTTTGTAGTCTTTAACAACAAAATCTTCATCATCGTAGTAATTTGACGATCTGGATTTTCCAGGTTTAGCTCTTCTGTGTTTTCCTGATAAGACACCCAGTTCCTTTGTCTCCTTTTGGAATGACTGAGGATATTTTATACCCGGCACTTTCACCGATCTATAGCCATCAAATCCTAGCATAAGGTTTGAGCTTTTTATATCCGAATGCGTGTATCCTTGGCTGTGTAAATATTCTAGGACATCAAGTATCTGGATGGCTAGGATTAGAACATTTTTCAGATCTAGTACTCTCGTTCTAGCGATTATCTTTTGTAGGTCGACGTCATAACGGGGTAAAACTAGGAATCTGTATTTGACGCCAGTATTTTCGTCTGTGAAGGACCCGCTCGCTATGTAAATAGGCATGCCCAGACGCTTTAGTTTGTTTTGCAGGCGCCATTCTTTGACTGTAAGCAAAATAAAATAAAAATATCATCATCAATATCACAAGTGTTCGAAAACTTGGTAAATTAACAAAAATCTTATTTATTGATATTCCTTGTGTTTTGAAAATACCTCTTGATTTGAGAAGGCCTTTTTTGTAGTATATTCATAGAATTTGGTAAAATTAATTTGTAGTCGAGAAGCGTCGAAAACCCATCTCTATCAGTTGTTAATTGCGGTTTGATAAATATTGAATAAATCCACATACCTTGCGCAGCCTGTGCAGTTCTAATGAGACAATGCACTTCAACAAACAGAGGCCCGTTTGTATGTGGTTCTATCTTGACTACATAACTGGCGTTCAGTTTCGTCACTTCATTATCCACGTCATCTGACGCCAAATATATGCGCCCGAAACTTCCTCTACCTGTAAATATCAGAATAGAAACTTATTAGTAATCATGTATCATAGTATTGAAGGATAATAAACAGGTAATGCAACACAGTAAAAGAAAACCTCCTGCATACCATAGCGATTTGTAAAGAATTTCTATGGTTATTATACCATAGAAATTCTTTACAAATCGTACACCAATCTACACAGGCTAGCACGGTGGACTATATGACCTAACCATCCTCAATCGTACTCGGCCCGGCCCTGCAGTGAGAAGTATATGGGCTGATACCAATACATGGAATATATACATGAATATTACACAAACATTCAGCATTGCTTCCAACAATTTTAATACTTTCAATTCAATACTACTAAAATCATATTTTTGAACTTAACTAGCGTGAAGATGTTTTTTTGAACAGGGAATTATTAATAAATAAATACACTCAATGGTCACATACATAACCTGACCCCAGACTAAGATCGAGTCTTGTATCGTGACTCTCACGAACTACGAAAGAATTAAATGTTGTAAATCTCAAATCACAACTTGTGTATGTTATCATTCAACCAATGCAGTTGTAGCAGAAAAGATTATGTAATAGGTATGACATAAATGTTTTTATCCACAATCAATTTGAATACACAAACCTGGGTTTTATCAATAACATTACCTAACTTCTCATGAGTAATAGTTATTCTAGATTTAAATATGTGGTGAGCTCATTATTGTGTCATTTGCAGTGCAAATTTTATTAGCACATGATAAAATGTTAACTATGCACACATGCACCAGACATCATAAGTGGTTTCACTTAATATCTTTCATTTTATATTGACAATTTAATGAATTTTGTTTGGATGGATTCTTAGATCATATTGATGATTTTTTATAGAATGGACTTAATAGAATTTACTAGAAAATTTACCAATTTTCTGCCTTGCCATAGTTTTCATACACAGTTATAGATTGTATCTCACATTGGGATTGGCCTATTTTACTAAACATGAAAGAGTTTGCTTTAAACAAATAAAAACTGAGGCTAAGGAATAATGTAGCTGGTCCCCATTCTATATTTTTGATACCGCTACATAAATGAAGTCAATTTATTAAAATCAGACTAAAGAGCCAGGGCAAAGACATGTTAATTTTCTTTTTTGTAATACAGGTACAATTTAGTTATTAAAATGTATTTAGACTAAGTATTGTTCACATTTCTCGTAATAAGGACACACAGTAAGAATTAATCACAGGGTAAAAATACATTTAAATAACTATTTTATCAGTTGATGGTAACACTCCAGCTATCATTATGGAAATGTTAAATGAACAATCTTGAGAAACATGCAATACTTTATCAAACAATGCACTTTGCAATATTTTATGTTCATTATTTTATGAAAACACTATTTAACCATTTTTGTATCTTTAGCCACACTAAGTTTATCTAAGCATAATTTCTTTGGTTATGACACACAAATAGAAATTTTATGCAAACCTTATTTCATGTCTAGGGAAGGTGAAGACAGATTTTTATGTATAAACTGATGGTGACGAGAGGTTGGACAGGTGAGAAAATATTCCTCAGTATAATTTTTAACCATTACCCAACATATATAGTTTTGCTATGTATGTATATAAATTACATGACATCAAGAAGGCAGCTTTAAACTTGTGTAACTGGTTTTGAAAACATGTTTCATTTGCTTCTGAATTGATAAACATACTGGAGTATATGAATTGGAGTTTCTACATATTTTATTTATTAGCCCGCTAATTGTGTCTCAGTGTTAGGTGGATCCCTTTTCAATAATTATGATTGATTCTGCTTAAATATTTTAATACTTTTTTATAACATTTTAGTGTGTACTTATGAGTGCAACATGTTTAGGAAACTGTAATGTGTTGTTGGAATGTTTTTTAATAATTGTAGTGCCACAATCAGCCTGTTAATGGTAATTTTGAAGTATTGCAAACTCACAAAATGTTAATAATTCCTGTAAGATTGCTGATGTTAAATATAATGAAAATGATTTCTGTGAAATCTTGAAAGATATAATAACAGTTTTGAAATTTTTATTTGTATTGCTATTTTTTTTATTGTATTTAACGCTGAGACATGCCATTTGCCTGATGGTAAGTGATACAACCCCCATGAACAGTCGTAAAAACCAAAGAACACCTTTAACTACAAAGCAATGCTTGCAATTTCACTGCACTGACTATCCTGAGACATAAAATGTTAAGTCTCAATATGTCCAGTAGTTACTCTGGCTACAATATCCTTCAAACCAAATCACATCAGTGCATTTACACTACTATTTGGTGGGAGATAAAGACGTTGAGGTGGTACCTACCCAGTCGGCCTCTCACATATAAGAGACCTATTACCAGTAAATGAGTATAATTCATTCATGAGTAACAACACTTAGGTATTTTTGTGAAAGTCACGCAGACATAGACTTGTATCAAAAACAAATCTGCTGCATGGTTTGGTGGTTCACTTTGATAATTTATTGGAAAATGAAGTGTGCACTGCTTGCTTACCTCTGTTTCTTTGGTGGCAAGCACTGGCTTAACATTAATCGTTACTTCCAAGACACATCTTGCTTAATTAATTTTGTTAGTGTTTTTAATTTTCAATTATTGTTACAAACATGATTGATTTCACGTATCATAATTATTATGAATTTAATGACTTGGTGGATATGACAACCTTATTGTCCACATTTGCCTTCTTTGTTTAATAAATTATCGTCTTTGGACTGCAAAACACTCAATATACTTTACACATAACAATACGTTATTGATTTCCACCCCATAACACTTCATTATAGTGCATTAATATGAATGCACAATAAAATCAATATTGTCACTCACCTATGGGTTTTCCAATCCGCCATTTCTTTTGGAGTACATCGGTAAAAACTATCCCGGGCGGCAGGGCTTCATCGTCGCAGAAACTTACATCAAGACTTGGGGCTTCTTCCACTGCCTTTATTTTCTTTTTCGGTGGCAAAGGCAGCTGCACTACTTCAGTTCCACGACGCGGCATAGCGCAATAACATCAGAGATTTCAAACCTCCTTTCAAACAATAGAACGCAATAAATCTGAAATAAAATGTAAGGCTTCAGGATCTAATGAAACGTAATCTAATATAAAAACAACATGCGTTCCAACGTGACTCAAAAATATAATTATTATCGGTTACCCAACACATAATAATAATGTGATTTGAGGCGGAATGTTTATTTTTGACGAAAAAATTATAGCTAAAAGTACTTACTTATCACCTATTTGCCAAGTAAACACAACATATGAGTCAATTATCTCGATAATTCGAATTTTATAACGAAATTATGTAGAACATAACAACTGATCAAAAGTCAGCCATGTTGTTTGTGTCCTTAGAGTTGTACCAAATACCGATTGAATAATAGTTGCAGTCGAACATTCAGTCGAATCAATAGAACTTGTATTTTCAAATAGTCGATTATAAAAAATAAAACTATAAATGAATTTTAATTTTAGAAAATATATTATGAATGTTATTATTTTGAACAAAGTTGTGCGTAGACAATTATCCCGTGCTAATATGTGGTTACAGAAATAAGGTATTTCGTGTGTGAAATCAAAAATGTATAATATTTTCACATTATAGTTTCGTGATCTAATTTTAGAATACAAAATTAAATCTAATTTTATCTGCTATTGAAATATAAGTAATATAAAATTTCAATGACTAGCATTTTAAAATTATTTAAACATCAAAATCAATGCATTTTTATAATCACAATATGTATCATTACATGTTAATATTACACTAGTTTACAAAATACATGTCCTTCTAGTGAATTTCATATCGTGTTATTTAGTGATAAAAACTAAACGCAAACATATATTTGTAGGATGACGGTAATAAAACTCATTGTGTTAATTACTTAATTATAATTATCACCACACGTTATAATTAACGGATTAACGATTTATCCGAATATCTGCGATAGCTTGTTACTTTACACACACACTTTAGTAAACACGCGTTTGTCACTGTTTCACTGCCGACTGCTGGATCTCGAATATACCTTGTCTACGATCCGGACGCGCTTTATATTGCAAACTGTCATGCTCCCACCCTTACTCTGACAGTGGGTAGTGAAATAGAACCACAACAGGGTTTCCTTTAATAAAGTTACTTCTGCAACTACCCGTAGATTCCTTAGGGCCAATTTACAATTATTTATCATATGGGTTTTACACAAGAACACCCCGACACGGCCATACTGACGAGCACACGTCCTCGTGTGCGTGTCTATATATCATCTGAAGACAAAGAAATCATTCGTTCGTTCATCCTGACTCAGTTCACATAATATAACAATTCGCAAAATGGTAATAATTATTATACAGTCTGGTCCGGAAAGCATTCCCTTCAGACAACCATTCAAGTGCGCAGATTGTTCCTTCAGTTTTAAAACTGGACCGAACTGTGCTAGACCGGGATAATTCCCCTTTAGCTTACACAAATTTCCTTTTTCTTTTCATAACTGGGCAGATCAGACTGTATTTTCTCTTCTTTTTTTTTCACAGGTCTCAAAGAAACCCCTCAATAATTATAGTAATTATTAATTATTAAATTACTTCATGTGAACTGTGTCTATGAAAATGTTAACCTTACGAATCTTTCTTACGAAATGCTATTGCCATTTAATGAACTCTTGGAATCAATTATAACTTAAATGCTTGAGTGTATTATTCTCATCGAGCCTAGCTTGATTCTATGCTTCGGGAGTAATAGGAGTGCACGGGCACCCTGTCGTTGTTTGGACCATGAGGATATACGAAACGTCACGTAGGTAAAAACGTTTTAAAATTACCACCGGATCCAACGCGGCCCTGTCCTGAGAAGACCCGGCGAAACAAACTCGGCGGGCTTACTTTACCACTGGAAATAACGCGACACGACCCAGCTGTGAGTTGATCCAGCGAATCAAACTCAGTGGGCTTGTTTTTGGTCCAACTACTAAGTAGGTCTTATGTATTAAGATTTGATTTTGCTGCGCCGATACAACAGTTCGGACCGGCGCGGCGGGGCGTGCTCTGCACCTGCCGTTTCATCGTAGAGTCCACGAAGTTTGTCTGGAACAATGCAATATCCCTTTTTGAGATTGGTATCTGTGTACCTCTGCTTTAAGGTTGTGTTTTCTTTAAGTAATCTATCAGTATCTGTATCAGCCCATATACGTCCCACTGCAGGGCACGGGCCTACTCTACAATCGAGAATACGGTTGAGAGTGGTTAGGCCATATAGTCCACCACGCTGGCCTAGTGCGGGTTGGCGGACTTACATACCATAGGAATTCTTATAAATCGCTATGGTATGCAGGTTTCCTCACGATCTTTTCCTTCACCGTTTTAGTGCGTGGTGTAATCTATATTGTTGCGCAATTCCTCATATTTTCTTAAATTGCTCTACGAATAAACGAAAGTAAAATGGCAAAACCAAATTCAAACAAAAATGGAAAGATCTCACCAATTTGAAACACTCCTGTGAAGATGCAGGTGTCTTGGAACTTCCAGGGCACACAGTCACAGCTCCATGTCACTGCTCCTGATAACAATTAATGGCCTAGGCAGGCAGATGAGTTGGTGTGTCACGTGATGGTAAGCAGTTCACCGCAGCACATGGGCTATTACAATACCAAGAGCACAGCTGAACAGATGCCCATTAATTTTTCTTGATAGGTTCTAGTAGTAGGTTTATTTTTTTCGTATAACTCCTTCATGTAGGTAGTTACAATTTGATAGTCATTAATATCAATGTTACACTAGATAAGACGTTCTTTGTGAGAAATGTGTCCCACCTAAGTGCAGTGCATGTACCGCACACGAATCTTTTAAAAACGCGTAAGCGACCTTTTGGTCGCGAGAAAACTACATCGTCAGAATCTGCGCCAGCTGATGTCGATAACCAAGTGGTTGTGGCTACAACGTAGGACGATCCCGCTTCTGATGTAGGATGACGGTAATAAAATCCATTGTGTTAATTATTTAACTATAATTATCACCACACGTTATAATTAACGGATTAACGATTTATCCGAATATCTGCGATAGCTTGTTACTTTACACACACACTTTAGTAAACACGCGTTTGTCACTGTTTCACTGCCGACTGCTGGATCTCGAATATACCTTGTCTACGATCCGGACGCGCTTTATATTGCAAACTGTCATGCTCCCACCCTTACTCTGACAGTGGGTAGTGAAATAGAACCACAACAGGGTTTCCTTTAATAAAGTTACTTCTGCAACTACCCGTAGATTCCTTAGGGCCAATTTACAATTATTTATCATATGGGTTTTACACAAGAACACCCCGACATATTTGTTTTGTTTTTATGACGTCAAAGAATCCTGTTATCTACACACATTATTTTAAGCCTACCCACAAATTAATTCTTAAATCATTCTAAAATTTTGCTACATTGTAGTGTTCAGTTGAATAAATATTGTTTGTAAAATGTCAAAAACGTTGTGTAAAGTACATCCTGACCGATTTTGTTACGTTTGTGGTGAATTTATTATACCTAACAAGGGATATCCCATTGTTATTTCAAAATTCCGGTCTCTCACCAGGACAAAAAATGGACATCTCACTTTTTTTGTGAAAGATGTAGAAAAAGGCTAAGGTTCTGGGCTGCAGGTGCAAAAAGATTTTTGCATTTTAATATACCAATGATATGGAGAGAACTATCCACCTACGAAAATGACTGTTACTTCTGTCTTACTAAGACATTTGGTTTTAATTAGAAGAACAAAGATAAAATTAAATAAGCAGATGTTCCTTCGGTTACTAAACCTAAAAGGTATTTTTATCGGACCGCAAATCAAAAAAATGTTGAAAGATGAGGAATTTGAAAACAGTCTTTCGGATATTGAAAGATCGGCTTGGAATTCTCTAAGACTTTTTGGGCAACAAAAAAAAATGAAAATTACAGACAGTTAATTGCTGATTTATTACACAATTTTCAACGAATGGGTGTCAACATGTCTTTTAAAATTAATTTCCTTCATTCGCACCTCGATTTCTTCCCTGATAACATCGGAGAATTCAGCGACGAACATAGACAGCGTTTTCATCAGTATTTGGAATTTTTAAATAAAATTATAAAGGATACTGGGACCAAGCCATGTTAGGTGATTACTGCAGGTCTGTTATAAGAGATACAGACACAAATAAATATAAGAAAAAAGCTAAGGCAATTCATTTTTAATTTTTTTTATTATTTCTGTAGGCATATTTTCGTAAATAAAAAATAATAGATAGTTTGGAAACGTGACGTATTGAATTTTTTTCCTATTTTTTTTTAAACTCAGTACATCTCAAATGATAAGAAAAAACACTTTTTATTTCAAGGACAAAACACATGTAAACTAGTGTTATTACTGTGCGGATAATGATGAAGTATCGATATCGTTTCGTGTTTTAGTCGATATTATGACACATCGAACTTCAATTGAAATCACTGTGAAATTGCATGGAAATTGCCATTCTGCATTTCGCAATCAGGATTGGACTTCGGAGTTTTCTACAGTTTTCTGTAACTAAGCTAAAAAAAAAACATGTAATTAAAAGTACCCATTAAAAACCCTTATCTTATTGTATATTTTCATTTTTATGCTTGTTGTTTCACTTGTTTCAATATAATTAATGCATTTATTTCTGCTGTGGGTTATATCTTTCAGTTTAGCTATAATTACTGGATACCACAGACCAATTAGAACTGGATACGAAAACAGAATATTCAGCAATTTAATGTGTGCACATAATTTGATCTGGATTTAACTCCACCTCGTTTCTTGTTACGGAATTCAAAGAATTTACCTACTTAAAAAAATACTTGCATAAAACTAAATCTATGGATAGATGAACTAGTATTTCTCCTGTTTCTGTATATAACTTACAATAATTCTGGTTATGTAGTGTTAATGATTACTAGTAAAGTTCTCTAAGTGTGTTGTGTATTTTCATTAAATAAATGTAGCAAATTGAATGCGAAACAATTTTACTACACAATGCAGCAAACTTCCAATCCGGAGATTATGCTGGGTGTAAATACTTACGAGTTACGATAAACTTTGAAGTGACGGCAAGTTGGTGCACCGAAGTCGATACACACTCCTGCCCACGGATTTCATTCATTCGCGAGCGGAAAGCTTGGAGTGCGGCTGTGCGTTTCGTTGCACCGCGCCGCACCGCGATGTCTTTATGTTTGTCAACAAATAAACAAAACGAGATGTGCTCTGTGAAACAAACGCTGTTCTGTTGTATTGTTTACTCTCAGTACTGAATAGTACGTTCATGTGAAACGTGAAAGAAGATGGACGGTGCGAGCGCTGACTCAGATCATTCTATGACTTGGGAAGACTTTTTCGGTATGTAACTTAATTTTGTTAAGCATAAGCTCTATGATCGTGTTGTCTTGCCATCGCCCATCAGAAGTATGAAATAAAAGAAAAAAGTTTTTTTTAAAATTCTTTAATGTTGAAGTTAACGTACAAAAAGTTTGTAAGTACTAACTTTTTGTATTAAAAATGGGTACGGAACATGAATTTTCCCGTGGCAGTCAGCACCGTGATAAGTTCTGGTTTGTGCAGCATTTCCACTTATGGTAAGCATGCATTATCGTATATGCGTTCATTGCCTGCACTTCTTTAGGACCGTGCACACAGAGCTTTTTTTTTCATAAATGGACAGGGCCTGATTAACCCTTAGGCTAATTAGGCTGCAGCCTAGGGCGCGAGGATCGGGGGGGCGCGCTGAACTGAAATCTTATCTTCGCATGCACTATTAATCTAGCGTCATTGCATCTACCCTACATATTTTAACTAGACCCAGACAAAAACACTTAACCTAAACTGTGAACTAAAAAAACTTACAAGTCCCTGAGATTATAACAATAAACGAAATTTAAAATAGGACCTGTAGGTATAACAAACACTGACTTGTTATTAGAATCGGTCGGCGGTCGAGTGAGTGAGTAATTTTAAACATTTCACTATAATTTTCAAATAAATAATTGAGCAGTTGCAAAAGTACTTCACTAGTATGATGCCTCCCGTCTTTTTTAAATATCTTAACAGAAGTGTGACCAAGTGACTGCATTTTTAAATCACCTCAACTCCTCAACAATAAAATTCAATTTACCATGAAGTTAGAACATGATAACTCTCTTGCCTTCTTAGATGTCTTAGTAATCCGTAAACCTGATCGTATATCAATATACAAGGCGAGTTTTTCAAGTGGGCTTGGATGGCCAAATCCTAAACTATGAGGAATAGTGAAAAATGCTCAAAGGACTTACGAGCCCGATTTTGATGAAAACTAAAACTGCTTACTTAGATTTTTCATAAATAAATATACCTTTGATCCCTATTTTTATTTATTATTATTATACAGCATGTGTTTTTTTTTTTCAAAATTATTAGGTTCGATTCCTAGCTAGGTATATTTATTTATGAAAAATCTAAGTAAGCAGTTTTAGTTTTCATCAGAATCGGGCTCGTAAGTCCTTTGAGCATTTTTCGCTATTCCTCATAGTTTCGGATTTGACCATCCACGCCCACTTGAAAAACCCAACCTGTATATCGGTTTTGGTCGTATAATGCGTGAGTAGCCTTTACCCTTATGTTCGGTCAACTAAAAAATGATTTGACACCCTAAGGTTGAATATCGTTCAGATTAAAGGAAAACGTTAGTTTCGCTTGCAGATCAATCTGACAACTTTTATAGGTTGTATGAATGATGCAAAAATTTTCACATTTGTAAACAAAACAAAACTAAATACCACTTTTTAGGCTCATTGTAACGTTCCTGGGCGCGTCCTCAGAATTAGCCTAGGGCGGTCAGAACCCTAGATCAGGCGCTGTAAATGGAATAAGTTATTAGCGGTTTCCAATCACGGACCTGAATACTATTCTGAGTTAATGTTAATGTATATTTTCATTTAATTCATTAATTTTTATATTTTATAACTTAACGTGGTTTTAACACGACATGCATTACATAATACACATAACAATTCTTAATCTTTAAATCTGTAATATGAATGTATTCTTACTCCGATAAATAATAATAAATGATTTTTTTATATTAATTCTAAAATTATTCTGAATTTGAATAAAAATTCGTTGATAGGCAATACCGAAAGCTCCATTCCTTTGTGCCGTGCTACGAAATCCTTAAAATAGTCTTGAAAATCTATTACATTTTGGAAGCTTTCAATAATTCTCAGAAAAGATATTCAAAACACTAACTTCCAATATTAAAGTTTGTTCTAGCAGGTGTGTTGGATGCCTAATACACGTTAGTTCATAAAAAGGTCACGATTGATGAGTCAGTGGAACGGTACACGATTCTAGTATTTGTATAATCAACGAGCTTTTACACATCTTCGTATCTTTTTTATTGGTTTTTTTCTTATTCGTCGGTTGGATTTAAAACGTTCTATCAAAAAATAAACATAAAATCATTGGTACTGGTTACTTCCGGTGATATTATTAGATCATCAACATAATTTCTAGTAGGTAGAGAGATAATAGCAATAATTTAATCTTTGTTCCAAGTTGGGAACTTATTGGCGATAGATCATATGATTCCCTTCTAAATAAAATGTCATGCAAATCTTCCAAAATATGATTCTAGATTATTATTTAACTCTTATTTTTGAGATGCTATAAAAAGCGAGACCAGCTTGCCATTCGCCCGATGGTAAGCGATACGACCGCTCATAGAAGTAGTAAAACCAAAAAATACCATGAATTACCCGCCATCCTGAGACATTATATAGTATAACATATTTTTATTAGGTCCACTAATTACTCTGGCCACAAGGCCCTTCAAACCGGACCACAACAGTGCATTTATATTGCTCTTTGACGCGAGAAACAGACATTGTGGTGGTACAGTCAGCAACATAAGTCGCTACACAATCACGAGATTTGGAATTGTCTTATCATCCAAAGAATAATTATTTTCAATATCGTATGGCACTTCTCGGCATAGATGACTTTACTTGGTTCTAATTTACGACTACAGAGTAGTACGTGCAAATTATAATTCATAAAAAGGTTATCAAAAAATGTGAAGTGTTCAGCGACTTATGTTGCTGACTGTACCTATCCAGGCGGCCTTTCACAAAAAATACTACAGATATTGTACTTGCAGAAATAATACAGTGACTTTAAAAACACCTTTTTATATCACTTAATTCTAGCTGATCTACAAAAATCACAAAGCTCTTCAGAGAAAATCCAAATATGAGATACCTACTAGTGATTCGGGAAGATTTACACATGGTCTTAAGTATCAAAGAATTAAAGAATTGCTGAGTTGGAAAAATATAATAGGAAACACAGACTAAGTTAGTAAACAATAAATGTATGCCTATCGAGCGAAAGTGAGAATGTTATTACTAATGACACCATACAGCCAATTTTATGCAATTAGTTCTATACTAATTTGTTCAATTACATTTGTAATACAGATTACAGACTTGGAGTAAATGTAACAAACCACACTCTTAACAGTGTGGTGACATACCAATAAATTATGTTGTCAATATTACGAGAGCAGGCCCCAGGCCCGGATCTAGGGGGGGGCAAGTCGGGGTGCGTGCCCCGGGCGGCACGTTCAGGGGGCGGCATATTGAATCTTGGGAGATAACTACAAAATTCATTAATAACGTAACACCACTTACACTTTTTTTTTTCGCCGTGCGCGAATTAGTGATTATGCGATAGAGGCGCGTGAAAAAGAGATGAAAACTTAATATTTGGAATGTATAATAATTTATCCATCTCAACAATTACGTTTAGTTTCAAATATCCAATTTGTGTTTAGTAGTTAGTTTTAGTTGATTAACCATCGAACGTCTTTTATGTGGCACAGGCAGTGGCGAATTTACTAGTAAGCTGAGTAGGCTGGAGCCTAGGGCGGCAAATTTAAAGGGGCGGCAAATCTGGGCCAATTTTTTTGTTTTGATTTACTGAAATAATAAAAGGCAATATTTTACACACTGAAAAAACTGGGTTTGAAAATTAAGAATAGTTAAAATATTTAAGTAATATGTTCCCACGTTTCCACGTTGACAATTTAATAATAAACACTTTATTAAACATCTATACTTGGATCTTCTTCTTCTACCTGGCGTTATCCCGGCCGGCGCCAGGGTCCGCCTTCCGGCAAATTCTCCTCCATTTCGCCCGATCTTCGGCATCCTCAATAGTAAGGCCATTGACCCTCATATCTTCCTTGACGACATCGAGCCAGCGCTTCTTTGGTCTACCCCGCGGCCGAGGTCCGGGAATATTGAGGCTCAGGCACACATTACCGACGCACTCCTGCGGTTTCCTTAGGACGTGACCATACCATCTCAAGCGGGATTCCTGGAGTTTATCAGCCACATCGCGGACACCAAGACTGCCACGGAT
The DNA here is from genome assembly GCA_023078785.2 of Hyles euphorbiae. Classification (NCBI taxonomy): domain Eukaryota; kingdom Metazoa; phylum Arthropoda; class Insecta; order Lepidoptera; family Sphingidae; genus Hyles; species Hyles euphorbiae. Next base: position 5,919,058 of record CM041052.1, on the reverse strand, counting down.
GTGCTCGTTACGGATTTTGTCCAAACGCGTAACGTTGCACATCCACCGCAGCATCTTCATCTCCGCGACGTAGACCTCCTGGACGTGCCGCTTGAGGGCAGGCCACGTCTCAAACCCATACAGGACCACCGGCCGCACGATGCTTTTATAGGTGAGACCCTTGAGCCTCATCGGCATCCTGCGGTCGCAGAGTATGCCCGAGATCTCCCTTCACTTAGCCTCATGCAGTACGGACCCAAAGCACTTGAACTTGTCCGTCTTCACGGCAAGTTCGTTCCCTATCACGATGCTTTGGGGGTCCGTACTCCCGCAAGCCATGTACTCGGTCTTCGCCACATTTAACTTCAGACCACCGCTCTCAAGCGTTCCTTCCACCGGTTGACCTTGCGCTCCAAAAGTCGCCGGTCCTCCTCCACCAGTGCAATGTCATCGGCATACATCCAACAACCAGGCCGCAGGGTCCTGGATGTGAGACGTAATGGCGTCGAGCACAACACTGAAGAGGAATGGACTCAGCGCCGAGCCTTGGTGCACACCCACATCAATCGGGAAAGGATTCGTATCGCCAACGGCGGTCCGAACGAAGGACTCGGATCGGAGGTACATTTCTCTGATAATGTCCACATAGGCTTCCGGTATCCCTTTCACCCTCATCGCCCACCAGATTGCCTGTCGCGGCACACAGTTGAAGGCCTTCAGCAGGTCCAAGAAAGCCATGTGCAGTGGCGTCTTCTTCGCTCTGTATGCCTCGCCAAGCATCCTGAGTGCAAATATCGGGTCGGTAGTACCACTGCCAGGACGGAAGCCGAATTGACACTCAGAGATACTCTCTTGGCGGAGCCTGGACTCGATGACGCGTTCGAAAAGCTTCATGGTATGACTCATGACCTTAATGCCACGATAATTACCGCATTCCTGAACACAGCCTTTACCCTTGTACACGGGAGTTATCACACTCAACCGCCATGAGTCAGGCATGTTTTTGGTATTTAGGATGCAGTTAAATAACGCAGCAAGAAGCTCCACATCATGAAGCCCCAACGACTTCCACGCCTCAATCGGAATATAGTCAGGCCCTACCGCTTTCCGGTTCTTCATGCGACGAAGACTATAGAGAACTTCTTCAGGTGCAACAAGACCTTGGTTCGGGGGCAATTCGGGGTAGGACACTCCCAAGTAAATATCTATACTTGGATATTATAAAATATTCCAATAGTGATACGTGATAAGTTGTGAGGAGCCATATTAGGAAGTACGCCGGGTGGCACGGCGAGTCAACTAGGTGTTACTCGCTCATCCGCATCGCCTATTGTCCGTATTACATCCAACCTGGCTGCAAAATCTATGCGGTACGGACAATAATTGTCCCCGTGCGTCAGATTGGAAGGTTGGAGACCTCGACATGCACCTTATGATCTCCCCGTAGATATCGATTAAAAAAAAGGTATTGTATTCACTCCGTTTTTAGGAAATTAAGTTTGAATCAGACCTGGAAGTTTTGAGGCCTCACAAGGCTATCCTTATAATATCCGTCATAATATCTGTGCCGCTGTACGTATGTATAACGTATATAAATGTATGTGTATGGTGTCCTACCACGAGGTCTATTTCAGTCTACTCTGCCCTATTAACCATAAGACGTTCTATGGAGTCGTTAATTCGTCGTGAGAAATTACCGAATATTCGAAGTATACGGGGCCGTACTATCTCGGAAAGAAGCTACTTGATGCCGAGTTCTTGAAACGTTTATGTGGAATTCGGACCTGATATTCCAAGCATTCCAACACCTCATCTCTAGGGAAGCTACATTTTTCTTCTCCCGTAACGTCCATGTTTCAGCGGCATACAGAAATACGAGAAAGTACTCGGACAAGCCTGATCTTTAGTAGCTTTTGTAGTAGTACGATTCCTCCATATTTTCCTGAGTTTCTCCATTGCCCCTCTAGCCATCGCCATACATCGTTTTATCTCAATGATACAAACACCATTGTTATTTTTAAACAGCCCAGGATAAATGTACAACTGAACCAGTCTTGGAGGAGCCCAGCGACAGTTTGTGATGTGCATTGAAATCCCCCAAGACCATTTCAGCCGACGGGAACTGCGTCCGCCTGTCATCAGCCACATGGCTGAGATACCTGAACAGCCGCGTCGTCTCATCTTCCCCGTTGTGAGACCTGTAAAGGCACACGTCGATGCGGCTCAGGCAACCAAGATTCACGTGCAAACACAAAGCGGAGAAGGAAGGAAGGGCCCTCCATGCAGCTTAAACGGTGACAGTAGATGTCCAACCGAATATACATACAAGCATACCCCGACTTTAGGCTTGAAGCTTTCTTCAAGCGAATAACCGGGGTACAGCAGGTAGGAATATTCGGCCGGACAACGAATCCGCGTCTCCATCAAGAAGAGCAAAGCAGACTAAGCCGTCTCGAGATGGTGGTGGACGGCATTAAGGTCGTTTGGAGTTCGCGGATGTTGGTGAACTCCATAGTGAACGCGATAGTCGGGTTATGCACTACTGAAAGACCTGCTTTGTTTAATTGCGCTGTCATGAAGTTGAAGGGATGGGTTTGATGAAGAGGCATCGAGAAGCCAAAGTCCGGGCATTAAGTAGGCCGAATGGGCACCGGCATGAAAGGGTCGGCATGTCGCTAAATGTCGGCCACATCCGGTCACCAACCGGCACGACGTACCCGCCCAAGATTATGTGCGACATGGTGAGGCAGTCCCTCGTGGTGGTTAGCCACGATTGGGCTCTTGTACTGTACTGTCTCTTTGGCCGGCGGGTCAACAGTCCTTCCTTCGAGAGCGATCAAAAATACGTACAAAATCACTATCAGATCACTATTAAGGTCTTTACGCCCCGTGGACGGTGATCGCTACCCAGACGGACATTTAAGTCTTCCACCACGAACTGTGTCACTCATTTGGCACTACCCAGGGGTTACGTGTAGGAAAAGTAGAGTCAAAGCTTACAGACGTGTGTGACGTTAACCCTCAAAAGTGACGCTAATATAAAGGGTGTAAAAATGCTTAACATGGTGGTAAAATGACGTTCTTTCCCGATGTCCTGTGTTGAGTGGGCGTCTGGTTGCTAAAAATGATGATGATGATTAAGATAAAAATATAGGCAAGGGGGGGCGGCATTTTTCAGTTTTTGCCCCGCCTCGATAAAAACCTAGATCCGGCGCTGGCAGGCCCGGCCGATGTTAATTTTGTAGATTTTACTTTCGTGGCAGTTTTTGAATGCAAAAAAACTATCAAAAAGAAAGTATGAACTCCGTACATCTCTATGATGTGTATCGTTAAGAAATAACAATAGCATAAAAAAGTCATAGAGGTGGTGGAGACGATGCCGGATTTTGCTATATGGAAACTGAAAACGATAATATTTACAAAAGTCGAAACACCAAGCTTGGGATCGACATGATATGAAATGAAAATACTTCATTTAATTTGTAAAATGTACCACATTGTTTAGATCCACTTTTTTCTCTACTTCCCGCTGTCCTGGTAACACCTATACCTACCGCTTCTAAGCTAAAGGCGTGATTTTATACAATGTGCATATGTACCCATGTAAAAAAACTTATGGCCTAATCCATTCTCAATCGAATTGTCGATTGTAGAAGGGTTGTAAGTAGTTGTAGTTGTATTGCAGAAAATAAATAGGAAGGCATAAGAAAGTAATAACAGAACAAACGTTACATCATTGCGACATAACTCATGGTAAATATCGTCATTATCTGTACTAAGAATGTGTTTTAGATAAAAACTGTATGACAAACACTCGTTGTGCATGTTTGTAAGCGGACTGCGTAAGATATACGAGAATGAGTAGTAGAGTATTGATATTGTAGCTCACAAATATCATTAGATTTTTAATAAAATCCCCTATTGTTGCTGTTTGTCCCCTATTATTGTTTGATTCAGGTGTATAGAACACAATCTTGTTTTGTTAGTACACACTTAAATTATATTTATGGAACTTTATCTGCGAAACCAAACATACTGTACACATTTGTAGTCTATTTATATAATGTCATAATTTGTAAGTATTCCACGACATCGAAATAAAATGAATGTTTATTATTAATACTTAATAATTAACACTAAGTTCACAGATTTATCCAGCATAAAGTAACAATACACAGTCATATTTTTGAAATTCGAATATGGGAGATAATTTATTGCCAACGTAACTATCGAGTGTTAGATTATAACGGACCTCATTACATTTCACAATGACTGGCTGTTCTAAACATAAAAACGAAAAATCCCAATTACCAGCTAAAGCGATTGTGTCTGTACTCGCATTGTACGAAAAGCGAATTAATGAAGTGCGCTTCCTTCGCTCCACACCGGATGTTGGTTGAACCGACAGTAGGCGCGTTGTGCCAACCAGCTATCCAATAATCCATAATGGTTGTTTTAATCGTCGCCCTGATGTTTATGGTTTGTAATAATAATTAAATTTGTTTACTAATTACGTACCTAATTTGTTTCATTGTTTGGAGCTACCGTTTTAGGGCTGGATGCATCCAGCGTTTTGGTATTGGTAAAAAGTAATAATTCCGTCGATGTTTTGTTACGTCAAATCGTTAAGCCACCCATTATAGAACATATCTGATAATGTATTGTTACATAATCCGTGACTGAAGGAGTCGGGACTGTATGAAGTAGGGTTCCAAGCACACTACGATGTTAATTCTTGTGTATTCTCGAAATTGTCAAATTCAGTCTACAGGTCTACTACACCATCATAAACCATAATAACTATAAGTAAACTAGTTCTAAGTCACAAAAAGGTCGTACAGTCCGTTGACTATTCCAATATCGATTTTTTACTTATGTTCTATTGTTTCATTAACAATGTGGAACATACGTTTCAAGGCCGCGAGTTAATGAAATTCACAAGGTCAACAATGTTGGCGGTGGAATTACTAATCATCGGTGTTTAATCGATTTTATACCGATGTTCGATTATGAAAACAATCGATTGAATCACAAATTGACTTTTTGTATTGTTTTTCGATGACTTTGAAATTACCTTTTAAAATTGGAATAATGATCAATTCTAATGAATGACAAGTAGGATTTATTAACTTAAAAATGGTTGGCCATATTCGGTATTGTCGAATTTTAAATGATGCAATCATTTCAACAAATCACTTCTACAATCTACGCATACGTGACTTCCGCCTACTAAAATGATTATAAAATCTAATGAATTCATTATGAATAGGGCTATGCTTTTTATTTCTTAATCAAATAGAGCAACGAGAGATTCAAGCAATTACGTAAACATTGATAAACGTGTGATATATTAGACAGAGCTACCGTTATTTTAAGTTTAACACACAAATCGATCTTATTTCGATGGCTCCAATGAACACTCCTCTAACTTAAAATTTTTAAATTTTCGTTTTTAGCCTGAAATGTTTTACTATTTAGCAACGCATAGTGGGAGGGTTTTCAGATTTGCATAACGCTAACTATAAGTAAATATAGTTAGCGTTATATAAATCTGAAAACTTTTTTTTTATGTATTGCTGAATAGTAAAGCATTTTACGCGAAGAAAGAAAATTTAAAAAATTTAAGTTAGAGGAGTGTTCATTGGAGCCGTCGATTTGTATTTTAAATAATCATTTATTCAATTAAGTACAAATATGTCGTATTTCATAACACTCGAACTCAACATTTTGTTCCTATTCACCTTGTTCAACACTATATCTATTGTACTACATAAAATACATTACCATCTATGAGTTTTATTTTAATTATCCAAAATGAATATGTCGTGGGCTTGTAGCCTCGCATGTGAATATTTGAGAGTCGGGACAGTTCGTGAACCCGTCTGGGACGCTGTTGTTTTGTTTCGGAGACTTATGATTACCAACCTTTTATTTTGCGTCTGCTCATGTGCTCCGATGAAACCCGTGTTTAACGCCTTCATTTTGGTGTAAATAAAAGATTCGTTGTAGTTCGGGATTGTTTTGTAAGCCCAAACAATAGCACTAGCCATGTAGATTTATTTTTTAACCATTCATTTTGTCTACGTACAAAGTATTAAAGCAAGCAGCCAACTACAGACTTATTTATTGTAAAAATCACTTATAAATTCCGTTATTCTTACTCTTGAAGTATGTTATGTGTCAATCTAAATCACTTTATATATTGGGGAATCACTTACCATAAATCCATTGCCTATTTTTATGTACGGGGCTCTGCTCTCGGCAAGAAATACTTACTTTTTGCTTCGTAGTTCACCAGAACGTTTACAGTTTCCTTGACTTTTTATATTTTGAGAATTTGTGCAGAGAATTATAAGTGTTGCTGGCTAAGCTAAGTTTGTTAACACAAATTGCTTTCTTGTGCCATACAATAAAGTCCCAAACCTCTTAACTACACTTATAGTATCGTACAATTCGACAGGCGACACCTAACCGCGAGCCTTTCTCTATCGTTGTTTAGTCAACACAATTGTTTCACAACCGAAACAATTGCATGTGTAAAAATAACACCTTACATAAACACCTCGACGGGATCTTATCATAGACAACTAATAACGCTGTTGACCTCCTTCGATTTTAATTACAGAAAAATGCAACCGATAAATCGATGCCAAGAATAGAAGAAGCTATGAAAACCGTTACATACTTGGTGCCAAATATGTGAAATTACGACCATGTGGGATGATAGAGCCTACCATAAAAAAGATACCTACAAGATTTATAAAACTGCTAAAGTTTTACGGCCTTGTTTATAGGTTTTAAACCTATTTTAGTAATCTAATTGTTTGTCCTTTTCAAACGACATTTGAATTCAGTTTGAGCGAAGAAGACGAACATAAGTTAGCTAAAATAAGTTTTAACTGGCCGTAAAAAATTAAAGGCATTAAAGGCAATAAAACTTATTTTAGCAATTGAATGTTGATTGTTGTGGAGTTGGTAAAGGTATGCAACCCAAGCTGGATTTAGTTAACTTCTATCAAGTTCTTGTGCAAATATTTGGGGAAAGCTAAATAGGATGGGTTTATAAAAATACTGTCACAAGTAATATTGTCTTTACCTATGCCACTAATAGTTTTGAATAGCATGTAGGCATGTTGACATCCGATGTATATTTGATGACTAACATTTGTTTATATTTGTATCCAGTCACGTCATTTGTATTCATATGTAATACAAGTCGCGTCTCGCTTTTAGTCTGCAGTTGCAACGCGTGTTTGTTTTGAGGCAGTTTTTTTGCATCCTTGAAACAAATTCAAGTACAAATATATTATCATCTCTTTTCAATAGCTACCATTTCTGCACGACACTTGCTAAGTGGCACAGTTATTGTTCCTTAACAGTATAAAAACATTTGTAAACAGTATTATCCATAGACAGTTTATAAACTTAACCCAGGGGCATTGCCAGGGGTTAATTTAATATTTTGTCTCCTCGGTGGCGTAGTTGTACTAAGGACCGGTTATAACGCTGGGGTCTCGGCTTCGAATCCCGAGTGATATTGGATTTTTTTATTCATTATCAGGCTGGAGTCAGGAATTTGTGACCGATATGGCGATAGGCTCGCCCCCTATCACATCGTGGGATGGAACATACAAGGCGAAATGTGGGTGTTCTGGTTGCACCTCTGCCTACCCCGTCTGGGAGTAAGGCGTGAGTTTATGTATGTTATGTATGAATATTTTGTCTTCTTCGCTCAAACTGAATTCACACAAGTCGTCCCTATGGACAAAAAATTTCGAGAACAAAAATTGATTTATAAAATGTTTATAAAAAGGTGTTTTTAATATTAAAATGCCCGTTTGAAATAATGCATTTTGTGATCTGTTAAAGCCAAGGGGCTATTTAACTAATTGAACTTATGTAGAAATTGTCCTCTACATCACAAGATCAAGCCACAGATTTTGTTATTCTCGTCTCACAATTCCGCGACAGATTTACTTGAAAACCGACGTGAAGTATTGGCTTTGGTGTTGTGTTACGTTGAGTGAATGAGATTATAGAAGGCCTTGTATCGCTTTCCTCCATCGTCCTTTTCACTTCCTTTTAACCTCATATTTATAATGGCTTTTTAGATTTACGCGAATGAACTAAAACTGTTATTTACGGATTTTTATCTCGGATATGGTTTAATTTTTACATTATTTTCTTCCCGATGTTTCGATTATTTTACAGCTTTCGTGGTCACGGGGCGGACTGTAAAGTAATCGAAACGTCGGAAACATAAAAAATTAAACCAAATTCGCGATAAAATCACCTCTCATTTTTAGGGAGAGCTACAATATTTCCAAACATTGAACATATTGCATGTTGAGGTTAGCTTCTCTCTTTGCTAATGCAAAAGAAGTTCCTACATAGTATTACACTATTATTGTCCCAATACAAAGGTGTTATAATTAGCTGTCAAATTATCGCGGCAATATAATTCGTTACTGCAACAGCATCCAAATTAGAATGAAGAAATTGTTCCTCATATTAGCTATTTGAAAGGGCATAGTAATAATGTATTGGAGTGTCGCCATACCCACAATAAATATCGGTGGCCATTCAAAATACATTATATGAAATTGGAAGAGCAATAATGTGTAGAATGATTGAGATTACTGTAGCAAAATCGTTATTTGAACATGTTGCAGATTGGAAAGTTACAATCTATATTGCTTAGAGTATTGCGAAAGATGTCTGTGATCTTGTAATATATTAAGATGAGAATAGGTTTAGGCTCGTATAAATTAATGTATCTAACAGACACTCATATACTTTCATCTCAATAAGACCCTCTTGTACGGTGGGTGTAAGAAACTTTAAAGGACTTTTCACTCTCACAACAAAAATAAAAGCATGTGAATCTAAAATACTATTTGTCTTGGAGCAACATGGAGTCTTTACAAAATTCTGACATACATTGAGTGTTTGCGTTGATGGCCTACAAGTAAGATTGTCATAACTGAGATAGGAATTTATAAGCGTGTTTAAAAATTTGCAACATTAAGGATATCAAACACTCGTAACTGTTCAATTTCAAAACAAATTTCTAAAAATATAAACTCCAATACTATTTTGAATCTAAGTGATTCTCTGACTGCTAACATTTCCCAAGTATTAAAATTACCATTCCGTCCAACAATCGTGAATCCGAGAAACAAGAAACACCGCTGTAATCGTTTTCAATTCCCGGGACCAATAAAAATCACCATTTAATGTTCCTTAACAGGCACCGAGGATTGGCTATTGTACTTGATGAATCAATACGAACAAGCAAAGTTTCAAACGCGTTGTGAACTGTCGTTAGTCATTCTTGCGCAATCTATTGTGCTTTTGTGTTTTGGAAAACAAATCACATTTTGCGTTTGCGAAACTGTTTGTATCACCCACGAATTGGCGCAAATTGAGAGTCACTATCTCCAGATCTTACTTCGATAACGATACGTGCTTTGTTTGAATTCTTTATTCTAGATCGAATAGATCTGGTTTGATCATCGTTCTGAAAGTTATGTAAGCAAGGTATTTCCTAATCGTAGAGGAAGTATTTGGCCCGAAGAGGGATGTAAATAGAATAGGTACACGTAGATAAAACCCTTGTTTCTAATTTTTTGTATGACAATTGTGTAAATCGACATATTAAAAACATTCATTTCACATCTATAAATCATTGAAATCTTGTTGCCTTATTCATCTACATTAGACTTTAATTAAAGCTATTTAAGTTATCGCCTGTTTTGTCCCTTACGAACGACTTCTGAATTGAGTTTGAGCAAACAAGACAAAAAACTCGGTAACATAAAAATGTTTATACTGTCTATGAATAATGCCGTAAGAATGCAGAAAAACATTCAGAGTAAGTTATTTCATTATCAGAAATGCGGTAATTAGATTGCTAGCCGGACGCACTGTGAGGATTTCTCGATCCATAGTTTTTATTACAACTAAGACTGTATTTTAAAGAAGATAAACCTGTCCCGTAACTCACTCATTCATTCCGTCATTCACTCGCACAATCATTCACAATCCCATTCTTTCGTTCATGTCATACACATGCACGCATTAATCAACTCGCTCATTCATTCCATTCAACCTGTTTAACAATTCCTGTACAATGTAAAGTAAAAGATGCTTCGAGAATGAAGAGAATAGTTGAGAGTAACTGTTATTACAGTTGTACAACAATAAAGGCACCCCGCGGCTATATTTGAAATGATCGTAAATATATTAAAAGAACCATTAATAGACGTAGAATGAAATGTAAAGCCCACAATGGTACAATCTTGTTGTTAGAAATATTGCTTTAGATTTATATTGGTTTCGTGTTGTTTATTAATGATATAAATCGCGATTAAAGTCGCTTCAAGCGTAATTTGAAAGATTAATGCGTTTGTAATAATTTATAAGGTCATGTTTTTGCTTGGTAGTTTCATGAGTATTAATTATTTGAAATGTTAGTTTTACGTTTGTAATTGCGTGTCTTCTTGTGGAGTCTAGCACTGAATTAACTGTGGGTAAAGATAACTATGTTGCGGAAGAACTTATTGGCTCAACAAATAATATTTACTACGATTACAACCGTGAAAGTGTGTTAAAGAATTAAGTATACTTTACTTATCTAACTATACATCGACAAGATTTTTATATTTAGATATTTTGTGCTGCCCAATACCACGTTCCTTTTCCCATAATTTTTCTTTTTTCTACCTTCCTAATTTGATTTGACGGGTCGGCACACGTCTATCGTCCAATCGTTGTGGGTGTCCATGGCCGTCAGTATCACTTACCATCTGGTGACCTGCTTGCTCGTTTTCCCGGTCCTGCAATAAAAAAAAGAGTGACTAAAACTATTTTATCCTGAAACAAGCGTAGCCTGTATGGTTAAATATAACTTTTTATTATACTAAAATAGGAAGATAAACATGCTGTAGTATAATATAAAGCTATATGAAAAACACGTTCATGAATTACACGACTCTACAAAAAAAAATTCGTTCTTTGTCCTAAAGTTTATACTATTATTTTCCAGTTAGTTATGCACAAAAACGAAAAGAAAATACCTTTTTTCGGTATAAAGTTTGCTTTTGTGATAGTTATAAAATTTTGCTTGAATCTGTAAAGTATTGTGAGTATAACTGGGAGCTGATTGGAGATTTTAAAATGGTGGGATTTTTAATGGGGCTACAGGGTGGATATACAAAGTATCCGTGTTATTTGTGCTTGTGGGATAGCAGAGCGGATTCTAAACACTATATTCAACGGTCATGGCCTTTAAGAACAGAATTGTGTGTCGGAAAACAGAACGACAAATTTGAGCCGATTGTTGAAGCGGAAAAAGTGTTAATGCCGCCTTTGCACATTAAGTTAGGGTTGATGAAACAATTTGTTAAAAAACTGGATAAAACTTCAGAAGCTTTTGGATACTTAAAAAAAAAATCCGAAGCTATCGGAAGCAAAGGTTAAAGCTGGGGTTTTTGTTGGTCCGCAAATAAGACAGATTTTCGCCGATGAAAAATTTCCAACGTTGCTGAATCGTACTCAAAAAGCAAGTTGGAACAGTTTTAAAGCAGTAGTTTCTGGATTTTTAGGAAATAATAAAACTGAAAACTACGAAAAGTTGGTTGAGGATATGCTTACAAATTTTAAGGCCATGGGCTGCAGGATGTCATTAAAAGTACATACGCTGCATGCTCATTTGGATAAATTTAAAAACAATATGGGAGCCTATTCCGAAGAGCAAGGAGAACGTTTCCATCAGGACATCATGAATTTTGAACAACGCTATCAAGGCCAATACAATGAAAACATGATGGGCGAGTATATTTGGGGTTTATTGAGAGAAAGTAGCTATGAACATAAAAGAAAAAGTAAAAGTGTGCACTTTTAAGTTATTTTCCACTTTTCTGTAAGCTAATTTGATAGTTAAATTAAATAAAAATAATAAACATTTTTGACGTGACAACGTCTTAAATTAGGTTGCGGCTGGGAGTCACTTATGAAAAAGTGTAACGCCCGGTAACGTTACGATGAGTCACCGAACGAGAGAGAGGCCCGCCGAATGCCTTGCGTCTCTCTCCCACTCAACTATGATCGGTCTGCCGCGCGCGCAGCACTAGAGAATTAGGCGCATTGAATCGGCGCATGCTTGTGTCTCTGTCTTTGTCTTTCTCGAACGTTCTTGGCGTTGGAAAAACAAGAAAGCGTCACAATACAAGTTCACACGTGTGGTTAAAGTATCGTCAGCTGTGTCTGTAGTGAAAATATGGAGTGCTTAGATTCGTCATTACATGTACAATGTTTTAGTAAACAAAATATATTTCTATAGTTAAAATTTGTGCAATTCTTATTTTCATTCAATTCCTTGTTCCTATTGTGCAATTTAATTATATTCATATCAATAAATATTCTACCGAGAAAAAGACGTTGTCACGTAAAATCTTCGCCCGTAAAACCGACTTTACAGGCAACCATTTTTTTTTATTATTTCAATAGTTTTATTTTCAATCAAAAATTGAAATCCGAGATTTTTAAAAATTTCGTTCATTCAGTCTTCTAAGCACAAAAGCAAACTTTTTCATGCCATATATTTTTTTCCGTCTAATTACGACCTAAACTATCGAAATTTAATGCTTTGCAATCAAAGTCAAATTTCATGTTGACCCGTGTTATACTTTGTCTACGCCTAGAAATGTATTTTGGTATTATAAAATTCTTTTGAACTTGGCTCCAGAGGTTAAACCGTTGCCTGTTGATTTATAATAAACAAGTATGATAATGTTTGTAAATATTGTTCTTCCGACGTTATATTTTCGGTGTGTTTTATAATGTGTATTTACTTAACAATTATCTGCATACACATGGAAAGCTCAAATATTTACTTAACAAAAGATTGATTTGGATAAAATAGTAGTACTTTGAAATTACCGTATGATAATGAAAGATTAATATCGACTATTACATACGATAAGTGTAGAGAATTAACTAAATAATATTGCCTTAATAGTAAGAATTGTCCATAAAAAAACAAGTGCGGCTCATACATCCTAAGATGATTCTTCACGACAAAATCGCTCGTGCCATTCATACGTTTTTTTCTGTTTTTTACTTTTTGTTAAATCTATGAATGGCGAGACCAGCACACCATTCGCCTGATGGTAAGCGATACAACCGCTCATGGACAGTACTAATGCTTGGCTCTCCGTCCTGAAACATAAGATATTAAGTCTCAATAGATCCAGTAGTTACTCTGGCTACAATGTCCTTCAAACCGGTATACTGTAGTGCGTTTACACTGCTGTTTGTTACTTGACAGCTGGTAATTCACAGTCCATGGATTATCTTTTTTGAGCTGCAGGAAGTCCTCTGCTGAACAATGATTCAGTGTTATCCTATGCTAACCCTTAGGTATTTCTAACACCACATTTACTTTGATTATTGCTTTATTCATAGACAGTTTTAAGCCGATTTAATTTATCGAATGTTTTGTCTTCTTCACTCAAACAGAATTCAAAACGCGTTCGAAAGGGACAAAACGATACCTAAAATCGGGTTTTAAATTGTCTATGAATAAGCCTGTTAGTCTTTAACAAGCGGCATAAATTGTCGTGAAGTATTTTAAATTCTAGAACCTCCATACCCAACAGAGGTAGAAGCTAGTCTTTAGTTCCCTGATTAATTTCACATTGATCTGTGTACGAGGGATAATAAACGCGGAATATGCCTTAAAGGGAAGGGTAGTGAAATGAGACGAGCATTAGGGTCGCTTGCATGCCTGGGTGGTTCTTTTGTACAGTCTGCGCGATTAGCCTGTGTGTTTTCTGTGTAAGTTTAAATACCTCTGCAATTTGTACGGTAGAGGTAATGGAAGTATATAACTTTTTTTTATATTTACTGCCTTGGTAGTGCAGTTTTAGTACGGTTTGATTCTAAAGCTGTGGTCTTGGAACCCAGATAGGGCAAAGTAATATTGGATTTTTATGTTTATTATCAGCTCAAAGTTAGGAATTTGTGCCCGATATGGCGATAGGCTCGCCTTCTATCACATCGTGGGATGGAACATACGGAACGTGTTTTGTACCTCTGCCTGCTACTTCTGGAAAAAAGACGTGAGTTTATGAATGTTTATATTGGTGCAACAAAGTGGCTACATTGCGTTTGTTGGTAAGTTCAGTGTTATTCAGATAGAGTATTTTCAAAGTAAAATTGACTCTCGACTGACGACTGTACACTGACACGGTTATTTTACAATGAGTATTCGGACATACAATGTATACAAACACTGCTTAGGTAAACCCGAAACGCGAAAGCCTACATTAAAAACGATTATATAACGGATAAACCATTAAGTGTATGATGGTTGCTATCCGGACGAACATCCTCTTATAAAGGTACAAAGATGTATTCAGAGTATCTGAGTTGTTTATATTATACTGCTAAAATAAATAGTGGACATAATTTGCGGGCGAATAGACTGACAAGCACTCGAGTGGAGGCTACGTACCGGCAAGCGAAGCCTTGGACGTTCACCCACAAAGCTGACTCGAGACCAACTGACAAAGGTTACAGGAGGACGCTAACGGTCATTACTGAAAGGTCGCTTGTAAATTATTAAGCAAAAGAAGATTCAAATGTGTAGTAGACATCCTGTTGTTGCAACCTTGTTAATCCAATTATTAGTAATTTACAACCAACCTCTTTTAACCTCAAATCTTTTTAAACACACCACAACCTCCTTTAAGCGAATGATTCCATTTTCAAAATGAAACTCTTGACCCGCATAGCCAAAGTGGCAGTGGTGGCGCGTGGCGCCAGCGGTTTCCGAGGCGATATCCGCGCGTCGCGTCGGGTTGCGATACAGAACCAGCCTCCACCGCAAGCGTGGCGCAATCCGACAGATCAAGTTAATCGCCGCTTTAGTGCCGCGAAATACTCGTGTCGATTAAAGTTAATTAACGATATTAATAGTATTGGCACTGTAGGTTGGACAACTGCTAGGCAAGCATGCATGTATGCTGGAGGCTATTTTGTTAGGTAATGGGAGTTGGTATTTATGTGCGAAATTCTTGTAAACAATACTGTACTAGCTTGTAAAAGCTTTCTTCCTCCCCGTTTAAGTAAAGTCTAAAAAGACTAAATATTTACCATAATAGGCAGTTGCTTAGCTACACCACTAACATAGATAAAGTCTATGAAGGCGGCAACTGTCTCATTTATATTCGTTGGCAAAAAACTGTCTACCTCAAACATGCGAACTCTAGCGAAAACATCAAAAACCGTTATTCATCGATACGTTTATCGATAAACCGTATCGATTCTCTACGTACAGTCTCCGTGCTCATTTTATGAGTGATGAGCCGATTGATTCGGTGTCACCGTTACCAATTACGGATGGGCTGGCATACATACGCGATCGCTATCGTCACGTGTTGCAGTTTGAATATCCCCTACAATCTAGATAGATAGATAAGTGCCTAGTAATTATGTAGGTATTTAATGATGTCTTAGTGATTCGTAGGATGTGTTCAGAGTTGGATCCGTCGTATTGTGTGGGGTTTTTGATATTTCGCATAGGTTATTTTGCAAGATTGTCAGTGTGGTAAGGTGTTTTGCCGGAAGAGGGCGTATAATTATACGCTAAAGATTATTTATCTATGATATATAATTTGTCTGTTGTAGTATTACGAAAGCTATGGGATACCTCGGACCCGTGGAACCTCTGCAAAGGCTCGCTACATAAATCCACCTTAAATGTATGTAATCTAATCAGTTAAAAAAATATATAAGAAACTTACAAGATATCGAAACATGAGAGACCCGTATAAAACATTTCCGGGGACGACGAGTATAAAATTGAACTTGGATAGATATATTTTTAGATTGTATAATAAGACAATTCGACCGCCTCCGTGGCATAGTTGTACGTTGATAACGCCGAGGTCTCGGGTTGACGTCCTGGGTCGAGCAAAGCGATACTAGATTTTTATTTACTTATTGTCCTGGTAGTTTCTCTGCCTACACCTTCTGGGAAAAAAGACTTGCATTTTTGTATGTCTTTATTTAGATTGTATAAAACTCTTTCAATAAGGTTTCATTGCAACAATACGTTTTACAGGTGAAGTTTGGTTAGCAACAAGATTTAGCAGTTTGTTGTGAAAAATAACACGCGTGCTTAGAACATTAACTCCGGCTGTTTATTGTTTAGCATTTGCGTTTAGCAGCATAACATAAAATATTTTTTCTACGAATTGTATAGGAATATAAGTTAATTTAGATTTGGGAAGGTTCTGAGTTCAGCAGTGGACGTCGATAGGCTGGTTATTCGCTAATATCATTATTGTAATTTATCATTCAGCATTGTTGGTGCCTCAGCAATATTTTAGTTAAGTTAATGCTGCTACAAATTGCCTTATTGAGCTCAACCGGACCTTGGATCTCATTTCTACATGGGGTTCCAGGAATATGGTTGAGTTCAATGCCAAGAAAACCCAGGTGTGTGCGTTCACGTGCAAAAAATCCCCGTTCTCTCCCCTCCCCATTCTTTAGGGTACTCCCCTGCGGAATGACCTGAGTATCCTTGGTGTGGATATCCGCTGTGATCTCAATCCAAGGAATCACATCGAGGGCGTAATATCTGTCATATCACGCAGGGTTGGAGTCCTGAACAGAGTGCGTCGGTTTTTCACGCCCGGTCAGCTTTGTCGTTTATACAAAGCGCAGGTCCGGCCGGGTATGGAGTACTGCTCGCACCTCTGGGATGGATCCGCCCAGTACCTGCTCGATGCCTTGGTTGGATTGCAGCGGCGGGCCATCCGCATTGTGAATGATGCAGACGTTACGAGTAACTTAGAGTCGCTACAACTCCGCAGGGATGTCGCCTCTCTAAGCGTGTTCTACCGCCTGTATCACGGTGAGTGCTCTGAATAATTGTTCAACTTGATCCCCTCCTCTCCATTCCTAACCAGAACCACGCGAGCTGGCTTGCGAAGCCATAGCTTGACGGTCCACACCATCCCGGCGCGAACCAAACGGTTCTCGAATTCGTTTTTGTGCCGCACCGTCAGGCTGTTGAATTGTTTGCCGTCTCACGTGTTCCCTCCTTCCTACAATCCTGGGTCCTTCCGCCGTGGTGCGAAGAGGCACCTTAGCAGGCCGGCATAATTGTTTCCATTGGCATGGGACTGCCGTCCGATGCTCTGCCTGGGCGGCATTGGCACTTACCATCAGGTGCAATGCCGCCACTATGCCAGGCCATAAATCATAACGATTAACCACAGACTATTAATAATCGGATTTGAAATGAAAACAATACATAACAAAAATGTAAATATAAAAGTAACTTGTTTCTTAATTGGCGAAATATGTTCCATTTACTGATTACATTAAAAAAATGTGCATTGAATAAAAGTTACCGATAATATAGTTAGTATATTTTCAGATGTTATTCTAAAGAATGGAAATAAAAAATAGTATCTAATGACTGCACGATTGTAACAAAAATATTTCCGGTCCAGTCCGTCCGGTACCGGACGGTTGTTGTGAAATGGCAAGGTTCAAGGTTCATCGAATAAAAGTAGGCACGAGCCGAAATCACCACTGTGGGACGGCTGTTATTGTAGTATTAGTAATAACTTATTTTTAAAGTAATAATAATACATTAAAAAAAACTTTTATAAAATCCATACATTAATCACGCAATTATCGATAACAAGATAGAAAAATAATAATCGAATAGATTCATTAACGATTATACACTACCCTCATCCCTACTGCGATCTGTCACAATTATCAAGCTATATTTTACAGCGTATAATAACTATTAAAGCCACTGTGACATAAGCTAATTTCTAATTCAAAAAACTGTGTTGTGACCCTTAACCTAATACGAATTAGCTCAGTCATAGGTCAACGAGAGTCGGTTGATAGTAATCGTCGATTTCGTAAACTACACGGCACTGTTACGTACAACTAGTACAATGCAATACGGCTTATCATGTTTATTAACGTTATGTGATTTGACATTCTCTATGACAAAATTTATTGTTCTCTATGATTTGTCTGTTGATTGTCTATGTCTTCGATCATTATTGGCCCGTGTAAATGCAATCACGGACTTTCAATTGTATATGAACTTCTATCAACCTCATTTTGTTGTACATTTTAATTCCGATTTATACAAACCTACTTTTGCAAATATTTCTATTTGTTTCACACGGCTTATATTGTCCAAATATAGAGAAAAAACATATATCTTTCAAGCAACTTGTTGCATTAAAAATGCTTTGAGAGCGGTTTAAACACAACTTCATACATAATTAAAGTGTGTAAACCAAAAATAACACGTTTGCGCAATGGAATAACTGGAAAAAAATATGAACGAAGCGCCATAATTTGTACACTTTCGTCGACAATGTTCGGGCTCAAAGAACCGGTGTTGGACATTGCACAATAATTAACTCTTTTATGTTTTCTTTATAAAAACACGAGGGAATTAAGTAGTTTCGTTGTACAGAAATTACTTCATTTCCGACTTCTTTTTTGTCTCTTTCATACAACTATTTTGAATTTCTATATATTTCAATGATGCATTTAGCATTAATTGGGTTTAAGCCATCCTGAAATATAATGAGATTTAAATGAGAAAGAATGGTTTAATTTGTAGTTCGTATTCACAATCATAAAATTGATTATTTTCTACAAATATTCTGTGATATTCTTCTGTCGATTCTCTTCTGTCGATATGCATGAGCTTAATTCCGCTTTTTTATCTATACGTAGTTTACAGTAAGTACAAAGTAATGTACAATTAGGTATGTTTTTTTTCCTTATAAGTTACATAGGTAATAATGTATTTTAGTAGTAATATTTTGTAGTTCATCTATACTATGGATTCTACTAGTTACAACGCCGCTCTACCATATTTTTATAGATTTTTACTCCTTATAATTAACCAAAACAACATTTGTTATTATTTATTCTCTTTTGTAGATACATGCATTACACATGCTTGTAACTTTTACTACTCCTTCTGATATTTTTATACCCACATTATCCGTGATGGCTGACCTAAACCTTAATACGTGAGTGCACTGAAGAAGAACGAATTATACAATTTTCTACACGCAGCGACGCGAGGTTAAGTTTCTACTTTTGTTGTTTTTCTTAAAAATGGCGGCAAGGACAACGTTGTCGCCATGCTTGATTTGATTTGTAAAGATGACCGCATGATTGCAGCAACAGATTTATAAAACTGGTAGATTTAAAAGCCAAGGGTGATTATGAAACGGATTAATTTGTTTAATTTTAAATTATTCTAGATATTTAATTATGTAAAATTTTAAATCCTTGTGTAATGTTACGATCCTAGGATCCTAGTGCAAAAATTACTGGATTGATTTTGATGAAATTCTACAATTTAAATTGCAACGGTATAAACCCGACCATGTAAGAGAAGATGTAATCCCAGTAATTGAATAAAATTACAAAGGAAAATTATGGTGCTGTTAAAAATTCTGTACACGCCGAAGAATGAACAAAGAGAGGTAAATTACCGAGCCATTATGAAATCTGAATTTCTTCACGATTTTTAAGGAACGTGATCTACATAAATGTTTGATTATAATTTAAAGATTCATCATTATTCTTGTGATTTAAATAAATAATTAGAACGTATTATTAATTATTCATTTTTTTAAAGTATTATCCTAGCTAATTCTATTAAACAATGGGTAAAGGCAGGATAATAAAAATTTGCGAGCTTTTGTGGTCTACTTGTAATATTCTTGTAGTGCCGACGAGTGTCATTACTTAAGTTACCTTGGATATTCCATTGATGGCCATAACTAATTTCCATAAGACGGGTTACGAAAGAGTGTGGATTTAGTGTAAATAGATTTATGACGGTTTATTCAAAATAATAGTCTTCGTATGTTATATTTATGTTAAAAACTTCGAGCAAGAGTCACCAAGATTCGCTAGGAAAACAAAGTTCTTTACAGTACCGAGAAGTTTCGAAAACTCAAGTCAATCGCGGTAGTTCGAAATTTAAATTAACGACATTCCAAATTTGTGTCACCAACTGAACAAACAACGTTTTAACTTTTTAAATAGATAAATTAATACAAAAATCATCTGTGGTACTTTACACGTTCAACGGACTGTGTAATCGTAGTTTTTTACGCAACGTCGCGTCGGTCACAGACTGCGGCGGGCTTCCAACAGCCATTGCATCAGAAACTAATTTACTAAATTGTACCTTACTGAATTAATATAAGGCTTAATTTACATCCTGCTTAGTGTACTGTGTAATCGTATGAAGATGGTTTTTATTTTTTTAATTGATGACAGACTGGAGTAATATGTTGTTCGCACGCTATGACGTCACAAGTGACGAGGATTACCATTTAGTAGCTTGAATACAACCTTTTAGGATGTAATTGAGTGTAAAAATCGTTTTAAAGAACCGCCTATGGTATTTATTTAAATTAGAATTTCCTGATAGAATTTTAACGTGATAGGATAAGTAAGTACTCTTTTTTACTTTACCTTTAACAATGAAAAAGATGGTGGAAATTGAAAGACCAATAAAAGTATATTTACGTTGGTTTTCTTTGTGGCATTGGCATTCATAACCGCAAGAGCGGGCGGTTCCATTTTTCTATAGAGCCAAAAATGAAAGTTTCAAAATGTGCCCCAGGGCACATAAAAGATAACAAGATTTTTTACACCGTGTGGTTACTGAAAAATTCTAAATGTTTGTCTAGAGCGAATAAAGAGTAGTTTTGTAACATATTTACGAACTCTTTTTGCAAAGCGTTAACTAAAGCAATTCTTAAAACAGTCCCTGTATGTCCTGACGCGATTGCAGCTGCTAGCGGGCCACATACAAAGTTGACCATATTATACAAAAAAAAAGAAATTAAACTCGCACTTGACAAAAAGTTATTAAGTTGACAAATTACACAATTTAATATGAATTTAATGGCCTTTTTTTTAAACATCAAAGTAATATATCAGTGTAAAATAAAAATCGCAATTTTTATGACTAAATCACCAATTTTAAACCCTCGAAACTTTTCATGTACAATAAAGGATCAAAGCTTTGTAATGTTATCTCAGTGTCGTCCCATTTTTAAGACCCTAGAATAACGTAATTTACACACCGGCACATACCAATATTGTTCCAAATTTAAATTCATACAACACTGACCATTTAAAAATTAAAAACTTTTTGGTTCCACCACGCATGCGCGGAACCGCAGACACCGTCTAGACAGGGAGGCTATCCGGACCTTAACGACCAAATTAACATGACCTTCCCCACATCACAAATCCATTGAAAACCAACCGGTCGCCAGTTTTTTAAAGGTCTCCTTAAACCGGGCGGCTGTACCAAAATGTCGAAGTAAAGATTTCGCCGCACTTGGCGTGTGTCCAGGGTCTTAGAATAATATCGTTTTGGTTAATAACATTATCCTGGGCGAGTTGAATTTTTATTAGCGTTGAAAGGATTATGTGCTAGCTTCTTCCCTGGGGTTTTATCGGATGGCAATGTCAGAGCGAATTTCATCCGAATTTGGCGGGTTTTATGCAATGTGTGTGATAATCCGAACAGTTGTATGGAAATATAAATTGCAGTCTAAAATAATGAATAACTACTTATGAATTGAAAATATATACATATAATAAACCGCAAATTAAAATGATGAAATTTTCAGATTTTGGCAAACTTAGCGGTAAGGGACATAACATTATGGAATATACTGTCTTTAAAAATTGTCTCTCAATTTTTTGAAAAATAAGCCTATTTTTACTTTTAAATTAAATGTTATATGGTATTTATGTTGCAAAACAAACCATTTCAATTAAAAATTAAATATTGTTGAATTAACATATTCTACACAAATAACGAATGCAAATAATGAGAAGAACATTTGAGTATGGTTGTTCGGGAGCCGGTAACCGCTCATGGTCCCTAATTATCGCCAAGGTGAATGACAGCTATGGGTGCGTTTACCCTGCAGTCGACACGCCGATACTGTAATAAGTATTCAAATAAAAACGAACTAAAATTGTGTGTTTACTTAAAAGATCTGCGGCATAAAAATATGGGTTAGATGACTAGTTAAAATAGCATAATTTATGAAAGGCTTTGCGTTTTACAAGATAAAAATACAATCGAAACATTTAGTGATACCAATCAGTATTTTGGTGTAGTTCAATATTTAAATGTGATTTGAGTAACAAAGAATGAGATTTTTTTATGAACTACAAAGAATTAGCGAACGTAGGTTGAAACATAATCAGGGAAAATACTTAGTTTTGTTGCTATAGACATGCAACATAACGCATAAATCTTAATATTTGTGTCCCGGCTACTTCTCGATTACCATTCAAGTCCCGCTCCGTGGAGGTCGTCAAACGCAACACAAACTTTAAAAAATAAAATACTACGAGGATAACTGTCTTCTTATCTTTCGGGAGAGTCGGAAGCCTGCAATACGTCAGCAACAAAATGCGGGCGTTCTGATAACACCATGGCGCTGTAGGAGTAACAGACGTCTTGCGATACGGGGGTGCCTTTATTATCTGGGGTGTGGGTACAGTAGGGATGGAATATATTTTTAGTTTTTTATGTAAAGGAAGTGGCATTCTAAAGCCATGTACTAGTGAAAAATGATTCGTCTGTTGTTATTGTTACATTGTATGGCTGCTTAGAGTATTTATATATAGAGGGAGCGCTGTCATACTTTCGCGATTTGAAAAACGTAGATATTGTCTTGTTAGCAATGTTGGTAGCGCACCTATATTAGTAAAAATTGAATTAATTATTTAGCAATAAATTGTCATAAATTCCTTTATTAGCCGAAATTATATTTAGCTATTATCCTTTTAAAACGAGTTTGAGTGGAATTAAATATACCTAAACTACTTATTCTTAATTTTTTTTTCAAATAATTTATGTATGTTGCACAACCTGTTGCAATATTAGCCAATAGGAAGGCAGAAAAAGGTGGCCCGGCACCACCATTTTTATCTACGTTTTTGAAGTACCAGCGCTCCCTCTATATGTATATACTCTAAGTATGGCTGTTTTATTAAACATATTATTTGTCATCCTGTCTCGTTCATTGAACAACATCGTCGTATATATTACTTTCTCTTTGTCTGGAATAGATCTATTTCAAAGATAAGACCGTCTACTGCCCATACATTTTTATGATACTATTTATGTTGTTTAGTCCTTTGTGTATATTATAATAAATTGTTATTGTGCGATCTGCATTTAAATAGGAATAGTCAAATTATTAATGTTTGTTCCTTCGAGTCATATAGATAAAAAACAATTAGTAGGTATTAATACGAATTGACAAGCGGAAGAATAAACATGTATTAAAAAATAGCTCACATCATTTGTAATTGAAATTCTCTTAATACGCGCAAAAAGTTTATTGAAGTTTTTAGTATTCAAATTATGTTATCAAAATATTCTAATTAAGCCGCTATCGTTTGTCAAGAATTAAGTTGCCATTGGAAATTTAAAGTAATATTCCCGCCAAAACAATATCAAGCTGTCAACTGTCATTTTGACGTACGAAGTTTTATACCAAGGAGGTTAAGGCTCAATATGCTCTACAAGGAAGTTGAAAACCAGCAATACTGGTCGATCGCTTGAGAGTCGAGACATTCTTCGAAAGAGATGTCGTCGCTCTTGATAGTTTTTTGTTTTGTTTTTTAAGTTGACTTATTATCTCGCCGCCTCTGTTAAATTTGAATTATGCGGCGAAGAATGCCTGTCATACATTTAAGGCGAGACGATTTTGATTAAAACTTCAACTGCTGTACGGTTTTTAATTACTCAACAGTCAACCGTAACATTAAGAGCATTTAATCAGCGGCGATTTAACGTCGACAATAAGACTGCCTTCCATTGTTTTTAAAGTTGCCTTTTATGGGCTTAGTTTTTTTTATAACTGTATAAGTAGTTGGTATTTCATTTGTAATCTTGTTCTGTTGCGGATTTTTGTAAGGATGTAGTTTAATATTCGTGTGTATTTTAATTATAAACATGTAAATTCATTTATATTTTTCTGACATAATAATAAAAAAGGCAAAGGAAGTGCGACCATAATGCCGTACTGTTTAAAAAGTAAAACACACTATTATGCACTTAGCAGCCCTACCTTCGGCTTTGTCTACATTTTGGGATAGGTCGGCGCCGCGCGCGGTCGATAGCGCCACCCCTAGTCTAAACTCGCAATAACTCGAAACATTTTACACACGCCGTAATTTGTTGCTTTACACTTATTTTATGGTCGGAATAGATTGCTAAAGCAGTGTTAGTGTAATGGTTATGTTAGTTGATATTTTATTACGATTTAGGGATATTTTAAAGGAATTTTAAATTGGTGAAATGTCGTAGTAGCAATGGTGTGTCATGCACCAGGTTTCCTAAAAAATACCTCCATTACTGGTTGTAGGTCTCTAATATGAGAAGTCGCCTATAGGCAACACCGCAATGTATATTTCCCCCGCCAAACAGCAGTGTAAATGCACTGTCGTGTTCTGGTTTGAAGGACATTGTAGCCAGAGTAACTACTGGTGTCGAGCGCAATGGTATGCCAGTGGAAGAAAAGAAGCAGCTTTGTAATTCATGGTGTTTTTTGGTTTTGTTTACAGTTAATTAGCGGTCGAGTCGCTTACCATCAGGTGAATGGCATACTTGTCTTGCAATTCATTAAAAAAAGAACCTAATATGGCACACATAGAGTGGCTTGCAAAAGTCGGAGGTGAATACTGTAACGTCTAAAGATTTTCGATTCTTAAGTTGTTGCCGACTGCCGTTGCGCGCAAGACTATCGCCCTCAACTCCTTATAGATGCTCAGTTTTCGCATTCTCTTTTGGGAATTCGCTAATGCTCGTATTCGCCATGTCTAAAATAACACATTAGTAACCAGTGTACAAATAAACCATCCCGCGTACATTACAGATAGTTGATACGTTTCATCTTATTTTGGATGCCGGTGTAAACTGAGAACGATCGTGGAATACATTACAATATTCCTCTGTTCACGGATTTCGTGAATGTTGATGGTAATATTTAATGTAGGAATGGATTGGATAAAGTAATTTTATATGGCATTTTATGAGGTTTATTTTGAGATGTCTAATTTATTAAGAGTAGTCTTATTGGTCGTGCCCTGCGAATGTTCTAGCTTAATACAATATATCTCAAAATATTTTTAAGCGTATTCATAAGATAAATCGTTTGCTATGCTGTACAAGGTCATACAGTATTATGAAAATTCAGTATTTTTGCCACTAAAACAATATGAAAGCCATACATAAAAGTAAAGCACCCATGCTATGGATTAATTTAGCAGTTAATTTGATTTATACTCTGACAACCCCACTCTATTAGCGAGGGATGTAAAGTGCGTGGAAAACAATTTTATTTTTTGCGCGTTCGAAAATCTACTACAGCATAATTTATTGTTGTTCTTTACTATTTCTGTAACACAAATGGCTTTTTCGATGGTAAAAGTAAATTGGTAAAGAGGTTTAGTTAGGGGTATTATGAAAATTGTTGCGATTTCTGATAAATGGTGAACGCTCCATAGAGAGAATTGTGGAGAAGGTTTAACTAGAGCATTGTTGCAAAGGTTTAACTGTATGAACACGAAAGTTCGAGTATTACAGCGACATTACTTTTGGAGGAGAATGATTTAAAATTCAGTATAATTAAGTCGACCTCGGAATAATATCGATAATTTCATAATTTATCTTAAATGTCGAATTCTTGCCAGTGTATTTAATTACTATGTTTAATCACTAAATGTATCATCAATTACCTCAAGACACCTCGTCTAGGCGCATTGGTTTACTCGCTTACAAGATCATTGTCAGAAGACCACTAGGAGCCTGAAACCTGATTCTCAAACCTGTTCTAGACTAGTTTAATTATGTTCTTCAGGTTTAAACGGGATTGACGGCTTAACGTCCGGGACGCTTTACATATTGCTCCTCACGCGCCCCATCCGGGGTTCGTAACTATATTACTACACAATAGAGTGTTAAGCGAACCCCTCTCAATCATAAAAATAATTGAAACAATCTGGCATTACGTTTTAATTTCCTTTGCTTTACTGTCAGATTAAAAAATATACTAGACATAGAGCATAGAATTTTGTTATAAAGCTGTCAAATAAAATGTCAAACAGGAATGTTAGAGACAAAGCAAGCACATGGAAAGAGAACAGGTCATAGGTTAAGCAAATTACCCGAACAATGTAATAACAAAATATATTTTTGCGTTTTCCTTGATAAATGAAAAACAAAACAAATAACTATTATATTTCTGATCTACGTTTTATTCCTTTGCTAGAGGCAAACACGAAATAATTACGACAACTTGGCTGCATAACCATACATTCCTTTGCACATCCTACACAGGGCCCCCGCTACCATATGTGCGAAGTGTGCAATGCACACGGGCGCCATCCTTTAGGGGCGCCAAAATCCAGGGCCCAAAAAAAAGTTTGCCAAAAAAAAACAAAAGTCATACATCCATCCATCAGCCAAAGGAAGTCCATTGCTGGCCATAGGCCTCCCCCAATGATTTACACAGAGACCTGTTGAAGGCAGCCTGCATCCAGCGACGTCCCGCGACCTTTACCAGGTCGTCTGACCACCTTGTGGGTGGACGTCCTACACTGCGTTTTCCGCTACGTGGCCTCAATTCGAGCACTTTCCGACCCCATCGGTCATCAGTTCTCCGCGCTATGTGCCCTGCCCATTGCCACTTCAACTTGCTCATCCGCTGGGCTATGTCGGTTATTTTAGTTCTCCTACGGATATCCTCATTTCTGATTCGATATCGTAGGGAAACCCCGAGCATAGACCTCTCCATAGCTCGTTGAGTGACTTTGAGCTTCCTAATAATGCCCATAGTGAGAGGCCACGTCTCGGTGCCGTAAGTCATCACTGACAACACACAACTATCGAAGACTTTCGATTTAAGGCACTGAGATATTTTGGACGAGAAGACGTCGCGTAGTTTCCCGAACGCTACCCAATTGTTGGATTCGACGATTGACCTCTCTCTCGAAGTTGGACCTGCCTAACCGGACCACTTGTCCTAAATAGACATATTCGTCAACAACTTCAAGAGTCGAGACTCCAACACTGATTTGGGTGAGCACAACATGGACATTCGACATGATCTTCGTTTTGTCTATGTTCATTTTAAGACCTACCTGTTGGGAGACTCGATTGAGGTCTTCGAGCTATTTATTTATTTATTTATTAAGTATAGGTATACAAAAGAGAATACAGCCAATTAAACAGTTAAAAACAAAAATAGCATTGTTATTCTGCCAAGACTACAATATCGTCGGCAAACCGAAGGTGAGTGATATACTCGCCGTTGATGTTGATGCCGAATCATATTCACTGCAAGAGCTTGAAGGCATTTTCCAGCGCGGCAGTGAACAGTTTCAGAGATATGAAATCTCCCTTTCTCACGCCTCTCAGTAGTGGAATAGCCTTCGTACTCTGATCCTGTACTCGGACCGACATGGTGGCGCTGTTATATATACACTTCAACATTTCCATGTACCGATAGTCGATATGGCACCGCTGGAGAGACTGTAGCACAGCCCAAGTCTCGATCAAATCAAAGGCTTTCTCATAGTCCACAAACGCTAAACAAAGCGGCAAGTTATATTCCTCGGTTTTTTGTATAACTTGCCGAAGCGTATGGATATGGTCTATGGTACTAAAGCCTTTTCGGAAAACGACTTGTTCGGGAGGCTGATAGTCATCACACCTGCGTTCGATACGATTTGTGATGACCCTCGAAAACACCTTATAGACATGGCTCAGGAGCGAGATGGGCCCGTAATTCTTCAGCAAAGTGTTATCACCTTTTTTGAAGAACAAGACCACCATGCTC
Organism: Hyles euphorbiae; assembly: GCA_023078785.2. NCBI lineage: Eukaryota > Metazoa > Arthropoda > Insecta > Lepidoptera > Sphingidae > Hyles > Hyles euphorbiae. Next base: position 5,891,111 of record CM041052.1, on the reverse strand, counting down.
CTGCTCCATGCCTCCAGCGTTGAGCCCTCGAGAAGAACAGAATTGAAGAGCCTCTGAAGGACTTTCAGTATTGGCGTGCCGCCCGCTTTCAGAAGCTCTGAAGTGATTCCTTCCTTGCCCGGCGCCTTGTTGTTTTTAAGTCGCTTCAGGGCCATCTCAATCTCACAGGCTGATGTCCGGGATATCATCGCTAAAGTGTCAGATCAACTCGACTCTCAGGTCTTCGGCCGAGCTAACAGCAGGTTGGGCAACCGAGGTGTTAAGCTGTCCGTAGAACCTCTTGATCTCCCTTAATACCTCTGCGCTCGTCGATACCACGCGGCCGTCGTCCGTCTTCAGCCTAAACAACTGGCTTTGCCCAATAAACAAGTCTCTTGCAAACACTTTGGAGCCTCCGTTCGTTCAATTGTATCCTTAATGCTCACAGTATTGTGAGCACGGACATCGTGTCGTAAGGACTTCCAGATCCGTCTATTGAGTCGCCGATATGCTTCAGCGTCAACGGAAGACTGCAGCGTCAAAGATCGACGTTCGGCCATGAGGTCAAGAGTGTGGATCGAGAGTTTTTGAGGTCTATCTCTACGGCGAGGTCTAAAATACTTAGATCCCACCGTATGGACAGCTTCTACCAAACCGCTGTTTAGCTCGTCCACTGCAAGGTTTTCTTCAAGACAATCAAAGCTATTTGTCAGCTCGAGTTGAAAGCTCTCGGGTTTTGGATATGGGCGTGAGTAGGTCGGAGCGTAGATTTCATCAAGCGACGCCTTTCTGATTGGACATTGATATTCAGTGTGCCCCTAACCATTCGGTGGTCACTGCCGGTTTTCGCCCTGTTGGTCCTGTGATCAACAGGGTGAAAACCGTCCATGTCTTGTCCGTGCATGGTTCTGTAGACATCTCTGAATATCCGTCTATTCGTCGTCAAGATGAAATCTATCTCGTTTCTCGTAAAACCGTCAGGACTCAGCCAGGTCTATTTCTTGTGAGGCGGCTTCTTATAAAAAGAGTTCATCGAAAAGAATCCCTCTTTCTCCAGAAAGTCGGCCAGCCTCTGACCCCTGGGGTTCCGTTGCCCATGTCCAAATTGCCCCATTTTCAACTCTGCATCGCTTCTCTTGCCCAACTTTGCGTTGAAGTACCCCATAACAACATTGAAGTAGGTTTTGGAAGTATGTATGGCCCGACTTATCTCCTCATACATCTCCTCTACTTCTTCATCTTGATGTGTCGAGGGTCGGCGCGTATACCTGTATAATATGTTCAACGAATATCTTTTTGATATTCTGAGTATAAGGTATACTACCGTTATAGGTTTCGGATACGATGTTGTTGATGAGAGACCTGTGGACAAGAAATCCGACACCTCCTCGGGACTGTTGGTCGTCCCCCCAGTAGAAGAGCAGGTTACCAGACTTCAGAGTTATCGTATACTCCCCGATTCTTCGGACAAAAAAAAAAACAAAAATAATCAATTCATATAATAAAATCGTAACCGGTCGATGTCGGTGTATAGAAGAAATATGAGAATAACCTTAGAGTTTTTTCATTACCTGATGATACTCGCCTTGACCCTTTTGGTATTTTACAATATATATTTGAAAACAATTTAACATCCACCCTTCCAAATGTAAGTATTTCACTAAAAATTCTTCTGACATTGCCTGTATCTGTAGCTTCTGGCGAATGATATTTGCAAAGTTAAAAATTATTTGGTCAATAACGCTTCAAGAAAGATTGTCTGGGCTAGCAATATTAGCCATTGAACAAGAATTTTTTGATGGTATAAATTTCAGCGATGTTATTAACGAATTTGCAACAGCATAGTCTCGGAAAATATCGCTACAGTAGCAAGAGTATTGTAGTAGCGACTCTACTACAACACCTATTTTTTAATTTTTCTATTGTACCTAGATATCTTTTTTGATTTTATAACGAAGTTACCTAGGTATTTGTTATTAAAGTATCTGCATATTGTAGTATAATTAGGAAGTGATACTTATTTACGTGTTAATGAAAAAGCGCAAAACCTCAGACACGCCAACTTATTCTGATTATAAAAGAATTACGAATATTATTTTGATTCAAATTTGACCCCTATTTTTATTAGTGGAATCGACTCTACTCACGATTATGAACAAACTAATTTTAGGTTTTGTGCTTTCTCAATAACACGTAGACATGAGTAACATATAGACATGAGGCAATATTTCTGTTATTTGTTCCTAAAAAAATGTGATTTTTAGTTTTGCGTTATTTTCTTGTATTTATGAACAACGTGTCTGTACCCCATTAGTTAAGTAAATGCTTTAAAATGAGTGTAAACAAGAATTTATTATTATTATTTCATTTTGATATTATAGTCTACAAATACATATGACTTCAAAAGTTCAGTTCTTTGCTTTATTTCAAGCACCTACCTACCATAAAAAAAGATAATTCAAAATGCCTTAAGGGGCGCCAAAATTTTTTTTGCACACAGGCGCCAGTAGCCCTTACGGGGGCCCTGATCCTACACAAATAAAAACAACAACAATTGTCTCGATTTCTCCGATAGCATTGATCCCAGGTCGCTGAAGATTCGCCTGTTGAAAGCCGTCGCTTTCTAACACGCCGCGCGTGGCCCGTATATGGCATGTATGGCACAATACTGTACCGTTCTATTTATTCCTCCGGGCAAAGACCTCCGGATTTCAGTTGGGTTTAACTTTCGTAAGGTTGGCACTACCGTGATTGGATAATCGGATTATCGAATTAATTTTGAATATCGAAAAGGTCGTTACAGTAATTAATTGAATAGATCTTCTTGAGATACGAATTATTTGTATAGGAAGTTACGTTTCAAGGACGTAAATCGTAATATTTGATGGCGTACTAAAGATGGAAATGAAAAGTTATACAAATCAATACTATGTATTACTTAGCGATTTACGGCCGTTTTCTAAATCCTATCTATCACGACTATGTCGGTACAATTCAACGCTTCATTAAACAAAAATAGACATATGTATAGTACATTTATCTAATCTAGCTATCTATAAATATATGCACCATATCTATACCTCTCTATCTTTGTTAATTGAATCATAAAATGGATCGAAATATTTAATGAAATCTCTTGTTAAAGATAGATAGATTATAGAGAACAGCTGTTATTGATACGAATTGTTTAACATGATGTTACGGGTTCTATTCCAGAATGACTAGTGCCCGATTAGTTTCCGGTTAGGATGTTGTGATGACGTGAGATGTTTTCAATAAGCCAGAGGTTACTCAATTGGCCTAGGATCAGACATGCCAATTTTGTCAATCTTGTCTACAAATGGCCATTGCTATTGTAGTCTAAGTATTAGAACACGAGGCAGCCCTAGCAGGGAGTAATGGCAGGTCCGAAACGGCGGCTATTTGCGGTGTTATCTAAACATTAAACTTGAGTTAATTTGCGTATCTACGGTACGCGCCGCCGTTTGTGCCGTACGCTACAGGCTACTGACGCCTTCATTGCTACCTATTTTATACAAAACTCAAAAGTATAATGAGTGTATTTTTTTTAATTAGGTCCCATTCGCACGGGCGCTATTTCAACGCGCGTTAAAAAGCGTTGCAATGAAACAAATGTAAATCCATTAGTTTGTTCACACGAAGGCGATTTAAAAACGCGACGCTTTTTTATCGAGCGTTGTCGGATTTTCGACATAAGTATTGGAAACGGTAAAAAACCGTCAAAGTCGACGCTTTTTAAGAGCCCGTGCGAATACATTGTCCTGACCTCACACTAAGATCGAGTTTCTTGTGTCACGGGTATCAGAAACAACAAGAGTATTTTCGGTCTCAAAACACCTAGACCCGAAAGAAATATTAGTGGGTGACACAACCACAGCACCGAGATAAGTCTCAGTTCGGAAATCGAACCCGTGGCCTCTTGTTTCACAGACGGCGTCTAACCACCTGCGCCGCGGAGGCTGTCAAAACAATTTTGTATATTTTGTCTCGTTCACACCACCTTGATAGCTCCCTGTCACTCCTCCAGAGAAGGCTGTCACACAAATGTAAGAAACAAACCTCTTATCAGAAGGGGGTGATAATATACGTTAAATAATAGTATTTACGTACGGTGTAAGTTTTCTAATGTCAGTGTGATTAGTACTCCAATATAATGATACATTCGATTACTTTCGTACATTAGAAACCTTGGGCACGGCCCCACAAGTTTCCAACAAAACTAATAGAAATGTTTATTATTTTTTTAATAAATTAATACTGTAAATCTAAAATCAGTAATTTCGAAAGTAAAAATGAAATGTTAATTTATTTTGAGTGGATAAAGGTTTTTATCCATAAAATTATTGTAAATAGATTTCCAGTCTGGCACTTAAAAAGTTGTGACTTTTTATACGATAAAGTCACTACTTTATCGTATAGTTTTACTTTTTTACTGATGGTAGGTCTCTCATAAGTGAGAGGCCGCCTGGGTAGCTATCACCGCAATGTCGACTTCCCCGCCAAAAAGCAGTACATGCATGCATATCCAGAGTAACTACTGGACATATTGAGACTTAACATTTTATGTCTCAGGATGGCGAGCGCAGTAGACCAAGCGTTGCTTTGTAATTCCTTTTGCTGTTTAGTTTTATGTTTGGTATCGCTTACCATTAGGCGAATGGCAGGTTCTTTTAGCTATTCATAGCAATATAATAAACTATCATGAACTCAGAACAATTTTTAAATTATTTTTGTCGCTGCTAATAGTTGATGAAAGGCATACAATTTTCCGTTTTGACGTCACACAATCTTTCGGTTCCGAAAGATTACCTTTGTATGTTCAATAGGATATCAAAACATTGCCTAGGCAATTTAGCACGTATTCCGTAGATCATAAGATCGTGGATCTCAGAGCGGTCTAATTACATGTGCAAGTTCAATGACATATCGATGAGTGATGCACGGCTGTTCGCTGGGTGGCCCTAATGGCCGTAACGAGTTGTGATGGTATCTAGTGGATCAGTGGTTAAAGGATAGGCACTGTGCGGTATAAGGTTCGATAATATATGTAGTATATGGTGCTGGGTTAAATATAAATTAATGAAATGAAATGTATTTATTGGTCATGTAGGCAATTAAAGAGCTCTGATGACAAGTCAATACACATAAAACTTAATCTCTATATTCAAAATATTTTTTATACTTAGTATTATTTATATTAATTTCTTACTTTAATTTATTTATTTATTCATACTTTACTTATGTATTCATGATTTTACCTTAACTCTTTTTTTAAGCGTCTACCATTTTTTCTTGCTCTACCCAAAATATCAGAGAATGCCTCAGGCATAAAGCCGCCTTTATACTATCTATGTATAAGAATAAACAAATTAAAAAGTAAATATACCTCATATTCCTTTTTATATGTTTATTGATCTCACGTATGCTTGGAAGAAATTGTTAAGCTAAGACTGCTGTTTCTTTTTTTATTAATATGTTATTTCTATATTGTCATTTGTTTTCTTTATTCTGTACAAAATGAGAAACATATTAATTATCTGTACTGTACTGTATCAGCCCATATACGTCCCACTGCAGGGCACGGGCCTTCTCTACAATCGAGAGTACGATTGAGAGTGGTTAGGCCATATAGTCCACCACGCTGGCCTAGTGCGGGTTGGCGGACTTACATACCATAGAAATTCTTATAAATCGCTATGGTATGCAGGTTTCCTCTCGATGTTTTCTTTCACCGTTTTAGTGCGTGGTGATTGACTATCAATACACACATGACTCCGAAAAGTCAGAGGTGTGCCCTGGGATTCGAACCCGCGACCACTGTGAACATGTTGGCAGTCGCGTCTAGTTCGTTTACCAACAGGCCACCACGCACTACCTATCGACATATCGGGCACAAATTCCTGACTCTAGACTGTTAATGAAAAAACCGTGCTGTATGTAGTACAACTATGCCATCGATGTAGCATATATTTGTAAGTGATAAAAATATGCACGCAAAGATCTGGTACATCCTTTTTTCAAGACATTGCTCAATAAAACAAAATGATTTTATGTCACAAAATCATAAATCTGAACCTTGAATCTCGTTCTAATAACAAACGTAAAAGCACAACGAAAATATGAATATACTCGTTGCAATAAACTCAGAGCAATGAACGTAGCAATTAGGGGTATATTCTGGTTTATAATTGGCGTCAGGTGCCGATGGCTTTCGAATGTCAAATATCGATCGCTCCAACTGGCTCAAGGACATTCACATTCTAACAAATGCAGAGGCTATTAGCACTTTTATGAGTTGTAGTGTTATTAGGATTTAATAAAACTTTTTCTTTGATATCGGTGTATGGCGAGACGAGCATGCCATTGCCGGATGGTAGGCAATACCGCTAATGAGCAAAACCGAACAGCACCATGAATTACAAAGCGATGCTTGGCTTTCCACTGCGCTCGCCATCCTGCCTTAACATCTCATGTCTCAAGACGCACTATTGCTACAATGTCATAATTACGAGGTATCCATGCTTATCTAGGAGTTCGCGACAATTTTTTGAAAGGTTTGTGAAATCTGTCAAGACGCGTTACGCGTAATCTACCACGCCACCACCACCAACTTTCCTATTCCAGAATTGGTTCTCGTCACTCACAGGACTAAAACATAAGTGAAAATGATATGGTTACATGTAGCAAGCGTAAGTACGAAATAAGGAATGGATGGTAGGCAGCATTCATATTAGATTAGTTCCCTGAAAATTTACATAAATTGGAAGACTTACAGGATATATAATTGCTACGCAATAAGATAGGAATATTAATTATACTATTGAAAATAGTTTATGATTTTATAATATCGTTTATCGTACTGTCGACTGTAGAGGAGGCCCGTGCCCTGCAGTGAGACGTATATGGGCTGATAAAGATACAGATTTGCATCCTCATATTCTCAATTATATGACCAACTAGCGGCCCGGGCTGACTCTGCCTGGGTGCTGATAATTTTATTGAAAACATTATATCCCCAATGTTCATCAGGTATAATGTAGGATTGTAATGGTGAAAGAATATTTCAAATCGTTTCACCAGTTTTAAAACCTATTAAATGCAAACAATAAAATCTTTCCTTCTTATAATATTACTTTACATTGTAATAACATCAAAGAAAAAAAAGAGTATGTACATCAGGAGATTAAACTCCACGTACTAACCGCCATTACATCAGGCTACGCTTTTAGACTAATTAACTATTCGAATTATAGAATATTGATCGAGATATATCGAAAGTGCATGTCGTGCGTTACGGAATAGGACATTATTCAATATGAATTAATATTCCACGACCGTGGCTGCGTGGTGCGGCAAAAACGACGCCATATTATATGCACGACTTTAAACCGTCCTGCTGTATTGGTAGGCAGGACACGTGCTGTATATACTAGTAATAGTTCGGTGCAGTGATTAACAATTTATGCGATTTGAAATTGGACGAAGAAAAGATTGTTTTGTACCAAATTGTCTATGGGTTATATTCTTGGAAGCGTTTGGTAGGCAAAGCTGGGATATTTTATAAAAAAATACACCCAAAAGTCGCATACATAGTTTTGACCCCATACTAAGATCAATTAAGTCTTGTGTCGTGGGTATCAGAAACTACAAGGAGCTTTTCGGCCACATAAACCCCGAAACCTCAACCTCACGAACACCTGAGACATATACTTGTGGGTCTCATAAAATTTTGTCTTGCTGCGGGATATGTTGGCTTGTACTGTCTTAAGTTTCAATTTCAAATATTGTTTTCATTGGTAGGATAAATGATTTGACTCTTTTTGTTTCCACTACGAAATAAAACACGTAAACACTGTTAGATGTTATTTAAACAAAGATAATAAATAATAACAGTAGTAATTTATAACTAAATAATAAAACTTTGGGCTACTAATCTTACTCATGCATTGGGAATTCGAATCGACAAAACCAAACAGCATTCTCCCACCAACTAAGCGTGTGTGAATCACTGAATACCATAAACGATCAAGTTTGCGGTAATGTCTTTTGTTTTTATTACTCACTTTATTCATAACTGAGTTATGTGTCTGCACTGGTGATAAAGGTCTAATAACCTAGCTCTTACTATCTACTCTCACTAAAACGGTGAAGGAAAACTTTAGACTGTATCTGAGGAAAACATTTTGCCGTCACGCGTATTCCCTCCAACCTATGATCCCGAGTCTTACCGCCGTAGTGTGTAGAGGCATCTTAGCAGGTCGGCATAATTGTATCGAGTGGCTTGGGACTGTCGTCTGATGCCTCATGCCATTCGACAACCTGCCTGGACGGCATTTGTGCTTACCATGTGTGAAAAATATGTACAAAACCGGCATACCGTCAACCCGCACAAGGCCAGCGCGATGAACTATATGGTCTAACCACTCTCAATTGTGGAGGAGGCCTGTGCCCTGCAGAAGGACGTATACATATTAGCTGATATAGAACCTAGATCTTATACGTCTATGTCACAAGGACTCCTCTACAATTGAAAGGGATTAAGTGATAGTCCTCCACGCTAGCCTATTACAGTTTGGTGGATTCCACATAGATATAACGCAAATTCTGAAAACCTCGTGAATGAGCACATTGCCTTATATTTTTTTTCCATCCTCAAAGGTCAGGAAATCAACCACAATTCCTTAACATTCCTTTTCATAAAGTGAAGAGTTCGAACACAACTGTATGCAATATTTTAAAAACAAAATGATTGTTGAACATATCTTGTATGTCATTAGGACAGGTGTGTATTATGTATAATTTATCGTAAACTCAGTTTTTGCAAAGAGCAGGAACTTGCATCACTTCTCACGGAAGAAATAGCATCAGCAAACCAGTATAATTGTAGTGTTTAAAATAATATATCGTGAGACCTTGGTACTGATGGATTTGCACTTTATATTTTATTAATATTTTAGTAGTGTATTATATCAAGTCGAAACAATTTTGTACAGGCGTAACTTATGCCATCGACGCAGAAATTAATTATGACAATAAGTTGCGGTACCGTACCATAATCTGTGTTTCTATCATCTCGCTTCATTGCTTTCTCGCGACTCGCGAGCGTGATACGCGCGGACTGAATATGTTTACGACGTCAGCTTTATTTTAAGTCCTTAATACTGGTTGTTGGTCTCTCATAGAGGTTGCCTGAGTAGGTACCACCGCAATGTCTATTACTCCCGATATACTTAACATATTGTTATATTCTCAAGATAGCAGTGTAAATGCACTTTTGTATGTCGGATTGAACGACGTTGTAGCCAGAGTAACTACTGCACATACTGAGACTTCACATCTTATGTCTCAGGACGGTGAGCGCAGCGAAATGCCAAGCAATGCGTTGAATTCAAGGTGCTGTTTGGTTTTGCTACTGTCAATGAACGGTCGTTTCGCTTACCATCATGCAAACAGCATGTTCGTCTCGCCATGGATTGCTATAAAAATATTGTTCTAAAAATATATTTTTGCTTGTTATGTTCATAGCACGCTCACTTAGCAGACAGCTTTAAGTTATAAGATGTACATATAGACGTATAATACAAACACTTAGTAAATTACAAAGCGGCATAAAGTCGGTTCAATTAAGATGGCGGTTGCAGATAACTCAAGTAACTCATCCCAAACTAATTATTTGATTAGTTTTGTATTTGATGTGAAGGGTATATTAAATGGCTACATTGGTTATTTATTATGGTGCGCGATGGGAATGTGTTTAAGAAAGGTCAGGAGGTAGGCCACTTTGTGTTACCAAATATTTATTTATATATTTGCAGCCTTATTCACCCACATTTCGCCTCGAATGTTCCGTCCCACATGTTATAGGTGGCGAGCCTATCGCCATATCGGGCACAAATTCCTGATTCTGGGCTGATAATGAATAGAAAAATCCATTATCAATTTGCCCAAACCGGGATTCGAACCCGAGACCTCAGCTTTGTAACCGTACCCTAGTACAACTACGCCACGGAGGCAGTCAGTAAACAAAAGAAAGACAAATAAAACACTTAAAACTAAAGTACACGCAGTAGGAATACAAAATAAAGTTAAAGCACAAGTGTTAGATTGAACTCTGGTGCCCAAATAAAGATTTAACTTGGCACCAGGCACCAGGGGTTCCTATTGTACATTTTAGTCACTGTATCAAAGAATTGAATGCGGGAATTTTGAATGCTGCGTGCGATATAACTGTGTCATCCTCTCTTACATATACTTTTTAATATCATAGAAAATACATCACAAAACCCTATCAACACTAAGCCTGGTGTAGTGCATGCGACAGTATCAATCCATTGACGTAACAACTCATGTAAAAATGTACCGCGCAGGTCCGCCCACGTAGCGCTCTGCATACTGCTTGTGAATGGTTGCTAGACTGCTAGTGACGGGGATACCAACATTTTAATGTAATTTTTCAAACTGGTGGAGAATTTCCGAGTAAAATGCTAGTGGTAGAATATTAGCACGTCCGAACAACGGCCGCCTTACACGATGCTGGAAATCACGTCAAACTGACACATGCATGATGCAGGTGTGTCGTCTTGTGCAGTGTTTGTATAACCGGTTTTAATCACCACAAAGTGACAAGCAAAGACTTGGCTCTAAGTGCAATGAAATCCGTGTAGTCTCCACCAGAAACCGATGGTTAAGCCTCGCAGGTCGATACAATTATGCCGAGTGATCGCAACCACATACACTACCCAAAACTTGCGTGGGCACTTGCGATTTGTGCACTATCGTAAGAACCCAAATCTACTGTAAGAGCCCATATACGTCCCACTGCAGCACACTGGTCTTCGCTACAATCAAGAGTACGATTGAGAGGACTTAGGCCATATAATCCCCTACGCTGGCCTTGTGGGGTTGGCGGACTTGGCATACCATACGAGTAAAAAATTTACAAATCGCTTTGGTATGCAGGTTTCCTCACGATGTTTTCCTTCACCGTTAAAATCTCTGGGAAAAAGAGTGCGTTTACGTATTATGAATATAAACCGTATTTCAGTATCTTATCCCTAATGGCACCTATAACTCGGCACATCACTAAAGCCTAGCTGTCGATACCAGGCGCCGGCTCCCGAACATAAACCTATGCTGTTGTTCACTTGCCTAAAGTGGGTGGGGCAATTTACATTCAGGTTTTTGTGCTCGAATGTCGACGAAATTTTGGATAATTTAATGTGGGTGTTTATGATTTTTATGAGACTAGTTTACTTTTTTAAGTTTAGTAGGCTTGGCCTAAATAGCTTCATTAAGAGAATTTTGTGCCAGTTTTGGATTGTTTCCATTCAGTGGCTTTTGAATAAGGGTTATGTATAACCTATTTATTTTAGTGTTTTTATTATTTATAGTGCATAAAATTTACAGAAACCAAAAGCAAAATGAAACAATTGAATATTTGAAGTACGTTAAGCGGCCTTATTGCTCTAGGTAATCTCTTCCAGACAACACTTGGATTAATATACGAGAAAGGAGAGAGAAAGGGTAGTCATTGGTGTAAAGTAAAAATATATGTATAAGTACATAACACATACAATTGACAGTAATACGGATTTATTCGCAATTTTGGTTTTGTTTATACTTTCGAAAGTTGCAAAATGCGAAGTTTCGACAGTTTTCGTTTTTCAAAATATTCCAATACTTTTTTCTTAATTAATTATGTTACCTTATCGTCTTACGCTACGTAAATACTAATTGATGTTCATATCACATATGCATATTTGTACATATTATGTAGGTGCTAAATCGTTTTTATAAATATTTATTAATTTACGCTCTGGAAACATACATTTCCAAAGATATTGAACCATTGCCTTAAACACTGCATTTAATTTTCGTTACTCAAGTGTAGTGATATACCGAATTTTATCATGAGCATTCTCAGTTACTCGAATTGTGAGTAAGGCTCTCTCTCGAAGGTTTCCAGGACGATCTTTTGGATCACAAATATTTCTAGAAACAACAAACTAATATTTTAATATAACACCTTACTTCTAAAGATTACTTAAAGAGATAACATCTAAAGCTGTTTCATTGATTCCCAGTAAACGTACAAAAACCCCAGTTGAAACGAAGTAAACTAGATAGATCCCGCATTCAGGATCCAGTTCTGTGCTTAGGACATCGACGTCCAAGCAATTAGCTCAATCATTACAGCATCGTGTTTCATACATTATACATCGGTGGCTAAGATTCAACATTGACGATTCATTTTGTGTATCGTCAACCTAGTTTTTGAATTCGTTTCATTTCTGCTAAGATTTAAATTTGCAAGGATCTTGGGGTGTTAATTCCTGGATAATGATTAAAGTCACATTTGCATTTATTGTAATGAACACGATGAGACGAGCATGCAATTCGCTGGATGGTAAGCGATACAACCGCTCATAGACAGTAGTAAAACCAAACAACACCATGAACTACGAGTACAAAGCAATGCATACCACTGTGCTCGCCACCCTGAGACATAAGATGTTAAGTCTCAATATGTGCAGTAGTTACTTTGGCTACAATGTTCTTTAAACCGGAACTCAACAGTAAATTGACACTGCTGTTTGATGGCAGAAATAGGCGTTAAGGTGGTTCCTACCCAGGCGGCTTCTGATCTCTCATATATTATGAGAGTCCGACCACCAGTATAAATTAAAAGATTAGAGACTAACAAAGTAAAATTCTAGTAATTGGTGAAATGACAAGGCTGTAGAAGGAGGTATAAAAGTCGGCTATAAAGGCTGGAGAAAATGCCACTTGTTGCAAGTAATTGTGCTTCGGCATCCCATATGGAAAGCGCAGGTTTTTACCTTTTTGTCTGTCGTTTTATTTAATGTTATTAATTATATTGACGATAGTGATGTTATTATTGTTTCTCAGATTACGGGCATGTTATATTTAAATTAAACTATTTTGCAGTGTTTATCGTGGATTTTGTTGGACCGCGGAAGTTATAAGGTATTCTAAACGTTGTGAAGTTAAAAAATGTACCTTAAACTAAATTCGCGATTAAATCTGATTAAACAATATCAATTAGTGGAGATAAGAAGCGTAATATCCATAATTCAATTCATAATATTTGTTTCATTAATTTATCGGTTATGCACTGAGTATGTTTCCATTACTAGTTTCGTCATTGCTAATTTTAATAATGTTAACTCTCAGTAAGTGATTTATGTAATCTTATGAGAAATAAACACTCTTAATACTTGATGATTAACTTAGAACTCATAAGTCGTAACCCAGTTGATAAAATCTCCTTTTGATATATCCTCATCAGCTATAGAAAATCTATGGAGTCTCCGTGGCGCCGCTTCGTGGTGCTCGAGAGGCTTTGTTCATTTGTAATATCTATAAGTGCTTTTTCTATTTTATGTGCAGTTAATATTAAATGAATTTCAAAATGAAAACATTTCGTCTCAATAGAAAATAGTTGTAGGTACCTGGTCACCATTATGATGTGAAAATTGGATCAGTACCGGTAACTCCCACTCACGCCCACAATATCTTTGGATTAGTCGAGTCTACTTCCGGTGTGTGGGATACTTATGTCAAAACTTTTTATTTATTGATTGGAAATTGTCTGTTTTGATCTAGTTTTTGGTCGCTGGGATCAGACATACCGTAGGTAACAGTTGAGTCTCTACATACTTTCGTTTATTTATTTAATACTTTATTGCACAAAATAGAAAAAAAAATACAATGAAGAAACAACGCAATAATAAAATTATTCATTTTCTTAAAAAAAAAACTTGACAAAATAGGATATACATTTTATTAGAAAAAGCAAAACAATATTGAAATTACAAACATTATCAAATGCAACGGTTAATTTTCTGTTAATATTTGACGCTTATCTTTCCCAAGTCTATTATGTCAAAGAACAAGCCATTTAAATCTAAAGATATTTAACCCTACAAAAAATTTAGAACATGCTTAAATTTTTAATACTGTCTCTTGTGAAGCATTAGTGTTGCTTTAATAAACTACGGTTACAAAAGATTCCATACACTCTCGAGTGTTGATATTAATGCGTTTAATTGCTCAAGTATGGTCCTCGTTAGAGCACAAAGAGTCGCATTAGCATCGATTCACCTTCCATTCTGCCATGTCAATTTCTCTTGATGTGAGTCCTTGTTTCAGTATCATTGTTTGGATTGAAGCCACTTTCAGATTGATTTGTTCTTTTGGAAGTTGATCTGTATGTTTACTTGACATAAATAAGCTTGCGTATCTTCAAAAGGGTAGATAGAAATGCAAAAATCTCTCGCAGTTCGAAAATCTTGTACCCGTTCGATGGTGTGATGAAGTCAAACTCCTCCTCCTTGCGTCGATTCCCCAATGCTGGTGGTCGTGACTCATCCCGGTAGCAATCCTTCGCGCACGATTTTTTGCCATCTGGTCCGATTCTTGGCGACTTGAATCGCTTTAGCCACGTTCATGTTGAGTGTGGTGCGGATCTGATCTGTCCAACGCTTTGGGTTCAACGTTCCTGCCCCTTGATCTCTTACCCTCCATTCGCTCCACTCCAAACTCCGCCTATGTCGGTCCCAAGCCTGAATGAAAAAGGAGGAGGGTTGGCGTTGGAGAAGACGTGACCACCCGTAAAATGTCAACGCCGAGTCTCGGGCGGCGGTTAATAACCCGATCACTCCGTTGTAGAGCGGAGCGGCAACCAGAGGCCGTGAGGATTTAAATCCCCTCAAGAAATACTGACGTGGAAGGAAACGGGAACCCACCACAGTTATTTTCCCAAGAAAATTCATCATGATGGAGTCAAACTATCCTAGGTAAATTTATTTTTAGGAATTTCAATACAGTGTAAGAACTTCATAACACTGTACCGTCTCTATCTTTTTGTCAGTAGAGGTTCCAAATTATTGTGAACCATATCAATAATATTTTTATCAATGTTCAAATGCTTTTATTTAGTTTTATCGAACCTTTTAAAAGTTAGATGTGAGCATTGGGATGAAATTCCGTCCCCATGGTGAATTTCAAATTGGATATCACCTACTGAACATGTTCTAGAAATACACTCTCATATATATCAGTTAAGTATCTTTATGTTTTTTTTTGCAAAAATCTTAAGTAGTGGTCTTCATCTGATGTGAGAAGCCCACTTTTGACGACAGGCTCCCCTCGGGTTTCACAGAGCTATCAATCTAGATCCACCCTGAAGATGCAATCTCCATTAGGTCTCTTGTTCACTATGTTGTTTTTCGTTGCTAGTAGTTCAGCTGATAGGGAATAGTCTAAAAGAATTGTGAGTGCAATGCTTATCTTCAAAGTATGTGACAACCCTTTGCTGCACCCTTTAATTAAATTTGTTAACTGTATACATAATAAATAATAATAAATACAATCAGCAGTCACATTCATAGTCTTCACTCCACAATAAGATCGAGTCTTCTGCCGTGGGTATCAGGGACTACGAGAGACTTTTCGGTCTCACAAACACCCAGATTCGATACAAATACCTGTGGTTTACACAAATATTTGTTATGGCGCGAGGATCGGACCCGCGGCCTCTCGTTTCACAGCCGGCTTCCGACCAACTGAGGCTGACAAATACATGTAGGATTTGAATTTTATGATGAAAGATGAGTAGAATGGTGCTTTAGACAATTGACTGATATGGGACGTAGTTTGTGTGAAAGAGATGACTAATAAACTCAAATGTATTTAAGGTGGAAAGAGTTAGAGGATGAATGATTAAAATGTTGAAGTATGGAAGGACGGAATAGGAGAGAACAGTCTGAAAGACGACTTAAGACGTGAAGACGAACAAAGACGATTTTTAAGGCTAAATAAAGAAGTCGATAATATATCGAAGACTATTCCAACGATCTTCGTTTCATTTGACCCGTGACGGAACTATTCCCACATACATGTATAGGTACAATAAAATAATGTCTATCTATCTATACATCTATATGTATACTCTTACTTAAAGGTACTAATATCATTATTTAATATGTATAATAAGGAAAGATCGAGGCTTTGCGGTGTATTAGTTCTTACTGATAAGATATGGCTCGTTTAACAAGATAAGGTGTGCATCTCGACAGCTGTCACACATGGAAACATGTTGTGTCTAGCTATATAATTTATTGCATTTTTTTTTTACAATGGCCTGGCATTGTGGCGGCATTGCACCTGATGGAAAGTGCCAATGCATCGGACGGCAGTCCCATGCCAATGGAAACAATTATGCCGGCCTGCTAAGGTGCCTCTTCACACCACGGCGGAAGGACCCAGGATTGTAGGAAGGAGGGAACACGTGTGCCGGCAAACAATTCCACAGCCTGACGGTGCGGCACAAAAACGAATTTGAGAACCGTTTGGTTCGCGCCGGGATGGTGTGGACCGTCAAGCTATGGCTAAGCCAGCACGCGTGGTTCTGGTTAGGAATGGAGAGGCGGGGAGCAAGTTGAACAATTCTTCAGAGCACTCACCGTGATACAGGCGGTAGAACACGCTTAGAGAGGCGTATATGTCGTATATATCGCATTTGCTATACTAGTTTAGTTTGAGACTGTCCCATCTCGCACCCATCACTGCGACTCCTGTAAGCCAGGATCAACAGTGGCACGCAATGTAATGACACCGAGCATTGAAGCTCGGTGAGTCTCCGGGAATGTCTAACTATGAATGTCTAACTTGTCTTCAACCAGCAACGAAATCAATCATGAAGTTAATAGTTACACATAATAGTTTGGTTGCGTGGGTGGCGCGGTGGATAAATTTTGTTATTCATAATTTAATAAGTAAGGCCTATACATCTAAGACATATGATGAACAAAATACATGCTGTATCGACGTGAAATGCGGTCGAGTTAAAACATTTAATACTATTAAAACGTCTTTCGTTTTCTACGAAGAGTCTACTAACTCCTATCCGGTATCCTAGGTCCGCCAACCTGCAATATTCCATCGTGGTGGACTATATGGCCTAACCACTCTCAATCGTTCTCTCGGCTCATGACCTGCAGTGCGACGTATATGGGCCGATACAGTATCAATACATTTATGACGAATACACGAAGGCTGTGAGTGTTGCGCAAAGCCACTGTTATTGAAGCTGCCGAGACGAGACGTGTCCATTTGGAAGCCACTTTCGTTGCTCCGCCGCGGCCTACATTATTTTATTACTTTCACTCAAGTTCAACGTGACGCAATGTGTCCTCAGACTGATGGATCGAACGCAAACATATGTACATATTATATATTTACCTATAGATATTCACGGGTAGGTCTCCCTTATGTGAGAAGCCGCCTGGGTGGGTACCACCGCAATGTATATTTCTCTTGCCAAACAATAATAATATACTTTTGCTTACCAAAATATTCAAACAAAATAGTATCACAATGCATTTATAAAGTTAGTAATTTTTACATAGACTTTTCACTGCGGTATTGCAATAGGCTTTGGCCAGTATCGCTGATACCAAATGCAGGGTTGTGTACCGATTTGAAGAACATTGTAGCCAGAGTAACTACTGGACATATTGAGACTTAATATTTTATGTTTCAAGATGGCTAGTGCAGTGGAATGCCAAGCATTGCTTTGATCAAATCAAATCAAATTAAAATATTCTTTATTCAAATAGTCTTTCACAAGATCTTTTGAATCGTTCTTTTCTGCTACCACCGCTTCGGAACGTGTTGTAGCTGTGAAGAAGAAGCGGCGCAAGAAACTCCCTCAGCAAAACGAACTGTCTTCTTTTTTCTTTTTCTTTTCTTTTTTTGTATTGTTTTTGTAATTTGATGGTGTTATTTGGTATTGCTATTATCCATAAGCGCTCGTATCGCTTATATTCTGATGAATGGCACGCTCGTTTTGCTATATTTGCTTGATGAAATTAAAATAAAAAATGAATCGCCTCCAGGTTTGGCCTGACACTTTAACAATATACCACCAGTACAAAAAATCAGTACAAATTGCAGATAGAAAAAGTGGCATAATATGAGAGAGGCCCACAGAACAGATGTATTCAACTGTTCTGTGGAGAGGTCTATACTAGCAGTGGGACTTTCCAGGCAGTCGATAATGATTTCATAAAAGGTTCTTTATCATGACGGCATCATGAGTCTCTTGACAAAGACGGGACTCACAATACAAAACTTAATTCCTTACCATCTCGAGTTACAGTAATTAATGTGGCTGCTGTTTTTTCTTCACACTCGAGTGTGGGACAATCAGCGCGATTAATCAGTTGCTTTGTGTTTTATTGACGATCCACACAATCTCAAGGCATAGTGCGTATTGCACTTGTAACACATGACAACTTTATATACTACTTGTATGAAGAATTAATGTACGAGTACGAGTTCAATTACTCTCATAAAGTTTGTTCATAAACAGATACAAGAATTAACTGAGGTAAAAAAGCTTTATTTAATTGTTAGACGCATCATTACATAGACATGTTAAATATTTTGTTTACATTATTTTTATTGTTATTATTTAATGTAATTGGTTTTATCTGTACTTACTTAATATATAATAAATAAATAAATTGAAGATTTCCGTGCAAATCACGCTATTCTACATATCTATTAGATTTAACGCGCTCTTAAACTTACCCATATAACAATGTTTAAATTTTATTATCCAAGGTATTTTATTAGTAACAATCAGTAATCAGTGAGCGATCGATAGCTTAGTTAGATGCGATTAGAGCACCAAAACGGACGATGCAAAGTCGAATCTAAGGTGCACTTTTGTTTTTAAAATAACTAACGCTGTTTGCTGACCATCATACTGAATACAAACTATTTCTGCCACATACCTTGTGACTTACGATACGCAAAGACTCCATAATATGTTCCCAAATAACGAGTTTAAAATTTCTATTTTACAAGTAAGAGCGGTAGTCGTTCATGTACAAACTACGGCGGAACAAACAGCATTGTAGAGTGCGGCGCGCAAATATTGTCGCGACGCGCGGCATAAAGGAAAATAAAAGCGGCTCATTTGTACGCCTCATTAGACGTAAGGACAGCGACGCGCGGAGCGTTTTGTGCCTTTTTGTGCTGTCAAAAACTGGCGCTTTTATTCCTTCTTTCTCTATCTTTAGCTGCAAGAAGTTCCTCTGAACATAGGTCTCCCCCAAGGACCCCACATTGACCTGTTGGAAGTAACCTGCATCCAGCGACTTTCTGCAACCTTAACAAGGTCGTCCGTCCACCTTGTAGGCGGGCGTCTGATACTGCGCTTGCCTATACGTTTTATTGCTTGCTTTTTCAAAATTCGAACTCATAAAATAAGGCTTATATAGTTGCACACAATGTTTCCATCCCTGTCTTTCAAATTAGGTACAACCAGAATATTGATAGAAAAAGATGAAATGAAATCTAAATACTTTATTGAATCTTTAAAATGTCATACATTATTTAGATTTAGTCACTTTTTTTTACCATCAGGTTCACAAGGCGTATTTTCGCCAGAGAAGAACGTTCAAGAAACTTTAGCGTTGCTCATTATAAAAGCTGTTTACAATACAGTGATAATACAGGAGTCGCAGCTTACTTGAATTCAAAGCTGTTACTAAATAATTAATAATAATAGATCGATAGTTGCAAAATTTATCTCGGTCAACAACGTTCAAATTAAAAAAGTTTTTGAAGCGTTCGGCGTTATAAACCGCAGCGTTTCCCCGCTCAGTGTGTTCATCCGCGCGTAAGAGCGGTAGCAGTCGGTATCACACGTCAATCAGACCGCCATTACACCTTTCACCTCGGCGAATATCCGTAACGATTAGTTTTTTGTCAGATTATCAACGCTCGCACGTTGGGAGCGAAAGTGTATGCGATAAATACACTTGTACGTATATTTTTGTTATCATTACGTCACTGCTGAGGATCGCGGCCGCATATGATGTTCTTCCACTGTGTTCAGTCCTGTGTGGCCTAGGACCTTCGATCAAATATACACTAGTTTATAAGTAACGGCCTAAAAAACTGCAAGAGAAATGAGAGCACAAATAAGCATATGGTCTTATTTGATTTTAGCATGGTCCAAAAACATAATAAATCTTAATTTAAATGAATAGGGTTTATTTTTACCTTTATTATTATAATTTAAGACTTTTTGCTACATCTCATAGTTCGAAATTCAAATGGATAAGCAACTTCGGCCACTTTTGGCTTGTGATTTTGTTCCGGACCCTGTATCTAATTTGATTGTTTATGATTAATTTAAACGGAGCCTAGGAACTATGCCATATATTAACATAAATTACTACGATTTTGGTATTAGGCGATCCGCCTTCAATATGTTATATACTTTGGTTTGCTGTCTGTTCAAGTGAATGAGCAAATTAATCAACATGTCCAAATACAATGCAATGAATATTATTCTGCAGTAGTATTTTATTTTGTTTTTATTTTATCAATGGAATGTAAAGATATTTTTTTAATTACCCTCAATTATGCACGAAACCAGATCAATGATATAACACACGTTTTTCCTTAGCTAATAATATGTGGGCGACAGAAAAATACCTGATTGCACTTCTTGTGTACATTCTGCGTGTGTATGTATGTGTTTGTGTGTGTGCATTGCGCTGATGCCCTCATTCCCTTATCATTATCGTGTTTGCAAGATTTTGTCATCGTCCAGATAACAGTTCTGTTTTGTTTCACTGACATCGATTTAGTGCAAATATATATTTTTTTAAACCATGTTTAATTACTGGAAAAGCCACGAAACATACGAAAATCTTTTTGCATATTTTATTTTTCCATTTATTACTTTTGATATGAATATTTTTCTCATCCTGGTTCTGTTTTATTTTACCTTCTTTATAGTATAGTACCTCGCTTTTAAGCTTGCATCTCCTCTTATACCTTATAGTGCCAAGGATAAATTGCTAAGGTTACTTGTAAATAATAATTTAATACAGCATACTTGAATGTGCTTAGTAGTTACTTATAATTTTATATAATTAAATATCTGAGTAGAAATCAATAATTACGGTTGCTGCGGGCCATGTCGTGACTGCCAGTACTTCAAAGATTTCCCAACGAATTAAATGAAAAATACTAGTAATAAATTAATTAGTAATCATTTAATTGTGATTAACAGTAGATAATTGGTTGATGAAAACTACATTACAAATGTAATGAAACGAAGTGATTTCGGGAATGTTTTACCTAATATTTATTTTTTGTAAAATAATTTAAAATACACACATATAGTCACATAAGCAATGCAAGCTCCGGAATTATCTCGCTGCTGTGAAGTTTCCTGAGTGCTATGACCTTCTTTTAGCAAGGGTTAAAGAGTTCTCTCCTTATGGTAAATACCTGGTTGTGATAGACCCTTTGGACTGCGAAGGTTCATAAGTAGAGGCAACCACTTACCATCAGGCGGGCCGCATGCTCGTCTGCGAAGACCATAAAAAATCATCAAAGGATAAATTATTAACGAAATACGTTGCTTAGCATGCATGCATTGCATTTTCGTAGGAGCGTCTCAGGGCGACGTGCGTTGAATAATAATCAGGACGGATGGGAAGATTTCACTGCATGAAAGTGAATGTCGCTGGAGACATATTGTGTACTGAGGCATGCCTTGTGTCCTTTGAGATGGTGTGTATGGTCAGGGAGAGTTTGTTGCACTTGAAATTACACGTAGGATCCGAGTTCAAATGATGAGTAAAATGAAACGTAGTTGTTTGAAAGAGATGACATATGAAAGTACTTAGAGGGAAGAGAGATAGAGAATAACCAAGATTTTTGCATACGAGAGGCGTGAGAATGAGAGGACATGCTAAAAAGACGACAAATGTTGTAGAGTATTATTATTATTTTACTAAGAGACCTGTATTAAATTTGATTCACCCCACATTTACATAAATAATTAATCGTCACGCCTACCTCCTATAAAAGTAGACTGAAACTAGGCTCTGCTTTACTCGATCCTGATGTCTTTTTCGTTTCATCCACTTTTATTAATCCTTAAATCTTGTCCGCGCAGGGTACTTTTCAGTTTTCACGTATGGCTAGTGTAGGTTCAGTCAGCTTTACGACAATCCTTGATGTTAAATATTACAAAATTTTGCAACTAAATCCGTACTTAAATAAAAGTTTTACTTTAACCTATTAAATTGTTCGAATGTTGTGTATACTTCGCTCAAACTGGTTTCAAAAGTCGTTCGAAACATTCAAAAAACTCTTCTAAATTACGCAAAATTAAATAATTATGTACAAAATCCGCGTTTCGTATAATCACAACACGTGTTTGTATTATACAATGGAATAATTAGCGAGACAAAGAAGCAAGTGCATTAAACAAAGGAATAAAGTATTGCATTCCCGCGCAACGAGTCTTAACGTGAGTTTTACTTATATGGAGTATTATGTGTTTGGTATGTAAAACACTAGTGAGCTTTGTTATTACTAGTTGTATAATTCCACTGATATTTGTTTATTTATAAATTCTTTATTGAACACCACATACAGTAATAAGATTAAAAATAGGACAACACGTTTAAATAAAGGTGACAATTGGCGGTCTTATCGCTTAGCGCGATTTCTTCCAGACAACCATTAGATGGATTAGGTTGAAAAAAAAAAGCTACAAAGAATATTTATGTAGTTTTATTTAACATTTTTTTACTTGCGGTAGCTCATATTATGTGAGAGGCTGGGTAGGTAATAGGTACCTTCCCATTCCATTTTTCCCGCAAAATGGCAGTGTAAATGCACGGTTGTGTTTCGGATTGACATTGAAGACAATGTTTCAACTGGACGTATTGAGCCTTGACGTCATATGCCTCAGGATGGCAAGCGCAATGAAATACCAAGCACTGCTTTGTAATTCAAGGTGATGTTTGGTTTTGCTACTGTTTATGAGCGGTCGTATCGCTTGCGATCAGTCGAATGGCACGCTCGTCTCGCCATTCATTGCATGAAAAAAAAACCAGATACAATTTGAACCCGAATTTTATGCTCATTCCATCGCTTTAGTATTTCATAGCCGCCCCGAGGGATAAAAAGCCTACTAGATATCAACATTAAAAATAAATAAACAATTCCAATAGTCACATACATACATAGTCCTGACCCCACACTTATTAGAAATCAGAAAACGAGTTAGCAAAAATAACAATTTACTTCCATTTATCTACGTCTATACAATCAATGTTAAATTTACAAATAACTTGTGTATACCAAAGTTTAAACAAATTCAATATAAAATAGCTAACTATAACTTTACTATCCAAAGCTTTGAGTACGAATGTGTCGTCCCTCGCAAAATACAGTGTTCTTATACTATGGTTTTGACAGGACATTAGTGTCGCCTTAGAGGCCATAAAGAAATATAAGTTATTGCATACAAGCAAAGATTTACAAGTGGCGACTATTAGAAAAATAAGGACCCCATTATGTTCTCGGAACTTAAACATTACTTTCAACAAATAAAAAATAAAAAGGGTACTTCACATTACTTAAGTTGGCAATAAATAAATAAATCTATCGTGGGAATGCTCATTCACAAAAACCATAAATCAGACTAATTGCATAAAACAATCTGTTTGTTATTGTTTATGTTTGTTACTGACAAATGCGTATTGTACATATTGGCTAAAGTTGAGGTCCCTGATACTAGTTAACTAGCAATTACATAATGGTATCTAACACACTAAACTACGAGAAACATTTCGGTCTCACAAACACCCAGTCCCGAAGCAAAGACTTGTACAATAGGGAATATGCACCAGACTTCAAAATAAGTCAAAATATTTTTTTTGTTATCTTTATTAATATAGAAATATACCTTAAAGATATATTTTAAATTTATCAACTCTAAATCGGTAAAATAAATACTTAAAAAATGGCATTTCAAATTTGCCGCGCATTTTTTACGAAACGCGATCTTTTGCTTGAAAAGGAAAGTGACGTCATAGGGCACCTTCTTATGAAGTTTTAGCTTATTGTTTTACGTTTGTTTATGAGTTATTTTGTGCTTTCTTTATACTATTAAATAAAATGGATTATTTTGTCACGAAATACAGTTCTGTAGCAATTCATGAAAGAAACTTAATCCAAATACTACGTTGTTCATATCGTGCCCTCTGACGTCACAGCGAGTTCGCGCCAACATGGCGTTTAAATGCTTCGAAACTGATAGCAGTTTTAATTATTTTTTTGTACTTTTTTGATTGATATTTTCAAAGACTTATATTTTTTTCCGATAATGTAATAACATACAGAATTGATTAAAAATATAAAAAAATGGCATGCATATTCCCTATTAATGTTAATGTTTTCACGTTATGTGTATGAAAATTTTATGTAAAATTTGTTAAATTATTTTTTCTTTTGTTCACAGGTAACGTACGATGTTTATCAGAAGCTATGAACAAATTCTTACAGATAAGTTTTTTCTTTATTTGACATTTTTACAAAATTCATCACTTTTTATATATCAATAGCACCCATTGAAAAAACCACAGTTGGTCAATAATGCTATGTTCTGAATCCGTCATTAATTAAGAACTCCGGGCCTGTGTTGCAGTATGTTTATTTATATTTACACTAAAAAGTAGGTTTCGTCGATGTCCAAAAATCTTTGCACCAATACTAAATTTCATAGTAAAATAGGCAATCTCCTTTTATATTATACAGGAGACCAGAGCTCGGTAACCATAAAGTATATTATAGCATCAAACAAAACATTATAACCTGATATATTACGATCAAAGTTTAAAATAATAGTAGTGTTGTACGGTTTTTTATTAAGGAAGCCCAGGGCAGGTCAACAAACGCATATTAAAAGAACTAACCGTTAATGAACAAAGCTGAGTTACAACTTACAAGGCGCTCTGTATACAATCATTGTGCGTTATTAATTTATAGCATTCGGGACGCGGCTGTGACGTCACGGGACTATGGAATCAAAGCGATTGCAGACTTGATTTTTATTAATGATGCATCATTGCAATGATAAAAAGAGTGATTGTGAAAATCATGGGTCCATGACATTTGTAATACTTGTTTTAAATGTTTTAATTAAATGAATTAATTCGGAGGGTCAAAAAGTAAGGTATTTTTAAGATGTATTTTTTTAAATTAAATTTTGTATAGTCGTATTTCTCTAGCATTTGATTTCGGTACACTGGATTTATTAAGTTAGAATTGGGCACGCAAAAAATAGCAATTTGGAGTATTTCAAACACCCAGACTAGGAACAATCATTCATACTTATACTAACTGTACATTTGTCTAGTTGCGGGGGGTTTTAATCGGGGCCTCACGGTTTATGATCGGTTTTATAGCCACTGCACCACAGAGGCTGTCATGAAAAAGAACAGATGACGAATAACAATATACAAAACACTCAACAAAAACTGCACGAAGCAGACCTTACGTACATAAATAAACAAAACGCAAAACAAACAATTAAAATTCTGCGTGAAATGAAACGTTTCCAATGATTTAAGAAAACAAAGTTTTGCCACTAAAGTACACATGCGTTACGCAGTGAGTTCATCGCAATGCGTTCCTAATTAGAGCTGTTGGAGGCTCATTGTGATAATAGACGGTTGCGTTGGCGCCAAGGGCCGCCATTGTAGCCGCCAATCTTGTGCGTAAACCTCTTTTGCGGACGCTAGATTTGATTTTTTAAATCAAGAATAAAGTAAGCCAACCTCTTTTGTTTTGATATTAAATTTTCTTCGGTAAAACATTTTTTAAAAACATTTATTTCGTTTATTTATTCTCTTTCATGATTTAAGAAATAAAGTCCATGTTGTTCATTCAATTTTTAGCAATAAATTCCTACAAAAGTCTGTAAAGTTGTTTTTGAAAAAAACGAATGCAAAAACTATTCCAAGTAAATCATGACGACCGTAAACAAACATAAAAAAGATAAAACACAACTCAAATATTTGAATTAACGGTAACATCACGTTACTTTGTAGTCTAGGTCACAAAAAATCTAGGCTACAACATTCCTAGTACCAAAACATGTATCAAAACTTATTAGTAAAGCATTACTTTCTAAACGTGTTGACAAGAGCAATTGACACCTCCGCCGGAAGTGTTATACACCCGTGATTATTGATTTAATGCAGGCATTGAACTGGCAACACTCACGTTGAGGTTTTGGCGGGAAATGTGACAGTGCGGTCGGCCATGTCACATTTCTAGGTTAGAGTGTATGTTGTGTAAAAGTTTAATTAGTTATTTCTGCTTGTGGTTTTGCTGAGGCTCGTATTGAGTACCCTGTTTCAATCGCATTCCATTTAATTTCAGCTGCAATAAACAATAGTTAGAGCATTGTGCTTGGACTTTAATTAGTATGTTTCTTTAAATGGCGCACAATTTATTTTTTTGGAACTGATGTCAAAAACATTTAATTCAGTAATATATATGAAGGAAAAGAAGATATTATTACAATTGACCAATAAAGACACACTCAAACTTGCAATAAAATAAATGAAATTAACAGCAATAAATGAACACAATTCACGGTAAATGAAACACGTTAAATTCTATTTCATTTAGGCGATAAATGGATAATTTTAATGGCGCGGGGACAGAGCCGTTAATCCTCCCACACTATTTTCACTCTACACGACAATAAATCTTGGAATGCTAATAAAAACCCTTGGAAATTAATAAATGGCCCGGCGCGACAGTGCGTCTATAATTCAGTATTGCCAGATCAAAAAATAAAATAAACAATAAATAATTTTAGAGGCAAAATTATAAACATGAGTCCTAAAGGTAATGCGACGAATCATTTCATCATAATCGACATCCATGGTACGACGTCGTGGCATAGTTGGTTAGACGCCGGCTATAAAACTAGAGGCCGCGGGTTTGATCGTCTGAAACAAATATTTGTGTGAACCATAGGTATTTGTTTCGAGTCTGGGTGCTTCAAAGACCGAAAAGTCTCTCGTAGTTCTTGATACCCACGACACAAGCTACTAAGTGTGGGGTCCGGACTATGTTTGTGACTGTTGGGTGTATTTATTTTTCCAAACACATATTATTGAACATAGGTCTTTCATAATGGATACTAGAGTTTTAGAACTAATTCATTGTAGCAACCTTGTATTTTTTGAAATCAGAATATGGTCTTTGCAAACTTAGAACAGAAGTTCTAGGTTGCGCTTCCCTGTACGTGGTGTACACTAAAGAGCTTCTGATTGTAATTTGCCGTCAGTTTTCGGACTTTGACATTGCAAGTAATAGAAAGGATCATTCAGTGACTCTCATTAAAAAAAAGAGAAAAAGCAATACTTACAAAGAGTTTGAATCCAGTATGTTTATTATCAGTTTTTATGAAACAGTGTATGCAAGTCCATATGCTGCACTTCGTTGAGTTTACAAAAACGTATCCTTAAACAGATTACATATATCTCGCTAAATAACTATAATTTATTTCACCAGTAGACAATAACTCTCTTCTTCTTATAAAAATTGGATATTAAAAAAAATCTTAAACTAAAAAAGTGTGTATGTTAAAGATAATTCAAACTATATAAAAGCATAGCTGACTATTGTTAAAGCGTAACTAGAAAACTAAAACGATTATAAACCCATTCCACATTATAAAAACAAAACAACACAACAAACAAAACAACAAACCTTCTCACAATTCCTATAAAGTATCATAATCCCCGACACCTGGCAACACAGCTATAATTGGTAATAATTACCGAAAATACCGTGTCGAGGTGTCCGGACCAACGGGTTCGGTGTAATTTAGGAAGCGCACCTCGCGGGCGGCAGTTTCTATCTATATCCTGTAAGGAATTTTTATTTTGCGTCTGGCAACTCGAGCACGTGGGCTGCATTTTTTATTGTCCTTTTTTGGTTAGAATTTGGAATTTCTGGTCGGGGAACGTTTATCACATAATAAGAATTAGTTTCACATTGTAAAAGAATTGTACAGTGTGTGATGTGTCATTTCATGTTTTCTGCAGTTGTTAATTATTTTTGAAATTTAGATTTGAATGCTAGATACCTTGCTATAATATTTGGGAATTAAGTTAAAGTACAGTAAAGTACAGTAAAACGGTGAAGGAAAACATCGTGAGGAAACCTGCATACCATAGCGATTTATAAAATTTCTATGGTATGTAAGTCCGCCAACATGCACTAGGCCAGCGTGGTGGACTATATGGCCTAACCACTCTCAATCGTACTCTCGATTGTAGAGGAGGCCCGTGCCCTGCAGTGGGACGTATATGGGCTGATACAGACAGAGACAGTAAAGTTCTACACACAAAACACATAAAAAAAATTTAATAATACGAAAATGACTAATAATCAGTTTAACAAGAGAAAAAAAACCGGTGTTTTACTTTCCAATCATCCCATTGCTCCATGAAATACGTCAGCAAGACCCAAAATATTATACCATACGTGGGTGTATTTTATATGACACAAATTTTGGGACATTTCCATACATTAACCTTAAGGTTTCAAATACAGGCGTTGTTATTTGCGTTGGCGATATTGGATCTTTCGGTGTTGTATTGCATACATTTGTGAAATAAAATATTTGTTTTGTTCGTGGTAAAATATTAAGTTTTATACACCCTAGAATTTACTGACAGATGTTTTTGGTAATAATTTGAGATTTACTTGTTGAAATTCAATGAGCGAAAAAAGACGGCCATGGATTTCGGGCGATACTTTATTCAATAAATAACGTTAGTATTCATTTATGTATAAGTCTTAACAAAGGCATGAATTGGAAGAAAAAATGAATTAACGGATGACCAGATAAAATCGCTTCATGCACGCCGGTTTTGCCAAGTAAATATGTTTTAATAGCCTTATGGGACAGCTATCTTCAGTAGTTGACTTCTTGTGACTGAAGATCACGGGGAAAATATCATTTCGGCATATAATATGAAATATCATTTCGGCAGTACATTTGTATTGCAGGAGAACTCACATGATTCAGTCACTGAAAAGTACCAAGTTCCTTAAATATGGTACATATACATTTGAGCGCTCTGCACACAGATCATTTTTATTTGAAAAAACTTGTCATATTCTTTGAAATTTACAATCGCGGTAACTGAACACTGTTCAACAACATGCAACTTGAAAATTCTATTGAAAACTAGTAGAAATTTATCAGTTGTTTAAACTAAAGTTGGTCTGTTTGACAACACCTTATAGACATTAATATTTCGTCTTCAGCTTATGCTAGATACTCCCAAGCGAATTCTAGAAGTTTCTAAATCCCTAAGAACTTTTTCGTGGAATCTGGGGTGTGTGCGTGTATTAATAGTTCGTCTCAAGATGTGTCCGTTATCTGCCCTACATACTGCATACTGACACATGTTCTTTGTGACGTCCAAGAGATTACTGCACATCCGTTCGTGAAACATCATATCACTGTGATTTTATTTCATTAGATTATTTGAACGCGTCAGATAAATGTGTTCTCGAGGACTGGTGAACTTTTGGAATAAACACTAGTATACAGGTTATAATCTAGATTGCGACTGAAAACGAAACCCAGTGGTAGTTTTAGTGACTTATAACACAAAGCAATGAAAAAAAAGTGTAGTATTCTGTGCCGAAAGGTTCTATAGTGGGAGCCACGTAGAAGCAAGATAAATGTCGGACGCCCGCTTACGAGGTGGACGGACGATCTCGATGCAGGCTGGTTCCAACAGGTGTATGTGGACATCCTTGGGGGAGGTCTATGTTCAACAGTGGACATCCTGTGGCTGAGATGATGATGATGAGTATTATAGTATGGCCAGTTAGTTGTATGTAGACTTGTTGTGCATAAAATAAGTTCTAAATGTAGTGTACACACGTGCACCGCTTACGCAGGATATTATGCTTTAGTCTTTTTATGTAATGGCTTTGAGAAGGGAATAACGATAGCTATGGAAATAGTTGTTGAGTATGTAGGGAGCATGTGTGGTTATTCGATTTGAATCGCGTTTTCAATCAGGTGAGTTGTAGTTATAGCACTTTGATAAACTTATCACTTACTTGCACGCCATTTTAAATCGACTTAAAAAAAAGAGGAAGTTCACAATTCGACTGTATATTCTTAGATTGTTACCTCATAACTCTGTAC
This sequence comes from Hyles euphorbiae, assembly GCA_023078785.2. Lineage (NCBI taxonomy): Eukaryota > Metazoa > Arthropoda > Insecta > Lepidoptera > Sphingidae > Hyles > Hyles euphorbiae. The sequence goes on along the minus strand of CM041052.1, from coordinate 5,861,002 downwards.
AGGGTGACCTGATGTTTGTCGTATCTTTACTAATATTTTAAAGACGAAAGATTGAGAGAAGCTCTTAAATAGGCTTTAACTACTGGCCTTTGAAATCGCTTATAAAATTAATCTGGTCATAGATTATTAACTATTTACAATAATTTGTCAATAAAATAAATAAATAAATAACACCCAACAGTCACATACATAGTCCTGACCCCACACTAAGATCGAGTCTTGTGTCGTGGGTATCAGGAACTACGAGAGACTTTTCGGTCTCACAAACACCCAGACCCGGAAGAAATATTTGTGGGCCGCACAAACATTTCTCTCGGTGCGGGGATCGAACCCGCGGCCTCGCGTTTCACAGGCGGCGTCTAACCAACTGCGCCACGGAGGCTGTCAAAAAAATATGAACATATTGTCTTTATCAGTTGCATGATTTCTGCACAACGCAGTCCAATTGTAATCAATTTCGTGAACACCATTTATAAACGACGTATCACATGACAACTCCTAGCCGTAGATTGACTGTGTACAGTAGATCACATGTCAGTTTTGACTGACAGTTATAAAGCTCAGTCCATACTGTTCAAGCTATATGCACGTATGTGTAACACACGTGCCGTGCGCCACGCACAGGATATCACGGCCGGGCTTTAGACATCTATTTGAGGGATGTATAAAAACAATCGATATACCCCGGATTGTTTTTATAATCGATTGTTTATTTTATCGATTGAATGTTAATCAATCATGTAAATCGCAATTTTATATAAAAAAATTTTTTTTACCTAACATTTTTTTTAAGTAAATTTTAAGCAATTTTAAGTAAATTTGAAGTTATTAGTAGTCAATCTAATGTCCTTAATATCGGTAGGGAAAGCAAAAGTAATACTTTATAATAATTGTAAATTGCAAATTAGTGAAAATATACCTTTTAAAATTTAATCACCTTTCGTAGAAAACTGTAACTAAATAAGTAATTATTTTAAGCAAACCTTTTATATTAATGTGTTCAATTTATAGGGCTTCTGATAAATTTGCTTTCTTTTCGATAACATCGCCTCGGAATCATAAAACCAACATGGTTTACATTTTAAAAAGCTCCGTGAGTGAAATTCTTAACTTTTACAACTCTTAATCCCCAGTAAATGTGTAAGTAAAGTTAATCATATCTACAAGCAATAAAGTAAAGATGCGTTACAAGTTTTCTATTTTGAATAAATATTTACCTCACGCAACTCACGAGAAAGGCTTGCGTTATGGAAATCGATTCAGTGAATCGATCTTAAAACCGTAATTGAATCGGTTCGTGTTACAACTACGTGACATAACACACATTAGTACTTATTTATTGATGTCATTGTGATTCTAGCTTTGCGCCGTGAATGTAAGCATGGATAATATAAATAAGATACGAATAATATAAATACCTATATTTTTTTTACCAACTTCGTTCTTAATAATAAACTATTATTTTAAAATAAGTTAAATAATTAGTATAAATTACTTGCAGATCTATATTTTCTGATTCTTACAGTATCGGAATGTTTAAATTAAAGCAACAATCGGTATTGAAAACCGATGATTCTGAAACATCGATGTTAAGTTTTTCAAGAAATTACTTCACTACTAAGGAAGTAACGTTGGTAATTAAAACAATTTACAAGCCTTAATTATCAAGTCTTCTGCAAACGTTAACTAATTTGAATCGTGCGTGCGCTGAAAATTGCTTTTAAACCGTTTTCATATAATGTTCCTAGTTGCAGGATGTAGATTTGCATAATATTATCATTCAAGTGTAATAAGTAATTTTAATGAACTAATATTGTTTATGTAATATTAAAGGAAGTGCATAATTCTCTGGAATCGTGGGTGTTTATGCGCAGCGGTTATTAGTAAACAGGAGAATTGCTTGGTTGTTTTGCTCATTGATGTTAAAAAGTATTTTTTTTATTATTAAGCAAAGGAGAAATAGATCATACAGCCTCAAATATGTATATATAAATTAGTGGATGTCAGGATGTTTTAATAGTAATTAAAAACAAAGACGATAAAATGGACATTTTTATAACAATGAAATGGTTTTAGTTTTGTTAAATTTAATGACGTGATACATCTTGTGATAAGATATATTATCTGAATGCATATTGCACTAGAATTAATGACAACTGATAAGTTATATTGTTATTTGAATTGATAAATACTTCTAATGTGATGCAATATATATCTTCTACCACCATGGGAAAGCGGCAGTTGTAGTTAATATTACGGATAACTTTAACAGAATTGAATAAATTACATTAACCGAAACAAAAATGCATGCATTCTAATAATATAATATCAAGCAGTGCTAATATCATTCTACGTAATTCGCATTTTGAAGATTTCCCTATACCATTTCAATTGGGTTTAATATAAATACAATTTCAAGTCTCAGACCACACAAATCGCAATATTACCTAAACGAAGCGATAAATCAAATGTCTCGTCAAACCGTATCTATAAACCTGAGATTTAACGATTATCTGATTTATCGATAGTGTGATATATCGATAATCTGATTTATAGAGTGCGCGGGCGCAGCCCTGTGCGATATGGTAGGTCGTCGACCTCGCTGTGCAGTGCGCGATAAACAACTGTGTTTTTATTTCATGAATGGGATCGTTTTACATGTGGGTCGAGATGGCGTTTGAGGGGTCTACAGAGTGCTTGGAGATTTAAATTTCGAATTGTGTACTGGCATGTAATAACTGTTTTGTTGTTTTGTAAAAAAAAAAGAATGTTGCATGGTGACCAGCATAAATCACATCTTGAGGTGGAATACTTTGGTAGCCGTGTGTTGGTGGCATAATGGTATCCCTGCCTAATTCTCTGGGTATATAGGTGTGGAAATATTTTCGTACTTATGTGTACTATTAAATTTGGTGGATCGTTAAGGACTTTAAGTGCAATCCCAACTTAATTTGATTGAAAAAAAAAAGGAAGATTGATCCTGTAATCTCAGACACTGATTGGAACGCGATAGCAAAGCTGTCACTCCACGTCCATCTCCTGTGATCGTGGTAGCGTCCCGGACTAGTCTATCCATTCATCAGTGTGGCTCTACCACTTTTTATTTTTTATGTTTACCGCATATTTTTTTCCGGTCTGGGTGTTTGTGAGACCGAAAATCCTCTAGGTTTTCTGACGCCTGTATATAAGTATCGTATCTCAGTGTGTGATTATGTGTGTGTGTATTTATTAATTATAATCATATGTATTATGATCAGCTCGCAGACAGAAATTTGCGCTTGATATGGAAATAAGCTCGCCCCCTTATCACATCGTGGCACGGAACACACAAGACACAATGTGGGTCATGGGTGTACTGATGGCACCTCTGCCTATACATTTTGGTTAAAGGCGTGATATGTAATGTGAAGTGCATAACTGAATTCACACGTAGTTTGACCTTGGTATAAAGTTTATAAATCAATAGCACGTGGGCGTCGACCTAGCCTTGAAGACGACCTAGCTAGGCGCGACCTAGGCGTTGTCGACCATATCGCTTTATGAAGTTACAACATACTTCAGTTCGCGTTGTAGAAAACAATTAGGGAGATCTTCAAACTATTCATCCAAAGGTTGTCTCGTAGAGTTAATCCACTGTTGTGTTTCGATTGAAGGACATTGTAGCCAGAATAACTACTGGCGATATTCAGACTTCATATCATGTCTCAGGATGGTGAGCACAGTGGAAAGCCAAGCCTTGATTTATTATTCAAGGTGTTGTTTGGTTCTCCTACTGTTCATGGTCGGTCGTATCTTTACCATTAGGCGAACGGCATTCTCGTCTCGCCATTCATTGTAAAAAATCTTTATTTTTTTTAAATTAGTAAAAATTCTGCGATCACGAAAATATACTATTCAAAAATAGTTTTATAAAAAGAAACATTTACCTATTTGTGTCACACTCGGGCGGTAATAACATAACTTTAATGTGCGACCCAGAAATATTATAAAAAAAAAAAAAACAAATTAAATTGCCCATCCTGAGAACAAAACCTGGCACCTCACGTCTGACATCTATATTAACCACTAAACCATCACCGCGATTCACATGTTATAAATATTAATGCACAAGGTCATCTTTACGTGTTGCCGTTGGTTCGTCATCATATTTCGTGGAATGTTGAATGTGACTCATGGCGCCTTACCGTCATCAGCTGTTGAGTGTCTTACACTCGACTCCCGCAAAGATGCAAATATAGTATATACATATTATATATTTGATATTATGTTCTATCTTCTTCTTTATCAGCCCATATACGTCCCACTGCAGGGCACGGGCCTCCTCTATAATCGAGATTACGATTGAGAGTGGTTAGGCTACGTTTAGTTAGCAACGTTTGTGATTACTTTCAATCGAAAGAGCATAATATTGTTGTTGCATTTCTGACTTTAATTATAGACAATAAAGTTCATAATCATATTTCGTTGGATTATACGAATGTTATTAACTGACAGTTTCGCAGCTCAGTTGGTAAGTCGTCAGTGAAACGAGAGCCCGCAGGTTTGATTCCCGCACTGACAAAAATTATATGGATTCATAAGTATTTGTTTTAGGTCTGGATGTTTATTAAACTGAAAAGTTCGTCGTAGTTTGTAATATAAGATACTAGCGGCCCGGCCCAGCTTCGCCCGGGTGCATATAGATTTCTCTACAATAATATGCACGTATTATACACATAAACCTTCTTCTTGAATCACTCTATTTATTTTAAAAAACCGCATCAAAATCCGTTGCGTAGTTTTAAAGATTTAAGCATACAAAAGGACATAGGGACAGAGAAAGCGACTTTGTTTGATTTAGGACAATATCATATAAATGTTCTTTTTTTTTCTGAGATTCAATATCCACTCCTGTTATTAATTAATTAAATGGAAATATACTTTCATACCTTCGGTATACGATGACGTTACCTTTGAGTCATTTCACATTTACCTGTATGTCAATTATTGTAAATAATTATTTACGTTCAAATCCCATGTATGCGGCGGCGACCTTCTCATTATGCGAAATAATTATTCCTATTTTTTATTTTAATTTTTAAAAAACCTCACGCCTGTATCTCTGAATTCGTAGGCAGAGGTGCATTCAATTTTCGTCTCAATATATTGTGATCAGAGAGACTCTACCTATCAACACTCCGGGAAATATATTTTTTTCAATGTGCTATATTCACAAAAAAATATAGGTTAAGCTTCAGATGGGAATCTAACTATTACAAATTACTAAAGATATTTATTCGCCTTGTAGGTGTACTGGTTGCTACAAGCACCTCTGCCTACCCCTTCTGGGAAAAAGGCGTGAGTTTAGGTTACGTACATCTAAGATATTTATTTATCTAAATCAACTATATAAGTATGTTTTTGAAAGTCAGCTAATTAATAGTTAAAGCGGTAGAGTCTTTTGTAGCCAAAGTATCAATTTGTTATTGAAATAAAACAGAAGTAGGTACCTAAACATTATCATTAGTCCCAGAATGCCTAGTTGTGGGCTTCCTCACATACTTTTACATTGAATTGTATAACTGTGCCTTATTTACCTCGTGTAACAATTGCCAATAATTCGATAGGTGTATTCTATTTCAGTATTTCGACATGCTGTAACTAAGTAACCGCTAACGTGTCACAATGTAGGGCGTCGTTGTCTCATTACATTTCATATGCACATATTGAATTCATTATTAGTGATAAAAATAATAAATAAATTAATATTCAATATCCTTAGTCTGTGTCATGTTTTAAGGAATCATACAAAAATATAGATAAAGGAACATAAGAACATACAGTCTAGTTTGTTAACATCCAAATTCAAGAAATAAAAGTCAAGAAAATTAATACATGCAGCCTTATGTACATTGTAATTTTCCATGCTCTTTTATGAGAAAATAATTACGGTAAAACACTGATTCATAATAAATTACTTTATTATTGCTGTGTCCCTAAATTAAGCGTGCAGAAAATGTTCTTCATAAGCTTTGATTAAACTTTTTAATTTTACAGTTCTTGAATTCCTCGAAGAAATGTTTGTAATTGGAATTAAAGTATGTTGTTTTCATTCTCGTTCATTAAATACCTTATTATATTAATTATAATTTTACCGTGTGGTATAAAAATTTTCATGACACAGTTAATAAAACCGACACGAGTCGATTTCATTCATAAACTCCCAGCATGAACACATCGTTTTTCTAAATATAAAGTATACAGGAAACTCGATGTTGTGACTCAGTAATAAGGTTGCAAATGCATTGTCATTAAAGCATATTAAGTATTAACATTTTCTTATTAAACAAAAATTAGCAAACCAAATTATGTTTTAAGATTATCAGAATAAAGTTGTGATTTGGTTGTAAGATTTTCCAATCAAGTGTGTCTCGCGTTTTTACACGCGCCATATTTCGCGTAATCGAAATTCAATCTTGTGTACTCGCAATAAAGCAGCGAATAGTTTGCGAATACAAATCAAGTATAACTATTGTAGTTTTAATTGGTATTATTTTGCCCGCTATCATTCGTGATTCATCGGCAGTAGCGCGGCTTAAAGGACGAGAGGTGCTCGCCTCGCGAGTTTTATTTTTCGAACGCCGCGTGTGACAAATGTGTATTTTTGTGTTGGTGTATGTTTGGCAAATGCGTAAATGTTTGTGAGTTGGATGCACTGATCGGAATAGACAAATAAGGTAATATTTTTTTTTATTTGTGGATGTTTTCATTACCTTGATAATAACAAATCTTTCATGATTTTTATTTTGCTTTTGCTCTTAAATTAACTTGTACTAATTAAAAAGTCAAAAGATTCTTATAATTATTTTAATATTTGACAATAAATATTATGTTGTTGTTTTGCTTTTAAGAGTATTCTAGTCAGAAATAACGTTTTATTAACAGTTATATGACGAATAAGGCTGCTAGACGTGATATAAACCTGACACAGATTCACAAAATCACAGTCAGGTGTGGATAAACTAACAAGTTGTTTATTTACATTCTGTTTGACGATGAGTGTTTTTAATTTATTTATTTATTTATTTATTTCAAGTAAAATGCAAGTTTACAGTCTTTGAACCAAAACACTTACACTCTAATCAATAAACAATGGCATATAAACAATATTCTTTCTAAAATTTCAACAATAAAGGACATTTATATATTTATCGGTAAAAATAAAAATGAAAATCTATTTAACAAATTAATAACAAAACAAAAGAAAACATAGTAACAAAAAAATAAAATTACACAATAATCAAAAACTTAATATCTATAAGTACTTATTATCTACGAAATTCAGTTATTACATTTGTACGAACTATTTAGAAATCTATTCATAGAGGAGTACACATGATATGGTTTGTCATGGAAAAGATCTAGATCTGTGTGGTAAGCGAGCATCGAGTTGAGTAGCGCGACGGCGCGGGCGGTGGGCGCGGCGGCGGCGCGACGCGTGCGCACCCCGCGCGGTATCGCGAACACTCTTCTACGTCTTCGCGGACCCTCACCTCCAGTTAGAAATCGAGCCGGGACGCAAGTCAGACCCACTTGCTCCAATGCAGTCGGATTGTCCACCTTGTTGATTAGAAGATGGTATTAGCAATAGTAATAGTGATTACAAAAAATTATAAGTAACGTGTTAACTCTCTGGGAGAACGGTGTGGACTGTTTGTAGTAGTTCGGCGTGCGGCTGGCTCGGCGTAACGGACCCCGCACGGTTCCTCCGCGGCGCTCCCGGTGTCAAGTGGCGCCGGTCCCCGACGCGGCACCCCCTTAGTCATCCATATGGATTCTTATGATTCTGTCGCTAACACTCTCCACCCCAGTGCTATATTTAGCACTCCATACCAGTGGGTATTTTAGCGACGCGGGTTGCCGATCGTTGTAGCACGTTCGAAGCCGTTTTTACTTCAACTAATCTTACACGTCCATCTTTTCCAGCCATTACTCGCTGAATGACGCCTTTAGGCCATGTATTCCTGGGTGCATCAGGATCAGCAACTATCACCAAATCTCCGATGCGCAGTGGGTTTGATTCTTGTTGCCATATTTTTCTGGGAAGCATAGTAGGCAACACTTCCTTAATCCAACGCCTCCAGAACATGTCGGACAGCATCTGAGATATTCGCCATTGTTTTCTCAAACACAAATCGGCCATGTTAAATATACCTATTGTTGGTGAATTCGATGAAGAGCCTAATAAAAAATGGTTCGGTGTTAATGTTTCGTTCGAATTAGGCTCTACTGTTACGTGTGTTAATGGGCGATTATTGACCATTTGCTCTACTTCAGCCAACAGAGTGATGAGTGTCTCTTCTCGCGGCGCTCTTTCTTTCAGCACAACTTTCAGGCACTGCTTGACTGATCGGATAAGTCGCTCCCAAGCTCCACCCCAGTGGGGGCTAACCGGAGGAATGAAATTCCATGTTGTCCCATAATTAATCGGTTCACCTTGTAATCCGCTTCTATCCAAATTGAGTGTTGTAAGTAGATCCGGTCCTTTAACAAGGCGATCGTTTAAACAATTTCCGTAAGCTCTTGAAGTTGCGTCGAAAACGAGGCGCATCTTACTTTTATTAGGGTTGTCGACCCCAAAGTGAGGTAAATACCAGGTTCTAGGTGTGTCTTCGCAGCTAGTAAGTTTCTTTGCATAGTCATTGTCCAATAAATGGTTTATTCTTTCGGCATATCTTTTTGCGTAGTCTTTATTTTCCTTCAGCCTTTTCTCAACAGCTTTTAATCTCAACGATGCAGCGGGGTATGAATTAGGCATTTTACAATTAATGTCCTTCCATGGTAGGCCGACGTGCCATCTCCCATTCTTGAGAACGGCTGTATTTTCCAGACGTAATATAGCTTGATGATCCTCGGCATTTTGTCTAGGTTTGATGCTGACGCCCATGGAATCAATGTTGAATGATAGACGTATCAGTTCCTCCAGACTTCTCAATAACTGATTATTGTCACAGCATTCCATCTTTGGGTTATCGTTAAGTAACAAAGCGGAGTAAGTTGCTGATTCGGAGGTCGAGGCATGTTCGCGAAGTAAAGATTCGCGTATATAGCCATGTACACAAGCGCCTAGTTTGGTACGTGTGATATACAATCCATTGGTTTTTCCTTTTACTATTTGCAGTGGCATCAGCAGATGATAATTGTCTTGCCCAATTAATAGTTGAGGTTTGCATGTGTTCATATTAATAAGCTTTGTTATATTCGGAATGAAACACTCGTAACTCGATAAGTCAATTGACGTTACATCCTGTTTTGGTAGGTTTAGATTTTTGATACTGCGTGCTCGGATGTCGAAAACAGTTCCTTCTTTGTTTGATACTCCGAAGTCTACTATTTCGCTGACGCAATCTAAGGTGTTATTGTTCCAAGCACCACTCACGCGAATTGTTTGTTTTTGTCCACGGAGTCCTATTTGTTGCGCAAGCTCGTGACTTATCAATGAAACTGTTGAACCGTCGTCTAAAAGCGCCGTTGTGTTCACCACACCCTTAGGGCCGTGAATGTTGATGGATACAGTTTTCAAAAGTACTTTGCAGTGCGTCAAATTGATATTTGTCACTGTTGCATGTTCGGTCACGTCTGTGATATTCACGCTGTTTTGTGGCAGAGAGTTTTTCCACATGGGTGAATGTAACAAGCGATGGTGCGGTCTTCCACAGTTATCTATATCGCACGCGGTAGCTGGGCATGTATCTCGATCGTGGCGCGATAGCAGGCACTTGTAGCAAATGTTATGACTCTTAACGTAGCGCCAGCGGTCGATGCGTCGTGATCTTTTGAAACGGTTGCAGTCGGTTAATTTATGTTCTGATAAGTGGCAGTATGAACACTTTGAGTGAGTGGCTTCCGTAGTTACTAGTACTGAGTTGTTCGCACGGTTATAGTTGTTGTTTTTGTAGTAGTCACTTCGGGCACTTATCATGTTAATATTTGCCGTTGTCGATATTTTCACTGCTTCTTCATTTAGAAAATCTGCTAAAATTTCCATGCGCGATTTCTTCCCCTCGGTGATCAAAGGAAAACTGTAGTCTGACCACTTTGCTATGAGGACTGCAGGTAATTTTGTCAGTATTATTGACACAATATTTATTCCTTGTAGATACTCATCGCGTTTCACAGCTTTTACAGCAAATATGAAGTTCTGTATTTTTATGGAAAATGTTACGATATCCTTGTGATAATCTTGACTCATTGGATATAACTTCTTAATGTCTTGTATTATTTTTGAGATAATGACGTCGGCATTTCCAAATCGTAGCTCCAAAGTTGCCATTATTTTGTCCGGATCGGTGGCACTAATTAATAGAGCTGCTACGGCGTCTTTGGCGGGTCCACGAAGACATTTGCGTATTCTCCAGAGATTTTCTTTTGTACTAAAGTTGCACACTTCCGTCGATTCTTCGTACGCATACTTGAATTGCAGCCACTCCATCGGGTCACCGGAGAATATTGGTAGGTCTCGCGGCGTGCTTATGCGGCTCAGTAAGTTTGCGTTTGACGTAGTGTTTGCTGACGTGGCGGCAAGGTCCTTAAGTGCGCTAGCTAGCATCTGAACTGTTCCATCTGAAGTACCTGGATGACACAGTTCATGTCGGTCGCAATTTTGTCGCCTTTTTGTAGACGTTACGTTAACTGGGTTGGCGGTAAGAACCTTAAGTGCGGCATCTGTTTCCTGAACTGGATCACAAGTATCAGGGTTTAAAGTCCCTGATTCGCACAGCTTGCCCTCTTGGCGACCTTTGTCGTGGGCGGGCTGCAAATGCTCCAGTCCCGGTTGGCTGCTATCTAACCACCTCTCCACTTCACTATGCGTCTTTTCATATTGATGTTCACTAGTTTGTTCTTGAAAATCAGCTATTTCTATTGCCAATTTTTTGTCAACCAGCTCCATTTGAATTCTGGCTTTTTCTTCTGCGGCACGTAATTTCAGCATGGCTATCTGAGATCGCGTAGATGAAGATGTTTTCTTGGATATACTACTTTCAGCACTAGTTGTTCCGCGTACCTGAAGTGGCTGTTGTTCGGCCTTTACGCTTCCGGTTTCGTTCATTTTTGCTTGCGTAGTTGGCTTCTGTGGTGAGTTCTGTTGGCTGGTCGATGCTTCGTCTTTGCAGTTATTTTCGCGTTCCTTACGCGCGTTATTTCGCGTAATAACCATTAACGTTGCTGGTGGTATGCAGCGTATTCGATCCGGCTCGAAGGACCAATTTGTAAGGGATGAATATAAATGCAAGACTTTTTCTTGACTTTATTGGCGATAGTAACAGTGATTACAAAATATTATATGTAACGTGTTAACACTCTGGGAGAACGGTGTGGACTGTTTGTAGTAGTTCGGCGTGCGGCTGGCTCGGCGTAACGGACCCCGCACGGTTCCTCCGCGGCGCTCCCGGTGTCAAGTGGCGCCGGTCCCCGACGCGGCACCCCCTTAGTCATCCATATGGATTCTTATGATTCTGTCGCTAACAGATGGTAGTAGTGAACTAGAAGTATTTGCTTGCGTCTATACTCCAGAGTGTTTAGCCCCACCATTCCAGTTATAAACAAAGATGGATATAAATATGGATAATACCCATACATTCTCTTGTATATGTATCTACAAAATTTCTTTTGAACACGTTCAACTGTAAGTGTATATGTACTTTGGTAAGGATCCCAGACTACAGAATTATATTCAAGTCTGCTTCGCACATAAGCTTTGTAAAGTGTTAAAGCAACTCTACAGCCTTTAAACATAGAACACACTCTTAATACAAACCCGAGAATTTTACTGGCACTTTGGCAGGCTGAGGTTATATGTTGCCTAAAATCCAGCCTCGTATCCAATAACAGACCTAAATCCTTTATTTGATCTACTCTTTCTATAATATTATCATTTAAATTATAGTTATACAAAAGCGGATTGCGTGTGCGTGTAAATGTAATGACTTTACATTTCGATATATTAAAATTTAAGCGGTTTTGTTCGCTCCATTCCATAATAGCATTTATATCTTTTTGCATTGCTACGCAGTCATCTATTCCATTTACTGCATGATATAATTTTAAATCATCCGCAAATAATAAACAGCGTGAGGCGCTTATTACTTTCGGTAAATCATTTATCATAATAATGAATTGTGTAGGCCCCAACGTGCTACCCTGGCTCACCCCGGATCTAGTATAAAAGCTATTGGATTCGTAACCGTTTAGCCGCACATATTGCGTCCGATTTTTTAAGTAAGAAGCGAAAAATTTTAATAAGTTAGATGTAAACCCTAATGAAGCCATCTTTAAAAGTAGAATATCATTGTCAACTACATCAAACGCTTTCTTATAATCAAAATAAGCCGCGTCCACCTGTCTTCCCGCGTCCATTTCTTTTGTAATGTAATCTACAAAATTAATATGACTAGTTGCCGTCGAGCGACATGCTCTAAAACCATGTTGCTCGTCAGCAATATGAGCTATTATTTGCTTTCGTATGTTGCAATCAATCATAGACTCAAAGACTTTACTAAATACCGAGAGTACAGCTATTGGTCTGTACATAGAAACGTGCTTACTCGCTCTACCTTTAGGTACTGGTGTGACTCTGGATATTTTCCATATCATTGGATATCTTGATGACTTTAGAGAAAGGTTGTACAGGTACAATAGCGGCTCTTCAAGTACCGATAAGCAATCCTTTACTAAGAATGGTGGAATCTCATCCGGGCCTGAAGAAGAATGTGGTTTAAGACGGCGGACTGCACGGAGAAAATCTGCGGAGGAGACGTTATCAATAACAACCTGAGCGGAATTGTTAGTGGTTGTTCGTTGTGCCGCTTCATGGTCTAGTTTAGGTTCATCATCATGGAAAACTGAACTAAAATAATTGGCAAATGCATTAGCTGCATCTTGCCCCGTTACTATCTGGTCGTCGTATTCGTATTCAGAAATATGTTTTTTTGTATTACGTTTGTTTTTCATGTATCGCCAGAATTTCGCAGAGTCTTTTGTAATATTATGTTCAACTGTCTTGATGTACGAGTCGTAAGCCGATTTCATTAATTTTTTCACATGTGTTCTGTAATACCTAAATAGCTCTTTATTGAATTCTTTACCTTCAGCCTTATATTTTTTATGATGGTAATGTTTGTATTTGATATTAGTTATAATTTCAGCCGTATACCAATTTGGATATGTATGGCAACGTTTTCCTAAGATATGCTTTTTTACAGGCACAGACTTATTTATAGTGTTATTGAGTTTGTTATAAAAAATATTGATGGCGAGATCAATGTCTGATTCATCATATATATCACTCCAGTCAATGTCTGTGATTGAATTGTAAAGTAAGGATAAATCAGCCTTGCGAAAATTCCAATTTGGCGCCGAAGCCGGGTGTCGTTGCACGACCGTCTGTAGTGATCGTGCACTAATCAACTGACGCGGGAATAATATTGTAATACTCAGAGGTGGGTGATACTTGTTTGATGGCACAAGCTCATCCTCGCTGGCAGATACGGATATAAAATCCTCATCGAGCCCACTTAGCACCAGATCGAGTAGACCTCCATATTCGTTAAATGTGTTATTAAATTGAGTACAATGACACAATTCTTTAAAACAATTAAATTGGTTTCGTACGTTTGTACTACATGAATTTAAGTTGAAATCACCTAATATAATAAATTCCAGTGACGGATAGTTACAAATAACATTTTCTATACAAGTTAAAACATTCAAATATTGTTCTACATTATAGCTAGGTGGCAGATATACTACAAAACATAAAAATTTTATATTTTTCCAAGTAATGATTGCTGAGACTAGTTCATTATTATCTGTTACCTCACAAGCGTCTGGCACCAAAGTAGCAGAGTATGAATCCTTCACAGCCAATAGAACTCCGCCCCAGCCGGCGTCACCTGCTCTATCTTTCCTAAGCACTGTGTATCCATCAGGGAAAAGTTCTCCATCATATACAGAAGTAGTAAGAAACGTTTCAGTGAGAGCCACGATATCTGCGTCGATGATGGGTATGTTTTGACTAACTAGCGCTGTTTTAGAGCGTAACCCTCTTACGTTTTGGTAGTAGCATCTTATGGTTTTAATTGCTATTTTTCCTGTCTTGTTTCGTTCTGAGACGAAAATTCTGTTTCCAGTGCTTTATGCATATTCCTTCTGCCCAGTTTTCAGTTGACATAATATGCTCAGATAAGATGGCAGGTACTCCTAGTTTAAATGACGCGTAGTTACCTCGGGCTTTCAGAGCCTCTACAGTATATGCATCATTAGTACAGATAGATTGCAAGTGGCTTAGCACTTGGTTTTCTGAAGTACCTTGTTTAACATAATATAGGTGGAGATAGATCGATCTGCTCGCTGCTTCCAATGTAGTGGATCCAGGAATTGCTGTACCACGCAGAATGTTTGAGGGTCGCCGTCTGACACGCTTATGTTTGATTTCCTGCCAACCTTCAGCTTCTGTTTCAATGTGATGTGGGGTGGCGGTATAATTAAGGTTTTCTTGAGCGTGCGTTTCTATAGGAGTGGACCCGTGTGGGCATGTTGTCGGCATCGACGGCATAATGGCAAAATCAGGAGAGGAGTTTGTCGAGGGTCCATTTTTCTTGTGTTTCGTTAATATTTTAATTGGTTTTACTATCTGCTGTTCGTTATTTTGTGGTATGTATGTTTTGTTATCTTTTTCATATTCATTTTGGTTCAGACTTCCTTGCATTTGGGTTATGGTATGCTTTAATAATGTTATTTCATTATCCTTTTCTTTTATTCTAAGGACATAATCATTTAGGATTTGTTGGAGTGAATCCGACACTGAACCCAACTTATTTCCTATATCTGAATTTTGTTGTTTAAGCCATGATACTTCATTCTTCAACTGTGATATTTCATCGAGAAGTGAAGATGTTAAATTCTTATTAGGCTCTAGAGGAGGAAGTATTGGTGCAGGTTTCATACGGCTTCCACGAGTTTTGTTAACATTGTCGCTTGGGTTGATGTTGTCGCAGAGTGTATAGCTTTTATTATTAATATGACTTGATATTGCACTTCGCACGGGTGTACCTGAATTATCTCCCTTAGGTCTATTGCATGTACAAGCTGGACACAGCCATTTGCTCTTGTATGTCTGATCGAATTTTTCAAAACTAGCGTCAGTTATTTTAAGACACTCCAAGTCGTATAATTCTCTGCATATCGAACATTCCATGTAATTCAGTGACAGAATTTTACTACCACAACCACTGCAGTTTGTCGCCATGTTAATTATTTTAATAGTTATTATTATTATTTGGTAAAATTTAATTTTAATTTTAAACAACTCTGATTAAATCAATTGAATTTGGCAATGATTACTAAATTTGAATTCACTTCCATACAAAAAGTGGAAGTAGTAAATTTCGGCTGGTTTGGAACCGCCGAAAATTTAATAGTTTAAGCATCTCCTTGCTTTTTTTAAATCTTATATGTTACTTAGGCAGGGTAATATTTATCAAAATAACATAAAAAAACATATAATATTATTTTGTGAAAGTTAAAGTTTTAATTATAAAGGCCTTAATAATTAACACTTTGAATAAAATGAAATAGGTATTCTAATTCAATAGCTATAAGCATTTTAAAAATAATTCTTTGATTTGTTGTCATTTTATGAAGCATCGAAGTAATATTTTCTGCGTAGTAAATCATCATATCTTTATCTGAGAAAAATACAGTTCCCAATACGATATCTACGCAAAAAATCTCGGATTACAATTAATATATTTAAAAAATATAATTTCCCATAGATGTTTAACCTTTGACCCAACCATGTGGTAATTAAGATAGCTCGAATACGTAAAGGACAGGCTTCCATTCTCGTTGGGGTCACGGACTCATAGCTGGCGCAATGCGGCGCATCAACAAGAATAACAATTACTAGGAGCCCACTCATGTGAATTACGTTTGAGGCAACCAAAAGTATCAAAAATTTAATGTAAATTGCAATGCACTAATCATGAGGAGGCTGTCTCGCCCTTACAACAGTCCTGCAACTACTGTAAGCCAGGACCTTAGAGTAATTATAATATAGAGGGAGCGGCGTCATACATACGCGTCTTGAAAATCGTATATTTTTTTTTTCATAATGTTAAACCAAAGCGCTACGCTTCTCTGTAAGCGAGAAAATTGAACATTGAAGCTCACCGAGCATTGAAGCTCAGAGTCTCCAGGAATGTCTACCTTGCTTTATACGCAAGGAATTGTGAAATAGTTAAATAAATATGTGTGGCATAACTTTGTCCTGCTATTTTTTTTTTGCGACATCCTTAACAACTGCTAAATATAATATTTCGATGCGGATTTGAAAGATTCTAAACTGTAAAAATATTGATGGATTTTTCCAACGTCGTTTTAATTTATAACATTAAAAATTAAAACCGAATAAGGGCCGGTTTTCATTTTTAACGTAGGCTAAAAGTGGGTTACGATCGAGGAAATATATTTATAGAGCAAAAATGGCTGGCGTTGTCGGTTGGCGACGTTTTAGGTGTGCTTATAACAACCAAATAACTGAACTCAATGATATAATCCAGAGAATTAAAAAAGAGACGAAAAAAACTAAAATGAAAGATCTATGTGGAACGTATTTGGTGCTCTATGGTCTCTACCTAGTACCTTTGTAGTCATAACCTAGGATTGAGTATAAAAATGAAAATAATTTATTGAATTCATTAAAATGTTCATCATTATTAAGATTCAGTCGTTTTTTTATCTACCAACCGGTTCGGAAAGCAGTTTTCACTAGAAAAACCCGCAATAAACTCTAGTTTTCCTCTTTTCAAAATAAATTTACAATTCAGTGATCATAACAAAAGTTACAAGTAGTTTAAACCAGAGCAGTTCAATAAAGATATATTAAGAGAAAAACCTATGTACTTCTATTACTAAACAATTATGACAACCAAACGTCATTTCCGCATATTTACAACCAAAAGTAATTGTCATTTGTCCTGTCCCATAATCATTTTGCGACATAGGAAATGAATTTCCTTGTATTGTTATTTTTACCTTGATGTGTCGGTTTTTGATTGTTTCCAACACAATGAAAAGGAATTGGAACGATATTTGTCTATTGTAATCATAATCTTAAAGAAACAAGTCTGTTAGCCCAGACGAATTAACATTTTACATTTACAAAAATTTGAAGCAGCAATTTTCCTCCGGAATTCGTTGGGGTGGCTCACTGGTAGTCTAAATTCAAAAAGTAGGTATACCAGACTTGTTGTTTCATCCGCCATCTTGACTTAAAGGGTTATTTTTTGTCTCTTGATTAACTCGTTTATTTACAATTTTACTTGTAAATAGTTATTACAAAAGTTGTTTAAAATTAAATTTCCTACAATTTTGGTTCTCATACATTTTTTCCTAGAATCGATTTTTTCCATTTATACCCGAAAAGAGGGGATGAATTTTTGGTTATCGAACAAATCGTATATTTTCAATTTTACGAGAATTTTATCTGTAATCTAATATTACTTTTCCTGACCCGAGATTCGCTCCGCCACCAACGCAGTCAGAATCTAGTAAAAAATAGCAATAACTATTTTCTTAATTACACATCTAATTTTTGTTACTTCCCTTGTGTCAATGTCATTGTTTTTTTAATTACCGTATTTCAAAATGGCGGTGATGTGTTCAAGTATTTACGTCACAAACACGGCAATTAAAGCAAATACGTTTTCTAAGGTCGTTCAAGTTTCTCATGATGTCATCTTATCTCGGAAGTATTAGGACCCGATTACGTGGTATGCTTGTTAATACAAAGGGTTTTATTCTTTGTTTATGTCATACAAATCCATAAATGTTTGTGTATGTATGTAGACACAGTTATTTGCATTCCTTCTTGTTTATAAGGCGCTTTTAATAGTTTGGCCTGTATGTAGCGTGGGGTGCTTACAACAATGACTTATCCTGGGTGTTTATGAAACCGAAAAATCTCTCGTAGCTCCTGATACTCACGACACAAGACTCGATCTTAGTGTGGGGTCAGGACTATGTATGTGCCTTTTGCGTGTTTTTTATTATTATTAATTTTAAATATGTGGTTCAAAATTAAACGCAATTGCTTTAACTCTTTCTAAAAAGAATGATTTTGTTATTGCGTATGCTCTAGTAGGAATGTTTTTCTTACTACGGGCAAAGGAATGTTGTACTACACAGCCTATAAGGAATGTGCTAATTTTTCTAGTTGCGAAAAAATATTACCTTAATTATTATAGTTTGACGATGAATAAGCTTTACCTTTTACGTATTTGTGATTAATCAGCTATGCCACTATAAATGTCAATTTAATCAATGAATATTAATTCGCGATATTCTGCTTCATTAATACATTAATCATAGTTTAACTTTTAACATTTGCGAGTAATTGAGAAGGTTGTAATGTCACCGCGTGCCATTTGGTTGGGAAACATCGCCTTCAACCGACCGTGTTGATATTCTAATGCGCATCGTGTGGAGGGCACGTTACTTCATTGACGATAATCATCGTGTGTACGCTTGACTCATTGATTGCCAACCGATTATTAAGTAATTTACTTGCATATCTCACACATCACGAAGATACCATATCGATCTTAACTTTGAATATGTAATATCATTAAAGGTTATTAGTTATGACTCGGAGTAATGACTACACCTTGTAAGGTGATAAACCAGAACTATGTATGAGTGACATATTCTTCCTTATTAGACATATTTTTTTTTTTTATTATTACAATGAATGGCGAGACGAGCAAGCCGTTTGCCTGATGGTAAGCTATACAACCGCTCATAAACAGTAGCAACATTCCACTGCGCTAGCCACCTGAGACATAATATGTTAAGTCTCAATATGTCCAGTAGTTACTCTGGCTACAATTTCCTTCAATCCGAAACACAACAGAGCATTTAAACTGTTGTTTGACGGGAGAAATAGACATTGTGGTGGTACCTACCCAGGCAGCCTCTCACATATGAGAGGCCTACCACCAGTGCATAATTATGCCTATCTGTTGCTGGTTCAAAACAAAACATTCTTAATTTTGATTTCGGCAAAGGTTTTAAGTCTGTTCTCAATACTCGTTTATAATTCCTTTGAATACTTCAACCAGCCGGGCGATGAAATATTAAAATCATTTTCTAAGCCTTTAATTTAATTCTTTACTAATCTTTAATTATTTGTAATATTATTCAGTGAGCCAACAATCGCATAAAATTATTTCGAACAATGGATTTAATAACTATTCAAAGATTCTTAATAAGATATCTGCGAAGTAATCTTGTAACAGTTCTTGGTCGTAAAAATAATTAGTTTTTCATTCTGTTATTAATAATCTATTTGTATGTAAATTATGACACAGATTGATACTAGCATTGGCTTAGCATTGGTTGAAATTACGCTGGCGGCCAAGCAAATTAATAAAATTATTTTATAACATTTACTTCACTTCTATATTCTGTATTTATAATATTATAGAGAGACAGAGACAACTTGTACTTAAAAAACCTAAACAAAATTGGCAATGTCGGTCTACCTTTTTCTGCTCTCCTATTGGCTGATATTTGACAGGTTGTCCAACATGTACGTATTATTCTTAAAAGAAAAATAGAAATTAACAATTTAAGGCCTATTTAATTCCATTCAAACTAGTTTTAAAAGTATATTAGCTAAATATACTCTTGATTATCAAAAGAATTTAAAGCAATTTGTTGTTAAATTATTCTTGCAGTTTCCACTAACGTAGGAGCGCTACCAAAATTACGAACGAAAATATATTTATGACAGCAAGCCTTCTATAATAAGAATACTTTAACTTCACGTTTGTGCTTTACGTATTTTATGAATTAATGTTGACATCCGATGATTACTATGTTCTAAACTAACTGCAACGCTCTACCTTGTCTTAAGCTCTTCCAGTCTTACTGAATTTAAGTCCATATGTATTCCTTTATAACATTTTAATTTATATATTTTTACACAAAGGCAGCGTGATCATAATGCCAATCTATATGAACATTCTATTACTTATGGTTATGTAACCGGCCGCAGCGCCGGATGTCTAAGCAGGTTGTATGCGACTTCAGTGGGAAATATTATTTAGTCGTGCTCTATTGCGAAACTGGCGCGAAACCTGCTAGCCATCAGATAAAACTTATCTATAATCTTAGATGTTGTGATGTTGGTACTACGGTTTTAATATTGGTTCTTTTAAAGGTTACAATTTTATTAGTGAGGCTTATTTATAGATTTAACTGATGCGTTCTTTAAGGAATGTTGTTCGTATCATCAATTGGTTTCGATAACCTTTGTGGCGCTGTTGGTTAAAATGCTAGATGTGTTTTGAAGGTTCCGAGCGTGGTTGCTTGTGCGACTCAAAAGTCTTGTAATTTCTGATGCCCACCACACAAGACACGTATGTAGGATTGGCACTATGAAGGTGACTTTTGGGTGTATTTAATGCTATTGAAGTTTTCATTAGAACTAAGTAAGACTTAAAGTAATATGCAGCACAAAGACGAACGCTTACAAATATTACTAAGGTGTCTCGTAATTGTATATAATTATCTAGAATTGCGAAGATGTTCAAAACACTTAACAATGAACTGTACGAAATAAACTTTACATTTTAGTTCTCTTTGAATATTTTTCATTACGTTTACTAATTTAGACATTCCTAAGGTTGAGGTGGATATATAAGCTATCCATTAGTTGCAAAGTTAAAGTTGCAGTTCATCATCATCATCATTATCATCTCAGCCACAGGAAGTCCACTGCTGAACATAGGCCTCCCCCAAGGATCTCCACAATGACCTGTTGGAAGCGGCTAAGTTGCGGTTAGCAAAGTTGAAATAATTGATATGGTAGTAAGTGTAATGGTAGTAATTGCCTTCTAAGGATTCCAATTCAATTTTTAAAAGTATTTCAATGCCTTTTAGTCAATCGATATTTTATTATGCTGCATACATAAAAAGGTGAAGGAAAACATAGTGAGCAAACCTACATACCATAGCGATTCATAAGAATGTTTATGGTATGTAAATCCACCCAATGCAGGTTGCATTGGGTTAGCGTGGTAGACCACAGGGCCTAACCTACATTACCGAAATACCCAATTGCAAGTAGTATCTGTATCAGCCCATATACGTCCCACTGCAGGGCACGGGCCTACTCTACAATCGAGAATACGATTGAGAGTGGTTAGGCCATATAGTCCACCACGCTGGCCTAGTGCGGGTTGGCAAGTTGCAAGTAGTATAACCTCCTTTAATTGTCCATTTAAATTTTACAATAAACCATACCGTTTACATCGGTACTACCAACCTAACAAGCTTCCGCCACGCCACCCAGGTATACCCCGAGGGCGGTTGCATCACAAACAATGGTCGCCATCACAGCCATTTACAAAACTTCCTACTTACATAATGTTATGACAATGTACGAAATACGAATCTACGTGGATTGATGGGGGAAATGTTTGTATGCCAACATTTTGAACTTTACGATATTTTAAAGTTTTGATTGTAGTGTTTTCGTAAGTCAAGACAACGGAACCCATTCTACATGTAAAAGTTCATTTGAGGATCTCAGTGTAATAAAAGAAAAAAGTCTCTTGTAGGTTACAATACAAGAATTGGAATGGCAATGTATTTCGTAAATTTAAATACCTAAATCGTAAATCGAACCCACGACTTCACAGTTCACTTCACACGTTACGTGACCTACGAAGCTCATTTACATGCTCAGTTGAAATCAAAGCACTCATTACAACTTGTCATAAAATGACACATTTGCATCGACAAACAATTATCGGCTATCGTACAATGACTTTACATCACGGAACTTCCATGTCGTATCATCTTTACCACAGTTACTTGAACATACACCTTGCCCCGTTGATTTAAGGTTTGTATTTAAGTGTTTGTATTGATGAGTTAGGACCTTTGTTTTCGAATAGCATTAGTAGACTGGATGTCTGTGCAATGACAAGTTGCTCCTAGGCCGAAATAATTATAATAGAAGATAATTAATTTCTGTAGAGACAGAGAGCTCAAGGACACCTCATACTTATATACCTATACTATTATACGTATATGTATATTTATTTAATCAGTAGAACAAAATACTAATTAGGTAACTGCAACGTATCTCATAACATAATTCTATCACATCTTGTGACAAAAGTAATTGATTGGACTTTGATTG
The DNA here is from genome assembly GCA_023078785.2 of Hyles euphorbiae. Taxonomy (NCBI): domain Eukaryota; kingdom Metazoa; phylum Arthropoda; class Insecta; order Lepidoptera; family Sphingidae; genus Hyles; species Hyles euphorbiae. The sequence goes on along the minus strand of CM041052.1, from coordinate 5,838,753 downwards.
TCACAATTTGTATCTGCCCAACTCAACAGGGACACACAACAGGGACAACACAGGGTGTAAGGTTATTTTATGGTTGTGGTAATCCTTGAGTTCCAAATTCAAATATCAGAACGTATTTATTTATTTAAAGCTTTATTGTACACCAGTAAATTAAAGGAAATAACATTAACACAATTTAAGTACTTGCACGTCCCGACCGCCGATTTTGACAGTTGACGTTTGTCAAATGCAATTTGTCAGCCTAATGTGAATAGAAATAGGGTATATTTTAAAAATTTGAAATTTGACATTGACAGTGGACGTGCAGGTACTTAAGCAAGAAAAGAGTACAATGGCGGTCTTATCGCTCGAGGCGATCTCTTCCAGACAACCAACCATAGGATGGATAACATAGAGACAACTGTGGGGTATTGTGAGGTGTACGTAATGTCAAAGGACAATATATATAATATATCTAAATACATAATATATGTAATAAAAATGATATAAAAATAAACTAAAGAAACAAATTCATACAACATGCATAAAAAAAAATAGATACATATACATATGAATAAAATAAATATGTATCCACATCAAAACAAAGAGGAAAATATATATAAATAAAATATAAGCACTGTCTTCAATTATTCAGCGATAGATAATGCTGCTTTACTAGTCTTTTAAATATGGGTAGGGACTTTGCTCGCCGCACTGAGACTGGTAATGCATTCCACAGCCTTGCAGCTTGTACAGTGAAGGATTTGTCGTAAAAGTTTGTGGAATGCGCTGGAATTTTCAGTGTTAAATTCTCTGATGACCTCAGGGATCTTAAATGTGTAACGTGAAGAAATTGAAATCGGTTTTTAAGGTACGGGGGAGAGAGAGGATTGAAAAGAATAGAGTAAAGAAGAGAAAGAATATGTGTATTCCGGCGAAACCGTATGGGTAACCACTTGAGCTTTTTACGAAATTCGGAAACGTGATCATATTTGCGTAATCCAAATATGAATCTAATACAGAAGTTTTGAAGGCGCTCAAGTTTGTTAAGTTGCTCCTCAGTGAGATCGAGATAACTGGCATCCGCATAATCAAGGATGGGGAGAAGGAGGGATTGAGCAAGCGAAATTCTCGTGGCGATTGGTAGAAAATTGCGTAATCTCCGCAAGGACCCTGCCGATGCGAATAGTTTCCTACTCAACTCTCGAAGCTGAGGACCCCAAGAAAGAGATTTGTCAAAAATAATGCCTAGATTTCTTACAGTATCACTGTAAGGAATAGATGTTCCATTACATGAAACAGATGGTATAAGTGGCCAGTTTAATCTAGACATTAACCTAGGGCTGCCGACAACAATGACTTGCGTTTTACTTGGGTTAACTTTTAGTCCGTACTCCTTACTCCAATCAGATATGCTTCTAATGTCGTCATTGATAAATGAAATAGCGTCATTTAGATCATCAGGAAGTGCTTGAGAGTAAATTTGTAGATCATCTGCATAAAGGTGGTAGGAAGATCGAAGATTGTTCGTGATGGAATTTATAAAAATTGAGAAAAGTAGGGGAGATAGCACGCCGCCCTGTGGCACGCCAGCAGAAATGGTGCACCAAGAAGATATATTATCCTCGACACAAATGCGCTGCCGGCGACCAAACAGGTAACTATGAAACCAATCAACTGCAGTTGGAGATATGTTAAGAGAAGTCAAAATACTGAGCAACACATCTAGATCGACTGTGTTAAAAGCATTGCTGAAGTCTAGCAGGGCTAAAACTGTCAGCATGCCCCTGTCCATAGCCGATCTGATATCATCTGTGATATGAATAAGCGTAGTGGTAGTACTGTGACCAGGACGAAAACCTGATTGGAGAGAATTAAGGAGCTTGTTTTTGTAGAGGAAATCAGAGAGTTGGGAGTGGATCAAACGCTCGAGAACTTTGGAGAGAAAAGGTAGAATGGATATAGGACGGAACTCGGAGAATGTAGATGGGTTTGATTTTTTTGGTATAGGGATGATGTGAGCTTCTTTCCACGTTTGTGGAAAGGTGCCGCTGGAAAGGGAGTGGTTTAGGATATGGCAGATGATAGGTAGGATTTCATCAAGGATAGGGATAATCATATTCCGTCCGACACAGTCGCTACCAATCGCGTTAGATGAACTCAGCATTATGTTCTTCCTAACATCACAAGCAGCAAGTTGTTTGAACACTAGAGGAGGACAATTGGAAGCTCGACAGGAAGAAAGATACGATAAAGTTTTGTTTTTATTACTTCCATCTAAACTGGATGGAGAGCAGAAATGTTGGTTTAAGGAATTTAAGTTGATATTTTTTGAAATGGTGTCTTGTCGTGATTTGCCAACTCCCAGAGATTTAAGAAACTTCCAAACTTTTGCTTGATCAGCAACTTCAACTGATTCATGGATATAATATAATATATAATAATAACGTACCATTCCAAATTTAAATAAATTATCCTGGAAGCCGATAATCTTCCGATATTTTTGGGTATAGAAGGAATGCTGATAATTATTTTTTGTATCTTGAGTGAGAAATATAATAGGTAGTTAAAAAAAAACTAAAATACACGCTTTAATAAGATATACAACTAAAAAAGTAAAAATAATTGATACTGAATTTAATATAAGAAAATGGAGTAAAATACATATATTTTATTGTTACAAAGCGTGGGGTGTTTACAACAATTACTTATCCTCCTGCACCCCACGCTTTGTAACAATAAAATATATGTATTTTACTCCATTTTCTTATCTTAAATTCAGTATCAATTATTTTTACTTTTTTAGTTGTATATCTTATTAAAGCGTGTATTTTAGTTTTTTTTAACTATTATGTAATTGTTTTGACTAAAAACATCCATCTACGGCTGTATTTCCAATCAATAACGCCATCTGTTGGTCAGTAGTAACATTTGACACTTGAAGAATACAATGTTAACGCCATCTAGCGATGAATAGTGCAAACATGCATTATTGACGTGATCACGCCATCTATTAGTCAGTAGCAAATTATGTTCATCTATACGCCACCTAGTGGTCAGTAGCAATGGTCATCAATTATAAGAATAATTAATCCTGGCGAATCTAATCAGGATAATTATATATTTTAATCGAATTATTGTATTGTCATCGGTCTTTGACAGGTGTGCAAAATTTGAATGAAATCTGTCCGTTTAAAGTGGGTCAAAATCGCGTCTTAAGAAGTCGGTTACAAACAAACATACAAACATACAAGTGAAGCTAATATAAAGCGTGTAATTATGTCCATGAATTATGTTTAGACTTGACATCCTTCTGGAATAAAGACTACTATCAAAAGGTGTGGAAAAACTGTTTATAGGTATGTTTATTGAACTGTGAACATAACGTAACATTTTAACGTATTATCATACCAATTTGATCGGATTTGGAAAACTTAGCAGTTAGTATGTAATTTATTCTCATCTAAAATACACAAATACGCTTCTGCATGTTTTGGAGTATCATAAAAATGAAATTAAATAGTGATATACGAGTATAAAACATAAATAAATATTATGACATGAATAGTTAAAATTTAATGCGATATTATCTGGGCTTATCTAAGTTAAAGAACAATTTACGACTATTTAATGAGGCAAGGGAAAAATATTTACATTTTTATCAACATTTACAGAATATATTTTTTTCAAACATGCCTGAGAAAAGGCAGATGTGAAATACATTCTGTAATTAAAATAAGCATCAAGATAACAGTTTTGTTAGTATTTGTTTCCAGTCTAGGATTTGAAGCACCGAAAAATCTGAAAAAAGTTTCCGATAAGGCCTACGGCTCTTATTTCATTTTGTATTTTAATTATACTTACTGTAATTTATGATGTTTGAGAATTTTGCAATCGAAAAAAAATGTACCGGAAGAAATTATGTATAATTTATATTAAACTGCATTTAAGTACCATTAGATAAACTTTATTAATGAGATGAGTTTACCTAAAATTGATTATCTTTTAAAACTTTATCATTATCACCATCATCTCAGCAACAGGAAGTCCACTGGTGAATATAGGCCTCCCCCAAGGATTTCCAAATCGACCTGTTAGAAGCGATCTGCATCCATTCACTTCCAGGTCGTCCGTCCACCTAGAACCTTTCGGCCCCAACGGCCATTGATTGTACGAGCTATGTATCCGGCACATTGCCACTTCAACATACTAAGTAATTCTAATTTATATAACTGACACGTCCATTCATTATTTAAATAATAAATAAACAATACATTCCAATAATGAATTTCTTATTTATTTATTATCTTACAACTTATTTACTTTACAAGTTATTGCCTGTTCTCAAAATCGATCTGTGGAACTCACAGCTCAAAACCCGTTTACGCTACCACTAAGCCTATAAGACTGAGACGTAATCTATCTGATTCAGATATTTAGATAAGCAGATAAGCATACGGCGCGACGAAAAGTTGTTTACAGTAAATAAATATAGCTATGCGTGGAATTTAAAAAACCGTGTCACCGGAATGCATTATTCAAATTATATTAAAATGTGCCCTTTTGACACATACAAGAATTCTCACTTAAGCATAATATTATAATTTAACAATTTAGATTAATATAAAGCCCAAATAAAGGTATGTAAACTTAGTATGAATGAGAGAACTTAACTATAAATCACGCCCAAAGAAGTCGATTACAAAGAAACATATATACAGATGAAGCTTTTAAAAAAGAGTGTAAAATAATCTTATTCTATACTTAACAGCGAATACAAAGTTTTAATGGAATATTAATAATTGCTGAAATGCATTCTTAAATTAATATTGACATTTAATTTTGACAGCCTCCGTGGCGCAGTTGGTTAGACGTTGCCCGTGAAACGAGAGGCCGCGGGTTCGATCCCTGCACCGAGAGAAATGTTTGTGCGGCCCACAAATATTTCTTCCGGGTATGGTGTTTGTGAGAACGAAAAGTCTCTCGTAGTTCCCGATACCCACGACACAAGACTCGATCTTAGTGTGAGGTCAGGACTATGTATGTGACTGTTGGGTGTTATTTATTTATTTAATTTATAAATTACAAATAAGCAGGGTAAGACGCCAGTAATTTATCAACGATGCCTTTATTAAAGTTTAAATATCGAATTAGGTTAGGACCTTTACATTGACGTCACGGGACAGATGTGCGAACAGTTAGGTCACATTGACACTGAGGGCGACTGTAGGTGACTAAGACCTTGGAATTTGAGACCTGGCCGCTGAAACACGAATCAACTTTAAAATATTCTTTCAAGAATTTAAAATGTAGTGAGAAATCAGATATTTGGCATTACTTGAGGACCGATTTTATTTGGTATATTGATCCAAATAATTCACTAACATCAGTATAGAAATACAATGATTAACAAGTTTACGAAAATATAATCAATAAATCATTTAAATATATTTCAGATTCGGTCTTGTAAAAGTTAATAATTATTTTGCATGGTAATATTCTAAAATATTCGCCGGGTAAAAGAAATAAAAAATAATACCCACAACAAATCTTTATACAACTCATGAATATCGCCTTCAAAACTTTCCCTAGTCAATCTACGTCGGATTAAACATTTCAAAATTTCAACTAACTAAACTGGAATTTCCGGAATCGCATTTGGATTCCGCGCGGCGTCGCAATGTGTCACCGTGGGATTTGGCGGGAGCTGTCACCGTGTAAAGGTTCAATCACATTGTTTGCTATTCGATCGTGTAAAAAGGTTTTACTGTTATATGTACGAATGTCTATATTTATTTAGATGGGCTCGCCACCTATCACATCGTGGGACATACAAGGCGAAATATGGGTGTCCTGGCAACTCTGTCTACCCCTTCTGGGAAAGAGGCTTGAGTTTATGTATGTATGTCTTATTTATTTTTCCAATATGTATTGTACAAAAGACAATGGAAATCAAAATAAAAAGTACAAATAGCTGATTTACCGCCAAAGGCAATATCTTACAGAAAAGCAATAGGATATAATATGAGAGTGGGGGCAGCGTGAACGACAATATTAAGGCTATGAACAAATTTATAATTGATTTCAGTTGATCTTTTCATGCACGGATGTGTGGTGTTGGGAACAATAACAAAATATGTATGCCTCACAGAAATTGTTTTACACATAAGGTTAAATTTTCTTCCTAAAGTGGAAGCAATCAGTACCTTTAAACGTCTTTACCACATATATTATGTTCTAGATCTACACTATCGACTTTAAACAATTTTCCCTTTCCCCATCCATCATCATCCCATTTCTACATTCTTCCTACATAGTATTTAAAAAAAAATAGCAGCAAGAGCAGCCGATACGATGTTTATGTCACGAATGCGGTCTAATCAGCGTATATCCTTCATTTAACTACCGTACGATGGCGTCGTTAGCTAATCGCGACATCTCCGTGTGAGTAAGCCTTTACTCATTAGTAGCCAGTGTTGCCTGCTGCGAATTCAAATTAGCTAATTTACAATATTCGCTATTATAGAGACTACAAAGAAAAGGTCGTTGTACGGTTAGTAATGTTTATTTTGGCTTATGAAAGTAATGGTGTTTTTGTTGCGTAATTTTTTTTAGGGTTTTTGATCACCGTGGAAATAAATGGCTGCATTTACAATTTTTACTAGTTTAATTATTGTGTAATGTATCTGTTACTACTGTTTTGAATTTCTAAATTCTTTGTTTATCGGGTTTTCTAAATTATTATATTTGCTCTTTTCCACACTATCACCGTCCAGGGTTGAAATTTCCATAAGTTTTAACTGAAGGAAGATTAAACCAAAGTTGACTTGGAAATGCAAATACAACAAAAGCAGGATGACAGTGGTGCATGCATTCTCAATTTGAGATGCCTCATTTGCGGATGCATATTGGATTATGCAGTTACGCGAAAGAGACAAAACAACGTGCGTTACTAATACCGTAGTTTTTCATCTGTTTTTAAATCAAAATTCCTAAGTCTTTTTTCAACCTTAAATCAATGATTTCTTAGATTTATGCTGATGTTACTGAAATAAAACTAATTCTTTACGGATTTTATCCTTACATCAATGATCAAATAAAATGGAGAAATTAGTTTTATGTAATAATGTAATACGGTAGCATGGCAACACTGCACGTCAGGCGCGTCGTGATCAACTCCGACCAGCGTAACAGTAAAAGCAACTGGATGAATATTCATTATCGATCACATTGAAAGATTCCCGCATCGCGGCGCCGCCATGCCGTTTGCACATACGAACATCACTCGTAGGCTGTACGATTTGCTGCCTTTGACTATGTCGATGAGTGTGTGTGAAGAGAAACCACGCGACGTGCGACGTGGGGAAATCTGCATCCCTGATTGATGTATGATATCTTGTGAAGTATTGGGATAGCGTGGTGACAAAGATTTCCCCAGAAAGCGCTAGTTTGGCGTCATAAAGATATGAGAGCTTAATGGTTTAATTTAATGTAATTTTGGAAATTATAGACCGTGTGAAGTCGAGGATAACGTTAGGTAAAACTACATACGTTAAATTATAAATCAGATTTTTCATTAATGAATGGCTGTTATTTTCCTTATGCGAGAGTAGCTTAATAATCAACTGAAACTAGAGCAAGCTTTGCGGTAATGTCGATGCATCCGAATACTAATTTAATTGTATTTTAAATTAGTTGACTGTATTTGTTTACTATTTATGTTAAACAGTGCATTACAAATTTAGAATTAGTGGAATTAACGCTTCATTTATATTTATGAATTGTAGATTTTTTCTAATATTATAACATTTCATATTCTCATAAATATTATTATTATTATTATTATAAACAATTACAACTACCTTTATACGATTTCATTTGAGTTATCACAATTAAGAAAATTCTGAAATTTGTAATTTTATGCTAATTAAGGCTGTATGGCTTACATGACCTTTGCCTATTCATCAATAAAGACACCAACATACACATGTAATAATTAATTCTTTCTTGATAGCAACAATAGGTACCTAGTTTAGAGGCACGCTAGGAATCCTAACTCATACGTAATGTAAGCGGGCGTTCCGTTAAGCTAGTAGTATGCATCGTAGGGCGTGCGCAGGCGCCGTCGTGACGCGGGAAATCTCACATACGCTACCAGTTCTTACGTTTAAGGCGTCTGCCTACTAGCTTACTAGCTATAGTCTCAAGTTTTATAAGGGTACGATAAAACGACACTCAATAAGTATAGTACAAGACAAATAGTGTCTAGTAGGGAGACGATTCTTAATCGGATAGAGACAGGCTGAACTCGTTTACGCAAATATTTATATTAACATATTTTTCGGATTTTATCACGGGTTTGGTTTAATTTACTCGTTTTATGTTTTAATTTGGTGTCATTATGATGAATTTGTACTATTATAGGCGATGGTTTTTATCTGGGTCTTTATCGAATTTCCTGTCGTGTGAGATCCCATGCTTAACAGTGGACAACTATGGACTGTTACAATATATTAATATCCCATCAATTGATTTAAAAATTAAGGATACGCCCTTCAGTACATTTGGAGTTTCAAAAAGATGACCGTGAAAATCGCGCTAAAATATTGAAACTTAATTAATTGATTTTGTCTAAACAGTGTTTTTTTCTATCTTCATTTCTATTAAAATTTCTGTCATAATACAAGCAAGCATTTTTTTTCATTTTCAAAATCGTTCCGAGCGACTAATTTCAGTAACACTCCACTAAATAATGAACTGGAGCGTGCGCACCACTCACATCAGAACATTTTACAAAGTTTCCGCCCTGTCCATTTATTTATGTCAATGATACCAATAAAAACCTTGTGGATTTATGGCAATCTCACTCACCGGACAAAACCTAGTTTGTTTCCTGTGAAAAAAGCGCATATTATGCTTAGGAACACTTCTCAAAGATAACTTGTGCCATTTTTCTTGTGCCTGGCATGTTCATAGTCCTTTCATAATACAGTGTAGCGGACAAACGCCTTTAGAAATGCGCACGTCTTAGTTTTAATGGATATTTATTGCGTTCCCTGATGAATGGCTAACATATTTATCTATCGTATAAACAGCGATGGAACTGGATTCATTTTAGTCATCTTTAATTAGCGTAAGTGCGTGTGGCGGGAAATGTGACAGCGCAAAACACTTTAGCAATCTTCATTAATAATACTACAGTCATAAACAGTAGTAAAACCATAAAACGCCTTGAAATACAAAGCAATGCTTGGCACTCCACTGCGCTCGTCAATCTGATACAAAAGATTTTAAGTCTTAATATGTCCAGTAGTTACTCTGGCTACAATGTCCTTGAATCCGAAACACATCAGTGCATTGACACTGCTGTTTGACGGGAGAAATAGACATTGCGGTGATACCTACCCAGGCGACCTCTCACATATGAGAGACCTACCACCAGTAAAATAGTGCTAATTAAAAAAATATTTACGCATCCCTAAAGCCTTAAAATGCATAAACAAACTTCTCTTCCATCACTTACGTCACAAAGGTCACGTAGATAATCCTTAGTGAAGCCATCGTGACAACTTTCCCCGCGCTACCCTGACGAGCTGTGATCCGCCCATACCATTGTCTGTCGCTTTCACTAATGATTTGTGTGCTTAGCTTGATCGTCTTATTATGTTTATCTATAGGGTAGCGTGGGGAAGTGTGGCTTTTAATGAGGGATGGAGATAGCCTGGGGTTTCCATCTAGCTCTTTTGTTTCGGATACGCACTGAAATTGATATTGTGTGGTGTATTTTTTCTGCTACTATCCAAACATTTTTTTGTGTTGCTTTTTCTGTGGAGTGAAATGAAAATGAATATTGATAATTTTCTACTGTTCTCGTTTATTTTCTTTCTGATTTAGTTTTTTATCTAGTATCCATAGAAGATGCTTCAACGCATCTTTTGCTGTTTGGTGTAATTTTTTTTCGTACCAATGTTGATTACGGGTTACAAGAGTTTTATTTTTTGAAGAGTAAGCTTTATAATTCCTATTCCGGCATTTCGATAGTGTTTGTAGAAGAGCAGACGAGAATTCGGTTCTGGAATAAGGAGTGGGCTCTTTCATTATTGTAAAGTATTGAAATATTGTTAAGTGAAATATTGCCATCTTCTGTTACAAGTAACAAGTCAATTACCTCTTTAAAGGGAAACTGCGAAGGCACATGTTTCTTCACAAGTCTTCTATGGTTAAGAAAGTCACAGAGTTCTGATACACCTCATTTAGTGAGAACACGCTAATTATTTTACGTATTCATGTATGAATGAGTTGCAACTTGCAGACGAATGGGTTATTCATAATTTCAGACAGCCTATGTAGCGCATTTGGTTAGACGGTGGCTGTAAACGAGAGGCAGCGGTTTCGATCCCCGTATCGTGACAAATATTTGAGTGATCCTAAGGTATTAGTATCAGGTCTGGATGTTCGTGAGACCGAAAAGTTTCTCGTAGCTTTTGACACACATGACAATAATAATCCTATATCCTATCTGGAGTAGGATATAGGATATTTTTGATTGATTTAAAAAAAAATAGGAATAATGTCTGTATCAACATGAATGGACGAATGTATTAACAAAAGCGAAGTCACATCCAAAAGCTATTGAATACAGTGAACATTTCCAAAGCAAATTGCATTTTGAAATGTAAAGTCGATGTATTGCTTTGTTTCACTTTGATCTGTGAAGTGCTTGTTACAGTTGCTTCAAGAATCTTTACATCAAACGGTTTATTTTCGGTGATATATGGAATTCAAGTTTATTATTGAACGATTGATGTGATTGTCTTTCATAATGTTATGATTGGTGTAAAGATTACGGAACGATTAAGCTTGTATTATCATTTTAAAGGTGTAATCAAAATGGATCGGGGTTGGTGGTTGGGGGGATCTTTACGGGATGGAATCACAGTATTATAGAAAAAAGACTGTTTAAACGTTATAAATAAATAAAATAAATAAATAACACCCAACAGTCACATACATAGTCCTGACCCCACACTAAGATCGAGTCTTGTGTCGTGGGTATTAGGAACTACGAGAGACTTTTCGGTCTCACAAACACCCAGACCCGGAATAAATATTTGTGGGCCGCACAAACATTTCTCTCGGTGCGGGGATCGAACCCGCGGCCTCTCTTTTCACAGGCGGCGTCTAACCAACTGCGCCACGGAAGCTGTCAAAAATGAATCTGTCTGTCGCATTGCTATGAACATAAAAGCTGTTATGTTCATAGCGATGCGACTTCATACATAAAAATATTGAAAACAATTATCTATTTCGATTCCAGCACCACGTTCTGGTGAGAACAAAAAAATATCGTATAAGTAGTTAAAATTGAATTGTTAAATGGTGGTAGTGTGCCATTAAACCAAGACACATGTTTAATGAGTTGATATTATAAACTTCTATAAATTTAACCAATGTCTTATGAAGCTATAATTGTAGTCTAATGAGTCATACAAACAATTAATAAACCATATTTTTTTTTTTAGTTCCCACGGCTCAGGAATGTTTTAAATGTTTCTCTGCTTAGTAATGCACCCATACATACATCCATTGCGGGTGTTTTTTACCCGAGGCAGTCGGTTCGAGTGCCACTGGAATCTCGAGCCCCACTTTGAACTGTTTTGGATGGCTTAATTTATTACCTGGCCTCGGTTGTATTGGTACTAAATATAAATATGAGATAATATTTAAGTATGGTCAGATCAAACAGGTTAAACAAAACATAAAATAATTATATTTTGCGTTTGTGCTCTGTAATTGATAAGATAATATCCTTTTTTATACTTTTTTCATACATTCATTGCTAAACCACCTACGTAGTTTATTACTCATAATGATTTTTTAATTTAAATTCTACGACTTTGTATGACTTTAAAAAATGTAGTATGCGGAAAATAATTTCGCTAATGACTACCGCAGTTGACTCATTGGTACATCCATTGTTTTTGTCAGTGAATACATAAGTGTTATGTATAAAGATACATAATATGTTTATTTACGTCTACCTGGTTTAAATTTTACCGATGTAAAAGTCCATACTCCGCTTTAGTCCCTTCTATTTGAACCTTAAACTACCCTTAATTTTTGCAGGCCACTGTCGTGTGGTCTAACCACTCTCAATTGTATTCTCGATTGTAGAGGAGCCCGCGCCCTGCAGTGAGAAGTATAAGGGCTGATAACGATAACGAATTGTAAAACTACTTGCTATGATATCTAATTAAAAACCTATCATTCTGTGAATATAACTAACCCGCGTCTTACTACACTCTATAATTCAGACAAGCATTGCTTTTTTAATTCATGGTGTTGTTTGGTTTTGCTACTGTCCATGAGCGGTTATATCGCTTATACTATATTATAACTATTAGGCGAATGTCATACTCGTCTCGCCATTCATTGCAAAAATACAATATCGCAAACTATACAAATTCTTTACTATTCCTCCAATGCAGAAAACTAACTTATCAAAAGCTTTCACAGAGGCTTATTACAGTCACAAATATCTTTAATTTCATACATCATTGAAACAAATCAAAAGACGATAATCTTTCAAAATTCCAACAGCGATTTGTCAACAATAAAATGAGCTGTGAAGTTCTTCCGCGTTCGTCTATTTGTAGCACCTCATTAGTGAGTAAAACCTGATAATCTGTCGACATCGATGACAGAACGCTCCAATGTTATTATAGGCTGGTTTCTTTTGACTAATGACTACACCTGAAACGCGGGAATATTCTAAAATAAATAAATAAAAATTGAAAAGTAACAAATAGGATTTCACACTAAGATATGAGCCTTGTGTCGGGTATCAAAAACCATTCCAGCATGGTGACACGGAATGCTATCTACCGAGACAATATAATCGTGGTATATAATCCACCCTTGAACTGATAACCTTTCACGCTCTAGATATTTCTGTAGGCGCTATGCAGGTCGTGACAGTGAGGCAATTTTGGCAATTGTCGTCTCATATAGAGCAAAATCGCTTCCCACTGTTCCTGTGATAACTTTGCTAGTTTTGGTAAATAAATAAATATAAACACCGAACAGTTACATAATTAGTCCTGACTTTCTACCAAAATATAAGCAAACATTTTCAAAATCGTTGCGAGTGATGACTTATTTCAGTAACGCTACACTTGAGATGCACTGGAGCGCACGCATCACTTACGTCGAAACAAATTACGGGCTTTCCGCCCTGTCCATAAACGAGTATTTATGTCAATGATCAGCGGCGTAATAAGAAGCATATACATATAAATATTCCTCATGTACCACTCTATTATACACAGCCTCCGTGGTGCAGTTGGTTAGACGACCGCTGTGAAGCGAAAGGCCACAGATTCGACCCCCGCACAAAACAAATATTTGTGAGTCCCACAAATATTTCTTACGGGTCTGGGTGTTTGTGAGACCGAAAAGTCTCTAGTTCCCGATACCCACGACACAAGGCTCGGCAAATTAATTATTTTATTATGTTCATATTATGCACTTTCAATTTTATTTGATTGAAAAACAGTTGAAACTATATTTTTAAATAATATTTTGTTGTAAAAAATTATAAATCTTTATATCTTGCAATTGGTGCGATAAAACAAAAATCACACTTTTCAGTTTCGATAGTTTACTTAAGGATCGTCGATTTAGTCCTTACCATATTGTTCTCCGCTACTCCACCGTCACACCCATATTGTTATACTGATAGCTGACAAATTCCTCGGCAAGTATTGTGAGTTGAGTTAAATGTAGTTAGCGTATTGATCGTACAGTATTGCACAATCGATCACCTTGACTCAGTTTCAAGTTTCAACGGAACTTACTAGCGTAGTTGTGGACCTGAATTATTGCAGTGCTTTTATGAAAAGGATAGGAATTGATATTTTTTTATTGCTATGAATGGCGAAGAGTATGCCGTTCGCTTGATGTTAAGTGATACGACTTCTTATGATCAGTAGCAGAACCAATCGGCACCTTGAATTACAAAAGCTACACTTGGCATTCCACTGCGCTCGCCATCCTGAGTCATAAGATTATAAGACTCAATATGTCTATTTCTCCCGTCAAACAGCAGTGTAAATGCACTATTGTGTTTCGGATTGAAAGACATTGTATCCAGAGTAACTACTGGACATATTGAGACTTATGTCTCAGGATGGCGAGCGCAATGGAATGCCAAGCATACTATCAGGCAAACGGCATACTCGTCTCGTCATTCATTGAAATAAAAATCCCAAGATGTGGTTAAGGCGAGTATAACTCAAACATACTCCAACAATATTTTAAATTTTAAAATGAATTCAAACAAAATCTCCAATTAAGGGCGCCGTAAGAGATCTACAATGACCCAAATAGACTGCCACTCGAGTTGAAACTAATTACATCAGCTGGGCTACTTGATACGTACCAAAGTGCACCAAAATACTGACTCATTGCATTGTAAATGGGTTGCGCTACTTACGGACATCTATCGAGCTGTTAACTGCCACTGTGTGAGAAAAGTGTGTTTATATCAAGGGGGTTACTCTATGACCCGAAACAAAATTAAGATATTATATTTAGATTATAAAGAGCATGTTTATCTTTAAATTATATACTGCCCTCTCTTCTTACCCTTTTCTTATATCCATCCAAAGGTTGTCTATAAGAAACCGCGCAGGTCGATAACACCCCTAACTGTACTCCTTAATTTTATTTGTTAAATATTGCATACTTTTGTTCATTGGTGTGCAGTAAAGAACAATAATAAATAAAATAAATAACCTGCCTCGGTGGCGTAGTTGTACTACGGTACAGTTACAATGCTGATGTAGCAAGGGATACTTAAAATATAATATACAGAGCTTGTTACGAGCAGCTCTATACAATTCCCCCGTGCTAGTGAACTCTGCCCGCGATGGTTCACTTCCGACTATAAGACGTATTGCTTTTCGACGGTTGCAACTTCCTTTACTATTACACATGTTAGATAGTAACAATATATATTGTTGTAGGCGTACATTAATTATTTATAATGAATAACTAAAAATTATATAAAAAAAAATAATGTCACTCCGTAAAATCAAATTTGTTTTGCCTGGTCTACACTCTTTCGATCGAGCCGGTGATCGGGCGCAGGTAGTTGCAAATAAAAACTACATCACTCGGACTATCAGCTGTCGAACACTGATATTGTACCGCGAGAAATTAATGTGATATTAAATTATATACAAAGAAGTTTGATTGGTGATCTAGATACTTACATTGTTATGCTATATTTATAAGACAGCCTCCGTGGCGCAGTTGGTTAGACGCCGCCTGTGAAACTATGTAGAGGCCGCTGGTTCGGTCCCCGCACCGAGAGAAATGTTTGTGTGACTCTCAAATATTTGTTTCGGGTCTGTGTGTTAGTGAGACTGAAAAGTCTTTCGTAGTTCCTGATACCCACGTCACAAAACTCAGTCTTAGTGTATATGACTGTTGGGTGTATTTATTTATCATATAAATATGTAAAGTGCGTGGTGGACTATATGGCCTTACCATTCTCGATTATAAAGGAGGCCCGTGCCCTGCAGTGGGACGTATATGGGCTGATACAATTATCTATATCTATACAGGGTATATCAAGACTGCTACCGAAAATGGAGGCTGGTGGTAGTTTTAGTGACTAACATAATGCAACATACCACCTGGCTTAGTTATCTTTCACAGTCTGGATAAATACTATAGGTGTAAGGGTATCTACTCTTTGAAACCTCAGGATCTTAGCATTGACAAAGAGGACTTTTTAATACATTATGATAGTGCTTAAAAGTGGTGAATTGATAGGTGTAATTTTAAGAGTTTCATATTATTTTAGGGCAATAGCTATTATTGAATTTCTTTCTCAATGACATAAAGACATCCAGGCTGCTCAATTGTTGGTGTTATTCCGATGCAGTTTGTCGATCCTGACTTACAGGAGTTGAAATTGTGATTATTGTGGCGAAATACACAATATGTCTTTAGATTTTAAGAAAATTTATTTCTTCATACTGGCTTTCCGTAAGCCACAAAACCCAATTTAAATAATAATGTTGGATCTACCTGTAATAAATATTGCATTACCACCATAATTCACAACCGAAATATTTAAAAAAATATCAATGCATTCACTTTAAATGTAAACTTTCTAATTTAATAAGCTTCACTTGAATTTTACGATTTCCAAAGCGTTCGGTTATCTTTTGTAGCTCCACCGTAACTATCATGTAAATTGATTTTTATTACCCCGATCGATGTTATATCCTTTTATGTCATTGTAATCGAATGAGCTGGGTTTTGTGGCTATAAAAATGTACTTATGATAGGAAATGTGAGTGGTTGAGTCTTGATGTGGGTCGTTAAAGATATAGTACAAATGGGTTGGATCGACTGGGATGGTACTAATATCTTACAGATAATAAAGTAGATTTAACAGTTTTGCATCGGTTTGTGTGTCTCAGCGGGGCGGTTGTACTATGGTATACTTACAACGCCCAGGACTCGGGTTCGAATCTCGAGTCGGCAAAGCGATATTGCCCGAAGATAGGATTAGCGCCCGATAATATGGCGATAGTCTATACTCTATATATCGCATTATGGGTCGGATCACGGAACACACAAGGCGATACGTGAGTGTCCAGGTAGCATCTCTGCGCACCCCCGACAGGTAAAAGGCGTGGGTTTATGTGACGGATGTTTTATTACTTTTAAATTTTAATGTTACTTTTAATGAGCGAGATTTTTGGAGATACTATAACCGATATATTATATTATAGTGTTCCTGAGGTCTAAAAATCCTCCCTTCTTTGACAAATTCGATCCTTTTCTTACATACAAAAGTTCGAATATTAATCTATATAAACCCTAAGTTACCTAATTTACAATGCCACTCAAAGAATCATTTTTAAATGTCTGTACAATAATATCCTTAAGTAGCTTAAACATACCACCCCGAGACCACTTCCATGTTCTATAAATAAGTCCAGATTTTCTATATAAATAGATTTTAACAGCATACGACGGATCAGGGAATTCTGAAAACAAACAGGGAGCGTAGGTCGTGCCTGTGAAATTTGCACGCTTTTTCGGTTTGAAGGACATTGTAGCCAGAGTAACTACTGGACATATTGAGACTTTACATCTTATGTCTCAGGATAGCGAGTGGAATGCCAAACATTGCTTTGTAATTCAAGGTGTTGTTTGGTTTCCTACTGTTCATGAGCGGTCGTATCGCTTACCATCAGGCGAACGGCAAGCTCGTCTTGCTCTCTACTTACTTAAACTCACGGTATATACAGACTGCGACCGAAAACGAAGCCTGGTGGTAGTTTTAGTGACTTCATACACAACGCAATTAAAAATTTTGCAAAAAAGCAACCACGATTACACTCCTTGTACTATATGATAGACTTAATCCAAAATACAGAAGTGTGAACTTTGACAAACCCGAGTGAGAAACCAAAGATGACAAAATTTTGAATTAGAAAAAAGTTAAAAAATCTTTAATAGATCATGATATTATAGTCCGATAGAACTCAAAGCATAAACACCGTTTTAAATAAACTACATTAAAAAAGAAAACATAAATTACATCAAAATAAATGTTAACGTCACCATGATCATACAGTTTCCTTTTACAAAGCAAAAAAAAAAAAAAAACAAAAAAGAAAAGCAAAAACCGGGACATCGGCGCGTGTCCCCACGGAAACCTGTATAATAACTCTAAAAGCTTTTTTGTTGAATGTTTATGGCTAATTGGGTCCCATTGAGCCTTTGTGTCATTTATTATCTGCCATTCTATATTGGTGTTGTGAGGATTGCTTTGAAAGACGGATTTTTGTATCTTTTTATGTGGATTTTTTAAATTAGCGTAAATTATTTTGAAGCAGACATTGGGAATATACTCTTTTTCAATAAAAAGTAATTGTTTTTGAATATAAAATCTCATATTGGGTTAAAATATAATATGTCCCGTAAAAACGTAGCTATAAAGTTTTATCGTATAGTTGTTGTATCATTTACCTAATCTGCATCTGGGTAAAAAATATTCTGAAATAACAGTAAAAAAACCATAAACAGAATTATTTTCCGGATTAATGCAATCTTCCAAACTGGAAAGTAACATTTCAATACTTAAGTATTCATATTTTTGCTTTAAAACTTTAAAATTACCATCGAGAATGCAGACTCATTAAGTTGCTGTTAACGCCTAATTGATTGTCGCCACATACTTTGTTTCTTTTACTCAAAAATACACTCTAAAATACCACTGATAAAGTTCACTTTACAGGGTTTTGTATAGAAAGTAAGCCAGCATTTTGTTAAAAGCATTATTTCATTTGGTTACAGGTAGTACAACGGACCTCGCGCCCACGCTAATTGGTATATACGATTCACTGCTCGAACCGAAGAGCCTTAGGCCTGAAGACAGCCGTTTCGAAACTGCAAAAGATGCAAGAAATGATCCGCCAGTAGAACAAAAATATATTACGGAAGATAAAGATACAAAAGATCCCACCATGTTAGCTGGAAGCGTGAAGCTGCCCATAGCGACAGTAAACAAAAGTTCTCTATACTCAATTCGAACTAAAAGTGATAGGAATGGTGCTAGTGATGACGGTGAATGTGACGTTAAAGTTAGTGATATATCTGTTATTATAAAAGAACAAAAAACGCAAAGGACTTTCAAAGAGACTAAAAATGTTTCGGAAGCGACGACTTTTGATAATTTATCGCCAAACGTAAAAAGGATGATATCTAGTGCTGGGGAAACTACTACGCTAAAACTTCAGAAGAAAACTTTGAATGCTAGTAGAACATCAACTCGGCAGAAATCGAATATTCCTTTAGTTGGAGCAACATCAAAGATATCACAATCGGGTGTCGAAATTTTGTCGTCAGTCGAGATATATGACAAGCCAAGTGTCGCTATCCCAGTGACAAGATTAAATGTTGAAGAAGAATCACCAAAACCTGTACCAGTGAAACCAGAATTCAAAATTGATGACGCACAAACTTATGACGTTCCAACAAACAACAGACCAGCGATATACGACGTTCCATCAAATAACAAGACTGCATTCGATTCGCTATCATTACCCTACATCGATCAATCAATCGAGTTATCTATAACATCAAACGATAGAGAATTCGATCCGAAATTATCTCCTAGAGACCAGAAAGTGGCGCCGAAGAGTCCTCCAGAGGCACCGCCGGCAAAATTTCCTAAAACCTCCTTGCGAAGTACAAATAGTTTACATCGGAAAGACTTCGTGAAAAAGGAAATTCTGGCAAAGCAGTTGCGGAAAACTGGGCCTTATCCTGAGGCGATAGGGTCTACGGGGAATTTGAAAACGTGCGTGCAAGATAAGGAGATGAGGTTAAACCCTCCGCCGGTGGAAGTGTGTCGACCTCTTTCGATGAGTTCCATTGCTTCCTCGAGTTCGACGTCAAGTAGTGGTGTGCAGAACAAGGGAGTGAATTCTGCGTACCTGGCGTCCATCGAGAGTTTGGATGACCACAGCGACGCCGATATGACGTCGGCTAATGGGAGCAACAATTTCGTTGACACTGGCATATTGAATGCGAGTGTATCGGA
The DNA here is from genome assembly GCA_023078785.2 of Hyles euphorbiae. Classification (NCBI taxonomy): domain Eukaryota; kingdom Metazoa; phylum Arthropoda; class Insecta; order Lepidoptera; family Sphingidae; genus Hyles; species Hyles euphorbiae. The sequence goes on along the minus strand of CM041052.1, from coordinate 5,819,141 downwards.
AGAAAGGAATTCTGAGGATACGCCGCGTAAGTTGATTTTTCAAGTTGCACCATAATTTTTCTGTTGAATGTGTTTAACATTATACTCTTTCATTGTTGTTTAGTAAATAACTTCCTATTAATGCTAGTTCATTACGTGGCAGTATTGTTGTGCAATTAGTGAAGGTGCCGACTGTCAAATTAGAGGCCGCGGGTTTTATCCCCGAACCGAGATAAATGTTTGCGTAATCCACTAGTATCCATTTTCGAGCCATAACTTTAATGATACTGAAAAATTCATAGCAATGCCTGATGTCCACAACAAAATATATATTACTGCAGCGTCACATACTGAGCTAATATGAATGTATATGTATAAAATGTTTTCAGAACAAAATCTGGTGGATGAGATGTCTGGTCTCTCGCAGCTAGAACGAGTTTGCGCCGAGATTATCCAGACTGAGAATGTCTACGTCGAAGATCTTAGACAAGTGGCTGAGGTGAGTCTTGTTTTAAGCATAGACCAGAGATAAACGAAATGATGATGATAATTTTAGTATTGTTCGCAACACTTCGTAAATCCCTTTTTATAATCAATCAGCTGTCTTAGACGTATCTTGGATACTGGTTTGCAATGTATCTTTCCACCAATTTATTGACGACAATTTAACGTATTGTGCATGCCTAGCCTTATAAAGCGAATGTATATTGCAAAAAGCGACGTTAAAATGTTAAATTTCCATTGAAATACAACTGTAAACCTTTTAACTCACAACTGTGTTCTTCGAAATTGTGATAAAACACCAGACAAACTAGTCGTTCAAAATATTATAATCAAAACATAGGCCTGAAATATTTGTCGACGATACAAATACATTTCTTAACACCCAGATTACTGATCAAACTCTTGAATATCAGCCTCTTTAGTTATCACTTATTGCATCACCTCCACACTAAATCTAAATATAATATTCATGGAACCACAGTTTGCTACATCCATTTCCCTTCTTTAAAAGGGAACAACTAATTATAAACACATAACGTGCCGCTCGTTTGTTTGCCCACAACTCCATTTCCTAAACCCTTTGAAACATCAGATGTGCTCCAATTCTCGTCTCCGGTATGTTATAATTTCTCTTTATTTATTTAACATCTTTTCGTTCGTAGATTGAAATTAAACCAGAGACTTTTCAGATTGAGAGATTCAGACCTTATTCTATTTTATAAAACTATTTATTGGTTCCTTTTAAATGTTTTTAAAATTCAGTTTGAGGGAATAAGATAAAATATTCGATACGTATAATAGTTATATAAACTGTCTTTGAATAAGTCCATCAGTGTTTTGCTTAATTGTTCGTAATAATTTAAGCATTTATTTTTTAAATGTAGAATATGGTATTCATGCTTTGGAGGGGACGGAAAGAGCTTTAGGTCCATTTAACTGAATCACCAGTTGAACAGCGTCATAAAATCTATCGTAAAGTAAAACCCAAAATATCCTTGACATTCACAACATTTTGTTCTCACATAAACCCTTCTTTACAAATTACAAGAACACACGCAAAAAAAGGCTTTATCTTTAACAAAAGAAAAGGAAATAAATTTTAAAACCAAGTTAAGTCTTCAGAAAGATTAAGGAAAATTATCTTTGTATGCAGGGCTATGACAGGTCGGTATTGGCAGTCGACCTGCTACAACGAGTCGACCTACTTCGAAGCTAATAAATTATCGAGTACATCGCCCTTTGTTACGCACCATGGTGTTATTTATGCCAATAATAAACAACGAGCCGGTCCAGTTTCCATAATACTCTGCTTTATCGAACTAATAATACAAACACCACTTTCTCTGATTGTGAAGCAAAAGTTAATTCTATAAAATTTGGTTTAGCGATATACTGACTGATTCCAGGATCCCTTCCCTTTTTATTGCAATGGATGGGGAGACGACCGTGTCATTCCTCTGATGTTAAGCGATACAACCGGTCATAGACAGTAGCAAAACTAAACAATACCATGGCAATGCTTAGCATTCCACTGTTCTCGCCATGCTGAGACTTACGATCTTAAGTTTGAATATGTCCAGTACTGTACCAGCACATTAGCGTCCTCTTATTAAGGTTCCTAGAAAGTCTTTAGACGTCTTAATTTGTGTAAATATTCATTTTAGGAACCCAGATGTCTTCTTTGATTTGGTGTCTAAATTAATAGTAGATACAAATCGGGCCGGGCTAAGTTATCACATCGTGGGACGGAAAGTACAAGGGGAAACCTGGGTGTCCTGGCACCTTCGCCTACCCCTTCTGGGAATAAGCCGTGAGTTTATGTATGTATGTACGTGAAAGCAAGTTGAAGATGCGTCAGAAACTATTTAAGACCCTTATTATACTGGAAAAAGTGCCATTTTGGCGGACTAAAAGGCACATGATGCTATGCAACCTCAATTATAGTTGCACAAAAACAATCTTGGGTGGACCTCTGCCTATCCTTCTGTATGTACTACTATAGTATAAACAATACAACAGTAGTGATCGCGTGCGGCCCGCTGACCTGAATCGACGTATATAAACTTGATTTAGCACTTCTTCACAGCACCTGTATTGATTTTATGCAAATCTCGACCTGGCCAAATTGGTTTGAGGTTATTTTTGTTCTTCCGAGGTCCGATAAATGAAGTAGCCGCTCCGTTAAAGCTTGGCGAATATTACCTCACTCGGATGTTGGTTTTATTGCAATTTATGGAGAGACGAGTATGCTGTTCGCATGATGGTAAGCGATACGACCGCTCATGAACAGTAGCAAAACGAAATAGCAACTTACAAAGCAAAGCTTGGCATTACACTGCGCTCACCACTCTGAGACGTAAGATGTTAAGTCTCAATATGGCCAGTAATTACTCTGACTACAATATCCTTCAAACCGAAACACAACAGTGCTTTTACCCTGCTGGTTGTCGGGAGAAGTAGATATAGCGGTGGTACATACTCAGGCGGCCTCGCACATAAGATGAGTGTCGTATCCTCTGTAGCATTCCGGTATAGTAAACATGTATGAGTAACTTTATTATATGTTAGCAGCTTTAATAACTTTCCAGCAGTGTTGGTCATTGGTGGCAACTGTAAAGATGGTTTAATCCTTACTAATATTATAAAGGTGAAAGTTTGTATGTATGTATGGATGTTTGTTACTCTTTCATGAAAAAACGGCTCAACAGATTTTGATGAAATTTGGTATAGTGATAGCTGACACCCTGGATTAACACATAGGCTACTTTTTATCCCGAAAAATGTAGTGTTCCCGTGGGATGAGTCAGGAAACCAAATATACATATTTTCTACTCTTTCAAATTCAAATTGTTGGCACGGGATGTCCTCTCCTACGGAAGGGAAATATAGTCGACGGCACGCGGGAAATATAGTTAGTAGACACGCGAAATAATATGTTCTTGATGTGGATTGGACTCAAAAACTATCTGCACCCGGGCGAAGCCGGGCCCGACAGCTAGTTATCTAAATAAATAAATAAAATAAAAATTAATAAATGTTTAAGGGCATGGCTGTTACTGTGGTGACAGATTTCCTTGTCTTTTTTTTAGAATGTTTTTTTGATCCCAAATACATTTCCATGTTAACCCAAATCACAATTTACTTATCAAATCTATTTTATCTACTTTGAACACAACGCTACCGAATTAATGTACGGCGTGGATCGCGCCCGGCGGGTGTCTCTGACAGCTGTCAAACTGTCAAGTGTCAAGTGTCACCCGTCAACGGTAATTAGCCGACAAGCGCGGACGCGTCGCGAATGGTTTTAAGGCATTCATAAAGTAAAAGTTGAAGTGTTGACATTTTTTTACTTTAATCGTAATCTGTGGCGAATGTAATGGATAAAACGGCTGTATGTAGTGGAAATTGAAGGGTGGATTTATGCCTTTGACAGCCTCCGTGGTGCAGTTGGTTAGACGCCGCCTGTGAAACGAGAGGCCTCGGATTCGATACCCGCACCGAGAAATGTTTGTGCGGCCCACAAATATTTCTTTCGGGTCTGGGTGAATGTGAGACCGAAAGTCTCTCGTAGTATCTGCATCACACAAATGTTTGCTGCGGGGATCGAACCCGCAGCCTCTTGCAGTACAGTAGTCGTCTAACCAACTGCGCCATGGAGGCTGTCTATACTAAGAAGCATCCATCTTTTTTTATATAGAAAATAAAAGAAACATGTTTATCTCAAAACAATCTTGTAGTGTTACCATTTCAAACATGTTAAAAATCAGGACAAAAAATAGGGATCGAAGCAATCGCAATAAATCCACGAACCGTCACAAAAACCGTACAAACTATGTTTAAATCGCACATTACCATAAAAGCGAAAACGGGTTGCTATCTCAAGCCACACTAGCTGATCGATCATTGAACACCAAATTAATAAGACCTCTGCTGACCCACCCAAGACTTTTTTTAATAAGAACATCTCTTAACAACACGAGGGGATCGCAGCTCTTTCATAATTTGCCCTTAACTAATAGGGAAGTGGATTTGGATATAGCAATTTAGTCTTTAATACTTTACTAATAAGGTCCATCGATTTGCAATGAATGTTCTAATGCTCTAATAGTTTGCACTAACGGAACACCCTAATATGGGGGTTGATTATGGGGTGACCATTAAAATACTGGATCTTGGGAATTGTCGTAAATTGCGTTCAGTATTAATGTGTCGTAAGAAGTAACTGTTACATAGACATGTTTGGAACTGGACTTTTAATAACTTTGTAGTGCATACAAGTTGTGAAACAAAGTAAGAAATTGCTAGAAGCTTGGTTATTTTATTTCCTGTACAATGTTGGTATATATTCCTGTATTATTTCAGTATGCTGAGAAGGCCTATGCACGTTTGCGAAGGATTGTAATTATTCAAAGCGTCTTTCTTTTTAAATTTCTTTGTTTGTTACTCTCTCCTTTTGTTTGTTCCTTTTACTCTCGTTTGGTGTTTGTACTGTATGTGTTATAATACATAGTAATGTTATCACAGTGGTTAGCAATGGTGGCAATAACATTTCTTTCCTTCTTTATCTTTCTTTCTATGTACAGTATTGACATAAATATATGGACTGCGTATAAAGTGTTCCGACGTAAGTGGTGCGTCGCTCCATTGCATCTACAGTGGAGCGTTACTGAAATTAGACGTCGCTCACAACGATTTTCAAAATGCTTGCTTGTATTGTGACAGAATGTTTATTAAAAAGAAGATGCCAATTATTACACCGTTAGGAAAAAATCTATCACATAACACATTAATTTAATTTAATATTTACTTCAACGTGATTTTTACGGCAGGTTTTTTGATACTCCAAATGTCCAATGTAATTTTACTGGTGGTAGGTCTCTCATATGTGAGAGGTCGGTCGTAGATACCACGGCAATGTCTATTTCTCCCTCCAGACAGCGGTATAAATGCACTGTTGTGTTTCGATTTGAACGATATTGAATCCAGAGTAACTATCCAGAGTAGCAGTGGAATACCAAACATTGCTATGTAATTCATGGTGTTGTTTAGTTTCGCTGTTGTCTATGAGCGGTCGTCTCCCTTATCATCAGCTGACAGCTTTGATATGGCGTTTCGTTCGGTGATATTGCCAGATGCCGAATACCCCTTTACTCTTCCCATCCTTGTTCCTTCCCGTTTCGCCATGGCGAGACGAGCATGCCGTTCGCCTGATGGTAAGCGATACGAACGCTCATGAGCAGTAGCAGAACCAAACAACATCTTAAATTACAAAGCAATGCTTCTCATTCCACTGCGCTCGCCATCCTGAGACATAAGATGTTAAGTCTCAATATGTCCAGCAGTTAGTCTGGCTACAATGTCCTTCAATCCGAAACACATCATTGCATTTAAATTGCTGTAAATGCTAAATCTGGACTTTGTGTGTGTCAATTGAGTCCACTTATTATTTACTAAGAAACGAAATACTACCCATTCAAAATCTAAAAGTAATGCGCGTACTTTCATTCATAACTTGGCTACAATGGCGGCGCATTCTATTTCAATACCGGTACGTGAGCATCGGCTATTTAAACGTAATGGCGACGCGTGGGCCGTCGGTTAAAAATACCTTCGACAACTCTATTGTTGCCTTACTGGGTGCTACACATTAGACGGAGAAACGCTGCGTTTTTAAACACGCGCGGAGTGCATGCAACGCATCCCAAAGGCAGCCAAGGAGAAGTAGCCTTAACCTACATTATAATTGTCGTCGACGCACTTAAGATTCTTTGCCATAAACAATGCCATAAACATGGTGGTCTCTCATATGTGAGAGGCCGCCTGGGTAGGTACTAGGTACCACTTAGTACCGCAATGTCTATTTCTCTCGCCAAACAGCGTGTAAATGCACTGTTGTATTTCGGTGTGAAGGATATTGTAGCTAGAGTAACTACTGGGCATATTGAGACTTAACATCTCATGTCTCAGGATAGCGAGCGCTGTTGAATCGAGGGATCCCCCAAGCATGGCTTTGTAATTCAAGGTGTTGTTTGGTTTTGCTACTGTTAATGAGCTTTTGTATCGCTTACCATCAGGCGGCTTGCTCGTCTCTCCATTATTTTTTATTATTAACTGCAATCAAAAATATATCTCAAAACGCTTATTCGCGCGTGAACATCTCCAGTGTATAAGCTACTTTAAATATCCATACAATGTATCATAAAGTCATAAGTAGTGGATGTTAATAACAGATTGCGATTATGTGTGTATGTTTACATCGATGTATTGACGCATGTAATGAATAATGATCATATTAACGGACGAATAATTTGTTAGTGTGTGTGGTCCTTTGTTATTATTTTTTATAATAGGAGCGATAAACTATCAATAAATTGTCTGATAGGAAGTTATTACTGTTTAGTGTTTACTATTGATTATGTAAAACCTATTATAGGAATATTTATGGTGGTAGGTCTCTCATATGAGATGCCGTATGGGTAGGTACAATGTGTAAAAAAATAAATAAAGGACCACACACACTATCAAATTATTCGTATGTTAATATGATCATTATTATCCGCAATGTCTTTTTCTCGTAAATGCTCTGTTGTGCCCCCTTTATTTTTTTTGAAGTCGATTAAAAAGTGTAATGACGTTACTTTATGCAGTAAAACATTGATGCAACTAAAAATTTCTAGATCTCGACTTAGTTTATAGTAATTAACCCGTCTCTACTACATCAAACTGCAACCTGGGTCAAATGTACCGAAACCCTCAAACACCGTACGTGGTACATTGTACCCCGTTACTTTAATTAGCATTTGAGAAGTGTTATGTTAGCTTTGTTAACTAACTTGGGAACCTTCCATTCATTAAGCGCTTCAGCTTGTGTAAATTTCGTTCCGTTATGGGAATATTATTTTTAATTTTGTCCCATAAGAGGATTTATGTCGTGGGAACTTTTACTCTATGGGATGAATAGGCATATGATAATCGGTATCCTTAAGGGTTGAGGGAAAGGAGACATATTGTTATTGTGATCATATCGGCCTACACTTATCTACCATTTTCTTTCAGCATTACCATCAGGCGAACGGCATATTTGTCTCGTCATTCAATGCAACTGAACAAAAAAAAGCACGCGTAGACAATATTGCTCAATTTCCTATATTTTCTTATTTGTCGGTCTTTATACATAAAACCTCCATGATACTCTCTTCATCTCATTCGATCACCTCTCAATGCATTTGGTTGGAATTAAAATAGTGTGTAATTGAATGACGTTTTTATGGTGCGACGCGGCGTCGCCTGCGCACGATACGCCACGTCTGGGAAACCAGTTCCCACGTCAAGTGCTGGGTGACCATCATTTCGGGTAAAAGTCGGACTGAATTAGAGACTATTTTGTTATTTTATTTGTATTTCAAAAGACAGCTTTCTACCGTACGCAAAAAATTACACTGCTCTAAACGGATGTAAGTGTTGGTCAAGGCAAGGTAGAAAAAGCAGAAAGCATAATAATACCATATTTTATTTTCATTTCCGGTGTCCCAACAAAAAAATTCAAGATACTTACTATATTTATTAAACACTTCCATGTTCCAAACAGTTAACCTAGTCAGCTCAATAGCTTTTTTTCGCTTCGATTAATAAACAATTGTTTTCTTGAAAATCACATATTATCTTATACATATATCATATTTATGTATGTATGTGCGTATATATGAACGTAGGTATGTATTTACATTGTAGGTATATATTAGTTTAGTTCCATATCATATTAATAAATATAACATGTTCTTCTATTTTTTTTATATTCCAATATTTTCGCCACCCCATTAAATAAATAAAAATAAATATTATCACGATAAGTAAGTCAAAGTTAATAAGGGCCTTCAGCATTTATTAGATACTAATTGGTCATTTAAAAACACCTGAATACGAGTATATGCACGGTCACTTACCATCAGCTGTAATTTATTCGTTTCAGTACATAAATGTCTCCTAAAAATAGTACATCATGGTGCCCCTACAAATATTTTTATATAGAAAATATCGATACCGTTGATTCAGTAACTTTAGTGGGCGGAGTACTGTTATGTCAGCTGCTATAAACATGTACTAGTATCAATGGAGTTATTCCCGGCTCGGCTTCTCGCGTACAAATCATTGCATTTGTCTTGCCTCTTGTATGTGAATACCTTACAATTTATATTTTATGAATGAACTTTTGAACACTGAAGTTCGTGGTGGCCTGTTGGTTGTAAACCAGACGCGGCTGCCAACATGTTAACGGTAGTCGCGGGTTCAAATCTCAGGGCACGCCTCTGACTTTATGGAGTCATGTGTGTATTGACAGTCAATCACCCCGTACTAAAATTGTGAAGGAGAACATCCTGAGGAAACCTGCATACCTGCCATAGTGATTTGTAAAATTTATGTGTAAAGTCCGCCAACCCGCACTAGACCAGCGTGGTGGACTATATGGCCTAACCACTCTCAATTGAACTTTCGATTGTACGGTAGGCCCATGCCCTACAGTGGGATGTATATGGGCTGATACAGAATGGACTTTTGGAGACTGTCCCGCCCTCACATCCGCCACTGCAACTCCTGTAAGCTAGGATCAACAGAAGCACGCAATGTAATGACACCGAGCATTTATTCTGTATGCTATAGAAATTTCCTCAATAAATTCCTCATATTTAGTCTTCGATCAAATATACACTAGATCATAAGTACCGGCCTAAAAACGACAAGAGAAATAAGAGCACAAATAGAATGCTCTTATTTGATATTAGTATTGTCCAAACCACAATAAATCTTAATTTAAAGGCATAAGGTTTATTGTTACCTCAAGTTGATGATAATTTAAGACTTTTTTGTACATCTCGTAGTTCGAAATTCAAATGTATAAGTATAATCAATCTCAGCCACATATAGCGTGTGATTTTGTTCCGGATCCTGTATCTAGTATATCCTCTTAGGGCCCAAGCGCCTTTGAAATATGTACTCACAATCGAGTTCATAATAAGCGTTTTTTTTTTATTGCAGTGAATGGCGAGACGAGCAAGCCGTTCGCCTGATGGTAAGCGATACGACCGCTCATATACAGTAGCAACATTCCACTGCGCTCGCCATCCTGAGACATAAGATGTTAAGTCTCAATATGTCCAGTAGTTGCTCTGGCTACAATGTCTTTCAATTCGAAACACAACAGTGCATTTAAGCAGTGTTGTTTCACGGGAGAAATAGACATTGCGGTGGTACCTACCCAGATGGCCTCTCACATATGAGAGACCTACCACCAGTAAACAATTTCGGGACACGGCTTTGATTACCGCCCAACCTTTCGAAGGACCATATTCAAAAAGTATTACTATTTAATATTTGGGTTGTAATCACTACTTTCATGACGCTCCAATTGCCTTTTGTAATTGTAAAAGCATCTATGGACTATCACAACATAGCCCTGAAAGTGTAACTTTTTAATAGATAACGCTATCTTGGGTTGTAATGGGTTTTGCAATCATATTCTTCAAAAAGGACATTTAGGCTAATGACTACGAGCTTAAAAAATATTTTGGCGCCAGGATATATTTGATCGAATTATCTAGTTATTAATAGACAGAGATCCATCTGGAAGTAAAACATTGGTGCGTGACGGTCGGGCCACGTGTGACAATGACAATGAACGTGGCTAAACCGGTGGCGTGGGCTGCAACCGGACGCGCCGCCATTGTTCTATGCGTGCTGCCTTCACATCCGCCGCGGGCTGGATAGTAGCCGGGATAGTGGGTAGGCAAGTTGATGGAGACACTTGCCAAAATTAATTTTATTTCAGGAAGATTTACAGACAAATAATATGTATAGTTATGGAGTATAATGAATAGTTCAGTATTAATTAGAAATCTTTATTTTTATTTATTAGGATCTCCAACAAAGAATACACTTTACAAGCTTTGCTATTGTTGCAGTTTAAACATTGTGTTTCTTTAATTAGAGGAGATCACAACATGCAATAGTACTGTACAACAGAAAAGAGCTATGACATAACTTATCCATAAACTATCAATATAAAATTAAACGACAAAATTTAACGACAAATTAGGAACAAAAATATTTAAACATAAAAACAAACAACATAAAAATTAAAGAGAAAACAAATATCAATGAACGACTATAAAATTAAACGAAGTACCAAACACTCAACATATACTTAAAAATAGTTACATAATTCAAGCAATAATCTTTACCACTAGACAAATAACAATACCCAACAGTTACATCTGTATTAGGCCGACAATTTAATTACAATCGAGAGTGCGATTGAGGGTGGTTAGGCCATATAGTCTACGGTGGCCTAATCCGGGTTGGCGGACTTTTACATACTATAGAAATTCTTGTAAATCGCCATGGTATGCAGGTTTCCTCACGATGTTTTCCTTTACCGTTTTAGTGCGTAGTGATTGACTACCAATACACACATGACTCCGAAAAGTCAGAGGTGTGCCCTAGAATTCGAACCCGCAACTAACATGTACATGTTGGCAGCCGCGTTTGGTCCGTTTACCAACAGACTACCGTGCACTTACAACAGTTGCATACTCCTGAAACATGTGACATTATTTTGTTATTCCTACTGTCAAAACTACTCGCGCAACCAACTCTCTCAAACCCAATGCTCCACGTATAAAGATATCAAGCGTATTATAATCAAGAAACCATGGGCTAGCATTGTATTGTATTTTATTAGATTGTACTGATACGAGACTCCTGTTTTATGGGCGATGAGCGATCAAATTACTTGATAACCCTGTGGGTGTATTGATATTTTTATGTTATGGTAGGAATGTAGTCAAATTTATTGCCGTGTTTGAGAACTTCTGTTACATTGTTTTGTTGAAGTTATGTTTTCTGAGATCTAGATTTTTCTATAGTATCTGATAGGTGAGTTGGGAGTGGGTGGGATTGAAAATAGACTGATTTTTTAGAAGTTATAATAATATAAATATTCTTAATAAAAACGATAAAGGCAAATAATATCTTAATTAATCGTAAAAATACTTTTTACTTGTTTTTTTTTTCTTTCTCCTTCTTCTTTCTAAATGAACTAGCAATCCTGAATTAGGTACTTCACTGTCACTGTTTATATTAAAATATTATACTTATAGATTCGAGGCTCATATTTTAATGGCGATCACATTACAGATAAATTTTTAGGTGTATTGATATTTTTTATGGTTATGTTAGGAATGCAGTTTATGTTAATTCCGTTTTTAATAGCTCTGTTGAGATAATTGGTGGGAAACAGAAGCTATGACTTCGGTGCTTATTTTGCCAGCTGTTTGTGTTGTTTATTTTTAAATTTATTTTTGTTTACGATGTCCTGTTACTAATTAGTTGTTAGTAGTCTAACCCTTGAATGCAGTTGGTATATCAAATACTAATTAGAATTGATAATATGTGTATCGTTGGTGGATGAAAACCGCTAAACATTTAAAATGATGATCAATATATCAACTATTATTGATTTTAAACGTAAAATGCGCTCAACTAATCCCATAGGAACCATTATTTTTATAGAATAGAATACATTCTATTCTCCCAAAAAAAACTTAATTACATAATTGATATATTTTTATGATCTTTATCAGACAGTCGATAAAATTTATCGGTCTACCTTTAATATCACTGAATGGAATGCCCAATAATACCTTCCTAATGAGTTATTTAAGCAATATTATGCAGCTTTATGTAACGATCGCCTACGCATATACATGATTTGCTTTAAAAATGCAAGGAAACCACTTTTACTTTCCATTGCCGAATATGTATGCCGTATGCATTTACGTGGCGCGAATATAAAGGGGGTCCGAATTGTATCCGGATATACATAGGATGAACCCGAAATGCGACACTTTATTAGTGGTCTCTCATATGTAAGAGGCCGCATGGGTAGGTACATATCTATTTCTCCCGCCAAACAGCGAGTAATGCACAGTTGTGTTCCGGTTTGAATGACATTGTAGCCAGAGTAACTACTGCACGTATTGAGACTTAACATCTTATGTCTCAGGATGGCAAGCGCAGTGGAATGCCAAGCATTTCTTTGTAATTCAAGGTGTTTTGTTTTGATACTGTTCATGGACGGTCGTATCGCTTATCAAATGAACGGCATGCTCGTCTCGCCATTCATTACAATTAAAAAGTAATTGGTATATCATTTGTTCCTCGTATCCCCCCAACTCCGCCTTCATTGTGTGGTCGTGATACACTAAACAAGGCTTGTTCGTGCACGTTATCACGTTATCAGCTTTCTACTCGCGTCGACGATCTGATAAAGCGCCCTCTATTGCAAGTGGAGCGGAAACTGTGTCCTGCGCCCTATCTATGCACTATTTAACTGCTATTTTTGGATTCGTGTGAATTTAGTTCGTGATAGTATGCAAATATTAATTGTAGTACGAGTTCGCTCTGCTATTGAAGACTGATGTGCTTACTACGAGATGTAATTAAACCTTAATTGGGATTCAAAATCTCATCGCTTTGTAGTCTCACGAGAATGTATGATCGATAAATAAAATTACGTTTGTCTTTACCTAAGTCCACGGTGCGAAGAGTTTTGCTATAAATTGCCCTATAGTAGTATTGATTCACAGGATCCAGCTCAAGATTTCTTTAAGATTTGTTCGAGATTTCGCCAAGATTTGTTCAAGCAAGTCAAAACTGAATGACACGAAACTAAAAAAAAAAAAAAAAAAAAAAAAAAAAGTTTGGTGTCAAATTGGGGGTTTTCGGGGTCGTCCGATCCATCTGTGCTATCCATTTTCTTCTAACTGTAACCGTTGCCTTTTTAGCTATTTTATTTCACCAGGTCCACTACCCCTAATTAATTAGCTAATGTTTTTAAGGTGATTACCTTAAATATCTCCTCGACTGCGCTCTTAATGACGGTCACTTAATGAATCATCACTCGATGCTAATCACCCTATTCCTCATCAATAACAACACGTTGTTTCAATAGTTCATGTTTTATTCATTCAAAAAATTGATTTAAACATCATATGCAATATCATATCATTTTTAAACGTATCCATATTAAAATTATTTAAAAAATCACTTAATGACTTCCCGTTAAACTTATACAATATGTACAATATACAGTACTCTCCACAGACTGAAGTCCAATCATTTTGTATTCTGCTACTACTACATTTCCATTGTTTTGAATTCCTATTCAAGAACATTCTGTGATAACCAGTAGGAGAACGTCCATAAGAATCAAAATATTCTCCAACACCGCAACTATCTATGTGTATACCTATCCAGTGAGATCCTGGCTTTGTGTCCGGGTCCAAATTGCTTATAACATACATAGGAACTTGAACATTCATTGGTAATTTGTTTGCAGCGTATACATTATACTGTAGACTTGGATGAATTTTTCCTAAACATTGTTGAATTTCATTGGTATTCATTGTTGCATTTAAGTTCCATATGACTGAATACTTCGTAGGATTACAGGTGAGTGAAAAGATCAAGATATGATACATATATTTAAGAGTGAAATAAGGTGCAAATAAAACGGTGAGTATATTGTTACAGTAAGTTTTATTTTGATCATAAACTTAGTACTAAGTAATACAGAATTCATTATTCTAGTCTTAGCTGCTATAGTCAACAGTAACATTACGATTTTTATCTATTTCGATAACGTTATCAAACTCAGCATATACAACACAGTTTATTGTTTGAGTAAGAGTGGATTCAAAACGAACTTCTAATCTTACGCTACCATGCTTTATAAGATTCCAATGACTCGATGAATTGGCTGATAAATCAGGAGTAAGATCAAAAGCTAACAGACAATAACCATTGGAATATTTATCACGAGATATCCCATTACCTTCATTTAGAAAATGTATTCCCGTTCCTGAGAATAAGGTATGATATGTTGTAGTAAACATTTTATTCTCAAACGATGGTTGCAAAGCTTTTGAGGGTATTTGATGACCATCTATGTACAAACAAAATGAATTCATATCATAGTTTTCAAAGTTAAGTGGATTTTTAGTGAGACTACCATTGAACGCTGCATTATTAACAAACCCAACTATACATCTTTTAGGTACTTGTCCTAGAAAAATATTATCAAGCGTTTTTCCTTGAACTCCTGATGGTATTGTTAAAACTTTAACTTCAGCTCGAGTTATATTTTTCTGTTGCTGTGGAATAGTAAGAACACAAATCTAATAATCTATATAAAATTGATAGTTAATGGTTTCTTAATATAAGAATGCGCAAATGTAATTACAAACTAATTAGATAAGATACTTAATGATTTGTTGAAACAAGATTGTGTTAATGTAATAATCTATTAAAACTAGATAGTTAATGATGTGTTGAAACAAGATTGCTAAGTGCTTTACGTTTATATATAAGTCCACAATATTATTGGTATGTTAATTTAACTAGCAGTCGTAGTTCGGCGAAGTATTGTTAACTAAAGTGAATTATAGTGACCAAAGGAAAATGGAGGTAAGGTACTTTTTTTTTGTTTTATCAATTTATAAACTTTTCATTACTACTAGATTTACTCTTATGTTATTATTGGATTTACTCAGAGAGACTCATTGTGTAAATTATGTTGTATTGTTACAGAACTCATTCAGTTCTATGATGGAAGATAATACATATAAAGGATATTATTATAACACACCCCCGGATTCTGAAAATGAATTAGAAATAATTACATCACCACCACCACAGCCCATTAAAAGAAAATCGAATGAAAATCAAACAATTGATGATCTGTTCGAAATATCACCGAAGAATAAAAAGAAAAAGACATCGAGTTCTGTGTCTCGAACTCAAGATGGTGGTACAACGTTTATCACTAGCAATTCAGATGATTCAGCAAATGCAACACATCTTATTAAGATCGAGTTGTATGATTTGCAAAAAATATCAAAAATTCCCGTGAAAGAGCACTGGAAAAATAGTGAAATTAGAATCAAGTTTTATACAACAAACAAAACAAAAAAATATGACAATATTCAAAAATTAATGTATCACCTTACAAAGGATATTACTACAAGTGAAACTTGTAAAAAATATTTCTTTTCCAAATAAGAACTAAGTATATAATTTGCCACCACCACCACAAACAATCAAAAGAGAAAAAAAGTGAAAAACAAGAAAGTGATGATCAAATTCCCGAAGATTAAGAAGAAAGACATCAAGCTCTGTGTCTCGAACTCATGATGGTGGCACAACATTAATCACACGCAATTCAGACGATGCCAAAACGTACTAAGAAACCATTAGGCAATTACATACTTTGTTAATTATGGATTCATCATTACCTAATTTCTTTACCTGCATATTTCATATAAGTTCTCAAATTTTTTTTGACTTATATTCAGTTGTATGTTGATGTTTGTGGTGTAACTTTAATTCACTTTCCAAATTAAACTACAAAATGGACTTCTCCAATACAGTTGAAAGCGCCTTTTTTAGTTCGGAAGTTGACGAAATTCTCGATGAAAATGAAATGGTTAAGATTTGTGAAGAAGTGGAGATATGTGAATCATTGAAATCATGTTTTGATGATGAATTTACATGTGTGTCGAATGAAAACCACACGAAGTAAGTACCGAGTTTTATATCAAGCTTAATAAAAAAAAAATGTTTTAACAGTTACAATAATATTTTATTTTGTTATAGTCAACCAAAACAAGGAGGATCACTCAAACGCACAATAGTTCGCGATGATCCAAAACCTTTCATTCATAATGTGAAACGTCCAAGAACTGAAGAAATGGTGTCAACTTCATCTGGTGTGACAGAAGGACCCCACGCAGGTGATCATTTAAACCAAGTAAATTGTGACGCTTGTAAAATTACAGTTAGTAAACGATATTTTACCAACCATTTAAAAAGTAATATCCATAAAAATAACGCTCTGAAATTACACAAAACTTTTGAAAACGTATCGATTATTGAAACCGCTTTTGGACAAAGAATTATAACATATAAAATTTGTAGTAAAGCGAACGAAACTTTTAAACCATTATTTCAAACTCCGGAATCATTTTTGAATTCAATTAAAAATGACATATTATTTTTAGTTGAAGAGTCAATTGAAAAATATAGTATTTTTAAAGTTAATTTCATATTACATGCTGAATTCATTCAACAAAGTAAAGATGATACAGTGAATTCATTTGATTTTCAAACTAGCAATTTTATCATATGTCGTGGGGATGATTTAAATATATTTTTTACGTCTTTATGTGATACTTTGGTAAATAAAATAAGTAGCTTTGAGAAAAAAGATAGTGGATGGAGTCTAAAACACATAAAAAGCATAGATTTGAATGTGAATAAATTTAATCCTCTTCGTGGTACTTCATATATTGATTTACCCAGAGATATTAGTGCAAAAAAAGCCGTTATTAATGTTCAAAACACAGATTATTTATGTTTCAAATGGGCTTTACTCTCCGCTCTTTATCCAGTTAGTAAAAATGCTGGTCGCGTATCTTCATACACTATGCATTCTGATAAATTGAATTTCAATGGTGTATCATTCCCTGTTAAATTAACTGACATTCCAAAAGTGGAAAAATTAAACAAAATTAGTATAAATGTATTTGGTTTAGAATGGAATAAAAATACTAAAAAGCACAGTATTATTGGGCCTATTTATTTTACTAAAAGCCGTAGGAGTAGTCATATAAACTTGTTGCATTTGAGTAATGGTACAAATAGTCATTATTGCTTTATCAAAAATTTATCTCGTTTAGTTAGCAAGCAACTCTCAAACCAAAATCATGCCGTTCATATTTGTGATGGATGTCTATTGTATTTTCCAACTATTGAAAGATTGTCAAACCACCAACAATATGACTGCTCTCATGTTACTACTGAATTACCAACTAGTGATAAAACATTTAAAAATTGGTTTGGTCAGTCAACATCTAATGATAAGGTAATGTTCGATCATTTTGAACGAAAATTAAAAGTACCTTTTGTTATATATGCAGATTTTGAAGCATTTTTAAGTCCTGTTAATTCATGTTCCAATAATCCATTCAAATCATATACAAATAACGTTCAAAAACACGAACCGTATAGTTTTGGGTATTACATAAAGTGTTCATATAATGACAATTTGTCAAAGTTTGAGTCTTATTGTGGGTCCGAATGTGCACAAGTGTTTATGAATAGAATTTACAATGACTTGAAATCTATTTGTAGCAAAAATAATTTTCAAAGCCCTCCCAAACCATTGACTGTAGAAGATCAACAAATTGTAAGCAATTGTAAATGTTGTCATATTTGTGAGACTGATTTGAAAGAAGGAAAATGTTTAGACTTTGACTGGTACACAGGTAATTTTAGAGGTGTTGCACATGAAATATGTGCAAAAAAGTTTAGAGCACCAAATTTTATACCAGTAATTCTTCATAATTTAAGTCATTATGATTCACATTTTATTGTTCATGCACTCAATTTTGTTGATGGTCAAGTAGATATAATTCCTCAAAACAAAGAAAGGTATATTTCGTTTTCAAAAACTTTGTATGTAAATAATCAAAGAATAAATTTAAGGTTTATAGATTCATTAAAATTTTTACCATGTAGTCTTGATCAATTAGCTAAAAATCTAAAAGATGATCAATTTCATACTCTAAAACACAAATTTCATATCAATGAAGACTTTATGCGTCTCAGAAAAAAAGGTGTTTTTCCCTATGAGTTTATGACCTCTTTTGATAGTTTAAAAGTAACATCTTTACCCAACCAACAACAATTTTACAACACATTAACAAATTCAAATGTATCTGATGACGATTACAATCATGCAAAGGATGTTTGGAATCACTTTAAATGTTCAAATATGCTTGATTATTCCAATTTATATTTAAAAACCGATGTCTTGCTATTAACAGATATATTTGAAAATTTTAGAGATCTTTGTATTGCTACTTATAATCTTGATCCCGCCCACTATTATACTGCCCCAGGCTTAAGTTGGGATGCTATGTTAAAGTACACCAAAATAAAATTAGAATTATTGACAGATTTTGATAAAATTGCTTTCATAAGGGCTGGTATTCGTGGTGGTGTATCTCAATGTAGTAATCGTTATGCCAAAGCCAATAATGAATATTTAAACAATTATGATGTCAACACAGCTAAATCATATCTTGTTTATTTTGATGCTAATAATTTATACGGATGGGCTATGTCCCAATACCTTCCCGAAGGAGGATTTGAATGGATAGATCCTACAAGTAGTTTTGATGTATCTGATACATCAGAAAATGGTTTTATCTTAGAAGTAGATTTAGAGTATCCTGATGAACTTCATGACATACATTCAGATTTACCTCTTTGTCCAGAAAACATTTGTATCAATAATTGTAAAGATCCAAAATTAATTTCTAATCTTAATAATAAATACAAATATAAAATTCATTACAGAAATTTAAAACAATGTCTCAAACTAGGTATGAAGTTGATAAAGATACATAGGATATTAAAATTTAAACAAAGTCCCTGGCTTCAAAAGTATATCGATTTAAATACAAATATGAGAACAAAAGCGGTATCAGATTTTGAAAAAGATTTCTATAAACTGATGAATAATTCAGTATTTGGTAAAACCATGGAAAATATAGAAAAAAGGGTTAATGTAAAACTGCGAACGCATTGGGAAAATCGAGGTAAATCTCTGGGAGCACAAGATTTGATCGCGAAACCAGAATTTCATAGCCTTTCAATATTTTCTGAAAATTTAGTTGCAATTCAATTACGGAAAACAAAAATTTTATACAATAAGCCTATCTATCTGGGATTTTGCATTTTAGATATTTCTAAGACTTTAATGTATGAATTTCATTATGATTACATGCTAAAAAAATTTAGTGATAAAACTAAACTATTGTACACTGATACTGATAGTTTCATTTATCAAATATTCACAAATAATTTTTATGAAAACATCAAACCTGATTTAGGTGCACGGTTTGATACTTCCGATTACCCACCTGATAATATTTTCAGTTTTCCTAGAATAAATAAAAAAAAGTTAGGATTTTTCAAAGATGAAAATAATGGACAAATTTTAGAAGAATTTGTTGGTCTTCGATCAAAAATGTATGCATTCAAGGTAGGCAACAAAATAGTAACAAAAGCTAAGGGAGTAAATAAAAGTGTAACGAAACGATTAAATTTAGATAATTATAAATCATGTCTTTTTAATAAAAATGTTCAATATCATAGTATGTATAGATTTAAATCTATCAAACATACAATATTTACTCAACAAATTAACAAAACTTCTTTGTCTTATAATGATACTAAGCGTCACATTTTACCAAATCTTGTAGATACTTTAGCATGGGGTCACTATAAACTAAGATAAAATATCAATTGTAATGTGTATTTTTTTTTTTTTTTTTACTATTATGTTTAGAGTATCTCCAATAATCTTCATATTTTGTATTAAATGTAGTGTTGTAAATAAAAACCTAAATTTAAGAAAATAAAATTGTACATACATATTGTGTTATTTAGTTTGTAAGTTAAATTTAAGAATTAATTATAATATCTTCATTATCCGTTGGTTACTATAATTCAATTTAGTTAATAATAATTCACTGAACTATTAATACTAAATTAAAAAAATAATTGTACATACAAATTTCGTGTTATTTAGTTTGTAAGTTAAATTTAAGAATAAGTTATATTTGATTATATGTCCTGATTGAAGAGAAACAAATAAAGTTGTGGTTAATATGAATGCTGTTTATTTTATTGTTGAACTTCGCATATGTCACACGTTGACAACATGTATCATTTTATCCACCCTTTTACTGCAATAATTGCAGGACCTAGTGGATGTGGAAAATCTCAGTTTGTAACAAATTTTATTAAATACAAGAGTGAAGTATGCAATATAGATTTTGCTCAAATAACTTGGTGTTTCGATGAAATGCAACCTCTATATAACTTAAATAATGTAAACTACTTTCAAGGATTACCAGATCTAAACATGTTTGATGGTAAAGAGCCCAATCTAATCATAATAGATGATCTCATGAGGGAATCCGATGGACGCATTGTTGACATATTTACAAAAGGTAGTCATCATAGAAATTTAAGCGTTTTCTACATAACCCAAAATTTATTTCATCAAGGAAAAGGACAGAGGGATATTTCTTTAAATTCAAGTTATATTATTTATTTTAAAAATCCTCGGGATAAAACACAAATTCGATATTTAGCACGTCAAGTTTCACCAGAAAATACTAAATTCATCGAAGAAGCGTACAGAGATTCTACTAAGGATGCTCATGGATATTTGATGGTAGATCTTAAACAAAATACTAATGATCAGTGTCGTATTAAAACAAGGGTATTTCCTAATGATGGATTTTGTTATATATACATACCAAAGAAGGGGTTTAAATACGACAAGAATCAAAAAATGTCCGTCATTTACCAATAATGCAGGGAAGCTTGAAGACACATAAAGATTTACTCTCTGCATTACATACTTTAAAACCAAAATATCAAAAAGCCTTATTAAAATCGTGTGATGAGGATGAAATAAATTGTATTTGTGAGTGTGTTCATAATATTTTACAAGGTAAAGTTCCATTAAAGGAAAAGGAAAAAAAAAATCTGAAAAAGTATAGAACTTTGCTTCGTAAACTCGTACATAAAACTACAAATAAAGTGAGAAAAAATATAATAATTCAAAAAGGTGGAGCCTTTCTACCTATTATATTGGGTTCTATACTGAGTGGATTAATAAGCGGTATTGTTTAAAATGGAACATGCTAAGAGAATGATACTTGTTGAACCGAGTTTGATAGATAAACTTAATCAAAGAGATTCTTTGGATAATCCAAAATCAAGACTAGATGTCGAAATGCAAAATATTTTAAAAAGCAAAGAAGATGATAGAAAGAAGTGTATTTTGTACTTACAAGTTTTACAGCGATATTTACACTTTACTGGGGAAGATCGCCAACCTTATGAACTGCCAATAATAACTTCACCTAATTCGTCTGAAACAATTATTAAAAAAGAACGTGACGATAAAAATATTGAAACAAATATTCAAGGATCAGTTGTTGATCAGATATCAAACGAAGAAGATACTCACCAAGAGAGCAACACTGTTCAGACAGAACCTGTTTACTCAGTAAAACAAATTTTAAGTTTGATACCAAAGACGTATTCCAAAAAAGGTGAGCTCTTACTAAATTTGTTGTCATCAAACAAAACAAAAATCCATTGGAATGGTGAAGGTACAGTTCTTATTGATAACAACGAGGTAATTGGAAGCAATATTATAGACTTAATAAATGATACATTAAGACCACTAAAACGAAATGATCCCATTGGATGGGAAAAATTTGCAAAGGTATTAAAAGACCTTAAAGTACCTCTTAGTTACGTTGGTAATCCGAAGAGAAGTAAATATATTAATCAACTACAACTAAAAGATCTTGAGGAACCATCTGCTGAGGAATTTACTACTCCTATGTCTACTGAAAAGTACATTAGAAAAGTAAAGAAAAAAATAGATTGGGAAAAATGGACCCCTTATTAGAAATTCACAATATTTATTATGATGCATCACACCCTGCTGGTTATAGTAGTATTGATAAACTTGCCGGAGCTATGAAAGGTAAAATGACTAAAAAGGAAGTTAAAGAATGGTTGCAATCACAAGAAACGTACACTCTTCATAAGCCGATATATAAGAAATTCCCTCGAAACAAATATATTTTATCAAATTTAAATGTACTTTGGCAAACAGATTTGAGTGATATGAGAACTTACAGTAAATATAATGATGGTTACAATTATATATTGTGTGTTATTGATGTTTTTAGTAAGTATGCATATGTTAGAGCTATAAAAACCAAAAATTCATCTACAATAAAACAATGTTTTGAAAGCATATTCAGTGAATCTTGTAATACACCGACTCACATACAATCTGACAAAGGTACCGAGTTCGCATCCAAAGATGTTAAAAATTATTTTAAAACAAGAAATATTAATTATTATACTACAAATAATCCTGATATTAAAGCTAGTGTCGTTGAAAGATTTCAAAGGACACTCAAAACAAAAATGTGGCGGTATTTTACTCATAAAAATACTTATAAATACATTGATATTTTACAAGATTTATTGTATGCCTATAACCATAGTTATCATTCGAGTATTAAAATGGCTCCTTGTGATGTAAATTCTAACAATATAATTACTGTTTGGAATAATTTGTATGATAAAGAAACAGTAAGAACCACGAAAGATATCCCATTACCTAAGTTTCATATCGGTGATCATGTACGGATAACAAAATATAAACATGTATTTCAAAAGGGGTACGAGTCTAACTGGAGTGATGAAATTTTTGTGATATCTTCAATCATTGACAGATCACCCTGGGTTGTCTACACTTTGAAAGATTTAAAAGATGAAGTAATTGAAGGTACGTTTTATGAAAAAGAACTACAAAAAGTAAATTATAACCCCACCTCCAGTTATAAAATTGATAAAATTCTCAGATCTCGTTATTCAGGTGTCAAAAAGCAATTGCTAGTTAAGTGGAAAGGTTATCCTGATAAATTTAACAGTTGGATACTAGCATCGGAATTGCAAACAATATGATAAAACATAATTTTTATTTAACATTACCAAGCAACAGCTCTATGGAATATTTTCCTGAAAATAAGACAACTATGTTTTCTACTAAACTACCAAAACCCATGAAGTTAGAGGGAGAATGGATTGTTGGTGTGGTTGAATTTCAATATCCATGCACTATGTTCACTGTTCAAGAGCATGAAAATGTAATATATATAACTAAAAGAATGTTAATGCCAAATGAAGAAACAGCATCCTTGGTTTACTATAAAACTCACATTCCAGCCACAAACTATGATAATATAAATCATATTCTATCAGCCTTAAATAATATTAAAGAAAAGGTAAAGTTTCGCTATGATGAAATATCTAAATTTGTTTCTGTGTCAGTTATGGATGACTCAATCGTATCACTGAAGTTATCACCTAAATTGGCAATCCAATTAGGATACGAACCCAATAGAAATCTTGTAGAAAAAGGGTTCGGTAAATGTCCAGCAAATTTACATTTAGGATTACCATCTCAACTATTTGTTTATTGTGATATAGTAGAACCTCAAATTGTAGGAGACGTGATTACTCCACTATTAAGAATAATTCCTTTAGATCCAGCCAAATATATATATGGTGCTAATAAAATGCATGTTTTTTCACCTCCTCACTATATACCTGTTATGCGCAGAGAATTTGATACGATTGAGATAGATATAAGAACAAGCACGGGTCGTAATATACCATTCCAATTTGGGACGGTGTGTGTTAAACTACATTTTAGAAAATTATAATGTATCCTCGAGATCACATAACCTGCCCATATGAACATTACTATACTCACCAAGCTGGTTCAGGAATAGGAGTAATTTACAAGGGAGCACCTTATCAACGTGGTCATGGAATTGGTAGCTTTTTAGGAGGACTGTTTCGTTCAGTTTTACCATTAATATCAAGTGGAGCACGGACTATAGGAAAAGAAGCATTAAATACAGGTGTAGGGCTTTTATCAGATATGGTCAGTGCACGGCCAATGGAAGAGTCAATCAAGACGAGACTTAAAGAAGCTAGTTCAAATTTAAAAAGAAAAGCTGATGATAAAATAGATAAAATAATGTCAGGTTCAGGATATATAACAAAAAGAAAACGACTATCTGCATTCATTACACCACCAACTGCTAAGGTGAAAGCAATAAAAACAAAGACTCCACGAAAGTACAAAGATATTTTTTCATAAAATAAAATGTCATTTTTACATAGTCATTCTTGTGAATGTATCAAATCAGAATTAGATTTATTTGCTCTGCCATCAACACAAACAAGTATAGAAAGTGGATTGTGGATACATTACAAACCTATATCATCTCTAGCTGATGATGGTCCTATAGAATTTCAGGTGCCTGGAACTGGGGATGATTATATAGATTTGTCACATACTCTTATTCATATAAGAGCAAAGATATTAAGTCAAGACTCAACAAGACTAAATGCATCAACCATTGTTGCCCCTGTTAATAATTGGTTGCACTCACTTTTTAGTCAACTAGATGTTTACTTGAACCAAAAATTAGTTTCACCTCCTAACAATACATACCCATATCGCGCCTATATAGAAACTCTCTTAAACTATGCTCCTGCTGCAAAAGAATCACATTTAACATGCAGTCTTTGGTATGAAGATACAGAAGGAAAAATGAACTCAACTGATGGAACAAATATTGGTTTTACTAAAAGACAAGAATTAGTAACCGAGAGTAAGGAAGTAGAAATGATTGGTCATCTTCACGGTGATATATTTAATCAAGAAAAGTTTTTAATCAACGGCGTTGAAATGAGTGTAAAGTTAGTCAGATCTCGTGAATCGTTCAACCTTATGGCTTCTACAGATGATATGAAATTTAAAGTTAGCATAACAGATGCAACTCTTGTTGTAAGAAGAGCAAAAATTAATCCAAGTGTTTTGCTTGCACATCAAAAAGTTCTAGCATCTACCACTGCAAAATATCCCATAACTCGAGCTGAAGTTAAAGTTTTAACAATACCATCAGGAGTTCAAGGAAAAACGCTTGATAATATTTTTCTAGGACAAGTACCTAAAAGATGTATAGTTGGGTTTGTTAATAATGCAGCGTTCAATGGTAGTCTCACTAAAAATCCACTTAACTTTGAAAACTATGATATGAATTCATTTTGTTTGTACATAGATGGTCATCAAATACCCTCAAAAGCTTTGCAACCATCGTTTGAGAATAAAATGTTTACTACAACATATCATACCTTATTCTCAGGAACGGGAATACATTTTCTAAATGAAGGTAATGGGATATCTCGTGATAAATATTCCAATGGTTATTGTCTGTTAGCTTTTGATCTTACTCCTGATTTATCAGCCAATTCATCGAGTCATTGGAATCTTATAAAGCATGGTAGCGTAAGATTAGAAGTTCGTTTTGAATCCACTCTTACTCAAACAATAAACTGTGTTGTATATGCTGAGTTTGATAACGTTATCGAAATAGATAAAAATCGTAATGTTACTGTTGACTATAGCAGCTAAGACTAGAATAATGAATTCTGTATTACTTAGTACTAAGTTTATGATCAAAATAAAACTTACTGTAACAATATACTCACCGTTTTATTTGCACCTTATTTCACTCTTAAATATATGTATCATATCTTGATCTTTTCACTCACCTGTAATCCTACGAAGTATTCAGTCATATGGAACTTAAATGCAACAATGAATACCAATGAAATTCAACAATGTTTAGGAAAAATTCATCCAAGTCTACAGTATAATGTATACGCTGCAAACAAATTACCAATGAATGTTCAAGTTCCTATGTATGTTATAAGCAATTTGGACCCGGACACAAAGCCAGGATCTCACTGGATAGGTATACACATAGATAGTTGCGGTGTTGGAGAATATTTTGATTCTTATGGACGTTCTCCTACTGGTTATCACAGAATGTTCTTGAATAGGAATTCAAAACAATGGAAATGTAGTAGTAGCAGAATACAAAATGATTGGACTTCAGTCTGTGGAGAGTACTGTATATTGTACATATTGTATAAGTTTAACGGGAAGTCATTAAGTGATTTTTTAAATAATTTTAATATGGATACGTTTAAAAATGATATGATATTGCATATGATGTTTAAATCAATTTTTTGAATGAATAAAACATGAACTATTGAAACAACGTGTTGTTATTGATGAGGAATAGGGTGATTAGCATCGAGTGATGATTCATTAAGTGACCGTCATTAAGAGCGCAGTCGAGGAGATATTTAAGGTAATCACCTTAAAAACATTAGCTAATTAATTAGGGGTAGTGGACCTGGTGAAATAAAATAGCTAAAAAGGCAACGGTTACAGTTAGAAGAAAATGGATAGCACAGATGGATCGGACGACCCCGAAAACCCCCAATTTGACACCAAACTTTTTTTTTTTTTTTTTTTTTTTTTTTTTTTTTTTTTTAGTTTCGTGTCATTCAGTTTTGACTTGCTTGAACAAATCTTGGCGAAATCTCGAACAAATCTTAAAGAAATCTTGAGCTGGATCCTGTGAATCAATACTACTCCCTATTACTTGATAACAAAAAAGACATACATGCAAGAGAAAATAAGGAAGGTTTAAAAGAGAATTTTATTAATTATTTATTTATTTCTTGAATAACTTTAATAAAATAAAAAAAAATCAATAACATTACAGATATACATATAAGACAAAGCGAACAAAATCACTGATATTAATGGCGAAATTTAACAAATCAACACTATACCTAAATATTACAAAATAAAAATAGAAATTGTAAATCCAACAATTGCTTATCGAAGTCCGAAAAGGTAGGTAGTAAACTGTAAAACAATTTCATATTAAATTCTCTGAACTCGTCAAGCCAGCGTTTGTTTGACCTCGAAACTTCAAGTTATAATAAAATTTAACCCTAAAGCATTCCAATAACACGCGCTCGGCACACGAATGCGAAATTCTCACACGTCTCCCATTACATCGGTCGCCGCGGCCCATTGTTGAACACTAACCCTGCGGTTCAGCGGTCTGAAACGCGACCGGACCAAATTGACCATTGTTGCGGAGTTACTGTTGGTTAGGGTTATTTTAGTTTCAGTGCTTATGGAGGGTTTTGTTAGGAGTAATTGTTTTTCATTTATTTTTTGTTTTCACATGTATATCTGCGGATAAGTAGGTAGATGTGTCACAATTGCTACCTATATGGAGATTGCCGATCTTAAATACGATATAGATGTGAGTCAATTGCCGTGCCGAGTATAAATTATTGTAATTGTGATTTGTCATATGAGTTTAATCAAACAGAAATGCTTGGTAACACAAATTGTATTGACGTAAGATTCAAATCCAGGACTCCTTAAGATCGTTATCATTGTAATATGTTGGCACCTGAACCCATAAGCGACCATACACCATTTCTGTCTAACGTGTTTTAACTTACATTATTTCATTGCAGGGCTACCTTCACATCTGGCGAAGGGACGCGACATTCTCAGAAGACGAGCTCACGGAACTGTTCAATAACATCGAGGATATCTACGCGTTTAATAGGTGAATGGGAAATTCTTTATACATTATTTTAAACGCTTTTACTATTAAAATCCTTCGCTATCCCTGAAGAAAATGGCCGCTAGAATATTTTTAAAATAGTTTATCTGCACACGGACAAGTTTATTATACCGGGTATATCAAGACTGCTACCGAAAACGAAACTGGGTTGTAGGTTTAGTGACTACAGACACAATACCAATTTTTTTTGTGCAAAAAAATACGCGCTCTTTTTTAATGTTTTAATGTCATCGTGTTTGGGTGGTAAGTTCATAGTTTTTGCTAAAATACTAATTTAAACCCTTGCATACGACAGCGTCATTAAAAATAAAAGGCCGTACATTATTATTTTAGGAAAAACTGTGTATTTACCACCGAGATACGACGATATGAAAATTATAAAAATTTAAAAAAAAATCGTCGCCTTTTGCAAAAGTTTTAGTTGCATTGTGTCTGAAGTCACTAAAACTACCACTCGGCTTCGTTTCGGTAGTAGTCTTGATATTCAAAAAGCTGTCCTGGTAATCGTTAAGGTGAAATCATACTATAGTATTTCGTATTTTTTTTCTGACACCCTGGATTAACACATAGGCTACTTTTATCCCCAAAAATGTAGTGTTCCCGTGGGTTGAGTCAGGAAAACAAAAATACATAATATTTTCTACTCTTTCAAATTATAGATAGATAGGTGAGGGCAGGATTGAATAATTTTAGTCATTAGACTTAATGAGACGGGACAGAACGGGATATAACGGGACGGGAAATGTAATTGACGGCGCGCGGGAAATATAGTTAGTAGATACGCGAAATAATATGGTGTTGATGTGGACTGGACTCAAAAACTATCTGCACCCGGGCGAAGCCGGGCCCGACAGCTAGTAGTAAAACAAAAACACCTTAAAAGACGGATATTTTCATTGCTTAAATACGCTTCATAATATAAACTTGTAATTAGACACGACATGTCCAATAGTAATAGTTGAGAATTCGGATTACGCCACAAGAGACTGAGGAAGGCGGGTGTTCCATGACATATGATATTACGCCCCGACCAGCTGGCCGAATCTCTATTATGCAGAGTCGGATTTAGGAACACAACCAATTAAAAAAACATTTATGGAAACTTCGATCAAATATACACTAGATTATAAGTAACGACCTAAAAAATGGCAAGAGAAATAAGAGCACTAATAAGCTTGTGCTCTTATTTGATTTTAGTGTGGTCCAAAGCATAGTAAATCTGAAGTTAAAGGAATAAGATTTATTGTTATATGAAGTTGATTATCATTTAAGACTTTTTGCTACATCTCGTAGTTCGAAAATCAAATGTATAAGTATTAGAAATCAGAAAACGAGTTAGCAAAAATAACAATTTACTTCCATTTATCTACGTCTATACAATCAATGCTAAATTTAAAAATAACTTGTGTATACCACAGTTTATACAAATACAATTTAAATAGCTAACTAGAACTTTACTATTCAAAGCTTTGAGGATGAATGTGTCGTCCCTCGCAAAATACAGTGTTCTTATACAGTTTTGACAGGACATTAGTGTCGCCTTACAGGCCATAAAGAAATATAAGTTATTGCATACAAGCAAAGATTTACAAGTGGCGCACTATTAGAAAAATAAGGACCCCATTATGTTCTCGGAACTTAAACATTACTTTCAACAAACAAAAAATAAAAAGGGTACTTCACATTACTTAAGTTGGCAATAAATAAATAACTCTATCGTGCGAATGCTCATTCACAAAAACCATAACTCAGACTAATTGCATAAAACAATCTGTTTGTTATTGTTTATGTTTGTTACTGACAAATGCGTATTGTACATATTGGCTACAGTTGAGGTCCCTGATACTAGTTAACTAGCAATTACATAATGGTATCTAACATAAGTAACTTCGGCCACTTTTGGCTTGCGATTTTGTTCCGGACCCTGTATCTAGTAGGAGTATATATTTGATCAAAGTATGGAAACATTGATTTAGGAACACAACCTATGTAAAAAAACATTTTAAACATTTGGAGTTTCAAAAAGATGACCGTGGAAATCGTGCTTAAATAAATATTACATTAACTTAATTCAATTGATTTCGTATAAACGGTGACAAAAATATTATCTTCATTTTCATCAAATTTTTCGTCATAATACAAGCAAGAATTTTCAAAATCGTTGCCAACGACGGCTAATTTCAGAAACGCTTCACTAGAAATGTACTGGAGCGCGCGCACCACTTATGTCGGACCATTTTACGCGCTTTCGGCCTTGTCCATATATTTATCAATCAATTCAAGTCAATTTATGGAAATAGAGTTAGTGATCTGTGGTCTCATTTTTTTATTGCAATGAATAGCGAGAAGAGCAAACCGTACCAAAACAAAATAATACCTTGAATTGATTCTTGATTTGAACCATCCTGATATAAGATGTTAAGTCTCAACTCTCAATATGTCCAGTAGTTACTCTTGCTAGAATGTCCTTCAATTCAAAACACACGTGCATTTACACTGATGTTTGGTGGGAGAAATAGATATGTGGTACCAACCCAGGCGGTCTCTTACATATGAGAGACCTACCACCAGAAATCTATCTGAGTTTATATCAGTTAATTACCTCCTTAACTACTCACGTACTTACGTCACACTGGCGCTAAGAGCAAAAGTATCCGACACGGAATGCCGTAGAAATTGCTGCGCGTAACTAGATGTTTGAAGAATTCTGCAAATGTCGGTGAGGGTATAATTATAACATCGATTATAGGAAATCCTAAATGGTTAAAATGTGCCTATTGCTGGTATTTGAGAAATTATAGGTTATAGATTCGTTCTTAAGTACGTGGTGGTTGGATGTTAAATGGACCAGACGCGGCTGCCAACATGTTCATAGTCGTCGCGGGTTCGAATCCCAAGGCACACTTCTGACTTTCAGGAGTAATGTATGTATTGATAGTCAAGTAAATAACCGACTTGGTATTACATGGTTCTCACAACTTTTAACGGTAGAAGAACTGAGTTGCGAGACTTGGGTTTTTCTAACAAGTTTTGATTTTACTAAATATTTCATATACCTACCAAGTACTAGAGTTGGTATAAATCGTAATATCAATCACAAATAGAAGTGAAGTCGATAATAACATTTCAAAAATTATTTAAATATGCGAAATATTGCTATTTCCGTTTGCGATTCACACAGCCAATCGGCTAATATTTTTATACGACCGCGTGTAATCTATTAAGTAGTGAGTTTTTTTTCGAACTCATTTAAAGAAAAAACTGAACAGTAAATTTTGTGTGTGTAATTTTAGATGTGAAAAATGCATATAATGGTCAGTTTTTTTTGTGTATAAATTCTGCGGGGATAACTAGCAATAGCAGAAATATAGAGCATGCTATGGCTTCAAATATATCAAGATGGTGATGTTGTTTTGAAATAGAAATAATTCTCATTACTTCCAAGTACAGCTCTGTGTAGTAAGGGTGTGGAAATAATAGCACACGACCCAAGGGGTGGGGTGTACAACTGCGCTGACGAAACAGACCAACACAATACCACTGCTTTCAGATTTAAATTACTATTTCGTCCATGGTTTCGTCCGCCCCGGGGCCACGAAAGCTGTAAAGTAATCCAAATATCGGGAAGTTATAAAATGTAAAAATTAAACCAAATCTGCGATGAAATCTGTAAATAATAATTTTATTTCAATGTGTAATATTTTGTATATTATATTAATGCGACATTATATTATATTATGATGCATTTGTAACATTCGCGTAAATGGAATAAACCTTTAAACGTTCTTACTGTTTGTAAAGGCCAGCGCAGAACGGCACGGAATGGCAAGGGACTTATTTTTTTACAAACAAAGACCAAAACCATTAGTAATGTCACAGTAGCAATAAACGGATAAGCTTAGTTTTCATACCAATTAGGAAAATTATCGCATATATTTCGCTTAAAATCTGTAGCTCCCAAGAATTGAATCCAATGATACAATTTACTTCCATAAACAAATTATATATACCAACATAAATACTACCAAATATTTCCATTCCGTCATTCTAATTTTAACTCCCTCATAACAGATTTCTAGGAATCCATCGGAATATGCGTACTACTCCAATGCGCACGTCCCAATCGCCTTGTAACAATGCGTCTTTAACCAACAAAGAGTATTGAAACACGAAAAAATATTATGTACTGTGGGAAAAATTACCTTTTATTTTTGTGTTTGAAGTTAGCTTTAGCTTCATATTTTTATAGAAGTTTACTACTGTAAATTATTTTAAGGCATTCAGATTGTTGTTTCTCTACATTTTCAATGGCAGCCTTTAACTTCTTATTGCTGGCAATTGGTTTCCTTTATTATTATAAAGGTTAACACCATAGTCTTCCATAATTTAGTTAATTCTAGTAAAGAACTCGGAAGAATGCAAATTTTCACAGAGAAAATGAACGACATTTACGATCTACTTTAGTCAGAAAAAAATGTAAAAGGTATTGATAACACACGTAGCTTCGAAAAACTAGCTCAAAACTCCTTGTTTTTTCACATGAAATGATGATGAAATGAAAATAATTTATTGAATCCATTCATGTTCAACATCATTTAGATTCAGTCATTTATATACCACCCGGTTCGGAAAGCGGTTTTCACTAGAGAAGAATGGGCAAGAAACTCTAGTGTTGCTCTTTTCAAAACCAGTTTACAACGTAGTGTTTTTTTTTTATTGCAATGAATGGCGATACGAGCAAGCAGTTCGCCTGATGGTAAGTGATACGACCGCTCATAAACAGTAGGAACATTCCACTGCGCTCGCCATCCTGAGACACAAGATGTTAAGTCTCAATATGTCTAGTAGTTACTTTGGCTACATTGTCCTTCAATCCGAAACACAACAATGCATTTACGCAGTGTTATTTCACGGGAGAAATAGACATTGCGGTGGTACCTACTCAGATGGCCTCTCACATATGAGAGAGCCACCAGTAAATTATATACCATATTTATTTTTAAATGATTAACTAAAGTGCCAAGTTTGACAATTGTAACTCAAACGGTTTCGATTTTCCATACAACAGTTTTTAACCCTTTTCAACCTTCTTAGTACTACCCTACGTCACAATAGGAACCCCTGTGTGAAATTTCAGGTTCCTAGCTCCAGTAGTTTCGGCTGTGCGTTGATACGTCAGTCAGTCAGTCAGGTTCCTCTTTTATATATATAGATTAATTATAAATTGTATTAATATATCATAAATACTCCTTCCATAGATCCCTCTGCGAAGAGTTAAACTCGTGCCGTTTGGACGCGACGTGCATCGCCCGTTGTTTCGTGAACAACACCGCTGGGTTTGCCGTGTACACCTCATACTGTACCGGCTACCCTCGCACAATGGAGCGGCTGGCTGCCCTCGCCTCCAACCCTCAGAGCGCCAAGGCCTTCAGGGACCGACAGACCGAGCTGGGACACCTACTGCCCCTGGCTTCGTATCTCCTGAAGCCTGTACAGAGGATATTGAAGTATCATCTTTTGTTGCAGGTATGTGTCATGTTTTGAAAGATATTTTAGCCGATGTATTGACATAATTATATGAATAGGGCGGAAAACGCGTAGTGTTCCGACGTACGTGGTGCCCGCAATTTAGTGCATGAGTGGCGGAATTCAAAACCACATTTACAATAATGTATGATATTTACAAATAATAAATTAAGCACTTTACAATAAGAATAGGAAAATATTTTACAAGATTTTATAAAGTTTTATGTGTTGTATGTGCGGCTCACAAATATTTCTTTCGGGTCTGGGTGTTTGTGAGACCGACAAATCTGTCGTAGTTCCTGATACCCACGCCAGAAGACTCGATTTTAGTGTGGGGTCGGGACTCTGTATGTGACTGTTGGGTGTTATCTATTTATTTATCTGTGTAGCAAACATTAAATTTAAAGAGAGTCGTGTAACCCTTGTTAATACAGTACTATATGAGTATAATTTGTTGTCAGAACGTGGTGAAACAGAGCGCCTCCCGCGAGACCGAGTACGCGCTGCTCAAGATGACCGGCATCGCGCAGCACATAGACGACATGAAGCGAAGGCACGAACACGCCGTCCGAGTCCAGGTAATTTATTGATTCTCTATAATAAATTAATTAAAAACCTTTATTCTTTGAAAAACAAAAGGGTTTCCTAGAATTGGAATAAATAGCATTAGCGATCACAAATAGCAAGTGAAGTCGATAATAACATTTCACAAGTTATAAAGTATTGGATTTGCGATTGTGATTCACAAAACCCATCCAGTAATGTTTTTATACGATCTAGTGAGTCGTCAGTTTTTTTACGAACCCATTTCAAGTAGAAACTGAATGGTCAATTTTGTGTGGGTAATTTTAAATTTAAAAAAGAGTCATTTTTTTAGTTTCCAAATTCTGTGGGGGACAATTAGCGATAGTAGAAATGTAGAGTATACTAAGGCTTCGAAAATAATAAAGTGGTGATGTTAATTTGAAATAGCAATAATTCCCATTACTACTAATATAAAGAGGAAAGATGTGATAAATGCAAACACATTTATTAGGCTGGGAAACTGCTGGACTGATTTATAAAATAATTTCACCATTGCAATCCTGCATTATCGCTGATAAACATAGAATATGTATCTGCACCCGGACAGGGCCGGGCCAGGCTGCTAGGGAATCCTATAATGATGTCAAAAAATTAAAAATGTCTGATCTATAGCGGTTTGCATAATGATTTCTTAGGTTTACGCGAATGTTACTCAATGTAATAAAACTATTATTTACGGATTTTATCGCGGATTTCGTTTAATTCTTACATTATTTAACTTCCCGATGTTTTGATTACTTTACAGCTTTCGTGATCACAGGACGGAATGTCTTCTGACCATGTCACGTGATGTAACTTTATTCGTGCTATTGTTGGTTTTCAGGAAATCCAGTCACTGCTTTACGGCTGGAACGGTCCTGACTTGACCACATATGGAGAGTTGTGCGCCGAAGGGACATTCAGGTTGGTTCAACAAATATCGACGTACTAAGGGGCCGTTCATTCATCACGTAATCTTTTATTTGGCATTTTTAACCCCTCTCCCCTTTAGTGATACGTGGTGAGATTTAAGACTACCCCTTCCCCCCATCCAATATCAAGTGTATTTTTAGTACATATAAAAAATCCTAAAAATTTCGAATATTAACCTTTAATACGGGTATAAACTATCATCCCTTATTATTTAGAAATTAAGGACTATGAAATTTATTTATTTAATGAATAAACATTAAAAAACATATAATAAATCTTTAACTATACAGGCACTTAGTGTAATAAACCAAAAAAGGTTTTTTCAGTTTCGATAGTTTAAGTAGGGAGCGTCTATTTATACAGTTTGTGTATGTTTGCAGAGTATTCGGCGCTAAGGCGATGCGGCATGTGTTTCTATTCGACAAGATGCTGCTCGTCACCAAGAACAGAGAGGACGGCATTCTCGCTTACAAGTCGCATATCATGGTATGTATTCAATGAATTTGTGTCTTTTTTTTTTCATAGTTGTAGAAAACTGCAAACATGCATTTAAGAATGTCTATGGTATGTACAGTCCGCCACAGCACAAAGCTAGACTTGCGGAATATACAAGGTAACCAAAGGATATTTGGGTGAATATACAAATAGTGCCCAACTCGCAGAATTCAAACAATGAATTAAAAAAATATGCTCTATAATTAGTGACAATATAATATTATTAAGCTCCTCAATCCTCTTTATGTGTCCACTCAATTTAAATTACACACTCCAAAAGGTAGTTTATAAAATAAACCAATAAGTCATCAAAACATCAGTCCTATGACGTGTCACAATAACGAAAACTTTGAATGAAGTGGTTGTGTAACAAAATACTCAACATTTATTGTGATTTCAATTATTTTTACATAATCAATGATATTTTTAATTAAAATATATCGCAGATTTATTCACAGAATCCTTAAAAATCTGTTTATAAAAAATATCAAACTTTGTCATCACATTTATCCATGAGTCCTTTGTGCTAAGTTAAATTTAAAATTTCTGAAAAATATCCATTCAACCAACCTTTCACTCTAAAACCAACTCAGTAATGTAACAACTTGATATGTCCTCAGTGCAACGACATGATGCTGGTGGAATCGATCGCGGGGGCTCCGCTGTCGTTCCACGTGATCCCGTGGGAGGCGCCCAAGGCGCAGCTGACGTTACAGGCGAGGTCGCATCGACACAAGCGCGAGTGGACTCTGCTACTAAAGCGGGTATGTAAGCAGTAGTGAGGGAAGTGGAGACAGCTATTAAATAACGCCATGTATTGGTGCACTGTGAGTGCTCAAGAAAAATAAATAAATGTTAAAAATAAAAGAGGAAATAAATGTGCTTTGTAACGAATAACTATCCTTAGATAAAACATGATTTAAAATTGAATGTTGAGTAAAAAACTAGAATGGCAAATAATTTTCAAGTTTTTATATAGAAAATAATAATAAAAAAAAATGTATTGCAGGTAATTCTAGAGAACTACAATGCAGTGATACCATCACACGCTCGGCAACTAGTCATGGAGCTGGGGCAGAACAAAACAGACGGTACGCATCTACATTCATATTTTGTCTTATTTTATACAAGCACCTTCTATTTCATTACCAAAATTTAATAACAATTCAAAATCATAAGGTTCTGTTTTATATTTCAGATGACATGTTAGCAGAGAAGTCACACAACCTGATAACCCAAGCGTCAATGAGGAAACAACTATCTGCACCTGAATACCTAGAGAAACGGAAACTAGAGAGAGAAAGGCGAAAATCCTTCGAAAACGGCATCAGAAACCGTCTTAAAAAAGCCAATAGAAAGTACACAATACCTAATTCAAGAGGTGAGAGGAACCAGGATTGCGATTGCAGCCAAGTATCTGCTGATAAAGGCATCGATTACACGTGTGAGACTTGCTATATCGATCTATGTTCGGACTGTGAAACGGAGCTGTCCAAAGACAAAGCGGAAAAATGTCCATGCAGGCACGAAGATAGCGAATTGAATGGAGAGAAATGCCCCGAATGCGACAGAGCTCTTCATTACATCGACGCTGGCAGCGCAGAAAACTTAGAAAGAAAACCAACTGAATGCAAATGCTCAGACTTCAAATCATCGCAAGAGAGTTTTAGTAAAGAGTTTGGAACATCACTAACTAATACTAGGGGGTATCATTCTTCTGATAATATAGTCCACTACAGTGACGGTTGCAAAAGTAAAGAAGACCTAGTGGAAACGAACAATTCATTAATAAACGTGAGAAATATTCCAAAAACATGTTTAAAATGCGACAAAATTAAAGAAAACATTGTTGTAGATTCAGTTACTACTTTGCATCCGAGGCGGTCGCGATGTAACGATGGTGACAAACACAGATCAGACACGTTAAGGTCCAAATCTAAAGACGATCCTCAAAGATCGAAGTTAACCAAAATAGGAGCTTGGAG
The DNA here is from genome assembly GCA_023078785.2 of Hyles euphorbiae. NCBI lineage: Eukaryota > Metazoa > Arthropoda > Insecta > Lepidoptera > Sphingidae > Hyles > Hyles euphorbiae. The sequence continues at coordinate 5,781,889 of CM041052.1, read as the reverse complement.
AAGGAAATCTGAGCCGGGCTTGCAACAAAACTCGACTGGGATCCTTTTAAAGAAATCCCAAGACAGCGACAGTGAAAAAATCGAAGTAAAGGGTAGCGAAAAGATCGAATTCGAATGTCGAAATTGTGGATCGAATAAAATCACAAGGAAAACAAAATCGAGTGATGGCACAATCATATCTGATCCCGAGTTAGATGGTAGAAAGAGGGTATTAAATGCACCGAAACCCAATCTAGAAATAAGAATGTACAACACTAAAAACATACCAAAGAAAATATCCAAGATTAAAAAGAATAGAGCTAAAGGTTTACGTCTAGGATCAGACACTACCGCTAAGTTCTACGCTGACTTTTCTACTGACGTTTCCACTGAAAACATATTGCACATCTCTGAATCTAACGATAGTCTAAATGTTGACAAACCTAAAGATAACGTAGAGAATACTACAGTACCTGAAAAATTAAGTAAGGACGAAGATATTGACGAGGAAACTTATAAGAAACTGATAGAAAAAACTGATTCGTTCAAAAAGAATGAATTAGAAAAGGTAAAGTACTTAAACCAGCAGAAGGTGATAAACGAAGGCTCAGAGGCTGAAGACAAAACATGTGACGTAGAAATCAAACAAGAAGAAGTGGTAGAAAGTGGCGAAGAAGCGGAACAACCGTTAGAACAAATAATATCTCAACTTCTAATGCAAAACAGAGAATTCCAGAAATTAATAAAGAAACAACAACTGAGGAACAGCGCGCAAAGAAGACATCAAAGGCTCATGAAATCTCATTCTAACCCGGAACCAGTTGTATTAGCGAAAGCAGATTGTGGAAAATTAAAACCGAAACATATAAGACAAACCTCCGAAAGTCTAGACTTGAACAAGAACGATGAAATAGATTCAACGGAAATAGCTCAAAATGTAGAAGAGAAATACGCCACCGACGACGACCACATTTACGAAACATTGCGAGTCGATGATAGAGTAGATGAGAGCCTACACAGCCTGAATAGTAAAAGTAAGATAATACAACATAGCTCACATTTAAATAGGCCAAAAAGACTGCCGTCTCCGCCTCAGCCTCCTCAAGATATTGAAACAACTGCGAATGCTCCTGAATCTGATTACGTTTACTTAACATTTGATCAACTAAAATCAGTTCAAGATGACGGTATATATGATGTCCCTGTTAAATCCCCTCAGAGGGTAGATCGCCTACCTGCCGACTATTACGTTACAATGGAACAACAAGGTCCCGCTACGACCGATGAAAATATCTACGATACACTTCTAGAGGTGTGTAAACGTAGAAAGGATGTACCTACAACTTTAACCGTAGAATATTTGCCAATGAGTTCGGACCAACAAAGTCCGAACACTCCAGAAATATGGCTTAGCAGGCAAAAGGAACATTTTAACGTTTCCCGTGACAGGAAATCTGGATCGCTTCCACGTAGCTTCCAAGTAGTTACGAGTACTCAGGAAGAAAATAACCTAAGTACTTTTAAATGCAAACCCAATAGCAATAGCAAAACTTATTTGAATAGAGATGGTAAAGTAATGAGTATAGACAGGCCGTTCACAATCGCCTCCGATCAAAGTGAAATAAGTTATGATGACGTGGAAAACTACATGAGTGAAGGTGACATACTCAAATTCAATAAAAATTCGAAAGCTAACGAGTCTGAATACGCACAAAATATAAGTCAATCTACATTAGAACTCGAAGAGGAAATAGATAGATGCTACAAGAACAACTTCGAAGAAATTAATTTGGATAAAGACAAAAACGAAAATATTAACGTATCACAAGGAAATTTAAATACCTCAACCACTTCTTCGTGTGAAGTATTAACCGCAGATCGTATTGATGACAAACAATCAACTGAAAATATACACCCTGAACATAAAATATACAAGCCTACGAGCAACATGCTGTCTCTTAAAAACGTTTTGAGTCGATTCAAAAACAAAACCCCCAATAAAAACAACGAAGATGGAGAGATTAATGCTAATGATCAAAGCAGTCCGGACAGCACAAAATCCGATATGAAAAGTCCTACTAATGAAAAGAGATCAGCTTTAAACCCTAGGAGCTATTCTAAAAACCTTCTGCAAAGGTTTAGGAGTATCATTGGCGATGACACACCAGATGACAATCAAAACAAAACTGAATCGAAAACGCAAACAACTGAACCTGAAAGTAATAAGAGCGTCATCAAGGTTGTCATAACTTCAACTGACGCAAGTCCAACGACATCTACCATAGTATATTCTGTAAATAACGACGTGCTAAGCAAAAGCGTTTGCGAACACACTTCAATGACAGACAGTCAAAACGAGAAGAACAATTTAGAAGCTCTATCTCTCAGTTGCGACAATATCACAAAGAAAGCTGGCAAAATCCGTCCAAAATACGAGAAGAGCATCAGTATGGTGACCAGCCTAACAAGCTCCCTCGCTTCACCTTTGAAATCCAACAATAGTTCCTACCAAAGCTTAAACAAATTGCCTATGTATATGCAAGGTAGTAAGCTCTTAGGGGCCAGGATAGCCCAGTCAGATTACGTAGATCCAATGACACTGTCCAGTGACAAAGCAGCGTTTAAAAACGTCAATGTACTCATTAACAAAAATTCTGTGAGGCCAGACAGTCTTTTCTCTAATTCTTCATTCGTAACTTCGTCCAGTGAAGGAGTGTATCAGGAAAATAAGACGACTGTTACACAAACTACGGTTGAAAAAGATAAGATAGAATCACCCGCCCCGATGATTTCAGACGAGAGTTATTACGAGAAATCGTTTGAAAAGATTGAACAAGTGACGGATGAGGATGTGTTTAGAGATTCAGCCGTTTACTCAGACCAAGAAGAAGATGACACCAAATCAGAAACTACTAAGGACAAAACTATAAATAAGACAGTAATTCAAACTTCCAGTGTTAAAAGGAAATCATCGTTTAATTTTCAAAAATCAATTGTTTCTACAACGACAATAGTCAAAACAACTGAGAAAGTAGCTGAAAATGAACAAAAGACATCAATTGTCAAACCTAAAATAGCTCCACCAGTCCCAGTGAAGCCCAAAATGTCTCAATTACCCACAACGAACTTCCCAACTAGAGTTATTAACAAAAACAATCTATTAGTTAAGAGTTTGGAAGGAACGTCTACTGAACCATTTAACTCGAAAACAATAAAACGAAATCCGAATTTCAAACAACCCATAGAAAGGTCTATATCCACGCCAGGTGATCAAAAAGTTATCGACGAAAAATTCAAAGCAGACGACACGAAATCAGTGAAAGAAGAAGAAACTGAAAGCACTAATAAGTTTAAAACACAATCTAGTAGTAATATACAAATAAAAAGACTGAGTTTTGAGAGAGCTAGTTTAGATTCAGCAACGAGAAAAATCAAAGCGACTGAAGTAAAAAAAGCGATCGAACCTTCTAAAATGACGTCAAAATCCGTTCTAGAAAGGCGGATGGAAATAGAACAGTTAACTAAAAGTCAGATTAAACCTAGTTCAAGCGTGAAAAAGCCCCAAATAGCCCCAAAATCTATTACAACTAAAATGGCGAATTTTGAAAGAAGTATCAGTCAAGCGGATACAAAAAGTCAGGCCAGTAGTGCAAACATTCCCTCAAACAGAAACAGTGTAGAACAAAATATAGAAGAAAATGTCGATTTGAAAAGCAGTTGGGTGAAACAGGTGGTAAATAAATTCCAATGAGCTTCATCGAGTGATACGATTGCATTTATAACGGTTTTGTAAAATATTCACGAGTCGAAAAAATATACAATGTACTACAAATTAATTAATAAAAAAATATGAACTATATTCTAAATTGGTGCACCGTATACACATACATATTGGTATCATTATTATACCATAACAATTATACATTTTATTATAGCAGCAAATCATGTATTTTAGCTTTTTATATTATAAACTTTTTGAATATAATATTAATTTCCTATTGCGTATTTTATACGTAGATTCGTATACAATTCCAGCTATACATATGTGTTGAAATACTTTTTTAACCTATTATTAAACTAATCCATGTATTGGATCTATATTGTTTCGACTCGTTAATAAAAACTAACAAATTATGATTCCGTCTGTTTTGTACTCGCGTGTTTTACATACATCTACATGTAACTTAGTTCATTAGTGTAAGAATAATGTTAATATTTGTAAATAATTTCATATCGAATATCAAACCTCCATGAGCTTTGATTATGTCGTGCCATAGACAAACCACTTCATTCTACTATTGTCGTTGAATTCCTCAAAAACACTTTATTGAATGCAACAAGAATAATTTAATGGGGAAAATATAATCGTTAAATACCCCAAAATTGATACGATTTTTTTAGATATCTAAGGCAAGTTTAATAACTTACTACATAGACATGCCTCAAATTTTGCATATAATTTGATTGTTGAGATCACTGATTTTTTGAGGTATCAATGAAATAGTAGAATTAAGTAATAATTATATTTTGGCAATAATATGTTAAACACGAGTATGCACAAAATATACATGTATATATAGATATGATGGTAATATTGAGGTATAATACTGAAGCGGACATTTCGAACTAAATAATAAACATACGGAGGTTTAATCAGTAGAACGAGAGGGAAGATAGTGTAACTCGCAAGAGGGAAAGAGATATACGGTGAAGGGGGGTTTAATCAGTAGAACGAGAGGGAAGATAGTGGATCTACATAAGAGGGAAAGAGATAAAAAATTGCGCTACAGTACCAACATTTTTAGTGGAAAATATTTTGTTCGAGGTGTCGACTTCAGTTTAATATCTCAGATGGAATGCTTATTTTCCTATGTGTTTACGAGAGATGTGCCATCGCAAAATGTATTATCGAAATTATTTTTATTGTTCTCATCTCAACGCCACGTTTACTTAAAATTATTTATTATTTTTCGTTAGCATTTAAGTTTGTTTCGTAGCTACTAACACCAAAAAATCAGAGAAGATTGTTTTAGTATTATTATTTTTTTACTAATAAATTTATGAAATATTTTGCTGTTTATTTTTATTTTATTTTTAATATTTATCTTGTGGATTGTGGATGTGAGTCACTGTAGATAATCACCGAATATATTTTTTAATTTTTGGTATTAAAAAGTTATATTCCTAAAATGCGTTTAATTAAAACATTACCGTTTTGTAGACAATAGTTCAATTACCAATTAATTACTCAATTCATTATTCCCTTTGACATATGCAACCCAATACAAAGTACATAAATAAACATCATATCCCATACAATCAAAGTTACATAAATTCTTAGATTAAAGTAAATCTTGCTATGATATAGGAGGAAAGCAGTAGCGAAATTCTGAGACCATACATAATAAAAAAAAATGCAATGAATGGCAAGACGAGCATGCCGTTCGCCTGATGGTAAGCGATACGAACGCTAATGGACAGTAGCAAAACCAAACGAAACCTTGAATTACAAAGCAATGCTTGGTATTCCACTACGCTCGTCCCGACACATAATGTAAAGTCTCAATATGTCCAATAGTTACTCTCGCTACAATGTCCTGCTAACCGAAATACAACACTGATGTTTGATGGAAGAAATAAACAGCAAACACAATAAAAAATGTTCGGATCTTCTATCGTTATAATTATGACGGGAGTTCGGACACAATAATAAGTATTTTAGAAAATAGTTTTGATTTTTATAAGGGGAAAATTATATCTTACTTCGCATGTCAAACATACGAACATACGAACTTCGTATTGGATCCTTGAGTAACCCCCTACAACCAGCGACTTCCTGCAACCTTAACCAGGTCGTCCGTCCACCTTGTGGGCGGGCGTCTGATATTAAGTATATTAAATATAATTTATATTATATAACCCCTATAAAATATAACGTAAACATGTTCGTATTCAAATGTTGTAACAAATTATTAATGAACTGCTCTGATTTAAACCACTTGTAACTTTTGTAATAATCACAAAATTATTACGAGAAGACGAAAAGGTCTGTTTTGATCGAATCGTAACTGCAACTGCGCCGCAACTGAACTTATTTAATTACGTGAATCGCCCTACTGGTATTGAAAAGAGCAACACTACTTGCCCGTTCTTCTCAAGTGAAAAGCGCTTTCCGAACTGGGTGGTTGATAAAAAAATGTCTGAATCTAAATGATGTAGAACATCATAATGGATTTATTTTCAAAATCAAAATCAAAATCACTCCTTTTTCCCAGAAGGGATAGGTAGAGGTACCAGGACACCCACGTTTCCGTCGCACGATGTGATAGGTGGCGAGCCTATCGCCATATCGGGCACCAATTCCTGACTCTGGGCTGATAATTAATAGAAAAATCCAATATCACTTTGCCCAACCCTGGATTCGAACCCGAGATCTCAGCTTTGAACCGTACCCTAGAAGAACTACGCCACAGAGGCAGTTAAATTATTTTCATTTCCAAAATACAAAATGTTAATTATAAAATTACTGAATCATCAACGTTGCCGCCACAAAATGACTTCTCCATAAAATAGTCGTTGCATTAGCAAGATTTTCTTTTATAAATAAAGGAGCATTTTCACGGCGCATGTAATGACTGCATGACACGCGACGTCCTGATACAGGCCGGCACCGTCGACTTGTCAAACTCTATGAACCAAGTACGATGTGTTCTTTTTCTCTATTTTCATGGCAACGTTATGTTTATAATGTGTTCTAGCGTCCCGGCCTATTTAGGGTAATGTCAACTTAATATTTTTACTTACTTAACTTAATGTAACCTAGAATGTAACAGTTTTAATAAAGCATATTTCGACAGCCTTTATGTTAATAGAAATATTTTTCGAAAAGATATACAAAAAAGAAAAGAGTACAATGGTGCTCTTATCGCTCGAGGCGATCTCTTCCAGACAACCAACTGTAAAATGGATAATACAGAAACGAAAACTAAAAAAAATACATTTGGGCCCATAGGTAGGTGGACGTTTCAGTAGTTGGGGGGTCGGGAGTTTGAGTAAAAATAAATAATAAACAACACCCAACAGTCACATATGTACATAGTCCTAACCCCACCTAAGGTCGAGTCTTGTGTTGTATCAAGAATTACGAGGGATATTTCGATTCAAACACAACCGAAAGAAATATTTGTGGGCCGCACAAAACATTTCTCTCGGTGCGCGGGTTGAACCCACAGCCTCTCGTTTCACAGGCGGCGTCTAACCAACTGCGCCAGGGGGGCTGTTACGTTCTACATGTTCGAAGTTTGAAAAAAATATTCAATTGGTTTTTGTTTTGTTACGTTGTACATATTCGAAGTTTGAAAAAATAATCGATTGGTTTTTGTTTTGCTTTATTGTTGTTGATTTATCGAAGTAAACAAAGAGGTTGTGAATTAAGTAAATTCAGTTTTACACGTCCATATTTATAACCGACTTCAAAAAAAAGGAGCAGTTTCTCAATTCGACTGTATGTTCTTTTTCTAGGTACTAATAAGTTTGTAATATACATAAATACACTTATGACCTAGCAGTCACATACATAATCCCGACCCAACATTTAGATTTAAAAAGTTTCCTTTGTGGGTATCGTAGATTACGAGACACTTTTAAGTTTTAGGTCTTACAAACACCCAGAAACTTGTGGGAAATAAATTATCGACTTTAAAAAATCGAGTGTTTACGAATTTAAATTACACGCCAAGAGTGGCCGAGGTTGCTTATACTTATACAATTGAATTTCGAACTACGAGATGTAGCAAAAAGTCTTAAATGATAATCAACTTCCAGTAACAATAAAACTTATTCCTTTAAATTAAGATTCATTATGTCTTTGGACCATACAAAAATCAAATAAGACCACAGGCTTATTTGTGCTCTTATTTCTCTTGCCGTTTTTTAGTCCTTTACTAATTACTTATAATCTAGTGTATTTTGATCTAAGTTTATAAATCAAGAAAACTGGTAGGTCGCTCATATGTGAGAAGTCACCTGGGTCGATTTCTCCCGCCAAACAGCAACGTAAACGCGCTGTTGTGTAAAGTATTTCTGTTTGAAAGACATTGTAGCCAGAGTACTGGACATATTGAGACTTAATAATGTCTTAGAATGGCGAACGCAGTAGAATACCAAGCATTGCTATATAATTCAATGGGTTACTTGGTTTTGCTACTGTTCATGAGCTCTCGTATCGTTTACCATCAGGCGAACGGCATGCTCATCTTGCCATTCAGTGCAATAAAAAAATAAACTTAAACTTTTTAGTCAAAACATTACTACCAAAGTAGGTAATAAACTGTTAACGCTATAAAATCTACTATCTACTTATTTATTAAACAAAATGCTATAAAATCTACTACTAAACACAAAGTTATACTTCTATTTATATTCAACAAGAAAGTATATTCGATGTTTCATAAACAGGGCATGAATCAGTAGTATGATTTGTTCGTGATCGCCCCACGAAACATCTCTGCACGCTAGACACTGCCAGGCTCGCTGTCTAGAAGCCAGGGTTGTTTTTCACGTCATCATTGAAATATTGTACAAAAAGAGAAAACGTTTGGTTATGCTGAACTTGTTTTATTAGGTTACTAACGTTCCAGCCTGGTAGCAGATACTCTTTTCAAATGGCGGGCAAAATGTTTTGTAAAAAATTTGATAAAATATAAGTTGTGTAGCTGTATCAATTACAACTGTAAAATGTACTACTGTTTGTAACCCTGTCCCAAAACTTTGGAAAAAAATGCTACTGCATGGGGCGTGACAGAGACAGAAATACAAGGAGTGGTACGGTACCATTCATTTTTGTTACAAACATTTTGTTTGCAGTGTCCCCTCTAGTATAATGTCTCTATGAACAATGCATATTTTACAGTTTTCCGCATATAACCTCAAAACGTCAATGACTACATGAAAGTTCCAAAACCACAGGGTTACTATTACATACTATTCAAATTAGAAAATGATATAATAAAAATCTCAATAAAAATAGGTCTACCTCAAAATCTCAGTTACGAATTTATGAATATTAATTCAGGTTGTAGTCACGCTGCATGCAGGGCCTGATTAACCCTTAGGCTAATTAGGCTGCAGCCTAGGGCGCGAGGATTGGGGGGGCGCGCTGACATTTTACCTTCGCATTCACCAGGCCCGGATCTAGGAGGGAGCAACACGGGGTCTGTGCCCCGGGCGGCAAGTTTAGGGGGCGGCATATTGAATCTTGGGAGACAACTATACAAGTCATCAATAACGTAACACCACTCACACGGACATTGCAGAACGTTTTTTTCGCGGGGCGCGAATATTAATAAATATGCAATATGGGCGCGTGAAAAAGAGTTGAAGCGATATTTGGAAACTCCTTCGGCGATCTCAACGACTATGTTTCGTTCCAAATATTCAATTTGTGTTTCCTAGTTAGTTTTAGTTGATTAATCGAACAAAGAAGAACGAACATATTTTATGTGGTTGTGTTCTATCTATGTTCTATGTGGCCTAGCAATAAGTGTTGCCTAGCGACAACATATCATTGATATGCTGAAAAAACCGGGTGGGCGGTATTATCGAGCCCTGAGGAACTCCCGCATTTTACGGAAATAAGCGCCGAAGCGTATCCGTCGACGACGACACGTATTCTACGCCCATGCAGAAAGCCGGAAACCCACGAACACAGATTGTTGGGCAGACCGTATGCCGGATGTTTGGAAAGAAGACTACGGTGCCAGACCCTATCGAAACCCTTAGCTATGTCAAGGCTCACAGCAATCAGTCTCTTAAAACTGGCTTTTCGCACATCGAAAGACCATAGTTCACGCCGCACATCACACTACCTAATGCGGATATCCGCCATTGAGAAACCGCAATCAGGCAGTTTAGGCAGCGTATGGGAATTACGGTCCTCGAGGCGGGAATTAGCCGCAAAGAGATTTGTCAGTAAGGCAGCCTTCTCTTGCGGCTTGTGAGCCAGCGACCCTGAGCGGTGGCAACACTGGATGGCAGAAGTTAGATTGAACGGCCCTGGCCAAACTCCAATAAGCGCGACTGCTAGTTGGGTGATTGGCCAACGCACGCCCAACCCTGCTAATACGCTGGGCATCCGCTCTAACGTAGGCCTTCTTGCAGATCTTGGTAGCTCGTTGTAGGCTTCTTTGAGGGAACTGATATTGGGATCCTTCATGGTGCGATCCCTGATCCAAGCGCCATACGCCGTTTATTTGTCGCCGACAGCATCGGCGCATGCACGATTGAACCAGGAGCCTTCAGTCCTTACTGGCGATCTCAGAGGAAGGAATGTAGTATTCCATTTCAAGCCTGATCTCGTCAGTAATAGCGTTGAAAGTCGCTAAAGGATCTTTACCCTCAAAGCAGCTCTGCCTCCAAGGGATGGATGAGAAATAATTTCGCATACCATCCCAATCTGCCAACGAGTAATGCCAGAACCTCCGTTTAACCTGCACGGGACGTGGAGGTGAAGCAAATGGTACTGATGACCCAACCAGGAAGTGATCGGAAGTGCCCAGAGGCCAGAGATACCAAGATTATCAATCTTGGACGAGCCCTGCCATAGTTCGGGATGTGCATTGAAATCCCCCAAGACTACCATTTTGGCCGAGAGGAACTGCGGCCGGGCGTCATTAGCCGCCTGGTTAAAATACCTGAACAGCCGAGTCGACACATCGTCCGCGTTGTGAGACCTGTAAAGGCACACGTAGATGCGGCTCAGGGAACCTAGATCCACGTGCACCTACATAGCGGAGAAGGAGGGGTCCTCCATGCAACGCAAACGGCGATAGCAGATGTCCAACCGAACATATAAGCATACCCCGACATTAAGCTTGAAGTTTTCTTCAAGCGAATAACCGGGGTAAAGCAGGTAGGAGCAATGCAGGCCGGGCCGTCTCGAAATGGTGGTGGACGGTATTGAGGTTCGTATGGAGTCCGCGGATGTTGGTGGACTCCATAGTGAGCGTGGTGGTGGGGTTATGCACCGCTGAAGGACCTGCTCTGTTTAATTGCACTGTCATGAGGTTGAAGGGATGAGTTTGGTGAAGAGGCATCGAGGAGCCTAAGTCTGGGCATTAAGAAGGCCGAATGAAAACCGGCACGAAAGGGTCATCATTCGGCTTGTGGCGAATTGATCCGCCAGACGGAAGGGCCCCCGTATCCTCGCGGGATGTGCCGGCGGGACCCCACATCCGGTCACCAAGCGGCACGACGGGACCCAAGATTATGCGCGGTATGCTGACGCCGCCTCTCGTGGTGGTTACCCACGATTAGGCCCCAGTAGTGTACCGCGGGCGGTCAGCGGACAACCATTTCTACCGGTCTCCTTGGCCGGCGGGTCAACACTCCTCCCTGCGACAGCGACCGAAAATACCCACACGGTACAATCTCATGCCCGGATGCAAACCCCTCGAAAACCAGAATAATACGGGCTGAACCCGGAATGCGGTCCCCTTACGGGGATCACTATGGCGGTCTTTACTCCCCGTAGACGGTAATTGCTACCCGGGCGGACACTTAAGTCCTACCACCACGTTAGTTGTCATTCATTTGGCACTACCCAGAGGTCACATGTAGTGAAACTAGAGTCAAAGCCTACGGACGGGAGTGGCGTTAATCCTCAAAATTGAAGCTACATTCAAGTGAAGCTAATATAACGCGTGTAAAATTGCTTAAAATTTTTGAAAATGGCATTCTTTCCCGAAGGCCTGTGTCATCAGTGGGCGTCTGGGTGCTAAAAATTAAGATGATGATTAAGATAAAAATATAGGCAGGCGGGGGCGGCATTCTCCAGTTTTTGCCCCGCCTCGAAAAATATCTAGATCCGGCGCTGGCATTCACTATTAATCTAGCGTCATTGCTTCTACCCTACATATTTCAACTAGACCGAGACAAAACACAAAACCTAAACTGTGAACATATAAATAGAGAGAGAGAGACAGACCTACCACCAATAAAAAAATCTGACAATTTTTGTAAGTTGTACGAGTCATGTTAAAATTTTCACACTTGTAAACAAAACAAAACTAATATACCACTTTTTAGGCTCATCGTAATGCACCTGGTGGGGGCGCGTCTTCATAATTAGCCTAGGGCGGTCAGAACCCTTGATCAGGCGCTGGCTGCATGAGATGACGAAGACACGCACAAGTCAATCTCCTAGCTAATACATCCTTATGAAAACTTTACCGCTCAAATCGAAACAAACAAACGTGTGAAAGGGACAAAAACAGGAAGCTACAAAAAGATGTTCATAAAGTCATTCGTTTTCTGGCGTGCGTACGTGGCGCGCGATGTACTTACTTTTTTAGTTATAGGCTCAGTAAACGGTCCTTTGAGCCATGGGGTCGACGAGTTACATTACCAAGCCGAAGGCGGGGGTGTATAGAGCCAAAAGCGGCTCCAGCGCGGGATCTGATAAGGAGATGAATGGGAAACTTAAGAGGAACAAGATCAAGTAAGTCATTTGGATCATGGATATTCGTAAATCTCATATTTTTCCAAAAAAAATTTTGATTGGTTGTGGTTTTTTTAATTTAAATATTTTAAATTTTGAACATGGGACTGGTGCCGGATGCCCTGAAATAGACTCTTGACGTCACTACAAACTTTTTCAATGCGACAATGATCTGAATTTTTTTTATTCAAAATTCAAATATGGATAAGTTTGAATACATATTTTTTGGTGCAAAATGAAATGCTCTACCATGACGTCCCAGTCTTCGCCAGCCCTAATACTTACTGCTACTAATGATTTGTTTGAAGTATTTTTTTTTATCTTATGTACATCTGGCAGGATATGCGTCGTAAAGTTCTCATAGTGACCAATAAGTGATGTTTTGGATTCAATATCACTATGGCCTGTTTCGGGCATATTGGATACATTATGCATATTATAATATAATACATAATGATATATTTATTTTAGAGTATCTATAATATAGAGGCAGCGCTGTCATACATTTGTGTCTTCTATTTTCTTGTTCGTGATGTTGGTATGGGTTGGAATAATTTAACAACAAATTGCTATAATTCCTTTGATAACCGAATGTATATAATATTTAGCTATTATCCTTTTAAAACGATTTTGTGTCGGATTAAATAGTCCTAAACTATTTATTTTTCTTTGTCCATGTAATTCGTGCATGTTGGACAAATCAATTTTCAGTCAATATAAAGCAAAATAAGATGACCCGGCATGGCACCACCATTTTTGTCTACGTTTTTGAAGTACCAGCGCTCCCTCTACATTATAATACTCTAAGAGAAGATACACAAAATCTTCAAACCCCAAATTAAGTTTCCAAGTATTATGTCAAAGTGTCAGAAGCTACGAGAAACTTTGATTTCGTAGACCCATCCCAACATCACTGGGTACAACATAAAGGTGAGGGAATCAAACCCACGAGCCCTCGTTCCGATTCTCAACCTATGCGCCACGGAGACTTTCGAACTGCATATTAAACTTGCCATAGATAAATGAATTATAGGAATATACGAAAAAAGTTTTATAACTTTTTTGTGCCAATATAGGAAATATGTGGATAGGTAACTATGTATGTACATATAATATATTTTATGTCAGAATTAAGGCTACCAAAAAAGTAAGTAATGATGTCCGTAATTTTTTTACGGCTTTATCCAGTTGTTTATTTATATATTTATATTATTTATTTATATAAAATTTACTATTAATACCTACAACTGTAAAACGAATTTCGCTCAACATAGTACTATCGGTGAACTTCACATAGCAGTTAATGGCTCGAATAAACTTCTTATTATATGAACATCCGTATCATAAATATACATTTATTAAACGTTTATATGCTCGTCTATACTTGTCATAATTCTATTTCAAACTACTTATAAACACGAATATTCTCGTTGTTAGGCGTCTGTTTACATCCGTTACCATAGCAACGACGCTCGTGTAATCAATACAGTTTGAATTTCGAAACCATTGCACCAACATCGTCACGATGCGTCGCACTAGTTCCATTTTTGAAATTTAAAAAGTAGTGTTTATTTTATCTTTTAAAATATGTTGTAAATTTAACTTTTAAAAATGTGATTCGTTCAAAAGATGTATTGTTATTGTAAATACAGGCGGCCGACTAAAATGACCGATTATGGCTTGAAGCGGGTTCCTGATTATACCGAGTTGGCTTATAAAGAGGCGGTATCTAAGCTTAGATACTTTTTATCTGGAAACTATGCGCCAAGCGTGAGTATTTTTTTTTATTAATGACAAATATGTAGTTAAGTAACCTACTAAAAATCACCCATATACCGACAGTGGACAACGGTTTATTTTTTAATGTTATAAATGTATTATAATTAATAATTATACTTTGCAAGATTTTTGTATTCATGTAAACTTTGTACCGAATAAAATACAATTTAATTTAATTAAAAATCAGTTAAAGATTTTGCACACAAAATCAGTAAAAAATAATTTAGCAAACACTCCGATTGAAAATCCTATCAATATTTTGATTATATTGCTTCAAAATCATCAAATTAGATCCGAAGCTACGGCGGCTCAGCTTCAATCAAGAACTTGGATGAGTCCGACGGAGATTTGGACAAAAAGTACTCTCCGTCGTACACCGCGCTCACAGAGTACAAGCCGAGACCCAGACTCACCGCGAAATATGCGACACTGTACGCCGACAGCCTGAAGAACTACGCGCCTGACACTCATAATGGTGAGTGTGTTAGTACAACTACTCTGTGTTGTATAATGTAATCACAGAATATTATCGAGACCCAGACTCACAGCGAAATATGCGAAACTACGCCGACAGCTTGAAGAACTACGCGCCCGACACTCATAATGGTGAGTGTGTTAGTACAACTACTCTGTGTTGTATAATGTAATCACAGAATATTACCGAGACCCAGACTCACTGCGAAATATGCGACGCTGTACGCCGACAGCCTGAAGAACTACGCGCCTGACACTCATAATGGTGAGTGTGTTAGTACAACTACTCTGTGTTGTATAATGTAATCACAGAATATTACCGAGACCCAGACTCACCGCGAAATATGCGACGCTGTACGCCGACAGCGTGAAGAACTACGCGCCTGACACTCATAATGGTGAGTGTGTTAGTACAACTACTCTGTGTTGTATAATGTAATCACAGAATATTACCGAGACCCAGACTCACCGCGAAATATGCGACGCTGTACGCCGACAGCCTGAAGAACTACGCGCCTGACACTCATAATGGTGAGTGTGTTAGTACAACTACTCTGTGTTGTATAATGTAATCACAGAATATTACCGAGACCCAGACTCACCGCGAAATATTCGACGCTGTACGCCGACAGCTTGAAGAACTACGCGCCTGACACTCATAATGGTGAGTGTGTTAGTACAATTACTCTGTGTCGTACACCGCACTCACATAGTACAAACCATGACCCAGACTCACCGCGAAATATGCGACACTGTACGCCGACAGCCTGAAGAACTACGCGCCTGACACTCATAATGGTGAGTGTGTTAGTACAATTACTCTGTGTCGTACACCGCACTCACATAGTACAAACCATGACCCAGACTCACCGCGAAATATGCGACACTGTACGCCGACAGCCTGAAGAACTACGCGCCTGACACTCATAATGGTGAGTGTGTTAGTACAATTACTCTGTGTCGTATAATGTAATCACAGAATATTACCGAGACCCAGACTCAGCGCGAAATATGCGACGCTGTACGCCGACAGCCTGAAGAACTACGCGCCTGACAATGGTGAGTTTGTTTGTAGAATTACGACCTCTCTTTTCCAAGCTGGCGTCTAACCAACTGCGCCATAAAGGATTATTCGCAGATATAGGTCACAACAATGAGAGTTCAAGTGGTCTTTCAGCAATAGATTGAAATAAAAATATTTTTTATGAATTTTATCGGTATTCTTATATTTTTTTAAATTTTTAACTTCCCTTAGTTGTGATTACTTTACAGCTTTCGTGGTCAAGGGGACTGGGGTAATTCATCCGCTCAGTGTCTGTTAGAATTTAACTACCTAACTTTATTTAATAATTATTAAATTATAAAGTATTGGAGAATGCCCATTTCACTATGTATCGGTGGGAAGATTTTTGATTAATGTTGATGAAACTTCCTGAAAATCTATCGCCCAGGATAAAACAGTAAAACGTTAAGGACAAACCATAAATGCTTAAATGAATTTTAAGCAGTATCGGCATCGGGATTAACGGTATTTTTTACCGATACTATGAATTGGAATTCTGCTTTTAAAAGAAAGTTGGTTTTTGCGATCCGATCTAGAAGCCCATTGTGTCTTGGATATCGGCTGAGGATAAAGATGCTAAGAGGGCTGGCAGAGACTAGATACATAAGCAGACCTAACTTTCTGGTGTACCAGATACTTTTTGCGCTTGGATTATTGTAAAAAGCAATTATATTTAATTCATTCTGGATTATGGCAAATAAAACAACGTCATGTTCGCGCACAGCAGAAACGAGAGTGAGAGAAAGAAGTATATATATGTGCTTTTATTATAATCTCGTTTAGAAATCTAACAGCTAATCTGGGAGAGGCCTATGTCCAGGACTGCAACGGGCTGATGATGATGATCAATGAAATATTTCCAGTGTCAGCTCCTGTAGCTTCAGCCCCGGTTGGTGACGTCACGGGTGGTACCAGCCCTGACGTCGTCAACTTTATTCAGAAGCAGGAGGAATATATCGAGCAGTTGGAACGCGAGAGCCAGTATTGCCGGGTATTTATCGTTGAATTGTTTTTTTTTTACATTTGCTGGTATAATGACAACACTGCGCCTGATGGTAAGCGCAAATACCATCCAGGCAGGGTATCGAATGACGGCCTGCTAGGATGCCTCTTCATGCTACGGCGGAAGGACCCGGGATCATAGGAAGGAGGGAAAACGCGTGACGTCATAGCTTGACGGTGCGGTTCAAAACATCATTTGCGAATCTTTTGGATCGCGCCGAGATGATTTGCACAATTTAAGTAAGGCTTTGCAAGCCAGCACGCAGGGTTCTGTTTGTTTAGAAACGGAAATTCAACTAAGGTCACAACAGACAATATCCTGATTCCTGGTACAGAGGTACCAGGACTCAGGATATTGTCAGGCAGAGGGCATTGTTAGGCAGAAGCCTACCCCTTCTGTGAAAAAGGCCTGAGTTCATATATGTATGGATCTAACAATACTGTTTAAAAATAGCATAGCATTGGTAATTGAGGTTAAACGAATGATCATCCAGGACGAGCTAAACAACCTGTTGGGTAAGGTGAAGGAGGTGATATCTGAGAATGAGCACTTGCACGAGGCACAGAAGAACAAGCTGATCTCGCGCATGTTCCACTCGTGCGGCTCCGAGACTGACGACCTCGATGACGCGGCTGACAGCACTGGTGTCGACTCCGATCATAAGGTACTGTTATTGAAGAAATATTATAAATAGTTTTACGCCCGAATCTGTTTCTGTATCAGCCCATATACGTCCCACTGCAGGGCACGGGCCTACAATCGAGAATACGATTGAGAGTGGTTAGGCCATTTAGTCCACCACGCTGGCCTAGTGCGGGTTGGCGGACTTACATACCATAGAAATTCTTATGAATCGCTATGGTATGCAGGTTTCCTCACGATGTTTTCCTTCACCGTGTTCATTTCCTTTACTGTGTGGTGATTGACGATCATTACACACATGACTCCGAAAAGTCAGAGGTGTGCCCTGGGATTCGAACCCGCGACCACCGTGAACATGTTGGCAGCCGCGTCTAGTCCGTTTACCAACAGGCCACCACGCACGCAAGTTGCTCTTAACAGCGCACGGCTCACTTAGCCAGTACATTTAAGCGGGATTTACGTAGTTAAGTGCAAAATAATATTTAAGTTGCGTTCCAGTATTCGGGCGTAAATTTACCTACTGAAGGGCCTATTCTTAGTTTTTAAATCAATGTGCCCAATGTTGAATTTCTAATCTTATTATACCTGTATTATAATTGTATATGTAATTATATATTCGTAGTTGTCTCCGTCAAAGCCTCGTAGAAGTGGCAAGTCCCGGTCGACCAAGTTGGAAGGACCTAACATCGTCTTTGAGTCTCGCATTGCTGAATTGGAAGCACAGCTCACTCAAGCCAAAATCGACCTGAAGAAACTGCAGGTAAGTACCTAGTTGCTTTTAAGTATGCCTCTACCGCCTATTCTTTTCAAATTTCTTTCGAAATAACTATATTCACAGTTGCATTATCATCATCTCAACCACAGGAAGTCCACTGTTCCATAGGCCTCCCCCAAGGATCTCCACATCGACCTGTTGGAAGCGGCCTGCATCCAGCGACTTCCTGCAACTTTAGCTAGGTCGTTCGTCCACCTACTTACGGCAACGAAACGTGGCCTGTCACTATGGGCCTCATAAGTAAACCGTAGATGATCTATAGGTATAAATAAAATATATTATCATGCTGACTTGTGTCAGCGTGGCCATTTTCCAGTGATGTAGTTAGTATAATATATATCAATAGTTTATATGTTCTTTTTTTCTACGCAGCAGGACAACAACATGACATAATACCATAGATTATATTTTTTTTCACAGGATGAAAACAATGAGAATAAACGGAAGCTAGCCTCAGGGCTTGTTGATTCAACTTGCCTTGATGGCTTCAAGCGGCAAATCGACAACTTGCAAAGGTAGGTATAAAAAAAATAAAAAATAAAGTACAAGCCATAGGGTATAAGTTAATTAAATAAATATACCTAACAATCAAATACATAATGATGATGTAATCAAAGGTTTTGTTTGATTTTGCTAATATTCATGAGCAGTCGCATCGCTCGCCTAGCTATTCTTTGAAACGATTTTTTTTAAAAATGATGTCTTGTGTTGTTAGTATCAGTAACACCCAGACCCGGGCCAAATACTTGCATGCCTCACAAACATTTGTCTCGGTGCGGGGATCGAACCCGCGACCTTTCGTTTCACCGTTGCCGTCTAACCCACTGCACTACAGAGGCCGTCTAATAATTATATTCTTTAATACAAAAATAGGGCTTCAAAAACCGATCTAATAATCATAATCCCATCAGAGATAAGTCATCACTCGAGGCTCAGATAACCAAGTTGAAGCTGACTTTGGACCATCAAGATGGCGATGCTGGGAGGTACAAGCGCTCTGACGCCATGGAACAGCAGCTGAGAGAAGAGAGGAACAATTTGGAGGCAGAAGTGCGACGACTTAAGGTACACACAAAGTCATTGTAGCCAGAGTAACTACTGGACATATTGAGGCGTAACATCTTATGTCTCAGGATAGCGAGCGCAATGGAATGCCAAGAATTACTTTGTAATTCATGGTGTTGTTTGGTTTTGCTATTGTTCATGAACGGTGGTATAGCTTACCATCAAAAAATTTAAATTAAATAAAAAATACCAAAAGTAACCAAAAAAATGTAGCTATATTTGAAGTAAGTACAATAGGCGGCCTTATTGCACTAGGCACTCTCTTATAGGCAAGGGCGGATCCAGCTTTCAAGTCAGGGTCGGGGTCATATTATTATCTTGTCAGAAGATTGAGTACGATTTCAATACTCGAATTCGTAGCATAATGATTTTTGAAAGTGTCTGTAACAACCTTTTTACATTATTTGTCAACAAACATAGAATTTATTGTACTTATAAATTTTATCAATAAGAAAATAAATACATTCTGTCAATTCGGAGCCCAGGGAGGGCGATCATGATCCCCATGACCTCCCCCCTGGATCCGCA
Source organism: Hyles euphorbiae (assembly GCA_023078785.2). Classification (NCBI taxonomy): domain Eukaryota; kingdom Metazoa; phylum Arthropoda; class Insecta; order Lepidoptera; family Sphingidae; genus Hyles; species Hyles euphorbiae. The sequence goes on along the minus strand of CM041052.1, from coordinate 5,762,085 downwards.
GTTGCTTACAGGCAACCCTTGGATGGAGATGGTGTATAAATGTCCATCCATCAGTCATAGGGAGTCCACTGCTGAACATAGGCCTCCCCCAATGATTTCTACAGTGCCCTGTTGGAGTCAACCTGCATCCAGCGACGTCCCGCGACCTTTACCAGGTCATCCGACCACCTTGTGGGTGGACGTCCTCTCCGCTACGTGGCCTCCATTCGAGAACTTTCCGACCCCATCGGTCATCAGTTCTCCGCGCTATGTGCCCATTGCCACTTCAACTTGCTAATCCGCTGGGCTATGTCGGTTATTTTAGTTCTCCTACGGATCTCCTCATTTCTGATTTGATCTCGTAGGGAAACACTTAGCATAGCCCTCTCCATGGCTCGTTGAGTGACTTGAGCCTTTTAATGAGGCGCACCAAAATAAATAAAATAATAAATAACACCCAACAGTCATATACATAGTTCTGAGTCTGACACCACACTAAGATCGAGTCTTGTGTCGTGGGTATCAGGAACTACGAGAGACTTTTCGGTCTCACAAACACCCAGACCCGGAAGAAATATTTGTGGGCCGCACAAACATTTCTCTCGGTGCGGGGATCGAACCCGCGGCCAATCGTTTCACAGGCGGCGTCTAACAAACTGCGCCACGGAGGCTGTCAAAATAAATAAAATAAACAAATAAACGTATCATAGGAGGATCTATGTACCGAGCGCAGCAAGGTCCGCGAGCTGGCGGGCGAGGGCGCGCGGCGCGCGGTGCAGGAGCGCGGCGCGGCCGAGCAGCGCTACCTCGCGCACTGCGACCAGCTGCAGCGGGACCTCGACGCGCAGTACGACAACGTTGCTAAACTACAGGTTATAACAATAACTGTATTTTGTTGTAGTGTAGTTGTTTTTATATTATTTTTCTTATGGGTCCTTGGTTACCTGAAATCCCTACTAATATCCATCACGTTAGGGCCTATACGAAGGAAGCAGTAGTGAGAAATGTAGCAAATACAAGGATACCATAAGTCTATAGTTACGACCATAAGTCAATAACGACCATAAGTATATGTAAGTACATTCGTATCGTATACCTACTGGGTATATCAAGACTGCTACCGAAAACGAAGCCGGGTGGTAGTTTGAGTGAGTACAAACACAATGCAACTAAAATTTTCGCAAAAAAACGCAACAATTTTTTTTATGATTATTTAAATATTGTAATTTTTGTGTGGTAAATCCATAGTTTTTGCTAAAATAATAGGAAAAAAATGAATTTACCATCCAAATACGACCATAGGAAAAAAAAACAAAAAAAAATCGTCGCTTTTTTTTTAACATTTTCTGTTGCAATGTGTCTGAAGTCACTAAAACTACTACCCGGCTTCGTTTTCGGTAGCAGTCTTGAGATACCCTGTATAAACTTCGATCATCCGAAGTTTCGAACTTCGTTTCGGATGAATATAGTAGGGCCCCTGATTAGTTCGTATCGTAGTAGAGATGATTGCATAATTTCTGGGTAGATGTTAAACTAATTGAAAGCCTTTCTGTTTTTATAACAATCAAAATAAAAAACTTCGATCGTCCGAAGATTCGAACTTCGTTTCGGATTTTCAGAGCAGTGCCCTAGATTACGGTAAGTTATACGTACTTATAACGGTAACTTAACAAATATCTCTTACCCCCAGCTGGATTTGGAGCGTCAACGTCGCGAGGAAAACGATCTGAAACGTGAACTGTCCATGAAGAACTCCGCCATCGAAGAACTGAAAATGGAACTCAAGAACAAAACATGTATTATCATTTTTTATATTTTTGTTTCAATGAGATTCATGGCCAATGTAGCAAATTAATCACTCAAAATTTGTGGTGATTAGGAAAATTATTAGGGAAAAGGGTTTTGGTGTGTTGTGTTGTGTAAGTGTTATACATAGCCGATATAACCCAGTGGATTAGTAAATTGAAGTGGCAATGGGCGGGGCACATAGCGTGGAGAACTGATGGCCAATGAGGCCAAGAAGTTATCAAATGGAGGCCATGTAGCGGAAAATGCAGCGTAGGACGTCCACCTACAAGGTGGTCAGACGACCTGGTAGACGCGGGACGTCGCTGGTTGCAGGCTACCTTTAACAGGTCACTGTGGAATTATACTTAATATTGTATGGACATTATACTATTGCGAGAGATAGTAACCCTTAGTAACCCTTTGGAGTTTGAAGGTTTAATAGAGAGAGGCAGTGCGTTCCACAACCGTACTGCTTCTACCGTAAAAGAGCGATCATAAAATGACATCCTATGTGCTGGAAACTTTAGTATATGATTCTCTGACGACCTAAGAGAATGAGAATTAGCAGTATGTAAGAAACTAAAGCGTATTATTAGAAATTGTTTAATATACATGTCGTTAGTGTGCTTATTTCAATAAAATAAAATAAATAAAAATGACTGAACAAAATATGTTTGTTTCCAGCATCTCTCCAAGCTGATCTCGCTCAGGCCCACGCGGAGAAAGCGTCCCTGGAGGAAGAGCTGGCGAGCGCCCGCCTCGCCATCGAGAGACACCAGCGCCAGGCCAAACACGAGACCAACCGGCTTAACTCTGAAGTATTACTGCCTAAAGTTGAAAACACATTATAGTATTTCTTCTTACGCATAGAGTAAAGAGGAGTAAGTACGGGGCCAACTGACCAATCAGAACAATGGAACGTACAAGGTTATTTATATGTAGTCTGTGGTCACGTCTTAAGCGTATAATGTAACTTAACGTAAATAAATATGTGGATTTTTAAAGAAGCATTTTACTATGTAACTTGTTTTTCAATTACCAGATTCAATCGCTGCGGCAACGTTTGGATCGAGCTGATGCCGATTTGGTGCACTCACGTCGCGAGAACTTGCGTCTCACTGAACAAATCGCTAATTTGGAGAAAGAGGTTTGTTTCCTAGAATTAAACAGTAGTTGTCTATGGTGATGAGAATGTCCATTACAATGAAACTAAGAAGAATGTCACCGTAGTATCGCAAAAAAAATCATTGATCCTCTGTGATTGATCCCGATACTGCTTAAAAATAATTATGCATTTTTTTATGGTTTGGCCTAAAATCGTGGTTCCTAACCTTTTTATGACCGTTACCCCTATGATCTAAGGGTGACTGATTTTACCGCTCCCTCACCTCTAGGATGACTGATTTTACCCCTCCTCCCAAGGATGATCTCAAACAACACGTGTATGATGAATACTTATGTTTGGGTGTTATTTATCTTGCTTGTAAGTGTTTATCTATGTATGTATGCATATATACCATCTGCCCGATATCCATAACACAAGCTGTGCGTGATATGTCCCCCGCATTTATTATTATTATGTAACTTATTATGCTTTTGAAATTTCTATTAGTTTAAATTTTTTATACCACCACAGTACCACGAGGTACTGCTTAGTTTTTACAAGGTTGGTAATATTAGGTTTTGTTTCACTTAAGATGAGAACCAGCTCATTGTTACCCCCGCAAAATACAAGTTTTACCCCCGCAGGGGTAATTACCCCCAGGTTAGAAACCACGGGCCTAAAACATTTTCCTGTTTTATCCCGGTCGACAGATTTCTGAAAGCCTCCGTGGCGCAGTTGGTTAGAAGCCGCCTGTGAAACGAGAGGCCGCGGGTTCGATCCCCGCATCGAGAGAAATGTTTGTGCGGTCCACAAATATTTCGGTGTTCGTGAGGCCGAAAAGTCTCTCGTAGTTTCTGATACTCACGACACAAGGCACGATCTTAGTGTGGGGTCAGGGCTATGTATGTGACTGTTGGGTGTTTATTTATTTATTTAGATTTTTATAAAACAAAGTAATTATCATCAGAGGAGAAGGCCCATTTTACTATGAAACTTAGTATTGGTGCGAAGATTATTGTCCCTCGATAAAACCTACTTTTTTGTGGAAGGAAATATATATATCTTCAATAAATATTTAACATAATTGCGACCCAGAGAAAGAAATTAACTTAAAGTCCAATAAAAATATATTTTTTTGGCCTCGGCTCGGTTATCAAAATGTAAAATGTGGTAATAATTACTTTATTTTGTAAAAATCTGTCGTCCGAGATGGAACAGGAAAACATTTAAGGACAAACCATAAAAATGCTACAATAAATTAAGCAGTATCTACAATATTTTTTACCGATATTATGAATAGGCATCCTTTACTCGTCTTTTAAAACCATCTGCGGACCTTGAATAGTCTGGTGGTATTATTTAGTTTCACTTACATGTAATGGTGGTGTCAATAGGCTGAATGTCATAGTCTTGTTTTCTAAATCAATTAAAAAGTTACGTAATTCGATCATGTTAATACCTAGTAAGTTAAATCCACCTAGAGCTTAATTTCCATCTAACTCACACATACTATTTTAAGTACCAGCTGTACCTTAAAAATATATTTTAAGGAAGATAATCTGTAAGGTAGATCACATTTGGCATGACTTTTGAAACAAATAAACTATTTATTATTATTAGTAAAGTAAAAGTTGCAAATATATTTAATCAGTATAATGTAGTAAAAATATCCAATTCACAGTTGAACATGAAGAATTTGACGCCTGTGTCTCCAGAGAAGAACAATAAAGAGAAAGAATTGTCTTCCATGTTGGAGAATATCGAGAACAAACATGGTACGTAATAGATCATCACTGCACATAGGTTAATAACAGCTTTGTAACTCATATGGGTAGACTATTGATGTTTTGAAAGATGATTACAGATTTTTTAAAAGGGTTATGGCGTATTTTGAAGCGACATTTTTTTCAGTACCGTCCAAATTAAGATTAGAAAATAGTTTATTTGTCATAAAACAAGATTACCTACTCAATATACAAGTAAAATTGATGTCATTGTGTTTTAAAAATGCTAACAAATAAGAAAGGTTACTGATTATTGAAATCAATCTAATAATAATTATAAGGCAGACAATTAAGACACATTCTTAGTTAATTTTTTTTACTAATTAACCTTATATTACTTGTAGTAAGAGTAATGTTTAATTAATAATTATTCTGATTAAAATAAAGATAAAAGCAACAAAGCCATATCCCTCACATTCAAAACATTTATATTTTACCCTTTCATGTATGCGCTTGCATGTCCGCCGATAGTTTTATGAAAGGGCTTCTCTTTCTAAACCTTCAATAGTTTATTCATCAGATTGTTTCTTAATAACTTTATAGTATTAAATATAATATTTGTGACCGCAAACGGACTATTGTTTTCAAATCCTAAGCTATTAGTAAGGACCTCATTCAATGCAATTGCAAATAAATTATAAATTGTTAAATATAATTTATATTTAAATTAGGTGTTTCATTTAGAATTATTATGCTCAATAATAATACCAAAAATTCAGTAAGAGGTTTTAAGGTTAGAATTTAAACTAAGCGTGGTCACTAAATAACAAAGTCCTCTAGAGAGGGATGTGTAGTTTAAAGCAAGAACATTTGGTTCCACAGCTAAAACGGTGGCTGAGTTGGAGGCCATGATACAATCACAAAACAGTCTGATGGAGAAACTCACCGGCGAGTGTCGTTTGCTCACAGACAAGCTCGACGACGCGAACCGTAGGCACAAGTACGATATTCAACTTTAATAGCATGATAACAAAGCTCACAATCCTTTTGCTGTTTATCATTACCCATTTAAACGTTGCTAACGTCGTGCTGTGTTTTCATTGGCGGCAGGCAGAGCGCAGAGTCGCAGCCGTGCAGACGAATCAATCAAAACACAGCGCGACCGATCAAGATCTCGAGAGCGGCCGATAGGGTCGCGTCGGTCCAGGCACCGCTGCGAAAAAGAGTCCGATTTGTCGAATAGCTACCCGATAGTGGTCGGCCCGCTTACGACAAACCAGGATCTCACTGATGCCAAGGGCGAAAAGATATACAACCTCCCGCTAATGATTCAACAGCCCTTTTTACGGGAGAAAAAGGAGCCGATCAAAGTTGATATAAGCGTGAAATTAGTGCCCAAGCCTCGGAAGAAAGATAAGAAGAGGAGACACGTAGATGAGAACGTAGTACCAGAGGAAAGGGGTGTTAAAAATAGCATTAGTATGGAAGTATGTGACGGAGATGTTCACGTTCTTCAAGAAACTGTAGAGATTATTAATCCAGAGGTAGATGGAATATCTCACGATGTTGCTGAAATTGAAGCCGATGAAGCTGCCGTTAAAATTGAAAGATTCACTCCAGATTCGATTCATGATCAGAAAGCATGTATCCCAGAAGTCACAGTAACAGATGCAACAGATCAAACAAACAAAGAAGAAACGATTCCAGTTGAGAAAGAAATACCAGAAGTGGCAAACAATACTGAACCAGACAGTACTAAAGAGAATGAAGTTAATGTCACAGATGAAATAAACTCTGAAATACAAAACGTTGAAGAACAAAACGTAGATGCAGATGTACCGAAAGGCGACTAAATAAATAACAAAATAATAAGCTAAGCTAATATCAGCTTAACAAATTAGGCACTAAATTGAAGCGAAAGTTAGATTATCGAATATTGGCACTTTTACAAAATGTTCTTTTTTGCATTATCTTTGGTATTTAATAGTTAATATTTCAATATTTAAAGGACCTAAATACCTCAAACTTTTATTATGTCTTCTTCAATATATATCAACTTTTGTTTAAGATGGTGCGAAGTTTAGTTTCATAAAAATAATAATATATACTTACTTGAATGAAATTCTTTGCAATTTGATATATTTGTTCTTTGTTATATTTAGCTTTATATTTGTTGTGCAATGTACTTGTGATAATTCTTTTAAAAAGCTTGTTCATTGTTTTAAAAACATTTTCATGTTGCTTTGTTATTGTTAAAACACTTTAAATGGGTAATGATAAGTTATGTGTGCAATAAATGTAGTAAAAAATTACTATTTAGTTGTTTCAGAATTTATTTAGACTATCTATGAAGTTTTAGATGCTGTATTATACTATCATGCTTTTAATTAGATTAAAACATTATAACTAATAAAAAATAGTATTTTTAGCCGAATTCGTAGTATGTAAGCCATGTTTACAATTTCAGAAACATCAAAAATATTTGAAATTGCAAATTTGAAATATATTATATCTGCATAGAACAACAAAAAAATACTTTTAATTGAATTCAATATTTCATCTTATTTTAGCATCATTTCAACTTTATACATATCATAATTTCGAGTCATTAAAACTTTTGATTGAATAAACTTAATGCCACTAGTCCATTCGTAGATAGTCTAAAAGCATCCTAGAACGTCACAAAATCATCCACATTTTCCATTTCAGAGCAGAAAAAACACAATTGCTTTGCAGGAACGCTGAGCTCATGCGAAAACTTAGACATTTGTGGAGTACTCACAAAAAATATTGCACAACCACTGTCGCACGAAGCGTCACGCCACTCAGTGGATATGCTCATAGCAGATCGTCATACGATCTAGATCGCACATATTATACTTCTACTCCATACACCAATAGATTTAGGAATAGATATGACGTTGGAAACTTAACGAGGAATCTGAGCGATCTATCTCTTGATAGAATAGATTCGGATGATGATCTTTCGAAGGTAAGAGTAGATTGAACGTGTAGACATCTTCGAAGCATGTTGCATGAGTTTCACGTGGAAGTAAATTAGAAAACTGAAAGAGTGATGAATGAACATAATTTGTAAACTATCATTAATATATTCCCATAATCATAGACAATTCTATTGAAATGAAAGCTATTGTAAATACACTTTACAATTCTGTGAATACCACATGTTTTGATGCATATGAGACTGTTGTACTTGAAGTCCACGTAGCATGTGTGTGTTTGTGTGTTCTCACGTTTGGCGTGTGCAGGGAAGAACTGGCCACTCTGCAGCGTCAAGTAAATACGCTGGGGCGGTCGCTTCACCAGACACAAGTCACACCTAGCACTTATCAAGGTAACGTGGGTTCGCTTGTAATAATACAATTTATATTATTTTTCCCTTTATATGTATACAAATCAGTGATACAGAAGGAGCCTGTGCCCAGCAGTAGAAATACGAAGTTTTATATAGTTTATTGCCATTTTTGTGTGCGAGAGTTTGTTGGATTTCTATTATTTTCTGGATTGTATTTTTTAAAGTTTCCTGGCGTTCAATGTTTGTTCCTTTGCCTCATATTTATTGCTAGAAAAAAAATAACATTAAAACCATAAGAATCATAAATATTATCAGGATAATAGCCAAATAGTAAAACAATTATTCTTATTAAAGCTAACTAATCGTATCACATATTTTGCATTACAAAAACACTATAATTAGTCGCAATGATTCATATAGCATACATAGGTCATAAACTAGGTATCTAAAAGATTGGATAAATTTCGAAAATCATAGTATTTTTAATATTCCAGCACCTACCACGCACCCTTCCACAACCAACAGAAATGTACACAATAGCCCATCCGATGCCGGACGGGAACATTCCGGAGCTGTCTCCCCCGGAAACCCCTCACTCCCCGAACACGCCCCACTCTTCGGACATACAGACGGACCGGACAGCATCCACGGACAAGACGGACATCAGCGGGGGGACCGCCAAATACAAAGAACTCTGAGTAAAGAAAATTCTAGAACAACCCAGCCTGCATCACCCACTAAAGTTGAAACTGTACCGGATAGTAATAATGGGGAAGAAGGTCATAGTAAAAAACAACATGTAGAAGAAACTATATCTGACGAAACACAAGAGCCTGGAAAAGAATATCATGATGAACCAGAACAGCCTGTGGAGGTAGAAAATTTAAACAGGGAAAATTACGAACAAAATTATCAAGAGACTCCTGAGTATCATGAGCAATATGAACGGAATTATGAACAACCTGTTTACACTGAAGAACAAGTTGGTTACGAGGAAGAACATCCTGAATATACCGAAGAACAACCTGAGTATGTTCAAGAACAACCTGACTATCATCAGGAACAATCCGAGAATTACGAACAGTATCCTCAACAGTACACAGATCCTAACACGCATTATGGGGAACAGTATAATTATCAAGCAGATGAACATTACCAGGGCGATCCAAATTATGTCAATCCAGACTTCTCTCAGAATGAAACGTATCAAGTGAATCAGAATCAGGATTATCAAAACACACAACTTGAAGAACAAAAAGTTGAAGAATCGGAAGTCGAAAAACAACCGCCAAAACAACCTAGTCAAAGTTAGCCAACTTAGATTTAATTTGTTTTTTTTTTTGTCGTGCAATATTCGTTATTTTTGCTTCATATTTAAAGTATGTTTTTATTGTAGATAATGCTTTCGATGTTAGAAATATTTTAATATAATAATTATACAACATGGATAATCATAGAAATCACAAAATAAATATTAATAGAGTACGTATAGAGTGATAATACATTGCTCAATAAATAACCATAGATGGGTATTGGAGTTTTATTTTTAACTATTAGTTTATTTTAATACCTACTTAAACTGGATGTACCTAGTTATCCTCCTCTTTACTTCTCACCATAACCCGATCAATTCCGTCTGTCCGCCCCATCCCTTTCCGTCCCTTACCTTCCCGTTACTGCCCATGCCGTGCCTTTACATTTCGTCAACAACAAGTAAAATAATGCACTGACAGTGATTAAGCCGATTAAGTAACTGAGTCAACTGAAATAGAATTTAACTACACAAAGCTGATTACAAAGCTGAGGTCTCGGACTCGAATCCCGGGTTGGGCAAAGTTATATTGATTTTTTTTATTTCTATTACTATCAGCCTAGAGTCAGAACTTTGTCCCCAATTTCGCAATAGGCTCGCCTCCTATCACATCATTTTTATTTTATTTTTTTTATTTTAAGTACCTCCAACGAAGGATACATGACATATAATGAAAACAATGGTATAGCATTATTATGGTTTACATTTCGACGTGATCTTCAATTTCTAATTACATTGTATTTGTAAACACTTAAACTACCACGCGGCTTCGTTTTCGGTAGCACTCTTGATATACCCGGTATATTGGACCGAACATACAACGTGAAACGCTGATGTCCAGATAGCACCTCTGGGCTCTGCCTGCCCCTTTTGGAGAAATGGCGTGAATATATTATGATGTTTTTATGTTACTATACAATAGCTCACATTCTCTGCCAACCCGTATGGAATACAGCAGTGATGACTGTAATACAAAATATCTGTAATTTGTTTTTTTTTTCCCACGATTTAACTATAAAATATAATTTGGTGTGTAGAATTTTTAAATATTTTATGGTTGTCTATTCTTATTTCCTTTGCTTTGGAGCCTTGGTTGTCACTTGTCAGTAGTGTTGAGTACGACATGACTTGAAAAAGAGTTTGTAAGAGTAGCCTCATTTTTGTACTGAGCCAGTACAATGTCCCACTTCAATTGAAGTGAGGCGTACTGATGCTTATTTGTGTGTCATAACTTTGCCTCACGGCTCACGCCAATGAAATGACATTTCTTGTTTATTAGTCTGTGTTACAGACCAAGTAGTACACCAAATATGAAGTAGTACAAATTAAAAAGTTGAGCCGCTCTTACATTTTGACGTCATGTACGGGACAAATGTACTGCCTCTTGTATGTCCTACTCAACACTACTTGTCAGTTGTAAATCGTTCGATCGATACTAAAAAAAAAAAAATATGCGGTTCAACTAAGAATAGGACTGATCCTGCGCCATATTGGTTCGTAGTAGCTGTCAAATCGTACAATTTAGGTAGGGTGAGCAAAACAAGATTTCTTAAAATAATATTTTTGTTGAATAAAAATAATATTTTTAATATTTAATAATTCGTAAAAAACTTGATGAATGAATAATGTCGTGTGATAGTTACTTTCCGGCGAATAATTGCATATGAAGTAAACAAAAAAATAAAAAATTATACTTTTTTAAGCTATTTATCACTAAACATTCTTGTTTATGTGTCCATATAACATTTTGTAATTGTTTCAATTTATTTAGTTAATTTATGTTCAAGAATTTGACTATGTGAAAAAAAATATAATTGATGCGTAAATATTTTTTTGTTGCTAACCATACTTTTCGTGTGATATTTGACAACTAAAGGTCATTGACGTTCCTATTCTTATTTGAAACGCATAGTAAAAGTTTTGTTTTGTTGAAGTTGCTGTGCTTATAATCTTCCAAATAAACACACAAAACTAATATATCGACTGAATTACCGTCGCTTGTGAAATAACATTCGTGTAATAACTTATTATTTCACCATCAAAATAGAAGAGCTACGCCGATAAATTATAAGGTTATAGTAAAAATCTTTACAAAATGGTTTGTGAAAAATGTGAGAAGAAACTAGGCCGGGTTATAACACCGGACCCTTGGAAAGCGGGCGCACGGAATACCGTTGAATCTGGAGGGCGCAAAGTTGGTGAAAACAAGGCGTTGACTGCTAAGAAAGGACGATTCAACCCATACACATCAAAATTCCAGGAATGCAGGTTAGTGTTTTCCTTTTCTATTACCTATATGTATTTTGGGATAGCCTCTCGCCTGTGTTATGTAATTGTAGGCCAATATTCAGTCGTAATACACAAGATATGTATACATTTGCCTTCAGTTTCAAAGCAACTCAGAATGTGCAAATTTTTGACACAAAGATTTTGGTTACTATTGGCTAGTTTATATCAGAAATTGTAGCCACAGATAGTATTAAATGTATTTGGAAGTGATTGGGTAGAATTCAGGCTGCCTCCAATAAGTCACTAGATATTGTTACGGAAGGCTCAAATGCATCAAGAAGGTATGCCATAAATGAGTCTCAACTGCTATTAAAACATATGTAAACTAAATTAAATGGTAATGGTAATAAAATGCAGTATTTTGTAAGTGTATATAATTCTTAACTTTTGTTACAAATCATTAGTACAGAAAAACATCACATAAGTTTTATAAACACTCCGATTTTGTTGTCATTTCAGGATATGCAGAACCAAAGTACATCAAGTCGGCTCACACTACTGCCAAGCATGTGCATACAAGAAGGGCATATGTGCAATGTGTGGGAAGAAAATACTTGACACTAAGAACTATAGGCAAAGCTCCACTTAGTTACATATATGAGTTAGATTAAGTTATTATTTATGTTTATTTTATGATGTGATTGTATGAATTAAAGGTGTTAGTTGACCATCTATTTCTTTTGTAAATCTGTAATGTTAATGTATCTGTGACATGGTAAAAATGATATGTCATATAAAATCTATTGGGGCGTGGTAAAAGGAGGATTGGGCATTTTCCTATTCATATTATTGGTAAAATAATATTGTTGATGTCAATACTGCTTAAAATTCAGTATAGCATTTCTTTATAATCATAAATGTTTGTTCTCAAACATTTTCCTTTTTTATCCTGGGCGATGGATTTTTATAAAATAAAGTAGTTAACATCTCATTTAAGATTTTGTTTACAGAGATGAAGACAAAAACTGATTTTTATAGGAATTTAAGTTCTCCAAGAAATCCAGGCCTGGATCGCAATTATGTTTATATTTATTGAAAATATGTATTTTTCCCTACATAAAAAGTAAGTTTCATCCAAGCCGAAAAATCTTTGCACCGATACTAAGTTTCCTAGTAAAATGTCATACTCCTTTGGATCTATAAGTAAAATTTTAAAAATATCTGTTTATCACATTGTTCACTTGTCTAATAGTAAAGTGCATTGGGGTACATCATAATACAAGGATGGAAGAGGTTCTTTATTATTTAAATTACCATCAAGACATTTGATCAATTAAACAGAATAAAAAATTAACAAATTTAAAATGCATGAATGTGAATATTAATTCATGAAATGCAATGGACATTGCATTATTTCCTACTGCACCAATTATTGGCATATTAAACATAGATATTAACATTACATATTTATGATAGGTACTGTTCAATTTTGAACAAGCAATTGAAAAATGACTCCCAAGCTACTCAAATAGTCAATTTAATGATAGGATACTGTTTAGGTTAGAAATTAGAATTATTTACGTGTAAGTTGTAACATTAAGGACCGATTTTTCAATCATGAAATAAAAATGTTATGTCAGATATAACAGGAACAAATTACATCAAACAAGTTTTGAAATTATTTTTTCTACATAAATTCACTTTTACATTAGTCGGATTAGAACAGTTAAAATCTAATTTAATTTCATGCTTGAAATTTGGCCCAAATAGAAATACTAAATAATTATTGTATACACTTTATATGCTGCTCTGATGCTGCAGTTGTAATATGGTATGATTGCAAAAATTGGTATGATTGTTTGTGGTCTCGGGTTCGAATCCGGGATCAGGCAAAGAGGTATTACATTTTTCTATTCATTATCAGAGTAAGCCTAAGAATTTTGTGCCCAACATGGGATAGGCTCGGTCCCTATCACATCTTGGGACGAAAATACGACAAAACTTGGGTGTCATGGTTTTACCTCTACCTACCCCTTCTGGTTAAAAGGCGTGAATATAAGTATGTACATATGTACACTATATGTATTTTTTATGCATGAAAACGCATATTATATTATCTTAATACATAATTGTCGTATTTTAGTGTAATTATTTCAAAATAAGGTTTTCTGTGTAAATATATCGAAATAATTGTTGATGTTATTACTTAAAAATATACATATCTCAATACTTCTCATAGTTTTTGTTATTTAAATGAAAATAAGTTGTATGTATAATAACAATATAGATTGTTGTATCACACATAGGTGCCACTGCAGGGCACGGGCCTACTCTACAATCGACAGTACGATTGAGAGTGATTAGGCCATATAGTCCACCACGCTGGCCTAATGCGGGTTGGCGGACTTACATGCCATACATTTTTTATAAATCGCTATCGGTATGCAGGTATCCTCACGATGTTTTTCTTCTCCGTTTTAGTGCGTGGTGATTGACTATCAATACACACATGGCTCCGAAAAGTCAGAAGTGTGCCTTGGGATTCGAACCCACGACCACCGTGATCATGTTGGCAGTCGCCACCACGCACTTATAGATATAGATATTATAGATAAATAGATTGTTATCATACTAAAATATTTTTAATTTAGATGCATGAAATGATAATTACAACATTGAAGTGTTTTGTGTCGTGGGTATCAGAAACTACGAGAGACTTTCCAGTCTCATAAACACCCAGACCCGAGACCTATAAAATACCTTTGAGCTCACACTAAAATTTAGCTCAACTCAACTGCGCCACGGAGGCTGTCAAAAACATGTTACATTTCCTAATTTCAATTAACTTTTCAATTAAAATCTGCCGACGTGAAATTGACTGATAACATATCGAGAAAGTCGAAACACTATTTTTACGTTCATAGAGCAAAGATTATTTTTTGTTTTTAGTAAAACTAATACCATGTTTTTTTGTATTCAAGTGAAATGATACTACAATCGTTATTTGTATTTTTTCTCACATCTTCGTTCTTGGTAAGTTTAACATAGGCCTTATTCATAAATAGTTGAAACCTATATTAGTTATTGATGCTTTGTCCCTATCGAATTTAGAATTCAGTTTGAGCGAATAACTATCTGTGTAAGGCCGTTAGAAAATAAATATATAGAAATATTGATAGGTATTTCAGTCTTATATTAATATTCTATCAATATTTCTATCATATACAGGGTATATCAAGACTGCTACCGAAAACGAAGCCGGGTGGTAGTTTAAGCGACTTCAGACACAATGCAACAGAAAAAGTTGCCAAAAAAAGCGACAATTTTTTTTTTGTTATTTATTTCCTATGACCATATTTGGGTAGTAAATACATTTTTTCCTAAAATAATAGTGTATACCCTTTTATTTATAAATAATTTAAGGTATAAAAGTGTTTAAATTATTATTTTAGCAAAAACTATGGATTTACCACCCAAAAATGACGATATTTAAAAAATCATAAAAAATAATTGTCGCGTTTCTTTGCGAAATTTTTAGTTGCATTGTGTTTGTAGTCACTAAAACTACCACCCGGCTTCGTTTTCGGTAGCAGTCTTGAGATACCCGGTATATCTATCAATACAAATATTATATTCATATATTATGTATTACTGAACCAAACAAAAAGTAAATTATCATTGTGAATCTGTTAAGAGCTATTAGTTATCTTCGATAATTTGGTAATCGAAATATAACAGTACTTTTTAATCTTTCACGAAAATGTTAAATACCTCTATGATCAATATCCGCCAGCCTGCTTTTTAATTTTTATTCTAAAAATATGTTAATACATTACATATTTGAAAAGTAGTGTTTCTTATTAGGTATTTTCAGATGCAAATTACAATATATATTCGAGTAGGAAAGAGAGCGGCAATCCATTTATGTCTCTGCTGCACGATATAGTCCAGGTAAATGAGAATAGAGTGAACAATCTAAAGAGAAGCATGCAGTTGCAAGACTTTATAGCTAGAAAGGGCCGTTTGCTTACTGGGGATGAAGAAGAAAGGGTTGATTCTGTAGAAGATGAAGAGCCTGTTATTCCCGGAGTAAGTAAAAATGCGGAGACAGCGACTTAACGGTCCCTATTCCCTTAGCCAAGTTACAAGCGCTTCCAATCTCTTCTCTTTCTACAATCGTTAACGCCTTGACGTAAGCGATGACGTTTGTACGTTGTACAACGCCATTGGCTAACTCTAAATGCTATCCAAGATGGAATTTGATTGGCGTGAACGAAACCGTATCGCTTACGTCAAGGCGTTAAGGATGTCGATCATACTATTCTACCCTCAGAATTTTACCATTTAAATCTTCTTCAACCACTCTTAAATTAAACTTACCCTAAGCTTGAGGAAGATGAATGCCATGAATTAAAATGATCAAATGGTCAATTTCTTATACCTTTCGTCAAACTTTTTTGACAAAAAATACAACAGCAGTGAAGACGATTCTCGAAGGGCCTGGATGGGTCCTTGCGTGAAAAAGGCGGCAAAAGCTTGCAGGACTGCGTGTGTCAACTCGGCCAAAGAAGTTTGTTCCACTTACCGTTGCAGTAGCAGAGTGAAAAGAATGTTCCGTAATGAGTGTCGAAAAAACTGCAACTCTGAATTTAAGACAAGTAGATATTATAGTGATTATTCTGATTATAATGTTGTTTTAATTCTGCTTGGCTACTGCTAAGTAACTCCTTTTCACAAATTCTGAATAAATAAATAAATATGTACATCCAATTCTGCTTGGCTAAATAGCTCCTTTTTCACTAATTCAGAATAAATAAATAAATAAACCCAACATTCACCCATAGTCCCCTAGACACTAAGATCGAGTCTTGTGGTGGGACCAGGAACTACGAGTGACTTATCGGTTTCACAAATACCCAGACCCGTAACAAATACCTGTAGACACACAAATATTTTGTCTCGGTGCGGGATCGAACCCGCGGCCTCACGGTTAACAGCCAGCGTCTAACAATCGAAAATCGAATGTAATTAACTTGCACCAGCAACATCGTCATACTAGAAAAGGTTGCATTACTCATCGTCCATAGAAATAACCCGATACAAATTATGTTTTTTAGTTTTCCATTACGAATAAATTGCACGTAGGGGCATTTACGAATCAATATAGCACGGGATTGTCCCAGCACCGAGACAAATTAACATATTGTTGATTAGGACATTTACTGAATGGAAACCATATCATTACGTAACTTATGCCAAATAGTCTAGTCAACAAGTTCAAAAACGTGTTAAATAGACATAAAGCTCCTAAAAATATGTGCCATAGCTCATTCGATTCGGAATGACGTCTAGAAAAATGTTTTTTAAGGGTTTATTAGCACATAAAAAATTGCGATTGTTATTAACAAAATAAGAAAAAAAAAAAGTATTTAGTTTTTCGTTAATAACTTTTAAAATAATGATATTTAAGGAATTTTGAAAAAAGAACCTGAAAGAGGAGAAAATTTCCAATAAAAAAGTCCTAACTCCCGGAACTCTATCTATATTATTTATTAAAAAAAAATACCGCTGAAAATAGGGCTCCGCGAGGGCGTTACGGCATAGGCTCGCCGTCTAAAAAGCCGGTATATCACCTAAAATAATTTTTTTTTAATATTAAATAACAATTTAAAAATTTGAATAAATTATAGTGTAATCTAGACACTTGAACGAAAAAAACCTCGGTGAAAATATATTTTTTTGTCGATTTTTCAAAAAGTAACACCATTGTTAATTAACTAATTTTTTTCCAATCTCTGTTTTTATAAATTACGGTATAAAAGTTTAAATAATTGGTCTATAAATTTTTCGCTTCGTGGAGCTCTTTTTGTTTAGGTACTTAATAAAGTTATGCAAAAAAAATTTATTAAAGTTAATTATTTTGTTAATTATAATTTTTTTAAACTAACTAAAAATGAAATTTCTAAAAAATGTTATCAAAAAAAATTTTTTTTGGTAATATATTATCATTGCTGTTTTCGCACCTGATATAGGTATTAATTAACATTGGAAAAAATTTTTTTACGTCATTTGTTAAGAAATTGTTTATAAAAAAATTGACTATTTTGGGATTTTTAATTATTTTTTTTTTATTATCTTATAGCATAGGTGAAATGATGATTTTAAAAAAAAAAAATTTTCTTAAATAATTTTTTTTATTGTTTATAATCGTTTTTTTTATATTTCAATTGTTTAAATAATTAGTTAAGAAATTATTTTATCCTTAAAAATCATCATTTACCCTTCTCAATGGAATAACAGAGAAATAATTTTTTTTTATAAATAATTTAATTGTTTATTAACTTAACAATTTGTTATAAACAAATAATATTAACCGTTATATTTTTTTTCGAAAACTTTAAAAAATTACAAAAACAACCATATATAACAAAGTTAAGAAAAAATTTTTTTTGTATTTTTTACAAAAAAATTTTTGTATTTTTTACAAAAAAAATTTTTCTTAACTTTGTTATATATGGTTGTTTTTGTAATTTTTTAAAGTTTTCGAAAAAAAATATAACGGTTAATATTATTTGTTTATAACAAATTGTTAAGTTAATAAACAATTAAATTATTTATAAAAAAAATTTATTTCTCTGTTATTCCATTGAAAAGGGTAAATGATGATTTTGAAGGGTAAAATAATTTCTTAACTAATTATTTAAACAATTGAAATATAAAAAAAACGATTATAAACAATTAAAAAAATTATTTAAGAAAATTTTTTTTTTAAAAAATCATCATTTCACCTATGCTATAAGATAATAAAAAAATAATAATTAAAAATCCCAAAATAGTCTATTTTTTTATAAACAATTTCTTAACAAATGACGTAAAATTTTTTTTTCCAATGTTAATTAATACCTATATCAGGTGCGAAAACAGCAATAATAATATATTACCAAAAAAAATTTTTTTTGATTACATTTTTTAGAAATTTCATTTTTAGTTAGTTTAAAAAAATTATAATTAACAAAATAATTAACTTTAATAAAAATTTTTTGCATAACTTTATTAAGTACCTAAACAAAAAGAGCTCCAAGAAGCGAAAAATTTATAGACCAATTATTTAAACTTTTATACCGTAATTTATAAAAACAGAGATTGGAAAAAAATTAGTTAATTAACAATGGTGTTACTTTTTGAAAAATCGACAAAAAAATATATTTTCACCGAGGTTTTTTTCGTTCAAGTGTCTAGATTACACTATAATTTATTCAAATTTTTAAATTGTTATTTAATATTAAAAAAAAATTATTTTAGGTGATATACCGGCTTTTTAGACGGCGAGCCTATGCCGTAACGCCCTCGCGGAGCCCTATTTTCAGCGGTAATTTTTTTTTATAAATAATATAGATAGAGTTCCGGGAGTTAGGACTTTTTTATTGGAAATTTTCTCCTCTTTCAGGTTCTTTTTTCAAAATTCCTTAAATATCATTATTTTAAAAGTTATTAACGAAAAACTAAATACTTTTTTTTTTTTTCTTATTTTGTTAATAACAATCGCAATTTTTTATGTGCTAATAAACCCTTAAAAAACATTTTTCTAGACGTCATTCCGAATCGAATGAGCTATGGCACATATTTTTAGGAGCTTTATGTCTATTTAACACGTTTTTGAACTTGTTGACTAGACTAAAATGCGCTGTCGTAATGAGTAGGTATCCAATTAGAATTTTACAGTTAATTATTAGACACCATCTTAAAATGAACAATTGAACCGCTACCTATAAAGATCTGCGCACACTAACATTGCAATAAAAATACATAAATTATCTAAGAAGGATTTGATTGAAAAATGCCGAATATTTTTATCAGGTCTGGGTTTTTGTGAGACTGAAAAGTCTCTCATAGTTTTTGATACACAGGATACAACACTCTTGGTGTGGGGTCAGAACGATGTCCTTATATATATATGTGTTCTGTATTTATTATTATTTTATTCATCAAGCAATATTTGAAATTACGTGGATAGGTTTTTTTTATTGCAATTAATGTGAGACGACCATGCCATTAGCCTGATGGTATGCGAGACGACCGCTCATAGACAATGGCAAAACCCAGCAATACACACATTATACAATGATATACAAAGCAATGCTCAGGTTTATTCACTAGTCCTCTTGGTGGTCCAATAGAGATTTATAACTGTATCTATTCATGTATCAGTGCATATACATTGTAGGTCCCACTGCAGGGCACGAACCTGCTTTACAATTGAGCGGGGTTAGTCGACCACGCTGGCCTAATGTTTGGCGGTCTTTTCATACCATAGAAATTCTTACAAATCGCTATAGTATGCAGATTTCCTCACGATGTTTTAGACCGATCTGTCATAGCTACTGATTCTCACCAAGGGCAGATCTAGCTTTTATGCCAGGGGGGTCACATTATAGTTCATGTCAGAACACTGGGTCCGATTTCAATACTCCAATTCGTAATAATGACTTTTTAAAGTTTGTTACAGCCGTGATTTATGAACACACATATACTTTATTACTTTATTTATCGATACAAAGAAATAAATGTGCTTATAAATTTTATCAACAAGATAAATAACAAATTTTGTCAATCTGGGGCCAGCCCAGGGAGGTCATGACCCCCATGACCTCCCCCCTGGATCCGCCCTTGATTCTCACGACACAAGACTCTATCTTCGTGTGGGGTTGGGACTATGTTTGTGCTGTTAGGTGTATTTATTTATAATTTTAAATAAAAGAAATTTAAAGTACTGCTGCTGCGATAGTATAAGATTTTTACGTTGTCGACGTTGGTTAACATTGTAATGTACAGATAAGTTATGATTTACATTTTCTCATCTAACTAGACTTACGGATCATATTCGATATTCGACGGCAAATGACTGGCTTGCTCTGAAAGTTCGCAATTAAAATTATAATTATGAAACAATGCCCTGCAATACGATCGACAATGTGCATTAATCTTTATAAAACCTATATAAACCTACACATGCATTAATTCTACATTCTTTTCAGTCGTAAGAAAGTTGAAAGTGGCTCCCAAATTACGTTTTTTCAAATAAAATTCGCGTTAATGAATGAAATAGCTGTAAAAGTTACATAACAGCAATACCGTCACGGTTGTAACAAATCAAATTGTGTAGGGAAATTAATATCGCCTGCATTTGCAAATTTACTGCCATGTCAAAAATTCCTTTTGTTATTGTTTTGACGCTGCTGTGTGCCGTGAGTATTTTGTGGATTTTATTTTTTGTGCACAAATTGACTGTGAATGATTACTTGGTTCGATTCCCAGGCAAGTTCTAGTGTTTTGATTTGTAATACTTGTACTGTGAGGTCTGGATTTTTCTTCTTACAAATCGCTAATGCTAATGCAGTTTTTCTCACGATGTTTTCCTTCACCATTATAGTGCGTGATGTTTGACCATCAATACACAATTATAAACTTCTTCCTTCAGAACGCAAAATCAAATGAAGATGATAACCATGTTATTTCAAGAAGTGAAGAAGTGAAAAGCACTTTTGGACGTTTACTAAACTCAATCGTGAAAATTAATGAGAAACGCATCGCTACGATGAAGAAACTGAACAGTCTGCAGGACCTCAGCGTTGCCTTGGACGCTTTGAGGCTCGGCAAGCAAAATAATTCCTCTGAAGATCTTGAAGCTATACTTGTTGTCATCGTTCCTAATGTAAGTGGAGATTTTGCTTTAAAAAAAACAACATACAGCCGAATTGAGAACCGCCTCCTGTTTTTGAAGTCGGTTAAAAAGTAATCCTTATTCGGTATCGACTATAACTTTCCACTGCAGGCCACGGATCTCTTCAATCGAGAGTACGATTGAGAGTGGTTAGGCCATATAGTCCACCACGCTGGCCTATTGCGGTTTGGCGGAATTAATCATCCTAAAGTATCATATTACGTATACCTTGGATAAAAAATGCGGTGACAATTGGTGTTAAAGAAAAACAAATGATGACAACACAATTACAAATGTCATTGAGTTTTTTGAATAATTTTTAACGAAGGTATTTATGTACATAAGGTTTTTGTTTGTTTTCCAATTTAAAATAAACAAAGAGATTATTAACAACAATAAATAGAATTAACATGTATTTAAACATTTTACGTTGTAGTATATCACATAGTATATAGATAGGGCTGCTTTATTAACTTGTAATTCGATCTTAAGGCCATAATTAAAAACATACTTTTCAAATCACAAGAAATAGATATTATGATATTAATAAAAACAAAATTGTACATCATAGTGTCCAACCATTAAATTATTATTATTTTCTTTGACGAGTCCGACAAATCAAAGTGGTGAAATGTGAACGTTAACAAAACCAGATGTACAGACTATACCAAAGATGTTGTAAATTAAAAAATCTTTAATTTCTAACATATTTATTGGAAAAAAAAATACACTAAAAATAATAACTAATTCTAAATGTAACAGAATAGTACAATAGTGAGATGATTAGGTTTTGTAACGAAACAATTATAAATTCATGTACCGAAGTACCCATACCGAGAAAATAATAAATTCAGGACTGTAATGTCTGCACATACATAGTGCCTATGTGTTGTCTGGCTAATGTTAGTTAATCCTGCCATTAATTATAAAATTTGCATATGGCCACACTTTCGTGTTCCAACTATAACAATTTTGATACGAAATCTACAAGTGACCAATTATAAATCATTACGAGTAGAGTAGTATAGTAATATGTTTGTTTTTATATGTTCGTGTTTTCATATTAATATAAACTTTTGATTTGTCACAATGTGGATGCAGCAACTTCCTATTAATATAATCGTAGCATAAACTAACAAATTTTGTAAGGACGGATATCTAGAAGACTATTTCTTCAAGTAAAATGTATTGAACAGATTTTACATAAACATTAATAAATTTAAATAAAATTCAAATGTCTAATCTGGTTGTTCTAGGTAGCGTTCCAATAATGGTGTTGTAACAGACAGTTTTTAAATGTTCCACGTTTTTCAGCATAGCGTCCGAAAGCCAGACAACACATATTTTAATCTGATATTAAAACTCTTCAAAGAACTAGGACCATCACCATTTATATTTTAAAATATAATCAATATTAAAGTAAAGCTGAAATCAAACTATAATATTAATTATTACGAATAGAGTAAAGAAGCGGCCATAAAAACTAGAGAAACGCGTCATAGACCGATCTGACCAATAGATTCTTTTGTTATGTACACAATGCACATTATCAGTCGTTAGATAAGTCGTGACCTTATGTTCCATTGTCCTGATTGGCCAGTTAGCCGCATCTAGTATCTATGGCCGCTTCTTTACTCTATGCGTAAGACGTATGTACGATAGTTTGATTTCAGCTTCATAGTTATTTTGCCGAGGATTTGTCTGCTTTATTTGAGCATAGCGCATATATTGAGGATGACAATTCGCAAACGTGTGTTACGCTATATTGTTGCCAACAATTACAGTCATACGTTGGTACTAATTAGCGAAACATTGATCCTACGGCAAGACAACTGGCTTACAACTAAAATGAATACAATTGTAAATGAATTAATATAACAATAATGTTCACGAAATTTAACCAAGACGGTTAGGGAACTTTTGGTCTTCCTTTGGCCACAGAATACTGTATATATTATATACTAATAACAGATACTGTTAAGTATTCTGTGCTTTAGCGGTGGACCCACTCTCCACTTCTGACTTCAAATATAATTTATAACATTCAAAGTCATTATAAGTTTTTGGAAAGTATTAGTTCCCTTATCATGGACGAAGCCATGTTAAAACCAGGAAAACCTGATAATTTTTCCTTTAACTCACGATATTAGGAAAGTAATTCAATGTGCAATTATTGAATTCACTTTGGTTGCCGTGGTTAGTTTCTAGCTTCGCCTACTGCCAGCAGAGCCCAATTGACAAACACATATTTCGATAGAAATGCCAAAGACTTTTCTAAATATATTAATTAATGTACATGTTTTAGATTTGTTTCTAATATGCGTGTAGCGGTATTCAGTAATAAGTAACAGGTACAATTCAAAATATTATATTTCACAGATGTTTGAAATGAGAAAGTATTAGCATTTCTAACAACTAACACGCACTTGTTGCCACCACTTTTATCATTTTAATATGTAAATGAGAAAATTCAAGAAAAATCGAACGCACCTCCAAGTATGACTTCATTAAAATTGCGTATATCACTACCCAGTCTTCAGCGGAGGTAATCGCAATTTATTCTGATACTACAGATTTCTTAAGTGTATGGAAGTCAAGTCCCTGCCTTGTTAGAACAAAGCATTTAGAAGTGCAGATCATATTATAATAACAGTGGAACAGGCTCAAGTCATGTTCAGGACGAAAACTACTCGGCTTACGCGGCTCCAAATCGGACCATTTCGGATCCTACTCAGATACTTTCGGGTTTTACTTGGCTCGTTTCGTCCCCTACTCGGATACTTTCGGGTCGTACTCGGCTCCTTTCGGCTCCTACACGGAACCGTTCGGATCCTACTCGGCTCCTTTCGGCTCCTACACGGAACCGTTCGGATCCTACTCGGCTCCTTTCGGCTCCTACACGGAACCGTTCGGATCCTACTCGGCTCCTTTCGGCTCCTACACGGAACCGTTCGGATCCTACTCGGCTCCTTTCGGGTCCTACTCGGAAGCTATACAGGCCCAGCCTCGTCCTTGCTTTGAAATGTAATTGCCGTAACGGTACTCTGATGGCAAACAAAGCTTAGAAAACAGTTAAATTTCGTGCAAACATAAGGTTTCAAAATAATGAAATATAAAAAAAACTAATATGATCCGACTGTGTAGAATACGTATTCATATGCATTCTTTACCTCTTATTTCTTAATAAATGCATTCTTAAACCAGCCCATATACGTCCCCGTGCGGAGCACAGTATCCTCAATTAAAAGAGGTTAGGCCGTATTTCACCACGCTGGCCTAATACAGGCTGGCGGATTTTACAAACCATAGAAATTCTCGATAATCTCTATGGAGTGCAGGTTTCTTCACGATGTTTCCTTCACCGCTAAAGTGCGTAGTAACAACATACAAGACTCCGAAAAGTCAAAATTGCCCCGGGATTTGAAGCCGCAACCACAGTGGCTGCCGTAGCGAGTGAAACCCGGGCTATTACGCACCTTAGTAATTACGTTGTAAACAGATGTGTAATTTTATAGAGACAACAATTTTTCCATAAATTACATAACTAGAAACGCCCAGTTAGAATACGTATCTTGGTCAGCGTATAATTTTACTATAGGTACAAGATGACAAGATTATGTGTTGTGAAGTTCCGATTACTCGTTGAGCTACAATTTTGATCTAATGGTACTTTCAATTAAATAAATCAAAAGCAACTAATAATGTGGTTAAACATTAGAAGACGGCTTGACAATTTAAATGACATTACCCAAAACGACCAATTTTAAACGAAGTTATCAGTCAAATGAAACACGCTGGTTAATATGAATTGAGTAAGGTAAAAATTATGTCCCTATTTATACGCAATCATAATTACAACGAAATTGTCGTGGCTATAATGAATGCAGATAAAAGAAATGATAACGAAGCATAACAGATCGGATCACATCACCAAAATAAAGTTACGAATTAATAAAATAATTGTAATACTTAAAAGGAGTTGATCGGCAATTTATAATTAGACATTAGCCTTATTTTTTGCTTTGGCTGGACCAGGTTTTTGAGGTCCCCCTGGTTGTTTGGGATTTCCTTTCTTTGGTCCAGGCGGCTTTCCGTCCGGTTTCGGTTTTGGACCATTAGGTTTCCCATTGCCGTTTTCATCGTCATTTTTCTTCTTAGGCGCTGCCGGGAGTCTCTTAACAAAGAATCTGAATGTCAACTTCTTATCTTTTATAAAGTGGTTTAGGAGGTCGAATGGAATAACCGCACATCTTCCCATGCGGAACACTTCGTCCGCCTTCACTGCATCATTAAAGCAGTGGTCAATGAACACAACCTTCCTTCGATTGTCAAAGTTGCTGGTTATATGAATTTCATAGATATGCTGCTTCGCAACAAATTTCGGCCCGATGTGCTGAATCGTCCAATATGCTGTCTTCTGCAGGGTGTCAATTTTCACAGTCATTACAAAGAGTAGTTTTTGCTGAGTGACCATGTACAAATACCGCTCGTCTTCTTTCAGATCTACGTTTTCAAGGTTTACATCGGTGTCCGAACTAATGTTGCAGTTATTGGGATGGCGTTCTTTAAAATGCTCCATCATATCCTTCAATTTTCCTGCAGAGAAAAGGATTTGATTTCAATCCAGCCTTTATACGTCCTTATGCAAGGCACGGTTCTCTACGATTAAAAGGGGTTCTCTAAAAGAGCCACCACGCTAAGCAAGTGCTGGTTGACGTACTTCACGAGTTTTTTAAACATTAAGTTAAAATTAATATATCAGTTGAATATTATCAGTTGATAGTTTCACATAAAAAGTATTACGGGCGCTTTAAAAATGTGTAATTTTATAGATTTCTATGTTTATCGAATTTCAAATACGCCAGTTCACGTCTTTAGCGTAGGCAACAGTATAATAGAAAAGATGCGGCTTATGTATTTTTTATAGTATATCCTTTCAAAAACGACAAAATACAATTCAATAATCTATTTTCTTGTATACGAACGGGTAACGCTATATTAAAGTACTTACCAGTCCACGAGCATTTTCCAAAGACAATTCCGATGGGACAATCCAAGTCTCGGAATATGCACTCCTTCAGATGATCGTTCACGTCCTTTGAAGGCATTATTTGTTGGGACAGGATACCTTGCCCTGAAAAAATAAATCAAATACACCCAACAGTCATACATAGTGCTGACCCCACTACGCCGAGCCTTTTGTAGTGTATCAGAAAATTCGAGATTTTTTTCGGTCTCACAAACACCCAGACCCAAAACAAATAGGTATGTATTGGGTCAAAACATTTGTACTGGTGCGGGGATCGAACCCGCGGCCTCTCGTGTCACAACCGGCGTCTAACCGACTGCGCCACGGAGGCTGTAATATCTAGCGGCCGTATTCAGACAGTTTAAACCTATTTTAGTTACCAACTTCCACCTTTGTGCACTTTGGTCACGGAAAGGGGAGGGGGGGCGAATACTAAAATGTTTTATAGCATAGATGCGTTGTCCGCGCTCTATTATGGCAAGACGAAAGCAAAGTATTTGATTCTTCTTACATGGATATACTGCGTGATTTTACTCTTTCTTCGAATCAATTTAAAGTTACAACATAAAATTAAACATCCCGCCATTTTTTGTGCCATTAAGATAATGTATGACGTCTGTATTTGTAAACCGTCATTGGGCGAATACCCGAAACGAAATCTTACCGAATTGATGATTTCTTCAAGCTGCCAGTTCCTCATTTGCGTCATTGCCTGGCGACAAAGTGGGCATATCGGGGGGCAGAGAGCGCTAGTGCACTTGTTGCAGATACTGTGGCCCGACTGACATTGAAATATCGGTATCGAAAATGTATTCTGACATACTGGACAGTCGGGCAAAACCACTGCAGTTGCAGCCCTGTAATGTGTATAGTATAAATTTTAATAGAAAATAGATAGGTATGATTTTTAAGTTATGCTTTTTTTATCGCGTTTACAAAAGGGAGAATACCCATTTTACTATACTTAGTATACCTACGTTTTTGCGTGGGGAAAAACGTGTATTTCAAAATAATCATAATAACGGAAACGGATGTGATTATAAAGGTGTATTACAATACTCTGTAAACTAACGAACATATATACATACATATAACATATATACTTATTTACATATATACATGTATACAAAGAAAAAATAAACTTATTGTATTGCAATGTTATCGCTTTAAACGATGTCTTTCAGACAACCTTTGTATCGATAGTATCAGTATAGTTATATTGCCGCCTAATCATTTCCAAAATCACAACATTATATCGACGCAGGAAAGCGATTTTGTCGTATCTCAAAAAATGCGTATGTGCGTTTTCTATATTATTTAATTCATAAAAAAATACCGCATTGAAGTTCCTTGTGAAAATGTAAAGTTTTATTTTAAAATGTTATTATTAATGAAATGGTATTCCTAAATTTTTTAGTTTAGAGGTAATTCATTTTTTTTATCCTGTTGTAAAATTGCTTATTTCAAGATACGACAAAATCACTTTCCTGCATCGATATAGTAAACTAGCGGCCCGGCCCAGCTTCGCCCGGGTGCATATAGATTTCTCTACAATCATATGTACGTATTATACACATAAACCTTCCTTTTGAATTACTCTATCTATCAAAAAAACCGCATCAAAATCCGTTGCATAGTTTTAAAGATTTAAGCATACAAAGGGACACAGGGACAGAGAAAGCGACTTTGTTAATTGTTTTATACTATGTAGTGAAGATAAATAATTTCCACGTAAATATTTTTAAAATAGTCGTAATACTACTTTATATGCGTTTTATTCAAATGATTGGAGACTAATTATTGCATTAACAGTATATAATTTGAAACTTACTTGGCATTGGCTTGAGCCATATTTACTGCAATCTGAAAAAATAAAACAGATATTAAGGATACCATTTTAAAACTAATAATTATTTTTGCTCGCAATTACATGAAGATAAAATGGCGGGCATTTCTGTATTCTAAATAAAAATACTTGGGCTTCAAAAATTCAGTTTTAAAACGTATTTTACGTCAGACTGATTTCATATGTCGTTATCAAAGAATTATTTTAATATAATATTTTTTTGTTTGTTACCTCTAATCTGAGGAATGATACTGATACAAATTGAAAAATTACTTTTGTGATGGATAGCTCGTTTATCAAGGAATCCTAATTCCTAAATGCTATATCATCACGCTGTGACCTATAGGAAGGAAGCAGTAGTAAAAAATCTAGCAATTTCGAGGAAATTTTATACGTTTTTCGTGGTACAATTGGTCTAAAAATCCCGATTCGATATTCTAAATTGATAGTCAGAATTTAACATTTTGGTAGCCATTTTGAAAAGTGTATCCTACACCCGTCCTACCAGCCCTAGGATATATTCGTAGCGTAACTAGTATTTTTTTACGTCCGATGCGAGATTATTTAACTAGGTCTAGTCATTTCTAGGGCCCATCTGGAATTTGCACCCTGCCCGTGGTGCAGCTTTCAAACAAGTTTCCGAAAACCCTTTTAACTTTTTGGTTTCATATGTGTATCAAACCAAATAGGACCCACTACAGGGCACGAGCCTCCCCTACAATCAGAGTACGATTGAGAGGGTTTAGCGATATAATCCATTACGCTTGGCTAGCGCGGGTTGACGGACTTTCCATATCATATACCTATTTATTAAATTATTCGTTTTGTCAACATCAGTAACAATGAAATAGAATTTTACTAAATGATAGACATTACTTATTAGCAGTTAATTATTCTAATCATACAAGTTATGGTAAGAATCATAGATAAATATTATCATTTGACTTCTTGAAGTAATGATTCATGTATATTGACAATCAATTACCAAGCATTGTAACGGTGAAGGAGAACATCGTGAGGAAACCTGCATACTCCTGCATACCATAAATATTCTTACAATATTTTCTATGGTGGACGCGGCCAAGACGCGGAGGACTATGGCCTAACCCTTCTCAGTCGAACTTCGAAGTCTCAGAGAGAAGTCCCGAGGTATGATACTGTACTTCCCTGGCTCTCATTTCGAGTTTACGAAGTCTAAATATATGATAAGAGATAATGTTGATTGCTCCGTGTTGATGGAACGGACGCACATTAAGAATTTTTATAAGGGATAATTAGGGAAGGGATATTTTATAAGGGACCCGGCATAATAACAACAGTACTAATATTTACATGTACAATAGTAAAACACGATTGAAGCAAATTCTCTTAAAAATGTGATGTATCTGGGGGCACGGCAGTGCCCCCTCCAAGTCGAGCTAAAAAGCGGCACAGCCGTACTATCCTTTTCTCGAAGCAATTCAGACCATTTTCAAGCCCCCATAACTTCGTTGTGGTTAAAGCAAGATGCCTGAATTTTCAGTTACTAATTACGCATTGTGTAAAAGCGGTATATTTAAAATTTCATTCAATTTGAACCAGTAGTTTAAGAATTATAACTTGTCAAACTTTCGCAATTTTGTCACTCACTGACTGACTGACCGATCATCAAAAGTCTAAGGCACTTCTAGCAGACATAGAACCTTCAAATTTAGAATATAATTAGTGTTTAGTGTCTAAAGTAAGGAAAAATTCAAACATTTCATAATTTCTGTCTAGTTTTCTAGATACACCAACTGCGTGAATAACTTTGTAATCTCATATAAATGTATAGGATTACAAAGATACATATGCAGTTAATGATTCGTTGTGCCCGTATATAATGGAATAATAGTTGTAGATTGGTATCTATATATATTATATATGAGGCATAACAGGAGGGGGGTATAAAGAGGGAAAGGGTGTATTCAGCCCATTAAACTGTACAACATTCCTCTAGAAAAACATGACAAAGATAACCTTGCAAATAAATAGACTAAATAGCTCGAAAACAATCACCATGAAAGAAAGAACACTAATAATCAAATCCGCTATATTTGTGATAAATTGATACCTTCAAAAATAAGAAAAAACCATAAGACAGAGGCTTTAAGAAAAATCATTATATATATTCTAGAAATAAAAAGTAGCGAAAAGGAATAAAGTAGGACTCTACAAAAAGACGTGAGATCCCATCAAAAACATCCTGTAAAAAAATTCCAAGTCTCGCAGCTCAGTTTTTCTACCGCAAAAAGTTGTGAGATCCATGTAATACCAAGTCGATTAATTTATTTAGTCCTTGATTAAGGGACGTTCTGTATAAAGTTATTACGTAAGTTATTATCATATCAATATTAAAAATTCTTTACGTTTTAAATAAATAGATCGACTTGGCCATCGCATGAAAACATAATGTATCGTACAATTTATGCATAATGCTACTGGCCAAGTCGATCTATTTATTTAAAACGTAAATAATTTTTTATATTGATATGATAATAACTTACGTAATAACTTTATACAGAACGTCCCTTAATCAAGGACTAAATAAATTAATCGACTTGGTATTACATGGATCTCACAACTTTTTGCGGTAGAAAAACTGAGCTGCGAGACTTGGAATTTTTTTACAGTTTATAACTTTCCTTTATGAGCCGGCCGCCATTTTAACTTGTCCAAGTCTCCAAGTTACAAATGGCGAAGCTATAGTATTTTTGTAAATAAGTATATAAGTTGTCTAAAGCAATATGCTACGATATAATATTTATGTAGGTACTTAATACAATAACAAAACTAACAAAAAATTGCATGGGTACTTGAAAAAATTAAATGACAATATGTTGAGTGGGGTTATGAAACTCAATCGCTTCATATTTTGCAAATTTTTGAATAAAAGGACTGTCTATCGGATTTATTATTCCCGAACACTGGAATTGGTAATTCACCTACTTCGTAAACACATTATAGGTCTTGTAAATTAACTCGACTACGTTTATCAACTGTTTATAAGTACCTAGGTACATAAAGAAAACTATCAACAATGCACTACACTTAACTTGAATTAATAAATAAAAAATAGTGTTTAAAAACGAATGAATTGGGTACTTACATAAACACGAACAACTATTTTGAATTAACAGAGTTTTTTTTTACACGCTTTCAATGTCCTTTTTCCGCTTACCAATTAGAAAATCACAAGTTTTGTAGTTACTCAAAGTTCAGCTGATTTGTAATGATTTAGAATGATACATATTATACTCACATCAACTATGTATTTGAAATAGCACCCAACAAAAGTAAGTTTTATTTAATTCACAAAATATCAGACGCACAGAGAGCGATTACGATGCATACACTGAAGTTCGGAACAATTCTGATTTCTGAAGTACTTAACTACTCCATATACAACTACTATGCACATAAATATATATCAAATAATGTTGCCAGATTATCTTTCCAATTTTACTGAACCATATTTATTAATGTATGTTATCTATAGTAAATACAGTTTATGTGCTTGGTGGCCTGTTGGTAAACGGACTAGACGAGACTGCCAACATATTCACGGTGGTCGCTGGTTCGATTCCTAGGATAAACCTCTGACTTTTTGAAGTCATGTGTGTCTTGATAGTCAATCACCACGCACAATAACGGTGAAGGAAAACATCGCGAGGAAACCTGCATACAAATTGCTATATTTTTATGGTATGTAAAGTCCGCCAACCCGCACCAAGCTAGCATGGTGGACTATATGGCCTAACCATTCTCAATTGTACAGTCAATTGTAGAGGAGGTCCGTGCCACACACACACACAGGGACGTATATGGACTGATATAGAAATACAGCTTCTAATATATTGTCTAATATCATCTTTAAAATTATAAGATTTAAGTTATTGCATTGTTTGTACATAGGTTTCCATATATTAACAAACTTTTATGATATTCTACTTTGGTAAAACAGTTAATTTATGTCACATTTTGCCTTCGTGGCGCAGGTGGTTACACCCCGCCTGTGAAATGAGAGGCCGTGGGTTCAATCCCCGCACCTCATTCTCATTCAGCACTACGATTAAAGCTCCAAAATTAAATTTCCTAGTAATTAAACTATCAGGATTTTCCATTTATAATTTATTTGGTACATTTTTCACTACTGCTTCTCTCCTATAGGTCATAGCGTGACAATATGTGGCCTATAACATTTCTCAATAAATAACTTATCCAGCACAAGATGATTATTTCAATTCGAACCAATAAGTCCTGAGATTAGAGATAACAAACAAACACTTCAGCTTTATAAAATAGTATAGATTAGGCATACAGTAACCATGTAGTAAGTACATTTATTTAGAAAATCATTATTGAGGCATTTCATAATTCCAGTGTATTTTTTCTTAAAAACACAACTTTTAATCTAGCTTTTTCGTTCGTTATTACGCACGGAATAATATAAACTAAGAAAATATACAAACTGTAGCTTTTTTCTATTAGCTGGCAACTAAATACGATCCATTCCATGATACGTCATCAACCAAACACTCACTGATACCCAAACAGGGTATTCCAGCGTTTTATATTGGTGTTGCCAGTTCTAAAAATATTGTCTATGGTGTATTTTAATAATACCAGATGAATTAAAATATTTTTAATGTAATACGATAGTACAAAAAGTACTCAGATAGCACGACTTACTTTTTGTATTTAATAAAAAAAACAACAGTTTTAGTTACAAAGCAGTAGCAATAATTGTATAAGGGGCCGTCCATTAGTCACTCATCTTTTATTCAGCATTTTTTGATATGTGGTAAGATTTAAGATTCCATCCAACATCACATGTCTCAGGATGGCGAGCGCAGTGGAATGCCAAGCATTGCTTTGTAAATCAAGGTGTTGTTTGGTTTTGCTTCTGTTCATGAGCGGTCGCAACGCTTACCATCAGGTGAACGGCATGCTCGTCTCGCCATTCACTGCAATAAAAAATAAAAACATGTCACGTGTGTTTTTAGTACATATAAATATATCTTATTTTTTTTCGAATATCATCATTAAACACGGGAATAAAGTATACCTAGTCTCTTTTTTCTGAAATTGAAGGCCAAGATATAATGAAAGAATCGTGTATTCATACGAAAAATATATTATGTGGCATTTTAATTATAAGTACGTGTCGAAAAAATATACACGTGATATGTTACTAGACTCCCCCTTGTGATTTTTGTCCGACATTTGTCATCATTTTTACATAAACTGTAATCAGTTTCAGTAAAAAAAAAAATGTCGAATGATACGTAGTAGATTATGACTGATAATAATTCGACTTAAGAATGGCTTGATAAATATAGCTGATGATGTTTTTCACGTTGTTATTTCAATATTTTGAAGAATTTACGGTATTCCCCGATTTGTAGTGTTCAGTGTTGCTATTTAAATAAATATGTTGTCGATACTAATCAGTCGATTAAAATTACCTACATTCTCGGATTTTGTTTTTTTCGGTATTTGTACGACTGATTGGATATATTGTAATAAAACTCAAAATAAGATAATATTATTTTAAAATAGTAATTTCGAAAAGATTGCTGGAGTAAACAGAACTGCAATTTTCTCCTAAATCACAATCAAGTAAAGAAGAAATATGAATGAGAATGTATTAGGAATTTTTGGAGATATATAATTGAACTTTTTGGAAAATAATAAAATTTCAATTTCACACTCTCATATTATAAAATCGCGTAAACTTTTTTTTTATTATTATTTATTTTATTTATTATAAATACAGAGTTAGAAACAAATGATAACTATTGTTTCCACGAAACCGGGCTTCGGTTTGACCGTGGAGTTGGTGAGTCTCATTCACACATGTACAAAAAATTTGCATTAAACATTAAACAAACAAAATAACCCTTATGAAGTCAGAATTATAAACAAAAATATACAAACACTTATAAACTTTATGATATAACTATAAAATAAAATGAAACATAACTATAAACAGTAAAATCTAACAAAATATCACTTTCCAAAATTTATTTTATACCCTTTAAAGACAGTATTCTAAAGTCTAGTATCCATATTTTTTATAGCTAAATAAATAATATTATAAATTAAATTACAAAATAATAATAATAAGAAATGAATATTGTTCGTAATTAATTAAATAAAAGTATTTTAAAATATTTTATTCATTACCCATTATCACGTGACTGCAAACATCGATCGGAACGTGCTGACGTCACTACGCGGGATGCAAGATGATACTCAGTTCGTTTTGATAGAATGCGAGTCTTCTGGTAGAGAGACTGAGGGAAATTTTCAAGTATTATATTTTTCTATAGTATTGTAGTAAAATTGGTGGTAGGTCTCATATGTGAGAGCACAGAGTACATTACTATATGTGTGAGAGGCCGCTTTGGTGGGTACCACCGCAATGTGAAATGTCTATTTCTCCCGCCATATAGCTGTTTAAATGCTCTATTGTGCTTCGGCTTAAAGGATATTGTAGCCAGAGTAACTACTGAACATATTGCGGCTTTACAGTTTATATCTGCTGAAAATACGCCTATAATCATTTACATAATTATAATTCTCCATTACAGGACGGAAATGACACGATGCCCGACTCATTCGAAGAAATAGATCATCTAAAAACAATCAGATGTGATTCGTCCGATTCCGACAGCAGTTCTGAGAAGAAGGAAACTTCTCGCAGTGCCTGGAAGTCATGTAAGAAGGCTGGAGTGAAGGTATGCCGCAAAGCCTGTATTGAAGCCTCGAAGAATACGTGCGCAGAGTACTCTTGCAGTAAAAAAATGA
Organism: Hyles euphorbiae; assembly: GCA_023078785.2. NCBI lineage: Eukaryota > Metazoa > Arthropoda > Insecta > Lepidoptera > Sphingidae > Hyles > Hyles euphorbiae. The sequence continues at coordinate 5,727,205 of CM041052.1, read as the reverse complement.
AGAAGATGTTCAAAAAACAATGCAAATCGACTTGCAAATCTAAGTTTTCTTGATGTTTATAATCAGTTATTTTATTTTACACGGGTAGTTGTTTCAAGATAATTGTAAAGAGTAATTAATACTAGTAATAAAAAGTGTTACCGCAGAAGTTTGTGCACCGAATCATATTTATTTATATGTATATAAATAAGGAAATAGATGTTAGCTATTTTTGAAATAATGTTCGAAGGTTATTTTCCTTATTATTTTCGTTTGCATTTGTATTGGATAACAATCGCCTCGCAAAGCCGTGTAGTAATGTAAGGTCTTATTTCTCTCTGTATACAAGTCCATTTTTTATCGCATCGAAGTGTTAGTTTCCATAAAAAGGGATCCTAGTCTATTTTGGTCGACCAACAAATGTTTGATTTAAGGTTAAAATTTTTCGATACCTGAATACTATTAATTAATAAACTAAAGTACAGTAAAACATAATTAAATGTATTTTATATAAAAACGGTTATTTTCAGTGTTCCGTACCTTCAAAGGAAAAGACGGAACCATTTACAGGTTCACTTTGTTGTCCGTCCGCCTGTCTGTCTGTCAAAACTCTTTCTCATGAACGCGTGAAATGAATTGAAAATATTTATTGAATCCATAAAATGTCATACATTATTTAGATTCAGTCACTTTTTTCCACTACCACATGGTTCGCAACACTGTTTTCGCCAGAGAAGAACGGGCAAGAAACTCTAGCATAGCTCTTATCAAAATAAGTTTACAATACAGTGATCATACAGGATTTGCAATTCAGAGCAGTTCATAAATAATTTATCACCACCATCATCATCATATCAGCCACAGGAAGACCACTGCTGAACATAGGCCTCCCCGAAGGATTGCCACAATGACCTGTCGGAAGCGGCCTGCATCCAGCGACTTCCTGCAACCTTAGCCAGATCGTCCGTCCACCTTGTAGGCGGTCGTCCGACATTTCGCTTGCCTGTACGTGGCCTCAACTCAAGAACCTTTCGGCCCGGCCCATTGCCACTTTAACTTGCCAATCCTATGGGCTATGTCGGTAACCTTCGTTCTCCTACAGATCTCCTCATTTCTGATTCGATCTCGTAGGGAAACACCGAGCATAGCCCTCTCCATAGCTCGTTGAGTGATCTTGAGCCTTTTCATGAGGCCCACAGTTAGAGGCCACGTCTCGGTGCCGTACTGGTAACACACAACTATCGAAGACTTCTGATTTTAGGCACTGAGGTATTTTGGAAGAGAAGTTTCCCGAACGCTGCTTGAAAATAATTTATAATAATAATTAATTGATAATTATATTATACTGCCGATCTAGTGCGGTCGCTCACTATACACTGTTCAGAAAAAGCAACATAAGGAAAAAAAAACAAAACAAAGTAATTAAATATTATCATTATAAGCAAATTGAGCAGACCAGTCTACACAAGCAGCACCCGTTCACGAGTATGACGCATGTGCTAGCCATTAGCGTCCTCAACCATGTTACAGGGAAATGACCAACCCGGCACACGACGCCACAGTCTGCATCATGGCACAAAAGTGTTCGCACCGATACTTAGTTTCATAGTAAAATGGGCATTCTCATTTTTATAGTTACATCACATAGGTTTGTACGAAATAACGGAACCCGCGGCGTGCAACTTCGACTCCCACTTGGCTGGATTATTTTTATGAGGACACGAAATAGAAATTAAAATGCGCCTGGTAATAAGTTCTATGCAATCCGATCCATTAGCGAAAAATACCCATTAATGTTTGCTTACTTAAAGATCTTGTTTATCGCAAATAGTTCGTAATTGCCAATTGATTGTTAGTGCTCATAGTAGTTCTTTATGATATCATAGTCTATTTTTATATCATAATATCTAGCAAGGAAGATTATTTTATCTATAAGTATATCATTGACATAAATATAGACGGGGCGAAGAGCGCGTAAACTGTAAAGTATTCTGACGTATGTAAGTGGTGCGACGCTTCATTGCATTTACAGTGGAGCGATACTGAAATTAGACGTCGCTCACAACGATTTTCAAAATGCTTGCTTGTATTATGAGTTCTGACTGAAAGTTTGGTAAAAAAATGATACTAATTGTTATTAGTGATGTCATGAATATTCGCATTCGCATTCGCAAGAAACGAAGCGAATGTTTGGCGATTGTTGATACACAAAAAGAAAATAATATTATATGGATGAGATAAGATAATAATAAAAGAAAAGACTCCCAACAGTTACATAGGTAGTGATGGTAGATCTCTCAAATGTGAGAGGCCGCCTGGGGAGGTACCAACGCAATGTCTATTTCTTCCGCCAAACAGCAGGGGTGAGGTCTAGAATACGTTGGCACGAATTGTGGGTAGGTGGGGGGTGGAGGGGGTAGGGGGGAGTGCCCTAAGCCTCAGGTACCACTCCCATGAAAAGGTAACGCACCATTCCTGAGAAAACCCAACTAAAGTAACTTAACCTCAAAATACTTGTTGTCAAAACAAAAGTTACTTCTGCAACGTCTCCGGCGCTGCGGGAAGTGCAGCCCCTTCGCCCTTGCGTAACAAAGGATAGGCACCCACGCTCACCTCCGCAGCTTCGGCTTTCTGGTCGCCTTCGGCGACCAGCCTCAGCCGCTACGGCTCGCACGGTCGCCTATCCTTAGTTACGGCGGGCGGGGGCTGCTCTCCCTCCGCGCCTCCGGCTTTTTATAAACACTCTAGGGGTAGTACCCAAAAGTCTACGTGAAGTAGGGGTGCTCGAAGTCGGTTTTGGGACAACGTCGACCTATTTTACCCGCAAAGGTTATACTAACTACCACCGGAACATATCTTCTAAGTTGTTAATAAACAAATAAAACAAAAAGCATTTATAAAAAGTTCCCCAAAAGACTATGTGAAGACTTAAGTCAGTTTTGGAACAAATTCTACTTATTTTATCCTTAAACTTCCATCGGAACATAATGTGTTTTAACTTTTAACAAGATTGTTATAAAACAAATAAAGCAAAAGAACATTTATAATCTACCGTATTTACGTTCCGTTTCACTTAATTTTAAACTATGTACAATATATTTGACATGTTATTTATTGATATGATTGTCAATCGCCCATAATTACGTTCCGTTTTACCGAATATGTGATTTGAGGTTAGTAACTATTTTAATTAATTATTCGAAAACTATGCATTACCTTGTAATAACAGTGAAAACATATAATCTGGGACCCAATCCCTACCGCCTCCGATAGTTTTTACTCCGCAAATCGTGCCAACCTATTCTAGACCACGACTAACAGCAGAGTAAATACACTATTGTGTTCCGGTTTGAAGGACCTTGTAGTAAGTGTATTAGACATACTGAGACTTAACGAATGCCAAGCATTGCTATGTAATTCATGGTTTTGTTTGGTTTTGCTACTGTCCATGAGCTGTGGTATCGCATGTACCATTAGGCGAATGACATGCCATTAATCGCAATCAAAAATAAACACACCTCAATCATTATACAACTGAGGGTACAACGCGGGATGAAAGTATTGCTATACGAAATTCTTGCACCTCCAGAAAATCCTCCCACACATAAAACCGACAAAGAGTGTGGTATCATACTAAAAAAAATAGATGGCAAAACTAAATATCGAAAGAGGTTAGATTACAATTAATCACGCAATAGCTTTGCAATTCACATTTAAAAGTACTGGCACATATTTGAATAAAAATAAAAATATTTAATTTAAATTTCGGTCGGACTTAGGTTATTTTCGTTACGGAATTTCTGGATTCGGTCTCCACGCTCAAGGCCCGCGATAGAAGCTATGCAATAGCTTAATAAAAAAATACTTTAAAAAATGTTGTGTTACTGTATGTATTGGAGAATATCTAACTAAGTTTCCTTGTTGTCCAGGTTACTCTATATAAACGATACGAACTTCGAATGTTTGACGTCCGGAGTAAGTTATAAGATCAGTGGCGGCGTAAGGTAGGTTGGCACCCGGGGCGGTTTTGTATTGAGTACCCCTACATAAACATAACACCCAATACTAAACAATCCTACACCGGACATATCGTGCACTTATCAAATCTGACTTTTATCGGAGGAAAGCTATTGTGCTCTTCTTTGGGTGGCCCGGAGGCGGCTGGAACTGTATGTTAGTGTCACTGGCCTTCCAGCCTGGCACGTTAGGGATGTTTTGGCCGAGCCGGGTCCCTCACAAAACCTCCGCTAGCATACCGACTAAATTCCTTGGATGACCGTCACACGCATTATGGGCGGCCCCAAACATCACAAGGCGAGAAGCGCATGGCCTCAGCGTCCTATAAAAAATCATTGCTGGATGTTTTTTTTTTTTTAATTCTTGCCCGGCATAATAGCCGCATTGCGCCTGATGGTGAGCGCAAATGCCGCCCAGGCAGAGTATCCATTGGCATCGGACGGCAGTCCCATGCCAATAGATACAATTATGCCGGCCTGCTAAGATGCCTTTTCACACTATGGCGGAAAGACCCAGTATTATAGGAAGGAGGGAACACGTGAGACGGCAAACAATTCCACAGCCTGACGGTGCGGCACTAAAAAGAATTTCAGAACCGTTTGGTTCGCGCCGAGATGATGTGGACCATCAAGCTATGGCTTCGCAAGCCAGCACGCGTGGTACTGGTTAGGAATGGAGTGGAGGGGATCAAGTTGAGCATTCACCGTGATACAGGCGGTAGAACACGCTTAGAGAGGCGACATCCCTCCGGAGTTGTAGCGACTCTAAGTTGCTCGTAACGTCTGCATCATTCACAATGCGGATGGCCCGCCGCTGCAATCCATCCAAGGCATCGAGCAGTACTGGGCGGATCCATCCCAGAGGTGCGAACAGTACTCCATACCCGGCCGGACCTGCGCTTTATACAAGCGGTAAAGCTGACCGGGCGTGAAGAACCGACGCACCCTGTTCAGGACTCCAACCCTGCGTGATGTGGCAGATATTACGCCCTCGATGTGATTCCTTGGATTGAGATCACAGCGGATATCCACACCAAGGATACTCATGTCATTCCGCACTGAGAGGGGAGCACCCTGAAGAATGGGGAGGGGAGAGAACGGGGATTTTTTGCACGTGAACGCACACACCTGGGGTTTCTTGGCATTGAACTCAACCATATTCCTGGAACCCCATGTAGAAATGAGATCCAAGGTCCGGTTGAGCTCAATGACAAGATCTTCGCGTCCCTTCACAGTTTCGACTCGGCAACCCGGAGGCCCGCAGTGGTATCGCCCATGGACCGTGCTGTCATCTGCATAGCAATGAATATTGCCAAGCGACAACATGTCATTGATATGCAGAAAAAACAAGGCGGGGGACAGCACCGAGCCCTGTGGAACTCCGGCATTTACCGACATGAGCGCCGAAGCATGTCCGTCGACGACTACACGTATTCTACGCCCGTGCAGAAAGCCGGAAATCCACGAACACAGGTTGCTGGGCAGACCGTATGCCGGATTTCTTCTTTTAAAGGGTGCGACTGTTTCAAAACGCGGCGCCAGTTAAAGTTGTTTAGGTCGTCTACGTCAGAGATGAGGCCATGCGCCCTGTCGCTCATATCCAAGTTGCTGTAGGTAAGGGCGCACCGCCCCCTGCACAGTATGCCCAGCCCAGCGTAATGTCGCCTCTTATGACGGTTAGGTAATACCGTGGCGAAATTCTCATACTCTACGACAGGGTAGAGGCGCCGCAGCGGTTCAGTCATTTATTGCCCGGCAACCCTTTTGTGCAGGTGGCAATGAGCGGGATCGTTCACCTCGCGATCCCGTCTCGTGCTATTCTTCTGTGAGATCACGATCTCGCAGAACGAGAGTTTTGCTTGCCAAGCCTTGCCAATCTCGACCATCGAGGGCATCACGACCGAGAGCGAGATGTCCACTCTGGCGGCTGCATGAAGTATTCTGCGCTCGTCACCCCAGAGTGGGCACTCCGAAAGAGTGTGTTTTTTCACAATGATGGCACACAGCGGAAAGGAACGACGCTTAGTTTGGGAAGCCCTAGGCTAGAGAATGCGTCTGCTGCCTCGACTAGTTTCGATCTTAGGCTCATGGCAGGACATGAACATTCCACCGACTATACAAGACAACTCTAACATACTTCACCAGGAGATGATAGAGACCTCCACGCCATCAACTGTGATGTGGACCCCTGCAAGTGGCTCCTAGACTCGTGCAAGCAGATAATCTCAAATTTATCCGCTACGAGGCCCAGCTACCGAATTTTAGAATTCATTATTTTAGAGAATGAGACATTATATTTAAAAAACTTCAAAATATACTATTAGTATTATACAAATAGCTAGATACAAGGGTTGGTAGTTATTTCTGGATACAGGTAGATTTTGTGTGCTTTCTGTGGGTGTCTTTGGCACCCCCTGGTGCTTGGTACCCGGGGCGGACCGCCCCCCCCCCCGCCCCCCCTTTACGCCGCCACTGTATAAGATTACTATTCCCATACCTAAATTATTCTCTATTATAATTATCATTTTCTCCGACACTCGAAGTTCATATTGTTTTTATAACCCCGGAGTACTAAGTGAGTGTGGGGTAGCTTGACCGACACACGTGAGGGATGTCGCTTTTTGATAAGACAACCCACCCTTTGTCGGTTTTATGTGTAGGTGTAGGAGGATCTTCCGGAGGGGCAAGAGTCAAGACTTCCGTATAGCAAAACTTCCATCCACCCTCCACAGCCTCCGTGGCGCAGTTGGTTAGTCTACGCCTGTGAAATGAGGGGCCGAGGGTTCGATCCTCGCACCGAAACAAATATTTGTGTGAACCACAGGCATTTGTTTCGGGTCTGGGTGTTTGTAAGACCGAAAAGTCTGTCGTAGTTCCTGATACCCACGACACAAGACTCGATCTTAGTGTGGGGTCAGGACTATGTATGTATGTGACTGTTGGCTGTGTTAATTATAATATTTAGGAGAGGGTTATTTTCAGCAGAGGATTCTCTGAATGACCTGTGACTAATGATAATAAAACCTTTGTGAACATTTTATTTGTATTTATTTTATGATACATCAATAAAATACAATATGTATAACTGTGATTATTTGTTATTCGTCTCGTATTGATGTCTAACCTTTAAATCTCAAATGTAACAATGTTAACTGTTAAATAAATATATGACTACTATATTATATTCTAAGCTAAATACATGGCCCAGAAATAAACATATTTCTGCACACCTAATGATACAACCCGATTCAAACTTTTTACTTTAAAATAGTTATGATTATTTCTTTAAGTAAGTCAAATTATAGTAAAATTGTGTCAAATTTAAATGAAATGTCGATATAAATAGGTCAAATTGTCGCTTTTGTAATTAATAAAATTATTTAAATGATAAAATAATTAAATAATGATATGTATTGACATAAAACATATTCATGTTTTGCAAAACTGAAATAGGCTTGATAAAGTACGAAAAAGTGTAAATCGGGTTGATTAAGTACATACTTATACAAAATGGTAATACTTTTGGGACGGAATGTCAAACAGTAATGACAAATTAAATTCATTCATACAACGATTATGTAAATCACGTATTTATATAAATCCTTTGTAAATATTTCATAATTGTGACAGAAATTGCAATAGACTATATTCAACTTTCACAACCCGAAAAATAACGCTTATGTCAGTAACACATGGATATTAATGACAAATATTAAAAATTTTAATACATTACAATTAGAAAGGCACTTTTGTTACATTCATTGGAAATTAAGTACACAATAACAATTCAATATTCTATTCAATTTTTAATTTTATTTCTGGCACTTAATGCATTTAGAATAACTTTAAGTCTAAACTTATCATACCCATGGATTTACAGTATCCATTAATGCTTATAATGTATTTTTTTACATTTTTGTAATATAATTTTATAACAATCGATTTAAATAAAATCGATCGTATCGATATGTCGATAAGATTTAATCGTTTAAATACTAAATGGAAGCTCTAATAGTCAGATGTACACGGATGACTTACTGGCTTTGTTAATTGGAGAAGAGGTTTTTACATTTTGCCACCGCTCGGGCTTCTAGAACTACTTTTAATGGAAGTGATGGATATATTTCCCGAACTACTAAACTGAGGCGGAGGGGATCGAGGTAGTGAGAACTTCACGTCTGTCAAATTCTCTTGACTTTGCGACTTTTGTGATGTCGATATCGGTATTTTCGATGAAACCCCAAAACTGTAATTGGCCACAGTTTTCTGTTTCTCCGCTTTGACCGGTATGTTGTTCGGTTTCGCGGATATTACCGGCTTCTGTGCCTGATCTCCGGGTGATCTTAACTGCATCTGATCGAGTTGTGAAAGCCTGCGATTCTCGAGGTCTGTACTGGTGACTATCGTGCCTTTTGGAGATTCATACGTCGCTGTCCTAAACTTGATGTGACTGTTCCTTGGTAGATCGTAGTCTGAATGACGTTTCTTTGGTTCGTTTGAGCTTTGATTCGTTTTCGTTCGTTTGCTATCTGCTTGCTGCTTGGCTGAATGATGACGCTCGTTTAGAATGAAATCATTCAGTAATTCGATGTCTAGTTCGTAGGATAATGGCGGCTCTTCGTAAGGTGCTCTCTGTCGACTTGAGATTTTGTCTTTGCTTTCCGATTTCTGGTTTTTCTCCGTGCGGGGAGTTACCACTTGTATTTCTGTGATGTGGTCCTTTGGTTCAATCGTGGACGTTTCAATTTGACATTGCTTTTGCACATCTGTTATCATCGTTGGGTTTATTGAATATCTTGTTTTGGTAAGCTCTACGGCGTCTTGACTTGAAGATTCAACGTCTTCTAAATCGTGTATAATTCTGATTCCCATTTTCGATAGTTCCTCGGGTGATTTCTGTGACATGAAATTTGGATCGTTTTTGAGTTTCTCCATCAACGCTTGCGCCTGTGCCTCGTCCATTTCCGTGGTGTTCAGTATGATAGTTTCTGTTCTGGTGTACGAAGGTTCGTCTGTCGTGAAGTGCATGTTAGGATTTTGTCTCTTTATTTCTTCCAAATATCTTTTATCAATTTCTTTCACATCGCCCTCTTCCAGTTTCAGTTCATCAATATCACCTGGATTTCTTAAGATACCAAAACTGAATTGTTCAACTTGTAATGGAGCTTCTGTTTTTGTGGTAATATACTGTGTTGAGATCTTTTCAACATTCTGTGTGATTACTTTATTACCGTATTCATCCTCTGCTACATTCACGGTGACAGATTTTTGTACCGGTTCTTGCGTCATTGTTAAAGACACGTTGCCTGGTTCCATGTACAACGTTCTGTTCTCTCTTTCATCATGCCGTCTTCTTATTCCTTCTAGCACATCAGGGGGCATTACCCTCAATGTTGGTTCACCGATTTCAATAGACTTGGTATATGTTTTCCTCTTGATTTCCTCTACAGGTTGGCTTTTCTCAGTGTTGGTTATTGTAACAACATGCGTGCTTTGACTCTCTTTAGGTTCGGACCATTCTGTAGTCACCGTTTCGAGTGATTTCTTGTTAGACTTCAAGCTGTTAGTATTAGACCCAATTCTTATATTGCTAACGAAATCGTCATAATCTCTTGTTTTCTCTGTCTGTTTTAGATTAAAGTTCACGATGTCGGGTTGGTGAAGTGCTGATTTTAATGAGTCTGTCATAGGTGTCGGCATTTCTTTGCTTGTGGTCGCATCACTTCTCTGTGAAGTCTGATCGATGTGCACGTTAAGTATTGGGTTCTTGGCGAGCAACTTCTTCATCATTTCCGACTTTGGTCTCTCCAAACTGTTAACGTAGGAATTGCGAGACATTTTCAAGTCATCAGGTATGTTTGTATCATATGTCATTGATATTTTCTCCTCGTATTTAATTGGTGTCTCGGATTTTGACGGACTCGGTTGCATTTCTTGAGTACTGTCTAAGGAACTCATGTTGCTACCATCTGAAGTAGATTTAGCGAATTCAGACACAAGTTTGAAGTGAACTTTCATGTTTTCGTCCATTATTCTCTTCGCCAGATGATCGGATGTTTCATGATCATCGCTATCTTTGTACATTTCGAACTCTTTACCATGTTTACTATCTATCTCATCGATTCTTTCTGAATCTACAGAACTGCTTGATCCTTTGACGATAGCATCTTCTAAATTACCAAATTCAGACGCCTTTTTAAGTCTGTTTCTTTGGAATGTATTCAAACCTTCCATAGCCGAGGTTTTTGTTATATTCAAGCTTAGTCTAGGTTCTTTATGTTTGATCACAATACCCTTATCGGAGTCTATCATATCTGGTAAAATGTCTTCTTGCCCTGATTCAAAGAACGTAGACTCAACTACGGACATTGCTTTGCGTTTCTTAGGCGATATCGCGTTATCTGCTATTTCTGTATCGTCAGCAGATATGTCTAAGCTTTGGGCCCTTTCCAAAGTACCGGTGGATTGTTTGTGAGTTCGCGTTCTCAGCTCAAATCTAGATAGATCGCCTAGAGATGCTGCTTTCCTTTCATTGTCATCTAAGACAGAATTATCATCAGAGTGCACGGAATGGACTGTTTCATTCAAAGGAGAACTGTGAATGGTAATATCACTATTGTTCAATTCGATTGTAGTCGATCCTTTCTCGCTCTTATCGCTTTGATTTAAAGACACCACGGAGTGTCCATCTTGGTTGGAAGACAGATTAGATTTGGAATCTTCGAAGAAATTGTTCAAAGAGTCACTTTCTCTTTTGAAAGGCTTAGAAACAATATCATCGATGTCGTCTTGACTGAAATTAATAGATTCTTCCATACGTAAAGATGTAGTAGCGCTTTTAACTTTGTTCCCTTTTGGAGTTGAAGTATTAATTTGTGATACTACAGACTTGTTAGAAGTATATGAAGAGTCGTGTAATAAGCTTGAGTGTTGTTTTTCACTGCTCAAGAAATCGTTGACATGTTTCAATTGTTCTAATATACTGTCATCAGTTTTATTCTTTTCCTGATCAGGAGGTGAAGGCGCTTTGCCCTTAGATTTCTTTGCAGGTTTAGGAGCTTCTTCTTTCTTAATCTCTACCTTTTCTTTCTCGTGGATAATATCAGTGGAACTTTTCCTGTTACTCCGCGCAGCTTTGGCAGCATCCATCATATGTTGAGGTAATTCCTGAGGTATGCCATTCTCGTCCCTCTTTATTCCGCTAGAGTTCAGATCGTTTCTCGTGAAGCTAGTTTGGGATATCTCAGATGTTTTTGACGTGTCCAAACTAACAGTGACTTCGGTTTCATTGGTCTTAACTCTAGCATTTGGTATTGGTGGTGCCATTTTCTCTCTTCGCTTAGCCACCACTGGTTTTTTAGTTTCCGTCTCACTTTCATGCTTGATTTGCGTCGGCGGTACTGGTTTTGGTGGTTCAGGTTTGTCGATTTCATCTACAGATTTCTTTTCGACCGCCACGGTACCGTTTTCTACACTCTTCTGTCTTAAGACTCCGTCATCAGGTACATTTGGTGGGAGAACTCGTATTCCAAATTTCATAGCGCGTTTTGGATCGTAATCTTTCTTTTGTGTTTCAGCATTTTCAATAGCAGTTACGGCAGATACGCCGTTCTCTGGTTGTATAATCTGTATATCACTGCCAGTGGAATGTCTGTTTTTGTTCCTTTCAGGTTTGTTCAAATTCGCTGGTATGTCGGAATGTCTTGTTTTAATTAATTTACTATTCTTTTCGTTTTCTCTCTCTAAGGTCGTAGGAATCCCGTCTTTTTTCTCTTTCTTATTTCTCTCGAGTGTGGAGGTTATTATCTTCTCTGATATGATTTTCTTTATGACGCCTTTTCCCTGTTTTGTCTCTAAAGTAGAGTTGTTGGAATGTGAAGTGTTTGGCGACTTTGGTGGGTGAAGCAACTTTCCTTCCTTTTCGAGCTGAAATAAAAAGAAAACGATTATTAGTATATTGTTCATATTAATTGTATTAGAATAAGTCAAAGTATTTATAACCTAAGTTTATTAATAGTTTCTTCATTTGACGTGTACTCTTATTAATGATTTAATGTTTTAAGCCAGTTTTATTAATACTTAAAATTAGCATTATTATCACGTATATGTGACCTCATTGCGATCTCAAATTCATGAATGAAATTCGCGTTCTGTTTTAAAACAAGTCAATTAACAACAGACTACTGAGATACGATATCGTGAATATTAATTATTTCAGCTTACACTCAAATAATTTAAAATTGTGCCAAATATTGGCTTATGATGATAGCTGAACATTTCTTTTTACTGAAATTGCCCATACATTACATGTTATTTATATTTTTAGGATCAGAAGTAGGTTTTTATAATAAAAAAAAATAACAATAATTTAATAAAATCAGTTTTTATTGGAATTGAGGCAATTTCTCACTTTAATTGAATTACAAATCACAATGATCACACATTTAAATAATTTACACTCATTTTTCACAAGCAACCAAAATTTATTTATCATAAAAAAACAAATAAATCACACAGAAAAATAATCACAAATCACAGAGAGATTAATCTAAAAAAACTTACTGCAGATGGCGTCGATCGCTACCAGATCCGTTCGGCTCAAAGTCCGACGAAGAAATGTGCCCTTTGAGTGGGAGCGATCTCTTTTATAGGTTTGATAAGTGATGACAAATACAGAAAAACAAAGTATCAGAGGGTACTTAATAAATTTTTGTGACGGTAACCCAATATCTGAGGGTACTTTATTTATTTTTGTGACGGTACCCTAATACGGCCTTTCCTGATAATGCGCCGTCCTCGGCCGCAGATTCATTTGAAGATGAAGTTCTACTTGGAAGAAGGACCAGCCACTGCTCCTGAGTCGACGTCGCTCTCGTCGTCAAAGTCTATGAAAACAAAGTACCAGTTAATCCTGACACTATGTAACATTGTTGCCTATCCTTTCAATCTTCTCACATTCAAGGCCTCCTTTCACAGTCAAATCACACATTGTAAAAAAAAACCTATAACTGTCACTTTCACTTCTTATGCACTCATGTCTCACACATCATCTTGCATGAAAATTTTATTTGGTGCGTACGACTTTTAAATTCCCCGCCCACACTCGAGTGTCTGCCAGGCCAATGCCTGATATGCATTAAAAAATGCATCTGCCAGGGACAAACCCCTGATACGCATTTAAAAAAATGCGTCTGCCAGGCCAATGCCTGATATGCATTGAAAAATGCATCTGCCAGGGACAAATCCCTGATACGCATGAAAGAAAATGCGTCTGCCAGGCCAATGCCTGATATGCAACACCACCTTGAGCGCCCCTTTACACTTCCTCGAGGGCGCCTCTACAGGTCCAATTTGAATCGCTGACATGCGCCACAGGACTTATGTGCTAGCGCCAACATTGGACCATGGTGTTACTGTAACATAGAGGTACAATTATTAAGCACTTACCCTCGAAAAACGCTGAGCAAGTCTCAGGGCACCATTCTCCCTTCCAAGGCACCATATACTGAGCTGCTGCCTGCGTAGTCTTGCCACGAGCGCCGCTTAACAATTTGAGCTCATAACGATCGCTGGGCAAGATCTTCGTCACACGATACGGGCCTCTCATTCCCGTGTCAAGTTTTCCAATTGATTGCGAGTTCTTGATAACGTACACTTGATCATTGACTTTGAATACCCTGAGAGGTCTTCGAGGGTGGTTGACACGAAGATCTTGCTTCATCTGGTTTCTTTCAAGTAACATTCTAGCGCGACTTCGGTTAAGTTCTCTCACAGCCTCATGATTGGGGCTAGTACTTTCGACAGCAACGTCTCTAATTAATGCTCGAATAACCGGAGTTGTTGCGTCTGTGCCAATTAACAGATGAAGAGCCGCAAATTGGGTAGTTTTTTGCTTTGTAATACTGAGAACTAATTGGATTCTACTTAACGCCTTAAACCACCCAGAGGTGTTGTTACGACTCTCTACTCTAAGCATGTTGAGGACCGTCCTTGCATAACGCTCCACCTGTCCATTAGCGTTGTGCATTTCGGGTGTGATATAGTGGATACAGCAGTTACAGCCCAATTCAGTCACCCAACGTGTAAAGCTAGAGGCTTCAAACATGCGACCGCGATCGCACACAATCAGTTTAGGAGTGCCAAATAAAGATATCGCGTTATTAAATGCACGTTTTAATTCTTCTGTGTACTGTCTTTGTAAAGGATAAAGCAGACAGTATTTGGTAAAAGCGTCTACTAAAATAAGTACGAATTTGTGTCCCTCGGACTCAGGTAGGGGACCTAATGAGTCTACGTGTACTGTATTGAAGGGCACACCAGGTTTTTCCCATGACTGTATAGGCTGATTAGGAGCCCTAGGTACTCGTTTTCTAGAAACACAAACCAAACAATGTGAAGTATATTTTTTTTTTTTTACAAAAGTCGTGAGACCCGGGAACCAAAAATGTTTTAGAATGTAGGTGGATTCCTACTTAAGTAGTTGGCGTGACCCATCATCACTCCCTTCCTATATTCTATCACAAAGTTAAAATCTTGCATGTACATCCACCAACGTGCAACTCGAGGAAGCAAGTCTTTTTTACGTTCAGTGGCTTTAAGAGCATTACAGTCCGTTACAATTTTGAACGCTATACCTATCAAATAGTGTCTGAAAATTTGCATTTCTCTCACGACAGCCAATGTCTCCAACTCGTACGAGTGGTATCTACATTCTGCTCCTTGGGTTACTTTACTGAAGTAAGCTACCACCCGCTTAGAGCCATTTTTATTAAGCTGCATGAGTACAGCCCCGTAACCAGCACTACTTGCATCCGTATGGAGCTCAGTAGGCAATTCTGGGTCAAAAGTTGCAAGTATAGGTTCTTTAGTCAAAACGTCCAACAACTCTTGGCGGATACGATCTTGCGCAGGTCCCCACTCAAATTTTACGTCTTTCTTTGTGAGTCGTGAGATGCATGCGGTTTTCGTTGCGTAATCTTTAATGTACCGTCGAAAATAACCAGCAAGCCCAAGAAATTGGCGGACTTGTTTAACGGTGGTAGGAACCGGTGTATTCACTAAAGCTGTGATTTTTCCAGGGCTCGGCCTCACCTGACCATGACTAATTACGCGACCCATATATTCCACGCTGGTACTCAAAAAGGAACATTTACGCAAATTTATAGAGAAGCCAACGTCCGTAAGGGTTTTTAAAACATTACGTAATAAATCGATTCTTTCACTTATCGTACGACTTAGCAAAAGTACATCATCGATGTATACGAGGACACTCCCGGATTCAATAAACCGCTTAAGGGTGGTATTTATGATCCTTTGATACACCGTAGGTGAATTACAAAGCCCAAAAGGCATTTTGACGAACTCATAATGCGATTCGTTAGTTACAAACCCTGTTTTATAGATGGAGTCTTCGTTTATAGGTTACGCTGGTTGGGAATGGGACGTCCCTCTGATCGTGCTTTCGTGAAGCAATCGGTCTCTTTATGTCCGGGCTTTTTACAGAACGAACATGTAATTGAATTTGAGCTGCTCTCCGTTTTGCCGCGGTTTTTACAATTAATACGCAAGTGGCCGGTCTTCCCACAAATGAAACACTTATTGCCCGGCTTGTCAGTAAAGCGATTTTTCATAGCATGGGGCGGACCACGATTATCTAACTTACTTTGGCCAGGTTTAACGTAAATAGCTAAAAAGGACACTACATTTTCAACTGTTAAATTGGCGTTGGCTGCTGCTGCACGGACTTGCGCATCATTTATTCCTCTTATCACGATTCGAACTCTAAGCTCGTCACTTAGGCCCTGAACTATTCGTAAACGAAGCAGAGACCGACGGGCGTACTCGGCAAATGTAAGAAATTTGTCGGAATTTGTGTTCATAACTTCCGAAAGTATTTGGGCATGGTCTATACTTTGCGGACAAAGAGATTTAAATTCTTTAACGAAATTGGACCATGATCGATCATTAGTGTTCCACTCACTGAGCCATGTTTTAGCGTCTCCCTTTAAACAGTTTGCTACCCGTGACAAACACTCTGAATCCTCCCAGGAATTTGCCAACCTCGCGCGCTCCACTTCATTACACCATACCTCAAAATTATTAACCACTGGATCGAAGTTAGAAATATAATAGGTATGCGTTTTTACCTTATGGATTGTACTTAGGGCATCCACGAGAGTCTCTGATATAAATGGATTGCTACCATTTTGACATACGCCACCACATGCTGGTAACGGAGTTATCGAATCACTCGCTTTACTTTCTATCGTATTCAATCGCGACACGACAGATTCCAATGTGGCTCTTACTGAACTAATATCAAAATTGGACGTATGAGAACCAGGATTAGCATGTCGAGAATACTCTCGATAATTAGTTCTGCGGTTTCGGGATCGCGCACGTTTATGGTGGTTTGCTGGCGAGTGGCGGTAATAAGATAAGCGAGAGCGCGAGCGAGAGTGCGAGCGAGAGCGCGATCTATCGGTATCGGAACACGAACGGGATTTGTCGTTCCGGGATCGCGAGCGAGTTGTACAATAGCGTCGGCGCGATCTGCTGCGATAACGCCTCGTGTTGTGGCGAGACGTACCACTAGACTTCTCACGTGAATGTGATGTTCGCGGCATTTTATGAATTTTCAGACACAAAACTAAGGTTGCTTGTGAGGCAGAGTCTGTCAGTGAATTTTTTTTTAGTATATCGTGGGCAATAGTGAATCCCACTTCTGATTTTAGGATCAGAAGTAGGTTTTTATAATAAAAAAAAATAACAATAATTTAATAAAATCAGTTTTTATTGGAATTGAGGCAATTTCTCACTTTAATTGAATTACAAATCACAATGATCACACATTTAAATAATTTACACTCATTTTTCACAAGCAACCAAAATTTATTTATCATAAAAAAACAAATAAATCACACAGAAAAATAATCACAAATCACAGAGAGATTAATCTAAAAAAACTTACTGCAGATGGCGTCGATCGCTACCAGATCCGTTCGGCTCAAAGTCCGACGAAGAAATGTGCCCTTTGAGTGGGAGCGATCTCTTTTATAGGTTTGATAAGTGATGACAAATACAGAAAAACAAAGTATCAGAGGGTACTTAATAAATTTTTGTGACGGTAACCCAATATCTGAGGGTACTTTATTTATTTTTGTGACGGTACCCTAATAATATAATATATCTTTAAAGGCAATAATCATTTGATTATGTTGTATGGCACATGAAAGCTGATGACTCAACCATCATTTCTCGATACCGTACGACTCAGGATTCGAATACAATGAAGTTCATTCCACCCTTCCACAGACAATTTTTAATATCGTCAAATAGCAAACCAACGCCCACATAAATTGATCTATTCTTTCAAATAAACTCTATCAATACAGGTATCAATACAATTGGTCGTATTGGAGGCAACGCCACAATCCACATTTCTGAAACAGTAAATATTAAACTTTGCTAGAAAGAAAATAAGGAAGTTTTTCATTCAACGCGAGTGTTGTGTTACGTTGTTATGGCGTGGAGGCATGTTTGGAATACAATGGAGGTACGTGGCGGAATGCTTTATTGATGTAAGGGTTGAACAATAGTCGATAAGTATGCGGGGATAATGTTTTGAATATGAATGATAGATCTCGAATGAACGTCATGTGTAATTATGATTCAAATATACGGATACGACTGCATTTTGGCTTTAATATTCCTTGAACTTTGAATTGCATAACTATACTGGTGGAAGGTCTCTCATATGAGACATCAGGCGCAGTGCAGTCATTAATCCGGGCAAGTGTAAGAAAAAAAGAAAATATGCTAAAATAGGTTTTAAAATTGTCTAGGTAGGTTCTGTTCTTGACACTTTAGACTGCCGTCTGTTTATCCTGTTCTTAAATCCATCCCATGGTTGTCTGTAAGACATTGCCTTTCGGCGATAAGACCGCCAATTGTACTCTTTATATATGTGATTTCTTTTTGTGCTTTATCAGCCCATATACGTCCCACTGCAGGGCACGGGCCTCCTCTACAATCGAGAGTACGATTGAGAGTGGTTAGGCCATATAGTCCACCACGCTGGCCTAGTGCGGGTTGGCGGACTTACATACCATAGATTTTTTTAATAATCGCTATGGTATGTAGGTTTCCTCACGATGTTTTCCTTCACCGTTTAGTGCGTGGTGATTGACTATCAATACACACATGACTCAGAGAATGACTGAAAAGTCAGAGGTGTGCCCTGGGATTCGAACCCGCGACCACTGTGAACATGTTGGCAGTCGCGTCTAGTCCGTTTACCAACAGGCCACTTCGCACTTCTTTGTGCAATAAAGTGTAAATAAATAAATAAAAAAAGACTATCTCAGTGGATAAGGTTATTTTCTTTGTGAGTGACTGATTAGTGTACTAATTATTTTGTCATAAGCTTGGAAAATGTCCCACGTCGCAGACATGTTAACTGGTTGATAGCGTGTTAAAACATTGTCAGTTGACAACAGGTAACGTGAGAAAGTGAAATACTAAAAGAAAGTCTACGTCCATGTTGTTTTCGCGCTTTCCAACCTCACTATGGTATTATTAGATCTAGTACTTATTTACACAACCTAGATTTTATTGTGTCTAAGTTAGGTATAAGTGGATGATAATTTGTTTTGGGGATTTAAGAGAAGGTAAACACCTAAAAATATTTGACTGAAAATACCAGTTTTGAGTCAAATATTTTTGCCTTTTGTGTGTGAAATAAGAATAATATCTCTTAATATTTTATCATAAAACTGAGTGTTCGATTGAGAGGTCTTGACTTAAATTTTACTGATGATAGATCTCTCACATGTAAGAGGCCGCCTGGGTACCACTGCTATTTCTCCCGTCAAACAGCAGTAAATGCACTGTTTCGTTTCGGTGTGAAGGATATTGCAGCCAGAGTATCTACTGGACATATTGAGACTTAATATCTTCTGTTTCAGGGTGGTGAGCGCAGTGGAATGCCAAACATTGCTTTGTAATTTGTGTTTAGTTTTGTCACTGTTCATGAGCGGTCGTATCGCTTACCATCGGGCGAACTGCATGTTCGTCTCAATATTCATGCATAACTTATATGTATATACGGGTATATTACGACAGCCTCCATGGCAGGCGGTTAGACTCCGCCTGTGAAACGAGAGGCGGCGGGTTCGATCCCTGCACCGTGAGAAATGTTTGTGCGTCCCACAAATATTTCTTTCGGGTCTGGTGTTTGTGAGACCGAAAAGTCTCTCGTAGTTCCTGATTCCCACGACACAAGACTCAATCTTAATATGGGGTCAGGACTATGTATGTGACTGTTGGGTGTTATTTTTATCATTTATGTATTATTATGTTCTCTACAACCCACAGTTCTACCCAGATGGGTACTAATATCTTAGTAACATAAAAAATTCTCACCGTGCTAACATCTCCAGTGGAACCAGCCCTCTTCAGCAAGGGATGTTGCACCCCCCTCCCCGCGCCGCTCGCCCTCCCCCCCTCGAGGACCTCCAGCTCCACGGGGTAGGGGGAGGCGAGCGACAGAATGCTCACGGCGTCCTCTAGCGGCGTGCCTACGAACTCGATCTTTATGCTCTTTATCCTGTCACCTGGAAGAATAAGATTAGATATTAATATTGATTGTCTTTTTTTATTGAAATTGTTTTTTGTTAAATCTTACTGTTGTGTTATTTTCCTTGATGCCGTTTATCTCTTTTTTACAATCTTTGTTATTATATAGTTTTTAATTTAATTTGCTATTCTATTTTTTTAAACGGTGCTCAAAATTGTTAATTATGTGTGTAGACTTGTTATTAGCAATATGGTTTACTTATATTTAAAGTCTTTCTACTTTCTACTCACAGAGTACATTTTACATACTAAGATAGAGACGTCACTCAATCAATTCAAGGCGCCCTCTGGCGTTAAGTAAGAAAAACAATCCAGTAATATATCTATACTTACTTTCATTACGTTTATATACGAAAAGAAAATATTTATGGAGGTTTGGACCTGAATAAGATCTAACAGAATCGATTTGAATTTTGTCTATTTGAAACAAATTATTCTGTATATAAATGTGAACATAACAATTCTCAATTTCCGCATGTGTATGCATTTTAATAAATTTAATAATTGTTTTAAAATTAACTCATCAGCAAATAAGCTAATCAATGCTGTTAAAAGTAATTTAGGGCCAATAATATCCGCGTAAAATACAATCTACGTAAAATGGAGAAACCCGTACAAACCAACGATTTTTTCGCCCTCTGGTGTTAAGTTAGTAAAAACGATGATTATAATTTATAATTCGTCGTTGTTTGTTCTAAGTTAAACCACCGTGTTTCTACTAGTGCGTGGTAGCCTGTTGGTAAAGGGACTACACGCGGCTGCCAACATGTTCTTGGTAGTCGCGGGTTCGAATCCCAGGGCACACCTCTGACTTTTCGGAGTAACTTATAAATCGCTATGGTATCCAGGTTTTCTCACGATGTTTTGTTTCACCGTTTTAGTGCGTGGTGATTGACTATCAATACACACATGACTCCGAAAAGTCAGAGGTGTGCCCTGGGATTCGAACCCGCGACCACCGTAAACATGTTGGCAGTCATTTTATTTATTTATTAAATTATCTACTAACCTAGTGTTTGCGAATGTGGCGGGTCATAGTCGGACGAATAACCATATTATAACATCATATTGTACCTATGTTCCACAATAAACATATCTGATTTGATTTGATTTATGTAAAAAATAAATAAGATGTTGATTTACCATGGCTAAAGATAGATATTTCAACGTAGACTACTTAGATACCTCCGAAAAAAAAAAACATAAAAGTACTGATGAACAAATAGGTCGCGCTGGCCCTTCGAAATGTCATTAGATTAAAGAATTGTTCCGTGAAGCAATGTGTCACGACTTGTTAACTATATGGGTCGCGGACTGTCGCGTCGTGAAAATGGCTATTTCTTTTCTTTTGACCTTATCATATGGACGACAGAAGATTTATTTCACAGGAAAAATGGCTTGTCATTTGATTACTAGTCTATATATTTAATCTTAAAGATATTTCCTAAATTTCCAGATACTAAACGTGGATTTCTAAGGACATCATTTGTATTTTATTGTTGTTCACAAAACTGAACATACACAAAAAGCAATATGAAGTATATTGTTTCTAAAAAATAATAAATGTGTGTGTCTTCTAGATGAGAACACTTCTTGGTAATATATAATTATTTTATATAATTTTTAAATCTATATTGATAATATTTCGAGGCTTTTTACTTAAATACTTGATATAAATCTTGGCATGAAACTGTTAAGTGTTAGGCCGGAATCATACTGCTGAAATGCCACGCAATTCGACCCCACGTGACACGTGTTGAATAGGTGTGTTCAAATGGAGTGTTTTTAGTGTTATAGTAACCGTTGAAAATACTACAATTTGATTTGTTTCAACACAAGTCGCGTTGGATCGGGTCACGTGGCGTTTCAGTAGTATTGTATTAGTATTCTGCCTTGAATCCTGACAGGAGTTAGGCACCAATCACTTATATTGGTAAAGTCCCGATAGCTCAGTGGTTGACTAACCCGGCTGCAGCCTGGCAGCGGCGGCAGGCCCGCTGCGCAGTACCGAGTGCACGTGCACCCCGTCCCGCGCGCCGCCCCCGCACCGCAACCCCAGGCCCGTGAAGTCGCGAGCCCATAGCTTCACGTGCCGGACTCTGGCGCGCTGAAACAATATCAATATTACATTAACAATCAAAATACAGCTCATAATCTGAAGAGAAAAAAAGTGGGTAATAATCACAATGTTTGATGAAATAGAGGCGAGAGGGGAGGATAGGTGATAGATTACTCTTTTAGTTGGTTTAAAAAACACTACGCTAACAAAAATCTTTCTCCTTGCGTAATGCGATCCCGCGACCTCACATTTCTTACGCATTACACGAGATCTGATTAAAGAATTGCCAACTTTCAAGGCCACATACAAAATCCTTTACCCCCACCATCAAAAAAAATCATGAACTGCATAATTACAACTTATGCGTTCATATCTTATCTTAATGGTACACATGATTTCATACCTAAACCCGTACCTTAACCGGTAGTAATGACATAAGCTGTCAGTTAATACTTGAAGGTTGGCACACCGTGTGAACTGAGATAATGGCGGAGTTACATGGTGACGTCATTGAAGGACAATTGTAGTTTGGTGTATGAGAATAATCATTAACAACCGCTGCCAATAAACAATCCCAATCCAAAATTTGCCGTTTGAGATTGACAGCTCAATCTTTTTTCTGATACTACACACGCCGGCACAATTAGAGGAACACGCACAAAAATTAGTTTTTTTTTTAATTTTGTTTGCTGTTTGTTTAAATGGTCTTTGTTTTTATATTTCAGCACCTTTAAAAAATTAAATGATGCAAAAAGATTTTTGGATATTTAGAGTTTTATCGTTAATTATACGCTCTCAAGTGTTTTTAAGATTTTTTCACTTTCAAGTGGTGTCACAAAATTTTGTTTAATTTCATTTTATGTGACTTTAGATATTTTTATTGTTATTGTTTTTAGAGTACCTATCTTGTAGGATATAAAATGAGTGGCTTACCTTCTACTGAAGTTGCCAGAGCGGTAACAATGACTGAAAATGGTCAAGGGTAGGATTCAGTAAGTCGCGCATTGGTTGTGTCGGTATCTGTCGTCTTTCTCAACGTTAAACGTTAGAGGCACATAGGCTCTTATATGCGGATGCCAGGATAAGGCAGAAAACGGTGGACCAGTACCCAGGATGGTCATTTTATACGGCTGAAAACTTTGAGAAATCGTCGTCAAACGGCTATTCAGACCGGAAACATGTCACATGAAGTCCGTAATGTTAATATCAGTGAGTACACAGTGAGAACACGCTTAAATTAAGTTGGACTTAAGTCTTATGTTCCGCCCAAAGCTCCAAAACTTGAGGTGGTACATAGAGTAGCCAGATAAGCTTTTGCTCATGGACACCGCGACTGGACAAATGAGTGGAGTCGAGTTTTGTTTAGTGATGAAAGCAGTTTTGGTGTTAATTGCATAGAAGGAAGGGAGAGGATCTGGAGGTATCGAGGAGAACGCTAATCGAGCAAATTTTACTGAAAGAGGTGTCTTATGGCGGAGGGTCAATTTTGGTATGGGGTGGTATATGTTTGGAAGCAGGCGCGGAGTTAATACTTATAGAAAATGGGTCTTTAACTGCACAAAGATACGTCTCAGAGATCTTAGAGTCCCATGTATTGCCTTTTGCACCAGCGGCGTGCACAGGATTATGACACTGGGTATGCGGCGGAGTACTCGGTCACAAAAACTTTTTCTTTTATAGTTTTTTAGCATAGCTACAGCCACGCGACGGATCTCTAAGTCGGAAACCATGCCAACATAACAAGTCTTAGATGTACTACTATTCATGTCCATCTTCTACGGCAACGCAGGCAAAACAGCGATCGATCGTCGCGGCGGAAGAAATTCTAACAAGTAAAATAAAAAAAGCTGACTAGGTGAGTGACTTTCAATTTTAACATATTCAAGGTTCCGGTTAGTTGAGATTACTATACCTATCCCGATGTAAATAAACGCATGATTTCGGCCACCTCATTCATTCATTTGATAAACATACATTTTTAACACAAACCTCGCAATCAAATAACATTTAAAAAAATAAACAAACACACTAGTAAAAGCAAATGACTACAATTATTAATATCGAAACTTAGTAATAAACTGTTAAATGTACACACTTTCAAATATTAAAATGAAAAATTCGTTAAGAAATCTATTTTTTTACAAACATACTAGTATAAAATAGTAAACAATGCAAAAACTCATAAAAAAAGCAAAATGGCCCCCGCGAAACACAAAACATTTCTATTTAAACAAATAAAACCTTACTAACCAAAAATGCATAATGTGCATAGGTGATTTATTAGATTCCAGCCTATTAATTTTACTCGGATTATAGGCAACGAACATTTACGATTACTCCCGACAACTGCCGAACTCCCGAGGCCTGCCGCAGGAGTCGCGGCTTTCAATATTCATGGGTGTGTGCGTTTGCGACTGTGCACGGACACCAAAATTACTACACACATGCAAACAAATGTAATGCGGGACGCGGCGGCATGACTTGGTTGATTAGGTACATTAATTTGCTTTGCAGCGCCTCTTGCTTTTCGCGTGGCAACCACAATGTTTGCGTGATTGCAAATAGGTGCTATTTATAAAATATTAGGCGTTTTTAAGTTATTATATTTTGTTTATTCATTTATTTACTATAAATTAAAGTCATCTAAAACGTACGAACGTTATAATAAAATATCTGTGAATGGCAAGTAAAGCACTGCATTTCTGCCTACAAGGAGTGCACGCCCCTGTTTTGCACCATCCATAGGCGAATATTTTTTATTTACGCATGATAATGCGCGGCCCCACACAGCGCAAAAGGTTCGCGATTACTTAAATCAGGCCCAAATCGCGCAAATGGATTACCCAGCAAGATCACCAGACATGAATCCGATAGAGAACGTATGGGACGTCATCGGAAGAAAGATGAATGGAAGAAACCAAGCCCCTAAGATCATCCAAGAATTAAAATTCATGTTAGTACAAGAGTGGGAGAATTTGTCGCAAAAAATGATTGAAGACGTCATTAAAAGCATGAAGGATCATATTCAGACTCTTATCAGAGCCCGTGGTAGCATTACGCGTTATTATTATTCTTACATTATTTCTGTAAGTTTTTAAAATACACAATTACATTTGACAATACAGAAATTTCATTTTACTGTATTTCTGTTTAATTGTATTTGCGTCATTAATTCAAGTAATTTTAACTCAATTATAGTAATTAGTTATAAATATTGCCTCACTTTAAATATTTAAAAATAAAAACATTCAGTTATTATAATATTTTCTAAGAAATTCAATATTTAACGCGTGTTCCTCTAATTCTGCCGGCGTGTGTACATTGCCAATAATCAATATTAGTAGTGAAAAAACTATGGCAACATGGTAAAAGACAAATCGAAAAGTAGAAAACAATCCAGATTGACTTCAATCTAATTTTGTCGATTGATTATTGGCATCGGACGACAGAAAATAGGCAAAATATAGCTTGCAACAGATTAACCCCTTATTCATAAGGACTTAACGCAGTTTTCAAATGTCGTGTTTTTATAGCTAGGAATGTCGAGACGAGTATGCCGTTCAATTGATGGTAAGCGACACAACCGCTCATGGACAGTAGCTAAACCAGAATGACAAAACAATGCTTGGCATTTTCTGCACTTGCCATCAAGAGACGTATTATCCTCAATATAAAATACACCTTACAGTCACATACTGTCCTAACCCCACATTAAGATCGAGTCTTGTGTCGTGGGTATCAGGAACTACGAGAGACTATTCGGTCCCACAAACACCCAGACCCGAAAGAAATATTTGTGGGCCGCACAAACATTTCTCTCGGTGCAGGGATCGAACCTATGGCCTCTCGTTTCACAGACGGCGTCTAACCGACTGCGCCACGGAGGCTGTCTAAAACCTTGAAGAACTTAATTAAACATTTCCTCACGAGATGCATTCTGCACTTCCTTTTAAGCAGTAATTGTCTGAAATCTAATTCTATTTTCAGCTATTGTTTAGTTTTTATACTTCTTTTTATTGAGGTGAAGTGAGTCGCAGAAAGAACTGGAACAGTTTTCTGTTAAGTTGCATGGACATGCTAATATAGTTTAAATAATGTAGTTTGTTATAGTTTAAAAATCAGATATGCATCGTATTCCTATTTGGCAAGTTATACGTGTAAGCTATAACTAAACCGAATTACTGTAGTGTTGAGTAGGACATGACTTGAAAAAGAGTTTGTAAGAGTAGCCTCATTTTGGTACTAAGCCAGTACAATGTCCCATTTCAATTGAAGTGAGGCGTACTGACGCTTATTTGTGGGTCATAACTTTGCCTCACGGCTCACGCCAATGAAATGACATTACAGACCAAGTAGTACACCAAATATGAAGTAGTACACATTAAAAAGTTGAGCCGCTCTTACATTTTGACGTCATGTACGGGACAAATGTACTGCCTCTTGAATATCCTACTCAACACTAAATTACTGTACCGTCCCTAATTAACACTAAATAAAAACCTAATGAACAATCACCTTAATTAATAAAATGCAAAGAAAGTAATCGTCGGCAAAACAAAAACCGTGTTACATCCAACTGTAAGCAATTATGAAGATATTAAACTACGCTTAGCTAACGAGCAGCGAGTCAGATATCCGAGGTATTCACGCTTAGGAAATTTACTAAGATTAAACTTGTTTATTAAGGTTTAACAGCTATTTAGTATGTGTCATCAAGTTTGTGCATCCTTTTTGGTGTGTAATGGCGAGACGAACATGCCTTTCGCCTGATGGTAAGAGATACGACCGCTCATGAACAGTAGTAAAACCAAACAACACCTTGAATTACAAAATATTGCTTGGCATTCCACCGCGCTCGCCATCCTGAGACATAATGTTTTCTCAATACGTCCAGTAGTTGCTGTGACTACAATGTCCTAACCGATATACAACAGTGCATTTACACTACAGTTTGGCGGGAGAAATAGACATTGCGGTGGTACATACCCAGGCGGCCTCTCACATATGAGAGACCTACCACCAGTAAAAGGTATTTAAACACGGAATCCAAAATGCTCTTTTCCTATCCCTTCTACTCGTAAACAGGTGTGGAATGATATGGATAAATTGCTGGCGTGTTTACTGTTTAAGATCATTATATCGATGAGTAATTGTTCATAATTATATACCACGTGCGTAAAACACTTGTAATCGCATATTTTAGTGTCATGTATTACTTATAGTTGTAATTACTGAATTAACTCCAATAAATAACTGTGAGGTTGATGTTAATACAAAATTAATCGCAGAAAAAAAAATAGAAAACAGGAGTCAAATAATGCAAAATGGAAATGAAGAATTTTTTATTTAATACAAAAATCAGTGTAAAACGTCTATTATTTTTATACACTACTGGTTGTGGGACTCTCATATGTGTGAGTCTGCCTGGGTAGGTACAGCGGCAATGTCTATTTCTTCCGTCAAAAACCGGAATTCTTCTTTTTCGGATTAAAAGACATTGTAGCCCGAGTAACTACTGGACATATTGAAACTTTATATGTTATGTCTCAGGATGACGAGCGCAGTGGAATATCAAGCGTTAATTTGTAATTCAAGCTGTTGTTTGTATTTGGTATTGTCTTTGAGCTGTCGTATCGCTTACCATCAGGCGAAAGGCATGCATTTTACCATTCCTTAAAATAAAAAAAGTATATAATGTGATGTGATGATGCTGTATTTGGTGTTTGTGAGACCGCAACGTCTCTCGTAGTTCCTGATTCCCACGACACACGACTCGATCTTAGTGTGGGTTCAGGACTATGTATGTGACTGGTGTTTGTTATTTATTATTTATTTATAATATCTGTATTTGTATCAGCCTTTATACGTCCCACTGCAGGGCACGGGCCTCCTCTACAATCGAGAGTACGATTGAGAGTGGTTAGGCCATATAGTCCACCACGCAGGCCTAGTGCGAGTTGGCGGACTTACATACCATAGAAATTTTATAAATCTATCAATACACACATGACTCCGAAAAGTCAAAGGTGTGCCCTGGTATTCAAACACGCGACCACAGTGAATATGGTGGCAGTAGCGTCTAGTCTGTTTACCAACAGGCCACCGCGCACTTTTTATAATATAGACCGAGATAATTAATTTTCCCTCCTACGCTTTCTATGGCGCAACAGCCTACCGGGACGCATATCTTAAGAACACCTGAGCTGTAGAATCTTAAATATATTATGGAAAATTATGTAAGCAGATACTCGTAAGGAGACCTAGATACAGCTGCCTGGGTTAATACGGTGGGTTTTACCTTTAATACGGTTCTTGAATGGCTCGAATACTAATGTAATCTTAGTAATGATATATCATTCATACAACGTTTCAGTGGAGCTACTCTATGAAAACGATACAAAGTTCGAATGTTCCGGTGTTCGACCTCGGGAGTAAAATATAAGATTTCCACTTCTAAAAATCAATATTATTGTCTATTATACTTATCATTTCCTTCGAACTTAGTCTATGGATGCAACGAACGCTATAGGATTCCAGCATTTTGTGGTGTATCTAGGCACATGCTTGAAGTTTAATTTTCGGAGGCCGTACGTAAGGCCTCCGAAAATTCGAAGTTCATATTTATAGAGTAATCCCCCTTTTTCCTTTACCAACAGCCCACTACTAACTTAGGCTTAAGTTTAGTACGCAGCAATCCGTCATGAGTTGTGAATTATAGTGTAATTATTATTATGAATAATTTATGAACTGCTCTGAATTTCAACTCCTGTATGATCACTGTATTGTAAACTTATTTTGAAAAGAGCAACGCTAGAGTTTCTTGCCCGTTCTTCTCTGGCGAAAACAGCCTTGTGAACTGGGTGGTAGTGGAAAAAAAATATATGACTGAATCTAAATAGTGTATGGCATTTTATGGATTCAATAAATATTTTCATTTCATTTCATAAATATTTTCATTTCATTTCATTTCGAATAAATCGCATTAGATGCGTAGATCACTCACATGCAAAGGCAAATTGTTGACAAATCAATTGGTTCCGAAGCGCGTTGGAATGCAGATCAGATGAACGCATTACTGAGGGGTGTAGGGATGTTACACATCATCCTCGTAAATCCTTATTAATAAAAATGCGGTAAAAATCCACATACACCACTGAGGTATTATACTAGAGCGGACGCCGGGAACAAAATTTCTGCGTATTGTGCGCGCACACGGGAACACAGTGAAGCGAGAGCGAAGATAATGTTACTGCGTAGGCGTGATAGAGACAGGAATAGAAGGAGCGGTACGGTACCGTTTATTTTGTTACAAAATTTTTGTTTGCAGTGTCCCCTCTGGTGTACTATCTCAATGACATAAACTTAAATTAGTTAAATCATGTTAAGAGGACATAAAACGGTCATTAAGTTTTGTTATCCATTTACTGATGGTAGGTCTCTCATATGTGAGAGGCCGCGTGGGTAGGTACCACCGCAATGTCTCTTTCTCCCGTCAAACACCAGTGTAAACGCACTGTTGTTTACCGGATTGAAGGACATTATAGACAGACAGTAAACACTGGGTGTACGGGCTAATGCCCTACATATTGAGACTTAGCATCTTATGTCTCAGAATGGCGAGCGCAGTGGAATGCAAAGCATTACTTAGTAACTCATGGTGTTGTTTGGTTCTGTTACTCATCTCGCCATTCATAGCAATAAAATATCATAAAAATGTTGTCTTATGTTGGCAACCCTACTCGCGATCTCAATAACACGGTAGTTAAGTTGTGGTAATATGTTTTACTGTTAGAGGATGATACAAATTATTATTTCACTGCTTATATTGCGAATGCGTATTACATAAAACATCGACGAAACATCTTAAAAATAAAATTATAATTGGTACATTTTGTTATATGTAAATTGGCCCGGCATGACTTTGCGCCTGATGGTAAGCGCAAATGCAGTCCAAGCAGAGAAACAAAAGCAAACAGCACCTTTAATTAAAAAACAATGCTTGGGGCATTCCACAGCTCTCGCCACCCTGAGACATACGATGTAAAGTCTCAACAAGATGTAAAGGCTCTGGCTACAATGTCCTTAAATCCGAAAAACAATATTTACACTGCTGTTTGACGGGAGAAATAGATGGCAGCTATCCAGGAGGCCTCTCACATATGAGAGACCTAATACTGCCTATACTGGGTATCTCAAGACTGCTACCGAAAACGAAGCCGGGTGGTAGTTTTAGTGACTACAAACACAATGCAACTAAAAATGTCGCAAAGAAACGCGACAATGATTTTTTATGATTTTTTAAATATCGTCATTTTTGGATGGTAAATCCATAGTTTTTGGTAAAAAAATAATTTAAACTCTATTATACCTTAGAGTCTTTATAAATAAAAGGGTATAAACTATTAAATTTACGAAAAAAATATTTACCACCCAAATACGACCACATAAAAAAAATAACAAAAAAAATATTGTCGCTTTTTTTTTCCACATTTTCTGCTGCATTGTTTGAAGTCGTTTAAACTACCACCCGGCTTCGTTTTCGGTAGCAGTCTTGATATACCCTGTATATGTATATTGTCTGTATTTGCCTGCATTGAACAGGCTTGACACTACATAACTGATTTACAACCAGTTAAATACAAATGTATGTAAAACACTGAAGACGTGTGCAATGCGTTGCTGAGTCACAACTCACAACTCACAAGGGTATCCTGTTTACATAGGGTTTCACGTTGCTATTCGCTGAGCCGACGCGTCGTGCGATATCCAGTGACACTAATATACATACTGTTGGAAATATAGTTATACTTCCGTAGTTGACTGTTACGTAAGGTTACAAAAAAGAGAATTTTTTTAATAGGATAAAAACACAATAATTATAGTGTATAGATTTAAATCTGAATAGAATTTCCCTAAATTTTTAACGGCCTGGTTGAAATCAAATCCGAAGGCTGAAGCCAAAACTGTCATGCTCAAATGGGTCCTTTTATTGTCTCAATATGCTGCATTGTATCAGCCCAAATACGTGTCCCACTGCAGGGCACGAGCGTCCTTTACAATCGTAAGTACCACTGAGACTAGGCCATAAAGTCCACCACGATGGCCTAATACGAGTTGGCAGACTTTAAAATAAATACTACAGAAATTCTCACAAATCGCTATGGTATGTAGGTTTCCACACGATGATTTCCTTCACCGTTAAAATGGTGAGTGACTATCAATACACACATGACTCCGAAAAGTCTAAGGTGTGCCCTGATTTGAACCAGAGACCACCGTGGACATGTTGGCAGCCGCATCTAGTCCTTTTAGCAACAGGCCACCACTCATTTTTGACCGACTTCAAAAGAGGAGGTAATCAATTCGACTGATTTTTTTTTGTATGTTTGTTACGCGATTACGACCGCAATTGTGAACCGATTTTGAAAATTTATTTTTTGTCGGAAAGCATGATATACAGGGTTGGTCCCATATAAAATTGGTGAAGACCTGATGAATATCTTAGGATCTGCCGACCAGAACTCCTCAAAATTAAACGGTCCAGCATTAATTCTTTTTGCGTTAGATTAAGTATAAGTATATTATTACAAAGGGTGGGTGAAAATGGGAAAAGGGTGGGGGTGGGGGGTGAGGGGGTTAGAAAATAGGTACAATTGTTAATACTCAATATCTTCGGCAGTTCTTAGCCGACTTAAAAATAACTTTTTTGTCAAAGAGTATTATATGATAGATTAGAACAAAAAAAATATTGTGAAGACCTGATGAATATCTTTGGACCTGAAGGGCAGATCTCCTCAAAATTGAATAGTACAGCAATAATTCTTTTTACATTAGGTTCAGTATAAGTTTATTACTACAAGGGGGGAGGGGATGGAAAGGGGAAAGTAGAAAGGGGCGTGGGAAGGGGGGGGGATATATACAAATATAAATACTAAATATCTGCGACAATAAATAAATGATTTTAAATAACTTTTCTTCGGAACGAATTATACTATGATAATGATGATAATGTTGGTCACATAAAATATGGTGATGATCTGATGAATAGGTACATATCTGGAGAGCAGACCTCCACAAAACTTTGCAGAAACGCAATGATTTTTCATCCATTAGGTTAAGTATATGTGTTTTGTTAAAAATAGGAAGTGAAGAAGGTGTAGAGGTGAGGGGGTAACGAATGATTACCACACATAAGTGTACTCAATATCTCTAGCAGGTTGAGCCGATTTTAGTATTTTCTTTATCATAAAAACAAAATGACAGTGTAGCTTCCTTAAAAATCATAAAATATTATTTTCGTTTTTGAAATTATAAAGGATCACAATTGTTCATTTTTTATATACATTGATTCCAGTTTTCATGATATGATTACCTTTGTTACTTTAACTTTTTATTTGGTTATATAAAAAAAAAATGATATTTGGACCGTTCAAGTAGATTAATGAATATCAATAAAATCTTTACATGCAAATGCGAGTCGTCCTTGCTGTGGTCGGGGCGGGTGAATTCTGCGTGTAACGCGGGGGTCTTGCCGCCCAGGGGCAGCGTGGGGGCCTCGTGCTGCCACGCCTGCCGCTCCTCCTGCCTGAAGCCAGGGTTGTCGAACGCGAACTCGTCCTTCACTGACTCAGGGTCGGTTGAGAACACCAGGTGCTTTCCTGGAGACAAAGGGAGATTATTAGTGTTAATAAATTGTTATTTTTTTAATTTAATTTATTTAGGACAGCGAGTGTTGTTACTGGTCAGGGTTGGTTGAAGTCACCAAGTACTTTCCTGGAGACAAAGAGAGATAATTAACCGCTAAACGACCACATAAAGTTAGTTAAATCATGTTAAGAGGAGATAAAACGTTCATTAAATATTGCTATCCATATACTTGTGGTAGGTCTCTCATATGTGAATGGTCGCCTGGGTAGGTACCACCGCAATGTCTATTTCTTCCTCAAATAGCAGTGTAAATGCACTGTTGTGTTTTGGTTTGAAGGATATTGTAGACAGAGTAACCACTGGACATATTGAGACTTAACATATTATGTCTCAGGATGGCGTACGCAGTAGAATGCCCTACCATCAGTAAACAGTTAATTTAATTTTCAACAATATTTAATAGTGAAGTGATTTCAGCGGATGTTTAAAGTAAAAATAATTGTTTATTTGGTACTCCAATGCAGTCTAACTCGATTAAATAATAAGCTTAAGACGTGTTCACATACATAACAGCAACCCAGTTGCAGTGAAACCACTGGAGCGCGCGCTCTCGTAATTAGTAGACAGCACGCGACTGACAAGGTCGGGAGATTGCGCTTTGTTTGGACTTCTTTCACACCACTTTTTTTTTTAAATATTTTCCAACTAAGAATACACACAAACATACGTATGTATCAGCCCATAGGCATCCCACTGCAGGGCACGGGCTTCCTCTACAATAGACAGTACGATTGAGAGTGGTAAGGCCATGTCCACCACAGATAACAAAAAACATAATACAAATTAATCTATGCTGCGTGTTTCTTCAATTATAGGAAATCATTATGCTTTAAAATTATTCGACAGCTATTTAAGCACTTAATCTTAATTAACATATTACAAGTACGTATTTAGATTTTTTCTTCTTTACTTTTTCCTATACCTAACAATATACCACAGTTGTCTCTGTTTTATCCCATGGTTGGTTGTCTGGAAGACATTGCATTGAGCGATAAGACCGCCATTGTACTCGTTTCTTTTATGTAATATTTTGGTTTTGTTAAAAAATGGTCAATGGTGTACAATAAATAAAGCTTTTAAAAGTTTAAGCTATTTAAATAATAAATAAATAAATATACTTATTGAAGAGGCTGTATAGAACCTTTCGGGAACGGTAGTTTGCGTGGTGGCCTGGAGGGTTACTCTATGGAATGATAAGAACTTCGAATGTTAGAATGTTGTCATAAAATAAATAAGATTTACTACCACTTCTAAAAATTAATGCTATTCTAAGAAAGAAAGAAAGAAAATGAGATTAAATGGTCACAACAATAGAACAAAACATGGATTATCCATCCATCCATCAGCCAAAGGAAATCCACTGCTGAACATAGGCCTCCCCCAATTATTTCCACTGTGACTTGGAGGCATCCGCATCTAGCGACGTCCCGCGAACTTTACCAGGTCTGACCACACCACAAACATAAATTAACATAAAAAATCAGCATCCCATAATAATATTTTTAAGGCCGTCACAAAAAAGTTTAAAATAAAGGATATAATTAAGAATGAGGACTCCTGCTATTGCGTTTTACTTGATGCTCATCGAAAAACAATCAATTTTGCTTAAAAACAAAGATTTTCGCGTGTATAAATAGTAAAACTAGTATTAATTAACGAAACCTCATTAGGCCCCAACCAGTCCTACCTACGCCGTACACATCTTTATAATGTCACCGTATTTGTATAATTATTTATTTATGATAAGGACGTCCCAAGGAGAATAATAAAGTATTATCTTATTATTTTGATGCTTTTAGAGCTTGTATCCTTTATATTCTAGACTGCCCTCTCATATTTTCCTTTTCTTATATCCATTCAAAGGTTGTCTGTAAGAAATCGCCTAGAATCTTGAGCGATGAGACCGCCATTTGTACTCTTTATTTTTATTTGCAATATATTTTTTGTTTATTGTAAAGAATAAATAAATAAATGCTAATTTATTATCATCATCAGTCCTTCTGCGTCCACTGCTGGATATAGGCCAATTGGAATGCTAATTAGGGAAAACAAAATATCGTATAAAGAGGAACACAGAGCAAAGTGGATCCTTTTGTTCACAAATGATGCCGGCCTTTACAATTGGGACACCATGGAGAATTTTATACCTTTCATTCATTGATTTTCAGTAGCCAGTTACAGGGAACTTGATATATTATTCCGTCTCATAAACGGACTCTCTAATAACAAACTCAGTATCACACAATCTATCACTACACTAATAAGGTGACAATCCGTCTTGCAGTAATTTTCCGTACGTACAGACGGGAACACAAAAACATTGTGAAAGTGTCGACCCAGATCGTCGCAAGCCAATATCGAAAGCAAAAGTACGACTGTAATCGCTTAGTAATTCATTTTGTCAAATGTCCCAGTAATGGCCATAACTGGGACTTGTACTTATTCTTATTTGCTGATCATGGCTTTGTATACAATCTTCTTTAACTGGACTCCATGCGACTCCCTATAGTATTTCACCACGCACTATAACCGTGAAAGAAGACAGTGCGAGGAGACCTGAACACCAAACCAATATGTTACAATTTATATGCTATTTTTTAGACTTTCCAGCCTTCAGGTCATTGTTTTTTTATTGCAATGAATAGCGAGACGAGCTTGCCGTTCGCTAAGACCGCTCATAAACAGCAAATCCAAACAACACTTTAATTACAAAACAATGCTTGGTATTCCACTGCGCTCGCCAACCTGAGACATAAAATGTTAAACACAACAGGGGATTTACGCTGCTGTTTGGCGGGTGAAATAGACATTGCGGTGGTACCTACCCAGGCGACTTTTTACACTACTTTTTTTATGTTTGTAGCTTAGACGTTTGACCATAATCCCACCTGGTGGAAAATGACGATATAGTCAACGTTGTTACAAGTCTACCTAGAAGGTGCCTATTCATTTTACCCTTGAAGATCCCATAATCATTTTTCTAGATTGTGGAGGAAGCCTGTGCCTTGCACTGGAACGTGCTCGTGTATAGGTTGATACGGATACAAGGCGATTATTCCGCACCGATGGTAAGTGAGAATATCCAGAAAAAATGGCGATTGGTTATCATCTCTTGCCACTCAACACAATTATGTTGGCTTACTTAGCTGCTATGTCACACTGCATAAACGTACCGAGAAGCAATTATGGGATGTAGAAGAAATTATTTTTTTATGCTATCACGACAAAGTCAAGACTAGCGTCCACTTGATGGAAAGTCTAATGCAATAGAATATCTAACGCTTAAGATATGTTAAAACATCCAATATCAATTTTCAATTATCAATTTTCCAGGAAGGAAACTTTGATAGAGGTAGGTGTCAGGCACCTTTGGGGTAGGTCAGGCAAGCTTATTAATGCAACAAAACACAACTGCAAAACACATTTATTCTATGAAAGAGTGATACCACCTTGGTAGAGCTAGTCCAATCTTACGATAATGGCTGGTTAAATAAATTAAAAAGAAAAAAATCGATTTAAAAAAGGAAATAAGAACATCGATTACGAGTTCGAGCGACGTCATACTCAAATCTAGTTGAATCAGTATCAATGACCTCAGACAATTCTACGGCAGTACAAAGTTATTTCATAAGCATCGAGCGTTGAAAGTGTTGCACCTAATTTGCACATAAACGAATACGTCGCCTATATATTCATAATTCACTGTTAAATATTAATATTAGTCGCGAATACGTGGAACAAATTTGAATTTTGACAGCGCGCCATATTGCAAAATGGCGGTCTGTTAGAAAAATAGCGCCTTACGGCCTTATTCATAGAACCTATTTGAGTTCTCGAATGTTTTGTCCATTTCGAATGATTTTTGAAATGCGGTTTTTGCAAAGAAGAAAAAACATTTGATAGCTAAAATAGGTTTTAATACTTGCTATGAAGAAGTGCTAAATATAACTTTCAATCAATTACGAAGGCATTATAGTTTCATAATCGCGATTTGACAAGTGTCATCTGTCAAAAACGTGTAGGAGCGTAGACAACAATAGGATGTTTTGTAATCGCTATTTAGTGCAGTTCACTGCTCCATAGTAGGAGCGTAATTTCTTAATCAGTTATAAGAATTATAAGAGATATACGGCCGAATACTCAAACGCAACTCATATTCAATAGATTTAATTGGGACTTGCATAGTTAGATGCGGCTAAATATTTGAATGATGTTTGAGGATTAGAGCACGTCTTGACGTGGACTTAAACTTGAATAACGTTTTTTTATGATGTCACGAAGAAATCCTTACCTTTATGAAGTGAAGTCAAGTGAAACGTAATACCAAATACCAAAGTTCCGTTGAAAGATATGCCAACTAAAACTTAGATAGTTTTATAAAAAAGTACAACAAAATGTATGAAACCTCCTACAAAATCATACCATGATCCTGTTATGGACGTATGTAATGCATATTTTTTTCTCATTCCGAGAACAGTGTATAATCATAGACAATATGTCGCGTTTCCACGTATCATTGCATAACGCTTGACAAGTGTCATCGGTGCGTAGGAGTGCAGACAATACCTGTTACGTGCCGCGATGCGAGTCACACACTGGTATGCCACACCCCTGTGATGGACATATTATTGTGCTTTTTAAAAGACAATTGTTTTTTGTGTTAGAGAAAATACTTATAATTTCTTGACATTTTTATTTGTGTTTTAAAATAATAAATTTAAATCGGCACCAGCGTTTTGAGTAATTGTTGAACATGCTACAAAAATATTTCAAAGAACCTCCATCTTTTTTGAAGTTGGGTAAAAAGAGTACCTGAGGCCGAAACAGTTTTGCAAGTTAGTCAGACTATGCTGGCCCCAAGCCCATAAGTGCAAGTCCTGTGATTCAAAACCAACACAAACTCAAGCTTTACCGAAAGTGCAACTTAACGAGTATGTCTGCGGCATATTCTCTTTACACCAAAACGAAATCATTCTATAAAAAAGGAGTTTTGGGCTAATCATAATTCCAAAGCACCTCTTCAACTCTTATTTTAGACATAACAACATTCCAAACTCCATTTTCATAATTAAAATATGGATAATCCCTTAACGTCGCCAAATATAAAGCCTCTAAACCTCTAGAAAGTACATAACACGAGCATTACTGCGTAATGATAGATGTAAAGCGCATACCATCTGTCACCGGATATGATGTGTTGGAACGTAGTAACACCGCGCTGTTCCCTGGTATGATAGAATGCTTTTCCTGTTCCCACATTCCATATTTAAAATTACATGCATATTAATGGTTATTAAGATATCGCCTATTGTGATTTGAGTAACTTTGAATTTAAGTTTTCATTCTTTATTGTGGTATTTCGTGCGTTAAAATAATTATTCGGTTGATTAAAAGGCTGTTGTTGACAAGAGCGCCTATAATAGATAGACTAGACTGCACACCACTTATTGCTTATCAAGTTCTTTGATGTTAAGAGTAAAAGGGGCTTATCCAATGTTAAGATAAGGCAAAAAGAGACATATCCCAAATTCTGTAAAAAATCACAGGATTCGTCAACGGTAGGCAAACTGTGGGATCTTGAAACAACCATAGACATACGGTACAAATTACGTGTCATCTAAATCCACTTAGTACGATTCACTTTCTAAATCTGTTGAATACCGGGGAACTTGATCAGGAACAATGTGGTTACAAGTTGGCTGTTGACAATGTCTATCGAATGATTCTCTTCGATAATATTATAATATATCTATATCTATTATGTAATTTGTCGCCTCATCTATTAACAATGCATATAGGTTTTGAACTGGGATTTGTGAAGGTATTGATTCTGTTCCCAGTGTAAGGCTTTGTTTAAATTTAGGTTTAGAAGCTAGGATTAGATAAGAAAAGTGAGTGATGATCAAAGTCATTTGATTCAAGGAAACTGTAAGATATACCTACCTTTCTGAATTTTGATTGTTTCCGGCTGTCAAATATTTACGTTTGTTTGGTAGTAGTATTGATAAACAGTATTTATATTTGTCGGGGTGTTCTTGTGTAAAACCCATATGATAAATAATTGTAAATTGGCCCTAAGGAATCTACGGGTAGTTGCAGAAGTAACTTTATTAAAGGAAACCCTGTTGTGGTTCTATTTCACTACCCACAGTCAGAGTAAGAGTGGGAGCATGACAGTTTGCAATATAAACCGCCTCCGAACCGTAGGCAAGATATTCGAGATCCAGCAGTCGGCTGTGAAGCATAGACATACGCGTGTTCACTATAAAAGTAACAAGTTGTCGCAGATATTCGGATAAACCGTTAATCCGTTAATTATAACGTGTGGTGATAATTATAATTAAATAATTAACACAATGGATTTTATTACCGATCATCCTACATCAGAAGCGGGATCGTCCTACGTTGTAGCCGCAACCGCTTGGTTATCGACATCAGCTGGCGCAGATTCTGACGTGAGTACCATAACTAATAACTTGAGGTAAATTATGATGACTGGTGACTGTTATGTGTAGCTGTCGTGTGTGACTGTCATATTTGGCCCACGTATGTGGCTGTCATGTGTGCTTCACGTATGTGACTGTCGTGTGTGACTCACGTGTGTAGCTGTCGTGTGTCTTTCATGTGTGACTGCCATTTGTGGCTATCACATTACTACCAACATTTAGATAAAATTACTTCGTATAGAGAAACTATCCCATACAAATGTCTCGTTCGATTTTGGTAAAACTTGAAACTAAATCGCTGCAGCGTAGAACAAATAATTAGTCGTCTAACCAAACAGTATAACCATGCAGCGCTAGTTTTCTCGCGACCAAAAGGTCGTTTACGCGTTTTTGAAAGATTCGTGTGCGGTACATGCACTGCACCTACGTGGGACACATTTCTCACATAGAACGTCTTATCTAGTGTAACATTGATATCGATGACTATCAAATTGTAACTACCTACATAAAGGAGTTATACGAAAAAAATAAACCTACTACTAGAATCAATCAAGAAAGATTGATGGGCATCTGTTCAGCTTCACCCTTGGTATTGAAATAGCCCATGTGCTGCGGGGACTGCTTACCATCAGGTGACACACCAACTCATCTGCCTGCCTAGGCCATTAATTGTTATCAGGAGCTGTGACATGGAGCTGTGACTGTGTGCCCTGGAAGTTCCAAGACATCTGCATCTTCACAGGAGTGTTTCAAATTGGTGAGATCTTTCCATTTTTGTTTGAATTTGGTTTTGCCATTTTACTTTCGTTTATTCGTAGAGCAATTTAAGAAAATATGAGGAATTGCGCAACAATATAGATTACACCACGCACTAAAACGGTGAGGGAGGGCATCGTGAGGAAACCTGCATACTATAGCGATTTATAAGAATTCCTATGGTATGTGGGTCCGCCAACCCGCACTGGGCCAGCGTGGTGGACTGTATGGCCTAACCACTCTCAACCGTGTTCTCGATTGTGGAGTAGGCCCGTGCCCTGCAGTGGGACGTGTATGGGCTGATACAGATACTGATAGATTACTTAAAGAAAACACAACCTTAAAGCAGAGGTACACAGATACCAATCTCAAAAAGGGATATTGCATTGTTCCAGACAAACTTCGTGGACTCTATGATGAAAAGAAATACAGACGGCAGGTGCAGAGCACGCCCCGCCGCGCCGGTCCGAACTGTTGTATCGGCGCAGCAAAATCAAATCTTAATACATAAGATCTACTTAGTAGTTGGACCAAAAACAAGCCCACTGAGTTTGATTCGCTGGATCAACTCACAGCTGGGTCATGTCGCGTTATTTCCAGTGGTAAAGTAAGCCCGCTGAGTTTGTTTCGCCGGGTCTTCTCAGGACAGGGCCGCGTTGGATCCGGTGGTAATTTTAAAACGTTTATACCTACGTGACGTTTCGTATATCCTCATGGTCCAAGCAGCGACAGGGTGCCCGTGCACTCTTATTACTCGATGGCTCGATGACAATAATCGACCCACGCATTTAAGCTACTATTGATACCAAGAGTTTTTTAGAAATAGCATTTAGTAGATATAATAGATTTGTAAGGTGAACGTTTTCATAGACACAGTTCACATGAAGTAATTTAATAATTAATAATTACTATAATTATTGAGGGGTTTCTTTGAGACCTGTGAAAAAAGAAGAGGAAATACAGTCCGATCTGCAGAGTTATGCAAAAAAAGGAAATTTGTTTAAGCTAAAGGGGAATTATCCCGGTCTAGCACAGTTCGGTCCAGTTTTAAAACTGAAGGAACAATCTGCGCACTTGAATGGTTGTCTGAAGGGAATGCTTTCCGGACTAGACTGTATAATAATTATTACTATTTTTCAAATTGTTATATTATGTGAACTGAGTCAGGATGAACGAACGAATGATTTCCTTGTCCTCAAATGATGTATAGACACACACACGAGGACGTGTGCTCGTCAGTATGGCCGTGTCGGGGTGTTCTTGTGTAAAACCCATATGATAAATAATTGTAAATTGGCCCTAAGGAATCTACGGGTAGTTGCAGAAGTAACTTTATTAAAGGAAACCCTGTTGTGGTTCTATTTCACTACCC
The DNA here is from genome assembly GCA_023078785.2 of Hyles euphorbiae. Classification (NCBI taxonomy): domain Eukaryota; kingdom Metazoa; phylum Arthropoda; class Insecta; order Lepidoptera; family Sphingidae; genus Hyles; species Hyles euphorbiae. Next base: position 5,686,234 of record CM041052.1, on the reverse strand, counting down.
ACAGTCAGAGTAAGAGTGGGAGCATGACAGTTTGCAATATAAACCGCCTCCGAACCGTAGGCAAGATATTCGAGATCCAGCAGTCGGCTGTGAAGCATAGACATACGCGTGTTCACTATAAAAGTAACAAGTTGTCGCAGATATTCGGATAAACCGTTAATCCGTTAATTATAACGTGTGGTGATAATTATAATTAAATAATTAACACAATGGATTTTATTACCGTCATCCTACATATTTATATATTTTAGTAATACAGACAATATATCTAATATCAATACAAAATGTAAACAACCATTCAACATTGCTTTTTTATTACTTCGCAAGTACCACAACACATTACAAAAACACTAACCCCTTTCCACATACAGTTAAGCAATAAAAACGTGTAGAAACACTTATTCGCCAAGATCTATTGTTAAATAATTTATTTTCTATATCGTAAACAAGTCGTACAGATGATTTACAGCTCGGCGCACGCGGCATTGACCCAGCCCTAGCGGGGTCACACTTTCACTATTGTTGCACCCACTACATGGAACGTCGTTATCTTTTTATCTCACTCTCACTTGAAGATATGTAAGAAATATCTGTCTCTATCAGATAATGTGATGTTTAAAATATAGAATTACGATTCCTGGAACGCTATTAAAATTTAGCGTTAATTTTTCAAATTTAGAACTCTATTTTCAAAAAGCAATGAATGCCCTTTAATTACATATCGAAACAAAAACTAGACGATTAATTCTATAATTGCAAGTTATTAAAAAATTGTCTCGGCGTTGATACACGAAAAAGTATATTAATTACAACGACAGGCACAGAAACAGAGTATGATCTATTAATTTCTTAAAACGATCAAGTAAACATTTGCACTCAAGTGTGAGAGAGACAAAAGGAATGTGCGGCTTATAGTTGTATCTCTGTATTGACAACACAATGACCAGCTTTGATTTACTATTGGTCATTAAATCCTTATCTTATTCCTAGAATTATTAGAAAAGATATTGAATTTAAAGAAAAAATTAATGCCCCTGCAAAGGACGTATTTATTGGCAACATTTTGATAAAATAAAATAGCAAGGCATCAAAACCCGAGTTCAATGGCAGTTTAATGCGATTTTTTGTCAGTCTGTCGTACAAGAACGTCTCAAATGATAAATTGCAAAGGTCAGTATCAAAAGCCATTCGCAAGGAAATCCCAAAACGATTATTATCAAATAGAGGATAATTGCGTTTCATTATACTCAATTTAGCACAACGCGAGAACTATAAAGGTATGTAATGATTAGTTTATAGGTGCTAAGAATCATTTAATGATGTCAATATTGCTTGATCGTGTGAAAATAGTGATGTACATATTTTGGCATAAAAAATATGTATTACTCGTACTTTTATTATTCTGTACATACGTTCTTTAATTATAGAGATAACTATTAAATAACATTTATGCATTATCATGTATTCAAATTACCTAATTTAAAAATAGAATGAGCAATGGAACTGTCAAAATTCCCGCTAAAATTTACTGTCATGTTCAAAAAAGGAATAAAGCACTTTTTACTTTTTTACAGACATAAACAAGAAGTTTGCAATACCAAATGGCAATAGAATCAATTGTACAACACAAAATGACTTGAGTTATACAATTATTGCTCTCGGCGCGTTCGTCACGGATATCTTGGTCAAGGAAAACCATTTTATTCACATGTTATGTAGAAAGTTATATATTCTAAATAGATTTATAGAGTGTAGGCGTTTTAATTATTACAAATTATTACAGGCTTTTAAAGGTTAGAGTTTTTTACTTGTGATTATTTATCTAATACACAAAGCAAGGAACTGTATATTACCTTAGTTGTTTAAAGGCTTATAATTAACCCAATACCTCCGGTCTAACATCTAACATTATGAAATAGTAAAAAAGCTATAAAATGCATTTGGTCTCACATAAAACTTAAGACCTAAGTAGTCTCCAGACTCCATCACATAACACATGTCTACACTACAGGGTAATAATTTTGGCTTTGACATTTCAATATCATTTTACGCTATTTTGACTCAACAGCGATTTTCAATTACAAACTTTAAACTTCCTTTATGTGAATAAATTCAATTAAAATATTTTCAAAAAAGTTTTAATCGTCTTTTATTCAAAATCACGTGGAGCCAATGTGAATCAAATTCTACTCCGTACCTAAGATATTACTATTTTATTCATTAAATGATCAAACAATTGTTCATTAAGCATGAATATTTACATTCCCCACGGCTCTGTTTGACTGAGCAATCGCGTATTTTGAAAACAAACGCAACACATTAGGAAACAATCTCGCTTGGAGAACACGCATTTGCGCACCTGGGAAATATAGCTACCTAATTACCACCTAAACGTGAGGTGGTCACTATGCTATGCAGGTTCCCTCATCGTGAGGAATAGGGTGAGGAAAAGCGATTTACCAAAAATTTTATAGAATGTAAGTCCGCCAACCCGCACTAGGCCAACGTGGTGGACTATCTGGCCTAACCACTCTCAATCGTACTGTCGATTGTAGAGGAGGCCCGTGCCCTGCAGTGGGACGTATATGGGCTGATACAGATACAATTACCACATAATCTATACTAATATATAAAGCTGAAGAGTTTGTTGCCTCTAATCTCAGGAACTACTGGTTTGAATTTAAAAAGTTTTTGTGTTGGATAGATCATTTAACGAGGAATGCTAATGCATTCATAAGTTTAACCAAATATCTCACATCTCGGTTCAATCTCTGCACCGAAACAAATATTTGTGTGATCCACGGGTATTTGTATCAGGTCTGGTTATTTGTGAGACAGAAAAACCTCCCCTAGTGTCCGATACCCACGACACAAGACTCGATCTTTTTGTGCTGTCAGGACTATGTATGCGACTGTTAGGTGTATTTATTTATTTATTTTATGGCGCTTAAGGACTAACGAAGCGTGATTCCTAATAAATGTGTTATCTATAGCATTACAAGTATAACCAATATTAATATAATATTAAAGGAATCGCAGTTGTTAATGCCAGAAGAACGTTGGGATTTGGGAAGAGATTTTCTGGAGTCTTATTTAAACATTTTATTAATAGATTAAAGAAAGAGGAGTGAGAAAATTAATCTTGAATGAACGTAGTTTGACAAAATACTATTAAGTTCTTCTGAGACAGAGGAACGCCCGAGTCGAGTCATTTATCAAGGGTAAACAGCATAGCTTCAGCAACAAAAGGTTAAAAGTATTCAGGGCAGAAATATTACATATAATTTCAATAAATATGTTTAAGGCTGTACGCAGGTCGAAGTAGAAAATCGCGAGAAATTAATAAATGATTTAGTATCTCCAATACTTCATAGTCGAAAATATATTAAACAATTTCATAGGTAATAATAACCTTAACACAGTTAATAGTTTCATTCATAAGAATTGATATTATGAATATTTTATTGATTCATAAACTTGAATATTTAGTATTCAAAATATACTAAACCAATCAACGAAATAATTTTATATTGTGTAATAATGTTTTACGAAAAACAAAGCTGTAATGACTGTATGTCCTTTTTCATTACTTTAAAAAAGATTAATTACTTACATCTTATCACTGCAGTAGACGCAAAGCGTTATCTAAACTAAGATATTTTTACTTTCTCGTGCCACTGATTTGCAATCTCGACAACCAGTTTTCCATAATAATTAGCTAACCATTGAATCGGGCTAGTGTAGCAACACGATCATTGTGGTCATTTTAATTCAACCGGTACTGCGTGGACGCCATCTTGTCGACACGTAATGGCGTTTGGCGGGAACGCAACTGTTGAGTAATGTTTGGATTATTTGAATTGACAATTTGTCTTGCGTATTTGGTAGGTGGAAATCACTGACCGACATACTTGGAATTGTTTATAGATTAAATTAGTCGCAGAGTATTTTTGTATTAAGTACTTGTAAGTTGTAGCACTCGTCGGAAAACTAGTTTGCATTTTTTCGTATGATAATTTCATAGAAGATTGACGTATGAATTATGTTTTTTGTTACTTTAAGTATTTTATTATTCCTGAGAATAATTCTGTTAAATTTATAATCGTTTTATGACAAAAGTGCGATACTAGCACCGTCTCTTATTTTATAAATCTCCACATTTGAAAAACTACGAATATCTAAAACATTGTTAACTGAATACAAGAAGTAGCGTAATTATTATAAAAAACAGAACGACCTTTAAAAATTCCAGCAAAAAATAAAAAAGGTATATGCAAAAATAAAACGCATTACATAACCTACCAATCAGGACAATTATAATAACGATAACTTTCAAAACTTATTCAAATAAAATCTATAATTGAACGGAATCCATTGAAAATTTACATTTAATAGTTTACTACAAAGGTCTTGTAAAAGCCTTGACACAATCGACTTCGCGCCAATTAACGGGAGCCGGGCAGAACTAATACGCACAAAACAATACAATCTGACTTATATTTAATGGTCTTACTTTCGATTTTTAACCGATTTTACTGTTTTTTATCTCTTTCGGATACTTGCACTTATGTTGTTGGCTGAAAATGTAAACGAACCTCAGAACTCGGACCTTAAAGGTGGAAGGATATACATATTGGTTATGTTAGTACCTTCTATACATTATGGTAGAAAACCATGAACAGTGACCGAAAGTTAATGTGTCGCTGAACCGGCTTCAAGAATTCTAACATTATTGTATCAACCAACCAGAGACAACCGTCTCTCATCGGTAGATGCTCCAATTATATTGATCACACTTATCATCAGAGCTACTTATTATTGGGATCAAGTCTAAAAGCTCACATAATAGGTCCCATTTAAATGTAATAATGATATGATCCGTGGTGCTTGTAAAAGTCTTTTTACGAGTTTATTTACCTGTTTAGTTCATTGTTTTGTCGCCCGCTTTGCACGGAGGGAAGTGGACAATAATTTATTTCCAACTCCTCCTATTAATTTAACTTTCTGATTAATTTCGTTGCGGGTTAAAGACAAGTTAGACATTCCCGGAGACTCGCCGAGCTTCAATGCTCGGTGTCATTACTTTGCGTGCCACTGTTGATCCTGGCTCACAGGAGTTACAGTGGTGGGTGTGAGGGCGGGACAGTCTCCTATTTACACTGCTTTTATATATAGCAATACTAAATATAGAAACTTGGTAAAAGCACATGTTAATTAAAAGGGTCTACGAAACAAAATTGGGACCTCCGAATCTATAAGATTTAGGCATGTCATTACAAATGCATCTATACAGATCCAATGGTATGTATCTTGAAACCGATTGCCACGAAACATTCGCAATACCTTTCAAATAAACAAATGTAAACAAGGTCTTTTAGGTCATTCGGAATGTCTATTCATTGAGACGAGCACGATAGTACTTGACAACCTTGGAGATGTTTTTATAAGATTGCTGTTAATTGGTCTTAAATCATTTAAAGCTTTAATGGATTACACGAAGAATGTAGTCATAATTATTAATAAACTTATGATTGTAGTCATAGGATGAGAATTGAAGGCCACACCCTTCGTTAGTATGTTTCCTATAATGTGCACTACTGGCGAAGCATATCACGATTCAATCCTGAGGATGTTAGATTCTTCGATTGTATATAAGTCTTACATACACACAAAATAGATTTGCTTTTTTTTAAGGAGGTTTGCAATAATAATTACTTAAAGTCAGACGATTAACAGACCATACATGAATTGCATTTTTGACTTAACCAGATTTTCAATCGCTTCCTTAATGGATTGGCTGTCTAGTGTCAACAAAATACAGTATAGTTAAACCAGGTTCTATCGCAATATTTCTTGATTTTTCTAACAATAACATATTATCTATTTTTTTCTTACTATACAAGGCATAACAAACAAACAGTCTTGGCCAAAAAAAGAATTACACAAATCATCGACACAAAATGGCGTCCAAAGCGCGCGATTTGTCAATGTCAAGCGCTAATTAAAACAATTGCCACACGGCGAGTCTTTGTTTGTTTTTACTTTTAACTCGTCTTCACACGGTAGATCTACGCGTTTCCGCTTGATGTCATGCAATTGGTTTTGTAAAACCGACCAAAACGTGAGAATTACATTCATTCATTCTCTAACTAGTATGTTTTGTTTGACATGAGGCGGTGACAGCAAAACATGAAAAAAAAAAAAAACAATGTCTGACTTAACCTGAACTTAGATTAATTTCGTTGTTGTCTATTCTACACTTATTTAATTCTGGGTGCAGTCCGCTTCCGACAGTTCGCTGTGAAAATACTTTTGGAAGCCTAAATTGGACTTCTTGTGACTCAATAAGTAGCAGCATTCACCCTAGACTGAGGCCCAAAAAGCTTTGAAAATGTCATCGCCTTAAATTTCAAACGTATTTGACATTGCTAATGTTAGGATTGACATTTTCAAAGTCAAAGTTATTGGCTAAGTTACTTCGTGCATCTGAGCCTTTATAAGGACGATCAATAGGTAAAAATATTTATAGTCGGACGTAGGTTTTTCTCATTAGATTTTATTTTGTCTCTACAGTTAATGAGGCGTAAAGTAAAATTGTGTTATGAAATATAGCTTAGGTCGCACAAAACATTTTCTGTTATGAAACAGATATATTTTAAGAAGACTATTGCAATTGTTGAAACTACGCAATATGACTGCATATTACTTTGGTTTTAATAAAATTAGATATAGATCTTAACAATATTCTATCAGCAGTCCGTCCACCCGAACTACGCCATTGTAGTTTTTAAACATCCAAAACTCCTGGATGATGGATGTGTTGCCGACTTATAACATCGCCAGGAAATCGGAAAGGAAAAAAGAAGGTAAGAGGAAAGGGGTATTGGGCATCCGGCAATCTCACTCACCATACGAAATGACCGGACTTCAAATCGATATCCTCTGAGTGGTACCGACCCGGACGAGCCTGCTCATTCATGCTAAGTCATGGCTGATAACAGCGTGGCTCTACCGCTTCCAAAGAGTAAAAGTAGACTGGCATCTGTATCAGCCGCTATACGTCCCACTGCAGGGCACGGGCCTACTCTACAATCGAGAGTACGATTGAGAGTGGTTAGGCCATATAGTCCACCACGCTGGCCTAGTGCGGGTAGACTGGCATAAGCCCCGTCAATCGGACTCTCGTTTGTAGGAAAGTCCTGTGCTTAGCAGTGGGCTATTATAAGCTGATATATTTCAATAAAATAAGAACATTCATTTCTATAGCCACCGTCATACACGAACCGTCATATACAAACCGTCATACCAGTAATGAGCAATTCAATCAAATAGTCATTTCAAGAATCCGCCATGACAGTTTCGATCACTATCAGCCTTGATGGCGTCACCCGGATCATCAAGATGATGACGCATCAACAAATATTAGTAAAAAAACTACCGCAATACAACATATTTTTTCTTATGACAGTTCATCAGAAGTCGTAAATTAAAATTACTAGAGCCTTTGTCTCGTTTAGCTGAGCAAAAAATTAATTATCGAATCCTTTGACGGTTCCGTTGGACTATAGATTTTGGAGTCATAAAAATTTTGCAATAATACTTTAACGGCGTCTATGTAAGCCAATGACTGCCTTGAAGAACTAAGTTTTATTCCTAGGCTATACCTAATTTTAAACATTTTAATTGATTCAGATTATGATAAATTAAAGTGCGAAATATCAGTAGATCTACGAGATATTGTAGACTGCCATTATAATTATTAAACTTACGATTGGTCGGTGAAACATTGTTGTTCTATATTATTAGATATTATCCAACTTTTTCATTAATCTTGCAGTCGACAATTTGCATTTTTCTTAGGAGAATATTATAAATGTTTTCCCATTATGTTAGTAATTATTTTCTCTCTTTCAGACAATTTTACGCCAAAAATAATTAGGTACTGTGTATATCGCAATAAAAAGTATTCTGAGTGATCTTGACAAACTGGAAACCCCAAGACAAAAAGCTCAAAGGACCAATGATGAAAATAAAGGAATAAAGTATCTCTAGCTTTAAATACTACTTATAAGTGAAGGATTGATTATTTTTTTAGTTTAGCTGTAAGTCTTCCATATAAATATAAATAAATGTCTACAATTACAATATTGAAGAAACATATAGCAAATTGGCGCTTACAACATTCCTGAACAGGCTTAAACTTTAATATTTATAAAGGAATAAATGGGTATCAATTACAAAATATGTACTCCGGTAATCCGGGCGACTACACCTAATTTAGCAATAGCAAGTAATACAGGAAACTAGCAGTCCGATGTCGAAATATCCTTAGACGCTATTAGCAAATAAACGAATATTGATACAAATAGCTTTCTATTAATTACTGCATGTCAGTTTTTTATTGATTGTACCAAATGACTATAATAGTTCTAGACTGGAGGCCACGTACAGGTAAGTGAATTGTCGGACGCCTGCCTACAACGGACGGAAGACCTGGCTAAAGTTGCAGGAAATCGCTGGATGCAGGCCGCTTCCAACAGGTCGATGTGGAGATCTTTGGAGAGAATGAGGAGAATGCCCATTTTATTATAAAACTTAGTATCGGTGCGAAGATTTTTGTGCTTCGATAAAACCTACTTTTTTGTGTAGGTAATAAATATAAACACGATAATGGCCCAGACCCGGAGTTCTAAGAGAAATGAACTGAAAGTACAAAAAAGATTTTATTGGCTTCGGCTCTGGGAACAAAATATGATGATAATTACTTTATTTTATAAAAATCTGACGCCCGGAATAGAAAAGGAAATCGTTTAAGGACAAACCATAACAATGAATATAATGAATTTTAAGCAGTATCGGGATCAACTATATTTTTACCGACACTATAAATGGGCTTTCTTCTTCGGCATGATAATCATGCTCCTTTGTATGTTCTTCATCTAAGCAGATGTAAATATCCTAACAACAAATACGTATATTTTGATTGGGTAATCAATACTACCAACAAAGCAATACATATGCGTAATAAAAGATACTACGTCGTTTCATTCTTAAAAAATACAAGAATTACCAACCAAGTCACGGTCAAACCGATGGAAGTTAAAGCGATATCAGAAAGTCATTGTTACTGCAGGCATTATCGCGAGCACAGGTGTTCCGAGCCCGCATCTCATTTGCATAATCTTGCTTCGGAAATACTTGTAATAACAATTTAAACGATCTTTAATTCGGTCATTAAAATTTTGGTGAAACAATGTTTTGTGACATCCGGCTTGAAGGACCATTGATTGCTTCCATATTTATTTATTTTTATTTATTTGTAGATCACTTTAAATATAATAACCATAGCAGCTTAAAACTAAGGCGGCAGTATACGATACTACTGTACATACAGATTCTTACGGCCGGTTTCTATAATCTATCTATCTTTAACAAGATATTTCACTCCAAATTTCGATACATTTTTTGCTTCAGTAAGGAAAGACAGAGATATTTAGATAAGGTGCATAGATTTATACATATCTAGGCAAGATAATATTCTATGTCTATCTTTGTTTATTGAAACATACAGTGGTATCGACATAGTAACGATATCCATTTTAACCTCTTGTTAAAGATAGATAGGATATAAAGAACGGCCGTATAACTACACATAGAATAAACAATAACAATAAAATAAAGCAGAGAGTGGACCTAATTAACAAGAATTTTAACAGAGATATTAAAATCCGAAAATAGTAGTTTTATTTTAATGTGTAACAATAAGGTAAGAAACCATTAGGCATAAAGTGAAATTAAACATTGTTTACCGGTCAAAGCAGATGACGTAGATATGAAGTAGGCACACAAAACAAAAGTACACAATATATATCTCTTGAAGAGGCAACCTTGCAATATTTTATGTGTACTCTATGACTAAGTGTGAATTTAACCATCGATATTTTTAGTTAAATATACCTAACTTGCAGCCACTTAAGTTAAATATACCTAACTTGACAGCCTCCGTGACAGCCTCAGTTGGTTAGATGCCGGCTTGGAAAGTAGAGGCAGCGGGTTCGATCCCCGCACCGAGACAAATATTTGTATGAACTGTAGTAATTTGTTTCGGGTCTGGGTGTTTGCGAGACCAAAAATTCCTCGTAATTCCTGATACCCACGACACAAGACTCGATCTTAGTGTGGGGTCAGGACTATGTATGTGACTGTTGGGTGTATTTATTTATTATTTACTTGTAAGACAAGAATAAAGTCAGAGTATCAAACCAATGTCATTACAATGCCGGTGCGTTGCGGTCGCCATGTTATTGGTATGCCGGGCGGATGCCAGATTTATGGCCACGCCGCCCGCGCCGTTCTGTTATGGTCGTATATGTACAGTGTCTATGACCACTGAGTGAAATGTTAGTATTCACCATAGACAAACACTGCGTGTGTCAATAAAACTATTGTTTAGAAAGAGGGACAATAGTCTCTTTCTGATTTCAGTATATTGCTATCTCGGGAATAGCGATATATGATTGAATGCTCCGTGCCTCCGTGGCGCAGTTGGTTAGACGCCGCCTGTGAAACGAGAGGCCGCGGGTTCGATCCCCGCACCGAGAGAAATGTTTGTGCGGCCCACAAATATTTCTTCCGGGTCTGGGTGTTTGTGAGACCGAAAAGTCTCTCGTAGTTCCTGATACCCACGACACAAGACTCGATCTTAGTGTGGGGTCAGGACTATGTATGTGACTGTTGGGTGTTATTATTATTATTATTAATGCTATCGTGTCTCATCTTAGATCAGATAAAAAAATATAACCTACGTAACGAAATAGTAGGAATAAATAATACATATTAAATAACTGTATATATTCTAATATATTATATTTTCGAAATATCCACGATTTTTTCTAGAATCGTAAGACCGTATCGAAACTGCTTCCAACAGGTCGTTATAGACCACCTTAGGAGAACAATTCATTTAGCAATGTTCTTTCTTCGGCTAAAGAGACAAAAAGAGAAAGTATTTTAGCCAGTTGACTGTCTGTGTGGACAAGGAGTAAAGAGGCATCAAGGCAAATATTAAACAGCCTTAAACTATTTATTTTTATTTTTCTTTTCCAAGTAATCGTGCATGTGACAACCTGCCGAATATCAGCCAATAGGAGGGCAGAACATGGTGGACCGTCATCACCTTTCTACATTTTGAAGTACCAACGCTCCTCTATATTATAAATAACTCACAAATAGGTAATAAAATACGAAACACAATAGTTTAGGACAAACATATAACATTGTAGTACTGCATTAGCTGTATCCATCCTTTCACAGATTGACAGCGGGTCTCAATGGCCTTGCATCAGCCATCACGCATTCGATTCACGAAGCAAACTGGATTCCATCCAACTTGGGACATTCATGACTTGAACGTACGCCCATCTTAAATTCGCAATCACTATGAATAGTGGTTTGTTTTCCAATATATTATGGATGTGTTTTGTACATTAATTCAAATATTTTTAGATAACGTCGAAGATAGAACGATATGGAAGACATTTTTTTATTGCAGTGAATGGCGAGACGAGCATGCCGTTCATTATGTTATTATTAATGGCAGTGGAATGCCAAGCATTGCTATGTAATTCAACCATTAAGCGAACGACAAGCTCGTCTCGCCATTCCATGCTACAAAAAAGTTGATACCGTTGTTTTGTCCTTATCGAGCTTTGATTTCGGTTTGTCCGAAGAAGTCAAAAATTCGGTAACTAAAATATGTTTTTGTGAATAAAGCCTTTACAAATTGAGCATTGAACCGCGAACTATTATCATATTTTACCATCCTATAGTCCTATATATGTTACATATAAGGTGAAGTTAAAACAATTAACTGAATCATTAAAATATATTTTTACCAACAAAGAATTTTACAAAGGCTCAGTAAATATTTTAAACGCAAAAAATAGCATTCGTTAATAATAAACTGTCTTAAAATAGTTTTCCATGGGTAGTAAGGTATGCAATTTGCAATTAGTGCAAAAACTTGCTTCCACCATTCATGCGGGCTGTTACTTTTTAAAATAGCATATTCGTGAATACCCAATTATAAAATGGAATTTCCTTATTCGAGTGCAAATTAAAATATAATAGGGTAATTTAAAATCGTCTAAAATTTTTGCATATTCGGTCGCGACCTTTATATTATTAGAACATATTGTGTATTTAAATAAACGCGCGTTCGTTCCTTTTTCGTACTTAAGAATCTAGAACAAATCTAATAGGTTCAAGAATGAAGAATGTTAATTTCTGCTAAGTTCAAACCCTGAAATTGAACGACTTGAAATTAAGACATATACATTTTTAAACTTTATTTTATCATTTTTAAGCATCAGGAGTTATCTAGTTATGAGAGTAACTCTAGGAAAAGGACATTTGACAAATATATAACACTAAGAAATACTAAATTCACAGTATTCAGCAAAAAAACACTAGTAGTAAGACTATACAATTGCATATATTTCTTCCAAAAAAATACCGTTTTACTCGTATTATTTACTGGTGGTAGGTCGCTCATATGAGAAAGGCCTCCCGGGTAGGTGCCACCGCAATGTCTATTTCTTCCGAGAAACGGCAGTGTGGATACACTGTTACGTTTCGGTTTGAAGGATATTGTAACCAGACTAACAACTGGACATATTGAGACTTAAAATCTTATGTCTCAGGATGGCGAGCGCACTGGAATGCCAAGCATTATTTTGTGATACAAGGTGTTGTTTCGTTTTGCTACTATTCATGAGCGGTCGCATCGCTTACCATCAGGCGAACGGCATGTACACATCTTACCATTCAGTGAAATAAAAAAAAGACTATACAATTGTTCATCTATTCTAAAATAAACTGTATTATTATTGCTAGACTGACATTTCTACATAATTTGGTTTGGAATGCGGTTAAACCAGATAATATAGATGTCATACGTTAGCATAATATTAATATTTCGCCTTGATTGATTGAACTGGTGACATGCGCAAATCATAAGGTCAGTCCGATGCATTTGATTAATCTAAATTTTAGATTAAATTCTTTTGATTCATTCTGCATATTAATTGGAGATGTTTGGCGGATCCGGTCGATAATGTCATGACTAGTATATATCATCTATATTTATTTGTGCGTGGCGCAGGCGGTTAGACGCCGCCTATGAAACGGTTCGATCCCCTCACTGAGAGAAATGTTTGTGCGGCTCACAAATATTTCTTTCGGATCTAGGTGTTAGTGCGACCAAAATCTTGCGTAGTTCCTGATACCCACGACACACGACTCGATTTAAGTGTGGGGTCAGGACAATGGTACTATTTTTTTATTACATTTTATTGGAACATGGGAATGAAGCGTCGCCGTTCACATCCAAAGAGATACAGGTTGCCGACTCCTGTCTAGGGGAAGAATTATCCAAGGTTTAATTTTTACATTATTTTCATACATTTATCTAAATTAAAGAATCTCTTAAACAAAACGGAATATAAGTACAGAGTAACTCAAAACATTGGAGCAAAATATATCCTTTAAAGTATTGTATGATAAAAGATTCTTTCAAGTCTCTTCTTAACTTATTCGTACCTGTCTCGTAAACAAAACAAAGACGAAACCACTAAATCCGACGTAAATAAATCGTTTTAAAGATTCACACGATACCTCAATATTGTATTCAAATGTATCTCATACATCCGTCCGATGTTTACATTAATATGTAAGTCATTTGAAAGCAAGGTTGCGTCCACGATCCGTTTGGATTCTTGATTGATACCACATCTTGAGCACGTAATGTGTCATCTGGATCCAATCGTTTACTTGCATTTACAATATGCTACCTCTGTGGCGTAATTGTATTATGGTATGAGCTGACGTCTCGGTTTTGAGTACCAGGCGAAGTGATAGTCGATTTGGAGTTTTGAATTAATTATCATCTGGAGTCAATTTATTTCCAACTCCTCCTATTAATTTCACTTTCTAAGAAAAATAAGTAATTCCCGGAGACTTGCCGAGCTTTAATGTTCGGTGTCATAACATTGCGTGCCACTGTTGATCCTGGCTCACAGGTGTTACATTGGTGGGTGTGAGGTTGGGACAATCTATCACGTGGAGTCAGGAATTTGAGCCCGATATGGCAATGGGCTCTGGGCTCCCTATCGCATCGTGAGGCGGAACACAAAAGGCGAAACGTAGGTTGTACTGGTTGCTACCTGATGGTAGCAACCAGTACAACTGCCTACCCCTTCTGGGATAATGGTGTGACTTTTTATATGTATACAATGTATGTTCATGCTGATTCTTTCAATGTTAGAAGATCATTGACGAACCTTGCCGTTCTTTTAAGGGGTGGTTCATCTCAAGTTTACGAAAGCAGCTTAGCTGATTTGTTTTGTCTGGTTTTTGAGAGAGACGCTATTGGATAGCGATCAACGTATTTGGGAATCATAGTGGTGGACGCAAAATGTTACTTTTCCGAACTCTCCATAACTAGGTACAATATAACGAGCTGGATACTTTAAATAAGTCAATTAACTAGATATATGGGTCTGGGTGTTTGTGAGATCGAAAAGTCTCTCGTAGTAGTAGTCTTCCTGACACTCACGACACAAGACTCGATCTTAGTGTGGAATCAGGACTATGTATTTGATCTGGGTGTATTTATTTATTTTTATTACCCTGTACTTGCTTATTCATGCTGTATTTAAGCATTAAGCCAGTTGCGATATTACTGAATATATTTCATCTCCTCTTGCCATTTGATGTCATCACTTTGTCATGATGGTATAGGAATAGACACGAATGTTCAATTGAGTATTTTATTTATATCGTAGACCTGACAGTTACTTCATCTCAGCCCGACAAAAACTATGTCAGATCATAAAAAATAATACACAACTATGACAGAGCAAAACAAAGTAATAAAAAATAACAACCATTCGATCATCATAGTTTTTGCCACGCGCTCAAGGTTGCGAACGGAGATTACAAGGAAATACATCGTTTATTATTCGACCTTATTTTATTTTACTTTATTAGCTCTGAGTTGGACAAATCGACTTTGCAAATACCTTTGACTTTGAAAATGTCATTCCCATACATTTCAGACGTATTGCCAATGTATGGGATTGACATTTCTAAGGTCAAAGATATTGGCAAAGTTAGTATGTACAACTCTGCCTAAGAAGTGGGGAATTTAGACGTTTTAATTTTAGAACATTTTTATCGGTTGGCAACATTGTTAAATCAAAGATAGTAAAGACTTCATTTAAAATAAGAATTTCGGAATTCCAAAGGGATATGAAGTCTTGCATACAAGAAATGGTCATCAAACAGGGCATTTTATGACCAGTTAAATGGTTGATCTCATGTTGCCCCGATTTTTCACAAGTGTAGACAGAAAGAAAAGTCGTAATAGCATAGTTACTTAACTTTTTCTCTTAAATTAAAAACTATTATTTACGGATTTTATCACGAATTTAATGAAATTTTTACATTTTATGACTTCCCGACACGACGTTTCGATTACTTCCAGCTTTCGTTGTCACGGGGCGGATTATTTCAATGTGTAACATTCGCGTAAATCAAAGACACCATTTTTTATCCATTTTGGGATGTGGTTTGTTACGGATTTTTCGTTGGACATAATTTTAAGAATAACTAATAAACTTTGGGGAGATAATTTAATATTGTGCGAATTATTTTTGATTGTTCGTGTGCGCGTGACTTGTTCTGCGCAGCGTAAAATTCTAAATTGGGTTATGAAGTCGATTTGTTGTCTAATTTAAATTAGGGTTTGGCCGGAGTAATAATATTTGCACGATTCAATTAATTTTCTTGGTCAAAATGATCAAAGAAATATAAACACAATCCATTTTTTTATGTCATCTATTTTTCGGAGACTTAGCGTCATAATTTTCTAACTATTTTAAGACCTAAGAGACTTCAGAAACACCTAGAAAAATAACTGCCTCGGTTGTTGTACTACCCAATTATTGCAAAGCTAAGGTCTCATGTTCGAATCCCGGCTCGAGCAAAACGATATTGGATTTTTCTATTCATTAACAGCCTGGAGTCAGGAATTTGTGACCGACATGGCGATAGGCTCGGCCACTATCACATCATGGGATGGAATACACAAGGCGAATCGTGGGTGTCCTGATAGCACCTCTGCCTACCCCTTCTGGGAAAAAGGCGTGAGTATATGTAGAAAAACACAGACATCAACGTAACCTAAATATCCCCTAGAAGCCTGCAAACAAGGCCTAGTATAACAATAGGAAGTTTTAAATACCCACAACTAATGGATGCATTAGCATAAATACATGTGCATTGTCCCCGCAAGAATCACTGTAAGTGCTCGGTAATACTCATTTACTATATAATTCTAGAAGTTTCTATTAGTGCAGTTGTAAGCCCTTACGGATTACCCTTCGAAGGTGAATGCGAATCGATGCGATAATCAGTAATCGATTCTTGATTTCATCGATTTTGATTCGGTTATAATATGATCGATTAATCGCAGAGCATTCCATTTTTAAATGTAGCCAAGATTTTAATGAGGTTTGTGGATGTTTTCTAAAAAATGGAACGAGGTAAATATGTATCACCAATTTTCAACATTGCATTGTTTAGGGTTTAGTTGATTCATCGTTTATTACTATTACTATACTGATCAATATAAGTAAATTTAATTAGACGTATAATATATTGTCGCAATTTTTGTCCCCCAACATTTTAACTGCTGTCGTTGTTTATATTAAATGGAACCAAAATTATTGAATTACCAATAAATTTCTGAATACCTGGGGTCAACGCAACACGATTTAATCGCCATTACAGAATGATTTGTCTTTTAATTTTACAAATACTAAGTAATATATATTTGTATACGTATAATTTTACTAACAAATAGTTTGATTATTTTCATTCTTTTAATTTTTATTGTTTATGCACCTACTTCCCATCCCCGAATCACCTTAGGTTCGACTTTAATAAAATTTCTGAGGTATTATTAAGTACACCTGTACCACCTATACACCGGTATTTGTATGAAGTATAAATAAATAAATAAAAACACTATTTAGTGTATAAAGGTGCTACCACACGATTGGCAAATGTCACCTTGACCCAACATCTCAGTGTATCCACACACATCGTGAACATGTGAAACGAATACAAAATCACTTAAAAAGGTTGTGTTTAGTTCATTGGAATTCTACGGGTATTGTTTCAAGTTGCCAAAGCGAGATTACGTTGGAGCGCAGCTATCGGCTATTACGTAATCTTTTATGGCATTTTTACGGCGATGTCTGTATCGTGATTTATAAGGGTTCATGTCTAAAGTGACGAAGGTTATGTCTTGGTTATAAAAAAATATCAAAGAATTTATTTTGTTCTTAGAAATAAGACATTACATTGGCATTAGGTTATGACCGTTGTGGTGCAAATGTTTTTTCTTTTTATTTTAACCTCGTATATTTTTGAATGACAACTGTTTCTATCTAGAATTTGAAATTTATTCTCAATGTTTTTTAGCCGACTCAGTTGTGAAACCTAACTCATCTAGTAAGTAATAAGTACTAACTTACAGCGTCACCAAAACTAATACATACACATATATAAATATTACTGCATAATATGTATAAAAATACGAGACATATCAGTTATTTTCAGTCGCGGTATTTCTATGTCGATAATCGAATATCCGAAAAATCTAGATTATGTCACTTTACGTAACTTGGTGTGTTCTTTGAGCGCAGTGCATTTTTAAAGATTTCCACCCACTACACCACTTACATGACTGTGTTATAAATAGCCAGGCATTCGTTTTCCATGGCCCTTAAAATCGTGGAGCTTTATATTAATTACAAAATTATTATTCATAAAGTGATAGGGTAGATGCGCCCAATTTATGGAACCACAAAATAAAGGATTTGTTTACAGACGAATAAATTATAACATATAATTTATCGCAACTCGGTGACGATATAAACAAAATGTATAAGTATATTTATAAAACTGAAATAAACATACACTAAAGATACTTGACAACTGATAACAATACAAAAGAGACACGTTTTACGTGTGGGTGTGGTGGACGGCAACACTAACCAGCCTACCGTTGCAAAACGTCCATACGTTATAAAATAAGAGAAAGCCAACAAAATCAAATTGATTGGCGCGCGTGACCACTGAATTTGCGAGTGCATTTGAGGCCACCGTATAAACTTGCTTGAGAATTTTACAAGGCCTGACTTGTTTTCGTAGAACGTAGTATTTTTTTCTTAGAGGATTTATGAGATAGAGGGAGCGTTATCATATATTTGGGTCTTTAAAAACGTAGATATTTTCTTGTTCGTAATGTTGGTAACGCTATTATAAAAGTGAAAATTAAACTATTCATTTAACAAAAACATGCTATAAATACTTTAGATGATCGAAAGTATATCGAATTTAAGCTAAGGTAAGTTATTATTACAACCTTATATCACAGAGGTCCTTTTAGCCAGTGACTCGTTTTGGGCTATTATTTTAGCCTTCCTTTAGTATGATAAATCTAACATAAAAAAGATTTAACCGCTTGTATGAATCAGAGCAGGTTTCGCTGTGCCCCAAGTTTTTATCTGATAACATATGTACACAGATAATATATGCATACATTGTCACGGTGCAAACAATACATTTTTAACACCATTAAGTATTAATGCAAATACGATTAAAAAGTGTAAAGATATTTAGTTAAGGATATAATGAATCAGAGCATTGAGCAATATGTACCTAAAGTTTAAATGGGTCAATGATACAAAAGGACAAATATATTAGCTCATACATGTCTTACTGCAGGACAGCCTCTTCAGGGATTGAAAGGGCCTAGGAGTAGACTTCTAGGTTTAATAGTACATTTAATTACTTTGTAAATATAAATATCAACAGAAAGGCGATTAAACTCTTATGCTTACTTAATACATATGTGATAGTTTATTCAAGATGACAGAAACACCTAACATAAGCATTTTAACTCTCACTCTTTTCAGACCATAACATAAGTTTATGGAATGTTCACGTCGCCTCATAACTCGCAAGGTCAAGAGACAGGATGGCATCCATAATTTTTTGCCTCTGTCCACCCTATGTAAATGGCGTTATAATAAAGCAAAGCGGGCTAGACAAGTTCTGCAATGTTAATGAGACGAGATGGAAAAACAAGACGCGGCGGCCAGTCCATTACAAGTCGTCGGTATAATTTTGTTAGAAAATATTAAATAAAGTGTAAATATAACTTGGCAAACAAATGTACGATGCGGCGACAATTGGCATTAAAGAAAAACGGTTATGGCATAACTATTACAAATGTAATAATTGTGTTCGTTGAATAATTTTATTTTCTATTAAACAAAGAGATAATTAACAACAATAAATAAGAACAACAAATATCTAACATAACATTTTCCGTCGTAGTATATCGGGTTGCCATATTAATACCCAATTCGATCATAGCGCCCTCATTAAAACTAGACTCTCTTGCCAAGCTATAGAGGTGTAATTATACGGCGAAATATATCTCTGAGTCTATACACTTGAGATCCGATAAAAAAATCACCCGGAAAAAAGATGTACCCAATCATCCAGCAAACTTTTAGTTCGACAAATAAGCGTCAATATCTAACATGAAGAATCACTGGCCGATGATGCGGAATGTTCTACTGAGTCTGTTTAGTTTCTATCAAACAAAAAATAGTTCTATACTATGGATAGAACGGTCTAGTCGGCATCGTTGCATAGTAATCCATACAGTATTTTTTTTACCTGTTATGCGACGTAGTAGTAAACAACGATGGCTTTAGGTACTCAAGCATTTCGAAAACAATTTAAAATTCTGCACTACTCTAGTCTATTAGTCTCTTTTAGTCAGTAGATAAGTAGAATTTAATAACAATACACCATAATAATAAGATATGTGAAAGAAAACATCAAAACATTATCCTTAAATACGTTTTATATTTTTTACACGTTTATAAAGTGCTAAAATTAGCAAATGTATGCAGACGCTACGACGTCGCATCGCCCGCGCGCAATGTCTGCGTATTATATTAGATATTTATATTCGTATTTACATATTGCATTGCCATTGCCTAGATACCAGAATACTGCATTATCTTTTACGCAAACTTATCTTTATTGCGCCATAAACGTGGGATAAAGGCTTTAGTGTCGTTTGTACGTAAAATGTATTTTTAGCAAACTATGTTCATGGTAATTTTAATATGTTTGCTTGTGATTTGTATGTAACGTAACTTTGCAATGCCTTTTCATTAAGCTTCGGCATTTCAGTATTCAATTATAAAAATGGTTAGGTAAATATTCACACTACTATCTACTCACTACTACTAAGTAGGTATCTACTCAACAGAGGTTAGCATTTGATTGCCAACTATAGTTTCCAACCTAACTGTGCATGTAGAACAGCCTTTAACAAATTAAAAATGTACCTAAGCCATTACTCTATACCATTCTACTATCCTCCACCTAGCCTTTTGATCAAAACCAAATCTTCAAACCTATTCCATTTTCAAAAAAAGAACGCCCAATGTATCCTGATAGTATCACACACAAAAAAGGTTTTATAGGCGTGCTCATCTCGGATTACGCACACAGTCGCGCCGGTGCACAGGTGGGAGCGGCCGGCCCGGTGGCATTCCTCGGGTGACCCACATAACTCGATTCCAGTAACACCGCGCTGAACTGGCCGGTGCGAAGCGCCCGTTATTGATCATGCCAACTGTCATCCCAACTTTTTTAATTTGTTGACAAGTGATACGGCCAGTATTTTTATTGAATAAGGTCGAATATTAGAAAGCCTGATTAGACACAGGATATTAACTAACCAAGGCTATACGTATAGGCTATGCAGCTATGAAGTAAAAACAGGTTACCTACAGAACATTCTAAGGATTTATGAATTTTGTGAAAGTACTGCACTCATGTTCTATGTCTATGGTCTTATACTATCGGTATTATTACAACCATCGACAATCTTTTTTTTTTTTTTTTATAATGGCCTGGCATAGTGGCGGCATTGCACCTGATGGAAAGTGCCAATGCCGCCCAGGCAGAGTATCCATTGGCATCGGACGGCAGTCCCATGCCAATGGAAACAATTATGCCGGCCTGCTTAGGTGCCTCTTCACACCACGGCGGAAGGACCCGGGATTGTAGGAAGGAGGGAACACGTGCGCCGGCAAACAATTCCACAGCCTGACGGTGCGGCACAGAAACGAATTTGAGAACCGTTTGGTTCGCGCCGGGATGGTGTGGACCGTCAATCTCAACCTAAAATGCACTAAAACGAAAATCAAATAATTAATTGAAGGCGTTTAAATTTCAATTAGTTTCAATAATCGTCAGAGATAACAAGTCTTAAAATTGATTTCGTACGGAGACGGAATTAATTAAACTTGTTTTTATTAAAGTTGAATTTGTGTCCGAATGAAAACAATTGGGCTTTGTTCCAAATATTTGATGGATAAATTGAGTTTTCAATCGTTTAAAATGTTGTCAATCACTCAAAAATATATTGTGTGTGTGTGATTTTCATTTAGGTATGAATAATTGTGCCATGTAAAAGTTATAGTTCTAGTTTTGTACGGTAACAAGCATTTAAGTTTTGTGAATCAACACAACAAAGAAAATCGATACATCCATATTGTATTATCATATTTCACTTCAAAAAAATGTGTAATATTTATTGTTTTCTTTATCATATTATGTAAACAAAAACAATTCATTTCAAATCACATAATGACAACGTTTTCATACTAATAATATTAAAGAAACCCAATACCCCCTTGGTTTTTGCCTTTTTGCATCCTTTATTCTTCCCGCTCTTTATTCTTCCGACTTATGCATGTTCATGGGCGGCAGTGATACATACCATCAGCCATCAGGTGACCTGCTTGTTCGTTTTTAGGAATGCCAAAAAAAATTAGTGTAAACAATCTCGGCAAATGTTAGTTTATTTTTCGCAAATTATCGCCGGAATTATTGACGATTTAGTCAATAATTCCGGCAACTAATCGTCCGACAAAATGACTTGAAACTAAAGATGTCTTCCAATAGATAAACAAAAAAATTTTTGTTTACAACCACCAGTAACGTATTGAACGTTTTCTAAAGATGGGAACAGTTATTGATTTATGGTCGTAACCATAGACTTATAGTTACGGTGTACGTTATATATATACATTCGTATCGTATAAAAAACTTCGTTTGTCCGAAGTTTCGAACTTCGTTTCGTTGAATATAGTAGGGTCCTTCGTTCGTTCGTTCGTTCGTTCGATGAATATAGTAGGGCCCGAGAGCTCTGCGTTTTACTACGATTATTTATTTTATTGCCGTACAAATGGTATTAGTGGCCAGTCATAAATTAAAATACTAGTTTTAATACCGGAACAATGGATAAGGAAGATTTTGGCGCGAAAGTAAGACAAAACAAACTGATTATCCCACGATATTTCGAACACAATAAATACATTTATAATATCATTACATATTTAGGGTCTTCAACTTTAAGGGCTATTCCAAAGTCTACGAAGTTATATTATTCACCTACTAATAAAATTGTCAATTGATTTATTGACCTACACGATTCCACTGTAAGTCTAAACTCTCATTTTCTTATTCCACTAATCTCTATTCAAATCAATTTAAATAAATAGAGACTTAAACATAAAAATCATTTCTCTATGATATTTTCTGCCGCAGTAATAACGAAATAAAAAAATACTGGCCACAAGACACAAAAAGAAAACTAATGACGTCACAACCGTATAAAACCAGTTCTGTTTACTTTTTAAATACAAGCGATACGAGTTATCAGTCTGTGTAAATTACCTTAAGTTTGTTCTACAAATTATTTGTCATACTCGGCCTTGAATGAAACATGATAGTTCACGTATTCTCTGGTAATTTAATATGTATAGTATTTACGTAGAGGCACAATACTGCCATTCTAGCATGAATGGACCGGGATGATATCACTATCGAAAATGTCGTACCTATTTGTTGCCGTGAATGACGAAATGATGTAAACTCCTCACCAAATGGTAAGGGTAAATTGCGTATAAATAAAAAAACACCATTTATGACTAAATATTCCTAAGCTTGACACTGCACTACGTTCGTCATTCCCAGGCATTTTTGTGTCCGGCATAGTAACTACGATGTGCTTAATGGTAGGTACTGTCCATTCCAGGGGGGTAACTCTATAAAAACGATACGAACTTCGAATGTTCGGTTGTCCGTTGTCCGAAGCAAGATATAATATTTCCACTTCTAAAAATCAATACTATTCTCTATTATACTTATCATTTTCTCCGAACTTAGTCTATGGTTGCGACGTACGATAGAGGAATCCAACATTTTGTGGTGTATCTAGGCACATTAGTGAAGTTTTACGTATCGCCTCCGAATATTCGAAGTTCGTGTGGTTTTTATAGAGAACACCCCAGCGCCTGCAGACAAATGTCACTTTTCTGTTGGCGTGAACGCCTGCGGAAAAATCACAAGTATGGAAACTTAGAGTAATTACCTCTAGAGAGATTCACGCTGTAACCGCACATGAGACATCAATAGCTATATCTAGCAACACAAGAAAATAAGCGCCATATTGTGGCCTTAATTTAAAATAGACCCTATCACAATGTAATTAGGTTGCTTTATTGCTTGAACGACGTCGCTTTGTCTGGCGAAATTCTTTTTTCGCCCAACGACAAAACGCGGCACGTCACATGAAATAGAACATTATTTTGCATCTCATTCTGACATAAAGAAATTCGTATCGGTGTGTCTCATTTTTGCGATGTACAGTACATTTAGGCTCTCTCTAGAGGTAATTACTCTAAGTATGGAAATGATATTTGGCGCATAATGTCACGTGACTTCTGTCATTTCATTACATTTGATCTTGGCCTTCACACTAACAGAAAAGTGACATTTGTCGATGCCCCAGGTAGTGTCTACCGACTTCATATGATTATGTTTTGTCGTAGACAAAATTATACCAGGCGATTGTATCTGGATATAATACGTGAACCCGAAACATGACACGCCTAAGTGGCTCACTACATTGGCAGTTAGCCTTTCACGCTGGCATAATGCCGATTGGTCAACTTCTTTAGAAATTCTTGTTAACTCTCTATAATTTATAAATAAATAAAGATCGATAGCAGAAATAACACAAAATAAATACAAAACAAATCAAAATAGCACGTAATCAATTAAAAATAATTAAGAACAAGAAAAGTAATTAAATTATGGTGTTATCCCACCGCACCTTAGCTACTTTCTGATACTTACTAATTTGTTAAATTGTGTATCTGATTATTTGTTGTATTATGTATGCATTTACATTGTATGTCTTTAGCCTTTGGATTGGAATGTATGAGCCATATACTTTCCTATCTTGGCGCCTCCGCACCTTGCGAGGGGCCAAGGTTAAATATAATTATTATACGTCACCAAATAAATACATTACAATAATATTTTAAAACATCTGCACAATTAACCACAGACAATTATTTTGACTTTAAAACAATTGTACAAATAAAACGTAATTCTCAAATTGAAGCGTAGGTTGTAAAGCTTTGTCCTTTGCCTAAATTGAAAATTAATTATATAATAGTTAAAAAAACTAAAATACGCGCTTTAATAAGATATACAACTAAAAAAGTAAAAATAATTGATACTGAATTTAAGATGAGAAAATGGAGTAAAATACATATATTTTATTGTTACAAAGCGTGGGGTGTTTACAACAATTACTTATCCTCCTGCACCCCACGCTTTGTAACAATAAAATATATGTATTTTACTCCATTTTCTTATCTTAAATTCAGTATCAATTATTTTTACTTTTTTAGTTGTATATCTTATTAAAGCGCGTATTTTAGTTTTTTTAACTATTATATAATTGTTTTGACTAAAAACATCCATCTACGGCTGTATTTCCAATCAATAACGCCATCTGTTGGTCAGTAGTAACATTTGACACTTGAAGAATACAATGTTAACGCCATCTAGCGATGAATAGTGCAAACATGCATTATTGACGTGATCACGCCATCTATTAGTCAGTAGCAAATTATGTTCATCTATACGCCACCTAGTGGTCAGTAGCAATGGTCATCAATTATAAGAATAATTAATCCTGGCGAATCTAATCAGGATAATTATATATTTTAATCGAATTATTGTATTGTCATCGGTCTTTGACAGGTGTGCAAAATTTGAACGAAATCTGGCCGTTTAAAGTGGGTCAAAATCGCGCCCAAAGATGTCGGTTACAAACAAACATACAAACATACAAACATACAAGTGAAGCTAATATAAAGCGTGTAAAAACATAGTCACGCGCCAATACTGTGCAAAGACACGGCAGTGATGACGTCACCGCCCTTCGGATGCCTTCGCGCCCCCAACGTTCCCAAAACAATTACACAATCATTTTTAATTCGAATGGAATTTTTGACGTGCTTTAACATTCTGTTGTTGTTTTTTAGACGCCATGTTCGGTGATTTTTTTTATTATTTTTTAAATATCGAATGCATGCACGAAAGTGGAAGGAGTAATTGAGCTGGCCGACAAAATTACGTTTACTTTCTTTTTGTACCTGCCCATTTCCCACACCTATATGGGACGGTGAAATTTGATATGCGCATGTTGCAAAAATATTTAATTTCGTATATAATTTTTCTGTCTAAAGTCAATAGATCTGGGGACATATCCGGTCCTAAGTAAATCGCGTCTTTCAACTAGAAACTCTTATAAATTGTATCGGTCTTGATCAAACCCAAAACTTTATGGCCCACCCTACTTACACTATAAGATAAAAAAGCAACCGTTAAAAATATTCTCACTCAATCCAAGATTTATTTTATCTGAACCCAGTTTTGCTAATTGCGAAATACGATTGGACTTATATTATATCATTTCCTATTGAAAAAATGCTTAGAAAATTTTATATAGTTGGGCTTACATACTAAATAACAAATTATTTGCGTACTATTGATCCTCATTCAGAAATTGCAATGATAATTGAAGTACAGCCTAATTTATCACGATCAATATCTATATGCAATTTTACACGATACATATCTATATGCAATTTTAGTAGACATGTCTGCGATAAATATTTAGATAATAAGCCGTGATTGAATTAACGGATACTACCGTGCGATAAAAGTATATCGGCAATAATCGAAGTTCTTTTTTCGAAATCCCAGGGCTAAAGGACTTTGTATCATAGAGCAGATATTTTGCAAGTTATTTTTTTCCTGGGTGAAAAGTGTCTGTGAATAGGAGATTGAGGAAAGAACGAAAAAGGAATTTGGAGGATGCCTATGTCCAGTAGTGAACAACTTTTTAGAGTGATTATGATGATGATGAAAGAGGAGGTAATTGTACCATTATTTTTATACATTTTTCTTTCCACTTAGCGTTATCTCGACCGGTGTCACTTTTCAATCGTAAATATGACTGACCATTGTAATATCGTAATTTTCAATAATATACCTCCATTATTTTTATTTCTTAATAATTGCACATTTAATTTGACAAACATAAATTGCATAATTCACTTACCCGGATTAAATATCTATGAACACTTTATTGTGGGGATCGAATCGAAAACTTGACCATCTTTCTGTATCAGCCCATATACATATGTACGTCCAACTACTGGGCTCGGGCAATCCAAACTACAGTAGAAAGGGGCTAGGCCATATAAACTGAGCGTAAACAGAGAAATTCAGAAGCGGAGTCACTTGGTTCTTTATGACCGAATACTATTAAAATACTACTAAAGGGATCACTGAGAACATAATGTCACTATAATTCAAAATTATGTTCTTATCTCTCTCACACACCCTATGTTCTGTCTTGCTCTACTCATTTCCCGCGTGCCTGATAGTCGCGCACTGATTTTCTTATATTTGTCCGCTTCAGTGCAATGCTCAATGTCAATTAAAATGCGCGTAATATAAAATAATAATGAATAAAGTACTTACGTTTTTTGAGTCGAAAATGACAGAACGGCAACATGGCACATGACACAAACTGGCAAACACACAAATTATATCATGCCAGTATTACAATGGCCACTTGGCAATGTTTGTTCGAAGTTTAAACGCCACTGGCATGGCACGTTCCCACGTTATCCGCTTATCTATTCATACCATATCAGATATGCTATCGCGCGTACATTTTTGAATTAGAATCTTTTGAGGTCGATTCCTTGATGTTGGTAAACAAACGCTGCATGGCACGGATGTAATATTGCCTCATTAGAATATGTTATAATATTACTATAAGTAGTATGAAATAAGTAATGATTTTTGCTGTATTTCGATTCCGTGAAAAGATAAATATGTAAAGTTCATTAGGCTTGTCTATTTAATGAAATCCAATTTTATGAACCATACGGATTTAGATTCCTCACAAAATAAAGATTAGAATGAATATATTTACAAGACGCGCTAGAAATTGTCGCTGCAAAACCAACCTGTCATTTGGTCAAAGGCCAATAACCTCGAATCGACGATCGCGTAAAATCATCGTGAGGTTCTCCGCATAAGGCTTGAAGGTGAAATAAAAGAGGATTGTTTTAGGCGTCACAGCGTTTCGCAAATGACACTGGCCACCTAACTGTATACGCCAACCGGATCGCCATGAGAAATAGAACCTCTCCCTACACGGTAACTTGGCCGGTACGAGAAAAATAAATAAAAACTCGTTTTTGGTTTAGATGGCCAGTGTTATTAGAGGCAACTTTTTATCCTGGCCAGTACGTAAAAAAATAATGTAATGCTGTCATTTTAAAAATGTTTGAATGATAAATGACTCTTTGAAAATGGAACATGGACTGCAATAATATTGCGAAAGTGTCAATGAGACTAGTGTAAGTGTGTCTACTGGCTCGTAATTGCCTTGTGGCATTGATAGCAACATAATATCGCCTCTTTCTACTGAATGCTCAATTCTTAAGTCTAAGTCTCAGTTGTACAAACTAACATTCCCAATACCTTTGACCTTGGAAATGTCAATTCCATACATCAGCAAGGTCAAATGCGTCTAAAATGTATGGCGATGACATTTTCAAAGTCAAAGGTTTTGGCAAAGTTTGTTCAACTCAATCTTACACATTCTAATAATATTTTGTATCTGTGTTATAACGAAAGATTACCATACTGTGAGCATCAAGTGTGACATCAATAACCGTCAAACCACTTGAAAACAACAATCTTCAAATTTAAAACCCATTAACGATCTTTTAGCGAACAAAACGTTTTATTATTACTTTTATTCGTCTCCTATAGACCTGTTACACTTGTTTATTTAACAGTCGAACGATATCGACGAGTGCTCTGAATAATTAAACAGCAAATTAATTCGCACAGCACATGAACTATTAATAATTAATGAATGAATCCATTTCAATGGGCGAGTATTGCGGCCTAGTTTAAATTTACTATTATGGCGAATGTCGAGACAGTCATTGTGTGATATTTTTGTTTTGCATTTTAATGAACTTTTTTAAATTGAATATCAATTGTCCTTGCACAATGTTCAAGTTTATTCGATATTCGATACAGATTTTTTTAAATCTTATTGATTTTCAGAATCATAATCATTGAATACACACTAAAGAAATACTAAATATTTTTAATAATTTTCTAATACCTACACCACCAATGTTAAACATAAGTGAGTTAATAAAAAAATATGTAAAACACATACTTATATTAAATAATTAACTATAATCCAACGTTTACCATTCCATACATTTCGGTAGAACTTTCTCGAATATATCCCGAAGTCTACGCGCACTTGTACTAGTGGCGCAACCTTCCAAGGGAAAGTAACTTAATTAGCTTTCACACACGAGATGCAAACAGATCGTTTTTATGTTTACACGTCATATTTGGAGATTTACAATCGTCATACAGAGAAAGAGAAACGTACTGGTTTCTGTCATCTCGGTCTACGCGTCGCGGCAAGTATTTTTTTTTTACTAGTGCACAGTGGCAATGTTTTGTACAATATACAGCCTAAATAATGTGACATTGTTATTTATTTTGGGATATAATTTTAAAATTAAATTAGGTTTTAATACTTCAAAAACACGAGAGTTTTTTTGGACATTTAAATACGACTTACTTCATTTATTCTATCCAAAAATATTTTAAATTGATTATGCGTTATTTAATTATTTAACATACACATTGGTACGTAATTACCTCACCGCAATACCCAAAAGGTTGTATGTAAAATTTCACATTCACACCAAATACGTTCTTAACGTAATGCGAATAGAAAACACATGTCATCGCGATGATTTACCTGGTAATGTGTGGACATGGAATTTAGAATGTCCAGTGGAGAAAGCTTCGCGCAACCGATTACATAAACTCTTTCATTTCGTAATTAGAGAAAGAAATGTCAATGCTTTCAAAGGAAGTTATTTCGATGTGTTTGCACCCAGATGTATGGGAAGCGAAAGTTAAAAAGGCTGTATTTGCGAATAATTAAAGAAATATACAGTACATTTATACACACAAAAACTCGTGTCTGTATCCCTGAAGAGGTAGGCAAGGAGCCATTTATATCACTCAAATATCAATGAAAACATGGGTAAGCCCATAGCCATGCACAAATTAATTGCTAGGGCAAATTTATAGGCAGTTGAAAATAAGGTAAATTGGTTATTGGACACCTTACAATAAAATATTTTTGGTTTTGTTTGCAATTTTCAGTCCGTACTGGTTTGCATAATGGTTTCTTAGATTTACGCGGATGTTACAAATTGAAATAAAACTATTATTTACGAATATTATCGTGAATTTGGTTTGATTTTTGAATTCTTTTTACTTCGCGACGTTTCTATTACTTTACAACTTTCGTGATCAGGGGGGCGGACCGTATTTTTGTGGTATGTTAAAATATGTAAAAATCAGACCAAACCCGCGGTAAAT
Organism: Hyles euphorbiae; assembly: GCA_023078785.2. Classification (NCBI taxonomy): domain Eukaryota; kingdom Metazoa; phylum Arthropoda; class Insecta; order Lepidoptera; family Sphingidae; genus Hyles; species Hyles euphorbiae. Next base: position 5,656,195 of record CM041052.1, on the reverse strand, counting down.
TCCGTAAATAACAGTTTAATTTCAATCATTTTGGTTATGTTTCTTAACGTCATTCCATTAGCCCATTATTTTCTATGTTATATTACGAAGATCTTGGTTCACAAACGCAACCTCATTTTGATGTCTGAATTTTGATATCCAAAATAAAGGTTCACTTCAGAAGGTACATTGCTCTATGTCATATTAATAGCGATATGATTGTTATCTCGATAAGTACGGTTCAAGTGATACAACCGTTTATAGTACCAATCGATATGCCTGCTTCAATTAATAGTTAACGATGACGTAAACGTTTTATTGTCATAAAAATATTTTTAATATCTACACGGTTTGAGTGCGTAAGCAATGCATAGTCTTGCTTTTGATACCCATGTAGGTCAAACTATTTCGTCATAGAATTTACTTCAGTGTCTAAATTGAAGTTTTAGACGGGTTAATCGTTGTAAAATTGGAGTTCCAACTTAAAAGATACACAGACACTTATGGTTAGGTGATACTCTTGTTTCCACCCCAGTTTACCGTACAGAAAATGTCAAAAAATCTTAATAAATTATGAAGCCTACCGATAAAAACCAAACATGTATTGGTATTTACTCATTTTTTGATTCAGAGGTTTTTACGCTCGGGATTTCCCTTTTGACCTGTGTAAGGAACAAAACCGCATGACACTATACGTCTTCCATTCGTTTATTTTATTTTTGACACATCGAGTACTGAATCAAATAGTGATGGCCTGATGCGTTATCGAATCAATTTTTTATAACAAACGATTTTATTTTTGAACAAGTTTTAATCGATTTAATACATATTTTATTTTTTGCTCCATGCATTGTTTTATAAAACTTCAGGGATATTTAAGTTACTTGATTTAATAATTATATTAAAATAAACCATTTACTCATGTTAAGTTAATATTCTTATCACTTCCGTCGGCAATAGTAATGTTGTTAAAAACAAATTGTGAAACGGCAACACTGGGCAGACAGGTGACGCGCGCCGCCATTTTGTGGTCACTCACAACGAGACGCCCGCGCCCGTGCTAGTGTTTTCCGTTCGCTGAATTTTAATTCACATTTTTCATACGTCGAGTTGAGTATTTATATTCCTCCGTATTGTTTTACCCGTGAATTCCTACATTTGGTTGAATTGAGAACATCGTACCTGCCTTCATCACTTTCAAAATGCCTAAAGGAAAGGTGCTTAAAGGACAAACAAGGGAGTTTGTGTTGCGACTTCATGAGTACTTTGAAAGGGAAAGCCGTAATGGTGGACCTCTTATACCAGTGACTCAAATCAGAGACCGTGTTTCAGCAGCATTAGGTATTACTGCTCCAACAGTTTCAAAAATAATTAAAGAAGGCTACGGCAGTAGTGGCATGGAACAAAACAAGCCATCTACACCTAAGAAAAAACGTCAGCCCTTTAAAGTGACAGCAATTGACAGTTTTGATGGTGATGCTATTCGTCGTCATATATACGATTATTACCAAAGAAAAGAGATTCCTACTTTACATAACCTAGTACAATCTCTGAAAACTAGTGGCTTGTTCCGTGGTCAAAAGTCTTCTTTGGCGAAGGTATTGAATAGGATTGGATTCCAATACAAAAAATGTGACAAAAGAAAAATATTGATGGAACGCAATGATGTTGCTTTGTATCGATGCGAATTTTTAAGACAAGCTAAAAAAATAGAAGACTGGTCGAATGTTGTTTTCACCGATGAAACTTGGCTCAATGCGAATCACACGGTATCAAAAACTTGGACTGACAACACTGCTAGCTCCTCGACCGCAGTGCCAATGGGAAAAGGTGAAAGAATTATAATTTGTCATGCAGGAAACGCAAAAGGATTTGTGCAAGATGCTATGTTAGCTTTTAAATCAAAGAAAACAGGGGATTACCACGAAGAAATGAATTCCGAAGTATATGAAAAATGGTTTCGGGAAATGTTATTGTCACTCGAACAGCCATCAACAATATTTATAGATAATGCGTCCTATCACTCTCGGCAAATTAACAAAATGCCAACGCAAGCCAGTAAAAAAAATGAAATAATAAACTGGCTCCGTAACAATGGCGAGGAGGTGGACGAGTCCCTATTAAAAGTAGAGTTACTTAAAATATTAAAAATGAGGAAGCAGCCTAAACGATACGTTATAGATGAAATGGCTGCAGAACATGGGCACACCGTCCTTAGAATTCCTCCATATCATTGCCAGTATAATGCCATAGAGCTAATATGGGCGCAAGTGAAAGGATATGCTGCGAGAATAAATACAACTCCTCCTTTCACCGCAAACAAAATGCTGGAGTTGCTTAAAAATGCGTGTGAAAATGTGACGCCTCATAACTGGGCGAGTGTCGTAGATAAGACGAAGAAAGAAATAATGTCTGATTGGGATCGCGATGTCGCATTTGACAACTTACCCATGCACTCATTAATAATTAGTGTTACTGGGGATACGAGTGACGACGACGCCGATTCCGACGAAACAGACGATTGTTTATAAATAAAAATATTAACAAATTACCTTTTAGTTGTTTTAATTATTTAATCCTTAAAGTACTATGAATTCCAACATGGTTTAACTGTTTATTACAAGTAGGTACGAAACATTTATTTTCGTTGTAATCATTGTAATTATTTTAAATTAAACTCTTATTAAAAGTCACTTCAATACGTATACCTTTATTCATATTAATTAATTTGCAGCAAATACATTCGATCCTAATATTGGGTACTATATTACGTTTAACTGTTTTCATTAGCATTTTAATGTAATTTTATTTCAAATGATTCCGATTGATTGATTCTATTCAAAATCGTTTTTGTTATCTGTGGTCATTCGTTACGAATGGCACAACTCTAAGTGGGCGTTACCCGTCAAGAAAGTATCTACTTTTATTTCAAAATATTGTTCTACTGTAATGTCGTACTTTATAGGCGGGAACTGTCAAAAATAAAATAAACGAATGGAAGACGTATACTAAAAAAACTCATACCTCGTGATAGCTACAGAAAAAAAGCCAACTGTCAAGGTAAATATTAAGCATTTAGTTCACTTTTAATTCCCAATGTATTATTGTTGTGAACTTTGATCGATGACTAAAAAAACACGTAGACAAAATTTGAACGTTTTGTAAACACTATACATATCTTGTATTTTTATACTTTGGATAGGTTCAATGGACAGTTAATTTTATTTTTTGATTTTTATCATTTATTATCGACGTATCCATTTAAGTCAATATTTATTATTAATTTTAGCTTTAATATAAGCAATGATTTCTCAAGATTTATCAATTAACCTACTTGGTGGGCGTATTATCGCTTAAGAAACCCTTTTCCTCTATCAAATGAAAATAATAAAGGTACAAACGAGGAAATATCCTTCAGAAACACACCTTACAAGTCAAGTGATCACATTGAAATTCTAATGCGGTGACGTCACACCTTCAAAGTAAATGGCAGATTGTTTTAGTAACAATGTACTGATAGTCCTTATAGATAAACAATCGTATATGAAATGGGACAGACCTTATGGAACACTGGCTGAATGATGTAGTCATTTGGAAAAAAAAAGATTCAAAAACTCCTTCGAATTACGAACAGAATAAAGAAGGTTTACCGGTGTAAGAACTCTTCCGAACGCGATTAAAAAAGATATTTAAATAAATTAAAAATTCAATTTATAATTATTGTTTGAAATAACAAAATGTTGATTTGGTCGGTATACAATCATGAACCTGTTAATTAATCCATAATCGATAACTAAAACTGTCATTAGAAAGTCTATTAAATATTAAGTACTTAAGTTTAATTTAATTTCTATACACATTTTGTTTAAAATGAATACCTAATAAGTATATTTAATAAATACACCTAACAGTCAAACACATAGTCACAACTTCGTATCGTAATACGTGTTTTGACTCTTGTGTCACGTGCATAAAAGAAGTCCCTCGTTCGAATCCATAACTCAGACATCCATAGATCAGAAACGATTATTTTTTTATCGTATTTTTCTCAGGCCTAGGTCAAACCTGGTCTTATTATTCATCTTATTCCATCACTACAGTAAACGTTTGATACACCCAGTGTATCAAGCGAGAGAAGTCACGTAACACAACTAGTGTGATTATCTCGGCCAGTCAAACCGGTCCCAGATGAAACGCACATATTTCTTAGAAACATATTCTTATTCCAGCATAATTTCTACACAAGATAGATACCGAGTTTGTTTTGAAGGCAGTTTTGTTTCAGATGTTTTAACGGTCTTATTTTTTTTTTTATTGCAATGAATGATTGCTAGTAAGCGATACGACCGCTCATGGATTGTAGAAAAACGAAATAACACCAAGAATTACAAAGCAACGCTAGGTATTCCAGCTGCGCTTGGCATCCTGAGACATTAGATGATATTTCGGTGTTATAGGTGTACTTAAATACAATGTAGAAAATTGTGATGATGTTATAGTTTAATTCCCAATTATGTATTTTGAATTACAAAATGCGTAAGGTAGAATTTCTGACCAGATAATTGAAACCAGGTTCCCGCATTAATCTACATTAAGAACTTGTGAAGAGGAGTGTAAAAATATTCTTTATTATATCTCAGTTGAACTACATAATCGGCCAGATTATTTCTTCGCTTATGGGCATATAATACTTGGGTCGCAAATCTTAGATGTAAGGCCGATCGCTCAACATTTGAGGGGAAACTAAAGAAATCATGGGGCAATGAAAGAAAAATTGCCCATCCGGCAACTTCCTTTATTAAAGAATTACCAAAATATTAGTCATATGACAAATATGAGACATACTAACAAACAGTTCCTTTTATAAACCCAGACAATATGGATTACCTGACCAAAACTGGGCCTCATACTTGTTATTTTTCTGTACTTTTAGAAGCAAAGATTTACCATTATTCACAGATTTCCCGCCTAAATCTAAATCACATACCATAGAGTTATCGCGTGACCTTTAAAATAGGTTTACAACAAAGAGGTATTATAGCTAATCTGTGCACACAAGATTACGGTGTTGGAGGGCCGTGCTTGTCTTATCTGAAGGAATTTTAATGGTCGAGTCAAACAAACTTTGTAGGTACTTAGCTGTAAACGATTTTTGCATTTTTAAATATTGCCTCAATAATCTGGTAATCTGGTTAGTCACATTTCAATGGAAATTTAAGTATAGGGTTAAATTTGTTTATTATAAATCATGGAAGCTATTTATTTTCAGTGTCTGAACTAGTGACGTGGGAACTACAGTAAATAAAACAAGTATATAACCTGGTTTGTCGGTGAAAGTCTCTCGCGAGGACCTCGATATGCTAACTGTTTAAATCTTACAATGAGATCTGTGAGACAGTTAACTACATACTTAACTGTCAGTTAAGTTTAAGATCTTTTAGTATTTATAATATAGGAGAGCGCTGGTAGTTCAAAAATGTAGATAATAATGGTGGTAGCCACCTTTTTTTGCCCTCCTATTGGCTGATAGTTAACAGGTTGTCCAACACGCTCGAATTACTTGGAAAAGAAAAAATATAAATAAATGGTTTAGAGCTATTTAATTCCACTCGTTGTAAAAGGATAATAGCCAAATATACTTTCGGTTATCAAACGTATTTACCGCAACTTGTTTTTAAATAATTAGTTTAATTTTCACTAATATAGCAGTGCTATCAACATTACGAACAAAAAAATAAGATTTTTAAGACGCAATTGAACGCGCTCCCTCAAAATGTACACTCTAAGTATAAAATCAAAATATTTTATATTCGAATAGTCTTTTTTATGGTTTATTGAACCACGAAGAAAAGACACCACTTCATTTGTGTACTTAGTTGTGAAGAAAGAACAATGACAAAACCCTAAAGATTGACCGAATGTCTTTTTTTTCATTTATGTAAAGTCTGGATGATGCTCTTAGCTATTCCTGCAAAAAAATATTTTGTCCATTTAGCAATGTGGCGATCCATGGTCTCTACATACACCTGCGGGATGCAGGCGTGACGGCTATGTGTATTTAATTCTTAAAAGACTTGATTGCTGTCCCAGGAATAGGGAATGGTGTGGGTCAAAATAATCATACGAAATACACTCTTCAGATTTTGAGCCCTTAATGCGCGGTCCAACTTTTAAACCAACCCTTTTTTGTGTACATTTTTTATGTAAGAACGATAGCTTACAAAGTAGAGTCCACAATCTTGTTCAACTTTAATCCATTAGTCTTTTATCTGACCACACCCAGTCCCCAAGAAAGGAACATAAATTCTATCATATAATAGCTTTACTGATTGAAAGTGTTCAAAGGAGGATTTAATCTAACAAATATCGCAGGAATGAAACTGGCTTTTAACAAATTATTCCGTATTTTAAAATCGAACATTAATTATTGAATAATTTTCAAATTCTAATTTAATATGCTCAAGTAATCGATTCCTAGGTTCATAACAATTTCATTTTTTTTTCTTTTTACGACAAAAAATACTTAATTAAATTCGAAATTCTTACTGGATGTAAGTTCGTCTCTCTTGAACTTCCGCGGCAATTTCCAGCTTATTGATGATAAACTGCTAAATAGCAGTTTGTCTATGATAGATCTGAAGCTATAGATAACAAAGTGTAGGCTATGCATTAAAGATATAATTTTGTCACGTATTATTGTATAGGCTGCGTAGTGGGTATGTACTTATCGGGAATTTCTTGCTTTATAGTAAGGTTTAACGAGTTATATTGGAGTAAATAAATCTCAGATTTTATTCACGAGACTAGGCATAATTTAATAACTTTTAAGTTCTACTTTCAAATGCATGTTCAAAATCAAAAACTATAAATTGTATTTCGTGTCATTAAAATATTAGGGTATAAGAAAAATTAACAACCTCTGTGGCGCAGTGGTTAGACGGCGGCTGTAAAACGACAGGCCGCAGATTCGATCTCCGCACCGAGACAAATCTGTGAGACCGACGTCGTAGTATCGTATCGTAGTTTTTGATACCCACGACACAAGACTCGATCTTAGTGTCAGGACTATGTGACTGTTGGGTGTAATTCTTCATTTATTGTTATCTCTGTATTGTTTACAATTTCTTCAGTAAATTGTACAAAAAATGTATAGTATAAAAATCTACAATATTTTAGATAGACTTGGTGAGTGCATGTGTACCTCAATGGTGCAATGCAATAAAATGCAGCAGCGTAAGATGAACCATCTCATAACACAACAAATGCTGACTTAATTATGTATGCCAGTACTCAAAACCAGATATACACAAGCTGAATCCTAAATGCAACATATTTTACTGGGGTAACTACTACCTACTGTATGAGTTTTCCATAGTCGTAAACGGCTATCGTAATTCGAGCTGATACAGAAATCTTACCATATGCAAAAGTCAGAATAACATGAAATCTTTATCTTGAATGTATAACTTGGCAGTAATTTCTTGATTAACCCATCAAACAAGACAAATGGCGTCAACAATTTAACATCCATAAAGAAAAATACACCAAAGCTGTTTATAATGCGGTATAATCATCAGCCGCATATTCGCGTATTTTCTTGATTGGTCAATGGGTTATCAAATGGCGTTACCAATTTGACATTCCTATAGAAAAAGTAGGGATGGGCAAATGGAAAAAATATATCGATATATATCACCCAAAAAATATCGATATTTCGATATATCGATATTTTTTGCCCAATTTGCAATTATTTATAAAAATTGCCAAAATTATCGGAATTTTAAAGCAAATACACATCTGGCCTGTTTCAACATAAGTTTTATTATTTTAAAAAAATCGAATTGCTCGACATAAAAAAAGAAACAAAATTAAAAAAAAAATATATCCAGACCAGCATTTGTCTGATATTGACATCAGGAGCACTCTTTTTTTGATGTGTTCCCCTGTTAATCTGCTCCTATCATTTGGCACAGCCAAATTTACCACTGAAGCTACTCTTTCAGATTACACTGAAGATGCTTGACAAATCAAATATTTTTGAGCGATATCCGAGGGAACCGGCGTGTAATGTTGACAATTTACCCAGCTATATTGGATCAGATTTTCTTTCTAAAAGTGATACTGCTTGGAACCTATGCTCAGATTTAATAATTTCTCATGTCTGGACCAGATGGAGGACCCACCCATATTTTCTAAATTTAAGAAATCGGATTGGTCAAAAACATGATGTGACGCATGAGCAGACAGCAGAGCTTAAAAAATATATCGATTTTGATATCTGAAAATAAATATCGAAAATTGATATATCGCGGGAAAAAATATCGCTAATTTATATCGATATTTTTTGCCCAAGCCTAAGAAAAAGACACTGTTTATAATGCGGCATAATCATCAGCCGCATATTCGCTCCTTCTCCCTTCCACTTACGCGCCATTTATTACTTGACTACTTCTTAGGAATGCCAAGTCTATAGTCATTTCATTGACATAAATATTATAATGGCCTAATGGGTAATTAATATTTGTATCTAGTGGTTCAGAAGTTTCGAAACATTTTAGTAATGCAATCACATACTGATGGATAACTTGATTATTTCAAAATTATTCTGAGAAACACACCAAGATGGCAACATAACAGGAAAATCATAAAACGAGTCTTGAATATGAAAACGTTTGAGCAAAGGTAATTTACCACGAGCGCCTAGTTACTTTAAAAACTCGAAAAGTGAAACGTTAACTAAACATTTCAAACAGGTTTCGAATTTAACGGTAATTAAAATAATGTTTAGACGTAATTATTGTTGATTGCAATTAAATTTAAAACATTTTAATAGGCTGTCTCAAGATTTAATGCATCAACATTTAAGAAATAATTAATTAATAAATATCAAGGCTGTACGTGACTTACCTTTGCGCGATTTCCAGTAAAGTTTCCTCAAATAATATGCGGCTGCGACCAACAACAGTGCAGCCAAGAAAGCACCGATAGCCGCACCAGCAACACTGCCAGCACCATAACAAGCCGTCTCTTGACCAAAAACACACGGCACGAGAACGGTCACAAAAAACAATTTCAAATAAACACCCATTTTTGATTTGTGTATTTTATTCCATCACTAATTTATGGCACTTGGAACGTACGTCGGTCACATATCACATTCCCAAAATTTGAATTCAAATCCGGAATGCGTTTTGAAAGTAGAATTGGCGCGAGTATAGACGTGCGCCGCGTCGGGGTGCGCGGTGGACTGTGGCGGCGTTCGGGCGGCGATCGTGCGCGCTCGCGCCGCGTCGGAGTTCCGTGGAAAGGCTGTGATTGTGGGACAGAGAACGTGTCAAAAACGTGTTTAGACAACCCCTTGATGGTTGTCCGTTGGACGTTCACAACTGTTTTTATTATTCACGTGTAAATATTAGTCGCCAAGGCCCGAAAGCGGCATCTAAACTCTACACAAGAGATTGAGAATCGTGAGGGGTCAACAGCTGGTCTAAACTCTAACGGCTAATTGTAGATGGGTCTTGGTTCAAGGACTACTTGACAGTCAACACCTTTCTTTCTACGTGTCTTATTTCTCCTAACAGCGCCCTCATTTTGTCCCGCGTCTCAAATCTAAAAATTTTGCTCCGAATTTGGTATGACATGACGTTCGCTGAATTTGTATTATGTATGTGTACTTATAAGTAAGTCATATTTATGCAGGTCTTCACAACAAGAACACCATTGAGTACAATTGTACCAATTCTACAAAAGTGTCTAAAAAGAGCACAACCATAGTACAGATGACAAAAGCTCTTTTCTTTTCACCCAACATCTTGCAACGAATAAAGACACGTGGTAATTTTATACCTGCAAGATATTTCCAACTTAGCTCGAAGCATTTGCAAGTTGGAGTTACAACGGGCCGGTTACATAGCACGTAAAACTGATGGCCTCTGGAGCCGAAGTTCGGGAGTGGAGGCCACGTACAGGCAAGCGAAATGCTGGACGCTCGTTGATAAGCTGGACGGACCTAGTTAAAGTTGCGGGAAGTCGCTGGATACAGGCCGCTTCCAACAGGTCGATGTGGCAATCTATGGGGGGCCTATATCCAGCCATGGACTTGCTGACTGAAGAGAGAATAAGAGAAGGTGATCAACTGCCCCATCAGCGGTTGTGATGCTCAATAAATTGACGATTTTATGCTGAAACCGTGGCGTATAGTTCAGTACATATGATTAATTTTACAACATGAAAAACTCTGCATACTTTATAGCGATCCGCGAGAGTTTGCTTTTCGGAATTCATCAACATCTGTATATGGATTACAAATCATACGGCATATCTAAATAGAAGAATTCATCTCGTATCAGTCTATACTCGATCTAGACACCACTTTATTGATATCAGACAAATAATCTAATAAACTAACAGTCATATTTATAGACAGTCATAAAATCTATTTCATTAACAGACTTAAAAAAAGGAGGAGCCCACATTCAATTTGTTACGTTGTGGCCAGTGAAGACTGAAGTCAATAGGTAAATTAACATTAATCAACATAATTTTTTGTTACTTTTTTATGTCGGTTTTGTGAAGACAAAATCTATTACAAGTTGGTTTAATATTTAGATACTTTAGCGCAATTTTCACGGCCACCTTTCTGCTACTCCAAATGTACTGAAGAGCGTATCCTTAGTTATCAAACCTCATAATCATATGTTCATATAGCACGTAGAAGTTGATCATTCTCACTACAGACACACAAACTAGCGTTAACAAACACACACACACAACACTAAGCCATTGTGTCTACATAGTAAGGATGCCAGCAACAATTTGTTGTGATAACAATCGTAACACGTAAACATTTTCTGTACGTACATTGACACTGCTTTGTAAACTTTTGCTAAGAGGGTCACGGCTCAGATGATATAGCCTCTCAGCACTGAAACTACAAATTCTTATTATTTTTAGGAAATTCTATAATATCATAGTATAATTATTAGATTAGGACATACCCTACTGAAGCTTGGGAAGGCAATCCAGTTTTTAACAACTATGATAAAATGTTTGATATTTGTGTCTGATTGTATTCTGTTTTATATCTATTGTCTTATATAAATAAATAATAAAAAAATCTAGAGTGATATTACATTTTTTTTCGTTCATTCGAGTATCGCTCAAATCGTTTTAAACCGATTTTTTTATGCATGTCATTCGCCTGATTGTGAAACACCCGATTGCTCATGGACAGTAACAAGGCTTGGCATTCCACTGCTCTCGCCAGCCTGAGTTAATTCTATTTCTAGTCCAGGAGTTATTTGATTTGCCATTGGAGTTCAGTCATGTTGGGCCATTGCTATCAAAGTTCAAAATTGTTCATTTATCTAACGGCCCGTGGCCGTACTCAGAAACGTTAATATCAATTAAATTGTTCCTTAGTAGAGATTCTCTTCGTAAAATCTACATTAAGAAATTATTTAATTGACATCAAATATCCCTGAGTAACGTTTGATCAGTAAGTATTGTATTTGACTTTTAAATATTTATATTATTAAGAAGATTTTGAAACTCTGAAAACATTTACGTAAAATATTATTCACATTATGAAAATAAATCAAATTCTCAGCTTATTTTTCGTAAACAACCTTGAGTATAATTCTCAAAGAGCGAATAATTAGCAACATCAATTTGAATATGTAGGTAACTGAAATATGAAAAAATAAACAAGAATTTAATGTTTTTTTCTGTAGGAAACGTCGTTTCTCACAAAACACACAAGGTATACGAATAGCCAGTTCTTAGTAAATTTTAAAAGTAAATTCAGATATTAGTTCCATAACTATTACAAAACATAAATAAAACATACATTTTTAACCAAAATAGTCAAAGAAAATGTTAGGGTTTTAAAATCCCGTTCGGACGGAGCGATCTAAGGAGTAGATATAATAAAAGAAGGCAGTCTGTATGCATTGAAAAAAAGTGGGCCCGCGATGTCCTGGGATCGAATCCTAAGCAGCCAAAACAATCCAAATGTGTTTGTTTTGAAAATTGACATTTGAGATGCCTATGAATAAAAATTTTATCTGGCTAGGCATACCACATCAAAAGTCAAAAATAAGCGCAGCTAAAACTGGGTCTGATTAGGGACACCCGTGTTTACCCCATCAGGAAAATATATATAGGTAAGTATATAATATACATACTACAGCTACTTTGTTATTTCCTGCTAAAACTATAAAAAGGTTTTATATCAGATCACAACATTTAACTTTACGACCTAAATAAAACCAAGTGCCAACTATGTTAAACTATGTTTTCGCAGCTATAAACGAACGTATATTACGAGTACTATGATATTACCTTAATACAGTAGGTACACTCGTCACCTTGAAACGAAGTAAACAACTTGACATCTCAACTTCAAGATGGCGGTTCACACGAAACGTAAATAGGTACTGTTTATGTTTAATTTATGAGTAATATAATGCACTTTTGCTAGCGATATTACGAAGATATTGCTGATGGAAATCTTTAAATTACTGGTACCTATGACAAAGTGACTACCGTGCATGTATAAATTCCATGCAAAGAATCCAAAAAGGTGCGTGGTGGCCTGTTGGTAAACGGACTAGACGCGGCTGGCAACATGTTGACGGTGGTCTCTGGTTCGAATCCCAGTGCATACCATTGACTATTCGGAGTCATGTGTGTATTGATAGTCAATCACCATGCACTAAAACGGTGAAGGAAAACATCGTGACGAAACCTTGACACCATAGCGAATTCTAAGAATTTCTATGGTATGCAAGTCCGCCAACCGGCACTAGGCTAGCGTGGTGGACTATTATGGACTATCCTAACCACTCTCAATCGTATGCTCGATTGTAGAGGAGGCCCGTGCCCTGGGGCCCTACTATATTCATCCGAAACGAAGTTCGAAACTTCGGACGATCGAAGTTTTTTATACGATACGAATGTATCTACTCTGTAAAATTTCGAAATGTATAACGTACATCGTAACCATAAGTCTATGGTTACGACCATAAGTCAATAACGACCATAAGTATATGTAGGTGCATTCATATCGTAAATAAACTTCGATCATCCGAAGTTTCGAACTTCGTTTCGGATGAATATAGTAGGGCCCCTGCAGTGGAACGTATATGGGCTGATACAGAAATAATCCAAATATGTATAACTATGTAGGTACTGGCCTGATCGGATTTATTATAGGTACAGGCTGCATGACATATAGTTTAGTTCCCTCTGATGGCCTCGAGAGCCGGCTGTTAAACGAAAGAGCACGGGTTTGACCCCCGAGAAAAACGTGTACAGTTTGCATGGCCCACAGAAATTTAATACTGGTCTGGGCGTCGTTGTTAGACTAAAAAGTCTCTCATAATTTCTTAGACTCATCTCAGTTACATCTAGACTATGCGTGTGACTATAGTTTATGTTTATTTCTTTTCAGCAACATGCATAAAATCACGTTTCCCCCATACGTACCTAAGTGCAGAATAAGCGCTGACCCGTTTAGGTATTCTCGATGACTTGGAGTAGTGGGTTTCTTTAGATTCGTCAATGAATTACGAATCGTGACGTTGCGGGTATGATTTCTAAAAGATGTCGATTTCAAAGCGAGCTTTGTTATTGTATTTGAATCAGAAATATAGGGCATAGTAAACCAATTGTTTTTGTACCTAAACTTATTTTTCGATGACTGAAACAAATGAATTTGGTGTAATGCAACAGTAGACATTTGAAGGTAGGTATTTCACAATCCTAAATAACTACTCTTCTGTATCTAATATTAGAAAATTACTTTAGAATTTGTGACGAAACGTATGTAAGCCGGTATATAAATAGGCATTAAGTACTTTAATAGCTACATACTTACATGACAAAATGTTTTTATCCACCATCTTGTGTAGAAAATGACACGAAGATTCATATCAACATAGCTATTCGAGAGAAATCTTATTTTATGGGCATTTTACGACCGGCGAATGTCAGTGCGGAGTAGTAAAACGAAACGGCAGTCAGGTACCATAAAAGATTTATTAATTAGGTAATACTTAGATAGAACACCTACTTACATCAGTAGGAGCCGGTACGATGGCTAGTTTTACATAAATACGCAATAAAACGATATTATTTTTATTACCAAGCACGATACAACCTCCATGATTCGTTTGCATAATAAACACGTGAGTTATTGCTTTTAATCCGACGCAATAACGTTGTGGTTGTGTGACATCATTGTATGTGCACTTTGAATTAACATGAGGTATGCATTAGCATAGCAAAGAATTTCAAGTTGCAACCACAGTTACATACTGTAGTTTAAAAGTATGATAGCGACATCTAGTGTTGACTAGAGTAGATAAAAAGTCCTATGGTAACGGCATCTCCTGGCGAAATGCGAAATTAAAAGTTATGTTCCGTACTATAATTGTTGATATATGTAGCATGATAATGTCTTAAATATCGGTAATACCCCGCCTATAGAGGCGGGGTATTACCGATATTTAAGACATAGTCTATACTATAGGCATAGATTAATTAATAAGAAAAATGTGTATAATTTTAAATGAAGATTTAATATTATTCTGTTACTTAAAGACATACATTATATACTGGCATTATTTGTATATATTAAAGTTGATTAATCGTGTTTTTTTAACGATCTTGCAAATTGTGTTAAATATTAACCAAATAAATCTTATGTAATGATTTATCATTAATTTCATATATGTATACTGGGTTATAATATTGACTTGTTCAAAATTATTTTCAATAATACCTCCAATAATCATTTTCGCTTTTAATGAAAATCGTTAATCGACTAATACAATCTACTAAATGGAGTTATAATCGGTATTACCATCCTTACTGCTGGCATCTGCCACAGGCCAAAAATCTGGGCAATAATTTTTACAAAAAGAATTAGCCGGTTGCAATAATCTTTATTTAATAAGAATTATTTATATTAATGTGTATCTAATTAATACAAGATGGAAAACGACATACTAGACTCACTGAATGATTTGGGGTAAGTATTTTCACCAAAAATATGTCAAAAGAGGTTATCTTTTTGAACGATCTAAATTGTGAAGAAAATTGCATAAATATTATTACATAGGAAATTTAATTTCATGTTTTTGTCGCGGTATTATATTGTATCACTGTATATATCGCAAGAGTATTTTATAATTCAACAAAAGTAAAAATCTAATTCGCCAACCTTTTTACGTTCATATCCTAATTAGAAACAATAAAAAATTATTCATACATTTATCAATTTCATTTTATAATTAAAATATAAATATTTGCATAGGAATTATATAGCATGATTTGAAGACGATATTTAAATTATATATCGCATATATACAAGCTACAGCTATTATTCATACAATATATTTCTATTAAATATAAAGTTGATCCATGATCTAATTTATTAGCGCACCACTTATCATAACACACATAAATTAATATGGTGAAATGATGATGTCATCAACATGTAATCTGGATAGACAATTTATATTGTTCTTTCATATTTTAATTTGGAAACTATATTATGCAGTAAAAACAATACTGTTATTTTTAATAAAATATACAATACACATAATAATTAGGTTTTGTTTAAAATAAAACCAACAATCTTCGATCAAATATACACTAGATACACAGTTCCCTGTAAAAGTTCTGTAAAAAGTGGCACCGATGCATGACATGAAAAAAGTAAACAAAAAGATCACATATTCCAAATATATAAACACAAATTCCACCTTATTCCTGGAGCTTAAAGTAGTGTTTCACATAATATTGTCTAAAGTTCTGTGACGTTTTAGAAGCAACGGTCGGTGCGTGACTGAAGGCGAAAAAGTGCTTAAAGCACTCTTTTTTGGTGCCATTTTCTAAGCGATTATGTTGTATGTAGTGTATGTTGGATCGAAGCCAACAATTAATAAAAGCCATCTCATTTCATAACAATGCAGGGAAGTCACCACTTTTTTGGTTGGAAGGAAAACACATTTCATCATTATTTTACCTTTGATACAAATATTCTGTTAACAATATAGCAGTTTTTTTGTATCCTGTCATTTACAAACTAATTTGTTACAAACATCAACATGTCTTACTACATACTTTTTTTATTTAAACAGATTTCCCCTTTTTCATTAGCTTATCACCATTTTTATCTACAATTTTGAAGCAGCAATTCTCCCTCTATATTAATAATAATCTAAGATAGCTCCATATTAGTTCCATTTTCTTTTATTCATATGGATACTGCATCTTGAAACTTGCAGATAGCAGAGAATTCCTTTAACCAACCAGGATTTATTTAGGTTTCACACTATTGTTTTGTAAACATATATTTTTTTCCAGCTATGAAGGCCCACTATCAGATGAGACATCATTCTCCAAAGCTCTGGAAGGCGGACCCAAAAGCTTGGAGTATACCAAGCTAGTCCACATTCTAGCCGAAGAACTGAAGACACTATGTGGTCTTGAAGAGGCAGTCAGCATGATGAATGACCCTGATGAGTCCAGCTCTTTCCTTCTCGAGTTGAGTTCTTTCTTGAAGGAGTTGGGATGCCCTTATAAAAAGCTTGTGACTGGTGTGTACCTTTTCTAAAGTCTTAGCCCGGCTTTACACATCGCAAATATGTGGGAACATCTGGAATATCTGAATTCATTCAGAACGGTTGTCAGGATTAAATAAATAAATAAATAACACCCAACAGTCACATACACAGCCCTGACCCCACACTAAGATCGAGTCTTGTGTCGTGGGTATCAGGAACTACGAGAGACCTTTCGGTCTCACAAACACCCAGACCCGAAAGAAATATTTGTGGGCCGCACAAACATTTCTCTCGGTGCGGGGATCGAACCCGCGGCCTCTCGTTTCGCAGGCGGCGTCTAACCAACTGCGCCACGGAGGCTGTGTGATTGTTCTTACAGATCAATCTGAGAAATTCATAATCTGGAAAAATCAGAATATGTGTGGTTTATTGATAATGTATGGTATTCTGGGGGTTCTGAATTAATAATATGAATTCAGATTGTTATTCCGAATGTGTGAGGCCGGGCATAGTTGTATAAGAAATATGGTACATATTTTTATATAGTATTAATATCGCAAATGAGTAATTAGTTTATTGGAGGGTATTTGATTGCAGTCAGTCAATAAATGGTGGGCTTAGTACCAGCATTTGGAACAGACAAATAGTAATCATACAAATGTTTTGTGTTTGTGTTCTGGCTTGTTTTTTAGTTCTCAAGGAACTATTACAATACTTACTTTACTTATTACATTACTTCATAATTATTACAATACTTGTATAAACTAGATTAGATATTATTTTTTGCTTTTTCTTTGTATGTGTTGTACTGTTTGTGTAGTAGATTTTTATTTTTCAATTTTAATCCTTATTATGACTTGTTTTTTTTTTATTCTTGTTTTTTTAAGCATTAATTATACAACATGTTTTAATTTATGTTAGTATGTAAGCTGGCGTTCGCATGTCACTCAAGGTGACCACTGAAAACCAGCGTTGCGCTGTGGCTCGCGTCGCAGTGCAACAATAAGCTGAGTGGTCACCTACGTGTCACATTTATGCGACGTACAAACTCCCTTTTACTGTCTTTTTGTTGTTAGTTATATATATAAATTTATGTTAAACGAGTGTGTGCGTCATCTTATTTGTGGCTAATAAATGAGTTTTCTTTCTTTCTTTCTTTCTGATACTTACAAGTCTCATATCTTCAGTGTATCTTGTAATTGTAAAAAGTGTTTATTAAACTAGATATTACAATAAATTGTTTATATGTTAGGTCACATGTCATCCCGCCTCCAATCCAAGGAGGACCGTCTGTTACTCCTTGATTATCTGGTATCAGAGCTCATGGCAGCTCGGATGGTTAATGTGGACCGTCCCAAGGACAAGCAGGCCGGCATGGAAATTGTTGTGGTGAGGGAATTTATCTTATTTTAATCTTTAGAATATATTACCAGCTTAAAATTTAGTAATCTTTATATCTTCTTCATTTTATTTTAATTTCTTGTAAAAACAATATAAAATTGTTGAAATGTATGTATGTGTTTCATATTTGCACATATTTACCTAAAGACTGTGACAACCATTATACAGGGTGTTACATATTTTTGGCAATTTAAAAAGTTTGAAAAATAGACGTAAACATATATTTAGTCCTGGGTGTTAATAGATATGCTCTGTGGAGAAATATATTAGTTGGTTATTAAATTTTGTTTCCAAATCTCTAATTGTTTTTAGCGAGAATCACCTACGGCGAAAGACTTAAAGGATATCCTCATATCGCTGAAGTTTAACAAACCACCTCCTAATATTACTCCAGAGATGCTGTTCTCTAAATTGGAAGCAAAACTAAAGGACACTATACAAAAAGAAGGTATCTATTACTTTTTATCTTATTTTTATAAATTAATTTAACCAATAGTTTGTCAATAGGCTATTTGACTAATTTTTGAAAACCATACCACATTATGAAGCGGGGTCTATAGACCTTACAAATTAAGATTATTTTTAATTACTATATCTATATCATTTGAAAATAAATTTACAAAATACACTGAAAAATTACACTGTCAAAACGCTCTGTCTGACAATGTGGCGTTTAGTTCGTAAACATCCGTTCCACAGATTCGTTCGCATATATCACTCATTCTTAAATCATCCATAGATCAATCAATCAGTCAATCGTCCGAATGAGTTTTTGCATTGAGGTATTACAACTGGAGCGGATTATATTATAGATCAAGTCGGCATTGCTGCAGATACGACACTTCATATATTTGTTACCTAATGTTTCAGAATAAAGTAAAACGAAATATAAAAGCCCAATATAATCATACATTTTAAATAACTTATAAAGCTACATTATTATACATACATAAACTCACGCCTATATCCCAGAAGGGGTAGGCAGAGGTGCCAGGACACCCACATTTCGCCTTGTATGTTCCATCCCATGATATGATAGGTGGCGAGCCTATCGCCATATGGGGCACAAATTCCTGACTCTGGGCTGATAATGAATAGAAAAATCCAATATCACTTTGCCCAACCCGGGATTCGAACCCGAGACCTCAGCTTTGTAACCGTACCGGAGTACAACTACGCCACCGAGGCAGTCATACATTATTATATAGATTTTAAAAACAACAAAACCTATAATAGGCTATTTCACTGTATAAAAATATTGACTTATTTGTTTCCATCCGTGTAAATAATTTAATTTTAAACATATTTCATTATCATACATTAAAAATATTGTATATTTTGTCTGAAAACCACAATAATCATTTAATTTATTTTGAGTTCGCGCCACGTGATCGTAAACGATTTTGATTGGCTATGACGTCATGCATTAGTATGAACTACTCACGTACAGGAAATGAATGGGATTGATAACGGCATAGATGCAAATTAAATATTAAAAATACCTTTAAAAGGCGTTATTTGTAATTTGTACCCGTGAATTAATAATATTATCATGTCCAATGTAATAAAATGTGAAGAAAAAAAATTTTTTTTTTTGACAAATCCTCATTCGGACTATTGATTGATTGATCTATGGTTGATTAGAGAATGGGTGACATGCGAACGAATCTCTGGAATGGATGTTTACGAACTGAACGCCACATTGCCAGACAGAGCGTTTTGACAATGTAATTATTCAGTGTATTTTGTAAATTTATTTTTAAATGATATAGATATAGTAATTAAAAATAACCTTTATTTGTAAGGTCTATAGACTCCACTTCATAATGTGGTATGGTTTTCAGAAAATAGTCAAATAGCGTATTGAGTTATCCTACTAAAAAATACTTTTGTGTCAAAAATATGGATAGTGAAAAAATATATTTACAATATCCAATGTATCTGATAAATATATTAAATAAAATAAATAAACGAAATTTTCAATATTTACCTATTTGTCCGTAACATTAATCTTATTCTATAATTTTGTTAAAATATGACATTTGTCAAAACGGCTTTGGTACATAATCTAATTTATTAATATTTTTGCTACTTTATTCAAATTATCGTTAATTTACGTATGGAATTAAATTCTATATTTTTTTCAAGTGAACTGGAATGGTTTTTACATGTCTTCAGTTGGGAGTACGGTATTTTTAAAGCAATTAGAATAAATAGCATAAATGACAACTGCCATAGCCGACTGTCAGCGTAAGGGTACATGTACCCTTGCAAATGTTCCAAATCATTTGGTCTAGATTCCCTCCAGTTGTATACCTCGATGAGTTTTTGTCAAAAAAAAATAGAATTATATTTATTTCTTCACATTTTATTACATTGGACATGATAATATTATTAATTAACGGGTATTAATGTCAAATAACGCGTTTTAAAGGTATTTTTAATATTTAATTTGCATCTATGCCGTTATCAATCCCATTCATTTCCTGTATGTGAGTAGTTCATACAAACGCTTGACGTCATAGCCAATCAAAATCGTTTACGATCACGTGGCGCGAACTCAAAATAAATTAAATTATAATTGTGTTTTTTAGCCAAAATATACAATATTTTTAATGTATGATAATGAAATATGTTTTAAAATTAAATTATGTACACGGATGGAAACAAATAAGTCAATATTTTTTATACAGTCAAATAGCCTATTGTCTCTAAAATATGTGACATTTGTTGTGTGAATAAGAAATTAGAATCTAAATTTTATATAAAAATTAGTAAAATATTTGTATTCATAATATTTTCAAAAGAAACCTTACCTATATAATGAATATAATAAATACTGAGTGATAGTTTTTACTTTGTTAGTCAATACTTTTATCTCGAAGATATGTTACTTACTGTGACGTTTCTTTTATTGCTATGTATGGCGAGACGAACGTACAATTCGCCTGATGGCAAGCGGTACGGCCGCTCATGAGCAGTAGCAAAACCAAACACCTTGAATTACAAAGCATTGTTTAGCTTTCCACTGCGTTCGCCATCCTGAGACATACGATGTAAAGTCTCAATATGTAGTGCATTTAAACTGCTGTTTGGCGGGAGAAATAGACATTGCGGTGGTACCTACCCAGGCCTCTCACATATGAGAGACCTACCACCAGTATTAATTATTATTATTTATATGTAATTTTTTTGTTCTAGGTGAAGAGCTAGTAGGAAAGCCGTTGTACAACAAGGCTTTGACGGAGAAAGAATGGAAGCAACTTGAAACTGCCTTTACTGACCTATTTGAAGAATATAGGCTTAGGCGAGAGACGTTGATCACTAGATTGGAATGCACTATACAGAGTTTTGAGGTAATATTTTTATAATTAAGGGTGAATGCCCATTCCACTATGAAACTTAGTATTGATGCGAAAATTTGTGTCCGTCTATAAAACCTACTTTTTTGTGTGGGGAAAAATATATATGTATTTTCAATAAATACCGGGTATCTCTAGACTGCTACCGAAAACGAAGCCGGGGGTTAGTTTTAGTAACTACAAACACAATGCAACTAAAAATTTCGCAAAGAAACGCGACAATGATTTTTTATGATTTTTTAAATATCGTCATTTTTGGGTAGTAAATCCATAGTTTTTGCTAAAATAATAATTTAAATACTTTTATATCTTAGATTATTTATAAATAAAAGGATATACACTGTTATTTTAGGAAAAAATGTATTTACCACCCAAATATGGTCATAGGAAAAAAATAACAAAAAAAAAAATTCGCTTTTTTTTTTGCAACTTTTTCTGTTGCATTGTGTCTGAAGTCGCTTAAACTACCACCCGGCTTCGTTTTCGGTAGCAGTCTTGATATACCCTGTATAAATATAGTTGCGACGCACGCCCGGAGTTCTAAGAGAAAAGAACTTGAAGTCAAATAAATAATTTTTTTTTTCTGTTATCGGCTATGTGAACAAAATGTAAAATATTTCGATAATTCCTTTATTTTGTAAAAATCTGTCGCCCGGGATAAAACAGAACAACTATTAAGGACAATCCATAAAAAATGCTTGAAAATGCTTGAAAATGCTAAAAAATGCTAAGTGCGTGGTGGCCTGTTGGTAAACGGACTAGACGCGACTGCCAACATATTCACGGTGGTCGCGGGTTCGAATCCCAGGGCACACCTCTGACTTTTCGGAGTTATGTGTGTATTGATAGTCAATCACCACGCACTAAAACGGTGAAGGAAAACATCGTGAGGAAACCTGCATACCATAGCGATTTATAAAAATCCTATGGTATGTAAGTCCGCCAACCCGCACTTGGCCAGCGTGGTGGACTATATGGCCTAACCACTTTCAATCGTACTCTCGATTGTAGAGGAGGCCCGTGCCCTGCAGTGGGACGTATATGGGCTGATACAGACAGACAGATAAAAAATGCTAGGATTAATTTTAAGTAGTATCGGTATGGGGATTAATGATATTTTTTACCTATACCATAAATGGGCATTCTTCATTGGGCAATGTAGAGAGAGGGCCATTTGATATTTACTGCTTTAAATGGTTTCTTTAAACGGTTATAAGCGGAGGCAACTATAAAATACCTTTTAGAAATGTAAACTAATATTATAAATAGGAAATATTATATTGTTTGTTTGCATTGAATATGTTCTGAAACTATTGAACCAATTTGAAAAATTGTTTCACCATCAGAATTCTATAATATCGTTGATGATTATAATTAATTTCAATGTACTTATAATAGAGTGTGAAATAAATAAAATATTTTATAATATTTTAGTGGTCCGATCGTCTAAAATCCAAGAAGGATGTCATACAATCAACCTACAGACCGAAGCGAGAACAATTAAAGGTGAAGCCGGACGTCAAGCTGTCAGACTTCCTGGCAGCACGTACAGCATTGCTGCAAGTTGAGAAGACATCCAGTGCAACTGTACGGAAGCATACACAGAGTGATGTCACCAAAGTTATTATCGGACAGGTGAGAACAGTTTGGGAACTCCATTTGTAGGGACCTTATGTCCAAGTACACAAATGCCATTCAAATATTAAGTTGCTCTTTAAATGCGCACGGCATCCTTATCGAGTACATTTCATTTGCGTTTGAGAGTATTCGGGAGTTAAGTCAGGCCTATGTATGTGACTGTTAAGTGTTATTTATTTATATAATTTATATTGACAATTTTTCAGTACCCGTGGCATAGTCACATTTGCATCAGACAAGTTTTATTTACATTACTTAGAGAAAATATTTTTGAAAATTATTTATCATTGCCCAGGTACCCGACAGAGGTGGGCGTCCCAATGAGGCCCAACCTCCCCCGCCTGAGATGCCTTCGTGGCAACAACGCCAGGTATGTCACTTAGTGTATTCTGACTGTAGTGTGTAATGTATTTTACTAATAATATTAGAATCTAAAAATAATAAAAGTTTCAAAATTATAAGTATTTTTAACCGACTTTACAAAAAGGAGGAAGTTCTCAATTCGACTGTATGTTTTTTTTTCTTACATTGAGATATTGATATATTCACTTTAAACTACATTTTCCTAAAACCCCCAGGTAACAATGTACAGTCAGCAACATAAGTCGCTACACATTTATAAAATTTCGAATTGTCTTATCATCCAAAATAAAAATAATTCCCAATATCGTCTCGCACTTATCGACAAAGAAGACATTACTTGATTATACTTTCCGACTACAGACTAGTAATTAGAAATTTTAATTCATTAAAGGGTTATTAAAAAATGTGAAGTGTGTAGCGACTTATGTTGCTGACTGTACCATGTTTGAAAAAATACTGCCTGGTAGTTTTGTCAAAAATCGCGATTTTAGTATTTAAGGCTTTTGATCCACCCGTCTGTGTAAGAGTCTTTTTACAGCTCAAGTGAATTCTCAAACCGAACTGGATTTCAGCTAAGCGGTAAAAATACTAGTATCTATACAGGGTGGCCAAAAGTTGTGAAAACAAGAATCAGGATTTTTGATAAAAAACCATTTCGGGTTTTTTTAGAATCTTGTACAATGTCACATGGGGTTATGAGAAACATGTTAGTTAAATTAAATACCATGTTTCAATATCACCCGGTATTATAAGATTTGTCATTGAATATTTAAGGACAAAGTTCTATAATATTTTTTTATTAGATCCAAAGAGAAAATAAATAGGAATATTAAAATAATATTTAAAAATATAGGCAATTTATAATTTAAGTATGAATAATAAAGAAAACACATTGACAAGTTATAGAAGTCAGTTAATAAAGAAATATTTATTTTTTACTCAACAACAGCATAACGATGGCATGTCATCGGTGAGTGAGTCAACTGTACCATGATTTGTCCAAAATGCTATCTAGATTTTTATTATCTTTTTATTTATAATTATGAAAATATTTTTTTGCTCTTATAATTCTTTTTTTTATTATAATCAATTTGCAACATAAATAACATTACGTCAGAATATATGTTCATATATTGTCAATGTGTCTGAAGCTTTCTCAACATTTTTGCCATATGTAGAATTGACAGTCAAGCTTTTAATTTTAGGATTTTTCGTTAGTTGAACATTGATGTTGTTCAGCGATGAAATGTATAGATATTTTTTTATTGTAATATATAGTGTTTCTTTTGCTGTAGGATAAAGATATACCCATGTGTGCTTGAATAATTCATATGACTTATATATCGGTTTAAAACCTAAGGTCAAGATATTTTGCTGATTGATATTCTACCTCCAGGGCATTTACCGTGGTAGTATGCTTTGCCACAAAATAATGATTTGGAAAAAGTTTGAGTTTGTAAAATATATTGGTACATGTTACAGGTGGCTTATAAAAAATGTATGCTTGCAAAAAAATATTTTTTACAAAAAATTAAGTTTTAGCTTACAAAAATGAAGTTTTGGCTTACAAAAAATAAAGTTTTTGTTCTATAAAATTGCTTCACCAGGCTGGCAGCGGCGGTGGTCGTGGCGGGGGCTTCGGTGGCGGTCGCGGAGGGGAGGGAGGCCGCGGGGGAAGGGGAGGCGGTGAAGGGGGTAGGGGAGGCAGGGGAGGGGGCGAGGGAGGCCGCGGCAGGGGAGGCAGGGTGCAGGGGGGATACGCGCAGGCGTCAGGCGATCAGGGCAGGTGAGATAACTAATCTTGGAAGTAGACTTGTACATATTATTATAAACTTTATATTCTTTTGTTTTAGAAGGTTATTTATTAATAACTAATTGAGTTTGAGAATGTTGTAATGATAGCGCATTGTTACAAAATTATAATAGTTTTACAGTAAAAAAAAAGAATAATTTTAGGTTGGTAATAATATGTTAATAAATGTTGTAATAAAAATAATCGTGTGTAATTGTGTATTTAAAATACAATAATCTATTTTTGTTAACTTGTTTTTTTTTTATTTCTTCACTTTCATCCGCAACCTGCACTTGCTTCACTCATTTCATTGGTTTTTATATGTGTACTTGTATTTTGATTTGATTTCATTACTTACTGCCATCAATAGATATTTACGTAATATAGACTCAGAAAATGACACACAAAAAGCATGGTTGTAACAGTTTGTTCAATTAGAGATGAGCCGAAAATTGATAAAATTTTCATTTAATCCTTTCTAACAGTCTAGAGGATGCCCATTTTGGTATGAAACTTAATATCGGTGCAAACATTTTTGTGCCTCAATAAAACCTACTTTTTGTTGTAGAGAAAAATAAAATATTAAAGAAAATCAATTATTGCAACACTATTAAAATGTGATTGACTGATTTCATTGGCAGGCATTTCTATACAGTTTCGTATGTTTTTTGTTTACGTTGTGATTTAAAATAAACAAAGAAAAGATTAAAAACAATAAATACGAATGTTTAAATATTTTCCGTCGTATTAACCGTGCGAGGGGTTGCCATATTAACATTACATTCAGTATTAGCGTCCTCATAAAAAACAGACTCTTTTTTACATAGTTATACAGGGTTGTTTTGGCTGGAGCATAAATAGCCGGCGACGTGCTTGTAATAAATATTGAGTTTTTTTATTATTATTGTAATGAATGACAGCCTCAGTGGCGTAGTTGTACTATACGGTTACAAAGTTCAGGTCTCGGGTTCGGATCCCAGGTTGGGCAAAGTGACATTGGATTTTTCTATTAATTATCAGCCCAGGAATTTGTGCCCGATATGGCGATAGGCTCGTCACCTATATCACATGTGGGTCGGAACATACAAGGCGAAATGTGGGTGTCCTGGCATCTCTACCTACCCCTTCTGGGTAAAAGGCGTGAGTTTATGTATGTGTGTATGTATTGCAATGAATGGCGAGACGAGCATGTCGTTCGCCTTATGGTAAGCGATACGACCGCTCATGTGGTCAAACATGTGGCAACAGTGGCCAAATCCTTCGATCAAATATACACTAGATACACAGTTCCCTGTAAAAGTTCTGTTAAAAAGTGGCACCGATGCATGATATGAAAAAAGTAAACAAAAAGATCACATATTCCAAATATATTAACGCAAATTCCACCTTATTCCTGGAGCTTAAAGTAGCTTTTCACATAATATTGTCTAAAGTTCTGCGACGTTTTAGAAGCAATGGTCGGTGCGTGATTGAAGGCAAAAGAGTGCTTAAAGCACTCTTTGGTGCTATTTTCTAAGTGCTCATGTTGTATCTGGTGTATATTTGATCGAAGGCAAAATCAAACAACACCTTGAATTACAAAACAATATTTGGCATTCCACTTTGCTCGCCATCCTGAGACATAAGTTGTTAAGTTTCAATATAACCAGTAGCTACTCTGGCTACAATTTCCTTCAATCTGAAACACAACAGTGCATTTACACTGCTATTTGGCGGGAGAAATAGACATTGCGGTGGTACCTACTCAGGCTGCCTCTCACGTATGAGAGGCCTACCACCAGAAAAAATATAACTTGAACATTGATTAAAATATTTTGAAAGGGAAATAAATGACATGTGTAAATTTGCATAATTTTCAAGAAGAATTTAATAGTAATATTCTCATGAGTTCCATAAAATAAAAAAAATATGTTAATCTAATTTCATTTCAAGAAATAACCCTTTAACTGGATGAATATTTTATTTGGATTGCCTTACTTACTTACTCTGCACTTAACATAAAAGTTAGTCAATTTGTGAAGATTTAAAAAGAAACACGACCATTGGTCTTGAAACCAATTTCGTTACTGAATGTTTTATCGCTTATTGTATATTTTAAATATATGGTATTTACCCTATTTGACTCATAGCTTGATAAGGATAACGACATTTTTGCCTTATCAAAATATTTTTTAAATGACTAAATAACGCTTATGCTTCTCGAACATAATGTTGTTTGTAATAAGCATAATATAAAACATATACTTATTTTAATGTATACTATCATGCATACATACAAAAACTTGACAGTATTCAATTTAGCCTTTAATTTTGGATATTATAATCTTTTCATGACTTTTTAACAATTTAATGATAATATTGCCTTCAGTATGTCGTACAATATATATTTCATTGTTATTGATCAAAGTCTATGATCATACGACGACAAATAGAATAACTTAATGTAAGAACTGTCAATTAAATGACTTCATAAAATAAATACAGAATAACATAATTTCAGGCCCCAAACAAGCCCGGCATCATTAAACCCAAATCAACGCAACTATCAAACGTACGAAGTGCCACCAGGTGGATACGACCAGAATCGGGGTGGATACGACCAGAATCGCGGCGGATATGACCAGAATCGGGGTGGATATGACCAGAATAGAGGCGGCTACGAACAGAATCGTGGCTATAATAGCCATAATAATCAGAGCGGCTATCAAGGACATCAGAGTAACTATGATAGTATGGGTGGCTACAACCAAGGATACAATCAAGGTAATTTTAGACTAGTATTATTTTGAACTAATATATTTTTATATTCTTTTAATTTTTGTTCAATCAGATTTTAATGGAGTTTTCTAAAATTGTATTATGTTCTTTTTTCGATAAAATATTTAGTGGGAATAGAAATGTTTATTTTCGATTATTGACTATTTTGCATCGATTCAAATATTTTCATTTTTTTCAAGACTCCTAAAAAACGAGAGCAAGCCTTAATAAAATCACCAAGATTACCAAGGCGAATAACAAATAATATATTTCTTCTTATCAATTTATTTTTAGGTGGCGGCGGCGGTGGTTACAACAAAAACTACCAGCAGGGTTACCAAGGTAACCAGGGCTACCAAGGTCACCAAGGTCATCAGGGTTACCAAGGTCATCAGGGTCGCGGCTATCAGAACGAGCATGATGACCGCGACCGACGCGGTCGTGGGGGATACAGGGGAAGACGTTGATACCCCGCTCTCCCCTCGGGGATGCCGGGGAAATGCGGACACTGTTGCTACCACATATGTAAGCGTACTGCATATACAGTATTTAGTAGAAATTGTTTTGTTATTTTTAATTGGTCTGTTTTACGTATATACAGGGTGGACAAGAAAACGGCGCACCTGCCAATATACATTATAGTATATGGTGAAGGCATCTTAATTAAGACGGATTTGCATGGCGCTAGCGAATATTAAGAAAGATGCCGAGAAAAAAAAAACTAACGTTACATATGCTAACCCTTAACACATTACGCTAAGCGGCTAAAGTGATTGAACCTTGCAACTGAACGGTAGACACTCAACAATAAATAAGCAGAGCTCATTATTTACTTATAAGTCGTGCGATTGTACCTATACATAACGCTCAGGGTACATAAAAAAGATATTAAATTAATACTGTCAAGTGTCAACAGTCACATACATGGGTACTAACCCCACACTAAGATACAAATCTTGTGTCGCGGGTATTAGAAAAATAATTATGGTTCATGGAAATTGTCTCGGGGCAGAAACCGAACCCGCGGTCTCTCATTTCACAGGCAGTTCTTACCAACTGCGCCACGGAGGCCGTCGGTGACCCATATGGGCTGGTTAGTTGTCATTAATGACCACTAAAATAGTTAACTGACCTTGTAATGTAAACCGTAATGACCTTGATAGGCAAGGATGGAAGCGCAGGATCCGCCAAAACCCGCACGAAAATACTGTCACAGTTTGGTAGCACAAATCACTTTTTCTTTTACATTTCACATAACACAAGTTACATCAAAAGCTATCAAATTGGGTAATGTTCAAAGCATAATGAAATTAATAAAATTTACTCAAAATAACTGAAAACGAATTTACAATAATATGCACACGACTAATACATGCACACGCGATCGCAATCCGAATTCAACTAATAAAAAATAAATTATTATTTTGATTTTTGAAAGATAAAGGCCTGTTCACATTAGATACAAAGCTTTCCTATTTGAGTTCATAATAATTCATGTGAACAATTAGTATTAGTACTGTATCAGTTCATATACGTGCCACTGCAGGGCACGGGGTCTCCAGTGCAGTAAATTAGTGCTTAGTGTTTATTGATTTCACTAATTTTATCTCACAGAAGTCTCATATGCAAATTCTATGCTATAATGGTAGACGACATTTCTCTAGGTGTAAGAATTTAGAAGAAATTTTATCACTTTAAAGTAACATTATTTTCAAAACACATTAAAGTAATGTTAAATACAATAATAAGCAAAAGTAAATAGGCAATTTGTAACTGACTGGATCGGTTGATGACATATTTAAATAATATTATAAACTCTTGAGCAAGTAAGGACCATTCTATCAGTCCAATAAGATCTTTTTTTTAACGTAACTTTTATATCGGAGTAGGTACTTAATCAAATTAAGTTATATCAAGTGTGTAGTGTGAACACACCTCAAGATGTCGGTCTTCTTTTGCAAAATGCTAAAAGTTACCGACAAAGAAATCGCCGCCTTTCGGCTCGCGCTCACAAAGGGCGGCGGCAACCTCAAAGGAAGAATAATCGAGCCGCGTTGGATCCGACGAAGTACACTATGACCGGCGGCTTCCTTTGACTAATAGGGCCGAATTGGGCCATCATTTTAAAAATCTTATTTTTTATTAATCAGTGTCATCAGATTATTTTTTCAATGAATATTAATTATTTAGAAAATTTAAATGTTATGTAGGTATTACCAAAACTTTTCTAATTATAATTAAATTCGCAATCTTACATGATTTAAGCGATGACCAGTGTGATTTCTTGGTGTCTTTCAGTTTGGATTTGTGACACTAAGGAAAATAATGACAAACAAAATAGTCAATCCATACACGATGCAACTGCACCTAAAGTTATTATGTTGTTAATTTATTGACGCTTAAATCTAAGTACGTCCCTGTTTAACTGATTTATTTATTTGAAATGAAACAAAAAATATCCTGTTTTGAAATTAGAGAAGGATAAATTATACAGCTAAGAGTTCATGACCTTACCCATGTGTAAACAACGGTTAAAGCGAAGTCTAAGGAAGTTTTGATGCTGTTAAAAATGGTTTTCGTGGTATTATTCGTTAACCGTTCAATTAACGACGAAACGAAAAAATACGTATGTGTTTAAATCTTGTTCTTCATCCATTCCAACTGGTTTTATGCGAAAAAGTGGTGATTAAACTTAAAACTTTAAACGGTCATAACTTCAAAACGGATAGGTATTTTCCAAATATTATTTTTTTATTACGATATTAATGTTATGCCCTTGTACCCATCTGAGCAAGTGCGCCATTTTTTTGCGCTCCCTGTATACACATTGATAATGCATATTCACTAATTTTTAAACCATTCAAAAACATTTTCGGTCTCACTTATTTTATTTTAATTGACTGTCATACATATAAATATTGATAGCAGCTATTGTATAACCTAAAGGCCATTTAATAGAAAACTGACTTAAAAGTCTCAATGCTATTTTGCATGTTTTTAGCGCCAAACAATTTGGAGATACACCGTAAATAGGACGATGACCCGTTGCATCACTCAGCTGTTTTTAACTTTAAAAATAATTAAAAAACTAATATGAATAACGATTTTTGTTAAATACTGTAAAGTTCATTATCATCATCACAAATTCTACTGATGTCTAAACCTCGCCCAAGTATTAAAAATATTTGCAAAAAGAATGATACATGTGACTTATTGTAACCTTCATTAGTCCACCGTGGGGAAGGATATATTAGCTTTTTATTTTATTAATTGCTATGTATTTTAACTGTATCAATGATCTATGTATTAAAAATATGAACATTTAAATAAGAACATATTATCATCAAGAAAAATGGTCAAGCAAGCCGCTAGCATATTCAAATGTTGAAAATCTGGCATAAACTTTTAAAGTTTTTTTTTCCTATTTAATTCCTTTTTTTTTCGTATATATATATTTATTACATATGCACGAACTATGTATTCAGACTGTCACTATTAGTTAAATACTATTCAGGCTATACCTGAATATTATGTATTTATAATGAATTAGCGGCCCGGCCCAGCTTCGCCCGGGTACAAATAGATTTCTGTAATAATATGTACGTATTATACATATACACCTTCCTCTTGAATCACTCTATTTATTAAAAAAAACCGCATCAAAATCCGTTACGTATTTTTAAAGATTTAAGCATACAAAGGGACATAGGGACATAGGACAGAGAAAGCGACTTTGTTTTATACTATGTAGTGAATATATATGCCTTGTTATTGAACATACGCTCATTTACTACTAATAAAGAAGATATAGTGAGAAAGATATAGTGATTAGATGTGATAATAGATATGTATACCCGTAGGTATTTATGTTTATATATGGTACTTAGATTTGGTTGTATCCACTCTGTAATTCATATTGAATATACTTTTGAAAAATATCAAAATACATTTTAAAAGTATAAAATTCTGATTTCCAAGGTTGTATTGTGTGAGATCAATGTACTTCTAGATTTAATTTTAAAAAAATGAGGCATTTTATACTTGAAATATTATCAGTATATTTTGTAGTAATTTGGCTTTGGATTAAAATTAATTTGTTATTTTTGTAACTTCATATTACTTGACTGTCTCTGTGGTGTAGTTGTACTAAGGTATGGTTACAAAGCTGAGGTCTCGGGTTCGAATCCCGAGTCGGGCAGTGACATTAGATTTTTCTATTCATTATCAACCCGAAGTCGGGAATTTGTGCCCGATAGGCGATAGGCTGGTCCCCTATCACATAGTGGGACGGAACATACAAGGCGAAATGTGGGTGTCCTGGCACCTCCGCTTACCCCTTGTCGTATATAAGGCGTGTATTTATATTTATTGAAAAATGCTATCAGCATTGGAATGGAAAGATCCTCTTAAATAAGCTTTTAAATTATGATTATACCAAACCATATTCTAAACTATTATATAAACAAGAATACCTTGAAGTTGAATTATAAATGCTGCATTATAAAGAACTTGGCATACTAAAATATGGAAAATTTTACATATTTTGTAAATTAATTCTGATGGATTGTAGTCAGAGTAACTACTGGACAGTGGAAGCCAAGCATTACTTTGTAATTCAAGGTGTCGTTTGGTTTTGCTACTGTTCATGAGCGGTCGTATCGCTTACCATCAAGAGAACGGCATAAAAAAAAAAGGGAATGTTGTATAATTTTTCTGTGGTACATGTGATGGTAGATTTACACAGGCCAATTATTATGTATTTAAAATATAGCAATAAGAAATTGTGGTATAGTATAGTAAAACATTTAGTTAAAAATTCAAAGATTAGTAGTCGTTGCCAGATGAAAAAGGAAATTTCTCCCTAGAAATATATATTATATAGGATTTTTTAGATTTAACTCAATTCTTTTTACAGTCTTTATAATTATGGAATAATATAGTTATATTTCATGTTTTTTTTTTCAATATTTTAATGTATTATTACCATACATATTCTTTTTGCTATAACAATTTGAAATTAATTAACCCTAACTTAATATCTTTTGATGAATATTACCATATATTTTTTTGGCTCTAATATTTCATACTAAACCAGGCTTAACATTTAGTGGCTTATGTTACAAACATTTTTCATATTAACGTTTTCTGATTTCAAACTATGAATTCTTATAGTAGAAATATGAGCTTTGGGATCCTTTATTGAATTTAAGTCTATAAACTCATTTGTTTTTCTTGTGCAGTGTTGTCATAATACTGTGCAAATAATTAGTTGAGAATGTGTGAATTAAGCTTGTATATAACTTGGCAAAAAAGGGTATGTCGCGGTAAACATTGGAATTTAGAAATAAAATGTGGTAATACTATTTAATAATGTATGTGCATACAATTTTTTACATGGATTTCTGTAAATTCTCGTACGGTTTTTTCTCATTTTGTGATTTTTAATGAACAAAAGCCCCATTAACAAGAAGTAAAATTATAAATATCTAAATATTTTACGTCGTAACGTTTTGGGTTGCCATACCAATGAAAAATTATAACTCAGCGATCTTGTGTCCATACTCTTTTTTGCCAATGTGTATTCTGTAGCTTACTTTGTTATATATGATATGCACCCATTTTTCATTGTCATGTGTAGCTTCGTTTTATATTGTTCCTATACTGGAACTTGTGTTTGTAGCTAAATATAATTAATTAAATAAATAATTTGCAATACGTATTCTACGTATATGGTTTAAGCTGTAAAAATATGGTAGCTTAGTGTCAACATTTATTCTATGTCTTCTCTATGTTTAGCTTTAACTATGAATTTGACTGAAATTTTAAATATATTGAGTCTCTTGTATTTATTTAATAAGAAATCTTAAAATAGGTTACTCCACTTCCCACAAAATGGTAGAAAATTTATGAACTTGCAACACTGATTTTTACCAATTTTTTTTGTTGCTTTATATGTTACAGAAAGAATTATATTTTTTAATACAGAATGAAAGAAAATGTTTAGTATTGTAGGTTCAATTTGTTAATGTTAACTTGGAAAACGAATCGCTTAAGACTTTGCGACAGCAATATCGTAATTTAGAATTAACGAACTAAATATACTGCGTTTGTCTATCTGTAATGCCGTAATGTTTTCCTACTATTTAATAAATGATTGATTATTATATATGGTGTTTTTATTTTTGACTCTTTTTATATTGCCCAAAAATATTTCTATGTGTACATAATAGTTGTATGAGTATATATGTCCAGATCCAGAATGCCACACAAAAGAATTTTCACTTGGTGAAAAAATATTATCGCCTTATTGGAAACAAGTGGATAGTGAGCTTATAAACAATTCAGATTTCTGCCTAGTGCATTAAGCATACACAAGGTACAATAGAAGAAAAGAAAGACATTACTGAACATTCATTTAAAAATTCATCTTAGATTGTTTTATAAGAACATTCGAGGTCTTATGATGATAAAAATATCTTTATCCTTGGGATATTAATTGAATCATTATTTAATGCAAGAGAGTATATTATTTGTTCATAAAAAATTATAAATTGTTTGATTGGGAAATTAAAAATCCAAATCAGTACTAAAATACATGTATTTAATATTTACAAATGCTACTTGTTAAAATGAAATTTAGACATTGAAAAGAACCACTTTTTAGTCCATCAGGACACTGTCTCATTGGCTCATTATACTCATATCCAGAACTATAAAAATACATATTTTAAAAGTGTTTTTCTGTTGTATTATTTGTAAGCAGGTAAATATTTTTGATTTCCAAGACAAATAATTTAAATTGTATGCAATACCACACTCCTCAATAAAAAAAGGTTTGTAACTTTTGGATGAATATTCTTTTTTATTACAAATCTTCTGTGCTCCACTTATAAGCCTCTTCTTCTTGAGCTTTCTTCTTGCTTTGCTGCGAGAAGTATTTCTTCTCGTATCCGTTGGAGCGATCCACGCCATCCCACCGGTATCCGGGTCGGATATTGAACCGATTGGGAGGGAAATTATCTTTGTACATTGGTTTTTCTGTAACAAAATTGGATGCAGTTTAATAAAACATAAAAAAGCAACATACAGTCGAATTGAGAAGCTCCTCCTTTTCTTGAAGTCGGTTAAAAATAGATGAAATGTATCTACTTTGGAAAATCATGTAAGTAGTTAACTTGTTTCATTTTACTGATTTCTGTTTAATTGTAATGTGATTTATTGGAGACCTAATAAATATATAAATTAAAATTAATAATAAATAACATAACAGTCACACACATAGTCCTGACCACACACTAAGATTAAGTCTTGTGCGATGGCTATTTGAAACTTTTAGACTTTTTGGTCTCACAAACACCCAGACCCTAAACAAATAACTGTGGTTCACAATATTTATCTCAATGCAGGAATAGAACCTACGGCCTATCGTATCACAGCTGGCTACTAACCAACTGCTACAATTGCAAATCTGGCACTAACTTTTGGAGTTGCCGGCCTACAAAAATAATTTATCAAACTTACCCGGTCCCAAATCTCCCCTCTCTCTCTTTTTCTCTCTAATGTACTTGAGCATGGGATCTCCGTCTCTTTCTATCTGTTTTAGGTTGTGTTCAAGGTCCCTGTCATCCTTGTGCCTTGCTAATGGCTTAGCCGCTTCGTGCATGAAGTCCTGAACCCGGGCCTCTTGGTCTTCTAATTGTTTTATACTGTGAAAAATAATGGTTTTCTAATTATTAAATACAATATTATGAGTTAATGTATATTTTTTTTTTTTTTTTTTTATTGCAATGAATGACGAGACGAGCAAGCCGTTCGCCTGATGGTAAGCGATACGACCGCTCATAAACAGTAGCAACATTCCACTGCGCTCGTCATTCTGAGACATAAGATGGTAAGTCTCAATATGTCCAGTAGTTACTCTGGCTACAATGTCCTTCAATCCGAAACACAACAGTGCATTTACGCAGTGTTGTTTCACGGGAGAAATAGACATTGCGGTGGTACCCACCCAGATGGCCTCTCACATATGAGAGACCTACCACCAGTAAAATGATATATAAATAAAAATATTATATAAACTTAAAAAAATGGTTGCCTGTAAAGTCGGTTTTACGGGCGAAGATTTTACGTGACAACGTCTTTTTCTCGGTAGAATATTTATTGATATGAATATAATTAAATTGCACAATAGGAACAAGGAATTGAATGATAATAAGAATTTCACAAATTTTAACTATAGAAATATATTTTGTTTACTAAAACATTGTACATGTAATGACGAATCTAAGCACTCCATATTTTCACTACAGACACAGCTGACGATACTTTAACCACACGTGTGAACTTGTATTGTGACGCTTTCTTGTTTTTCCAACGCCAAGAACGTTCGAGAAAGACAAAGACAGAGACACATGCATGCGCCGATTCAATGCGCCTAATTCTCTAGTGCTGCGCGCGCGGCAGACCGATCATAGTTGAGTGGGAGAGAGACGCAAGGCATTCGGCGGGCCTCTCTCTCGTTCGGTGACTCATCGTAACGTTACCGGGCGTTACACTTTTTCATAAGTGACTCCCAGCCGCAACCTAATTTAAGACGTTGTCACGTCAATAAATTTTTTGGAGGTAAAATATTTTTTTTTGGGGGGGTAATTTTTTGCGTAATTTGGGATTTCTGGCGGGGTCAATTTGTAGCCCTCACCAAGACGGTTCCGAGGATACCAAACTCGGTGGGTCTACGATCTATATTGGCCGAGATAGGATTGGGGGGGTGAGGTAAATTTTCGGGGTGGGGGTATGGGAGGGGGGGGGAGGAAGGTTTCGTGGGGAGGCTAACTTAAATTAATTGTTTTGGAGGTAAAATTTTTTTTTTTTGGGGGGTAATTTTTTGCGTAATTTGGGATTTCTGGCGGGGTCAATTTGTAGCCCCCACCAAGACGGTTCCGAGGATACCAAACTCGGTGGGTCTACGACCTATGTTGGCCGAGATAGGATTGGGGGGGGTGAGGTAAATTTTCGGGGTGGGGGTAGGGGAGGGGGGGGGGGTAGGTTTCGTGGGGAGGCTAATAGGCACTATTTCGGAATAAGGGTGGGGGAAGGCAGGGGGGGGGCTATGGGACAATTTTGGAAAAAGGTGAAACTGAAAAAAAATATAATTAAATTGAGTGGGAGAGAGACGCAAGGCATTCGGCGGGCCTCTCTCTCGTTCGGTGACTCATCGTAACGTTACCGGGCGTTACACTTTTTCATAAGTGACTCCCAGCCGCAACCTAATTTAAGACGTTGTCACGTCAAAAAATAACCATAATATATTATAAACTCATAAATTAATTATTTACGAATTTTATCGCGGATTTGGTTGTGTAAGTTTATAGTGACTGATAACCACGAAAGCTGTAAAGTAATTGAAACGTCGCGTCGGGAAGTTAAAGATGTAATAATTAAACTAAAAAATAATCAACAAAATCCGAAAAAAATAGTTATAGGTATTTTTTAAACTGTATATAAATGTGTTTTAGTTACCAAATGTTTTGTTTTCTTCGTTCAAATTGAATTCAAAAGTCTTCTGAAACTGACTATGAACAAGACGTTTGGAATTATGAAACGAAGTCGCATATAAATGTTTTAACAGTAACTAAATGAGCAAAGTATAATAAATAGTGTCATGTTAAACTTACCCTCTACTCCATTTTTTGTATTTTTCATCCAACTCTTTCTGCCTCTCTGCTTTTTCTTTCTGTTTCTGTCTGTCTTCTGATGTTTCTCTTTTGCCTGAAACATATTGGCATAGTTATTTCTTTTCTAAATATAATAATTATTATTTCTGCAATGAATGGCCAGCCATTCGACTGATGGTAAGTGATACGACTGTCAACCAAACAAAACTATGAATAACAAAGCTATGCTTGGCACTCCACTGCATTCGCCTTTCTGAGACATAAGATGTCTCAATATGTCCAGTAGTTACTCTGGCTACAATATCCTTTAAGCTAGAATACAACAGTGCATTAACTTTATTAACTGCTTCAAAGGCGGTAATAGACAGAGATAATGTGGAAAGGATAAGGTATTATAAAGTTTGCAACAAAAACACTTACCTTTTCTTGACACAGCCTGAGCATTCCTACCCGACACCTCATCAGCCATTTTACTATAAGCATCCTCTTCTCTCTTTCTAAATGACTCATTTTCTTCTCTCAACTGCTTAGCATCTTGCAACCCAGCTTTCTTTCCTTCCAACGTCTTTGCCATCTTTTTATTTGTGGGTGGAGGACTATCACTACCTCTCTGGTATCTTTTATCTTTTTTCTCTTTTTCCCTTCTAGGCGGTGACGCGTCAGAATCACTCTCATATCTTTTCCTACTTTTTTCTGGTGAATGCTTTCTTCTACGGTTCGGTGATGGCGATTTCTGTCTTTGATTTGATTTTCTTGGAGGTGAAAGATCTGAGCTGTCCGATTTTCTCCGTTTTCTAGAATCATTCTTTTGGTTCCGATCGTTTTTCAAACGTTCTGGTGACTTTGTTCTATGTGAAGAGTTGTTTGGTTCTAGCGGTCTGCTTCTGGAAGATTCTTTCCTTGATTTCCTTGGAGGGGAGGCATCAGAGTCATACTTTTTCTGTGATTTCCTTGGTGGCGACGCGTCTGAACTTGACGATCTTCTATTTGATCGCTTTGTTGATGTTTCTGCTTCACCCCAACGACTAGGTTTTCTTACTCTCTCAGTTGATTTTGTTTTAGTTCTTGGAGGCGAGAGATCTGAGTCATATTTCCTGTCTTTCTTCGGAGCATCTCTGCCATCCCTTTTCCTTGGTGGACTAAAGTCACTATCGCTATTGTGTTTTTTACTCTTTTTCTCACTTCTATCTTCCGTTTTTCCTGATGATTTTCTTGGAGGCGATGCGTCTGAGTCATTCTTTTCATTTTCCGAATCACTGTACATTTTCCCAAATATTATTTCATTTTCTTTGTTTTTTGTTTTCATGTCTGTTCTGATTTCTTCCACTTTTAATTTACTGTTGAATCCATCGTCCTGAAATAGAAATATTAGGATTGAATATAATTACATAGATAAGTGAGAGAGGCTACAAGGAGGATAAATAAACCAAGAGATTGCATGTGCCCTTGGTATAAATAAATATTCTATATAATATGGGTTTTGATGAGGTCATCAATACAAGTTGTATTGGTGAGGCAATTAATAGTATTTACGTTTCACTCATCTCATAATGATGGTGTAATCTTCCTAGATATTTTTTTCATTACTGAAGTTTGTGTTTATATTAATAGATTGAAATCAAATTTAAACCTGGTAATGACTAGAAACAACTAAATATCTTTGTCTATCAAACTAATATTTTGGCAGCATGGTCTACTAAGCCCTCTCAAATGTGGAGAAGGCCAGCAATGAAAAATTATTTGGGTTAGATCATTATTAATGTATGGATATATTAAGAGACTGCAACAATAACAAGTAAAAAAATTTATAATTACAGTTTATCTTTGTGCAGTCTTCCTTAAAGATATCATACATACATTATAACTTTACGCCTATTTCTCAGAAGGGGTAGGCACAGGTGCTAACAGAACACCTATATTTTGGATGAATGCTCTGTCCCACAATGTGATAAGGGGTGTGTCTATTGGCGTATAATGGGCACATATTCCACACTCCAGGTTGATATTGAATAGAAAAATCCAATATCATTTTCCTCATCTTGGGATTTGAACCTTAAACCACAGCTTTACAATCATACTTTAGTATTGCACCACTGAATCAGTCATAATTATGAACCAGCCATAATAAAACTATGAATTAAACATACCTGATTTATAACCCTCCATTTTGAGCTCATATTGAACTGGTCCTGCTTTTTAAGCTCCTCAGGTCTGTCATCAATGATGCCGGCAATCTGTGGAGCATCTTCTCCGCCATCCATGATGTCCAACTCGTCTCCATCGAGGGTTTGCAGTTTGGTCAAGTCAATGTCATCATCAATGATTTTAAATCTGGAATTGTAAGGTTATTGTATGATCATTGTTTTTTGTGGTTAATGGAACAGATTCGCAATTGTTTTGAAGTGTTGAGTGAAAGCTTTTTGGTTGTGGTAAATCTTAGATTCATTTACATTTAGAGATGGGTGTAACTTTAATACATGTATATGTGCTGGGTACATAACACTTATATTAGAGTATACATAAGAGATACTTGATATGTACAACTAAGGGTATAAATGAATAATGAATTGTTTTTCTACAATTTCTAGTACTTACTTGGCTTATTTAAGTGACTACAAAGAACTTGATGGCAAGTGCAATGCAATGCAAATATGTGTAACCAAAAATGGTACATAATTATTTCACAATCACACAATTACCATGTAATTTTATAGTGAGATTTAAAGTTGGTAGGTCTTTCATTATGGGAGAGGATTGCTGGGTGGGAGAGGACCACTGCAATATCGATTTCTCAGGCAAACAGTGTAAATGCACTGTTGTGTTGTTCATGGTTCAAAAGACATCATAGCCAGAGTAACTACTGGACATATTGGAAACTTACCATTAGGCAAATAGCACGCTAAACGCGCCATTCAATGCAATACAACATTGTTAACTTGTTAAACTAACCATACTGAGTCCACAAAAAGGACTGCAATAAAATTGATGATTTTATGTTTAATGGTAAAGCAAATGTTGCGCCAAATATAGTCAGCCAATTCTAAATAGTTCAGCTGTAAGTACTCATATACAAAACTTAGGCATATATCAAGATTCTTTACTAAATTTTGGTTTTGTAGGGCATTCATAGAACTAAGCTTTTCACTCACCCCTTCCCTTTCACAGCCTTTTTCTTTTTCTTCTTTTTTTCACTAGAAGGCCCGCCAAGGTACTTTTGTAGGTAAGCTTTCTGATTTATCGCTGCAGTCATTTTAATATTATATTTTTGTGAATTTTGTTCAAGATTTACAACATTGGACACAAACACGCTTTGACTTTGACGTTTGGTTAGCGTTCCAGGTATATTTCTCATTTGTTGGAATTTATAGCATATAAAGCATTATAATTTATGTAATCTTTCTTATATGAGTTTTTAGAAAGAGATAAAATACATTGAAAAAGTTTCATTTAGAGTCGATTTTTAATACTATAAAAACAAAAAAATTGGCAAGTACAATTGAGATTTAGAATTATTATACTAAAGCGGATATCTGGAACACAATTGTGCGTGCACAAGTCGAGTACACAGTGAAGCGAGAGCGAAGATAATGTACCTGTGTAGGCGTGACAGAGACAGAAATAGAAGGAGTCGTATAATACCGTTCAATTTGTTACAAACATTTTGTTTGCAGTGTCCTCACAAGTATATTAACTCATGGCAAATACAAAGTTAATAATGGTAGAGTACATTAGATACTTCTAAAATTAACAATTATTAAGAATGAAACGGCGTATGTGTTGTAAATGTTGCAAGAACACAAATCACAATTGACTACAATGCCTGTTAAATCCACAGATCACTTCCTGTGATTGTATTACGGGCACATCACGTGGTTTTAAAGTATCCAAGGAACTTAAGTGCGTGGTGGCCACTGAGTACTTTGTTATAAAGGTATAGTCGCGGGTTCGAATCCCAGGGCACACCGCTGACTTTTCGACTTATATACTTACGCCCAAATACTGGAACGCAACTTAAATATAAATGGCGCTTAACTACGTTAATCCCGATTAAATGTACTGGCTAAGTAGGCCGTGCGTTGTTAAGAGCAACTTATTATTTGAATGGCGTTCACGTATTCGGGAGTTAATGACTCATATCGAAGGAACTTAAAGTTAGTATAAGTTCTTTGATCGTATGATTGCAGTTTGCATGCAGCAAACTGATTGTACATTTGGTCTCTCGTTCTTGCTGACCTTTTATGAACTTGTCAGACAAAGAAAGTACCTATTACTTATATAAATGAGCAAATCCCGAACTCCAAATTGTAAATGATATTTTTAACTTAATTTATGATTAAGTAGAAAAAAACCTTCTAGCCATCGTTACGTACAGTATGCAAAAGAGACAGCCTCGGTGGCGTAGTTGTTGAGGTCTTGGGTTCGATTTCCGGGTTGGGCAAAGTGATATTGGATTTTTCTATTCATTATCAGCGCAGAGTCAGAAACTTGTGCCCGATGTGGCGATAGGCTCGCCATCTACCACATCGTGGGACGGAACATAGAAGGCGAAATGTGGGTGTCCTGGCACCTCTGCCTATCCCTTCTGGGAAAAAGGCGTGTGTTTATGTCTGTATGTATGCAAAAGAGGAGAGATTTTATTTTTTGTTTGCATTGAAAAGGCTCGGAAAATACTCGACCAATTTGAAATATTCTTTCAATTTAAGATAGATGATTTTCAATTAAGTGTACTTGCACTTATATGTACGTATAATTAACTGCAATAATTAAAAGATTTTAGGTGTCATTCTTAATAATCTTTTTGTTTAGATATGTAAATAGGGTCTGTTAAATAAAACAATGTAAGTATAATTGCTGCTTAATTTTATTCTCATATTAAATGAGATTATATTTTCGTTTAGTCCGGGAAACGTGTGCTGTAGTCACCGTGTATTGGAGAAATCGCAGACGATGTTGTTTACTTTTGCTCACTGTCATCCTGGCGATCGTCGTCTTGTCTCTAAAAACATTAAAAAAACGTTAGTTAATGAGATATTTCTATGGTATGTAAGTCCGCCAACCCGCACTAGGCCAGCGTGGTGGACTATATGGCCTAACCACTCCCAATCGTGCTTTCGATTGTAGAGGAGGCCCGTGCCCTGCAGTGGGACGTATATGGGCTAATACAGATAATGAGATATTTGGGTTGCTATTATATTTTGTATATATTGTTGCAATGAATGGCGAAACGAGTATGCCGTTCGCCTGATGGTAAGCGATACAACCGCTGGACGGTAACAAAACCAATCATCATTGATTACGAAGCAATGCTTGGTATTCTACTACGTTCGCCATCCTAAAACTTATTATGTCAACTCTCAAAATATCCGATAGTTACTGTGCTAATTATCGTGTACTTCAGATATTGTGATCTAAGTTATTTCATTAATTTAATTTAAATCAAATTAGGCCTTAGTTTATATAGTTACCTATAGAGACTATAGTTATTAATTTTATTAAATCAAAAAGTTCAATGATACGTACCCATATGTATTAAAGATGGCTCTGTCATATTAATTCGATATATTAAGGAATTTATTTATAAATACATAAATATTACTTACAAGATGATGTCCCTGGAAAACCAAAGATATATTAATTAAAAAGTATTTTGATTAAAATAAAATACTAAAGGCCTTATAATTAGTTAGTTAAAAACCTATTTGATGTATGAATAATAGTTATACATATGTATAAGCTTACGCCATTATCCTAGAATGGGTAGCTTGAAATATAACCAGTCCTATGTTTAACCTTGTATTTTCCGTCTCATGATGCGTTAGGCGGCGAATCTATAGCCATATAAATTAGAAAAATCCAATATCATATTTTTCGACTCGGGATTCGAACCCGAGACTTCAGTTTTGTTATTGTACCGTAGTATCTTCGCCCCCAAGGCAGTAGATAATAGTTATATCAGCTGATGTTTTTTTTTTGTTTATTGGTCATGCAGGCAATTAAATAGCTTTTATGATAAGTAAGTATGCTTAATCTTGCTTTACAAATAAATTTGTTATATCATTTATATAAATACTAGCGACCCGGCCCAGCTTCACCCGGGTACAAATAGATTTTTGTACAATAATATGTACGTATTATGCATATAAACCTTCATCTTGAATCACTCTATCTATTAAAAAAACCGCATCAAAATCCGTTGAGTAGTTTTAAAGATTTAAGCATACAAAGGCACATAGGGACAGAGAAAGCGACTTTGTTTTATACTATGTAGTGATATCGATGTAGTTATATTTATAGAAATACTTACAGGTTTATTCATGTAGGCATTGTAGCCGTAGTGGTAGTAATCATTAGAGCTGGGTTTGTACTGAAACAAAAATATATCGAGTGTTATAGATTGCGTTAAAATTGATTAGCGACCCGACCCTGCTTCGTCCGGGGCATTTTGTAATGGGAATTATTACTTTTTGGAATAAACATCACCACCTTGTTACTTTTAATGCTCTATACAGAACCACACAGAACATGTAAATAAAAAAACTGTATAATAACCATTTTTCACATCTAAAATGAGCCACAAAAATATTAGTCGATCGGCTTTGTGAATCACTGTCCTCTTACATTCCGTTTCGTCTGAATGTATACTATCCCAAACCATCCCTATAAGTTCCATAGAGTAGAAAATATACATATTTGAATTCCTAGCTAACCCCATGAAAAAACTTTTTCGGGATACAAAGAAGCCTATGTGTTAAATACAATATGCCGACGGATTAGATTAATTAAACATACAAAAGTTGTGATATCAAGCAATTTATTCCTAACAAGAAATAAAAAAAGAATATTATTTAAAAAATACATGTGTATTTGAAGATGCCGGGGATCGAACCAAGGGCCTTTCGAACTACTTCGATCGCTCTACCACTCTACTAGGGTATCACCTACATTTGTACCGAATTACATTAAAATTGGTCCAGCCGTTTGAGCGTTAGGAAGTTACCACAAATTTTGCCTTTATGATAGA
The DNA here is from genome assembly GCA_023078785.2 of Hyles euphorbiae. Lineage (NCBI taxonomy): Eukaryota > Metazoa > Arthropoda > Insecta > Lepidoptera > Sphingidae > Hyles > Hyles euphorbiae. The sequence goes on along the minus strand of CM041052.1, from coordinate 5,611,634 downwards.
AGCAACTAGGATTTCGTCCTGGTTTTCTAGACGAGTCGATTATAAAAGATTTAAGATGCTGTTATACGGTCGTCGTCCCAGATTTTACATCTAAACCATGGAATTAGTGCCAAACGGCCACCATTTGGCATCATATTGTGATATTTTATTTACGCAGCCTATATAAGAGTGCGTTGACTTTTCTATAAAACCTGCTAAAGTATTTTTCATATTGAGTATTAGGTTATATTACGATGTTGATATTTACGCAAGTATATAATTTAAATAATCTAAAATTCATAAATAATATATAAAAGAGGAACCTGACTGACATATCAACGCACTGCCGAAACTACTGGAGCTAGGAACGTGAAATTTTGCACAGAGGTTACTATTATGACGTGGGTAGCACTAAGAAGAGATTTTGGAAATTCAACCCCTTAGGGGATGAAAAGGGTTAAAACAGTTGTATGGAAAATCGAAACCGTTAGATTTACAATTGTCAAACTTGGCAACACATCATAAACAATTTCATTCAGTGTGTATTATTTTACCCTTTTTCTTCCCATTTGGAAGAGCTGGCAACCCGTCTATGATCCAATGGATGGATGTTCATGGGCGGCAGTGATCAGTTACATACATCATCCTGACCTAGTTGCTCCTTTGCCGTACTTGAGCAATAAAAAAGTCTAGTTAAAGAAACTCATCAGTCTATACCATTATCATTAGTCTATGCAGGATACAGGCCCCTCCAAATTGCGCCATTTCACCCTGTCTTCGGCTTGTCGCATCCAGCATCAGTGGCCTTTGGCGTGTGTGGCGCTTGCCAACACGCGGTTTCCCAAAAGTCTAAAGAATCTCAGGCATAGGAAGTCCACTGCTGAACATAGGTCTCCCCTAAGGATCTCCACATCAACCTGTTGGAAGCGGCCTGCATCCAGCGACTTCCTGCAACCTTAGCTAGGTCGTCCGACATTTCGCTTGCCTGTACGTGGCCTCCACTCTATAACCCTTCGGCCCCAACGTAAACAAACTCACCTGATCATAATAATTATAGTAGTAGCTATCGTCGCGGTAATAAGGCTTTGCGGCATACTGAAAACAAAAGGAATATTAGTAAATATGTGTAAGAGATTATTTCGATGTTAAATATTCCAGTTCTTATCTGAAAAAAATCATTTAATTATAGTACAGGTGCAAGGGCTTTTATTGATAGATTAATATTAAATCGTTTCTAATATAAATTTAGACAGCGTCTGTGGCGCAGTTGGTTTGAAACGGGAGACCGCAGGTTTGATACTGGTTTTGTTGTCCACAAATATTCTTTTCGGGTCTGTGTGTGAGACAGAAATGTCTCACGACATAAGACTTCATTGATCTTAATGCTTAAAACTACATACTTATGTGACTGTTGGGTTTATTAATTTACTTAAAAGCGACGAAATAATATAAAACATATTATTCTGCAAGAATTTTGGTGCGTAATAGAAAAAAAAGGACACGGTAAAGAAATAAATAAGACAATATTAATATTCCGCAAACACTTTATAAGTTACATGCTAAATTATTAATATAAAGACACAAGAACACACGTAAGAACGGTTCAAAGAAATTACATAATATGAGACTATCAAAAACCGGCACAATTGTTACTCATTTATTAAACAGATTGTCCACAAGGAATATCTGTATCAGCCCATATATGTCCCACTGCAGCGCATGGGCCTCCTCTATAATCGACAGTACGATTGAGAGTGGTTAGGCCATATAGTCCACATATGCGGTGTTCATAGGCAATTTTAAAATCTATTTTAGTTATCGAAATAAAACCATATAATGTTGACCAAATAATGTTTTTGTTATTATATGTTTTGTCCCTTTCAAACGACTTTTGAATTCGGGTTGAGTGAGGAAGACAATATACAATATGTAAAACAGGTTTTACAACTGTTTATGATTAAGATCTGTATTTATCTTTACTCCTCCATACTTACCGATTTGTATTTGTACTGAAATCATAATTTAAATGAGTTAATATAATATACTAATTACTACATAAGATCCTTAATAATATAAAAATACTTACTTGGTCATAATTGTAGTAACTGTCGTCGTATGATTTCGGTGAATACTATAACACAATATAAAAACATTAAATAAAATAATAAAATATCTCATTTAAATTAAAAAAGGGTAAATATTAAAGCATTGATAATTCAAAGATATTATTGAAAACTTACCTTGTATTTGTAGTACTGAAATACCAAATAATTTAGATTAGATTAATGAATTCTCTATACACATACAGGGTATCTCAAGACTGCTACCGAAAACGAAGCCGGGTGGTAGTTTTAGTGACTACAAACATAATGCAACTAAAAAATTCGCAAAGAAACGCGACAAATATTTTTTATGATTTTTTAAATATAGTCATTTTTGGGTGGTAAATCCATAGTTTTTGCTAAAATAATAATTTAAACTCTTTTATACCTTAGAGTATTTATAAATAAAAGGGTATACACTATTATTTTAGGAAAAAATGTATTTACCACCCAAATAAGGCCATAAGAAAAAAAAAACAAAAAAAATTGTCGCTTTTTCTGTTGCATTGTGTCTGAATTCGCTTAAACCACCACCCGGCTTCGTTTTCGGTAACAGTCTTGATATACTCATGTTCTTATTGGTTTCACTGAATTCAAATAAATAGATGGTAACGGTATTATGTTTATGAATTTAAAAAAAAACTTACCGAGTCATAATTGTAGTAACTGTCGTCGTATGATTTCGGGGAATACTAAAACATAGAACCATTACATAATGTAAAAGGAGGTTTTCTTAAAAAAATAAATACGAAATAAAACATGTGGAGAACGTACCTTGTATTTGTAGTACTGGAACGCAAAAATAATTTAGATTGGATTAATAATGGAGTGAACATTGCAATATTATAAGCAATAAAAAAACTGAAATATTTGGGAAGATACAAAAATTGCTTAGGATAATAAGGCCACCTTTTATATTTTTTGATTATGTTATTTATCTATTGTATGGTATAAAAACATAATTAATTAAATCATAAGTCATTAAATGAAATTACATGAATTATTCTTTCATTTGCGTTCGCAAAAAAATTGAATGATGAATAAATTGGTCAGGTTTTCACTCTATTCTTACGTGTTTAATGTAAAGTAAATAGATGTACGGTAATAACATAGATTCATTAACATATATTTAAACAAAAATACTTTAAAAATACTTACTGAGTCATAATTGTAGTAACTATCGTCATATGATTTCGGAGCATACTAAAACATAAATAAACATTAAGGGTCAGTTTTACCACCTGATCAACTCTGTGATAGCTATCTGATGCTTATTTTTATTTTTTATTTTATTTAAAAGGTTTGCCAACAATTGTTTACCCTAATTCTTACATAAATATTTGACTACAATTAAATCATAAATCATAAGAGCAACAATTAATTACAGGCAAACACCACATGCAAAACAAATAAGAATATACATCATGAACATCATAGTCTGAACCAATTAGCGTTACAATATAAAGTAATGCAAATAACAGCAGCATAGTGGTTTGATGATATTACACAATATAATTAAATGAAAAAATTATAACAAATGCAATTAAAAACAAAAATACAGCAACAAAAAAAAAACTAGTACTACAACAAAGAAAAAAAAAACATAAAAATACACTAATTAAAAGAAACAGTAGCTATTTGTAGAGGCTTAAGAATAACATAACATTAACACTTTAAAATGGCAAATCAGCAAGTGGAAGTAAGTAATACGTGAATTAGGTATTAATTATTTACTCAGTCAGAGGCGGGTAAACAGTTATTTAACGACTGTAACAACGCAGCAGGTGAATCAAAATTGAAGTTAAAGAGATCACTACAACCGTTTATAATTTTGCACAAATTTGCGTAAGGCGAATTCGCACCTAAGATCGTTCGTCTTAGTGGAGGACATAGTGGTGTGATAGGTTTGCGAGGTAGTCTATTTGGTACACGAAATTTAAAAAGAGACAACAATGGGGGGCAGTCTATTTTGTTGTTAAGGATTTTGCAAGCAAATTTCGCGTCTAAGATTTTTCTTCGTTTCGATAGAGAAGTTATATGGAAATAATCAAGTCTAGACTGATAAGATCGCAACAACTTGCTTTTACCCACTGAATATGCGAGGTGCCACATGAACCGCTTTTGCACTCGCTCAATACGCAATTGGTGAGTAGCGTAGTGTGGCCGCCAGACAACACTACAGTACTCCAAAACGCTCCGGACCAGATTGTTGTACAGTATAATCTTGGTTTTCGTGTTGCGGAACGGTTTACATGTCCTTATTACAAATCCTAGCATTTTAGATGCTTTTCGTATTATACTATCAATGTGCACGTTAAAAGTCATTTTCTTGTCAAAAACAACTCCCAAGTCTCTTATTGTATCTCTTATCTGTCAGATAAAATACAAAACATACAAAAGAACCTTTGCAAGCGCATTTTGTATATCTGACAGATTAGTGAAAAATAGCTATCAGCAAGTTTAATAGCAACTACTGAAACTGGACTTTAATCATTTAAAGATAATTTATTAACAGACTTGACCAAAAATTGAGACCTTACCTTGTATTTGTAGTACTGAAACGCAAAAAATAAAAGCTTTAATATTATTGTACTAAGAACGTTCGGATCGGTGTCAAATTAATCGTGAAGAACTAGACTGGCTGTATGATTCAAATTCCTGCACCGTATCATACGCATTCCGCTATTTTAATAGTCGGACGTTATAGAGGATAATTAAGATAATAATGTAATGATGATTGCAATTTTCCAAATAGCCATTATTACGAAGCTTTTTATTGATTTAATAGATACTTACATTGTCATATCCGTAGTAATAATCATCCTTGTAGTATTGCGGTGAATACTATAACACATATATAAATAATAAATAATTGCACCTAACAGTCACATTTTTTATGAATAGCGAGACGAGCGTGCTTTTCACCTGATGGTAAGCGATACAACCGCTCATGGACAGTGGCAAAACCAAACAACATCTTGAATTACAAAACAACTTAATATGCAACAAAGCAATACTTGGAATTCCACTACACTCGCCATCTTGAGTCATAAGATGTTAAGTCTTACTAGTAGTTACTCTGGCTACAATGTCCTTTACACCGAAACACAACAGTGCATTTCTACTGCTGTTTATGCTGAAATAGACATTTCGTTAGCACCTACTCTGGCGGGTTCTCACATATGAGAGACCTGCCACCAGTGAACATACTTAAATGCATAGTGGTGACACCACACTAATCTTGAGTCGAGGGAATTAGAAATTATGAGAAACTTATCGGTCTCTCAAACACCCAGACTCAACATGAATGGGCAGATTCTTCCGTAGCGATACCACTAACTTAAAGATCAATAAACATCATTAGCTTTGCTATCGCGTTTCGTTTGGTGAGTGAGATTGCCTGATGATCAATACCCTGTCTTCTTCTTTTTTTGAAAATTCAATAAAATGAAAATTATTTATTGAATCCATTAAAATGTTCAACGTCGTTTAGATTCAGTATTTTTTTTTATCTACCACCCGGTTCTGATAGCGGTTTTCACTAGAGAAGAACGGGCAAGAAACTAGTGTTGCTCTTTTCAAAACCAGTTTTTCCTTCTCGCACTCCTCCCAAATTGATTGGACGGCAATATATTCTTGACTCAAGCGTTGTGCATACACAATCTTCATGGGCGGCAGTGATAACTTAGCATCAGATGACTTGCTTGTCGTATGCCGGAAGCTATAATAAAACAGATGATATTTGTAATAAAAGGTGTTGTTTGATTTCATTTGTTTCATCAGGCGAATGGCTTGTCTCGCCATTCATTAAAAAAAAAAATAGATAGTACGAAAAAAATCTTACTGAATCGTAATTGTAGTAACTACCATCCCTGTACGCATGCGGGGAGTGCTGAAATATACAAATAAATAAATAACACCCAACAGTCACATGTATAATAGTTTTAACCCAACACTAATATCAAGTTGTGTCGTGATTATTGGAAACTTTGTGAGACTTTCCATCTCACAAACTCTCAGACCCGATACAAATAACCACATTTGCTAGATTTTTCTTTATAGAACTATTAAAATTTAAACCAAAGGAAATAAAGCATATATGATATTTGTCAAAGAAATATTAAAATGTACTTACTTTGTATTTGTAGTACTGAAACAGGAAATTAAATTAAGTTAGTATAATAATAATAATTAAATAGTTTTTACTATAATAAGCTCGGGTAATTTTAAATAATAAATACTTACACTGTCATAGCCGTAGTAGTTGTCGCCCTGGGATGATTGCGGGGAATACTATAAAATAAACAAATAATAATTAAATACACCCAAAACTTACATACATAGTCCTGACCCCACACTAAGATCAATAAAGACTCTTACATAAACCAAATTTGCCCATAACTTGATTTTGAAAATACCATCGCCATACATTTGAGATGTACATATTTGACAATAATGTAATGCTTCTGAATATAATGTGTTTATTTCATACATGGACCTGATCTCACACTAAAACATACAAGCCATGTGTAATGGGTATCATACGAGAGACTTTTCGGTCTCACAAACACCCAGACCCGAAACAAAATAACCAATTTAGCCATATATGTTGTCAAATATGCCTGCCAAATGTCAAACTGCTCGTATTGACATCCTCCGTATTGTTGGTTGGTTAGACCCTGGGTGTTACACAAGAGGCCGCTGGTTCAGTCTCGGCACCAAAACAAATATTTGTGTGATCCACAAGTATTTTGTTTCCGGTCTGGGTGTGGGACTGAAATTGTCTAGTATTTTCTAATACCTACGACACAAGACTTGATCTTAGTGTGGGATCAGGACTATGTATGTGACTGTTGGATGTATTTATATATGAACAAATTAAAAAAAGGCATATTTGACACACAAATATTATAAAATGAACTTACTTTATATTTGTAGTACTGAAACACGTAAAACAATTTAAATTAGGATACTAATCATGGCAGTATTCTAAACAGAAAATTAAAAAAAAATGAATTCTCGTGATGATAAAACTTAATAAATCAAAGTACAATAATGTAATTAAATTACAAGACGTATTCATTTTATGTTTTCATTAGGACTTTTCTTTAACCAAGTATGAATTGAATGAAAACCTGATGAGAATTAAATAAATATATAGTCAGTAGAAAAAAATACTTACGGAGTCGTAATTGTAGTAGCTACCATCCCTGTATGCTTGCGGGGAGTACTGAAATATACAAATAAATAATATATAACACCCAACAGTCACATACATAATCCTGACCCCACACTAACTATCCACTATCAGTGCAAATATTAAAATGAGCTTACTTTGTATTTGTAGTACTGAAACACAAATAAATTTGAATTAGTAACTATAATCATAAATAAATAGGTGGTATTATAAGGTTAATAAAGTTCATGCAATTAAAAAAATACTTACGGAGTCATAATTGTAGTAACTGTCTTCTTTGTATGATTGCGGAGAATACTGGAACATAAAAAAAAATAATTTATTTATATTTATGTTTATTTATCTTGTTTTATTATTATTTTTGCTAATTAATTCACCCAATTTAGTTACGTCTATAAAATATTTATTTGTTTTAAGTTCATGTTTTTTTTTTAAATATTTATTTTTGTATTATGAGACTCATTCCGCCTCCACGGTAAAACTGGAACTTTTGCGGGACTAAGTATAATTCTAATTTTGTATTGCTTTTTTCTGTTATTTTTGATTTTATAAATACATAAAATCATTAACAGTATGTAAATTTTATAGTCCTGACCCCACACTAAGATCAAGTCTTGTACCGTGGGTATGAAGTATGGACATTAACATCAAACTACGAGTAACATTCGGTCTCATTAACACTCAGAGCCGAAACAAATAACTTATTTAAAAGAGGTTATCAAATATATAAGAAAGAGGGCAGATTTGTAAAAATAATAATATAAAGTACTTACTTTGTACTTGTAATACTGAAAGCAATAAAATGAATAATAATTAAAATTAGAACAATAGTGATTATTCCAAATTGATTCCAAACAGAAACGAGCATTATAATTACTAAAAGCAATTAGTTTTTTTTATATTGGTCTATATCCGTCCCACTGTAGGACACGAGCCTTCTCTACAATAGAGAGTACGATTTAGAGGGGTTAGGCCCTATAGTCCACCACGCTAGCCTAGTGCAGGTTGGCAAAAAAATAATGAAAATACGATTAAAAAATAAACTTACTGAGTCATGATTGTCGTAATAACTGCCGTCCCTGTATGATTTCGGTGAATACTGAAATAAATTATAAATAATAAAATCAATTTTACAGGCACATAATATGTATATAGTCTTAACCCCACACTGTTTTTGTCGCGAGAAAATACCATTTATCGTTACCACTGTTTGGGGCAAGGGCGGATCCAGCTTTCACGCTAGGAGGGGAGGGGGGGGGGTGTTATATAATTCTTGTCAGAAGACTGGGTACGATTTCAATACTCGAGTTCGTAAAAATGTCTTTTTAAAGTTTGTTACATCTGTGATTTGTCACCCACATATTTTTTTTACTTTTATCGACATACATATAATGTATTGTACTTAAAAATATTATAATCAGATAATAAATAAATTCTGTCAATCTAGAGCCTGTCCAGGGGGTCATAACCCTTATGACTTTCCCTCTGGATCCGCCATTGGTCTGGGGCGACCCGAAACAAATAACCACTTTAGGTAGAAATCATTGGTGGTAGGTGGTAGGTAGGAAAGTGGACATTCATTTATTTCCAACTTCTCCTTTTAATTTAACTTTCTGATTAATTTCGTTGCGGGTTACAGACAAGTTAGACATTCCCGGAGACTCGGCGAGCTTCAATGCTCGGTGTTATTACATTGCGTGCCACTGTTGATCCTGCGACACAGGAGTTGCAGTGGTGGGTGTGAGGACAAGACAGTTTGGTGGTAGGTCTCTCATATGTGAGAGGCCGCCTGGGTAGGTACCACCGTGCACCGCAATGTATATTTCTCCAGAGATGTTTTTAAACGCAACTAATGGAAAAATTGCAAAATATTAAAAGTATGTATAATGAACTTACTTTGTATTTGTAGTACTGAAACACATAAAATAATTTAGATTAGTATAATAATAAATAGATTAGGGCATCGAGAACCGGTCCTATTTTAGGAACCGGTTATTTCGGTTCTAAATTCTAGACGGAACCGGGTACCCGGTTCTTTCGGTTCTTCCGGGTTTTTTTCATAAATTCCATTTGAAAAGTGTCTAAATAAAACACACTTTATTGGTACGCATATTTATATATTTTTTGAATTATACTCAAATTACAACATCGTTTTTAACTATTTTTGGCAACAATCAGTTCTTTAAAATTCAGTATTTTCATAATCAGTTACAATCAGTTCTTTATAATTCACTACACTACAGAGATTAGTATGTGTCAGTACCGCGAATACAACTTTTATTACTATACTATCCGAGACCGAGCTAAAAATTGCAAAACAACTGTCAAAAATTTGAATTTCGCGGGGTATCCTGGAGCATTTACTTTCATGTCCCTTGTTAGTTTCTTAAAGATTCATCATTAATTATAAATTATAATGTTATTTATTACTTTAACAGTGAAATAACTGCATATATTCTGTTTTAATAATAAATTTGGATAATAACTTGATATTTAGCATTAAGAGTATTATAGAGATAATATTATTTCTAAAATTTTAAGAGAGAACCGTAAGAACCGAAAAAACCGGGTCCTCGTTTTACAGAACCGGTTCTATCAGGGTCTTTCAGAACCGGGAATTCCCGGTTCTTTTGGAACCGGGAAAAACCGGTTCTGATGCCCTAAAATAGATAGTACTACAATAAGTGAATGGAATTTAAAAAACACTTACCGAGTCATATCCATAGTAACTGTCGTCCTTGTATGACTATAAAATATAAATAAATAATTAAATACACTCACGCGCACACTAACACGCAAACCCGAGATATATAGTTTTAGATCACTCAAACATTCATTTCGGCGCGAGGTTTGAATTATAAATAAATACTGCACCCAATAGTCACATATGTAAATAGTCCTGACCCCACACTAAGATCGAGTCTTGTGTCGTGGGTATCAGGAACTACGAGAGACTTTTCAGTCTCACAAACACCCAGACCCAAAACAAATAAATGTGGTTCGCACAAATATTTGTTTCGTTCACGTTTACGATAATATGGTGGTTATGTCATGCGATATTGACCTATGATACTCCTCGTTTAAAATGCTTTTAAGTTTTATAAATATGATAAAGAACTTACTTTGTACTTGTACTGAAACACATAAAATAACAATTAAAGTTAGAACAATAATAAATTGTATATATACAAACAATAAAAACCACAATTTATGGTACATGTAATTAAGGCCCGTTTATATGGGAAGAGTTTCTGGCCTCGAAGATATGATTATCGTAAGAATATAAAAAGTTACATGAAGTAAACATGTTTTAAGGATATTTTATGATATTCGAAATGAAGTTGGAAAAGCTGAATGTTCGAGGCACAAAGTAAGTAAGTTTTCGACTTCAAAAATTAATACACTATGGCACTTAACATTCACTCCGAACTTTGTCCCTGGTATGATGTACGATAAAGATACGACCAGTCATAGACAGTAGCAAAACCAAACAACACCATTACAAAGCAATGTTTGGCATTCCACTGCGCTCGTCTTCTGAGACATATGGTGTTAAGCCTCAATATGTCCAATAGTTATTCTAGCTACAATTTCTTTCAACCCGGAACACAGTGCATTTGCACTGCTGTTTGGCCGGAGAAATAGACATTGCGGTGGTATCAACCCAGTCGGGTCTCACATAAGAATCACATAAAATTGATTGATTAATTGATTTAGATAGAAGTCATTGTATTTACTTACTGAATCGGATTTGTAATCGCCATCGTAGTAGGAACGGGGGTAATAATCGCCCTGAAAAGATAATTTAACTATATTGAATGTTGTAATTTAAATTATATTAGACCTAAGATTACGCTTCGATCGTTTCAGGTTTTTTTTTATTCTAAATATATATACATAAATAACGTATGTACATATACATACTCATAAAAAAGTGCGTGGTTGTCTGTTGGTGAACGGACCAGACGCGGGTGTCAACATGTTTACGATAGTCGCGGGTTAGAATCTCAGAGTACACCTCCGACTTTTCGGAGTCATGTGTGTATTGATTGATAGTCAATCACCACGGACTATAACGGTGAAGGAAAACATCGTGAGGAAATCTGCATACCATAGCGATTTATAAGAACTTATATGTGTATGTAAAGTCCGCCAACCCGCATTAAGCCAGCTTGGTGGACTATATGGGCTAACCACTCTCAATCGACTCTCGATTGAAGAGGAGGCCCGTGCTCTGCAATGGGACGTATATGGGCTGATACAGATACAGATACATAATTAAACTCATGCCTTTTACCTAGGAGGGGTCTAAACCTATTTCTCGTTTTGTTTTTCTGTCCTACAATGTGATAAGGGGCGAGCATATGACACAAATTCCTGACTCCGGGCTGATAATGAATACAAAAATCCACAGCAAAAATCCAATATCACTTTGCCCGACTCGGGAATCGAACCCGAGACCTCAGCTTTGTTACCGTACCTTAGTACAACCACGCAGCCAAGGCCGTCAATATTAATAGGTGGTTGATATTGAACGAAAACTACGCGACATTTCGATTTCTTTATAACTGTCGTGGTCAAGGGGCTTTAATTCAATGTATAACATACGCGAACATCTAAGAAACCATTAGGTTGTTGATAAATGTATTTCTTGGTATTTTAATATTAGACTTACCGATCCATATTTACCGTAATGCTGAAATATAAATATATTTATTAATAAATGTTTGCCATGGTTGCTTTTAAGAAATAACCTAAGGAATAAGGAAGTCAATAATTGTAATATTATTTTTATTGTTTAACATCTTGATAGTTTAGTTTAGTGCAAAAAAGCATTAAATAAATAAATATTTTTTAATTTAGATATAATTAATCGCGTTACATTTTCACAATCTTTAAATTTATTTAATTGACTGTTTTGGTGTATGTATTAATTGTGTATGTATTAATGGTGAAGGAAAATATTGTGAGGTCACTCCACTTAGATTGAGGGTGTAAGGCCCGAATACTGGAACGCCATTCAAATAATAAGTTGCTCTTAACAGCGCATGGCCCACTTAGCCAGTACATTTAATCGGGATTAACGTAGTTAAGCGCAAGTTATATTTAAGTTGCGTTCCAGTATTTCGGCGTTAGGTGCGGTTTCAAAAACTTCTTACATAGTCATAATATTTGTAATAATGGTCGTCGTCCGAACGCGGATTTGAGTAGCTCTGTAAAAATAAGTATATTGTATATACAGTTTGAAAAAATGTTTTGCATTATTTGTATTCAAAAAATGTTCACTAACCGATCCATATTTATTGTACGACTGAAATGTAAATACAGAATTTAATTAATCGTAAATATATTTAATAATTATTTGACTCTTATAAGGTACGTGGATGAACCGATAAAATATACAAGTAGCAGTTACAGATTCCACTTTTTAAAATGATACTTAAGAAATATAGAATTTAATAGAAATTTCAAAAGCAATTTAATAATGTGAAAAATCTTGAACAGCAACTATTCAAAACTTTACATCACAATTGATTATCGTTTTAGATATTCTATAGAACTATTTCGATCCTGACAAAAATAACTTACTTGGTCATAATACTTGTAATAATAGTCGTCGTAGGAGCGTGGGTTGGAGTAGCTCTATAAAACCAGAATATATTTATACAGTACTAAACACAAGGGCGGATCCAACTTTTAAACCAGAGGGGTTATATAGTTTGTTGACAGAACACTGGGTCCGATTTCAATACTAGAATTCGTAATAATGATTTATTAAATTTTGTTACAGCCGTGAATTGACTTTCTTACTTTATTTATCGACATACATAGAATTAATTGTGCTTCTAAATTTTATCAACAATACAATAATTGAATTCTGTATCCGCCTGGATATCCCTGGATCCGCCGTTGACTAAACATAAGCTATGATAATTGATATTTATATACAAAAAAGTCAGTATATAGAAGTTAATTGTAACCATACATACGTATCTTGTATACTGTAAAAAATCATAAAAATAATAATTATTGAAATCCTTAGAGTATATACCTACATCATAGATTTAACTTAAAAATGTGTGGTGTTGCGATTTTGCATATCTTTATGCCAAGCACTTTCCTTCTACGTGTTTTAAAGGTTACTGACCTACATAGTTATTTTTACTTCCAGTTATCAAAGATTGAGAATTTCATGATGATTGTTTTTGGTTATTTTGTGTTATTTTGGTTGTATTGCCTCATTTTATAATTCTATTGAACCTACAGGCCCATAGACAAAGGAAACCGGACCCTATTTTTTTATTTCCTAGCTAAGACGTTTTCCATTCTGCCTTGCAGAAAGCCTTGAGCTATGTTCCTTGCATTGAAGCAGGCCTCTTGTTAGTTGTTTGCGCTTTCATTCAACGGAAAGTGCCTTAGAGTCCGCCAAGTGGTTACACTAAAGGCAATTTGAGGTTAACTGTGGGTCGATGTTTAAAACTGTTTATGTAAGGATGTATTTTACTAAGTAGTAATATATCCATAGAAAATAATGTGTATTACAAATATATAAAATAGAATGTTTCGGCATATTTGATAATTCTTACATGCAGTGTAAAAATAATAACTGTTGACATCAAACAATCCTGTTGACATATTGATTAAGTGGCATCTAGTGGTGTAATATTGAACTATTGTATAATTTGAAATTTAAGTAAATACTTTAGATTTGCGAACTACCTACCGTCAGGTAGTTGGTTTTTGTTACTACTATTGCTGTTAAAATTGAAGCGACGGGCTTAAATACCGAGGCAAATGATTGTGATACTCAAATGTTAAAGAGATACCAAAATATTTAGGTCTAGATGCTATGAGGCTGAGAATTCTCGCGTAATTCCTATTAGTTTCGTTGTAAATCTAGACTGTTATCTTAGAGTGGGGTCAGGACTATTTGTGTGAGTGTTTAGTGTATTTTTTAAATTTAGAAACATGAACTTACAAGATCGTATGTCTGGCTATCACCATTGTGCCTGTAAGGGTACTAAAAAGAAAATTAATAGTATATTTTCTTAATGGTTTCAGTATCTTTTCTTTCTACCTACTGTTTTTATCATATAATACATACATACATAAACTCACGCCTATATCCCAAGAAGGGGTAGGCAGAGGTGCCAGGACACCCATATATATATAATATTAGCTATAATATTTTTTTCAAATATCTGACCATTTAAATTACGGATATAATATGTTTTTACTTTACCTTCCCGTAATAGTGGTCTGAGTACTGTAGCAAAAATTAAAATTAAATATAATAAAAATAATGATACCGAATTACTGATATTCAACTTTAAATAGTATACTATGTTGGATCATGCTGTAATTTCATGTTTTTTCATTTCATTTTTTCATGGTTTAACCATGAAATTATAAAAGAATTGTAAAAGTTAATTAATGTTGTCATTATCATGCTGTTATTATATTTCATGGCGAAAGATTCAACCAGTTTAATTTCTATTGAATGCTTTGTTCTTAACTTAACCTTGTAAGACATAAACATTTTTAGAGGATATTAGTAAAAATTTTCATTATTGATAAATCCCGAAACGATTCTCTCACAATATTTTCCTTCACTATTAAATAAGAATAAATATAAAATATTGTTAATAATTATAAATGCTTTTATTATCCGAAAATACTTACCGGCTGGTATCGGTGGTACTGTAAAAGAAAAATATATTAATTTTATGTAAAATAAGGCATATTTTTTATTGCGATGAATGGAGAGACGGGCATGCTTTTCGACAGTAACAGAACCAAGCAACACTATGAATTACAAAGCAATGCTTGGTATTCCACTGCGCTCGCCATCCTGAGACGTTTTTTTTTTTGCAGTGAATGGCGAGACGAGCATGCCGTTCGCCTGATGGTAAGCGATACGACCGCTCATAAACAGTAGCAACATTCCACTGCGCTCGCCATCCTGAGACATAAGATGTTAAGTCTCAATATGTCCAGTAGTTGCTCTGGCTACAATGTCCTTCAACCCGAAACACAACAGTGCATTTAAGCAGTGTTGTTTCACGGGAGAAATAGACATTGCGGTGGTACCTACCCAGATGGCCTCTCACATATGAGAGACCTACCACCAGTAAAGACACGTAATATGTTAAGTATCATTATCGACACAGGATTTTCTATTTTGTCGTATCTCGAAAAAAGCAATTTTGCAACAGAACTAAAAAATAAAAAAAAATATGAATAACCTCTAATCTAGAATACTTAGGAATACCATTTCTTTAATAATAACATTTTAAAATAAAACCTTACATTTTCACAAGGAAATTCAATGCGGTATTTCTTTTATGAATTATTTAATTTATTTTAATTACGCATATACGCGTTTTTTGAGATACGACAAAATCGCTTTCCTGCGTCGTTATGTCCAGTGGCTCTTATTACAAAGTCCTTAAAACCGGAACACAACAGTGCATTTATACTGCTGTTGGTCGGCAGAAATAAACATTGCGGTGGACATATACTCAGGCGGCCTCCCACATATGGGAGTACCACCAGTAAAAATATTAAAATATAACAATGCAATGACATTTATGTTGCAATAAATTACTTACCTGTCCATCACTGTAGCTATATGGGTAGTAGCCGTAAGAGTGTGGGTAGGAATACTGTTAACAAAAAAACATAAAATTAATTGATCAAATTCAGTCAGAGGAAATCCATGAATGAAAACCAGAAAAATAGTCGAATTGGCAGTCTACATAATTATGGAAGTGCGTGGTGGCCTGTTGGTTAACGGACTAGACGCGGCTGCCTACATGTTCACGGTGGTCGCGGGTTCGAATCCCAGGGCACACCTCTGACTTTTCGGAGTCATGTGTGTATTGATAATCAATCACCACGCACTAAAACGGTGAAGGAAAACATCGTGAGGAAATCTGCATACCATAGCGATTTATAAAAATTTCTATGTTATGTAAGTCCGCCAACCCGCACTAGGCCAGCGTGGTGGACTATATGGCCTAACCACTCTCAATCGTATTCTCGATTGTAGAGTAGGCCCGTGCCCTGCAGTGGGACGTATATGGGCTGATATAGATAGATAATTATGCAAGGCCAGCCTAAACAAGAACGACTATACACAGGATAAACCCAAAACGCGACTTGTGTGGGATTACTTTGATGGGATATCTAGGTACTAACGGGTACGGGTGGAAATTGGACTTTTCTTGACCCTTAAGGGTTATAGCGTGATGATAAAAATTCCAATACTCCCTTAAAAATTGGCCGATTAAATACAAACATAAATTTACGAATTCGACTTGTAGTTTCAAAGATAAGCGCATTCAAACAAACATGATCTTTATTATATTACTATAAATGCCAAAATTGAAACAGGGTTTCATAATTTAATCATTGAATAATGCAGCTATTTTGTCCACAAAGCAAATTAATAGTATGGAAGCATGACTGATATTCCTCTGAGGTCGGCCAATTAATTAGCCTAGTTGCATTTCTACGTAGTGTAGAGTATAACAATATTATTTAGTTAGATTATGACATTTACGTACATAAATTCACGCCTTATTTTTTCCCAGAAGGGGTAGGTAGAGAAGCTACCGGAAAACTACGATTCGCTTTGTTTATTATACCGTTTTATGTTGTGATAGAGAGCGAGTATATCGCCATATGGGGTGTGAATTCGTGCCCCAGGCGAATAATGAAAGAAAATAATATATCGCTTTGCCCGACCCGGGAGTCGAACCCGAAACCTCAGTCTTATAATCATACTGAAGTACAACAGCGCTACCAAGGTCATGAGGTGTTTTTTGTCATATCCGTCTCGATAGCTACCACCGAGCATGACGATTGAAAAACTTTGTGAATGACCCACGTGTATGACGTATGTCGTGTTAAAGTTTAGACTTTGTATATCTCGTTTTTTATAAACCGGCAAATTTTTTGCCGATTAACGAGAGGAAACGAATACTTATATTAACATAATACTGACTGCAGACTGCAGGTACAGTATCAGGTGTCATACCAGTATTTAAAAAATGAATTTATAATTGTTAAATATCTATGTATGTATAATTGCTTTTTTTTTAGCTAAATGGTTATATTACTTAGTTGGATTTGTATTTTTTTTTCTTTGTTAGCAAGTAAGATAATGCATACTCACAGCATAGCCGGTACTGGACTGCAAATAAAGAGAAATTCATTTTAAGCTCGTTTACCAAAAAGTATTCCATCATTTTTCTAGTTCTAGCTTTATTGTAACCTAAAGAAGCAGTTTAAGATTTCGTCAAAACATTTCCTCAGGATATCATCATCATAATGATTGAGATGATTACATCTCAGCCACAGGTTCTCTGCTGTTCAGCAATGGACTTGTTATATGCTCTATATGGCTATGTTCATAGGCCTCCCCCAAGGATCTCTATATCGACCTGTAGGAAGCGGCCTGCATCAAGCGACTTCCTGCAGTTTTAGCCAGATCGTCCGTCCACCTTTTAGGATATCTGTATATTATGCATTGAAATAACTTACTCTTAGTGACTTGTCGTCGTCGCGGTCTTCATCATGCCTCTGACAACATAGAAAAGTTCATTCATTTATCTGTTTGAAGCCTAATGGTACGTCCACACAGTTTCCTTTTGTGGAGCAACTTTTTGTAGCAATATTATCAATTGTTGTCAAATCTCAGGCAACATTACGTAAACCAACATGTTAGGATGGATAAACATCAGTGTAAATGCACTGTTGTGTTCCAGTTTGAAGGACATTGTGGCACGAGTAACTACTGGACATCATGAGACTTAAATTCATATGTCTCAGGATGGCGAGCGCAGTGGAATGTCAAGCATTGATTTGTATCGCATGGTTTTGTTACTGTCTATGAGCGGTCGTATCGCTTACCATTAGGCAAATGACATGCTACTCTGGCCATTCCTTGCAATAAAATAAAATTACATATTGTTCCTGAGAGACGTTTGGAATCGTTGCTCAACAAAAAGTCAATGCGCAGTGGATGCACCATAAAACACAATATTTAAGCATTTGATTATTAGTGTATACGGATTTAGTTATCCTTCAAATTCAAAAGACTCCATGAATGGATAACTTAATTAATTTGAGACATCGTTGGGGTAAGCATCGTGTTTCTGACTTACTGTGTCATGCTAAGCACGGACCACCTCTACAACCTAGAGTACCTACGATTGAGAGGGCTTGGGCCATAGTCCACCACGCTGGCCTTCTACGGGTTGGTAGACTTCACATACCACAGAAAATATTAATAAAATCTTGATAAAATACAGACTCGGTTATATTTTCTTTGTTTTAAAATCAATAAATACATGGAAAATGAAAGATGCGCTGGGGTTTAAAACTGCGCCTGCATCGGTAGCCACCATTTCTAATATGCCCTTGTAAACCTGTCAGACACTAGTGATACTTACGTCATCGTGTTTATCACTCCTATCATGCTTGTCATGTCTGTCACGACGATCTTGATCGTGCCTGTCTTTGTGATCTTGCTTGTACCTTCGTTCGTCCCTGTCACGACGATCATCTTTATCGTCGTCATCACGTTCGATCGAATCTCGTCTTTCGTGTCTATCTCGTCTGTCGTCGCTCCGATCCTGTCTATCTCGTTTCTCGTCATCTTGTCTTACGTTGTGTGAGCTCTAGGGATTAAATTATTGAATTTTGGGGGTGTAAATGTTTTTGTGAAGGCTGACAACTTTTAGCGTGGTGGATGACCTAAGTCCTCTCAATCAAACCTCGATTGTAGAGGTGTCCCGTGTTTAAAGGGTATATGAAAATGTAATTATCAAATGATATTTGGATATTTTTACCTTGTCGTGGTGTTTGGTTCGGCTCTGTAAATTGTATACGAAATATAACTTAATAATAATTTGGATCTTTTGTTGTAATACATTAAGATACTATAAATTAATTCAGTGTCTGATTCGTTCATAGCACGCTAAGGTGTAATTTATGGAATTTGAGATTGCCGGCACTCCCTTCCCAATTTGATGGGCCGGCAACACATCCATGATCGAATATTTACGAATGTGCACGGGGGCAGTGATAATTTACCATCAGGTGACCTATTTGCTCGGTAGCCGAACTTATGGTATAAAAAGTATATAGTAAATATATTTTTTTTAGACTCACGTCATCATCGCCTCGGTCGTCGACGAGCTAAAAGAAAAAAAAATAGTCAAATTAAATTATAGAAAATACATACATTATATTTAACGCTATCTTTAAGTACCTTATTATTAAACTCGGATAAGCGAAGGATTAAGTTTAGTCCAAAGCTTTAGAATAGACTAGATTATTTTGAATAGTGAGGTATTTACGATCTTATTAATAAACACCGTTGTACTTCGGCTTAACATGAAAATCCTGTTAGTGCAACCTACTGATTTTAAATGTAAAAGTAAAAGAATGAACCAAATAATCGAATCAATTCTAAACCCTAGGACTAAAGTTAATCCCACACTATCGACTTTTTTAGTAAGGCCCTAAAGGCACATAGAAATAGTTGTTAATTAATTCTCAGCAAAATATATTCATTATATTAATATGGATTGCACTTTTACCTAAAATATTAATTCTTACAATTTGGAAATACTTAGGATATAAAGTAAGAAGTTCATA
Organism: Hyles euphorbiae; assembly: GCA_023078785.2. Lineage (NCBI taxonomy): Eukaryota > Metazoa > Arthropoda > Insecta > Lepidoptera > Sphingidae > Hyles > Hyles euphorbiae. The sequence goes on along the minus strand of CM041052.1, from coordinate 5,591,687 downwards.
GCTAGGCATAAGTCTAAATTATACGACAAAAGACTAGGCATTTTTTTGGTCCAGAATCTCTAGCTCGAGGTCTATTCATTCAAATACTAATAATTAGACAACAAAACCGAGTTATATTTAAACCGCGTTACAAAGCGAAAATATTTCGGCTACATCTTACGCTATCTTCAAGTAGAATCAAAGCGGTATATTAATGAGGTTATTAAAACTTGCAAATTATTTTAGTTTAAGCAGAGTTTTAAGTTTACGGACGGCTTCATTTATCTCAGATTTATGCAAAGTCCGCCAACTAGGCCAGCTTTGTGGAATGGCCTTACCCATCTCAATCGTACTCTCGATTGTAGAGCCTGTGCCCTGAAGTGGGACGTATTTGGGCTGATACTGATTCTACTATTTAATATATCAACTATACTTGTGTTATAGATTCACAGCAACCCGCTTTTGGTAGTGGAATGATGGAAAACTATATAAGTGACCCACACAATCTGTGTTTATTCGGATAAAATATAATTCTGACGATAGCTGAAGGACGACCACCATTATTTTTAAAGTATTTTAACTGACTTGTAATAATCGTATTGTAGTTTAATCTCACGTCTCTGTAAATTAATCGACAAATAAAAGTCTTTCACAATTGACAATAAAAGTCTTTCAATAATACAAAAGAACTCACTTGCAGACTCAGCTTTTGCAGACGCCGGCGGGCATCCTCCTACAAAACAATTGAAAGTTACGAAAGACTTTCTTACGGTGTAGTTTTAAAAGTAAATGCTAGAAAGTTTACCTGCTGTTGTTGATGCTGCTCCGGCTATAACAAAAGAACAATTTAAATATTATTAACTATTGATTGGATGCTAATAGTAGTTTTATATTGTAGAAAGATAAATAATAGGGCCAAATATAATGAAATGTGATTACCGTTGCCCATTGGCCATACTTGGGGACTTCAAAATAACTGAATGATTAAATAAAACAGAAAAGAGGGGTGTAGAATGATGTAGTAATTTTTTAGGCGTCCTATTGTTTCGTGGCTAACAAATAATTTGAGTTTTTGCTTTTGTTTGGTGCTTATTGATAATAATATTCTCTTTTAATAAACTCTGTGTTCTTAGACATTAACTGATTCTCATCTTCAGCAACAATTTTACTTTTAAGTATAGGCTTTTCATTAGAATTTCCAAGCTGGCCTGTAGGATCGGGTCTACATACAGCTATTTCTTACAAACTTAAGTCAAGTCTGTCCACCTTGAAATACCAGAAATGTTTAGTTGATTCTGATAGTCAGAATATATTATGATGGGAATTATTCCACTAATCTTTTCTGGACCAAAAGGAAGCCATATTCATATTGCCAGGCTTGTCCCAGTTGGATATAAGCCAGGATCTCATGATTTTAAATATATGTTTGGTTTTGTTTCCTTACCGTTCCTACTGGACGGAGTTCAATAAACTTTGGCAAAGATATTAGCGGAAATCTACACGAGAATTTAAAGTAAAATTCAAGTTTTTTGATAACAGTTACACGGGAAGAGTTTTGGCTGTGGAAATAAATCGTAGATCGTACAATGATAATCAGTCCTCTGATAAAGACTTTGTAGGGCAAACACTTTGGATATATGGATATGGGGTGACTTTAATAACTTTAAATAATTTTTTTTATAATCTAGATACTTTTTACTTAGTGGCAAGAACATTGACATTTACAGCCTCCGTGGCGCAGGCGGATAGACCGCGGATTGGATCCCCGCACTGAGAGAAATGTTCAAGTGCGGCCCACAAATATTTCTTTCGGGTCTGGGTGTTTGTGAAACCGAAAAGTCTCTCGTAGTTCCTGATACCTACGATATAAGACTTGGATTTAGTGTGAGGTAAGAACTACCTATGTGACCGTTAGGTGTGGTGTGTTCATTAAAAGCTTATAAGAAATGAAAATTCGCATTACTTTCTATCTGGCTTCAGAAATTGTTAGCGAGTTGAAAGACATTGGAGTAACGTTGACATACTGAGCGACACATAAAAAGAATTATCAAAGTAATGTATGATTCTAAATTCTAACGCTCAAGTCAGGTATGCGAATCGAGGGTCGGGCAAATTGACATTAGAGTTTTCTATTAATTGATTATCAGCCCGGAGTCAGAAAACTGTGCTCGAGATGGCGATACGCTCGCCCCCAAATCGTCCTAGAACCGAACACATAAGACGAAAAATGGGTGTCTTTGTAGGATATCTTCCCTTTTAGGAATAAAGTGTGAGTTTGTGTGTATATGTATGTAATATATAAACAAACATAATTAAACACGAATATACATATAAACATATTTAATAGCGGTCTTTAAAACAGATGGCTATGATTATGATAAAAAATATATTAAAAATATATGGGTTCATCTTACCTTAGCCGAAACGTACACCACGGACAAGCAAATACAAAGTACTATTACGGTCTTCATATCGATTATTGACGACTAAACACTCGATTGTATGGCTTTATATACAACACTATTGCGTGAATAATCCGTGATAATCGATACATCGTGTTTTCCCGCGGTGTGAAATTGTCTTATCGATTAATTTAAAAATGCAATTAGTCGATTATTTTGTACTTGTTAATTTAATTGTTTTGAAAATGTGGTTAAGAGTTGGGAAATATTAAGAATTTGAATTAAGAATTAATTTATATTTCACATATTTTTAAAAGTTTTATATTGTTAGTTTTTTAACATTTGTGTTGAGAGTTTTATTTTTACTTACGCGGGACAGGAGACGGCCGAATTCCGAAACTTCACAGAAGTCAGAACCTTGGGCCTAGTCTTCAGAGTTAATTCATGTATTATTTTATAGGGTTAAGACAATTTTATTGGAAATGGTCAGCTCTGTTGAACTTGGATGTAGGTATAAGACATACTCTGCGTAGTAATCAAGTGTATGTATAATCTAACTTAATCTAATTCATGAATATTTTGATAAATTTGTTTTGAGGTTTTAGTATAGATTCCGTGACATGGTGCCCATTCTTTAAACTTACGTAATTTAATATCCTGATCAATAATTCTATGATTTAAGTCTCAGTATTAATTTACCTTCCAGTGTCGCTGGGAGCGCTGTTATCATAATAATATTTTGAATAGGTTTCTTCTCTTCACATTTTCTTACATTGGACATGTTAAAACAATTCGATTATTATGATTGCTGGCTTTATATTATGAAAACATCTTAAACAGGGTATTAAATACATGATAAAAAAAAATTGATAGCCTCCGTAGGGCAGTTGGTTAGACGCCGCCTGTAAAACGAGGGGCCGCGGGTTCGATTCCAGCACCGTGACAAATATTTGACACAACAATACAACACGAGACTCGATCTTAGTGTGGGGGCAGGACTATGTCTATGACTGTGTATGTGGGGTATTTGATTATAAAAATTGAAGTGTCAAATTGCGCCGCACATATAGATGATACATACACGTATTTCCACAACCGATAATAGTAATCTACTGTATGATTAACTAGCTGTATTGATTTGCACATCCAATTATAGGATAGGTGATTAAATCAAGAGGAGTATTCTATGACTCAGTAGTCATTGATAGTCAATCACCACGCACTATGGCGGAGGAAAATATCGTGAGGAAACCTGCATACCACAGCATTTTGTATTAATTTGTGTGTGAAATGAATGTAATGACTATCAGAAATTACACAGGATTTACCTGTCCTATAACACCGACTTGAAATCTTAAATGCCGGTATTCTAGAACTACGAAATATGGCAACCATGGCAACATGGCAAACAGCAAAATTGTGGATTCCCCAGCAGATAGCAGTTGGGCTAACCCAGCAGTGTAAGAACAAGAAGAAATAAAAATAAAAAATAAAATCTTGTTATCTAATGAAATATGTTCCAGTCAAAGTCTCATACATGTATTTTTGAAGAAATAAAAAGAAAAAAAAAAATGTTCCCTGACCAAATATACCAGTCGAAGTCTCGAACATTAATCTGTGCAGGGATCGAACCTGCTACCACTTTACAGTCGGCACTCACAGAGCAAGGACAGTTGTCAATGTATTAATAAAGTCTCGAGCGAGATTACTCGCAAGGTTTCTGAGATTTGAGCTTATTAAGCGATTACGCAAACATGATGTTTGCGCGTGGTTTTACTTGTTTGAATCCATTTTTACATATTTTTAGAAAATTGACCCTTTTACTTTAAAAAAAATCGGCTGATTAGATCACACAGGGACTGCCTTCAAAAATCGTAGGCAGAGGTGCCAAACCACCCACATGCCGCCTTGTATGTTCTGTCCCACGATGTGATAGGTGGCGAGCCTATCGCCATATCGGGCACAAATTCCTGAATCCAGGCTGATGATGAATAGAAAAATCCAATATCACTTTGTCCGACCCGAGATTCGACCCAGAGACCTCAACTTTATAACTTTACTGTAGTACAACTACGCCACCGAGGCAGGTGGGAAGTCAGGAAATGTAACAACTCTTCCAAAAGCGACTTTTAGTTAAATTTACTTTTAAATTTTACAACTGCATTACCGACATAATATCTATAATAAAAAATAAAACAAACAGACAAACCATTCCTTCATATTATACGCTTAATATAAAGTAAGTTACGAGCAAATATCAAACCAATATCCATCTCATTCCTCCTCCACGTTTTATATAGCGTTGTCTCATTTCCTCTCTGTCACGCGTTTAAATGGCGGACATCGTGGAGATAATTTAATACTCGCGTTAAAAGTAAAATGTATTTGTTATATGGAGTTTAGAAATACACAACTCTATTGCCCTCTTTGTAGGTAAATGCTTTGTTTGTTTTATTTGATACAATAAGATGGAATGACTTAACATACTTAAAGAAGGTATTTAAAAATAACTTATTTGTTTCAATGACAACTTTTACTGGTGGTAGATCTCCCATATGTGAGAGGCTGCCTGGGTGGGTACCACCGCAATGTCTATTTCTCCCGTCAAACAGCAGTTCAAATGCACTGTTGTGTTTCGGATTGAAGGACATTGTAGCCAGAGTAACTAAAGGACATATTGAGACTTAACATCTTATGTCTCAGGATGGCGAGCGCAGTGGAATGCCAATCATTGCTTTGTAATTCAAGGAGTTGGTTGGTTCTGCTACTGTTCTTGAGCGGTCGTATCGCTTACCATCAGGCAAACGGCTGGCTCTTCGACAGCCTCCGTGGCGCAGTTGGTTAGACGCCGCCTGTGAAACGAGAGGCCGCGGGTTCGATCCCCGCACCGAGAGAAATGTTTGTGCGGTCCACAAATATTTCTTCCGGTTTTGGGTGTTTGTGAGACCGAAAAGTCTCTCGTAGTTCCTGATACCCACGACAAAAGACTCGATCTTATTGTGGGGTCAGGACTATGTATGTGACTGTTGGGTGTTATTTATTTATTATTTATTTATTTATTATTATCTCGCCATTCATAGCAATAAAAAAAAACTCTGTCCCAGTACACCATTTAAGGATAATTACAATTAGGTGCGCCTTAAAACCCATTAATTTTTACACATTTCACACTCTTAAAGATTATCGTATACACTGTAGCTAATTGTATTGTAATGAGTTCCATGTATTAATTATAGAGTTTATTAACGTTTCAACAATGCGATAATGTCAACACTTATTGGAATTAGGATAGTACAATATAAATGCCGCTAGTATATACATTTCATTAAAGTGCGTGGTGGCCTGTTGGTAAACGGACTAGACGCGGCTGCCCACATGTTCACGGTGGTCGCGGGTTCGAATCCCAGGACACACCTCTGACTTTTCGGAGTCATGTGTGTATTGATAATCAATCACCACGCACTAAAACGGTGAAGGAAAACATCGTGAGGAAACCTGCATACCATAGCGATTTATAAGAATTCCTATGGTATGTAAGTCCGCCAACCCGCATTAGGTCAGCGTGGTGGACTATATGGCCCAACCACTCTCAATCGTATTCTCGATTGTAGAGTAGGCCCGTGCCCTGCAGTGGGACGTATATGGGCTGATACAGTTACAGTATATACATTTCATATTGTATCCAAAGTAAAGTGGGATAATTTAGACGCGGTTAACCGTTTTGTTGTATCTTCTCATTATCGTTTTATTTGTAAGGATTATCAGAAAAATGTGTACAAAAATGATGATACCTAAAAATGTTTTTTTTGTCATTTTTAGCTGAATTATGTTTGTAGTCATTAGTCTAAATATATCCTGTATGTGCCTTATTTTGGGCCTTCCCTTCACTGAGGATATTTTATGGAACCCCACTCTTCCTCATATGATATTGATATCATAGTTATTTTTTTGTTATTGTCACTTCTTTTTGAGAAACATATGTTTCTAAGTATGTATTCCTAACTTATTTATTTATATTCTTTATTGTACACTAAATAAATATAATAATAGAACATTATGTTACATAGCAGTACAAAAGGCGGTCGTATTACTAACTAATTATGTAAACCAAATTTTTTTAGTAATACTTTTTAAAATTTAATTCTCTCTAGTTATCAACTTGAGGTCCCACACTGTTAAAATTGGCCAATTTGCCCCATTGAAGTACCCGATACCTGATCCGTGAGTATCGCGATGCACTAACAAATTGACCACCGATCGATACTCGATACCTTTGTCCGTACCACTTCATACACGTGGGCCTGTCTGGGATTAATAAAATTAAAAAGTAATGTGGCTATTTGAATAGTAAATGTTATTTTGTTTGTCAGCGGTTTTTAAGTAAATAATGGCGAATTATTGTATTGATTTCAGTAGTGGAATGAATAGAAATTTAATATTAGTGATTTTTCATTTCAGGCCACGGTTAATTTTTGTCATTACAATTGACAACTTTGGTCGAGTAAACTTTTCAATTATAATTTTTATATCAGCTTCAATATTTAGAAATTGCTTCGAGCAATATACAGGGTATATCAAGACTGCTACCGAAAACGAAGCCGGGTGGTAGTTTAAGCGACTTCAGACACAATGCAACAGAAAAAGTTGCGAAAAAAAGCGACATAATTTTTTTTGTAATTTTTTTCCAATGACCATATTTGGGTGGTAAATGCATTTTTTCCTAAAATAATAGTGTATACCCTTTTATTTATAAATAATCTAAGGTGTGAAAGAGTTTAAATTATTACTTAAGCAAAAACTATGGATTTACCACCCAAAAATGACGATATTTAAAAAATCATATAAAATAACTGTCGCGTTTCTTTGCGAAATTTTTAATTGCATTGTGTTTGTAGTCACTAAAACTACCACCCGGCTTCGTTTTCGGTAGCAGTCTTGAGATACCCGGTATATCATGGTAGGGCAATATATATTATGGTAATTGTATAAATAATTACTTTCAATGGAAAAGGATCCTATGAAGATAGCAGCCATATTATAATTTAATTCATATCAATCAAACTAGTTCCATCAAAGGTGGTGCAATAACTTCCGGCGACTGGCTGGAATAAATTCAATGTTAAGTAAAAAAAAAAAATACAAATACTGGCAACATGTACATATATTTAAAAATTAAAAATAGGAACGCAGCGCGAAATCGGAGCGTGAGGTCGCGTCGGGGGAACGATCGGCCGTTGCCTAGCAACCGTCTCCCGGCAATCGCCACAGAGCAACCGCACTCACAGATAAATACATATCGGATTGAACTAATTGCAAACTCATGAAATCACTTAGTATAGAAATTAGTTATTTAGTTACCCGTTAACTTAAAATTTTGAATCTCACAGCTCAGTGTTTAAATATTTGCGATCATTTTCGATTCTATCTACTAAGCACTACTTTATTTTAGATGCTCGTGGTTGGTAGTATATTTTTTTATGAACGACTTTTTGACATCTCTACCGAATATCTTCGATAAGTTGTTAGTTTTAAAGTAATGAATTGGTAAACATTAATTTGATTGCTTGTTAGTTGTTAGCCTTTCGAAGTAAAGTCGGGTGTATTTGTAATCGGTGATAAAAAATATCCTCGTCTTCCAGACTGTTCCCTCTTATTCAGTCCGTACTTCAACATCTAAATGATTAAATCCATTAACTTATATTCTACCGATAGACGAGGCGCGTCATAGAAACTATTTGTCCCGTATTTGTCAAAAGCTCAGTAGCGACATCTAGTATCTTTACTTGAATATCACAAATCATGATCAAAGATTATTATACAGACAAGACAGTTCATGTCAATAATAGCTTTGCCTAAGATACTTTCTAAGTATAAATACCGTCATAGCAATAATATATTTGTAATGTTTTTTTTTATTTACGTGAATAATTCATGGAAATGATGTAAATGAAATTAAATACGCTTACAAGTGTACAAGTCTGTCAAGTAGTCAATCAGTGTAGAATCAGTCTGACATTTATTATAATAACATTTATGAATTTTTAACAAGCTGATAAGCTTTTTTCGAGACTAATAGACAAAAGGAATGGTACACTAGAAGTTTTCAAAAATGACTACCGCATTTGGAATATCTGAAATCTTCGTGTCAAAAATGAATTGAACAAATATAGGTATGTTCTCATGGTAGCCACTTATATCCATTCCAATAATTCTGGACAAATATTATAGAGATCTCCATTTTTCGTAACCGACGCGAAAGAATATAAAACAATTTTAAATGATATTAGTCTACAATAACAATGGGTTCGAATAGTCCATTAAGTAATTCATATTAAGAAATAGGGTCTAAATACTATCCATTGTTTCAAAACATACATACAACACACATATTTTGAGTTATTAATTAACAACATATTATTAAAATAAAATACTTAAATCAATTTGCAACTACATTCTTCCTACATATTTGTATTTGTAATGTATTCGAATAGTTTATGCCTATTTGGTCCACTGATATGAATGTTCCTTGAATAATCTATATCTTATATAGTTCGTCTCTCACTCGACGGGCAATTTTTATGCGCGGAAAGGAGATATACGATTAAGGAGCTCACCTTGTATTTTAACGAGCTAAAATATATTTAACCCATTTATAAATAAAAGATCTGTATTATCGGCATTATTCTGCAATATTATATCACTTACGTTGTATTCTTTAATTATATTATAACTTCAGAAAATTTTGCTGTCGGTTTTACGGAGAAAAGTCAAAATAAATTACTTATAAATATAAACAAAGAGGCGTACTATTGTGCGGCCGTCACGCGGCAGACTGATTCGGGTGCGGTGCATGCACTGCACTTGGGTGGGACACGTTTGTTACAAGGAACGTCTTATCTAGTGTAACATTGATATCGATGATTCAATCTCTAACTCTTTCCATCTTAAGTACTTCAATTCATCATCTCTTTCACACAAACCACGTTCCATACTAGTCGTTCGTCCAACGTTTCATTCTATTCGTCTTCCTTCATATCCTGGGTCCTATAATCCTGGGTCCTTCCGCCGTAGTGTGAAGAGGCATCTTAGCAGGCCGGCATAATTGTGTCTATTGACATGAGACTGCCGTCCGATGCCAGTGGACACTCTGCCTGGGCAGCATTTGCGCTCACCATCAGGCGCAATACGGCCACTATGCAGGCCCAGATAAAAAAAAAATACAAAAAAAAAATAACATTCAAATCCTACATACATATAATTTAATGCATGAGTCATGAAATACCATATTTTGATTTAATTCATTGCCTTTGACTTTGATTTGTATTCAGTATAGTATTAAAATTATTGAAGAAATACTTGTATGCCATTAAGCACCTATGTATACAACTCCGTACCCATCTATCACAAGTGATATAAATTATTAATGATTTATTTATATAAGATTATTCATTGATTAGCATTACCGGCATATTATGGCGAGTAATGCATGGCGAGCGTGACGATGCATCCCATTTGATTCTATAATGAGGCCTTTATTTGACTTTCATCGATTTGAATATGCTAATAGAAGTACTGAATGCGAAATCTAGTTTGTGGTTGATACTTGGTATTCTATGCTAAATTGGTCATATACTTTTACAAAGTGGGAAAATGGAAATGTTACTCTTTATTTGACCCCTTAATTTATCAGCCTTTTTGAATAACATTCGTGCTGTCGACATAAAATCATCATTACTTTACATGTTGCAGACTGATTTAGTGAGTATTAAATTTCTCATCCATCTATGCCGATGTAATGCCTTTTCTGAAATTTTCCTGATTGTTATAGATTAAACAGAATTTTTCTACATAAGTAATGCATGTCGATGAAAAAATGCGAAGTGTTGGTAAAACGGACTAGACGCGGCAGCCAACATGTTCACGGTGGTCGCGGGTTCGAATCTCAGGGCACACCTCTGACTTTTCGGAGTCATGTGTGTATTGATAGTCAATCACCACGCTTTAAAACGGTGAAGGAAAACATCGTGAGGAAACCTGCATACCATAGCCATTTATAAGAATTTATATGGTATGTAAGTCCGCCAACCCGCACTAGGCCAGCGTGGTGGACTATATGGCCTAACCACTCTCAATTTGTAGAGATTGTAGAGTAGGCCCGTGCCCTGCAGTGGGACGTATATGGGCTGATACAGGATACAGGAATGCATGTCGATATACATATAAATGTTTTCGTCAGTTTCACCCTACGCCCCCATTTATTTAGTTACTGAAGTAAATTCCTATTGGATCCCGCCAATCTTAGGCAGGCAAATACCCCATATGTAGCACTTGGGGACCTTGAAATTAATACACTGAGGTACCTCCCTACGCCTCATTTTTATAATACCAGTTATATTGAAATAGTTACCTAGCAGGTATACATATAAGTATTATTACTATTCCTGCTCTAAGAGAAGCATCTCTAAACCGCAAACTACTCTGGATATTCGGCAGACATGACGTCGCCAACGCGTGAATACACCGCCCGGGCAGCCCCTTACCACGATATCTCATTAACGATATTTACACAGCAAAAAATGTTCGCCAACTATCGATCGCTTTGTACTAATCCGTCGTTCCGACGTAGTACATTGCGGGCCATGTATAGCGATGTTATCAGATGTACATATTACGCTAATGGCTTGGATTTATTTATTTTGTTTTTAGTCTTATGTTCGATCTTTCGGAGTCTGTCTGTCGACTTCTCGTGGTGTACGGGTGTTAAGCTGCCAAATCTGGTTGTCGGTTGAATGTAAGGAATTAAGGGTAATGTAATATGGCTTTAGATGTTTTAGGTTATAAACCACGTGTCTATGTTGCTTGCAAAGCTGAGGGATGAATGTATTGATTTTATTTCATTTTTTAAATAGATTTTACTTGAAATTATTAATTATATGAAAATCATTTTGAAGTTGGTTAAGATTTTGCGTTTCGATTTTACGATCAAAGAATGCAATGTAAAATTTTTGTATAATTCATTATACATTTAAATAGAGGTCAGAAGAGAAGTTTTCAATTATATTATTCCGTGATTAGAAAACATATCGCAACCCAGGAGCGTAAAAATATTAAAATTATAAATATAGCACAATATTCCTTTTTTCTTTCACTCACAGACGAACGTTGTTTATTATTAAATCATTATCTGAAGGTTGTCTCAAAGATACCGCCGATAGCGATTTTACTAATTATAGTCAGCGTATTGTCTGAAAGGATGATGGGCGTTTTGGTACCCATGTCCAATCAAAATGAATTTACCCTCATTGGATAGCTTTTTTCAAGAGAAGAAAATAATATTATGGCGAAAAACCTGTATGTATTGTCCGTTTTGAAATATAGTCGTCAGAAGATATTGGATATACATATGTAATAACCGACTTATTCCGTAACTGTGTAATGTGCTAAAGAGGGCTATACCGAGGCTGATATCAAGTGCGTATTTAATCGGAAAACTAACTTCTAATACAATCATATATAGCTGAATTAATTCGAGGAAATACTATATTATAGGTTAATTGTCAATTAACGTTTTAACTTTTTTCCCTTTTTTGTATGGATGCGTATAAACTCACTCCGTATTCCAGAAGGGGTAGGCAGATGCTAGTAGCTATGCTATGCTATGCTAGGGTGCTACCAGGTCAATCATGTTTCTAGGTTTTGATTCCAGGCAGGTTTTGATGAATGAAGTTCCATAAAATTAAATAAAATAAAATTATTTATTAAATCCATTTAAGATGTTCTACATCATTTAGATTCAATCATTTTTTATATCTATCACCCGGTTTGGAAAGCGGTTTTTTTTTATTGCATTGAATGGCGAGACGAGAAAGCCGATCGCCCGATGGCAAGCGATACGACCGCTCATAAACAGTAGCAACATTCCACTGCGCTCACCATCCCGAGACATTAGATGTTAAGTCTCAATATGTCCAGTAGTTACTCTGGCTACAATGTCCTTCAATCCGAAACACAACAGTGCACTCAAGCAGTGTTGTTTCACGGGAGAAATAGACATTGCGGTGGTACCTACCCAGATGGCCTCTCACATATGAGAGACCTACCACCAGTAGAAGACCAAAAAACCAAAAAACTTCGCTACGAAATGCAAGTTCACAAGGCTACTTACTCGAGAATACAATGAAAGAGATGGAGTATTGTTTAATAGGTCAGGAAGAAAAGCCGAACGCCAGTTGGCCCTTGCACGAGAGTGTTCTAGAACGAACTACATTGTACCTGACAGGGGTTTCGATCACGTACTTAAAGACAATGTCTTTGATACAAACCTCAGAATTCCTAAAATACTATTCGAAAATGAGAAAAGACGGATGCAACGATGAGCAAAACCGCTTGCGCATATTGCTTCATCCCAATGATGTTTTTATTTTAGACCGTGGGCACGTTTTTCCGACAAAAAACCTGCGACATACACAACTTTCTCTTCATGAAAATAATTCCCGACTGGTTACTATATACCGATGGGTAGTGGAAGTGGTTAACGGCCGAATCAAAAGATATTTTAAGCTATTGTGCTTAATATATTTTAATTAATACAGTTTATAATATGTTTGCGGACTTTTCAATTGAAACAGCAATAATAAATCACTTCCACTATTCAATTGCAGATGGCCAAAACGCAGAAGCTTGTCTACAAAAAATAAATGAAAAAATGTAAATCCCAAACATATTGTACAATTATGTAGAAGAAATGTAATGAAATCTAGTGATATGAAAAATAATTATGTGCGTGGTGCCCTTTTGGTAAACGGACTAGACGCGATTGCTAACATGTTCACGGTGGTTGTGGTTTCCAATCCCAGGGCACACCTCTGACTTTTCGGTGTCATGTGTGTATTGACATAGTCAATCACCACGCACTAAAATGGTGAAGGAAAAGATCGTGAGGGAACCTGCATACCATAGCGATTTATAACAAAATCTATGGTTTCCATATAGTCCGCCAACCCGTTCTAGGCCAGCGTGGTGGACTATATGGCTTAACCACTCTCAATTGTACTCTCGATTGTAGAGGAGACCCGTGCCCTGCAGGGGGACGTATATAGACTGATACAGATGAAAAAGAAAAAAAGATCAAACAACAGAAGAGCTGCTTCTCAGAGATTGGAAGTCAATGATATGGCCGATTTTCGTCGATTAAATGAACAAGGCGTGATATTTCTATGATTGGGGACATACCAGTTCAAACTACCACCTAAATAACAGTTAATATCTCATCGAAACTTATTGAGCAGCTGCTATGGAGGACATAACTGACTACGGAATTGTGACTTTTGCGTGCACGTATACAGTACCGGCATATGAGAGTAATATTATACTTTAACAATACCAGCCCATTAAACGTCCCTCTGCAAGGCATGCCTTAGCAATTGAAATACCGACGTATCAGGATACAGTACACGCTGGCCAAGTGCGAGTTGGCGAACTTTTACTAGACAGAAATTCTAGAATATCTCTATGATATTCAGGTTTCCTTAATGATGTTTCCGTCACCGTTATAGTGCAGGGTAATTGACTATCACTCTAAACATGGCTTTGAGAAAACAGGAGTGTCCTGGGATTATAATAATACCATGTCAAATTGAAAAAAAAAACAATAATAGTATGTGTACATAATATGAAGTAACAAAAAATGTTTAACTATAAAGTAAGATTTCTTCGATTGGACAGCGAATCAGGTCAAGCGCCCTTGATATCATTAATCTACACTAAAATACCTTTCCAACGGTGTATCACTCATTCCGATTGGAGCTGGTACCAGGTTCCATACATTTGTGCCCATTGTCCTTTATTTTCGTTTTGTTATTCTTCAATAGAGGGTATATCAAGACTGCTACCGAAAATAAAGGTGGGTGGTATTTTTAGTGACTTCAGACAAAACGTTACAAAAAATTTGCAAAAAAGAAGCGGCGATATTTATTTGTTATTTTTTCCTATAGTGTTTGGGTGGTAAATACATAGTTTTTTTTCTACAAATAGTGTACATCGTTTTATTTCTACAAATGGTAAGCAAGGGATAAATATTTATTTTAGCAAAGAGTTTTTTACCAACCAAACAAGATGATAGACACAAAAAAAAAAATTGTCGCGTTTACAGTTCAGTTTACGGTATCGGGATTTTAATGATAAAACAATATTTATTTATAAAAATAACAGTTTTATTCCAATAAAAGCTAAGACCGATCCAAAAAAATATATTTGAAAATTAATTAAATTGATGCGTGGGCAATAGACTGATGACTAGACGGCTCAAGTGGGCTGCAAATCAAATCAAATCATTTATTTTCTTGTGACACATAGGTTACATAGTTTGTAAAGTGGTCTTATTATAAAGCGCTCTATGATCAACGTCTGCATATAGGGGTTGCTATGCCTATGCTTTTACCGTGGTAACTTTCTTAGCGAAATTTTTAGTTGCATTTCGTTTGTAGTTACTAATACTACCACACGGTTTTGTTTTCGGTAGCAGTCTTGACATACCTTGTATATCGACTATATGGCTAAATCACTCTCTATCGTATTCTCAATTGTAGAGGAGGCCCGTGTCCTGCAGCGGGGGGATATAGGCTGATACAGATTCTTCTAATATATTTTAAAAAGGAATCTTAATTAGTAAAATTGATATGACCTACATATTTTATAAACTAGCGGTCCGGCTCAGCTTCGACCGGGTACAAATAGATTTCTGTACAATAATATGTACGCATAATACATATAAACCTTCCTTTTCACTCTATCTATTAAAAAAAACCGCATCAAAATCCGTTGCGTAGTTTTAAAGATTTAAGCATACAAAGGGACATAGGGACAGAGAAAGCGACTTTGTTTTGTACTATGTAGTGATGCACTAGTGGTAGGTCTCTCATATGTGAGGGGCCGCCTGGGTAGGTCCAACCGCATTGTCTATTTCTCCCGTCAAACAGCAGTGTAAATGCACTGTTGTATTTCAGATTGAAGGACATTGTAGCCAGAGTAACTACTGGACATATGGAGACTTAACATCTTATGTCTAAAAAATAATAATTTGTGGGTGATGATAATCATCATGATAATGATATCACCTTACCTTAAGTGGTAGAGCGAAGCTGTTGTGATGACTCAGCAAGAATGGCCAGACTCAACCAGCGTAGTATTACTGACTCACAGATTGATTATCAAAAATGACTCAACAATAGCCCGGTTCATCTAGGTTGGTACCACTGTCTCACAGATCGATGTGAAGCGATAGCTTTGCAGTCGCGTTTCTTTTGGTGAGTGAAAATGCATGTCTAATATTCCTTTCCTCTTCAAATTATTTTTTCCTCTTCACTCCCTCTCAGATTTGATGGGCCTCCAATACATCTATGATACAAACGTAGTGAATGTTCATGGGCAGCAGTGATCACTTACACGTTTGCCTGTTTGCCCGTGTGTCAGAGCTATGCTATAAAAAAACATTGTTAGCCACAAAAATTCACTGCCGAACATAGGCCACCTCCAAAGATTCCCGCATGATCTGTTTGAAGTAGTCTACATTATTTGATATTTTGCAATATTTATTACCTCACCTGCACAATTTCGGCCTTATCCATAGACAGTTTTAAAACCTATTTGAGCTATCGAATGTTTTGCCTTCTTCACTCAAACTGAATTCAAAGGTCTTTAGAAAGAGATAAAACATACGATGATGAACATGATGATGATGATGATGAAAAGCCTCAAGCTTTGCCTTCATATCGCGTAAAATATTAAGACTGTAATATAGTTACCTAATTTAGAAATTCATTCCGAATTTAGCCCGCTCCATGGCTCGTTGAGTAACTTTGAGCCTTTTAATGAGGCCCACAGTGAGAGGCCACGTCTCGGTGCCGTATGTCATCACTGGTAACACACAACTATCGAAGACTTTCGATTTTAGGCACTGAGGTATTTTGGACGACAAGACGTCGCGACGGGCTATGCTCGGAGTTTCCCTACGAGATCGAATCAGAAATGAGGAGATCCGTAGGAGAACCAAGGTTACCGACATAGCCCATAGGATTGGCAAGTTGAAGTGGCAGTGAGCTGGGCACATAGCTCGTAGAACCGATGGCCGTTGGGGCCAAAAGGTTCTCGAGTGGAGGCCACGTACAGGCAAGCGAAATGTCGGACGCCCGCCCACAAGCTGGACGGACGATCTGACTAAGGTTGCAGGAAGTCGCTGGATGCAGGCCGCTTCCAACAGGTCATTGTGGAGATCCTTGGGGGAGGCCTATGTTCAGCAGTGGACTTCCTGTGGCTGATATGCTGATGATGATGATGATGATTCCGAATTTTAAAATGGCTACTCGATACAGTAGTATTTTCATATTGACGAATGAAAGCGTGTTAATCTCCTGAATTCCAGTGTTGCTAGTGAACAGATAAACTGGCAATATTGAAGCTTGGTCTGCCTCAAACAATCCGATTCATTTCCTTCAGTAAAGTAATGCAGTTTCCATTTAATATTTTGTATATGGGTCGTCTAGGGCAATGCCCTCTGACATTTTGACGTTGCGTGTGTGAATATAATAATAATATATCAGCTTGTGTATGCCAAGTGCTAAAAATGATTTTTTTACAATCGAGAGTTCGATTGAAAGGGCTTAGCCATAGTCATAATCGCTGAAGGTATAAATTAGGTTATATTGACACAGGAATTTTAAAATTTCATATTTCTACATCCTTGTATTTTAATATATCCTTTTTATATGCAGTTAAGAATAAAATAAAAAATATAAATAACATTAGACACAGCTATGCACGATATTAAAAATAATAATTAAAATACCGTAGAGTTCGTAGACGTTCGCGCTACGAGACGCGTAGACGGACGCTACGAAGCACGTAGCATTTGCAATGAGTCACAGTTCCCATTTGCACGGTACAATTAATTTGAATGAGTCATTGGCGTTTAAGACCAGAGTGTGCGTGAACTGTTTTTTTAATTGTTGCTTTTTTTATGAGGGAGCGAAAGTTTTGTTTGAAGTGACACAGACTGTTGAATTGGTTTTAGATTAGATCCAAAGTCGTATACTGACTTTACGGAATTATATGGATGTATTATATGAATTATACCCAACCACATCCTACTGCAGGGCATGGGCTTCCTCTACAATCAAGAGTAGGATTGGGGAGGTTTAGGCCACATAGTCCACAGGGCTACATGTCATGACTCCGAAAGTCAGAGGTGTGCCCTGGAATTTGAACCTGCGACTACCATGAACATTTTGATAGCCGCGTCTGATTACCAATAAGCCACCACTTACTTATATCATCATCATCATCATCATCCCAGCCACAGGAAGTCAACTGCTGAACATAGGCCTCCTCCAAGGATCTCCACATCGACTGTTGGAAGCGGCCTGCATCCAGCGACTTCCTGCAACCTTAGCCAGATAGTCCGTCCTCACTTATATACCACAATTTCCACACACTAGAGTTTCTTGCCCGTTCTTCTCTAGTGAAAACCGCTTTCCGAACCGGATGGTAGATAAACAATGACTCAATCTAAATGATGTTGAACATTTTAATGTATTCAATAAATTATTTTCATGTTCATTTCATTTCAATTTAATTGAATTGAAATATATATTAAAACGAATTTAAAAGCTATTTTAGATTTATACACACGAGAATAAACACATCGAGACAAATCTCAGGATGGACAAATATTTGTTGGAGCGGGAAATAGACCGGGACGTTTCCCGGACTCAGAGGTATTTTCAGTCTAGTGCTTCTTGCTTTGTTGGTTATTCTCTAGTATATACTAAATGCGAGAGATTCTTGGAATGGAAGTGAATTATATTTGCGAGACTAACACTGGTATTTTCAACGGTAATAATAATCTTTAGTTGAATAAAATATAAAGTGTGAAAATTAAAAAATATGGTTTTATTTAAATAAAATTGTAAAATTATGTTTACTTTTATGTGCTCATTTTGTATTTCGAAGTATGAAGTCTAAAAACATCTTGCTCGTATAATTTAAAAATGAAAATGTAAAGAAATATATTATAAGTAAGTTGCTTAGTAAAATATTAAATAATTTGAGATGAAGATGAATATATTTTGGTTAACGTCTGTGTGTTAATGCAGTCTTATTTATATAGTTATAATGATGTTGTCTAGGGCTGATTCCTTAAAGTGGGATTGTTATTAATGGTGTGATTAGAATATTGTCAGATTTTCATACAAAATAAATAAATTACAACTAACAGTCACATACGTAGTCCTGACCACACACTAAGATCAAGTCTTGTGTCGTGGATATCAGGAACTACAAGAAACTTTTCGGTCTCATAAACACTCAGACCAGAAATAATATATTTGTGGGCCACACAAACATTGTATGTTTATTCAACATATATATATATATATATATGTATGTATGTATGTATGTCTATATGTATGTATGTATGTATGTATGTTTATTTATAAACTTAATAGCATTATAAATTGTAATATTCGTACACCCGAAGCCCCAACTTTCGTTCTTTTCGTTTATCCATCCCATGGTTGTCTGGCAGAGATTGCTTCAAGCAATAAGACCGCCACTTGTGCATACATTTAATTTCATTTTGTATTGTCATTGTTATGTATATGGTGTACAATAAAGTGTTAAATAATAAATAAATAATAAATTAACCTTTTTGCGCAGTGCGGGTATCGAACCTGTGGCCCCTCGTTTCACAGGCGGCCTCTAACTGACTGCGCTACGGAAGCTGTCACAAACAAACATGAGTACATTACATGTAATTTTACCTGTTCAAATAATATGTCTGTTTACTGTTAAATTCTAATTTATTTTCCATTAATAGACTTTTCAATTCTCCTTTAAAAAGCATTCTACCGTCAAAATCACGAGTCGTATAACCAATTTTAGTTCCATTCCATCAAAACATAGTTCAACCGAACAACTTTATTACACACATCTATAAACAAGCACACTTATTGTCCACACGTAGTCACCCTTTACGCAAGAAGGGTCCACAAAAGCCACTATGATAATGAACCTTAAGTACCTTTCACCCTCATCACGAAATTGTATAGTTGACCTACAAAACGATAAGAGGTCTATACGATGTTTATGACTAGTTTATGACTGATATTTTAGGGTATTGGGTAGATACCACCGCAATATCTATTTCCTCGCGAAACAGCGCCAAATACACTGTTGTATTTCGGTTAGAAGGACATTGTAGCCAGAGTAAATGCTGGACATATTAAGACTTAAAACCTTGTGTCAGGATGGCGAGCGCAGTGGATGCGTAGAATTGCTTTTTAACTTATGGTGTTGTTTGGTTTTAATACTGTCCATGAGCGGTCATATCGCATACCATCAGGCGAATGGCTTGTTTGTCTCGCCATTCATTCAAATAAAATAAAAAAATATTGTCATTTAAATTAAGAGGTTTGGGTATTGAATGTTCAACTGGAAGGTTGATAGGTGATTTGGGGGGCTACTCCATAAAAACGATGTGAATTTTCAGATGTTCGACGTCTGGAGTAAGATATAATATTTCCACTTCTAAAAATCAATACTATTCTCTATTATACTTATCATTTTCTTCGAACTTAGTCTATGGTTGTGACGTACGATAGAGGAATCCAACATTTTGTGCAGTATGTAGGCACATTAGTGAAGTTTTACGTACGGCGTCCGAACATTTGAAGTTCGTATCGTTTTTATAGAGTAACACCCTTGATAAAGGTTGTAAGTCAATGAGGCTGCTTCTAACAGCGCCAAGATGTTAATGAAAATCTAAGCATTTTTGAGAGACTTTTCTGCCTCCTCCTCTGCTGAACTCCTGTCAGCCAGGATCGAAAGCACACAAAGAATTGCACTGCCCACATAGTTTTTTTACAACCACTTTTCGTTTTTGATGATTGACGTATTATGTCATTTGTCAACTTTGACATTCAACGTTTCGTTCAGAAACTGATAAACTTGTGTAGTTTTGTTTTAACGTAGATACTTTTTTTTATTTATTTTTTTATGATGTTTACCTGGTTTCTCATTACTTTTAATGTCTAATAATAACTCTTGATGTCTGATATTTTGTCTCTAAATTAATCATTTTATATTTATTTTCTCACAATGTTCTTCTTGTTTTTAGTGAAAGTGCGAATGTTTTTTTTTATATTTTTGTGTGTTTTTTGTTTTCATAACCGGCAGATGGATGATACTTTTTTTTTGTTTTTAATTTTATTTTGTACTTACTGAATTATTTTTACCATTTTTTTTTATTATTTATTTTAGTTTATATTTTATTGTTATTTATTTTATTTTATTTTACTAATGTATGTGCAGGATGATTGTAGCAGTGATAGTGAAGAATTCTTCTCTGCTTGTAGTGATGATAGTTTCATAAGTGTTCCCTCACTTGCTGACACTCTCTCGTGCCAGTTCTCTGACGTTCCTAGGAATTTCAATGTGGTCCATATCAACGCCCAGAGTATTCCGGCTCATTTCCCCGATATGCTGGCTAGTTTTGACTGTACTCATATACATGCTATCCTTGTTTCAGAATCTTGGTTAAAACCTTGTTTATCTTCTTCCGCTTACTCCCTCCCAGGATTCCACCTCATCAGAAATGATCGCGCGGTAAGAGGTGGTGGTGGTGTAGCTATCTATCTCCGTTCACAATTTCGCTATACCATAGTAAGTGTATCACCGCAACCGCCACCACCCAATGCTGGCGAACATCTTTTCGTTGAGGTGGAATTCTCACTTAATAAACTTTTACTCGGTGTTTACTATTGTCCTTCGCTTCACATAAATTTCTTTTCTTCTCTTGAAATAATTCTTGAGAATTTGGTTCCCTCGTACAGTCAAACCATAATCATGGGTGATTTCAATACCTGTCTCCTTAAGAAAGATCATCGCTCATCCTCTCTTGTGAATACTATCCAATCCTGTAATCTTTCCATACTTCCTCTTTCAGCCACTCATCATTCTCCTAATAATACTCCTTCTCTACTAGATCTTATTTTTGTTTCTTCTTTGAATAACGTCGCGAAACATGGGCAGTGTTCTGCGGACGCTTTCTCCTGTCATGACCTCCTATTTCTTTCCTATAGACTTCGTACCCGCAAATCCTTACCCAAAATCCTTTTGCAGCGAAATTTTCGTGGTATTGACCTGGATAATCTTCGCAAGGCTGCTAATAACATCGACTGGAGTTTGCTCCTTCACTCAGACCGTGTGGATGACAAGGTGCATATTTTCAATACCTCATTAATCGAATTATTTGACAAGTATGCACCAGTTCGCTCTGTTAAAATTAAGCACCTACCGTCACCTTGGCTTACTGCCGAAATTAAAGAACTTCTTGCTAAAAAAGCGTCGGCCAAGTCAAGGTACAATCGTCGCCCCAACGAGTCGAATTGGCTAAAGTATGTAGCCATTCGAAATCACTGCAGTAAGGTGTGTAGGAATGCTCAACGCCGTCATATTCACAACTCAGTTGAAAACGGAGACTCAGCTAAAGTCTGGAAATTTCTCAAGACATTGGGAGTGGGTAAATCTCACCATGATTCGATTCCTAAATCCATTGATTTAAATTCTTTAAACCAACATTTTTCTTCATCGTCCAATTTCGATAAGACGATTAAAAATAACACTATTCGACATCTTTCTACTCTTAAGACTCCCAATCACTCGGCTTTTGCTTTCAAACAATTTGCTGCTTGTGATGTTGAGAAAACTATTAAGCTTATTTCATCTAATGCAATGGGTAGTGATCGCGTCACCCGTAATATGATTCTACCTATCCTTGACGAAATCCTTCCTATAATTTCCCATATCCTTAACCACTCCATCACTACTGGGATTTTCCCAAGTGCTTGGAAAGAAGCCCACATTATCCCCATTCCTAAAAAATCCAACGCCTCTGCACTTTCGGAATTCCGACCCATTTCCATTCTCCCTTTCCTTTCCAAAGTTCTTGAACGCCTGATCCACACTCAATTGAACGATTTTCTATCCAAAAATGATCTCCTAAACCCGCTCCAGTCGGGGTTTCGTCCTGGGCACAGCACAACCACCACCTTGACTCATATTACGGATGGCATAAGATCCGGTATGGAGGAAGGCAAGCTGACAGTCTTAGCATTGCTGGACTTCAGTAACGCCTTCAATACCATTGATTTTGATGTATTGCTCAGTATGCTGCGTTCTCTCAACATATCTCCAACAGCAGTTGACTGGTTTCGTAGTTACCTGTATGGGCGCCGGCAACGCATCTGTGTTGAGGATAGTTATTCCTCGTGGTGCTCCTTATCTGCTGGCGTTCCACAGGGCGGCGTGCTATCTCCTTTACTCTTTGCTGTCTTTATCAATTCTATATCTAATCATCTTCGCTCCTCCTACCACCTCTACGCAGATGATTTGCAGATTTATACTCAGGCACCTTTTGATAAGGTTATTGAGGCGATTGATAACATTAACAGAGACATCCAGCACATCTGTGTATGGAGTAAGACTCATGGCTTAAGAATTAACCCATCCAAAACTCAGGCGATTATTATCGGTAGCCCCAGAATGATTCCTAAGCTTGATAGGGACCAGCTACCACTTGTAATTTGTGACGGTACTACCGTCCCTTATAGTGACAAAGTTAGGAACCTTGGAGTAGTTCTGGACAAATCCTTCACCTGGGGTCCACAGCTTCAGGAACTTAGTCGAAAATTGTTCGCCTCGGCAAGGTCCTTGCGAAGATTACATAACCTTCTACCTGTTGCTACGAAGATTTCATTAGCGCAAACCCTCCTTCTCCCTATCCTTGATTATGCCGATGTCAGCTATCCTGATCTCACCGAGGACCAACTTAATAAACTTGAGCGCCTTCAAAACTTTTGTATTAGATTCATATTTGGTTTACGCAAATATGATCATGTTTCAGAGTTCCGTGTTAAGCTCAAGTGGTTGCCTATACGACTTCGTCGGAATGCTCATATTCTTTATCTTCTGTACAACATATTGTTTAATCCTCTTACCCCCTCTTATCTCAAAGATCGATTTGTATTTCTCCACGACTCACATACTAGATCCCTGCGGTCGTCAGAGAACTTGAAGCTGAGAATGCCCGTGCACTCCACCACATTCTTGGATAAATCGTTTACTGTCCAGGCTGTTAGACTGTGGAACGCATTACCAGTTGTGGTAAGACGGGCACGATCACTATCATCTTTCAAAAAACTTGTCAAAGATTACTATCTTTCTCACTGAACTGACACATTTCTGTGGATAATTTACCTATTTGTATGTACTGGTATTTTAAATATATATGTATATATCAATATATTATATATATTTATCTTCCAATGTATGTATTGTTATTATATTTTTTATGTATGCATATTTGTATATATATATATATATGTTTATATAACATAATAGGTGTATTTATTATTTGTATTACTTGAAATATTATTAAATTAATTGTACTTATTTGCAACACTTTTCCTTTCTAAACAAGTTCTATCCTTTACACTTTAGACTGCCCTTTATTTATCCTATTTTTAAATCCATCCCATGGTTGTCTGTAAGACATTGCCTTTCGGCGATAAGACCGCCAATTGTACTTTTTATATTTGTGATTTCTGTTTGTATTTGTTTTCCTTTTGTGTGCAATAAAGTGTAAATAAATAAAAATAAATAAATAAATAAATAAGAATTGACACCTAGCTCCGGAGTTCGGCGAGTCTCTCAGGGACACTAGCTTGTCTTTAACCCACATCCAAATTAATCTAAGCTAAAATCTAAGCTTACCAATACGTTTAAATCTTCCCATCCTTTTTCCTTGCCGTTCCCTTCCCGATCTGATGGGCCGCCAACACATTTATGATCCTATACGGTTTATACAACTTATCTTTATTGGACTGCCTCGGAGGTTTAGTAGTATTAAGATATGGTTACAAAGCTGAGGCCTCGGGCTCGAATCCCGGGTTGGGCAGTGATATCGTATCCTATCAGCTCATATACGTCCCACTGCAGGGCACGGGCCTACTCTACAATCGAAAGTACGATTGAGAGTGGTTAGGCCATATAGTCCACCACGCTGGCCTAGTGCGGGTTGGCGGACTTACATACCATAGAAATTTTTATAAATAAATAAATAATAATAATAACACCCAACAGTCACATACATAGTCCTGACCCCACACTAAGATCGAGTCTTGTGTCGTGGGTATCGGGAACTACGCGAGACTTTTCGGTCTCACAAACACCCAGACCCGGAAGAAATATTTGTGGGCCGCACAAACATTTCTCTCGGTGCGGGGATCGAACCCGCGGCCTCTCGTTTCACAGGCGGCGTCTAACCAACTGCGCCACGGAGGCTGTCAATCAATCGCTATGGTATGCGGGTTTCCTCACGATGTTTTCCTTCACTGTTTTAGTGCGTGGTGATTGATTGTCAATACACACATGACTCCGAAAAGTCAGAGGTGTGCCCTGGGATTCGAACCCGCGACCACCGTGAACATGTTGGCAGCGGCGTCTAGTCCGTTTACCAACGGGCCACCACGCACTTCGATACTATACGATAGGGCTATAGGCTTGCCCCTATCGCAACGTAGGTGTCCTGGCATCACCTCTGGCTTTTCCTTCTGGGAAAAAGGCGTGAGTTTATGTATATGTGTATGTCTGTATTCAGCAGTAAATTTTCTGTGATGATAATGATTTTATACCAAATTTAAACTAGCAGTCCGTCTCCACCCGGATGTAAATACATTTTTTGAAAATTATCTTCGCTGTTTTCATTAGGAATAATGTAGAATTCTAATAGTATTTTTTTTTTAAAATCGGTCTAGTTAGTTTAAGAGCCTATTTAAAACAAACAAGCAATGAAAACTTTGCTTATTATGTTAGCATACACTCCTGTTCATTTTGGTATATAATTAATTTCGTTGTGGGTTAAAGACTAATAAGAAATTCATAAAGTCTCACTGAGCTTCAATGTATTTATTCATAATTTTTTTGCTGTCAATCCTGGCGCTCAGGAGTTGCAGAGTATATGTTAGTCTTTTTTTTCTTCTATTTTAAGTTCAAAATATAATTTTTTCACGCGTTTCAGATCGTCTCTGCAAGAAAAATCTCATTTTTATCTCTGCAAAGGATTAGATAATGCCTCTGGAATTAAGTCCGCTTTGTATACGAAGTTTAATAAAAATAGAATAAATGAATTTATTTTAGCTATTTAATAGAAAGCTCTTAAAGAGAAATAGAAGGGTATATATTCAAGAATACTTTAATATTTCTTGGAACACACGTAGGTGTAGACTTAAATCCAAAATCGATAACTTAAGAACTTTCGAGAAAAGCGGGCGGGACGCAAATAGAAATATTACCAAGAAGTGTTTATTATTTTTCACAGTTCTGTGAAGTGAAAAAACAATAAAAGGATATTTTATATTACATGTTTATTTCAAAAGTTATAGACGAAAAAAGAACAGCTTAAGTCGAGTTAGAGGCAAATTAAAAATAAATTATTATTTTATTCT
Organism: Hyles euphorbiae; assembly: GCA_023078785.2. Lineage (NCBI taxonomy): Eukaryota > Metazoa > Arthropoda > Insecta > Lepidoptera > Sphingidae > Hyles > Hyles euphorbiae. The sequence continues at coordinate 5,565,748 of CM041052.1, read as the reverse complement.
TAGATTTGACGTAGATATTTTTTCATAGCGTTATTAAGCCCAAAGTTTATATTTTTAGCATTTTTTTATCTTCAGAAATAGACAAATTGTTAACCTTTTCATGTAAGGGCAGACCACTACATATTTAATATTGCCCAAAACCGAATATTTTTATTATTTACAAGCTGCCTTCAAACCGCCCCAACGCCCGACATTATTAAAAATAGATACCTCTCCCAAATGTCATAATTCAATGCCAAAAATACAACGAATTCTCATACATTTTTCTTTTGTGCTGTACTTTTGATAATGTAAGTGGTGTATTGTTAGCGGGTAGGTATACATTTTAGAAGTCAAGTGAATTGTGTCTAGGTAAATGCGGTTACAAGGTGGACGGACGACCTGGCTAAGGTTGTAGGAAGTCGCTGGATGCCGGCCGCTTCCAACAGGTCGATGTGAAGATTCTTAAGGGAGGCCTATGTTCAACAGTGGACTTCCTGTGGCTGAGATGATGATGATGATGATGTTGATATTCGGTTAAATAATAACTGGGTTCTATTTTTTGTTATTGGGATGAATAGCGAATCGTGCAAGCCATAGTACCACATAATTTTGAAGGGTTCATATTGTTCGGGCCAGGCACATAGGACGTGCGGTTTGTTTTAAACTTGAATTACTGAGTATTTTACGAATATTTGCGGTCAAAAATGTGTGTAAAAGAGTGTTGAAAGTGATTATAAGACAAAAGGTATGGTGCGCTGCTTTATTATTGGCTGTAATAGCCGATCTAAACGATAATATGAAAATATATCTGTCGCTTACGGTGGAACTCGAATGTCGAGTCCATTTGATGCTACGTCCATGGATTTTAATAATTATTATTATTATTTTAATTTAAACCATGCTTTCCACTTGACGATCGCAACACCCATCCGAAGATGATGGTCGTAGATGCATCTGTTGAGTGTAGAGGAGGCATTAGACGCTTTTGCGTCCGGTAGTAAGTAAGCGAAGGGTGCCCTGGGATTTGAACCTGGGACAATCGTGAACATTTCGGCCAACAAGCCACCACGCACTTTTAAGCAATATCTGACAATGAGCTAAACACTAAATTCATGTCAGGAAAAATACCAATCGACATTTTCTTTTAAAACCTGACTCACGGCATTATAAAGAAACTTGCAAATAAAACTAATTAAAAAATAAAATATTTCCAATACTGGCAGAAACACAGCGCCAATTATTTCTGAAAATCACTTTTTCAGCCGACATTTTTCCGTTAAAATGAGTATACGCATTTAAGGGAACGCTTTAGATCCCGGACTGTAATCACGTACGCCCAAAGCTGTCGTTTCCATTCAAAACATTTAATATAAGTGTATTTATCGCCGTATAGAGCACAAAATACCATTGACTTTTGGGCGGTCTTAAACGGAAGTAATTTACATGAAATTATTCGGCGGTCTTATTGAATATTGGCCGGTCTTTATTCAAAGAATTTGATGATAATTTTTGAGTTAGAGAGTTTACAGTATTCGGAAATGTTATATGTTCATGGGGTTGCATTTTTTTTTAATTTATATGAATGGTGAGACGAGTATGCCATTCGCCTGATGGTATATACTACTGCTCATGAACAGTAGCACATCCAAACAGCACCTTGAATGACAAAGCAATGCTTGGCTTTCCACTGCGCTCGCCATCCTAAGACATAAGATGTTAATATGTCCAGTAGTTACTCTGGCTACAATGTCCTTCAATCCGAAACACAACAGTGCATTTACACAGCTGTTTGGCGGGAGGAAGACATTGCGGTGGTACCTACCCAGGCGGCCTCTCACATATGAGAGACCTACCACCAGTGTAGATGCATGTTTGAGCGTAAAGCAACAAAAGCAAAATTGTTTAAGTGCGTTGTGAATGAGTAATTACTTGTTCATACTAATATCGCAAGGGAATAAAATATCGGGAGAGGAAATGTGTTTTAAGATTTGTAAACAATTTCAAATGAATGTACAGTTTAGTAATATATTTAGGTAATAAAAACGGAATGTGTCCGCAAATCTTTAGCAGAAGATGGGCGGACCTCCTATCTATATCTACAAAATATATGTAGCTACAATAGACATATGTAGGTAATATAAGTGGTAGATCTAACTGCGTGGTGGCCTGTTCGTAAACGGACATGTTGCGACTGCCAACATCTTCACGGTCGTCGCGGGTTCGAATCCCAGGGCACCCCTCTGGCGTTTCGGAGTCATGTGTGTTTTATAATATATATTGATAGTCAACAACCACGCACTAAAACGGTGAAGGAAAACATCGTGAGGAAACCTGTATACCATAGCGATTTATAAGAATTTCTATGGTACGTAAAGTCCGGCAACACGCATTAGGTCAGCGTGGTGGACTATATGGCCTAACCATTCTCAATCGTACTCTCGATTGTAGAAGAGGCCCGGGCCCTGCAGTGGGACGTATACGGGCTGATATAGAGATATATAGGCACCTAAATTAAAAAATAAACAATCATATTACTAGTGCAAATACTTTTTCAACGACTTCTTTGGTGACAGTGGTTAAAAAGTTTGCATAGAAAATTAGAAACAAGTGTTTTCCGAAATAAATAATACTATTTTAACAGTGATTTCGAACAAGTAGAGTCATGATACAGATCTATTCAAGCCTATTATATTGTGTTCAGGTAAATGTTTCGTCCGTTTCTTTTCAGTCCACAAAGTATATACAAAACGCCTTATAAATTCATTGTTCTTTTGTCTGAAGGATAAACGAAAAAAGAAAATTTCCATACGACACACCTTATCCTTCAGTAACGTTAATAATCACACTAATTTATATCACATTCAATAGCAATCGCAATATTTGAATGTGTAAAATAATTTATTCCAGATAGCATCTGTACAAAGTTTGTTTTATACTCTCAAATTCTAAAGGATTATTTATATCTATGCGTTAGTAGCTGAAAAAAACCGTCTGGCCATCAGTCGCCTATTATTGACTTGTTCATAGTCAGACATTCGAAATTTGAAATATAGCTAGACACAAGGATTGCACCCCATCCTTGTTCATCTCAGTCGCCTGTCTGCCGCCGGTGTGACCGCACGCGCTCTCTCGCCGCCCCGCGCGTTCCAGACACAAAAAATACATAATCTGTGCGTGTTTTTTGCAATTTAACACCCGCCATTACAGTGTGTGTGACTTTTTTTGGATTGTACTGACATTGGCATCACATCGTACAGCCTTGTAAGTTATTGATTTATTATTCGGGTTTTATTCATGATTTTTCATTTAATAATGGCCGTTTATATCGTCCGTTTCGAGGTGCGTTTTTCGGTTGCACTTGGCAATGACATTGGGGTGTACAGCCTTGATTTTTCAGGGATAGTTTGAGTGATCTAGATTAAAAACGATGTCGCGATTAAGCTATAAGGACGAGAGCAGACTGGTGTAATGAAAAGGATATTTTATGATAATGGACGCAAGGATTCATCGGATGCAGCCGGCGCCAGACCGCATGTTGGAAATGGCTTTAGTATACGTCTAGTTGTAGATAATAGATGATTAGTCATATATTTTAGTGTTGCCACATTTTTATGGGATCGGCCGGGTTTTTATGAAGACTTTTTATAGGTCTTGGCTCAGGTGGGCGTGTGGCTTCGTAATATCCTTGTATTATTGTTGACAATAATTTGTGAATTTCTAAGCTTTGTTAAGATACAGCGATGCTATGTTTAACTAATATGTATTTCGTGGGTGCAAATTACTAATTAGCTTTAGTTAATGAATCTTTAACGGTATTTTTAATGCTTTCGATTTAGTTTTCTACATATATCTGTGTTATGGGTTACAGTTATGAGTTTTCATAGGCCTTTGATCCTGATTTTTATTTAATTAAGTGTTCCAATTTTGTTAACTGAAAAAAACGTCTTCTTTTATTCTATTTGAGAGTCGTGGGTTGTTTAATTTTAATCGCCGATCTCTCAATTAAATGAGTACTTGCAAAAATCATACTTGTATATAGGGTGTGTCCACAAGGTGTGTGGCATGACTGTGCTAATAAATATGTACCTGCCTTTATTATTGATTCGTAAACTGGATTCTGTACATGAATGAAATGAAGGTTTTATGTCTTACGGCTGTTTTATGGGCGTGGGGTGGGTGTTACTACATATATTCAATATTATATATTTTTTACGCATTTTCCCGAACTTTATTACTTTCTAGAAAAAATGCTGACGGTTTTTTAAGGCTGGCAATATTTATCGTGATGGTTTATGCTGAAGTATTATAGAGAATAGAATATTGCGAATTAGAGTATGACTCGAAATGTTGTAACTTTCTAGAAAAGGCAATGACGGTTATCTTAAGCTGACAATATTTTTTGCATTGGATGTGATGTTAAACTGAGTTAATATAGTTAATTATAGAATTAAAAGAGTAATCGTAGAGTAGATGGAAAATTGGGTTTGGTAAAAGTCCGGCATGCCCAGTCTATCCAGATAGGCGGGTATCCAATGAGGATTTTCCCATTAGAAAAAAAAAGACACACTGCAACAAAAGAAATCTCAAGAAACGAAGTGACATTTTTTTTGTAATTATTCCTATGGTTTTATTTGGGTAAAATAATAATTTACAACCCTTTATTTATAGGGACGCAAAGGTACGCAAGGGTTTACATTATTACATCAACCAAGCACGACAATACTTAAAAATATATTTAATACATGACTCATAAAAAACCATATTTTGAATAAATGAATTGCTTTTGACTTTGATTTGTATTCATTCGGTATGGTATTAAAATTAATGACGAAAGTCACACTTGTATGCCATTATGGAGGCAGATCATAGAGCTCTTACCTATTGTATTACAACCCTTTACCTATGTATCACAAGTGAAATTGATGATTTATGATTTATAAAAAAAAATTGTCGCTTTTTTCTTTGCTTAATTTATATTTTCTTTTTGTCTCTAGTAATGAAACTTACCTGGCTTCACTTTCGATAGCAGTTTAGATGTACCCTGACTATACGCTGGCCTAGTGCGGGTTGGATGACTTTACATACATACATACATACATAAACTCACGCCTTTTTCCCAGAAGGGGTAGGCAGAGGTGCCTGGACACCCACATTTCGCCTTGTATGTTCGTCCCATGATCTGATAGGTGGCGAGCCTATCGCCATATCGGGCACAAATTCCTGACTCTGGGCTGATAATGAATAGAAAAATCCAATATCACTTTGCCCAACCCGGGATTCGAACCCGAGACCTCAGATTTGTAAGCAGGTATTTTTGTGTCGGGTTCACATCTTACCATTACCTCAGTGCGTAATCTTATGACGTCACACTGTGCTGTCGCTGAGGTGTCTAGTCCGATTTGTAAGGTTTATGTTGTGAGCTGTTATTTTCAATACTCAGATCCTGTGGGTCCTCATCTGCATCACCTCCGCTATGTCTTGCGGTCCCTCGCAGGACATAAGATTATTATAGGTGCTGACGTTAATGCGTCATCTGTCCTTTGGTATGGCAAATATCGCTCCACTGATACCGAGCGACGTTGCGCTGTAGAAGATTTCATTGCAGAGATGAATCTCGAAATACACAACACCCCCGATGCACCACCTACTTACAGTAGCCCTACGGGCGAATCTTCTATTGACGTCACACTTTCTAGTGGAGACGTCCGTATTGATAGGTGGCGCGTCCTGCCGGACGCGTCGTGTAGTGACCATCGCCTGATTGTGTACGAGTTCTTGCCTAGATTGACACAGGGTCCGGTACAGAATAATTTTAATTTTAGATATAAATCTAGAGGCGCTAACTGGGATTTATTTAGCTCGCTATTTGCTCGGCATGCTGGGGACTTCACTCGCAATGATCTATCAGCTGAAACCTGTGCCGAGATTATGTCGGACACTTTTACATATTGCGCAGACATTACCATCGGTCGAGGTTCCATCACTAACACTCGGAGGTGCGATTGGTGGAATGACTTACTGGTCCAACTACGTCGGACTTTTCGCAGAGCGCGTAGGCGTTTCAACGGGCTTAAAAGACGTTGTGTCACAGGGGAAGCAATTACATCTGCTTTAAATAAACTGAGAGTTGCCAGATCACATTATAAAGCGGCCGTCCAAAAATCGAAAGGTAATTTGTTACGTAAAATTGTGGCCCGGTTAGATAGTGAGGGTCCGTGGTCTCCTTTATACCATGAATTCAAAGCGAATAGGTCAATCAATTTGGCTTATATTGAGAATTTAAAAATTGACAACAGCTTCACTACTGGTATTGAGGAGACAACGGAGGCTCTGTTACAATCGTTAATTCCGGATGATAATATTGAAAATGATACAGAATATCATAAGCAGATTAGGATGTGGGCCTTGGAGGTACCGAACTCTTCCGATTCAAATCTCGCGTCGTCTCATGAATTTAGCGAAATTGTACGAGCTTTGCCCCTAAACAAGGCTTCCGGTGACGATAAAATAACTAATAAAATGATTAAAGAAGCGTGTAAATCGGCCGGCGATGCATTACTCACTGTTTATAACAGATGTATTGCTGAAGGGGTATTTCCGCGGGTATGGCGTACCGGTTTCATTCGTATAATACCCAAGTGTGGCGATAAATCTCCACATGATCCTAAGTCGTATAGACCTATTACACTCTTACCGTCTCTAGGTAAACTTTTAGAACGTCTTATCGTCCCTCGATTGCTACCGGGTGGACCAAAGTTTCACGAAAAACAGTTCGGATTTACGACGGGTAAGTCAACTATCGACGCGGCAATATCGGTTAGAAGAGCTGTAAGTACATCGGCGCGCAAATATGTACTCGGTATTTTCCTGGACATATCCGGTGCTTTCGACAACGCTTGGTGGCCGATGCTGCTTCTTAAGTTGAAAATACGAGGTTGCTTTAAAAATATATATTCACTTATTTACTCGTATTTCTCGCACGGAACAACAAAACTTAAACTTGGACACTATGCTATGTCGAAACCACTTACGATGGGCTGTCCACAAGGTTCGGTCTTAGGTCCTTATTTGTGGAATTTAGGGTTTGACGATTTTCTTGCAATTCCCTTGCCGTCAGGGTGTTCTTTGACCGGATATGCGGACGACGGCCTCTTGCTTATAGAGTCAAATAGTAGGTCGGGATTAGAAATTATGTCGGACGCGTGTTTAAAACTAATATGTGCTTGGGGCCATCGAAATCGCTTAACCTTTGCACCACAAAAAACTTTCCAATTACTTCTGAAAGGAACTTTAAAATCACAGCCGCGAATTAAATTTAATAATATCAATGTCAAAAAAAAGGAATCGGTTTGTTATCTTGGTTTAATTTTAGAAAGGAATTTTTCCTTTCTTGAACATATTAAGAACGTCGGGGAAAAGTCGAAAAGGAACTTTTTTGCTTTGACAAGAATATCAAAATCAACGTGGGGGCTATCTTTCAATACACTAAAAATCATCTATGGAGCAACTTACTTAGGATGTATCTGTTATGGATCTCCCGTATGGGCTGATAGGGCTACTATCGGTGCTGTGCGAAGAAAACTGCTCCAGAGCCAACGTTTGGCGTTGATATTCTTGTGCAAGGCATATAGAACTGTTAGTGCCGAAGCTTTGCCTGTCCTAGCGGGTGTACTTCCAGTCGACCTGGAGGTGCAACGTCGCGCCGCGATGTATTACTCTAATAGAGAGAATATGGATAAAAGTTTTTTCACCGCACGTGAACTTTTAAGAGTTGACAGATTATTTAAACCGGTTTCAGTGGTATATAGCGAACTCTTAGATGAATGGCAAAATAGATGGGAGGTATCTTTGAAGGGCCGGCATCTATACCAATTTTTTCCTTGCGTACGTGATCGTTTAACAAAGACATGGCTAGATGTCGATTATTGCGTATCACAATTTCTCACGGGCCATGGTAACTTTAAGTCTAAACTATACTCTTTTAAGCTTGTTGCGTCGCCTGCGTGTCCATGTTCTACACCTAATTGCGAGTATGAGCAGTCCGCGCATCATATACTTTGGGAGTGTAGTCTTTGGCATAATGAGCGTAAAACCATGCTAGATAGTATGCAAATATCATCTGGAGTTGTATACTACATGGACCTTGTAGAGACTAGAAAGAACTTCCGTGCTTTCCGGCGTTTTTGCCATACCTATTACTGGAATCAAGCATAACAGTTCACATAATAGGTCCCATCTAAATGTAATAATAATTTGATCCGTGGTGCTTTACAGCTGGCTTCTCCGGCTGTAAAAGTCTTTTTTGGGAGGTTATTTACCTCTTCAGTTCAATGTTTTGTCACCCGCTTTGCACGGAGGGAAGTGGTCAATAATTTATTTCCAACTCCTCCTATTAATTTAACTTTCTGATTAATTTCGTTGCGGGTTAAAGACAAGTTAGACATTCCCGGAGACTCGCCGAGCTTCAATGCTCGGTGTCATTACTTTGCGTGCCACTGTTGATCCTGGCTCACAGGAGTTACAGTGGTGGGTGTGAGGGCGGGACAGTCTCGTATTTGTAAGCATACCTTAGTACAACTACCCCACCGAGGCAACAATGGAGGATGACTTTACATACCATAAAAATTCTTACAAGTCGCTATGGTATGCAATTTTCCCCACTATGTTTTCTATGTATAATACAGTATTGTACATTCAGCTTTATGCAATAACAATTTACCTAGCCTTTAAAGGATGAATGTCCAATCTAGCTGCCAATTACCTAGCTCTAGGCATCCTAACCCCAGGTGTATGCCTCGGATAAACGGTTATCGGCTCTGCCTCTCGATTGAGCCTGTCCGTATTAACATATTGAGAGAATTTTCAGAGCAAAGGAATCTACGGGATTATGTATTGACAACCTGTTAGCGTATGTGAAATCAGAATCTTTTTGAAGCCAGTCGAGATATTTTTGCACCAAAATTGCATGGTGGTATGTTGGTAACGGATGAGACGTGACTGCCAACATGTTAATGGTGTCAGGTTCAAATCACAGGGCACACCTCTGACTTTTCGGAGTCATGTCTGTATTGATGGTCAATCTCCACGCACTAAACTAGTGAAGGAAAACATCGTGAGAAAACCTGCAATACATAGCGATTGTATGAATTTCTATACATTTTTAAGTCAGTTGTTTTTCCATTCTAGTAACATTAGATACTTGATATCTTTATAACAGCCCTGACTAAAAACATAATAATTACTTTGAAAACCTCAATAATATATGCCATAGGAAAGATGTGATAGGAAATAACATTATCGCCATATCATATATTTTCCAAAGTGAATAAGTCACGTAAAGTATAGTGTCCAATCTGCCCCTTAGCTTTTCAAGCGCTTCCAATCTATTTTCCCTACTATATTCATCCGAAACGAAGTTCGAAACTTCGGATGATCGAAATTTATATACGATACAAATGCACCTACATATACTTATGGTCGTTATTGACTTATGGTCGTAACCATAGACTTATGGTTACGATGTACGTTATACAAATTCGAAATTTTACAGAGTAGCTACATTGGTATCGTATAAAAAACTTCGATCGTCCGAAGTTTCGAACTTCGTTTCGGATGAATATAGTAATTAGTAGGGCCCCTCTTTCTACAATCATTAACACCTTGACGTAAGAGATAATCTTTGTACGTTGATACAACGCCATTGGCTAACTCCCATACAAAAGCTAACCAGAATCAAATTTGATTAGAACAAACGAAACGTTATCGCTTACATCAAGGCGTTAACTATCATAGAAAAAGAGTAGTTTGGAAGCGTTTGTTACTTGGGTAAAGGGGTTGGATACCCAACTCCAGACGTTACGGTTCGCAAGCTATTTAAGTTGCCACTAAGCTCATAAGTTGACTAAAATGTGTCTATTTTTTCGTTGTAACAAATTGTAGATCGAAACACGTCTACTGTACCTTTAACCTCAAGAAACTTCTCGATTCGTCGTTAATTCCATGCAGACGAATTCACGGGACAAAGCTACTTAATTAAGTTGAGCTTATAAAGAGTTGGTTCCAGATTATTAAATTAATTTAGTATTTTAAAGGTTTCAGTGGGCTTGGATTTAAATTTATGTTTTCATTACTAGTTGAGTGTTTATTGCCGGAAATTGGTAATTTCAGGGATCAAGATTGATATTGGTATGTTCGTAAATAATTATAATTAATTTTCCATTTAATATTGAAATAGTATATTCTCGGTTTTGTAAATCCAAGTAGCAATATAAACGCAATGTTGTATTACGTACTTACTGGTGGTAGGTATCTCATATGTGAGAGGCCACCTGGATAGGTACCAACGAAATTTCTGTTTCTCCCGCCAAACAGCAGTGTAAATGCACGGTTGTGTTTCGGTTTAAATATATTGAGGTTTAACATATGTCTAATGTATGGTTTAATTTATAATATGTCTCAGGATAGCGAGCGCAGTGGTATTCAAGTATTATTTTGTAGTTCATGGTGTTTGGTTTTGCTACTGTTCATGAGCGTTCTTATCGCTTACCATCAGGCGAAAGGCATATGTCTTGCCATTAATAGCAATAAAAAAAGAAAAAAACAGCTTCTGGAACTTTCAATTTTCTCACTTTTTTATCTGAAGAATATTGTCATCTGACGAGAATCGCTAAACACATTTATAATACGAGAAAATACATCCAATCGCCAACAATAAATTATTCTATGAACCGATGTCATTCATTAAACACAGCAATAAATCTCTGACATGTGGTTAGTATTGATTTTCCTTTGTTTAAACGTTTGTCCTAGTTAATATGCAATGACACTGCATATACCTGTGTACTTAGAAATGGCGGTCAAGGACCTCATAGGATACATGGCGAGGCTATTATATTTAAAAAGATTATTAAAGCAATGGTAAATAAGCCCTAAGCAATCTACGGTTAGTTGTAAAAGTATTTTACTATATTTTGTGTACAATTATAGACATCACATGGATCTCACAACTTTTTAAGGTAGAAGAACTGAGTTACGAGACTTGGTTCTTTACATCTGGTTTTGATGGGATTGAATTGACTAGCCAACAAATAAAAATATATGGGTAACATCACAGGTAACATATTTTAGGTGTGTCACCAAGTACCAAACATGTAGATGTTTTAATTAATAAAAGACATAGGTCCTGCATGTTTGGTTCTCCGCCTTTTTAAGTCGTTTTATTTATTTTTATTTTATTAAAATACGCACACAAATGACATTTATATTTAAAAAAATGTAATGAAAATCTTGGACAAACTACTGATGTATATATCAATTATGAGGGTACACAACAAAAGATAAACGAGTGATTATTGAAATATTTATATTTCATACATAAATAATGGATTAGATTGCCTTGGAACCGCGCTTAGATATTCGAATAAACCAAATATCATAACATGGACGAGTAATTCGTCCATAAATTACATCGGAAAATAACGCTCAATTTCATAGCCGGAGATAAATTTCTATTCTCCGCCCAAAAATAACTCAAACGCAACATATTTATGACAGTACGATAAATAACTCGGAATGTATGTCACTGTAATCATAAATATAGGAATTCCAAGACTTCAGAGCAGTCATACATAATTTTGGTTTATGGGGAGACAAGCATGCCGTTCGCCTGATGGTAATATGACCACTTAAGAACAGTAGCAAAACCAAACAACACCTTGAATTACAAAGCAATGCTTGGCATTCCACTGCGCCCGCCATCCCGAGACATAATATGTTAAGTCTCAATATGTCCAGTAGTTACTCTGGCTGCAATGTCTTTGTATTGTTGTATCGTTGCATTATTAAATTGTTCTGTGTTGTATGCGGCTAATTGCGCTATAATTAAAGCATTTTTCTTTCTTTCTTGATAAGTGAGTAAAACTAACGAGAATAACTACCTCAATCCAAGACGGTATCATGTAAGGGGTAGGCAGGGATTATAAAAATGCCCACAACCATTGTCATTCATAATTTGATAAGTAGTGCGGGTTGGCGGACTTTATATACCATTGAAACTCTTACAAATCGCTATTGTATTCAGGTTTCCTCACGATGTTCTCTTTCACCATTAAAACGACGATTAATTGCCAATACAAAGGTTCAGAAAATTCAGATATGAGCCCTAGGATTCAAATCTGCGACAACCAACACGATAACCTCCGAACATCACGCCACTACGCACTTTTAATAAAGTAGTGACTCCTAATCCTAGATTTGAAACAACGTCCCTCCATTTGGTATGGCGATAAGCATCTAATTTTAGCTACAAGCTATCAAACCTTTAAATGTTAATATGTTAAAATTTTCCACTGAATTAATTTTACCCTTGTTGCCTCGAAAGGCCGTCGGCACCTTTTCAATGTTACAAAATTATGTTTAAGCGATCGATTTAAAGTCTATTTTCGTTCAACTAAAATTATGTTATTATTTTGAACGATTGATGGTTATAATTTAAGTCTTACAATGTCCGTAATTATAAACAGTTTTGAAACCGGTTTAAGTTATCGTATGTTTGTCTTCTTCACACAAATTTCTTGATTCTGATTCTTTTCGTTTGCAAGGGATTAAATAATAAATAAATAACACCCAACAGTCACATACATAGTCCTGACCCCACATTAAGATCGAGTCTTGTGTCGTGGGTATCAGGAACTACGAGAGACTTTTCGGTCTCACAAACACCCAGACCCGGAAGAAATATTTGTGGGCTGCACAAACATTTCTCTCGGTGCGGGGATTGAACCCGCGGCCTCTCGTTTCACAGGCGGCGTCTTACCACCTGCGCCACGGAGGCTGTCGCAATAATCGTTAAATAAATAAAATACGTTTTAAAAAGGTCTACGAATAAGGCCATTATTATCTTATAATTAAAAAATACAAAGGAATTCATATAAATATAGATAAGAATATTTAGGTAGGGCATACATTCACTAGTGGACGTTTGGCTAAAGATAATTAATTGGAGTGATAGTGGGAAAGAAATGATAAAAGCGATAGCCTCTATTTTTCTCTAAATGGCAAGGAAAAAGGGCGGAGGAAAACGGGCATAGTAGCAACTTCTTTAATTTCTAAATAGTAAACTTTATTTTTGCACGTTATAACTATGACTGCAATTTGTAATTTTTTGCATTATATCAGGATATTAGCGGCCCGGCCCAGCTTCGCCCGGGTACAAATAGATTTCTGTACAATCATATGTACGTATTATACATATAAACCTTCCTCTTGAATCACTCTATCTATTAAAAAAACCGCATCAAAATCCGTTGCGTAGTTTTAAAGATTTAAGCATACAAAGGGACATAGGGACAGAGAAAGCAACTTTGTTTTATACTATGTAGTGATGTATAAATGTAAAATATTTGTAACTAAAGATACCGGTTGCCTTGTAGCGAATTGTTTGAAGCGTGTTCAGAACGTTAAAGTATTTACAGTTATATTTTAGTTTTAATGGCGTTGAAACACGACAAGTTGCCAGGGGTATTTTAGTAGTTTAATAACCTTGTAATGGAAGGTAAGTACAATTAGTAAAGTAATAAAAATATGAGGTACATAATATGTGCATCTGTATCAGTCCATTAACGTCCCACTGCAGGGCACGGGCCTACTCTACAATCGAAAGTACGATTGGGACTGGTTAGGCCATATAGTCCACCACGCTGGCCTAGTGCCGTGTAGGGACTTACATACCATATAAATTTCATATTAATGGTATGCAGGTTTCCTCATGATGTTTTCCTTCATTGTTTTAGTGCGTCGTGAGAGGTCGTGAGTGACTATCAATTAACACATGACTCCAAAAAGTCAGAGGTGTGCCCTGGGATTCGAACCCGCGACCAACGTGAACATAGTGAAAAATATTTTAGTTATCGAATATTCTTCTTCGCTCAAACTTAATTGAAATCTCTAAATTATATACACCCACACATACATACATAGTCCTGACCCCACACTAAGATCGAGTCTTGTGTCGTGGGTATCAGGAACTACGAGAATACTATTACACAAACCTGTGCACAAATCAAACCCGAAATAAATAGCTATGGTTTACACAAATGTTATTTCGGTGCGGGGATCGAACCCGTGACCTCTCGTTTACAGCCGGCGTCTAACCAACTGCGCCACGGAGGCTGTCGACACGAAAGGGACAAAACATTCGCTATCTAAAATTAGTTTATGAACAACTAGCAGCCCGGCCCAGCTTCGCCCGGGTGCATATAGATTTCTCTACAATAATATGCACGTAATACATATAAACCTTCCTCTTGAATCACTCTATCTATTTAAAAAAACGCATCAAAATCCGTTGCGTAGTTTTAATGATTTAAGCATACAAAGGGACATAGGGACAGAGAAAGCGACTTTGTTTTATACTATGTAGTGATAATGACATACGCTTCTCATCGAAAGAAACGTATAAATAGCGCTTTATCGTCTGTTCGGTAAAACAATTGCTGAATTAATTTTAACATTGCTAATACAATTACAAAATTCAATATTCCTCTTTTTAAACGAATCGTTTTATATGAAAATGTGCTTCAATTGGAAATATACCTTACAGTTTAAGTAATAAAGTTCATATTGATCCTCTGTTAATATACAGAAACATTTTTATGCAAAAAAAGCTTTATTTAATATTTGAGAGAATACAATACATGATATTTGTTTTATATAGAATGACGGTTATGAGTTATTATTTAAAGGCCCTGCGCAGACGACAGACTATCCGTGACGCACTTTTTAGTCTGTGAAAATAGAACCTATGCAATTATATGCAGTAACGCACACGACGCGCAAAAAGTCCGGCGCACAAAAAATCCGTGTAATTCGGGCAGACCGCACCGCGCCGCGGCGCGCCGCTCCGCACAAAAAGTGTGTGAAAAAAATTGAACGTTTGCTTCAACGCGCGCTAACGCAGACGGCGCACTCTTTAGTCGGCAATCTGCATTTGCTAGGGGTGGGTGGACGTAACGCACGCGATCTATTATCATGGCGCCAGAGGTCGATGTAACTATGTTCATTCAAGAAATACAAAAGAGACCAGCAATTTATGATACTTCTAAGGCAGAATATCATGATAAAAAAATAACCATGATTAATTAACCTAACCAAAATCATGATAAAATAAATAGCAACTCATCAAATGTAGGAACAGACATTTTATAAATTTGAAAAAAAATTGCCGGATGTTGTTTCAGAATTGAATGTTTAGTATGGAACTGTCCCTTCAGTAATCTTTCCAAAAGTATAGGATGTACCCAAAATTCTCTATTTCTTCTTCTTTTTCTGTACTTCATGAACAAAATAATACTTCGCGATCTCTGCACGATTTCCATAGCGTCTACGTCCCTACAGCTCTGCCGACAAAATGATCGAAGATGTGCGTCGTGTGCGTTGAGTCTGTGAAAAATCCGCGACCGACTTTTTGCGCGCCATGCAGACTTTTTGTGCGCCGCAGACTCGATCGCACAAAAAGTGTGCCGTCTGCGCAGGGCCAAATTCAAACTCAATGCCGTCCACTGTACTGCTTTAGGCCCTGCGCAGACGGCACACTTTTTGTGCGATCGAGTCTGCGGCGCACAAAAAGTCTGCATGGCGCGCAAAAAGTCGGTCGCGGATTTTTCACAGACTCAACGCACACGACGCACATCTTCGATCATTTTGTCGGCAGAGCTGTAGGGACGTAGACGCTATGGAAATCGTGCAGAGATCGCGAAGTATTATTTTGTACATGAAGTACAGAAAAAGAAGAAGAAATAGAGAATTTTGGGTACATCCTATACTTTCGGAAAGATTACTGAAGGGACAGTTCCATACTAAACATTCAATTCTGAAACAACATCCGGCAAATTTTTTCAAATTTTATAAAATGTCTGTTCCTACATTTGATGAGTTGCTATTTATTTTATCATGATTTTGGTTAGGTTAATTAATCATGGTTATTTTTTTTATCTTGATATTCTGCCTTAGAAGTATCATAAATTGCTGGTCTGTTTTGTATTTCTTGAATTAACATAGTTACATCGACCTCTGGCGCCATAATAATAGATCGCGTGCGTTACGTCCACCCACCCCTAGCAAATGCAGATTGCCGACTAAAGAGTGCGCCGTCTGCGTTAGCGCGCGTTGAAGCAAACGTTCAATTTTTTTCACACACTTTTTGTGCGGAGCGGCGCGCCGCGGCGCGGTGCGGTCTGCCCGAATTACACGGATTTTTTGTGCGCCGGACTTTTTGCGCGTCGTGTGCGTTACTGCATATAGTTGCATAGGTTCTATTTTCACAGACTAAAAAGTGCGTCACGGATAGTCTGTCGTCTGCGCAGAGCCTTATAGTCCATTGAAATGTTACAACTTAAGGACCGAATATTGCATTTCTTAGAGGACGCAATTTTATTTTTGGGACATGTTTGGGTGGTCAATAGAAGCTTAACCTCAAGTTTGTTTTGTTTAAAAATTAAAGAAGTTATAAGCAAAAAAGTGAAGAAGAAATTTCTGTGTGTTTTCACCCCTTTTTCCAAGATGGCGGCGGGGGACAAGGGTGGCGACCCCACAAACTTGAGGTTAAGCTTCTATTGACCGCCCACACATATCTCAAAAATAAAATTGCGTCCTCTAAAAAATGCAAAGCTCATGTAACATTTCAATGGACTATTACCCGTCCTGTCTTCTTATATCCCACCTTGTCCCGTATCAATCTCAAGGCAAGTAATCCTGTTCCATCACATACCTTTCAAGTTTAAACATTAATAAATATATAAAAATACTATGCGCATTCCACTGGAACACTAACATTTTCGCGATGAGAATTGGCCTATACATTAATCCAGGGTGTCAGCTACCTCCATACCAAAAAGCGAAATTGGTATAACCATTTCTGAGAATAGCGTACACAGAGGTAAAGACAAGCAGACAAAAATTCTAACAATAGTTGTTTTAGGTTAGGTTTTACGTTAATACAGTCATAAAATATCAGTTTTATATGAATTATCTTCGATGTACTGGCATCAATCGGTAACTAATTTATTATTGAACCCAAGACCCCAAGATCAAGTCATCTTTGCAATCATTCATAGAGAAAATATTTTATGAAATAATCGTAAGTCGCCTATACTGTAGCAGTATAACATACAAAATATCAACCGGCTCAAACAACGCATACCAAAAGTTTCCAAACACGACTCCCTGAGAAACTACTAACAGAAATAAAAGGATGTTAGATAGCACGCCTCGACGATACACAAGTTCCAAGGCTGGTAACTTTACTCACTTGTATACACCGTTTCCGGGTAGATATGAGTGAGGGGGGGGGGGTGTACTAACAACATACAAGGTATATCAAGACTGCCGTCAAAAAGAAACCAGGTGGTTTTTGTAACTTCGGACACAACGCAACTAAATTTTTTGCAAAAAAAAACGACAATTTTATTTGTATTTTTTTACCTTTCGTCATATTTGTATGATAAATACATAGTTTTTCTTTTCATAATAATGTATACCCTTTTATTATTTAAAGACGTTATGGTACGCAAGGTTTAAAATATTACTTTAGCTTAAACTATGGATTTGAAACATCACAATTTTTTTTAGTTGCATTGTGTTTGTAGTCACTAAAATTATGACTCTGCCTCGTTTTCGGGCGCATTATTGATATACCCCGTGGACTACACCCTACTACAGGACACGGGCCTCCTCTACAATTGAGAGTACGATTGAGACTGGTTAGGCCTTATAGTCCTCCACGCTGGCCTCGTGCGGGCTGCCGGACTTTGCATACCGTAGAAATTCATACAAATCGCTATGATATGCAGGTTTCTTCACGATGTTTTCCTTCACCGTTTTAGTGTTTGTGGCATAAACCATCAATTTCAATCACTCTCAACAAGGTAATAGGTATTTCACCAACAGTCCATAATAGGACATAATGATTTTCTCTCCAAGAGCGAATATTAAGGCCGACGGTTTCTGCTAATCAAATTTCGTTTCCGTCCTCCCCAAATGCGGTGGGCGCTTCAAAAATTAATTTCGGCTAACAGTTATCGTTTTTTCGGTACATTACTTTCGGCATTCCCTTCTTATTAGTTGAATTATTAACTGAAGGAAGCGGAAATGAAAATGGAAGCGAGGTTTTTAAAAATATCTTTTGATTACTGTAAATATTGACAGAATCTGTGGCGCAGTTGGTTAGACGCCGGCTGTGAAAAGAGAGAACGCGGGTTCGATCCCCGCACCGCAATAAATGTTTGTGGGCACAGATATTTGTTTCGGGTCTGGGTGTTTGTGAGACTGAAAAGTCTCTCGTAGCTTCTGAAACCCACGGCATAAGACTCGATCTTGTCGAGTTAAGACTATGTATGTGACTTTTGGGTGTCTTCATTTATTTTTTACTGTAAATGTTGTTTATTTGTTAAGAGACAGCATTTGTAGATGGACTGAAATATTCTAGTATGGAGGATGTAAATTACACAAATATTTGTCACGGTGATCGAATCCGCGGTCCCACGTTACACTGGCTTCTAACCAACTGCGCCACAGAGGTTGTATAAATAATAATAATTGGAAGAACTTGAATGATTTTCACCCGTATCAATAATAATAATATATATTTCCCATCATACTAAATAAAACTCTACATATGTTGACTTTTGCTTCAAACCATGTATATCTAGTTTAAACCAGTTCAGTTTAATTGTATTGATCAGTGAAAGTTAATTATTTCCCACACTGAACACTATTTTCATTTCACAGTAACAACACTATATCAGATGGAGCCACACTGTTGTCATTCATGACTCAGTATGAATGGATAGGCTCGTCCGGGGCGGTACCATTGTCTCTCAGGAAATCGACGTGAAGCGACAGCTTTGTTGTCGCGTTTCGTGTGGTACGTGAGATGAACAGCCCAATACCTTTTTCCTCTTTAAAGCCTTTTTCCGTCTCACTCTCCTCCCTATTTGATGGGACGGCAACTCAATCCAAGCTTTATGGATGTTCATGGGAAGCAGTGATAACTTATCATCAGGTGACCTGTGTGCTCGTTTCCCGGTCCTATGAAATAAAAAAATAATACCAACAGATTGATTTGGGTACTGAATAAAACTATTATTTACGGATTTTGTCACGGATTTGGTTGGATATTTACATTTTTGTCATGAGTTAATGGATGACTCACAAAGGATGACTGACACCTCAGTCCGCTCCTTGCCCATGAAGGCTGTAAAGTAATCGCAACGTCGGGAAGTAAAATGTACAAAATAAACCAAATCCGCGTTAAATAATAGTTTTATTCAATGTGTTGGATGATTTGTGTAGAAAGAAATATTGACATTGTCGGATGCCCAATACCGCTTTTCTTCCCATCCATTTTTCTTTCACTTCCCTCCTGATTTTGACTAGCCGACAACACATCTATAATTCAATTGTGGACGTTCATGGGCGGCAGTGACAACTTACCATCAGGTGACCTTTATGCTCGTTTGCCTGACCTATTGTATAAAAAATATCTAACCATTTAAGGTGCTCATAAATCCAACGCTTAATACAAACTTAAGTGCCAATAAAACCGCAATTTCGTCTGATTGTTTAAAGTTTTATTTATTTTTTAAAGCCCGTAAACCTCTGGTTATGAAGAGTAATGCAATATCATTTGAACGCTTTGAGGCAAGTTTTCCAATCAACGGAAAGGTCAACGCGGTTGGCCTTTATAAACAGGAAATACTAAAGGAATTTAATAAGCGATATTAATGTTTTGAAATAACTATCGTGAATTGTTATTTTAATCATGTCCTTTGATGCTCTTTATTGAAATTATTGATGCATATAAACCATTATAGGTTTAAGTGATGTGTCATTGTTTGTTGACATATATACTCACGCCTTTTTCCCAGAAAGGTTGGGCAGAGTTGCAACCAGAAACCCACACATTACTAACTTTTTTTTTCATTTATTATTATATTTAAGAGAAAATAACAAACAACTCCGGGCTGAAAATCCACAGAAAAATGCTTAGAAAATATTTATTTATCATACTTGTACATGTTATATTAGATATGTCTCGAGGTATTTCTCGTCGTTTTTTAACGTTTCTGCAAAAGAGTTTCTTATTGGACCAGGGCTAAGTTTTAACCTAAAAAAGATTATACTACTTCTTCTTTATAAGCCGATATACGTCCCACTGCAGGGTACGGGCCTCGTCTACAATCGAGAGCAATCCAGAGTGGTTAGGCCATATAGTCCACCACGCTGGCCTAATGCGGGTTGTTTGACTTACATACATAGAAATTCTTATGAATCTTTACGTTTCCTCATGATGTTTTCCTTCACCGTTTTAGTACGTAATCCGTAAAGTAATAAATATTAAGTAGGCCTAATTCATATAAAATATTTACGTGTTGATAAATAACGTATGACTAAAAGTCTTCCCAAAACGGATTTAATCTGGGGGCGCGGCCGAGCCCCCGTCCAAGTCGAGCTATAGGCCGTAACATCCTTTTCTCGAAGCAATTCAGACCATTTTCAACCCCCTATAACTTCGTTGTGGCTAATGCATGAAGCCTGAATTTTAAGTTACTAAGCAGGCATTAGTAGTGCGTGGTATTAGTAGTGCGTGGTGGCCTGTTGGTTATCGGACTAGACGCGGCTGCCTACATGTTCACGGTGGTCGCGGGTTCGAATCCCAGGGCACACCTCTGACTTTTCGGAGTCATGTGTGTATTGATAATCAATCACCACGCACTAAAACGGTGAAGGAAAACATCGTGGGGAAACCTGCATACCATAGCGATTTATAAAAATTTCTATGGTATGTAAGTCCGCCAACCCGCACTAGGCCAGCGTGGTGGACTATATGGCCTAACCACTCTCAATCGTATTCTCGATTGTAGAGTAGGCCCGTGCCCTGCAGTGGGACGTATATGGGCTGATACAGATACAGAAGCAGGCATTGTGTAAACACGGTATATTTAAAATTTCATTCAATTTGAACCAGTAGTTTAAGAATTGTAACTAGTCAAACTTTCTTAATTTTGTCACTCACTGACTGACCGATCATCAAAAGTCTAAGGCACTTCTAGCAGACATAGAACCTTCAAATTTAGAATATAAGTAGTGTTTAGTATCTAAAGTAAGGGAAAATTCAAACATTTCATAATTTGTGTCTAGTTTTCTAGATAGACCAACTGCGTGAATAACTTTGTAATCCCATATAAATGTATAGGATTACAAAGTTACATTTGCAGTTAATGAATCATTGTACCCGTATATAATGGAATAATAGTTGTAGATAGATATCTATATATATGAGGCATAACAGGAGGGGATATAGAGAAGGAAATGGTGTATTCACCATGTCACATGCCCTTGCAAATAAATAGACTAAATAGCTCGAAAATATCACCAGGCCAGCAGCATTATGTATAAATTGTATGATACATTATGTTTTCATGCGATGGCCAAGTCGATCCATTTATTTAAAATGTAAAGAATTTTTAATATTGATATGGTAATAACTAACGTAATAACTTTATATAGAAGGTCCCTTAAGAACTAAATAAATTAATCGACTTGGTATAACATGCATCTCACAACTTTTTGCGGTAGAAAACCTGAGCTGCGAGACTTGGAATTTTTTTACAAGATGTTTTTGATGGGATTATTCATTCCCTAACTGAAGCTATGATTTTGGAACACAACATTCTCCTTTGAAGTTTTATCTATACAAATAAAATATAAAATCATTTTTTAATTGTCTCTTTATTACCGAACGATAATTTTATAAGCTAATGTAATGCACAAATACAATAAAAATAAAACTCTACATACAAAA
Organism: Hyles euphorbiae; assembly: GCA_023078785.2. Lineage (NCBI taxonomy): Eukaryota > Metazoa > Arthropoda > Insecta > Lepidoptera > Sphingidae > Hyles > Hyles euphorbiae. The sequence goes on along the minus strand of CM041052.1, from coordinate 5,543,907 downwards.
ACACTACTTAAATGCTAAGTCACAATTTGCTAAATAATTGTACACCGTATGTAGTAGATGATAGTCCAAAAGGCAAAATACAAGCATTGCGCTTAGTTTGGGGCCACAGTTTGTTAATTAACTGGTGGTAGGTATCTCATATGTGACAGGCCACCTGTGTAGGTACCAACGCAATGTCAATATTTCCCTCCATAATTTGATAAGTATGATGAACTAGTGCGGGTTGGCGGACTTTACATTTTTTGATTTTACTGGTGGTAAGTCTTTCATATGTGAGAGGCTGCCTGGGTGGGTACCACCGCAATGTCTATTTCTCCCATCAAACAGCAGTGTAAAAGCACAGTTGTGATTCGGCGTGAAGGACTTTGTAGCCAGAGTAACTACTAGACATAATAATACTTAACATCGTATGCCTCAGGATGGCGAGCGCAGTGGAGTGCCAACTATTGCTACTGTGAGCGGTCGTATCGCTTACCATCAGGTGAAAGGAATGCTCGGCTCGCCGTTGAATGCTTTAAAAAAATATCAAAGTACTTTGGGAAAATTATGTGTCCACGGCACTTAATTAAATGGGAGAGGGCGCACCGCAAGCTTTAAAGTTAAATTGCCTAAAATTTTAGTAATTATATTACGTACGCTATCACAGTCACTGGAAGACTAATTGGTCTTGCAAGGAAATTTATGAGAATGCGGCTTGAAAATTATTTTTGAAGCTGCGAAAGAAGCTTGTGATTATTAAAGATGATTGCCTTGGTCGTAGTTGTTCTACGAATCGATTACAAAGGGTTCGAATCCCGGGTATTCAAAGTGATATTGGATTTTTCTGTCCATTATCAGCACGGTGTCAGGAATTTGTGGTCTATACGGTGAAAGGCTTGCCCCCTATTACATCGTTGGACGGAACATACAAGGCGAAATGTGGGTATCACGGTAGCATAGGTTAGGCATGCAAGTTGTTCTTACTGAGTGTTATTATCCTAGGTTTATTTATGGTATGCACATTTCTTTATTGCTATGAATGGCGAGATAAGCATGCCTTTCGCCTGATGGAAAGCTATACGATCACTTATGGACAGTGGCAAAACTAAACAAAACTATAAATTACTTACTATCTTCTCGCCATTCATTGTTATAAAAATAAAACAATTACAAAAGCACTTGCAAGATGAGGTACATTACATTACTTAATATCAAATCAATAGAAACAATTAATTATGTTGCTAGTTTCCAGTATTAAATTTTATGTATTACACGTAATACAAGTTCCACGTATCCTGATTCAGTTCTCGCTCTATTCAAGCCTTTCCCGGAATTTATAAGAGAAGCGAGTCACGTTGTTCCCAGGAAAAACTTATTGTCGTTTCAATATACATTTCATAGGTATGACGCTGGATGCTATATTAAATATCTTTCATATCGTGTTTTATAAGGCTCTCAGGGTACCGCTTTTATACAAAGTTTCAAAGACATTATGACTTTTTTAGAACCAGTATCGTTATCGCATAAGAAGAAAATACTACAAATATTATTAATTTATCATCAAGCTAGTCTATTTTTAATTTTAATGAATGGCGAGATGGGATTGCCTTTCGCCTGATGGCAAGCGACACGACCGCTCTTGGACAGTAGCAAAATCAAACGCAACAAATGCTTGGTATTCCACTGCGCTCGCCATCCTGAGACATAGGATGTAAAGTCATCTATTTTATTTTATTTTTATTATTTAAAAATTAATCATGGCGTGAAGTCTGATTATGTTCATTTGATACTCTGGCTGAAATTTCCTATAAATTGGAACAAAACACTGCTGTTTAGCAGGAAAAATAGATATTGCGGTGGTACCTACCCAGGCGGCCACATACTTTTGAGATACCTGCCACCAGTAAAAAACATATTTTTACGCATTGCAACGTCAATTGCAACGTTATTACCCGTATGGGTTAATAACCTTGCCAAACAGCAAAATATGGTTAAATGAAAAAAAATATCCCGAGGCTAAATAAATATCATTTAGTAATGATAAATTAATAATATTAGGTGTAGGAATTTCTTATGCAATAGGAAAGTTACCTACCCTTAAAGTGGTTCCAAAAATGTATTCACGTCGACGAAACTTGGTATAATTATGTATTTCTTACAATATTCCATGAATTTAAATGTAATAACTCAGTCCAGTAACGGCCTATAACCGAGAATTCGTTTGGGATGGATTAGGTCATAGTCAGCCACGCTAGCCTATTATGAGATGGCGGATTGCACATACCACAGACATTTTTCAATATCACCGCGTGAATTTTGAATGTTCATCGCTTTCACGTCTCAAAATTAAAAGTCGATTTTTCTGCTTCTATGCCATGCATGATTTCTTTAAATAATGATAAATGAATATTCTATTATGAGAATATAAACAACAGTTTGAAGGCAAGAGTTTGAAGGATTCCTATAAGTTTTGGGACATACAAGGGTGTTCTGTGCGTGACATCTCACAAGGGCGTTAAGTATTGGTTTACCAAGAACGACTTTCGGATATTGGCCACTGAAAAAATAACTCTATTGCGTTGATTTATGGATGCTTATGCAACGTATTCAAATGTTTTAGGAAATATACAATATCTTAATAACACAAACTCAATCAAAACTTAGCATAACATATCGCACCTTTAAATAGAGACCTAACAAACAAATCTGATATTTGAGGAACTTTCTTTAAAGATTTGTAACATAAGACATTTTCTACTTATGGAATATACGTCTAGAAGACCGATTTATACATCTTTTTGCCTTTCCTGTGTCAATAGGCACTTCCTTAATAGGTCATTTTGAGTTAAAATATGATTAAAAGCCAAAATCAATATTTTTGGATTAGGTCACTCTAATAAAGTAATAATATAATAATAAAGTACATTTAGTATACACATAAAAATATTTACAAGTAAATTTAAACTTTGTAAATATAATATATTCTTCTGATATTTATTAGTTTACACCTGTATTTCTTATTTTATTATTATTTACTTTGCTTTCTCTACACCACTCAAAGGTTGATTGGCAGAGAATGCCTCAGGCATTAAGTCCGCCTTTATACTTTGTATATAAAGCATTTAAATAAATAAACCCAACTATATTTATTTTTCTAAAACCACAAGCAGTCCAACTCCTTGGTTCGCTAGCGTAGAATCGTTTTTTGAAAATATTCTGTCATCTATGTATGTTCATCAAGGATAATGTAGAATGTAATGGCGAAAGAATTTAAAAAATCGGTTCAGCAATTTCAGAGCCTATTCAATACAAATAAATATTTCCTATTTATAATATTAAACTTCACTATAACGGTGAATATAAACATCTTGAGGAAACCTGCATACCATAGCGATCTATAAAAAAATGGTAAGTAAGTCCACCAACCCGCATTATGCAAGCGTGGTGGACTATATGGCCTAACCACTCTCAATCGTACTCTCGATTATCGAGTAGGCCCGTGTCCTGCAGTGGGACGTATATGGGCTGATACAGAATATTAAAATAGATACAATTACCGCCGACCCGTATTGAACACATTGTAAATAATGACGTAGAAATGAAACGAACCCACAGACCAAGTAGTAAACGAACCAAACGAGCGGTATTAAAGAACAAAAGTGCGACATAACCTCAATTCGTTTACAGACATCAAAAGACCCTTTAAGAAGGGGACTACAAAAGATAAAAATTGTGCTGAACCGTGTTTTCTGGTTTCAGTTCACCAATATTAATAAAATCGATGTGCATTTAAATTCACTTTGATGTTGTATTTCTGTGTAAAATGGAACGTTATTAACGGTTTTCAGAATGAATTTAAAATTATTAAATAGAGAACACAACCAAATGTTGTTTAAATATTTTAGAATATGATGTGGTATTTTGTACATTTAATGATTTCAAGCCTAATCTATCTATTGTTGTACAAAGATGATGATCTGAGATCTCAAGTTCGAATCCCGGGTGGGGCAAAGTAATATTGGATTTTTCTATTCATTATCAGCCAAGAGTCAGTATTTTGTGTCCATTTTATTTTAGGCTCACCCCTATCAAATTGTGGGATGAAACAGACAAGGCGAAACATGGGTTTCTTGGTTACTATCAGGAGAACCTCTGCCTACCTCTTTTGGGAAAAATGGCGTGAGGTTGGTTATGTATATATTAATTAACAATGTAAGAAAGTAAAATACTTTTTTCATCTGTCGATGTAAAATAGCTTTTAGTAAGTGGAAACTTTATGGTTACCGTTTAAATAAAATAAAAAAAAAAGCCGCCAAGAACAATTAGGGGGAAAGGTCTTAAACAATTAAAGGAATCTATTAATGCTAAAGCATTTTATACTAAACGATTCTAGTCTTACAGACTTCACAAGGCACGAAGGTTGTAAAAAACAATAATAATACCAAGACAAAAACAATTCGATCATTCATCTTCCCAAACTATTTGATCAAACAGTCCAATATTTGTCCAATCCCGTCCAATTTAATCTACAATCTCGTAGTTTCACGCTAGGAATGATCTACGTACGCCAAACACCGTTGATATCCGCTTCAAACTGGGTCGAACTAGTTAAAACCAGTATCCCAGGCGTATTGAACAAACAAACGTACAGGTGAGACCTTGGGTATTTGTAGATTCGAAATATTCGCTATACAGATGATTAGCTTGTAATGTAGGTTTGTGAATGGATTTTAGTACCCAATTGGCGAAGGAGGGTTATACAGGGCAAATCTAGATTGCGACGGAAAACGAAGACAGGTGGTATTTATACGGCCGATGCCAATAATCAATCGAAAAACTTAGATTGAAGTCAATCTGGATTGTTTTCTACTTTTCGATTGGTCTCTTGTCATGTTGCCATAGTTTTTTCACTACTGAGATTGATTTATTGGCAATATAGTATCAGAAAAAAAATTGAGCTGTCAATCTAAAACGGCAAATTTTGGATTGGGATTTTTTATTGGCAGCGGCTGTTAGTGATTTCAGTCAAAATGTAACTAAAACTTTTGCAAAATACCTAAATATTAAGGTAAGTATTCTAATTGAGTCAAGCGCACATTATACTGGGTATTTAAAGAGTGCTACCAAAATCGAAGCCCGATTGTAGTTTTAGTGACTATGAACACAATGGAACTAAAATTTCGCAGAGAATCGATATTGTTTTTGCGATTTTTTAAATATCGTCGAGTTAAGCTGGTAAATCCATAGGTTTGCAACAATAATAATTTAAGCACTTGCGTGCCATAGTGTCCATAAAAATAAAAAGATGTAAACTATTATTTAAAAAAAAAAAGTTTTTGCACCACAAATACGACGATCGGACTTTTTATTTAAAAATCCTCGCATGTTTTTTTTGCAAAAAAATTGGTAGCGTTGTATTTGAATTCACTAAAACTAACCCCGGCTTCGTGTTCGTTAGCAGTCTTGATATAATCCTTACTAATATTATAAAGGTGAAAGTTTGTATGTGTGGATGTTTGTTACTCTTTCATGAAAAAACGGCTCAACAGATTTTGATGAAATTTGGTATAGTGATAGCTGACACCCTGGATTAACACATAGGCTACTTTTTATCCCGAAAAATGTAGTGTTCCCGTGGGATGAGTCAGGAAACCAAATATACATATTTTCTACTCTTTCAAATTCAAATTGTTGGCACGGGATGTCCTCTCCTACGGAAGGGAAATATAGTCGACGGCACGCGGGAAATATAGTTAGTAGACACGCGAAATAATATGTTCTTGATGTGGATTGGACTCAAAAACTATCTGCACCCGGGCGAAGCCGGGCCCGACAGCTAGTTATAATATAATTCCAATAAAGTACTCTGTGATATAATTCGACTAACAAAGAATTACAACATTAAACCCTACATATTTCATAGCAATTTTGTTACTCAACCCGCATGTAAGGGTCTAAAAGGCCGGGCCCAAACGACTTCGTCTAGACTCCTTCTGCCGTGAACTGGTTAAGTAGTTTTACTCCTGTGGGAGTTTACGCAAAAATTATTCGGGAAAATTCGTTTGAGTTTCTTGGTATTAAGGTCCCTTTTAGGAATGTTTTCGCTTCAGGCAGGGTTAAAGGTTCGTTGGATATGTATGTTTGGAACTTTGCATATATTGTAGTGACAATTTTTTCTGGTGAAATAGTTGTATAAACAGACAGAAGCAAAACGAAACAACACCATACCAAGCATTTCTTTGTAATTGTTGTTGTTGTTTGGTTTAGTTACTGTCCATGAGCGGTCGTATCGCTTACCATCAGCCGAATGGCATGGTTGTCTCGCCATACATTGATAAAAAAAAGATACAGTATAAAGTAATGGAATAACTAATATTCAGCTTTGCGTTATTTGAATTGGTCTTTACTAATTAACAGGGGCATAATGCAGTCACTCAATGACAGTATATAAAAATATGAACAATATGCGGATGAGAATTGTAGGTATTTTGTGTGTATATTTTCTGGAACACAACAGTGCATTGACACTGTTGGTTGGTGGGAGAAATAGACTTTTCGGTGGTACCTACCCAGATGGCACATATACATCTCTTATATCATCATCTTACATATGAGAGACCTGCAAATATATATATTATATAATCCAACAAAAGTAAGCCTACAAAATAAATAAATACACTCTATAGTAACATACATAGTTCTGACCCCACATTAAGATCGAGTCTGGTGTCGTGGCTATCAGACGAGAGACTATTCGGTCTCATAAACAACTAGACCCGAAACGTATATTGTGGTATTTGCTTTACACAAATATTTGTTTCGGTGCGGGGATCGAATCCGCGGCCTATCGTTTCACAGCTGGTGTCTAACCAACTGCGCCACGAAGGCTGTCATAACGAAGGTACATATATTTACCTGTGTAATATGAACTTAAAAGCATTAAAAGATGCTTAAAAGACTGCAGGAAACTCGAAATACATTTCACGCCCATTAAATCATGAGGTACCGATCTGTATCTGTATCAGCCCATATACGTCCCACTGCAGGACACGGGCCTACTCGATAATCGAGAGTACGATTGAGAGTGGTTAGGCCATATAGTCCACCACGCTGGCCTAGTGCGGGTTGGCGGACTTACATACCATAGAATTTCTTATAAATCGCTATGGTATGCAGGTTTCCTCACGATGTTTTCCTTCACCGTTTTAGTACCGATAAGTATATGCAAATGAATTATTTCCGATTGCATAATAATGTATGTGGAAGAGATTATGTTATCGAATATCGATCAGTGCTTATCGCAATCAAACAACAGTTTCAAATTAGATAGGTAAGTGCCGTGTCTCCGCTTATAATCTGAAGTTAAGCTTGTCGAGTACTTATGTAGAAAGGTAGTCTATATATACCTATTTATATAGTATTGTATCAGCATATACGTCCCACTGCAGGGCACGGGCCTCCTATACAATCGAGAGTACGATTGAGAGTGATTGGGCCATATAGTCCACCACGCTGGTCTAATGCGGGTTGGCGGACTTTACGTACCATAGAAATTCTTACAAATCGCTATGGTATGCAGGTTTCCTCACGATGTTTTCCTTCACCGTTTTAGTGCGTGGTGATTGACTATCAATACGCACATACTTCCGAAAAGTGAGAGGTGTGCACTGGGATTCGAACCCGCCACCACCGTGAGCATGTTGGCAGCCGTGTAGCCGCCACTACGCTTTTATACTAGTGTTGTCTATATACCAGTACTAGACACTTATCATTGCATACTTTATAATATGAATGAAACATTTAAATGTACCTCTTACGGCCGTTCTCTATATCCTATCTATCTTGAACAAGGGGTTAATATAGCTACCATGACTATGTCTGTACAATTCTACGCTTCATTAAACATAAATAGACATATATATTTATCTAATCTATGTATCTATAAACATATGCACCATATCTATACCAAAATTCAAAATTCTTTATTTCACTTGTGATACATAGGTACAGGGTTGATACATACATAGTTATACCTCTCTATAGTTATACCTCTCTATCTTTGTTAAATTAAACATAAAATGCATCGAAATATTTAATGAAAGCTCTAGTTAAAGATAGATAGATTATAGAGAATGGCTGTTAGTTAAGTTAGTTATCTAACTATCATGTAGTGATAGCTGATAACCCTTTTTTTTCAATGCATGGCGACACGAGCATGCCATTTCACTGAGGGTAAGTGATATGACCGGTCATGAACAGTAGCAAATCCAAACAACACCTTGAATTACGAAGCAGTACTTGACATTCCACTGCGCTCGCTAACCTGAGACATAAGATGTTAATTCTCAATATATCCAGTAGTTACTCTAGTCTCTCAGTAGTTACAATGTTCTTCAAATCGAAAAATAACAGTGCATTTATACTGTTATTTGGTGAAAGAAATAGACATTGCCATGGTACTTTCTTAGGCAACCTTTCACATATGAGAGACCAACAATCTATTATATAACCCTACCAATCATGACGCCATAAAATCGCAGTTTTCTGTCCAATACATAATGTCTTCACCATCGATTCACTATAATTTACAGTGCGACCTTGGTTGCAACAGAATCACGTTTTATGCGGCCATTTGTCATGTTTTACGATCACTCTGTTGGTAAACAAAGATGTAGAAATGTTATGAGTTGCTGTGATTGGATTAATATCAATGTCATGGAAGTAAAATAATGGTTTGTCTACTTAGCATATCCTAGTATGCATATGTATAATTCATCTAAATCGCATATACATTATTGTTCTTAAAAAAATATGTGCTACGTGATCCGTCCCACGATGTGATAGGGGGCGAGCTTATATGGGATACAAATTCCTAACCGATCTGACAATGAATAGAAAATACAATACTTTTGCCCTACCCGGGTATCGAACCCGCGACCTCAGCTTTGCAATCATGCTGTTGTATATGCGTTACCGAGGCATTCACACACTACTCAATAAAGTTAAAATATTACAAATGCCATTATGATATGAGTACAAAACACACAAAGCTTCAATATAAAGCTTTGACATGTAGAATAAATATTACATTGCACCCCGCGCCACTGTGCCAGTTCGCTTTACTATGTACATTTAATTCACTAAAGCCAACGGACTTGGTTCAGGGATCCTTTTATTTATTTATTCAAGTAAAGGAGACAAACAGTTCGGAGTATAAAATTAAAAGTTTCTTAAATATACGCGATTGTTACATATTGTCTGTATCAGCCCATATACGTCCCACTGCAGGGCACGGGCCTACTCTACAATCGACAGTACGATTGAGAGTGGTTAGGCCATATAGTCCACCACGCTGGCCTAGTGCGGGTTGGCGGACTTACATACCATACAATTTTTTTTACCTATGTACACCATGAATACTATAAATCGCATTGATTCACCAGACGCATAGACATACCGCCACATTCTCCAGCTGCCGGAGCGACTGACTGGCACCAAACGTGTGGCTAGCAGCATTTTTTAAATATAGTACTTGCATAGACATATTGGTCCCCTTCAATTGCAAGACCAACCCCAAACAAGTAAGACAGCGATTTTAGTATTTACCAGATACCTAGACATGCCAAAAACATGTTCACCCGCTGCTGGTGAGACTAATTGACACCAAGTATATGGTCGACCAGCGGTTTTTGGCTTGTACATCAAAGAATCACGTTTCACAAAAAGCATTTTTTTTATAATGCTTCATAATCAATAATAATGTGACAAGGCATTTTCAATGTAAATATTTTACTCAATCGATTATCGGGCCAGAACAGTAAATTTGACTTTACAACGACATGTACATTCGCTTCTACTCCGATCAATAAATACGAAAAATCATACATTTTGTATTTTACTATACTATATATCTGTATCTAGTTCCGTATCAAAATAAAATATACATTGGTAACTTTATATATTAAATATAGGACACTAAATACCGAGTAATGAATCGAAATGTTGGAACATTCTAATGGATCCATTTTTATTTTTATAAATCGTTCGGCCAATCTGACTATTGATTCCCAAATTATACTCTGTCCGGATATCAACAAACGACACTATTATCATTCTAGTATTATTGAAACTTTCAGATAACTGATAATGAGAATCGGATGGTACCGATGATAAAAACATCAGTATAAAAGTAGATCATAAAACTATTATTTACGGATGTTATCGCAGATTTGGCGGACTTCGCCTCGGGACTATGAAAGCTGTGAAGTAATCGAAAGGTCCCGTCGCTTCGGGTAAATTAAAAATTAGAAAAATAGACCAATACCATGATAAAATCCGTATTTAATAAGCACCTGCTTCCGTCTCTCTGCTCTAACTTAAAGTTTACTGGGAGAAAATGAAAATTTGTACGAAGTGTTAAATAAATAAAAAATCAAACATTGTTCAAACGATAATAGTCTATGGCGGTTTTATCATGCGATAATGGCATATATGCGGCATACGATTTTCGTGTAAATGGCGTTTTAGGCACAAAACTATCGAACTTAAGCCTCCTTTAATTTTTAAAGCGGTATCTTGGAAGCAGCCTGCATCCAGTGACTTTCTATTATCTATTTGCACGTCCCGACCCTCAATTTTGAAATTTAGAGGCTTGTCAATGTCAATGTCACAGCCTAATGTAAATAGAAATAGGTTATATTTTATAAATTGACATTTGGCCGTTGATAGGTGGACGTGCGAGTCATTATGAAAACAATATTCAAGTCCACCCCGTCTATTTAATATACGGAACACATATTCCATAATTTGGTTTACTTCTTAGCCAGTATACTTCAGAAAGCGTTAAGTTTCGCGTGTTTTGAATACAAAATTAGTCATTTTTTTCGTGTTTACCATGTTGAGCGAAAGAATAAATTTTGTTAAAAACTTACCTCCTTTGTTGAACAGGGTTTGTGAAAAATATAATTTTATTTTTCGAAGGAAAATTAAATTTGGAATTTGCTTTTTATGTTTTCATCAACATGTATTTGTGTAATGAAGGACACAGGCCTTTTCAAGATTACCTCATTGTACGTCGATGAATAAAGATTTGCTGATTTTTCGAAGCTAGGCGAGTCTCTATGGGACAGTAGCTTTTAGACCGATAATTAAAATTATTAAAATAAAATAGTAGGTGCTCATTGGACATTGTAGCCAGAGTAATTACTGGACCTATTAAGATTTAACACTTTATGTCTCAGGATGGCGAGCGCAGTGGAATGCCAAGCATTGCTTTCTAATTCATTCATTCATCAGCAGGAGAATGATATGCCCGTCTCGTCATTAATTGTAAAAAATACCATATTTCAATGTTGACAATATTATGATGTCTCAGCATAATCTTTTAACCACTTTTTTTGTTACAATACAGTATATGGAATAATTATGATATTGAAATGTATTAAAACTGCATTACACCTACACCCCACCACGCAAGTACAACCGCATTTTCCTTCTATTTGACCGGAACAAGTTGTCCTTTCCACGGAGCGTTGTACAAAAGCCAGTTTAACAGAATTGAATTATTGATCTCTACGGGTAAACCATATGTAATTAAAATGGATACTGTGGTAAAGCGTCCAGTTATCAATGAGTAATCCTTTATCGAAAACGATTTCGGCTAGTTTCAATAATGGCTTTTGTTGTTAATAAATTTTGATGGAATTATTTTTGTCATTTATGTTGCCAACTGTTAAATAATGTGTAGTAATATTGGTAATATGTTCACGGTTGTCGTGGGTTCGAATCCTAGGGCACACCTCTGACTTCATGTGTGTATAGTCAATCACCACGCACTAAACAGTAATGAAAAACATCACGAGGAAACCTGCAAACACAGCGATTTGTAAGAATTTCTATGGTATGTAAAGTCCGCCGAGCCGCACTAGGCCAGCGTGGTGGACTATATAACCTAACCACTTTCAATCGTACTCTTGATTGTAGAGGAGGCCAGTGTCCTATAGTGGGATGTATATGGGTTTTTAGGAAGAAAAATAATATTTTATGTAAGGAAAATACAACCATTATATAAGAAAACAGTTCCCATAATAAACGATCTATGCATCCTGTGACCACCTTCTGGTAAAATGTAGGAGTGTTTTCGGCCTGTAATGATAGATTGTGAAAGGAAATCTTATTAATATTGATAGCTTGTATAATTTGTATTTAATAGGTCTTACAGAAAACAATCAGAAACGATGACTTTTCTATAAAGTTTCATTTGGTAAGCAAAAATATACTTCGATCACAAAGTAAATACATAAAAAAATCATTGTAGTCCATTCGACAGTATATCTACTGGATTTACCTGGATATGTTAGGGATCGACCTGTTTGACAGCCTCCGTGGTGCAGTCGGTTACACGCCGGCTGTGACACGAGAGGCCGCGGGTTCCATCCCTGCACCGAGAGAAATGTTTGTGCGGCCCACAAATATTTCTTTCGGATCTGGGTGTTTGTGAGACCGAAAAGTCTTCCGTAGTTCCCAATACCCACGACACAAGACTCGATCTTAGTGTGGGGTCAGGACTATGTATGTGACTGTTGGGTGTATTTATTTATCTGTATCAGCCCATATACGTCCCACTGCAGGGCACGGGCCTACTCTACAATCGAGAGTACGATTGGGAATTAATTGAATTGGAATACTTATTTATTATTTTATTTATTTATTTCATTAACTTTAAAGGTATTTCAATTACTATTTTCATCAATATGTAGTATGACCATTTCTAAAAAAACGTCTAGTAGTTTAATCTTCTACTCAATACCAAAAATACAAAAACAAAACAACATTACTCAGTAATAAATGATCATGGATTTGAACCGGAGACCTTGCACCCATGACTCATCCATTAGCCCAACCACGAGACATTAAATTACGTCAAATCAAGCCCAATGGAAACGAACACGCGAACTATAGCGACACGCCTTGTTCTACCGACTCTATTTAAAATTAGCTAACTAAAATTAGATTATTGTTGTTAATTATGTATTATCTGTATCAGCCCATATACGTCCTACTGCAGGGCACGGGCCTACTCTACAATCGTAAGAACGATTGAGAGTGGTTAGGCCATATAGTCCACCATGCTGGCCTAGTGCGGGTTGGCGGACTTACATACCATAGAAATTTTTATAAATCGCTATGGTATGCAGGTTTCCTCACGATGTTTTCCTTCACCGTTTTAGTGCGTGGTGATTGACTATCAAGACACACATGACTCCGAAAAGTCAGAGGTGTGCCCTGGGATTCGAACCCGCGACCACCGTGAACATGTAGGCAGCCGCGTCTAGTCCGTTTACCAACAGGCCACCACGCACTTATTATGTATTAAGAATTCAGAATTTCTCTTCTGGTGCTTCTGCCATACCTATTATTGGACTCTTCAGCAAATCACACTATAGGACCCATGTAATTGTTTATCTCGTGGTGCTTAACATCTGGCTTCTCCAATTCGCTTTGGATTGAAGGACATTGTAGCCAGAGTAATTACTGGATATATTGACACTTACCATCTTATATCTCAGGATGGTGGGCGCAGTGGAATACTAAGCAATGCTTTGTAATTCAAGGTGTTGTTTGGTTTTGCTACTGTTCATGAGCGGTCGGATGGCTTACCATCAGGCGAACGGCATGCTCGTCTCGCCAATCAATGTAAAAAATAAATGATTTTAATGAACCACAAGAGCAATAATAAAACTTGACCTATTGGTAAGGCTTAAAGGTTCAACAATGCCTTGATATTATATTAGATAAAAACATTTTCAATTCGTATAGAGCGGGAAAAGCGGTCAGAAATATTGAATGGAAGCAAATCAAGCATTTGAGTTAAACCAAGCTGAAATTCTGAAGAATACTTGTGTTAATACTTCGACTTTGTCTGTATAAAATTATTTCAAGCTGCCTATAAGCAAGCTATCTTGTATTCTGGTACAAACATTAACATTCCTGTAAGAACCTTAATGCAGTTTCCTTCGCGATGTTTTCCTTTACCGTTTACCAAAATATCGAGGTGTGGTCTGGAATTCAAAACAACTGTTTTACTACCAGAATACCAGTGTAACACAATATATATATATATATATATATATATATATATATATATATATATATATTATCTTAATAAATATTTTATTTCAATAATAAAGCTCTGTACAATACACTGCTTTATTATTGGAATTAAACTATTTACGAATTTTTTCGCGGATTTGGTTAAAATTTTACATTGATAACTTCCCCAGTGCGTCCATGATCGCGTAAACTGTAAAGTAATCGAATCGTCGAGAAATTAAAAAATAAAATCGTATATAATAGTTTTATTTCAATGTGTAACATTCGCGTAAATCTAAGAAACCATCATAGATTTATTGTTGGTTGTGTAAGATTATATCGTGTCCATATCTATGAATAAACCATACAATCTCACGTTATTATTAACTTGTCAAGCGAGTATTATCTTTATTCAGGGCTGCTAACAGTAAAATATATGATCAGGATCATTTTAATTTATTTTATTTCTATACTTAACTATTGTACGTTACAGCTATGCGAAGCAATGTGACGTCTATGTAATACCTGTATTTCACAATAAAGTGTTTAGAATTTGAATTTGCATTTCTTGAAACATATTTTTGTTTAATACGTTAGATCAGAATAAATGGCGAGACGAGTATGCCTTTCCCCTGATGGTAAGCGATACGGCCACTCATGTACAGTAGCAAAATCAAAGTACACCATGAATTATAAAGCAATATTTGGCACTCGGTATGTCCAGTAGTTACTCTGGCTACAATGTATTTCAAACCGTAACACAACAGTGCATTAACACTGCTGTTTGGCGGGAGAAATAGACTTTACACAATAGGCTGATAGGATTTAGCGTAGTGATCCATGGAAATGTGACTGGTTTAGCCTTTACGGTTTCGAGCAAGCCGGCAGAATTGTCACGATGGAAATATCCATTTCTCATCAATCCATCCAAGGTTTCTTCATATTATGCCAGGCTGACATAAAATTGTTCGACACAGTATTGTCATTGGAAGTGGTAGAGATACGCTATTGTCAGTCATGACTCAATATGAATGGGCAGGCTCGTTCGGAGCGTTACCACGGTCTCACAGAACATTAGACGTGAAGCGACGGCTTTTCTGTCGCGTTCCGTTCGGTGAGTAAGATTGCCGAATCCCCATAATTCTTCTCCCGGTTTGATGAGCGTTGTGGATGGTCATGGGCGGCAGTGATCACTTACCATCAGGTGACCTGTTTGCCCATATCCAATGCAATAAAAAATAAAATTGATACTAATATATAAAGCTCAAGAGTTTGTTTGTTATCTCTAATCTCAGGAACTACTGCTTCGAATTGAAATACTATTTCTGTGTCGGATAGGTAATTTATCGAGGAATGCTATAGGCTATATATCATCACGCTATGACCTATATGGGATATTAGAAGCAGTAGTGAAAAATCTAGCAAATACGAGGAAATTTGATTTATTTCTCGTGGTCTGATTGGTCGATACTCTGAATTGATAGTCGGAATTGAATATTTTGGCCGCCGTTTTGAAAAGTGTTTCTGAATCCGAGTTGAGCCTAGCTGAGCCGATAGTTGTGTATTTGTGTGCGGTTCACATCACCCTATAACAATTCCACGCAAATGTTTTTACTCCATAAAAAAAACCAGGCCATTTAACACGATCCACATAGAAGGCCGAGATGTTTACTGAGGGTAGTTCAGTGGAACTTTTCCCAGCCGTTGCGAAGGGCTGACGAATGCAAAACAGGCAATTTACATGCGTAGACGTAGACAAAGAAATACCACTTGTAATGTACTGTCGGTGTTGCCAGAAAAAAGAAATGTTTTCTACTAGATTTACAAAAAAAGTCTTGGGTTAATTTAAATACAATTTACATCTAAATTAATAGACGCTGTAATTATTTGCTAGTGTATTGCAATGTGTAGTGATTGCCCACTTTGAGAAAAAATAAAACCTTACTTTAAGGGTTCCTTTTTATATTTGGAAAGACCGGTCCTTTCTCTGTACTCTAGATTTTTTTTGTGCACGAGGAAATACTACTACGGCGTCATCTCAAAGTTTCCTTTTCTAATCATTTTTTGTTTATCACTTTTTTTTAATGTAAGTTCTTATCTGTAAAAATATAATGTTTAAGCTCCCATTCACCCACTACTTCGCAAGGGTCTCCTCTACAACCGGGAGTTCTATTGAGAGGGCTTAGGCATCGTGTATCTGGCCTAGAGCGAATAGAGTACATAGTCTCTTCTAAAACCGGGAGTTCAATTGAGCGGGCTTAGGCCAACTTTATATGGCCTAGTGCGAAAATGTATACATAAACATAGAAAATTTCATTAAAATTTCTGTGGCATGTAATTTCTTGTATAAACTTATTGCCTAACAATATTGCCTTGTTTTCATTACTGGCAACACTAAATTATGCTCAACTTGGCTGAAACAAAGTCGGAATGGCATTCAATACTTGTAATATTGTGTAAACAAGTTTGTAGCTTCGTTAATTATAACTTATTACAATGTCATGGAAAAATAAAGTTGTATTATTTATATGAAAAAAGAATGTACATGCTTTGTATTGTGTAATAGACTTTTATATTTATAGGATTTTATGACTGCCTCGATGGCGTAGTTGTATCACGGTACGGTTACAATGCTGTCTCGGATTGGAATCCCGGGTCAGGCAACGTTATATTGGATTTTTCTATTCATTATCAGCCCGGAGTCAGGGATTTATGCCCGATATGGCAATAGGTTCGCCCCTATCCTATAGTGGGACAGAACATGACAAATTATGGATGTCCTAGCAACTCTGCCTGCTCTTTCTGAGAAAAAGGCGTGAGTTTAGGTATTAAAAATGTTTTATGTTGAAAATGAATAAAAAATAAGTGGCAACGTTTATTATCTGTAATATACTGCTTGTGATAATATGCTTTATTAACTTTGAGTGCCTATAAAATCCACTTTATTGGGCGTCAATTAGTACAACATTTTTGCATTCCTGTGTCTCAGAGAAGAGATAGAAACTTATTCTTTAACAAAAAGTTTGAATTATTATTAATACCGTATGCTAAGTATTCATTCACATAGTCCTTAATTTTGTGTTGTAGTACAAGGCTATTCCTAAGTTCTATTCTCAAATATATCGTTATTTTGCAAAATTTACGCTTTCACAAACAATTTAATCTCAATTTTTATTAACCAATTTGCTCTCTGGCTCTAATTCTCCTATTATTATATCCATCCCGATTTTGTCTACAACAGATTGCCCAGTGCGATAACGCCACCTTTTGTACTTTTTTATTATGTTATTTCTTTAATTCAACTAGTTCTAGGTACAGTGCAATGATAGGATATCTTTAATTCAACTAGTTCTAAGTGCAAGATAGGTTAAATAAATAAATTTGCTTACATCACTTTCATCTTTAATATTGATCTCACAGCCCTCAGTTTTTCTTCCAATACAAACACAGAAAGGAACAAAAAGCATTCAACACAGCCCTGTGACGGCCCACATAGCACAATACGTGTCTCAGTCCTTTATTCCATTGAATAAAGAAACGGCTTACCGCGACACGTGAGCCAATTCATGTGTAAAAGCTCGGGATTATGTTTATTTACTCAGAAATGGGTGATGGCTTAATGGGAAAAGGATGGTAAATATGGAAAAAGTAGATTAAGATCTATATTATAGAACTGAAGTTAGGTTTTTATTTATTTTGGTACGACAAAGTGGCTATAGTAAAAAAGAAAAAACTCGTAAATACTCCCAACAGTCACATACATAGTCCCGAACCCACACTAAGATCGAGTCTTGTGTCGTGCGTATCAGGAACTACGAGAGACTTTTCGGTCTCACAAACACACAGACCCGAAATAAATACCTGTGGTTCACACAAATATTTGTTTTGGTGCGGGGATCGAACCCGCGTCCTCTCGTTTTACAGGCGGCGTCTAACCACGGCCGTTCTCTATATCCTATCCATTTTTAACAAGAGGTTAAAACGGATATCGTTACTATGTCGATACCACTGTATGCTTCAATAAACAAATATAGACATACAATATTATCTTGCCTAGATATATAAAAATATATGCACCTTATCTAAATATCTCTGTCTTTCTTTACTGAAGCAAAAAATGTATCGAAATTTCGAGAGAAATCTCTTGTTAAAGATAGATAGATTATAGAAACTGGCCGTTAGTGAGTTTGGATTCAGCATATCTACAAGTTGAAATTCGATAGACACCACTATATAGAGTGGTCACTATCAAGTAGTATCTGAATTATTTCTCACTGCAGAACAAGATCATCATTTACAATCAAGAGGTCAATTGAGAGTGGTTAGCTATGCAAGGTTAGTCATAAAGGGTATATAAAGCCGAAAGGGGAATAGTTCCGTCTCAGGTATGTGCGTATTGTTGAAGATCAAAATTAATATTAAAGTTAATTTTCACTCCTTAGACTAAAAGGCTTACTTACTCTAAATCATATTCTTGATCTTAGAGGAGGCCCGTGGCCTGCAGTGGGAAGTATATGGGCTGATACAGACACCTCATTTATTCTTCTTCCTATTAATATAATACCTACAACTGTAGTCATTAAGAAATTGCTTAGTTAATAAGTATTTTTGCGAAGTTATTTACCTCTTTAGTTCATTGTTTTGTCACCCGCTTTGTCATGGAGGGAAGTAGTCGATAATTTATTTCCAATACCTATTAATTTAACTTTCTGATTGATTTCGTTGCGGGTTAAAGACAAATTGGACATTCCCGGAGGCTCGCTGAGCTTCAGTGCTCGGTGTCATTACATTGCGTATGATGTTGTTACTGTCTTCAGGAGTTACAGTAAAGCCCGATATATTTGCTATATTTTACATGCCGATTTTTGTTCCTCCGATAACTGAAAACCGTAATTCAATTTTGTTCCGCTCCTGGTGACTACTAGAATAATTTCATGTCTTAAATCTATAACTACTGATTTTTTTTTTTTTTTAATAAGCCCAAGAACCATCTAAAATCTTCAATGCCTCAGATATCGTGTATAAAGCTACTAAGCGTCTGAACTAGAATTGTGATGGGCGCGCCGCCTCGCCTCAATGACGCTTACAATTAGTAGATTAAAATTCATATTAATATGCTAATTTACTTGGCATTGTTCTGACAGATAGTGTACTGTCTTTGTCAGAAACTACGAAATTAAAATACAGTCTAGTTTACAAACTCACAGTGTCTGCAATAATGTATTTAATTATTATTTTCATTGCTTTGTCTTTAGTTGTAATGTAAAGATATTATGTGGTTTATTATAGATTTAATAAACGAATTGAATAACAGCGGTTATGTTTAAATTCATCCGAAAATTATGAGATGCCTCCTCATTTTTAAATCAATATATTTATGTTGTAAAGATCTACAATGATGTGTTAAATAAAAAATAAAAAAAATGTACTGTTGATGTGGATTATTTAAAATAAATAATTTTTAATAACACGAATTCTATTACGGTTGAATCATTTCTGCACAACTAGGCTCCAACGTGATTTCACATAAAAATCGTAACAAGGATTTTTGGTTAAGTATTTAAGGAGTATATTTATGCCATAACGACCTAATAAAGAGTTGAAGTAATGAATACATGTCTTAAGCAATTTTGTGTCACGGAGCCTTATGTCGTCGTCACATAATTATAGGCACAAATTTCTGACTCTGGGCTGATAATGAATAGAAAAATACAATATCACTTTGCCCTACCAGGGATTCGAATCCGAATCCAAATCCAAATCTGAGCAAATCCAAAGCTGAGTCAGCTTTGTAACCGTACCCTAGTAGAACTACGCCACCGAGGCAGTCTACTATACAATGTAAGTATAAACAACAGTATCGTACTTATCTATGCTTTCATAGATATCTGGCACGAAGCCCGCGTAAATCTCAATAAAGTCGCCGACATTTAGGACCCTTTTAGTATTGGGCAGTGTCTGGCCTTTTAGTGGGCCGTTGTGGTTACTCTATAAAAACGGTATGAACTTCGAAAATTCGGACGCCGTACGTAAAACTTCACTAATGTGTCTAGATACTTCATAAAATGTTGGATTTATCTATCGTACGTCGCAACCATAGGCTAAGTTCGGAGAAAATTATAAGTATAATAGAGAATAATATAGATTTTTAGAAGTGGTAAACTAATATCTTACTCCGGACGTCGAATATTAGATGTTCGTATCGTTTCATATTGCGTATCTGGCCATCTCAAAAAATCATCAATCTATCTATGAAATTAAATCAATTTACTCTTTTTAATTTTCTACCTCTCAAGCTTACAAAAATTCCTCAGCCACTTAACAATATTACAAGAAAATCTCTAATAGATACCAGTGATTGAATTAAAATCACAGCTGCTTGAAAACAAAGGAAATTAACAATTAGTGGAATGGTGCGGATTGGCGACCCCGCGCGGTTTGAGCTGAGCTTAAGTTTGATGATCAAACATTGTTAAATATAAATTAATTAACTAAAATTTGGTTTTATTTTGTATAATCGAATAGCGTGATATTGCAGTAGACATGCACTGTTGCGTTTCGGTTCGAAGGATATTGTAGCCAGAGTAACTAATGGACTTATTGAGACTTATTATCTTATGTCAGGATGGCGAGCGCAGTGGAATGCCAAGCATTGCTTTGTAATTCAGTGTGTTGTTTGGATTTGTTGCTATTCATGAGTGGTCGTATTGCTTACCATCAGGCGAACGAAATGCTCGTTTCAACTTTTAGTGCTATTAAAAAATAACAAATTGTATATATATCTCCATTTTCCTCATCAACATCAATCGTTTCATATTTCTCAATATTGCTCACTATACTAGTGCATGCAGTAGAAATTGAAGGTAATGCATTTAATTTATCATCGGTGTTTCATTTTTATTTTATTAAGTTTAATGTCATTACCTCTGCGTCCTTAAAGACTAAAAATAAAAAAATAAAATAATACATTTGAAGATAATATCTAAAAATCCTATGTATAGCGTTGTCCACGTAATCCAGCTCATAAATATTTCATACCACGTGATAACACCCCAACCAACCCTAACAAATTAAGATATACGAGCATCCCTTACTGTCTGCCCGCAGTTCTATAGAATAAATCAATATGTATTGTAGAAAATGCTGACTGCCTCGGTGGCGGTGTACTAGAGTACGGTTAGCTGTGGTTATGGGTTCGAATCCCGAGTTAGGCAAAGTGATACTGGATTTTTCTATTCATTATCAGCCCAGAGTCAGAAAGTGCTCGATATGGCGATAGGCTCGCCACCTATCTCATTGTGTGACGGAATATACAAGGCGAAATGTGGGTGTCCGGGTACCTCTGCCTACCCCTTCTGTGAAAGAGGCGTGAGTTTATGTATGTTATAGAAAACGACGACTAGACGACTGTGGTGGTTTGGGCATGAAAACCTATATTTTGCAAAATGTCTCACGTCTAACATCCTGTAGATAGACCACTACTTCGATTCAAAGACAGCGTGAAACGGGAGATTTGTTTTTATTACTGTTAGATATTTAGTTTAATTTAATAATGTGGTTGAACAAGGACGTAGGTTGTTTCCCTGCTTTAGCTCTATGAATGTGACATGTGTAGATGTCAATAATAAAGTGTGCAAATTATTGTTGTGTTAATTAATTACAACAAGATTATTCAAAATAAAAAATATACAATTACAAATATAACAATTACAATGAATGGCGAGACAAGTATGCCGTTCGCCTGATGGTAAGCGAAACAACGGCTCTTGAATAGTAGCAAAACCAAACAACACCTCGAATTACAAAGCAATGCTAGGCATTCCACTGCGCTCGCAATCCTGAGACATAAGATGTTAAGTCTTAATATGTCCAGTAGCTACTCTGGTTACAATAATCTTCAGTCCGAAAAACAACAGTGCATTTTCACTGCTGTTTGACGGGTAAATAAATAGATATTGCAGCAATAACGGCATTCAATTTTGCCGAAGTTTTTTTAACACAGAAGTTTTATAATATTTTTACCACTAGATATATTTTTATTCAGCAAATCACACAAATAAATTAAATATATCGTACGTTATTCAAAACCACTTTCATATTACAATACCTTGAAATTTACACAACATACCTTCATAATTCACGGTTCATTTTAAAATGGATCTGGTCTCTCTTCGCTACCCATTGCTATACAAACGAGAGGTCATTTTAAATTGGTTATTTATAAAACTTGATACAATAGGGATTACGATTGTTACAATTGTACGAGGGTTAGGGTCATGCCAGACACCCTCGCGAAGGGGCTGACCCTTTCAATTGCAATTTAAAACAAATCTATACGTAAAATATGTACAAATTGCTATTGTGTTGGTTAAACTTTTGCGGTTGGAGGTTTGAATTGCATGTTGTTATTATAATGTTATCAATGGTATAAAAAAGGCTTTCAAATCGCGTACAATTTCTTTCTTAACTTTCGTAAACCGGCAAAATCTATCTATAAATCCATTAAAATGTAAATATTAAATCAAATGCGGGATAAATCCGTAAAAAATATTTTCATTTCAATGACTGCCTCAGTGGCGTAGTTGTACTAGGGTACGGTTACAAAGCTGAGGTCTCGGGTTCGAATCCCGGGTTGGGCAGTGATATTGGATTTTTCTATTCATTATCAGCCCAGAGTTGGGAATTTTTGGCCGATATGGCGATAGGCTCGCCACCTATCACATCGTGGGACGGAACATACAAGGTGAAATGTGGGTGTCCTGGCACCTCTGCCTACCCCTTCTGGGAAAAAGGCGTGAGTTTGTGTATGTATGTATTTCAATGTTACACGTTTCAATATAAAAATCTTTCATATGAAATCTATAAAAATACACACAATAAAACATAGAAGTCTTTTTTGAAAGTCACTAGAGTCTAGAAATACAATGAATTTAGCACTCTCTCTATCACAATTTTCCACAGCGAGGTAAAAATAATGGTAAATCTGTATAAAAATATTTAACAGGTAACACGTAAGTGAATAATCAATCGACGCCGAGCAAGCTATTTATTTGATTGCGGACGAAATGACATGAAATTCGTTTACCGCCATACCGTGTGTCCGACGAAAATATGGAGCGAAATACGAGTGTAGCTTTTATTATTATGTATGTGATACGTAATGTTACGCGTAGTGTAGGGCGTAGTTATGGGAACTTTCGCTATTTCTAATTAACATCACCTTGTTATTTTTGAAGCCTTAGCATGCTCTAAATATGATATAGCTAATTGCCCGCCACAGAATTTTTAACAAAAAAACTGACCATATTTTATAAGCATTTTTCACATCTTCACACTTCAAATTTTTTCAAAATTACACACACAATAATGACCGTTCAGCTTCTTCTTCAAAAGTTGTTCGTACAGAATTCATTCTTTCATAGATTACAGAGATCGTTTAAAATTATTAACCAATCGGCTTTGTGGATCACAATTGCAAATCGCAAAAGTTAGCTTACTTATATAACTTGTTAAATGTTATTAGCGACTTCATTTGTCTCTTATATAGGAATACCGTCTGAGATTTCTATATTGAATGTTGCTTGATTATATATTTTTTGTCCGTGAATCGAACTCGCTACCTTTGAATTTACAGGCATCTTTATGTACCTACATTTGCCATAGCTTAATTTACACTTAATTTTTTCAACTCCATACACTTCTAAATCCAAACTTCAACTACCCAAAACCCGAATAGAATTGAACATCATAGTGCCAAGAATTGCAAATTTCAAACCCCTAATACATCAAGCAACCCTTGCTCAAATTCCCCTATCTATCAATGGTGTTCATTAGTACCCCGACAACCCTTTTGTTTCACCCCCGTTAGCTCAATGGCGACGTTTAGAATTTTGGATTCTCTTGATTTTTGCCAAGTGGTATTTAATAGGTGCTTTGTTTGAAAATATGGTTAAATGGAAGGAATTAGGAGGAATGATTTGCCTTTTAAATGGGGAAGGTTGAGTTTCTCTTTAGGATCGTAATATTTATTCAATTCCTCAGGAAGAAAACGGATATTTTATACTTTTGGTTTTCTTTATAGACTTTTAAAGCCGATTTGACTTATTGAATGTTTTGTCTTTTCACACAAACTGAATTCAAAACTCGTTAGAAAGGGACAAAACATTCGAACTAAAATATAATTTATTTTTCTCGTTTCGTAGCCTTAATCCAACCAAGGAGGTTCCCAAAATACAAAATTACATTCCAAAATATAAAATTAAATCCCAAAATACATAATTATTATCCTATCATCATCATGAGGCCATCCGCGTCTACTGCTGGACATAGGACCCTCCTATTACACTCTACTAGGCTCGATCTTCAGTCCATCGTCTTCAACTGCTACCCGCCATACGAATATCGGCACTTCACCTGGTTGTATGGACCTACAGACAGCCTCTATGACGCAGTTTGGACGCCGGCTGTGAAACATGAGGCCGTGGGTTCGATCGCCATACCGAGACAAAAAATTATGTGGTCAACATATATTTGTTTCGGGTCTGGGTGTTTGTGAGACCGAAAAGTCTTTCGTCTGATTCCTACGACACAAGACTCGATCTTAGTGTGGGTTCAAGAGTATGTATGTGAATTTTGGTTGCATTTATTTAAAAAATACAAATAAAACGAAAATAACAATCATAAAAGTACAATTGCCGGTCTTATCGCTCAAAGGCAATGTCTTACAGACAACCATGGGATGGATTTTATAAAAGGATAAATAGAGGGCTGAAGTGTAAAGGATAAGCTAAGACGGAAAAACATAAGAAATACTAATTAATAATAAAAATATACATAAATATTTATTTACTTTTCACTACGTTTTTAGTTACATCCTATCACTAACCAGAACCACGCGTGCTGGCTTGCGAAGCCATGGCTTGACGGTCCCCACCATCCCGGCGCGAACCAAATGGTTCTCAAATTCTTTTTTGTGCCGCACCGTCAGGCTGTGGAATTGTTTGCCATCTCACGTGTTCCCTCCTTCCTACAATCCTGGGTCCTTCCACCGTAGTGTGAAGAGGCACCTTAGCAGGCCGACATAATTGTTTCCATTGGCATTGACTGCCGTCCGATGCCAATGGATACTCTGCCTGGGCGGCATTTGCGCTTACCATCAGGTGCAATGTCGCCACTATGCCGGGCCAGATTAAAAAAAAAAATCACTAAAATATATATTTCTTTGTTTCAGATTTTTTACCGGACCGTGCAAGTGTACCAACTATGTTATAGTGAAATCGGTGCAAGAGTAGAGCCTGTAGTTTTGCCACTTGACTGTACAGTAGTTTAGATTCAAAATGGGATGCAATACCAGCTCCGAAGCTAAGACCGATAAGACGAAAGAGGAGAAGGACCAGACTCAAGAGAACAATGCTAATAATGCTACAGGTAAGTTTTATTTAGAAAGTTTTGTGGGAAAAGAGAGGCATGGTAGATCAAACATTTTGATAATTAAGTTACTTTCAACCGTTTTAAAATTCATAGCGAACTCAAACATATACATTGTTATATTAGTATATTTGTAGTGTTATAATTGTGGTGTTTTCTATTGTGAATTAGATTAGATATTTATATTTGTATATTCATAGGAAGACTTGTAATTAGCAAGAGGAATAGTTAGTAAGATATTATAATATAATTTTGTTATGCGTCTGTAAGCTTTCCGAAAAGTTAATGAATAAATAGAGAGGGATGGAAATATAGGTATAAAGATGTCGAGAGAACGGTAGAAACAGAGAGAGGTTTAGTAGTAGATTTTCAGTTTAGCGTGTTTTTCTTATAAGACTATTTCGACAGTTATTAAGAGAATTTCAACGAGCTTTCTTTAATTAATATTTTCATTCTTTAAATTAGAGTATCTTAATAGCTACATTGAAAGTTGTGTTATGATGCATAAAGTTATAGGTACACAAAAACTTGCACATGATAAAAAAAAAGACGGGTTGCACTCCGGGAGTGCCGGCAGAAGTGAAAACTTGATTATTAACGTTGAGCATGTTTGATATTTTGGAATGGTTAGGGAATAATTTTGCACCAATTGCTTTATCAGTATAAAAGTACTATCATTTATGTGGTAGAATACAATATTCATTTATTGCGCTATCGTACACAAACATGTCAATTTATATTACATTAAAAATTTAACACTTTAAAACTATTACAATTATTTTACATTAAAAAGTTTATCTCTCCGAAAAATCAACTTTCATCCATAATTTCAACGACTTTTTCACCATCATCATTACCAGAACTATCATCGCCAATCTCTAAAACTGATACGATAGGTTTATGGTAGCTGAAGTAAGAAACGAACAGTTTTGATTCGAACCTATTTAAATGTCTAATAAAGACCGCATCAATAGTAGTTTTGTATTTCGTTGTGCTAAGATTGCGATCATTCGACATAGTTAAACCAAATTCATTATTTAAAAATTCAATTAATAGTTGATTTTTATCGTCTGCGAAGTTTATATTGAAATCTCCACTCAAAATCATTGGCAATTCATCAAAGCTTTATAAACTGACAGCTAACTGACAGCTGTCTACTCTCCATCCGTCTTACGCTTTTCGTCTTACGATCAGGTCACGTGTCCTGACGCGAGTTTAAGATTTTATACCCATTACAGAAAAAGTGCTCAACGCCGCTAAAGAAGTTTTCACTTCAAAAATGTACATATAAATATGCTGAAAAGTTAAATATCGAACCAAAACACAAATCAAAATAAAACTATTTAAATAATTGAAAAGTTTAAAACAATACCTTTTCGATTAAGTATTAAGTAATAAAATATTTAATAATAATCCGAAGGAAATATAAAGACAAGCGGATCAGTCACAAATCTTATATTAAATTGTACAGCCTTCCAAATCAAACGTGAACACCCACTAAGTTAATAGAATACGTGTTTCCGGCGAAGAGAACGGAAGGGGAAGGGATGAGGAGGGGGTTCAGGATAATTGTTTCCCCCGGAAATCTGATTGATTGGATGAAACGAAGTGGCGTAGGTTTTACCTCAAATCTCTTTTTGTGTGTTCTAATATAGGTTGGGCAAAATATTTTTGAGTGTTCAATGTGTATTGTAGCTTATTATATATAAGATAAAAGATGTAAAGATAAATATGGTTTATTAGTATGAACATGAGTATACACACACAAGTGTACTAGTGGCAGGTCTCTCATATGTGAGAGGCTGCCTGGGTAGGTTCCACCGCAATGTCTATTTCTCCCGTCAAACAGCAGTTTGAATGCACTGTTGTGTTTCGGATTGAAGGCAATTGTAGCCAGAGTAACTACTGGACATATTGAGATGGCGATTGGCGAGCGCAGTGGAATTTCAAACATTGCTTTGTAATTCAAGGTGTTGTTTGGTTTTCCTACTGTCCACGAACGGTTGTATCGCGTACCATCAGGCGACCGGCATGCACGTCTCCTCGTTCATTACTAAATAAATGTAATAAAACCTATGAACATTACAATAACATTCCATACTTTGGGAAGCACGGAATCTAAAAAAAATATCTTAGTTGTCCTTTATTACTAAGTGGAGGATCAAATGGGGGGCTTAGTGCAGGTTGGCGGACTTTAAATACCATAGTAACCGATGTTGTTTTTATTCCACTGCGAAAGGTACCCAAAAGGGTCACGCTTTAAAACAAGCTTACTGCGTCAAGGGGTACCTTTTAAAAGGGCCTTATTTGAATATTCTAATACAGGTTTCCGTTTCCTTCTTTGTACATTTATAATTGTCACGAGGAATTATTCTAAACAGTCTATTGTATGTATTTCCTTGAAAAAAAAAGAAGAAATTATCATAAAACAGTTATCAATATTATAATATAAGAGCTATTTAATTGTTTACATGACCAATAAACGAATTTCAATTCACATCAATACTTATACAGAGTGTATCAAGATTGCTACCGAAAACGGAGCCGGGTGGTAGTTTTAGTGACTAAAAACACAATGTAACTAAAAAATTTGCAATGAAACGCTACATTTTTTTTATTATTTTTTAAATAAATTCGAGTTTGGGTGGTAAGTCTATATTTGTTGTCTTGATATACCCTGTATTATACCAGTAGAATTGCACGCGGTATCGCCTACCTAAAAGCTTTTTGCGGGATATAAGTACCGTTATTTATTTTTCAAGGATCAAAATATAAAAATAATTTCAATTCGAAGCAGTAGTTCCTGACATAATCGCGTCCAAACATACAAACTCTTCTGGTTGATATATTAGTATAGATTCCGAAACATTATGCGCGTTAGAAATGATTTACTCATTACGGTCTAAAGACTTCACCGTACCCTTTTGATTACATATAAACCTTTATCACCATATCATTGCCTAAAAACCTGTGAGTCCCAAGCAAATTATTCTTTTTCTTTTGTTTTACAACTGACATAGAATTCTTCGATCAAATATACACTAGATTATAACTTACGGCCTAAAAAATGGCAAGAGAAATAATATCACAAATAAGCGTGTGGTCTTATTTGATTTTAGTATGGTAACACATAATAAATCTTAATTTAACGGAATATGGTTTATTGTTGCCTGACCTTGGTTATAATTTAAGACTTTTTCGTTCGAAAGTTCGAAATTTAAATGTGTAAGTATAAGCAACCTCTGCCACATTTGGCGTGTGATTTTGTTCCGGATCCTGTATCTAGTATATATTTTATCGAAGATAGCATTAATACATTTTAAAATACTTAAAGACAGATAAGAATATTAAACAATTAACAATCGGATATCCATATGTAGTGCCAACTCGCACAAGGCCATCATTATGGATATATGGCCTAACCCCTATCAGTCGTACTCTCGTCTGTGGTTGATACTCGTGCCCTACAGTGGGACGTATATCGGCTGATCCAGTATCCACACTTAGGGCAAGATGTATTTGCGAAAATATTTTTAAAGTTTCATTTGTTTATTCGTATTGTATATCGTATATTTTTATAAATGACGTGCGAACATGGAATATCGCGTGTGTAAACAAGTACTCTATTAATCTTACATTCAACATCAAAATGCTATCTTTTATAAATTATTTTAAAACTGTTTGAGACTAATCAATTTGGAAAACATCGACTTATGAACACAACCCTTATAATTATAACAATATTAAATTATTTGGAGAGATCAATTTTATAGGACAACCGCTTTTGAATGAACAAAATTCGCGCTTATATTGTATATGTCTGTTTGTTTGTTTGTTCCGCCTAAAGGATTTAAGTACTAAACCGATCATTATTAAATTTAGCACGCACGTTGTTACGAAAGGACCCCGAAGGTAACCGCAATTTAAAAAAAAAGCAGATGTGCTATTCCCGAGGGATGGATAAAATAACTTTTTGTTTTTATTATAATTACTCCAGAATCTATTAATGACCTAAATTAATTCATAAAACCTACGTTAAACCCAAGCGGCATCGCGGACAAAATCGAGCAAATAATATAAAGAACCTCAATAAAAACTTTATCTAAATGAAAATATAAAATTGATATCACAATACACCAACAGTACACAATTACTTTTATTAAGTCATCAACGAAGCGATATTAAAACAACAATTCATATCGTAATATTTTTTGCAATTAACTTTTACACGTAGTGTCCACTGAATTCACTAGGTGGCGCCACTAAGCCTCGTTCAATACATTCCCTTATGATGAATTAGCGCCATCTATCGGATAGTACAAAAATGTGTTGCAATATATAGCTAGCCTTCGCTCGACACTTGAATTTGTTTAGTTCCACAAAGTGCCACTGTAATTAATATAGAGTAAAATTATTCGCTTACTGGTGGTACGTCTCTCATATGTGAGAGGCCGCCCGGGTAGTTACCACCGCAATGTCTATTTTTCCCGCAAAACAGTAGAATAAATGCACTGTTGTGTTTCGGTTTGAAGAACGTGGTAGCCAGAGCAACTACTGGACATAAATTGGGACTTAACATCTTATGTCTCAGGATGGCGAGCGTTCATGAGCGGTCGTGTTGCTTATCATCAGGTGAAGGGCATGCTAGTGTTACCATTCATTGCAATAAAAAAACGCTATTATAGCTTTCAAGAGTCCCAAATTATAACATTTCGATTCTCATCTTATATTTCAAATGAAATAAAATAATGCAAAGGTCAGTAATTTCTTCAGACATTAGGTTTTGTCACTATGCTAGTAGAGTAAATGTTTCCATATTTCAAATACAGATGGCAGTAGTCATGCCAGTGGGACGGAGTATGGATTTTGTTTTGTATGTACAGTCAGCAACATAAGTCGCTACATATTCACGAGATTTGGAATTGTCTTATCATCCAAAATAATAATTATTTTCAATATCGTATGGCACTTCTCGACATAGATGACTTTACTTGGTTAAACTTTACGACTACAGAGTAGTACGTACAAATTTTAATTCATAAAAAGGATATCAAAAAATGTGAAGTGTGTAGCGACTTATGTTGCTGACTGTACGATGTAGTGTTCAAAAATACATAATGTTACAATTCTTGTTAATAAGATTCTGTCTCATTATTATAATATGATGTATTATGATTATAAATTACACTTTTAAATAAGTTAACAAATCGTAATTTTGTCATGATTGTAGCGTAGACTATATTAAATTGAATATCTTTAATGAATTTAGTTCTATGTCGATTAATGATTTTAATTAAACATATGTTTTTTTTATCATTGGCACTATAAAATTGTTCTCTTGGGGATTATTAATATCTTCGGTAAATCAGTAGTATAAATAGCTGGCTATGAAAGGAAAGTCCCGGTTTTGATGGGCATCAAGACAAGTGCTGAGCAATTATTGTTATTATTTATCTTAGGTCTGGGAGTTTGAGACTTTACGTCTCACGTAGTTTTTGATATCCACAACACGAGGCAGAGATCGTTGTAGAATAAGAACTATGTGTATTTACTACTATGTGTTATGTATAACTATGTGACCACTGTATACATTAGGTGATACTGTGATTCAGATATTTACTGTACCCACTAAAATTTAACTGAAATGAAAATAAATTTGTTTGTTGATTATGTAGGTAATTAAAAAGCTCATATGAGAAGTCAATACACATAGTACTATATATAGTTAATCTATGTATACAACATTTTTTTATATTATTATTTTTATTAATTTCTTATATGTATTTTACTATAATATTGATTAGCTTTTTTTGAACTAGTTGGAATTCTATTTCTATTAGATTTATTTACAGTACATTTCAATTCGTAATTATCAACCCATAATAACATCCAATATCAATTATTAAACCCATAATTGTGTCTTAATCCATCTATATCTATATACCGCTGTGTATAGCCTTCTCCAATGCACTCAATTCCTGGAAATCCTGCGGTAACCGCACAAATTTCCGGTTTGTAACTAGGTCATCTGGTCTGCTGTTTGTTTTCTCAAATATTTCGTGCTAGCTGACCAGCTGAGCTACGCCCGGGTGCAGATATTCTATTATTATATCAAACTAAAAATATAAAAAATATTACAGCGATCTATTCATTCGTCTAGAAATACTTCAAAAACTCATGTCTTTCTAAAGCTCTAGTTAAACTCATTCTTAGAACTAATTCGACTCTTGTTTTAAGTTATTTAATAAAACACTTTTGATTCTAACAATTTTCTATTTATTTATATTTTTAACGAGAAAATCCAATTTAATGCATTAAGTAGAAATCATTCGTACTATACACCAAAAAGCTATGCGATTCTCTTACATCCAAACGAGTTCCGTAGAAAACAACATTACCAGAAGTCCACGATAATTTACAATTCACATAAATTACGCATTGTTGAATAATTCAGAAAAAATGTATATGGAGAATAATAGATATCCTTAGAACTTCTTCCAAGAGTGGTTTGGCTATATGGCCTAACCACTCTCAATCGTACTCTCGATTGTAGATGAGGCCTGTGTCCTGCAGTGGGACATATATGGGCAGATAAATATAAGAAATCGTTAGTTCCTAACACGATCTTCTCAGTTTTCGGTCTCCTGAGTGAAGAAAAAAGTTTGGTAGAAAAACAACATTGCCACGAGTTCGCGTGCCTACATTTACAAGTCACATAAATTACGCACAGTTGAATAATTCCTGGATTTATATGGTCCCGAGTCCTTGCGAAGGCTCTTTAAATAATTTCGTTATCAGTTTATATTACTTTTTTCCCAGTGGAGTAGCTTTGACGATATTTTCTGTGCTGGAGTAGTTTTGTGATGGTTATTTTGTGAAATATCTAGTTTTGAAAAAAAAAAGCGATTGTCAAAACTAGACATTTTATCTTGTCAAAACTATTATATTGAAGAACTTTTTAAAAAGACCCATGTATTCTGTATGCCTATGTAAATTAATCTAGTATATAATAGTTGTTGTTGATAGTCCATTGGGTTCCGCTTTTTCTCAAATCAAATTTCTAAAAATGTAAGTACCCTTAAGTGTACCCTTTCTTTATCTTATATTAGTAGACGCCATAGATTATCTATTTTGTATTGCTATGTTTGGATTTAATGGTTAGTAGCCAGTAATAACATGACATTAAGAAACTAAACACCTAATATATTTTGGTGACAAGCGAAGTGCGGCGCTTTATAGCCCAAAATAAAATAAGTTCTAAGTAGTTTTGTTCATGTTATATATTACGTGAAGCTTACTTTTAGTTGAAGAAATTTTTTATTGCTATAAAAATCGAGACGAGCATGCCGTTCGCCTTATGGTAAGCGATACGACAGCTTACAAACAGTTGCAAAACAAAACAACTCTATAACTACAAAACAATGCTAGGAATTCCACTGCGCTAGCCATCCTGAGACATAAGATGTTAAGTCTCAATATGCCAGTAGTCTGGCTTCAATGTCCTTCAAACCGAAATACAACAGTGTATTTACACTACTGTACTGTAGCGCCATAAATGGACATTGGGGTGACACCTACCCGGGCTTTTCACATGTGAAAAACCAGTAAAATTTGGTATTAAATTGATTAATGTATAATTTGCTTTTTGATGCGAGAAATAGAGATTGCTCATGATTTTAATTAAAGGTGATTATTTGATAACTTTCTATGATAAAATGTCAAACAGCAACATTGTTATAGTGACGACTAGTCTATCTTCAAGACTCGCGTGGGTCGAACTACCCAGACAGAGCGTCGCCGATAATCCTATTGAGATGGGCCGTGTCAATGATCGCTATAGACTGCTTTCTCACATTGTGATGCACGGTATTTGTAGTATACATATGAATAAATGGTGGCGTATACATTGGTCATAGTTTTTTTTTACAGTT
Organism: Hyles euphorbiae; assembly: GCA_023078785.2. Taxonomy (NCBI): domain Eukaryota; kingdom Metazoa; phylum Arthropoda; class Insecta; order Lepidoptera; family Sphingidae; genus Hyles; species Hyles euphorbiae. The sequence continues at coordinate 5,510,479 of CM041052.1, read as the reverse complement.
ACATAGTCCTGACTCTACATTAAGATCGAGTCTTGGTCGTATCGGTATCAAAAATTACAAGAAACTGGGTGTGAAACAAGACATCGCGGGCTAAATAAAAAAAATATACCTGTATTAATTTTTGAAATGTTCACTTCACTTTCACTTAGTCAAGAGTAGACATTCTTTGGTTGATATTATTTTTTCAAATATGTTAAAGCCTCACTTAAATGGAGAAAATTTCAACATTCACCGACCGCCGGGCCCCATATGTCATATCTAAAATATACCTTATTTTACTTATAATAAAATTGACATTAGGTATATTAACATTAACAGTTGAAATATACCTTATTCCAACGGTAATTAAGTTAACATTACATTGACAAACCTCTATATAGGTCATCGTTAGAGCACATAAAAAAGTTGGATCGTTTAAACTTATTTTACCAGAATGCGATTTTGGCATACTATTCTTGCTGTAAGATACTCTCCCCGTGTATATGGCACTTAAATATAATACAGTCAAAATGTACAAGTATAGTAACTAGACTTATCACAAAATGCTTGAAATTCACTATTCCCGCAACATACACGTGATGTCATAAGTTTTCTTGGTGTGTGTTTTTCTTTTGACCTACAACAAGTTTAATCAAAGAATCGCTGAGCGAAGCGTCTCTTGATAGTGTTCTTACAAATAGTTTATTATATCAGAAAATAAGTGTGAGAGATAACAATTTCATTTCAAACATTGTCACATAGTGTAACTCGCTTTAATATAAGAAACCAGTGTTAAACATTTAATTTAAAGTATGTTTTACGCACTGAAACAATTACTTCTCCTAAATCGTATATTTTCGCAAGAATTTTAAGGAATAACAAAAAACAACCAGCTAAAACAAAAACAAACAAAACTACTCGCACGCCCTCCAGCGGCAAAAGCGGCAACTCCAAAATGTGGCCAGTAACAATATCGCCGGGTTGCCCTGTTCGACGAACATCGCCGACATGGTGCACTATTCGAGCGGTGCGTATCATAATGTTAATAATGCTAAAAAAAAAATAAAAAAAATAACGTTTTTAGAATGTTGGTGCAGCAACATTACTATAATGAAAAGTACATCTCTTGTCAGTTGCTACAATTTTGCTAGTAACTGGATGTACATAGACGCAGCTGTTTTTAATAAATGTCTAAAGAGAAAATCATAATTATCACCCACGATGTATTCGAATTGGTCACTTTTGAACTGGCTATTTGGTGAAAAAATAAGGTTAATTAATTATATGTTTTCGCGTTAAAAATGAAATGAAATAACAAATTTAAAATGCCTCAAAGAATACGTTTTCTTGATAAAATGACTTTTTCTTCTATTATATAAACGACTTTCTTCTCATAAATCTACATATATTTTTATAATCCATACGGCTATTAGTTTGATACGTTGGAAATTAGTTCAGCCTTGAATATATATATAATATAACCCTAGTCTAGATAATACAATCCTCCTCATGAATAAATACAAGCACTAATAGAGTTTATTATACAAGTAGGATTAGTCAGAAATTGTCTCGTAGCAACGTCTACAGCGCTACGTTGCTACGGAGCTACGTTGCTACGTCGCTACGAGCCCTCGTAGAATCTTGAGTTCTTAACGTAATCTTTATTAATTGCTACTTGGGTTCAGTTTATTAAGAAAAGGGTTAACTTAGTTGGGTATGAAGTTTAACTTAAGTAAGTGGATCTAATTCATTTGTATCTTAGACATAACTTTAGATTCTTGTACGGATCAAGTTAAAAATTGAATAAAACTTAATAGTTGTATTAATTCAGTAGTCCAATAGATTGATGTGGAGGTCCTTGGAGTAGGCCATTATTTAGCAGTGGACCTCCTGTGTCTGAAACGAGAGAGAGGGAGAGTTGTAGATTTAATCCTTTTTTTGGGTAAAAGAAACCTCGGGGACTTTTTGTAGACAACAAATTAAGTACTGAAATATATCTGTCAATCACACAAAATTAGACCAACATTTCTATATACGGCTAGTTATAAAATAATGAGATAATTTATTCTCCATAAAATGCACTTGCTATGTATGTAACGTATTTAAAATGTGGTATTAAGGCAGAAAAATACATCACAATCATTCCACTGCGCTTCTAGAGACATAAAATGTTAAATCTCAATACGTCCAGTTGTTACTTAGGCTACAAAGTCCTTCATACCGAAAATCAACAGTGCATTTACATTGCTGTTTGGCGGGAGAAAAAGACATTGCGGTGGTACTTACCCCGGCGGCCTCTCACATGAGATCTACCACCAGTGAACTAATTATAACTGTACAAAAGTGCCTAGACACTTCACAAAATATTCGAATCCACTAGAAAAAATATACAACGCTTAGAAATCAAATATAAAGCAAAAATATCCCCAAGGTAACAAGATAAAATAAAATCCTTGAAAAATCTCATAACCGGAGCATGTTGGTAATATGTCCTTTTTATTACGAGCTGCATCCGTTATTAACTCCTAGAGAAACTTGCTACCAAGACTTGGATGAAAATTACTAAGTTTTAGATGAAAATATACTAAGTTTTAGATGAAAATATAACATTAGTCTAGTTTAAATTGTGACAATTTTTGTAGCGCAGTTCAATATATATATTTGGTAAAAATAGTCCAGTTAGGCAGGTCCAACTTCGAGAGAGAATTCAACCATGGAATCCAAATTGGAAGAGCAGCATTCGGGAAACTAGATAGATATGCTCTTCTCGCCATTCATCGCTATAAAAAAAGGTTATAACTTGACTGAAAAAAAATAATGAACAACTTTTATTTTATATTTTCTGTGTTGTATTTTATTCGCTTAAAATTTAGGTCTTAACAGCCCTTCAACGCAAAAAATAATCATAGAGTGATAATTCACCGTTTATCTACCCAATACATACATACATAAACTCACGCTTTTTTCTCAGAAGAGTTAGGCAGAGGTGCTACAAGGTCACCCACACTTGTATGTTCCTTCTCACGATGTGATAGTGGACGATCATATTGCCATATCAGGCACAAATTAATAACTCCGGTCTGAAATTGAATATAAAAATCTAATATCACATCGCCCGACCCAGGATTCAAACCCGAGACCTTTATAACCGTACCGTAATACAACTACGCCACCGAGGCTTCCCAATGATCGCCATTAATCTATTTATATCACAGATAATTTAACCAGTATTAAGCAAATACTCAGCCGTTTGTGGAACGAGGGAATTTGTCATGCGCATTGAGACTCTCTTGACAAATGTTTCTGAGTGTTCGGGACGCCACTTTGGTATCTAAGTGGTAGTTTGGTTAAATTGTTGGGGAGGTTTAAGTGGTTATAGATGTATTTATAATTTAATAGAGTACGGTATTAATGCAAGTATAACATATAAATTAATTTATATTTAAAACATTTGTATTTGTTATGTTTTTCTATGGTGGATTATATGGCCTAACCAATCACCACCAACCAATCGTACTCTTGATTGTAGAGAAAGCCCGTTATGTGCTTTGTATAAATTACAAATACTTACTATTTACTCGAAGGGATAGGCAGAGGTCCCACAATTTGATAGAAGACTAGCCTATCGCCAGATCAGTCACAAATTTCTGACTCCGAGCTGATAATGCCATAAAGAAATTCAATATTATACCCAACCCGGGATTCGATCCCGAAACCTCAGATTTGTAACCGCACCGAAGTATAGTTATACCACGCCACCGAGGCAGTCAGTTACAAATAAATAATAATAACTATGCCTAACAGTCACGCACGAAGTCTCAACTCTACTTCTTACACATTTTATGTATCGTGTATCCAAAAACAAAATCCTGAGTTACACACATAATATATGTATTTGTCTCGATAGCGAGGTCCCGGCCTTTCTCTTACCAGTCGGCGTGGCGCCAGCCCGAGCATCGAGACAAATGTTTGTAGACGGACAATATTTTTTATGTTTGTGTATTTGTATCTGTATCTGTATCAGCCCATATACGTCCCACTGCTTGGCACGGGCCTTCTCTACAATCGAGAGTACGTTTGAGAGTGGTTAGGCGATATAGTCCACCACGCTGGCCTAATGCGGGTTGGTTGTTTGGGTACAGTAGGAGTTAAACTCTATGTTGGATAAAAAGTAAGTCTATTTGCTCATTTTATACATAAAATCACGTGTTTTCGCCACAAGGGGTAGGCAAAGGTGCTATCAGTCCACGTTGTCACACACAAGGCTGTTTTGACAGTGTCCGTGCTGTAGTTCGTTGGATGCCGGCTGTGAAACGAGAGGCTGCGGGTTCTATCACTACACCGGGACAAATATTTGTCCCTTGTCTGGGTGTTTGTGAAACTGAGAAGTCTCTCGTAGTTTCTTATACACGACACAAGACGTAATTGATCTTCTGGATCAAGATTATGTATGTGACTGTCGGGTATATTCATTTATGTGATGGGGGCGAACTAATATATAATAAAATTCTAATGTATTAGTAATAAAAAAACATATAAACTGATCTACTCCCTGTTGTGTTACTTAAAATAATTTCAAGTAATAATTTTCACGACAGCATTAAAATGAAATGTTTTCGACTAATAAGTATTTTTAATCATAATCTTCCATTCAAATTAAACATTTAGGAAGCCTTGTCTTTGTTTCGGTTGTTCCGCTAAATACATTAAAACTGCAATAAATCACACTTATTATAGCTCCCGGAAGTTCCCGTGAGATAAAAACAACGTTCTTAGCTCCTGGCGGCGGCAGCCTCCACTTTTATTATTCATTTACAATGAATTCTTAATTAGTACCTGACCTGGTGACACTAACGCCATCTTGTGTCAAGAAAAAAAGCTATTCGGCGACAATCTGTATACATTTTTATAAAAAAATAATCGCAAAATTATAACCAAAAATTATGATGAAAATAGTTCCACTTTTAAAATTGTTTTTTTAAATACTTGTTGAAATTATAGTTAAAATGTACAAAGAGCATTCCGAATTTCAAATCCTGTTATTATTGTTAAGAATAATTAAAAATAATACTGGCACAAAAATGTACATTAATTCCTTTGCATGTATACCTGGCAGTTTAAAAAAAACACACGAGCCCTATTAAAGTTACCTACGTCGAGGAAACAACCGCCCTTCGCCGCGCAACCGCGCTTCACAGTTGCTCCGAGAGCCGCACGGCGCGCACGTCGCGGTCTTATACACGAAAATTTAAAAAAATCGGCACCCCACACTCAATTAAAACAATCAAAAAACCATCCAACCTCCGTGGTGCGAGATCGAACACGAAAATTCAAATTTGACAGAGCGGCAACCGGGTAAGTTTTTAAAACTTATATTTTTTCGGCAAAGGAAATCGGATCATTCGGTCTTGGCATCACAATGTTTGTTCTTTGAAGTTATCGTGATCTTAAAGGTCGTGCAAAGAGGGTAAGCTAATTGGGTTAGAACTAATTAGGGAGGGTTTCACTGTTTATATTTATACAGTCGACGCACTGTGATTCGCCTAGTACTAGCTAGCTGGACAAAAGTCACTTCCAAGAATCAACTAATTAGTGGTCACATATTGTAAACAACACTCCCAATGTCATAAAAACAAGTAGAAATGGTGAATAACATTTCACAGTGACGAGTCATTGACTAGCGAAGGTAAGTAATGTAATATTTGCATTAAGTTGATTTGAGTAGTTGCATTTTTGCAGTGCTTTAGATAACATCTCATTCAATTTATGTGATATATAACCGTGATTTTTGTGATGGATACTATTGTCGAGGGTCAGTGCTTTTATATTTTACCACCCATAATATTCTAATATGAGAAACTTTGGTCCATTACAACTTGGAATATATTATTGAAAAATATTATTTTTTTGTCAAGTTCCGAAATTTTAATCGTATTTATCTTTTTGTATCCACATGTATCCAGTCCAATTTTTTTACAGTATATAGTAGTGATACTCACCTTTAAAACGAGATATTATTTTTCACCACATTCCCGCACTAAAGGATTTTATTTCATTTTTCAGAATGTGTCTTTTCCATTTCGAAAAGTGATTTTTTTGAAGAATGACGAAAACATTCCAATGAAGAGCGGAATATTCGTTTATTGGAACATATAAGTCTTAAATTTGGCGTTAGTAATATAACCAGTGATTCGTTAAGGGCTATTAAACAGAAAGTATGTCGTCAAAACTAACTGAAAAATGGGCGGCATCATATAATGCATTGGAACGGTTTTTAATTAATAATGAAGATTGCTTAGAAGGAGACAACATAAGTTTTACCATTTCTGTGTGTAGACCTTGCTCATCCACGTCATCAGAGGAGAGTAGGCTTCAAGGTCATGTTGATTTAATTAAAAAATCTATATATTGTTACGACTTTATATTCGGGTTACGAAATAAATATAAATATACTTGAAATTTTTTTTCAGTTACTAGGGCCCTCTATTTAAGTTTGTATTCGTGGTACTATATGCCTGTCACTGGGCATAAAACTCTTGTGCGAAGTACAGAGGTTGTTAAATCTTGTATTGTGCCCAATAGGGCAACTATAAGAAGCTCAAGAGGCTCGAAATAAAGACTGTCGTAGATTTTGGGAACATCATACCAGGAAACATTCACGTATTGCCACGAATACAGATTTATTGAATATGCTTTTAATAACATCAGATCCTGTAATTAATACACTCAGAGAACCACCCAAAAAGAAAAAAAGACTGTTTACCATCAGAAGTGCTAAATTCGGTAATCCCGCCTTCAATACCAATACCTTGGGTATCAAGTAGTCTAACGCCATGTGACGTTGATGATTACTTGGTACCTGACCCGTCTGATTGTGAGAGTGATAATTCATCTGGTCAGGATTTCATTTATTTATTTTATTATTTTATTTTTAATACTGCATACAATTTATGTATAGGTGAACTTAATTTATCTATTAGTATATAATTTAAAATGTTATTAAATAATTTTATATGTTTTTTACTACTAAGTCGTATTATGTACATATGCTTTTATTTTGTTTTTTTTATTATATATTAATTTATTTTCTATGCTGCCATTTTTATATTTAAGTTTTTCATCGATTGTAATTTGTGTTTTAATTACTATTATTCTAAAAGCCTCCTCTCCATTGCTAACCAGAACCACGCGTGCTGGCTTGCGAAGCCATGGCTTGACTGTCCACACCATCCCTCTTTCTTAATCCTGGGTCAGTGTGAAGAGGCATCTTAGCAGGAAGGTGCCAGACACTGTGCCTGGGTGGTATTTGCACTCACCATCAGGCGCAATGGGGCAACATACCCGGGCCAGAATTAAAAAAAAAAAAACTTTAAGAAACACATTTCTCCTTTAAAATATTACTGTACATAGCCAAAACAACCAACATACGCACTCAAATGTTTTTGTCCAGTTAGCTTGTTCTAGACGAATCACTGTGCGACGGTAAGGGTTGCAATTCTTGTGGACAGCGTTAGCACTTTGTTATATTTATTAGCATACTTGGGCCGGGTTTGTGTGAACCCTATTTATAAAGGAACGCACTATGCTTGAGTGGAATTTGTCGAATAGTTTCCGAGACAAAATTATTTTACAATGAAATATAAATTATTATTAAAGTTTCCTTGCGTTATATCCCAACAGAAAGTATATAATTTTAAGCACAATATATTTAATACTCTAAGTAGATTCAAATTTTTAAATAATTTTCTAGTGAACAATGAAAACTGTTTAACTTTATCCGCTACATTTAACTTCGAGAATTCGAAATGAGTTTTCACAATGTTTCACGTTTTAAAACTATAAAAGGGAGTATTAAAAATGCTTTCACAATTTTATTGTAGTAGTAAGTTTTTAAATCCACTTGGTACAGCGGACTGAGACCTTACTGTCACCGATACAATACCCAGAATGGTACTAGTATATATACTAGTAATAGTACTAGTATATTTTTTTTTATTTTTTTTTAATTTACAAAAATGTAAATAAAAAAAAACAACAAAAGAAAACCATATTTTTGTTTTATAAATCTATAACCTAATTAAATTAGATCAAGGTTTTTTTTAAGTTACCTAACCTCTCATAATATTTTACTAACAAATGTTACGTCATTCCCCTGTCATCTAAACCAAGAACTGTATACAAAAAACTAGTGCCTTTTCCTTCTAAAATATCTATTTTAATCGGTATGAAATCAATTTCCGAACGATATGTACCGACGGATATTTCATTAGGACCGCACGTGTAGCAAAGTCGATTACTGGGTAGAAAAATGTTCCAACATGCTTAATGGTTATTGGAATTTTAAAATTAAAAGTAGTATTTGTCGTTAAATTATTATTATTGTAAATAATAAAAGAGCCGGTCTATTAATAGGAAAGGCATTAAAAATAATTGTATTTAAAATACTTTTTGGGTCAATATGGTTATTGGAGTTAAAAAATTAGAAGTCGTATTTGTCGTTAAAAATATTATTGTTGTCTATAATAATTAATGTTAAATGGGCTGGTCCATTAATAGGAAAGATAGAATTTAAAAGACTTTTGGGTCAATTAGAAATTAGAATAATCACATCTCTTACTGGTAATGATTTTTGATTTTGCGACTTTTTTAAATGTCGATGAGTGGTGAAATGAGCATGCCGTTCGCCTGATGGTAAGCGATACGACCGGTCATGGACAGTAGCAAAATCAAACAACACCTTGAATTACAAAGCAATGCTTGGTATTCCACTGCGCTCGGCATTCTGACACATAAGATGTTAAGGATGAATATGTCCAGTAGTTACTCTGGTTACAATGCCCTTTAGAACTATTAGATTATCCTAAGCAACCAAACTATTATGTTTTCTCTAAATATACAAATATACAAGCTAATTTACAACCTATACATGCTGTTATTAAATCTAAAAAATGATTTGTAATACTTAGTTCCGTAAATTAATTTGACACTCTCATATATGAGAGGCCGCCTGGGTAGGTACCACCGCAATGTCTATTTCTCCCGTCAAATAGCAGTGTAAACGCATTGTAGTGTTTCGGTTTGAAGGACATTGTAGACAGAGTAATTATTGGACATATTGAGACTCAACATCTCTTAGGATGTCTTAGGATGTCGCAGTGGAATGCGAAACATTGCTACTGTCCATGAAAGGTCCTATCGCTTATCATCAAACGGATAGTATGCTCGTCTCGCAATTCATAGCAATAAAAAGCCCTGATAATTACGTAATGAGGGAAACCTAGGCGAACAACGGTTACCGACATAGCCCATAGGATTAGCAAGTTGAAGTGGCAGTGGGCCGGGCACATAGCTCGCAGAACCGATGGCCGTCGGGGCTGAAAGGTTCTAGAGTGGAGGCCACGTACAGGCAAGCGAAATGTCGGACGCCCGCCTACAAGATGGACGATTGGTCCAGGACGGACGACCTGGCTAAAGTTGCAGGAAGTCGCTGGATGCAGGCCGACGACAACAGGTTGAAGTGGAGATCCTTAGGGGAGGCCTGTGTTCATCAGTGGACTTCCTGTGGCCAACATGGTGATGATGATGATGATGGTGATGGTGATGATGATGAGGATGATGATGATGATGATGATGAATGATTACGGTCAATCAGAATATAATCCAATTTAATTCCTCGGTGTATTCGTAAAGAAAATGCCTGCCAAATACTGCCAACGTGTAAGAAGAAAAAAAGAAAAAGCTGCAAAATAGGGGTGTTATCGCTATGGTTCCGAACAGCGATTACATTCAGTAAAACGCGATCCATTTGTGACTTTATCCCCTGCCTTTGTAGGGAATTTACTGACCCGATTTTTATTTCTTTACCCTTTTTCGGATTAATTTCGTCACGTCAAACAATGTTTCGTAAACAAATTTAGGGGATTTTTTTCTTCTTTCTTTATTGTACACAATAAAAAACATAAAAATAAATATGATTAAAATTAAAATAATTAAAATCAGCGGAATTATTGCTCTAGGAAATCTCTTCCTTTGGATGGAGATAAGAAAAACATTTTAGCTTCAGATTTTTTTGTTGAATACAATTCTAGACGACCAATATGTATTGTAACTTGCTAAAAGCCCACAACAAAATAAACAAACATTGATAGTTTTCTACATTATAAATGGATATAACCAAAGTGACAGTCTACCAAATACATAGCTTTACCAAAGATTTTCACACAAACAGCAGTCATTGACCTCGGGTCCTTCATTACGTCGTATTCTCTTTGTTCTTTTATTTGTTATAGCCTCCTTGGCTTAGTTGGTTAGTCACCGGCTGTGAAACGTAAGGCAGCGGGTCCGATCCCCGCACCGAGATAAATGTTTGTCTACACAGCACTTAGGACTTGCTGTTAGGATATTAGACGCATTGTATTAATGTATTTTTGTTGTATTTATTTTACTTTAAATAATATTCGGTTGATTGATTTCAAGGTACTTTTAGTCGCAAGTTAAGTAATGGTTCATAACTAATTGAACGTTGCCTTAAAATCTCCGTAGGCAGATGAGTTCCATCCCCGCACAGAGACAAATATTTGTGAGGCCCACAAATGTTTGTTACGAATCTGGGTGTTTGTGAGACCGAAAAGTCTCTCGTAGTTCCTGATACCCACGACACAAGATCTAATTGATATTAATGGTCAGGACTATGTTTTTTTTTAATTCTTTTTTGTACACCAAATAAATTTTAAACTAAACTAATATTTAACATAAGATTACAAATGGTAGTCGTATCGCTCAAGGCGATTTCTTACTGACTACCATGGGATGGACTTGAGCGAATGAAAATAACGAAAGCAGTCTAAAGTGTACTTTTAGGACAAGGCTTGAATGATAAAAATTTGAAATAATGTATGTGTCTGTTAGGTGTATTCATTATAATATTATTATGTTGTAAGTCATTCGTAGTTTCGAATATTTTATTTATTTATTTATTAAATTCTTTTTTGCACTGTACAGAAACACTATGAAGAGTTTACACAATAAGAATAATAGTACAAATGGCGGCCTTATCACACTAGGTAATCTCTTACAGGCAACCATGGGATGGATATAGTAACAGGAGATAGAAAGGGCAGTCTAAGGCGTAAAAGAAATAATAATAATATACAATTAATAACTAGAAATAAAAATATAACATAAACACACAGAATATCCACAACAGAAGACGCAAGCTTTTTTTTTTTTTTATTTTTTTTTTTATAATGGCCTGGCATAGTGGCGGCATTGCACCTGATGGAAAGTGCCAATGCCGCCCAGGCAGAGTATCCATTGGCATCGGACGGCAGTCAAATTATGCCGGCCTGCTTAGGTGCCTCTTCACACCACGGCGGAAGGACCCATATAGGCTTAGTATAGATATGTCTTTGAGAGCATCGGGTGTATTTACTCGATAAATTACTCTATTATCAATACGAAGCGCCCTTCAATGCATTATTTATGTGAGTAAAACCCGTTGCAAGGCTATGAATAGTTAAATAAATCGATGGTGCCGCATACGGCGTTGTCATACAGCTTGTGCGAAATCGATCGTGGTGACATGGGATATTTTTTATACAAGAATTATAGTAAATGAGATTTGAAGTTACTAGCCCTAATATTATTCTGTTGAGAATTAATTATTAACGCTACATTGCAAATTTTTGCAACTGACAAAAATTTTGCTTCGGGAGAATTTTACGAAAATCGATTTCATAGTCGTTCTACAGACTGATTTCCGTAACAGGACACATGTATGAGTTTTCATTTATTTTAATGTATAGCGAAATGAGAATTCCGTTCACCTGATGGTATGCGATACGACAGCTCATGGACAGTAAGCAAACCAAACAACACCATGAATTACAAAGCAATGCTTAACATTCCACTGCGTTCACCATCCTGAGACATGAGATGTTAAGTCAAATATGTCCAGAAGTAGTTTACGTATGTATAAACTATAAAGAAATAGATTCTAAATAATTATTATAAATAAAAAAATCTATGCTATGTTAGTCCGCCAACCCGCACTAGATCAGCGTGGTGGGCTATATGGCCGAACCACAATCGTACTGTCGATTGTAAAGGAGGGCCGTGCCCTGCAGTAGGACGTATATGGGCTGATACAGATGGTACAGAAAGAAAGATATAATATGTATATACGCACAAAACAAAATACAACAGTAAACATATTTCATATTAATATTATGTGATTGTTAAGCTTTTACTGAAGTCAACATTACAACAAATCTACATCAGAACTTTAGGAACCTAACTTCAAAATTCTATATCAAATACCTTTGAAAATGCAAAGGGCTTTCAAAGAACATACATTGATTATTAAACGCAACGCTCCAAAGGCGGCCCGATTGAATTCTGAATTGTACGTACCGAGATACGAGTAGTTTGACTGCGGCATATGAATCTCTTGTGATTGAACCGATGTTACATATTGGAATATGAATATGTAGGGGTATTTTAGGATTTCGAATATATCTTGTAGTGTATCGTAAATATGAATATTCTGTTTTATGTATTTTTTGGTATAGTATCAGCCTATATGCGTTCTACTGCAGGGTATAGGCCTCTTTCACAATCGAGAGTACGACTGAGAGTGTGTTTTCGTTTACATTAATGTGTGGTGGTTGACTATTAATACATATTATGTCTTCGAAGAATCAAAGGTGTGCCCTGAGATTTGAAGTCACTGGTCTGGTCACTCATAATCGTACTCTCAATTGTAGAGGAGGCCTGTGCCCTGCAGTGGGACATATATGAGTTGATACAATACAATACCCATTACAAATGTCTTGCTGTGGGATCAGATCAGTGTATAATTCATCTATGTTCTATTGGAGTGTGGCGAAAATTGGAACTAAAAATAAAATTTAAAATATATGTATAACGCATTTTTTTAGATGTGTTTTAATAATATAAACAACAAGCATTTATACTCGTAATCTTATAGTATTAACATGACGTAAATATGAAGAGTGAAAAACTGTCCTTAATATTTTGACAACAGCATGACAAAAACGCATTCAGACGCCAAAAAATCGCAGACGATCTTTATTTACCAAAAATATTTATAAAATTTACCAAAAAGTATATACAAACCAATGTTATTTTAAAATGATAATTACAATTTTAGTTAGTTGCATTTGCTATGTCGGCCTTATAAAAAATCTGGCGTCATAACGTACGCTACCCGGAAACCTTGTTACGTTAGCTGGAACAAAAAGTAGGTTATTTGGGAGTAAGTTAATGATTTTTTAATGTGCCGTCATGGCGCGGGCCTTAATGTGAACGAATGTCTTTCTTTTGGTAGCATTCCGGTTCTGATTGTAATTTTATAGTACTGCATTTCATATACCCTCTGTATATGATTTTTTTAGTATCTGTACTCCATATATGTACGTCTTACTGCAAGGCACGGGCCTCCTCTACAATCGAGAGTACGATTGAGAGTGGTTAGGCCATATTGTCCACCATGGTGACTATATTTTTGAAAAACCTATTTTTTTATTCTGGAGGTCCTTTTTAGTATATGGACGGTACAGTCTCATAAATTTTCGGTAGGTTCTAGATTATTTTTCTTACGTAGTTTTGGCAAACAAACAAACGGTAAATTTATGATAGCGATTACTGCCCTTAAATTTCCCTTATTGAGGGATAGGCATCCCATAATATATATATACTATAATGAAGAGATGCATTAATAGGTTAGCCCATAGTCCACCACGCTGGCCTAGTGTGGGTTGCCGTACTTTACACGCCATACAAATTCTTACAAATCGCTTTGGTATGCAGGTTTCCTCACGATACTTTCCTTCACCTTTATAGTCCAATGTGATTCAACTATCAAATACCAATACACAGATAAATTCAAAAAGTGAGTTGTATGCCCTAAAATTCAAACCCGCGACCGCCCCCGAAAGCCTCGTCTGTTCCGTTACCAAAAGGCTAATAAAATTACTACTTATTAAATTAAAACCAATTGTTTAAAACCCACTTTCCCTTAACCAGTTCGAGTATCATTCAGTTAAAGTTTAAACCAACAAATTAAACAAAGGGGTGTTAGGTCAAAAATATTTGAAATTTAATTATTCCCGGAGCAAAATGCAAATAGGCTTGACCCGAATATCAGGCAGTGGCTCGGGTTTCGTCAGTTCACGAATATGGGACAAACAGAAGGGAAAAGTAATTCTGTTTGATAGTTTGATTAAATATACTGTAATGATAGGGTTGACGGAGGAATAAATTGTAAGTCCTTGGAATGTTACATTTTATATAATAAGTTGTTGATTATTATTTAATGTTATTTTTTTGTTTGGTTAGTAGATGTTTACCTTTGCTTTGTTATTAATTTGTGAATTAGATTTCTTTATTTATTTTCACAGTCTAAAATTTAAATTGCGATACAGATACACAACACTTTATTCAATTGCGGTATCCAATACAAAATAATAACATAAAATAACCAAAATAATAAAAACCTTACAAATAGGGAACAATAGGCAGTCTTATCATTAATAACGATATCTTCCAGACAACCATAAAGCAATAGAGTAGGACGTTCGAGAAAATTTAAAATTGGGTGTTTATTGTGTGTGCGTAACTTATTAGTAGTAGACACAAAAAACATATATAATACAAATATTAAACGAATACATCTGTTTAAGCATATATATGACCAGATCGATACAATATAACACAGACTAAGAACTAGTATGAGATAATTTGGAAAGAAAGTGATTTTTTATTTGATTTCTGAAGACGTTCAGCGAAGGCGCCTGTCGAATTGTCAATGGCAAAGTGTTTTATAAGCAAACAGCCTTGACGGTAAAATATATAAATTAAACAAAACAAACGTGTTTGAAATTTCTCATATTATCAAATGATTATTTATAAAAGATCATATTATAAAAGATTTAAATATAATATAAAATGAGAAGAGGGTTTTTTTTTTCAAAAAATTTTGTATCAGCATGACAACCGTAATGACAACACTTTTTAGACGCCAAAAATCGTAGCCGATCTTAATCACCTTACATTACCATAGTAAAAATAGATTTTCAATTACAACCTTCTTTCTAAAAACATGGAACCTTCACAACTTAGTATTAAAAACACGCGACAGGAACTTTGTACAAATGGGAGGCAATTTATTTGATCGCTCAAAGGACAGAGGCCTGACGAGAATATATTCCACTACGCAACGCGAATTTGTCTTGCAACTCGAGACTTATTTGGATAGTTTTATCTTTACCTTCCTATGTTATCTTACTTAGTTTGTTGTTCTTTGTTTTTATACATACGGTATGCAAGCAAACTATTTTGATATTGCTTGAGAATATTTTGAGAATACTTTAAATCGGTATAAAATGTACTTAAAAGTTAAAGCAGTGGATGTTTTTTATTGTAATGTACGGTGAGACTAGCATGCCATTCGTAAACGATATGACCGCTCACAAACGAATAACACCTTGGATTGCAAAGCACTGCTTGGCTTTTCACCGCGCTTGCCATCCTGAAACATAAGATGTTATGTCTCAATATGTCCAGTAGTTACTCTGGCTGCAACGTCCTTCAAACCGAAACACAATAGTGAATTTACACTGTTTGACGGGAGAAATAGACATTGCCGTGGTACCTACCCAGGCCGCATCTCATATATGAGCGACCTACCACCAGCAAAAGGCGAAGGAATAATATTTTAATGTTTTAAATAGAGTTGCATTACTGTAATCTGTTTTTCTTTTTTCCCTGTCACACTATTCTTCCTCTCACTAAACTTTGTATCCACAATCATCATCATCATCATCATCATCATCATATCAGCCACAGGAAGTCCACTGCTGAACATAGGCCTCCCCCAATGATCTCCACAATGACCTGTTGGAAGCGGCCTGCATCCAGCGACTTCCTGCGACCTTAGTCAGATCGTCCGGTATTATGTATTATTAGTAGAGATTATGTATCCACAATAGTGGTAGGAAAATGTACAGTATACAGCTTTAGATCTAAATGCCCTAATGCTTTTATGGTTTGGTACTGAGTTGTCCTACTGTTATTTAGTCCATTGCACTGTGGTTAATTCGCAGGCTGTCACACGTTGAGCGCGCCGTTTCAATTGTGAACAATAAAATAGCTTTATTTGGAATTAACAGTTCTACTCGGGTCCCTATCTGCAGCATAATAAATATAGTTTGTAGGTTTCTAATAAGGAAATGTTATTTTGAATGTAGATGATACCAAACTGACTGTTCTATTTTAGACTGTAAAAGTCCATGCATGTGCATTCACTTTAGAATACGGGCCTCTTCTAAAGTCAAGACTATGATTAGGAGGGGTTGGGCCATACAGTCTACCACGCTGGCCTAGTGCGGTTTGGCGGCCCTTACCATAGAAATTCTTACAAATCGCTTTGAGAGAGGCCACCTGGAAAGGTACCACCACAATGTCTATTTCTCCTACAGTAAACAGCTCCTTAAACAGCAATGTAAATTGCTTGTTGTGATCCGGTTTGAAGGACATTGAAGCCATAGCAACTACTGGATATATTGAGACTTAATATCTTATGTCTCAGGATTGCGAGAGCAGTGGAATTGCTTTGTAATTCAAGGTGTTGTTTAGTTTTGCTAATGTCCATGAGCAGTCGTAACGCTTTCCATCAAGGTTAAGGTTTAAAGAGAGTACCTTCATCGAGGTAGGCAGCGATTTTGTTGTGCTGATCCCCTGGCACTGCGTAGGTCCATGAGCAGCGGTAGCCGCTTACCATCAGGCGGGCCGCTAGCTCGTCTGCCTCCATGGCAATAAAAAAAAAACGGAATCAAATAAACTATTTCTATTCATGATGTTATTTCGGTCTCGATTTCCCAAGGTGAACGACCCGCATTTAACCGAAGCAGTGAGGATTCCTTTTCGCAGGTAATTTTAAATGTGTTGACACCTACGCGATTAAGGTTGCCGTCTATTCGGGGTTTGATGAAAATTCGACTACCATTTTCTATCGGCTTTTTTATAGAATTTGTAGACTGTCTCGGTGGCGTGGTTGACTACGGTATGATTACAAAGCTCATGTTTCGGGTTTGAGTACTGGTTCGGGCGAAGTGATAGTGGATTTTTCAATTAATTTTATTTTTATTATATTTTATTAAGCTTCATATACTAATGTATACAAGGCGGACTGCCTGTGGCATTTTTTCCAAGTCGACCTTTAGGTGATGCAGAGATGATCAGAAGTATAGTAAGTGTACAAATACTTTTTAATTTTAATTGTCTGCTTGCTGTCAGGAATTTATGCCCGATATGGCAGTAGGCTCGTATCACATTATGTTCCGTACACAAGGCGAAACGTGTAAAACACCTCTGCCTACCCCTTCTGGTAAAAAAGCGTACACGTATAAATGTAGGTCCATATTATCATGGTGGACATATCTATCCTAATAATAAGAGCGGTACTTCTTATGTTTTCGTCTTCTTTGACATTCAGCAAAACCTTTCATTATTATATTCCCTTACAAATTCAGCATTGTCATTCATACCCTTTACAATTGTTTGAGTTTCGAATACTCCAACAATAGGAAATCATTGAATCCTTTGTCCCCATAGATTGTCGTAGATAGCGATCCCTTAGGGCCTCGTTATTGAGGCAATCTATATAATCTCTCTCAGCCCATATACGTCCTACTGCAGGGCATGGGCCTCCTCTACAATCGAGAGTAGGTTTGAGCGTGGTTTGGTCATATGGCTACGTGGATGTTGATTAAACAAAAGAAAGCTAAATCGCTAAATGTAGCGAAGATTATGAAGCTTTATTATGAAAATTATCGAATTAGCATTTAGCGTCTTTAAGATAGTTTTGTATATCTGTTATGGGCCAAGTGATTAATCAAGCATTATTCATAATGCCCGGGCAATATGAATAATGCCCAATAAGAGCGGGCAATGTGATTATAACCAATCAATTTATCACATTGCCCGGGCATTATGAATAATGCCAAGTGCCTATTGGGCAGAGTGATGTAAAGCGAATCAAAATGAGCCGAAGTGGTAGAATTTAGGATAGGACAGCACGATGAGGTGGGTTGGGAGGAGTGGAGGGGGAGGGGGAGTGTCGCACCTCCCCTGGTACCACTCCCATGAAAAGGTAACGCACCATTCCTGAGAAATATCTATTATAGCAAC
This sequence comes from Hyles euphorbiae, assembly GCA_023078785.2. Classification (NCBI taxonomy): domain Eukaryota; kingdom Metazoa; phylum Arthropoda; class Insecta; order Lepidoptera; family Sphingidae; genus Hyles; species Hyles euphorbiae. The sequence goes on along the minus strand of CM041052.1, from coordinate 5,492,290 downwards.
CTAACCCTTAAAACACTTTGAAATATAACTATTATTTACGGATTTTATCGCGCATTTGGTTTAATTTTTACATTTTTTGAGTTCCCGACGTTTCGATTACTTTACAGCTTTCGTGGTCACGGGGCGGACTAAGGTATTAGACGTCCGCTCTGTAAAATGTAAATATGTAAAAATTAAACCAAATCCGCGATAAAATCCGTAAATAATAGTTTTATTTCAATGTGTAACATTCGCGTAAATCTAAGAAACCTTAAAACACTTGTTGTCAATACAAATTAGCTTCTGCGTGGTCTCCGGCGCTACGGGAAGTTCAGCCACCTCGCCCTTGCGTAACAAAAGATAGGCAACCATGCTCACCTCCGCAGCTTCGGCTTGCTGGTCGCCTCCGGCGACCAGCCTCAGCCGCTGCGGCTTGCACGGTTGCCTATCCTTCGTTACAGCGGACGGGGGCTGCTCTCCCTCCGCGCCTCCGGCTTTTTATATACACTCTAGGGTCGGTAGCCAAAAGACTACGTGAAGTCGGGGTGTTCCGAGTCGGTTTTGGGGCACAGTCGACCTAACTGATCCATAAAGTGGGTACACTAATTTTCTTCTGAAGATAATGTTTCAGACGTTAAAAAACAACTTAACATAAGCAGATCAATTCAACCTTTCTAATTTATGGGTCTATCGCAGATGCGACAATTCAGCAGCGCAGCACGTAAAAAATCACCTATAATCAAAAATAATCACATTGCCCGATCATCATGTAGCCATATTCATAATGCCCGGGCAATGTGATAAATAGGTGAGTTTAGATTGTAATTTATCACTTGGCCCGATATGGCTCGGCAATATTCATACTGCCCGGGCATTATGAATACTGCCCGCATTAATCACTTGGCCCATAACATATCCATTTAAATCATCACCATCATAATCATCATTATTATCATCATAGTCAGCCCGTTGCAGTTCACTGCTGAACATAAGCATTCCAAGTTACGCCACAGAGCTCGGTCTGCTCACTCTTGTGTAAGTCGTGCCGCTATCTCAATCTCTGTTGCTCAATATGTATCAATTATTTGTCACCAATAATTGTAATTTCGATGCTTTTTTTTCACAGTTTAGTATAGTATAGTTGTCTCAAAGTTCTTACTGTCTTATTAGATGCTTAGCTTTATATTTTATCGAGTACGATGTGGGCGAAATCCACCTATACAATTTGTGTGCGTAAGCATTGCGATCTGTTTATCCAATTATATTTATTTTGTGTCTATATTTACTTATTATTTGTTTAAATGATAGAAACAGGCACAAATAACGGTTATAGAGCGAATTTGTATTGCTGAATGATGACAAATTTTGAACTTGTTTGTTCATTCCTATGGTTGTATTCGAGGGTCGATTGTGTTAGTTTACTTATTTTTGTTCTCTCCCTTAATGAAGGGATAATAGAGGATAGGTTTTACATAAACTTAAATAAAAAAGCTGGCCATCTGGCTTTGCTTTGCTGGACTTTTAAAAATATTATTTGAAATAACAAAAACCCCGACTGCGTCAATATCATCTTTACTAAATTCATTGAAGAACTGAAAAGATAAAAACAAGATAGGTATTATCAATTATGCATCACTCGAAAAACATTACCCTCCTTTTCTCGCAATCGGGTAAATACTCAATTAACTAAAATTAAAAATAATCTCAATTTAATAAATCTAGTTTCCAAATTAATTTCTGTTCTAATATTACGAACATCATAAACACATAAAGCAGTTATGAACAATTTGAGCTCCGTTGTACCTCAGACGGTGAATTGAAATTAATGTTTATCCATTTAGCAGCATGTTGGTGAAGGCGCCGTGTAATTTCACTACGTAAACATACAGTAGGGTATATACGGACAATATGGTTGTCGCACTTGCATATACCACTGCAACGGATCAGTGGTAAAGTTAAATAGCTGCTTCGTTTTAGTGACTCATGGTCCAATAAAATATGAATAAACTTAAATAATGTATTTCCGTCAATAGCATTTTATTTAGTTACAAGTAATAAATACTCTTAATTATCCCCAATTTAACTTTTAAAAGTAGTTTCAACACCACACTTGGTAAAATTAAATAATACAAGTAAATGTGCCGTTAGTTTTAATTGACTGCCTCGGTGGCGTAGTTGTATTACGGTACGGTCGGGCAAAGTGCTATCGGATTTTTCTATTCATTATCAGTCTGAAGTCAGGAATTTGTGTCCCAAATGGCGATAGGCTCGCCCCCTATCACGTCATGGGACAAAATATACAAGGCGAAAAGTGGGTGACCTGGTACCTCTGCCTACCTCTTCTAGGGACTTTTCGGTCTCACAAACACCCAGTACCGTATTTGTGGGCCGCACAAACAACATTTTGTGTCTCAGGATGACGAGCGCATTATCGCTTACCATCATGCGCGAATGGTTTGCTCGTTTCTCCATTCATAGCAAAAAAAAACTGGAACAACTTAATTAAAGAATATGTAAATGATATAGAAAGCGAAAAATAGAGAACCCCAATGTCAGACATAATTCTAAGATTATAACTATCATAATAAATCTTTCAAGAAATAGTTTTGTTAGTGAAATGGCCTTGCTTGATCGTCAAAGCCACAGGGCTAATGGATTAGGTTGATCAATGGTACGATAGTTTCATAGAAACCGATGTTAAATTATTTTGTTGTTGAGTTTCGTGCAATTATTGAAGTTAGGGGAGAAAATAAAACAAAATATGATAAGCATTTCAACAAATACGTCCCACGGCAGGGCATGGGCCTCCTCTACAATCAACAGAACGATTGCGATTGGTTAGGCCATATAGTCCACCACGCTGGCCCAATGCGGGTTGGCGGACATTACATACCATAGAAATTTTTGTAAATCGCTATATTATTTTCTTGCAAATTAATCTCAATATTTTCTGCTTTAAATTCCTCAGCGGTTTTCGAAGATATAAAGTTACAAATCTGAAGACCATGTTTGACGTCGCCATTATAATAATCCTTAGGTATTAAGGGATTATAATTAGCGCCTGTTCTGCTCATCGATTTTTTAACGTACACAATGTATTGGAAGTCTTCTAAATGCTTTTATTTGAAACTTGGAATCCACTGATGAAACATACTGTTTTTTATTATTACAATTATTGGCGAGACGAGCATGCCGTTCGCCTGATGGTAAGCTATTCGACTGCTTATGAACAATAGCAAAACCAAACAACGCTTTGAATTACAAAGCAATGCTTGGCATTCCACTGCGCTCGCCATCTTGAGACATAATATGTTAAGTCACAATATATCCAGTAGTTACTCTGGCTACAATGCCCTTCAATCCGAAACACAGCAGCATTTTTTACACTGCTGATCGGATGAAATAGATATTGCGGTGGTACCTACCCTGCCTGGGTAGGCAACCTCTCACATATGAGAGACCTACCACCAGTAAAGTGTGTTTTCTGTTAGAATGCAAATACACTTTGAAAACTTCTTTGAAAACATTCTATCGCCTAAATGTTCATCAAGGAAAATGTAGGATTCTAATGGTGAGAGAAATATTCAAATCTGTCCAGTAGTTTCAAAGCATATTCAATGCAAACAAACAATTAAATGTTTCCTCCTTATGTTATAACTAGCGGTCGGGCCCGGCTCCGCCCGGGTGCATATAATATTAGTATAGATAATAGCCTTTATTCATGAATCTTACAAACTATACCAATAAAAGTAAATTATTAGACACTGGTATTAAGATTGTCTTGCGTTCCTACATAGGCTTCACCAAGAGCCTGCCATATTTTCTGAATATGAGTCATTGTGTTCCTGGTCGCACCAGCCAGTTTCCGAATACCGCCTTCCCATCTAAGGCATTGTCTTCCTCTCTTTCTTTTATTCTGTCTTGGATACCATTTCGTTACATCTTCATATTAGTTTAGACTAAATGTCGAGGAGAATGGGTAAAGGTCGTGTTGCCCATTCACCCCGCCTGTATGTATCAGGGCAATGGCATTACTGCAGTTTGTGTTGCAATTAGCACTTGTATAAATGTCAGCGCAGACTAGGACATTTCACGATGTCGCTACACCGGGTATATAAAGTATTAGTTGTAGTGACTATAAACACAATGCAATTAAAAATTTCGCTAAGAAACGCAACAATTTTTTTTTATTGTTTTTTAAATATCGTCGAGTTTAGGTGATAAATACATAGTTTTTGCTAAAATGATAATTTAAGTCTAGCACACCATAGCGTCTTTAAAAATAAAAGGGTGTACACTATTATTAAAGAAAAAACTATATATTAACCACCCTAATACCACGACAGAAAAAAAATAACAAAAAAAAATCGTCACAATTTTTTTACAAAATTTAGTTCCATTATGTCTGAATTCACTAACACTACGAACCAGCTTCGTTTTCGATAGCAGTCTTGAGATACCCTCTATGAATCAATGTAATATATATCTTATTGGTGTCTTTTTATGAATGACGACACGAGCATATCGTTGAAACCTTGAATTACCAAGCAATGCTAGGTATTCCACTGCGCTCGCCATCCTGAGACATAAGCTGTTAAGTCTCAATATGTCCAGTAGTTAGTCTGGCTACAATGTCCTTCAATCCGAAACACAGAGGCGATTGGCATGCTCGTCTCGCCATTCCTACCAATAAAAAAGCAGCTCATATAAAGTCCAGTAAGTTCTACAAAACACAGAACATAAATGTAATTATTCCTCTACTTACATTAGAATGGTTTATGGTGGGTTTTATGTTTATGTCCTTTTAAACAGCCATAGAAAACGTGCTAAAGTAAAATTAGCAGTTTGTAGAAATTTTTCCGCGAGCTATTGACGTAAGCTACGGATTTGTTACGAAGGGAAGTGGAAAATATTGACAACAGCTAATTAGAAGCCAAGGATTAGTACGTGGTTGTACGTGTTGATTTGCCTTATACTGTTTTTATTCATATTTAGATACATAATATATAAACTCACGCCTTTTTCCCACAAAGGATAGATAGAGGTACTACAAGGACTCATATATTTTGCCTTTTATGTTCCGTCACACCATTCGATAGGGGGCAAACATATCGCCGTATCGGGCACAAATTCCTAGGTACGGGCATAATGTACAATGTATACTACATATATTTCATAGTCATCGTGACGCATTAGTTCAATGATGGGTGTAAAACTAGAGGAAGATAATTAATGCCGGCCATAAATATTTATCGGATCTAGGTCCTTGTAAGATTGAAATGTCTGTCTTAGTTTCTGTTATCCACGGCGCAAGTCTTGAATCTTAATGTGGGGTCAGGATTATGTGACTGTTGGATGTATTTATATATTTATTTATTGCCAAGTTCATGAGAGGTATTTACTGTTTACCATTAGACGAGACAATAACTCAACTGCCTACGGAGGTTTTAAAGCAAAGTTTAATTACTTATGAACCATTATTTATCATGCGATTTAAAGAAAATTGAAGTACACCCGACAGTCACAGACATAGTCCTGAACCCACACTAAGATGGAGTCTTGTGTCGTGGGTATCAGGAAATACGAGACACTTTCCGGTCTCACAAACACCCAGACCCGAATCGGATCGAACCCGGATCGAACCCTCGGCCTCTCGTTTCATTGCCGGCGTTTAATCAACTGCGCCACGGAGGCTGTTAACTGTGAAATCAATCTAATCTAAGTAAAATAAATACATAAATACACACCTAAAACCTGTCCTAACTGCCAAACCATTAAATATTAGCAACTTTGAAAGCAATTCGTATTTAGCCTCGCCTCAAACTTTGGACATAAGCATAAATACCCGAATGGTTGAAATACTCAATACTTTTAAAGTTTGCGGTGAAAAATCCAAGTTGGGAATGCCTTGGTCAGGTGTCGGATTTGATAGACGGGTCGAAGTTGGAGGGAATCTTAAATAGGAAATTGTCTGGAACGTACTACGCTGGGGTAAAGTTTTGAATTTGATTGGAGTTATGCCATTTTGGACGAGGCCTGAAGTTAGTTAAGGGAATCGTGAGGTGAAAAGTTTTGGGGTAAAATGTTGAGTGGTTTAAATAAGCAATCATTTAGATATATTACTATGTATGGAGAAGGTATCCCATACAAATGTCTTTTTCCACTTTGGTAATAGGTGAAAATAATCGCTGCAGCATTGAACAAATAGTTAGTCGTCTAACGAAACAGTATAACCACTCAGCGCTAAACCGCTTTTAGGGCTTAATTCTCTTCTCAGACAACCATAGGATACATAAATTGTATTGTATCAGCCCATATATGTCCCATTGCAAGTCACGGGCCTACTCTACAATCGAAAGTACGATTGAGAGTGGTTAGGCCATATAGTCCACCACGCTGGCCTAGTGTGGGTTGGCAGGATACATAAATAGGAGAAAGAAATATGATAATACTTCATTTTCAACTAAAATGATTCTCAAATGTTTTCCTCGTTTTTGGCATGTTCATCCAATATAGTAGAAAGTGCTTTGTACACAAAGTGTGTACGCCCAATTTACTTAACACGATGACCGAGGTTCTCAAGTATTTTAGCCCCTTTCTATCACGAAATTTATAAGGGAGGTTTAACTAGATGGAAAGTTGTGATCGTCACCAATATAATATCGTAAGACATTATATCTGAAGGTTTTCGATACGTAGTTAATCTTGGTAATTTTATTGGGCGAAGGAATTTATTATTATTATACGCCTTTTTTATTTCGATGACATCAATAAATATGTAAGAAAACTATGTTTAGTATTATAAGTCGATATGTCATTTTGGGTATAGGCCTCCTCCAGTTTTCCCCATTTTCCCCTGTCGTTAGCTGTTTTTATCCAATCTCTTCCAGACTAAGACAGAGTTTACATATAGATATATTCATTAATTTGGACAACAACAGTACGATCTTACAATTCAAGACATCTCACGGCTCTAACTTTAAGTGTCTTAGGAATTCGAAAACCGGGACTTTTTAAAATAATCATAAATCAGATGATATTTGCTAATATGAGTATAATTTATAAAGGGAGCAATGTCGTCATATGTGTAAACCTAAATATGTAAGGAAACTATGTTTAGTATTATGGGTCGATATGTCATTTCGTTTATAGGCCTCCCCCAGTTTTCCCCATTTTCCCCTGTCCTTAGCTGTTTTTATCCAATCTCTTCCAGACTAAGACAGAATTTACATATAGATATATTGATTAATTTGGACAACAACAGTACGATCTTACAATTCAAGACATCTCACGGCTCTAACTTTAAGTGTCTTAGGAATTCCAAAACCGGGACTTTTTAAAATAATCATAAATCAGATGATATTTGCTAATATGAGTATAATTTAAAAAGGGGGCAATGTCGTTATATGTGTAAACCTTAGTTATAAAATATTATCGATGTACTGAATAAAGCAGCCTAAACCAGCATATAACACGCAATATCTTCCTTAGTAATAATATAGTCTAAAAAGGGGACAATATCATCCATATTGAGAACCTCTGGCCCATTGTATTGATTGAAGTGCGGAAAATATTACATCATCAACTTTGTTCGGAACAAAGAAGCCGTAATGTTCTCAATCTGTACATTATTAGGTAACTTTATATGTGAAACACTAGCTGTGTTGCTGAAAATATAATGAAAGAAAATTTACTGGAGGGAGTATGTAACATACTTTTTTTTTATTGTACTGAATGGCGAGACTAGCCTGCCGTTCGCCTTTTGGTCTCTACAATTGCTCATGAACAGAAGCAAAACCAAACAACACAATTACAAAGCAAAGCTTAGCATTCCACTGCGCTCGCCATCCTGAGACTTAAGATGTTAAGTCTCAATATGTCCAGTAGTAATTCTGGCTACAATATCCTTCAAATCGAAACACAACGGTGCATTTACACTGCTGTTTGATGGGTGGAATAGATATTACGTAACCTACCCAGGCGGCCTCTCACATATTAGAGAGCACCAGTGGCTCTAAACAAAGCCAGTATTTTGAATACAGTTTATATTTCAATGACGCAGACTTGATGGACGGTGCTCAAATATTCAGTCGGCACACGGCGGCTTTCATTAAAATGAAAATGTAATCAATCTTGTCGGTGTTCAGCTGTTTTGTTTATTGTGTTGCGTATTTCAGTTTGGATTTGAGTGTAGTTTAAAGGAGTTTGTGTGAGAATCGTGATTTTGGATTTCGGGGCAGAATTAAATTCTTTTTTTTTTTTTTTACTCTTGCCCAGCATAGTTGCCATATACTTAAAGTTGGTTTGATTTCTTTTTAATTATTGATAAGGACTTGTTTTTTATGTATGTGCCTCAAAGTTTTATTTCTCTTAAAATAAATAAATAGATAACATAAATTAACTAATAGTTTCCAGTGTTAGTAATCCCACTGAGTTTGTTTCGCCGGGTCTTCTCAGACAGGGCTGCGTTAGAACCGGTGGTAATATTAAACCGTTACGAAATATTTCATTAATAGTCGTGGTGATTAAATGATGATGGGACGATAAATTAACATTGTGTAAAATATGAAATGTCAATAAGATAAAACTGTTTGAGAAAAGCACTTTGAAATTTCTATGCAGGTTTTTTTTATAGCTTAGATTCTAAAGCATTTTGGTGCATAACTTTAGTCTTCTTAATATTATTTTTGATCTGCATACAGGATCCAAACCTAGTTCTAGCTCACACCATATTTTGCGCGTTATTTCTACAACGCTGAGCCGCGAGTGTTAGTTATATCTACATCTAGATAGGGTATGGTTGACCTGCGTCGCTTGACCAGGGTTGGCATGTTTTAAAGGCTTCATTATTTCTTATCCCGTGATATGTATAAAAAAATCATATTATAGGGGGTGAACGAGCATGCGGTTCACATAATTGTTAGTGATCATCACCGCCCATGAACATCTGCAATACCATGGGTCATGGAGATGCATTGCCCACATTTAAGGAGGGAATACGCTTTGAAGGTTGCTAGGTCGTATTTGTCCGGAAATGCTGCCGCTGGCAACTGGTTCCACAGATTTGTAGTACATATAAACAACTTCCAATTACTGCAAAAAATAATAATTCTGCGTGGTACTTTCCCTATTATTTTTCTTATTTTCTAAGAGCGGGCTGGGCTACGTCCGGATGCAGATGCATTTTAAATGCACTCAACAATAGCATCATATTAGTTCCCGTACCCTTTTATTTATATTCAAACTCAATGCATTCCTCTGTACTGCTTTTCTCGTCTTGTCACATCTCGTCCCTTTGACCTGGTCCTGTCTCACTCTGTCTCATGGTTCAAGGGATGTAAAATTATCCTTGCTAGTCTCATGCCAACCCTTCGAGTTTAAAAAAATAAAATATATATTTGAATTCCTTTCTCATCCCACGAGAATTTTACAGTTATTGCAGTAAACAAGTAGCCTATGTTAGTCCATGTTGTCAGCTTATCTCCAAATAAATAAATAAATATACCAAATTTCATCGAATTTGGTTAAGCTGTTTCTGAGATCATCGCGCACAATCGCACAAGCAGACTAAAATTCTAAAAACCATTAATTTTGCGTTAAATTACGTTAATACAGTCCCCCAATATTGGATGTTCTCGTTTATCTTCCATGAACAGACATCGATCGGTAACAAAAGTTATATTTATACCTAGATTACCATTATAAACTGCTGTAGTGGCACCCCTACACCCACACTATCGGTTTAAACTTAACGATGTATCCACCAGGCCGTTACAAAGTGAATTCATGTCAATGCTTTTAATCTACGTCATCAAGTTAGCTGATTACAGTGAGTAGGCCGAGGTCGGGTGTTTTATATCACTCGCTTCTTTTTACATTGTTATTGAGTTCAAGTTTGATTGGTTTATTTCTGTATGAGTTATTGGTTGTAGATCGATGTTTGGCTTTGTGTTATGTAGTATAAACTTCTATGTAACGGAAATAGGTAGAAATTATTGACCTTTTGTTTGACACGATCTTAACATAGCACATACGAATCATCCAAGTTCAATTACTTTATATTTTTTGGCGCTTCAAGATCCTCTTAGTTTGTCCTTTGTTTTGGGGTATATCCAATTTGTTAAGTTTAGGTTCGGTATGATCGATTAATACCAAATCTTTTATCATTATATCTCTTCAGAATGTATCAGTCCTTAGATTACTTTCCTATTTATTAGGACCAAATTAGCTCGACCCTTAAAAAACTTTATGTTGTGCTCCACGATGTTGAAGATAAGAACAGGTATCGCAGCAAAATCAGAGCAAAGATTACTAACAATTACTTCAAGAGATCACGATCCTCAGCAATGAGAAAAATCATCATCATCATCATTTTCCGCATTATTACTTCCACTACTGAGTCCAGGATTTCTTGATACTTGAGAGGAGCTTAAGTCTTATCTTGCTGGACTATTACAAAATTGGTACACTTTACATATTTAAATAAAATAGTATTGATATTCGGGTATGCACGTGTCTTAAAAACATTTTCTACATCATCACCATAAGCGATAATAAACCACACAGTATTTTCAAATTCAATATAAAGTCCACCAACTCGCATTAGATCAGCGTGGTGGACTATACGACCTAACCCCTCTCAATAGTACCCTCGAATGTAGAGGAGGCCCGTGCCCTGCAGTGGGAAGCATAATGGCCTGATAAAGATACATACAAATATTCAAATTCAGACGTGCCTTGGGTTTGGAGTTTGATTGCTGATTTTTCAGTTTTCCAAATAAGTTATTGACCCAACACTCATCCTTTTTTCTCACAATAAAAAAATAGTCTATCCCTTTCACTCCAATGCCATTAAGCGTAAGTTAGATATCGTAACATAATAGGTTTCTTGGAATAGTAGTTTATTGTGTTAAAGTACGTGTCGTGACGAATTCCTTCGCAGAACTCGAGTGGTTCGCCCTCTCATAAGAAATACAATGCCCCTTTTGCTATGTAAGCCGTATTAACCCGATCGTCCTTCACTCCCCACGACACTCGAATCAATCCTCAGCTTTATACCTACTGTTAAGTAGTTTATGACTTTGATTTTCTGTTTGTTTGAGAAATATGGAGTTGGCGTGTTCCGGTTGATAGTTAGCGTTAATGGCTTTGCAGGTTTCTTTAATATTTGTTGGGTAATGCTTTGTTTTAGAGAGTCGGTTAATCTTGTTGCTATATGATGCTGGTAGTAGTACAGCTCCGAAACTTTGTGAATTAAAAAAACACGCAATTCGGTTATTTTTTTTGGGTAGATTTAATTTGTACTAGTGGTCGCCCAGGGGTCGAAATTCGACCAAATCAAGAATAGAAAAAGTTTTTACCTGTATGATGATGTTGTTATTCTGATAATTCGTGCACATTTAAATGTACGTATCTGTACGTATTTGCAGATTGCTGCTACAGAACTTTCTTTATGCATATAATGATAGTCCGTGTACATTTAAATGTATCTTACTACTACACAATTTGTATAAGCGCTCAATATTTCACGTAGTATTCGTCAAATAAATCATTTCTGTTTGACATTCAACAAAACCACAGTAAACTTTTTTTCTGATTGATATTCAACTATCAACTATGTCTATAATAAACCAAAGAAACAATTTGACCAAAGAGTATGTATACTTGTGTATGCGTCTGTCAAATGCATGCTGGTTTATTTATTGATTTAATGTGCTTTTTATGCATTATTAATAATATCTTTTTTTTATATTACATTTAATATTAGGCCTAATATTAATAATATTGCCTCATTTAAAATTAATATTCTCTTTTAATATTAATATTATTAACTCATTAGTCAAATAAAACTTTTTGTTTGGTATGTCTATGTCAGAAGAACAAAATGAAAAAGAAAAGATACAATTTGACAACAGAGTGTACAAATACTTGTGTATGTATGTGTGTGTGAAATGCATGGCAGTGTGTGTAATGTTTTATTTTTTGATTTAATGTACTTTATAAGCATTATTATTGAAAAATATTAGCATTCTCCACTTCTCCTACACATAAACTATAAGTGTGCCAAATTTTATGCTCCTGCGTCCGCGCAATTTTCGTAAAAAGGGATCCAAAGTTTTTGCATCACGTATTAATATATAGATATGGCTTATGCAATTGACTTCTTGAAGATATTATGATATATATTGATATGATACTCTACGGTGTCATCAGTACTAAAATCATGGTACAGTGGCAGCTATTAGCCAAATCCCACCAAAATAAATCACAATGGGGGGCTTTTATCAAAATGATAATAATGAAACTAGCTAGAGTCAAAACTAAAGACCAGTGCGATTTAAAAAACAAATACTCTAATTCTCCAAATCTACATCAATTCGGGCATCCAATCATCTTGAAAACCCACCTTAAATATTCCATAATACGTAACAAAATTTATGCGGCAGTACGGTGCTCGTATATCACAAACTACCAATTGCTTGGACCCGACCGCATCGTATCGTTTTATAGACCAAATGTTATGGACTGAATGGAATGTATTTACTAAATAATGATGTTCTTTTGTTTTCGGAGAAAGGGTCGGCTGTAATTTAAGATCTATCTAGTGTGAAGAGATATCATGAGTTATCCATAAATTACGTCACACGAATTTCATGTTTTTTTGGGCCATCCCCCTTCCTTGTCTCAGCTGGTCACATATGACCCCTACCTAGTGTGATGTCACATATTTTGCAATTTTGGACTGACAGAGTTGGAACTATTTTTATGTAATTTAAATTTAACAATAATCATAATATCATATACTCACTATAAAAACGAAATATTATCGAAAAATGTAATGTCACAATATTTTGGACTCCTCCAAATCACACAATGTTACACTGATTCGACCCCTCCATCCCCTTTAACGTGTGACTTAATTTATGGATAGCCCCCTATGAGTAAGGAAAAAACATATGCGGCCTTATTCATAAATAGTATTAAAATTCATTTTTGCTATTGAATATTTTGTTCCTTTCAAACGACTTTTGAATTCAGTTCGAGCGAAGAAGACAAAACATTCGTTAGCGATAATAGGTCTTAAAACTACATATATGAATAAGGCCGTTGGAATTACTAAATTGTATTTATAATTAATTTATTTGTAGAATGTACTATCTTTGTGGACTATCGATTATATTATTATCTTCAGTTTCAGAAAGACTACTGTTGAACATAACTTTTATCTTAGGGTTACCGTTTTGACTTGTGGTTGTGACTATTCAGCGAATTGCATTTCTCATCTTTCCGCCTTCTTATATTCAAGGTATTAAAATATTTTGGAAAATTGCTTTTTATTGTTAATACAGCTTATTTATTAACCACTTCTGGTCACATATCGTTAAAAATTTAAGGAATTTTCGTCCTTCAAATAGAAGCGCTAAATCCACTATAATGATATAAACAGGTTAAATAAAATGTAGTATATTATCTACTTTTCAGTATAATTTTGAAAGTATCCAAAATTTTCATAAATATGAAACTTATCTTGATCCAACCCTAATTTCAACCCTGTCGAAATGTTAGACGTAGTTGTTATGATGGCAAATGAAAAGGGCCTAGTTAAAGTATATAAAGACTACATTCGTGTGGTGTATTGATATAAGTTTTATAGTTAGATGTAGGTCACTTGTAATGTTATGTGATGGGATTTTAGGCCTTAATTATCTTTGTTTAATGGATGAAAGACAACGGTCGTATTTATGAGGCTATTGGCTTGTGTAAGGTTGGAATTTAATGTCAATCATTTTATTGTGCTTGGTTTTAACGTTGATTAACTTGTCTGGATGAATCCATATTACTATATAATTACTTAGGGTAACGTAGTATAATATAGTATATCTTTGAATATATGTATACTTCTCATCAAAAAATCGAAAGTTGAACCTTGAAAGTTTATATTTTGTAAGGATTATCAATATTATCAAATTAAGAATATAATATGTCAAATGTTATTTAATAGTAAATAATACGAGATTTTCAAATCCTAATGGTGATGTTCTAAATTCAAAATAAATTAAAAAAAAATCTGATAATCCCTTTTTTTTCTTACGTCGCGTCGGTAAATAAAACTTGTTATGATGTTATTAAGTGGCGATGCCGATTTATCATCAGAAAAACGGTTAGTTTCTCGGAAGTTGGAACTATTTCTATCACATATTTCTATTGAATTTGTATTAGAACCGCAAACAGAAAGAGACATTTGCATAAAAAAATTATAGTAATTTATAATATTATTTATTAAGAACATGTCCAGTAAACTGTTTAACTTCGATCAGTTAGACCTAAAAAAGGTATAAAATGGATGGAACGTAACAAATACTATTAGATTAAATGTAAGCGCCTTGACAAATTAAATTATAGGACAAAAGACCTAGACGTCTGGACAAAAAGATCTAAATTCTAGGATAACTAATTTATCTTTAAAACTTGACCTTTTCACAACTATTGTCGGATTTTATTAATTCTCTTATTTGTAAAATTGGATTGTATATAATAATAATTAATGGTTATATTTATCCTACTAATTTTATAAATTTGAATGTAACTTTGTTTGTTAAGTTTTCACGCGTAAACTACTGAACCGATCGTGCTGAAACTTTGTACACATATTTTTGGAGATATTAGAAGTAACATAGGATACTTTTTTAAAGTTTTTTTTGTAATTGAACATTTTTGCCGGCATTGGCGGCCGGACCGCTATTTAGATACATGTAGTCTGAGTTTGAAATACCTTGTGTACCTCCGTTTTTCTACTTCCGTTCACTCCAGTTTCATCCAAAATCAAAAAAGTTTGTTTGGAAAAGGCCATTTCTACTGCAAATATAATAGGTTGTTCGGAAAGTCATTTCGTTTTTTCGAGCATTTTTTTTCACACATCGAGCTTCGAGGTTAAGCCCATGCCTTTCAAATGGCCATAAACAGTCGAATTTTGACAAATTTAATCTCTTACCGATCTCTCGTGTGGTTATTCGCCGATTTGCATCAACTAATGCCTTTATCGCAGCTTTGTCAGCTTCGACCGGCCTTCCAGACCGTGGTGCATCTTCGACATCAAAATTGCCGGATCGAAATTTTGCAAACCAGTTCTGGCACTGGCGTACTGTTAACACGCCTTCTCCATACACATCCGTCAATTTTTTTCTCGCTTGGACAGCATTTTTACCTTTTCTGAAGTAAAAAGTAAAATATGACGAAAATGCTGCTTATTGCTCTCCATATTTAAAAGGGCACCAACCAAAAACTACTGCGTAGAATTAATAGAACTTTTTCACACACAAGCCTTGCAATATCAGCTCTCAAGACATATAATGGTTATGCGGCTTAAGTGTGAAGTTGGTTTCGAAAAAACGTAATTAAGTCCTCTGACGGGAAAAAACGAAATTACTTTCCGAACAACCAATAGGTTAAGTTTTTGGTTATGTATTTTTCTCTTTCTGATTTGTACAATAAAGTTTAATAAATAATAATAAATACCTTTGATGCCCACTGGACTATGTTTTGAAGTAATCGATGATAGAATATTAAACGTTTTAATTGGCAGTAAAGTAGAGAAAAGTATACCAAGTAGACTTTTCTTTGGTAATTTGGCAGGATGATATTCTCGACAGTGTGGACTACCGCGTTATTACTTTACAAAATCTTGTAACAAACAATCTACCGGTAACAATCTATAACATAAGAAGGAGTTAAATGATTAAATAAGATGTTGTAAAGAAGAAAATAATACGATTATTCCGACGAAGTCGTATTGAGTATTGACTTGAGCTTAACACGAAACTCGGAAACATGGTTATATTTGTAAATGCCAAATATGAACAATTGTCTCGGCATGGGAATTGAATTGTCGTCCTGTCATGTCAGTATTCTAAGCCCTGCACGATATGATTCTGCGTATTTTTCAAAATATAAAAACAGTAAAAATTCTCGTACCGTACTCGGGTTTCACGTTCGGCTAGATATTTGGTGAGTCGGCAAAAGTTTGGAATAAAGCCGGATCCAAAACAAAACCCACGGCTTTCGCCAAACAGTGAAGTTTGAAACCACGCCGTATTTATCTTGTATATTTTAAAGTTCGCTATATTTTATATGATAGCATTTTTAAAAGGTGGTTTTTGGAAGCTTCACCTTAAGACAGACTGTGACAGTTGGCCGATATCCGGCTGACTAATGAGAGGCCGCAGGGTCAATCTCCGAAAATATTTAGTTCAGGTGCATCTTACTAAAAAGATAGTCGTTAATGTGAAGTCAGGACTTTGAGGGTCGTTGTTACATAAGACTAGTTAATGTGAAGTCAGGACTTTGAGGTTAGCTGTCGATTTTATTTGTAATGTACTGTATTAGCTAAACCCGCACTAGGTCAGTGAGGTGGACTATACGGCCTAACCTCTCTCAATCGTGTTCTCGAGTGTAGATGATGTCCATGTCCTGCAGTGGGACGTATATGGGCTGATACAGCATTTTTTGTCGTGATTTATTCAACGAGTAATATTATTCAAGCTCTAGTATATCTTTTCCCTCTCCCTGCGTCTCTCCCTAATTTTGACAGACCAATCTAACTACTTATGACCTAATAATTGTATTTTTCATGGTAGCGAGCGCAGTGGAATGCCAAGAGTTGCTTGGTTTACTGTTAATGAACGGTCGTATCATTTACAATCAGGGGAAGGGCATGTTCGCCTTATCATTAATTGAATTAAAAAAAACCTTATGTTAAAACCCTGGCTACAATGTCCTTCAATCGGGAACACAACAGTGCATTTACAATGCTGATTAGTGGAAGAAAAAAAAGTAAATATGTTACGTAAGTGGCTATAATACCATTAGACATCATGTGAGACTTTAACCCGACCTATGCAACAAAAATCTCGTGTGGAAAGTATTATTAACCTTCGCTATTTATAAAAGAAACTTGAAATAGTCCAGTCTCGTTGAAACCACACTACTTTAAGAGAAAGCTTCTGTGGAGTTAAGATTGAAAAAGTTCTTAGTGGCCGACACTACATTCATGAGCACTTTGTATACAAGCTGATGAAAGTAGGAAAAGTGGCTATTTTTCTTTTGAGGCCAATATGATGATCAACGGTCGAAAATGAAAATATGTGGCAAATTTTGCAAGAGTCTCCGTATCAGTGCTTATTTTATTGTGTTTTCAGGATTAAATGTTTGATTAAGGATGTATTTATTCACACATATATATTTTTTTAAATGGCAACAAATAAATTGGATTGATCAAATTGTTGTGTGCGAGTTATTATTTTTGCTTAAGATCTAAAATCGGATAGATTTTACTATGGGATATAGATTTTTTATCCATCCATTAAGTTTATATTCTTATTTATTTGCTTAATGCCGAGTTGATAATGAATTGTAAAAATTAAAAGATTTATTATTGGTAGACACTTTTATGACGGCCTAGTCCTACCTAGTCAGACACTTTTATGACGGCCTAGTCCTACCTAGTCAGACACTTTTATAACGGCAAATTTTTTAATCATTTATTTTTGTTTCACACTATTTGTTACTAGAAACATGATGTTCTAATATTATTTATGCGTTACTTCTTTTGAAATTATGTCAAATAAATTGTTTTTCTTCCGTCCTTCTCTCTTCATCTATTAAATACACTGTTTTCCAATTCAAAAATCATCACAAAAACCTCAACATAGATACAATAAAACTAACACACAAAAATACAATTGTAATTCTAATACCTAAAATATCAAACACGACAACAGTTACAAAACAATCACAACAGAAGCACTAAAAGGAACTAAACGCTTGCTTAAAGTATGGCAAGCATTACGTGGATGTGTCGATGTCGGGACAATGGCCTCTAACCGGGATAACGCGGGAATCGGCGCAACCCATTTAGAGCTTTTGAGACCTGTGAATACTAGGGACCGACATTAATGTATGGGATTTTGTTCTGGGGTTGGTAGTGTGAAATGAAATGAAAATGTGAATACTCTGTTTGTCGCAATGCTATTTCTCACGCCAAACAGCAGTGTAAATGCACTGTTGTGTTTTTAATTGAAGGACATTGTCGCCAGAGTAACTACTGGACATATTGTGACTTCTTATATCTCAGGATGGCGAGTACAGTGGAATGCGAAAGAGTGTAAAGTGAACCATCATGATACGTGTATAACGTCATTACAATTTGGTCGATTTAGTTCGATGAAGTGAAGTCGAAGTGCGTGGTGGCCTGTTGGTAAACGGACTAGACGCGGCTGCCAACATGTTCATGGTGGTCGCGGGTTCGAAACCCAGGGCACAGCTCTGACTTTTCGAAGTCATGTGTGTATTGACATACAATCACCACGCACTAAAACGGTGAAGGAAAACATCGTGAGGAAACCTGCATACCGTAGCGATTTTTAAGAATTTCTATGGTATGTAAGTTCGCCAACCCGCATTAGGCCAGCGTGGTGGACTATATGGCCTAACCACTCTCAATCGTACTTTCGATTGTAGAGTAGGCCCGTGCCCTGCAGTGGGACGTAAATGGGCTGATACAATACAGTTCGAACTGAATTACCCGTGGGGTCATTGATTTTCCATTACCCATTGCTTTTTTTCAAGCCTTATTAAATTCCACCTACTCGGTATCCTTTAAGTCTTCCCTGTATGAGTCCATATTCGTCCCACTTCAGGGCACGGGCCTCCTTAGCAATCGCGAGTACGATTGGGAGTGTTGAGGCCATATAATAAATAAATAAATAATAAATAACACCCAAGATTCACATACATACTCCTGACCCCTACTAATTTCGAATCTCGTGTCGTGGGTATAAGGAACTACAAGAGAATTTTCGGTCTCACTCAATATTTGTGGGCCGCACAAATATTTCTCTCGGTGCGGAGATCGCACCCGTGGCGTCTTGTTTGACAGGCAGCATCTAACCGACTGCGCCACGGAGGCTATTAATAGTCCACCACGACGGCCTAGTGCGGGTTAGCGGACTTTATATATCATAGAAATTCTTACAAATCGCTATAGTATGCAGGTTTTCCTCAGGGCTCCATAATCAGACAAAAAGGTAACTCCCCACCATCTTCTAGATTTATCAACAAAGTTATAAACCTCCAACTACGACTATAAATCAATAAAACATGTATTAAAAGAACTCATCATCATAAAAACGCTGTAAATATAAAAATGTACGAAGCAATATCGATCGTACAATTACCTAAACCACCGCAGCGAGTAAATACTTCGATAAATCAAGGCACGTTGCCAGTCATCGGCCATTTTGGCAAATTATCTTCGCCGACGCAAAATGGCGGCGTAACGCTTGGCCCGCTTTAATCTGCAGTAACCGCAGTGTTGCCATACGTAATCACTTCCCTATAATCATGGTAAATTAAACCTTAAATTTTTATAAGTTTATATCGCTTAATCGAGTTTTTAATTAGTGTTTTGTGGTTGGAGGTTATTAATTCGTTGGAAGGTGTAAGATAAATTTTATTTAAATAATGTTCTACTTGACTTTCAGACAAGGCGTACTAATTGTAGAAAAAGCGTATTTTACCAATAATCTGCATAAAATTAATCAATAAATGCCATGATAAGTTGTAAATTATTATATATATTGTAGTGATTATATTTTTTCTGATAACAAAAAAACATACAAACCCTTACCCCGTTTTCGCCTAAAGGAGGACAAACAAACGATTTTACATTAATCGGGTTCAACCAAATTTATTGCCCGTACCCAAACAATACATGTGAAATAAGCCCATAAAATACACGAAAATAAACTTAAACATGAAAATGCAAAGCAGCATAACGGCAGGGTTGCCAGCACTTTAAAATGTTTACTAAATTGGTCACTTCCGAATATTGCCGGCGCGAAAATATGTTGGAAATTTACCGCTCAAAAGATTGAATCTTTATTGATAGCCATTAATTTCCTTTTGAAAGTGGGTTGAAAGGTTAATTGTTCGCATTTTGTATCGTTTTTTTTTACTATGGAATTAAAAACAGGTGTTGAGTAGTAAAGGGTTAATTATGGATACATTTAACGACTTTTTTATAAGGTTAATAATGTTTAACTTCTTTATTGGGTTGAAGGTTGTTAGTTTTTTGTGAGTTTTATGTTCATTGCTGGCAATGTATAGGAAAGACTATATACTACGCACGACTTTAGTCATAGTCGTGGTCATTAATCTTCAATGGATTACTATATGTTTCATTTGGAATGTTTAAATACTAGAAGTAGAATTTAAATAGAAACAAGCGATTATATTGCTTAGCTTCTAAAGGATGGAGTGATACTTACTTATTTTCCTACGAATCGTAGTATAAAGGGTGCACAATGTCAGTAATATAATATCTTCACGAAAAATGATATTTACCGCCTATTAACGTTAGGGAAACCGTAAGTGTTGCCAACCTTTTAGCACCTCGCTTCGAATAAGGAAGGAAAGGAGGAAATGTTTACGATATTGAGTCCCTATAAATCCAGTATAGATAAAGACAGTTTTTACAACCTTATGAACCTATCAACATCATCTCTGCTTCCATTTGTTGATGTGGATAATCCAAATACTCCTTCGAATACCGCAATACCAAAATGCGACTAAAATTACACTCAGTAGCGTAACAATGTTTATATTTTGACAGCCTTATCGTCAGCCTTAGAACCACCCGACTGTACTAAATTCTCTGTAATTCTCAACGCAAGCCTTTGTACCAAGATTAATTGTGTTTAACAAAAGCGACCGCAAGTTAACTTGCCGGGTAGATTACTACTACACTTCGGCTAATTAAAACATCGTTTATAAACTATGCCGCAATGGATGTTTAAATTTTAATCTGTGGTTTATAATCGCGACATCTCGACCCGCACGAAAGTTGTGCCTTGTTAGCTGAGGATATTAAAAATTATGGGCTTGTTGAATGCGAGTGGAATAATATTGTGGTATTTTTCGATTTGTATGAAGTTTTATTGCTTTTATAGCTGAAGTTGTAAGTGCGTTCTATTTTCAAGTTATAATTATTGTACTTACAGTGAATATATTGTGACGTAAATATCATATCTTAAATAATTTTGATTTCTTTAGTACCTATGTAAAGTTCTGTAGCGTCTGTCATTGTTTATAGTTTGAATATTTGTGTCTTAAGTGTATATTGGCAGTCCTGATTGAATGGTCGAACTTAAGACATTCGTTTATTTGAGCTCCTTTCTGCAAACATTACAATGGCGATGGGAAAAGAATACATAACAATAACGAGTCCATTAAGCGGTATTATCGTGGCCGGTAGAATATTAGAAAATGAAAAATGTCGATTGGTAGGTTGAGATAATTTGATGTGCGAATGGGACAATGTTCGTCGTATATTGACAGAATTGACATGTATTTTATAGTTAAAAGTGGGGGACGTCATCTGGTATCGTCAATACTTAAAAGGGGAGAAATGGTCAGCTGGGAAGATTTTTGATTTGGGGTATGAAAATGTTAGAGTACAGGACGGCAGCTACAGACAGCTACATAGGCATATATATGGTCTAGAATATTGATCATAACAATAATGATACCACTGAATCGTCAAATTAAAAACATAATTACTTAAAACGTCTTACATGTACAAATTACTGCACAAGCTTAGCTCAACCATAAAAGGGTATAAATCACCTATTCAAAATACCAAACAAAGGCCTTTTAAAAACACCTAAAAAGCCGAAACAATTCACAGGGAACAAAACATACCTGCGCAGGGAGAGGGGAGACGGGAACAAAGGCGGTCACATTATACGGGAGGTTTATCTGTGACGTCATACTTCGCGTCCCCGTTTTAGACCCCTGTGTAGGGGGATTTTAGATCGTGTAATGCGCGTAAGGCGTATGGCTGTATAAAGTGACTTTGTTTCATATTTTTGTTTTATTATTTAAATCTTGAGTTATTTACAGATTCAATCATTTTAATATATATTTATATCTTAATATATATATTTCTTGTGTGCGTGTGTATGTGACTGAACTCCTCCTAAACGACTGGACCAATTTTGATGAAATTTTTTGTGTGTGTTCGTGGAGATTCGAGAATGGTTTAGATTTACAGTTTGGTCTACTGGAAAATGTTTTTTCAATTAATTTCTTATTTATAAGGAGTTGTTTGTAACTGTCAAACATTTAATGTTCATACCGTCAATACGGTAAACTCTTCCCTCAAATTAAATAACGTATTTAAATAAAGGTTTCGAATCGACAACATATATCCACAATATTCGATTAATGGCGTATTTTAGATTTTAAAGATGTAAAATAATGACAGTAATGAAAAGTGGTTGACATTTAAATTGGTTGTCAAATATTTATGCATACGTTCAGAAATTTAATTTGTGTAAACTAAAGAGTATATTATGAAGCTAAATAAATATAGGACAATCAAATAAATAATATTCACACGTAAGAAGTTTTACTTCTTTTCAAGATAGAATGTCACTTGAAAATGAAAAATCTTTCATAAAATAACACATAAAAATAAAAACTGAACTGAACTGAATAAAATAACAATTTTATATAATTATGGAGAATATTGCATAGAGAATATTCTCAAATTAGGCGTTGTCTGTGTCTTGAGAAACCAGTTATATATAATTGTTACTACCGTTACTCAATGACCGTTACTACATTAATTGTGTGTGTGAGTGTATTTCTATGAAAATTTATATTTAATCTCTTTATTACTAACAAAAAGTAATGGCGTAATGTTTTTGGAAAACAGCATACTGGGGGTGAAATAAGGGATGGAATATTGCATGGATAATCAAAATCGCTAAAGTGTTTAATGTCAAAAATTTATAAGGCACACTATTTGGATATGGAGAAACGGGATATAATAGAGTGGGAGGTAGGGGAGAGGACTGGGATAGCTGACACATTTGATAGGACGAAATGTAAATGCACGGTATAAGACGGGATGGTCAATGAAGAGAAAAGACGGGACGTATCGGGAAGTGACTGAACAGACGGGATGGGACGGAATTGAGCAGGACAGTAGGATAGCTAATTCATGTTTAGGTATACAAGAGCTTATACGAAAAATAACATGTATTTGGTGTGGAGTAAAATAAAAAAATATCTGCATCCAGGCAAAGGTGGGTCGGGCTTTTTTGCTATGCTAAATAATTCAATATAAAATTCATCATATAATAACTAAGCCATAGCGAAGCGTGGTCGGGTCATCTATGGTATCTTTTAATTGATTTCAATGAATGTCGTCGGAGTAGTAACAGTGTTATAATATTTCCACAGCAAAATAATGATTTGAATCTGGAGAGATGTGATAAAATAGAATATAAGGTGGATAAAATGGGACATAAGAATAGGTACAGGATGGGATTGAAAATGGATAAGCAGTTTAGACAACGGCTGTCATATTGATTTTAAATAAAATATGGACTGGAATCTGTATTTGCACCCAGGCGAAGCCGGGCCGGGCCGCTAGTATTAGATATATTTTTTCTAATTTATTGAAGTATTCAGTTTAAAAAATATACAAGCATGAATGAGCGATGGTAAAACTCTTGACAATTTAAATAGATGTATGTACCTATGACAATTTGAAAAAGTTTGGGTTTTTTTATTCTACGAGTATGTCTAGATTCTAAGGATCTTGTTTATCACATACCCAACACAACTGGTTTCAGGAAAACATCGACAATATTCAGATTCTCTTTAACTATCGTTTTATAGCTACATTATGTAGATTTAACGGCTAGTGGTCATTTCAGATGTATTTAGGTTTCTGACCGCTCGCTGCGGAATGGGGAATATTGTTACTAAAATATATTTGCATATTATCGAAAGATTTAGGCCGTTTGATAAAGATAAGTGTACAGAAAACTGGGTTTGGGCGTAAGTATAGAATGATAAAAAAGGGAGAAATTAAGAAATAAAAAAATAGAATTGTCTGTTCGAACACGCCTAAAGCGATAAGAGTGCCATTTTTACTATTACGTATAATTATGTTTTTTTTCATTTATGTGTGAAATAAAGCATAAATAAATATATAGGAAAAAACATGTTTGTGGGGTTGTATGATACTCTACCGTCTAATTAAACTAATAGGTAGAATTTCACAACAATTCCATGGTTTTACAGAAAATGTTATTGAAATTGTGTAAGTTTCGTCTGCTCAAAGTTGAAAAGTATGAAACCTCAAACGGTTGTTAGTTTAGATAGATTATAATGTGCATACAAATAAAAATGAAAAAGAAAAAATAAGTTTTACAACATATTAGCATATTTATATATATGTGGGCAGACACTTCATCATCTGTATCTGTATCAGCCCATACACGTCCCGCTGCAGGGCACGGGCCTACTCTACAATCGACTGTACGATTGAGAGTGGTTAGGCCATATAGTCCACCACGCTGGCCTAGTGCGGGTTGGCATTCTTCATACCATTATCTTAATAAATTAATATAAAAAAACATTTTTGGCTGCATGCATAAAGTGACTATGCCGTTCCATTATCATAATGAAATATTGAAAAAGGGATTTATTTTTTGCCAGTGAATATTAGGCTCTATGGTGCTACACCTAAGCTTCATTTTTGTTTTTTTTTTTTTTAATTTCACCAAGCCCCAAAACATTATGCAGGGGCGCGTACTCATTGCGTTGATGTTTAAAAATGCAAGTAATTAGGGCAAGGTCACACGGGGTTGGCACGTAGGCGTTTTATAAATATACCAAGCCTTCCTTAGCTTGTGAATTGGGGCTTATTAATTTGAGTTCAGAAGATTTTTTCGCATGGAGTGTAATCAATATGAGGGAGAGAGAAGCATTTAAATTCTGATTAATATCGATATTATTACGAAAAAATAGATTTATTGTATTTAACGAAAATAAATGATTATGGGTAAATGTACAAGATAATTAAGTTAAATAAGTGAGTCATGCGACAAAGTAGAAAACATTAAAAGGTTAAAGTCTCTGTAAATCTTGAAAGTTTTCGAAAGACAGAAGCAGCCACAACTGCCTCAAATTAAGAATCGATTTCAATTTCTTAAAAAAACATGTCGATTGGTGCAAGATATGCGTGATAATAATAAATAAAATAGAAAAAATCTCGGAAATCGACATCTTAAACCACTACATTTATAATCGGGACAGTCAGTATAAAAAAAAAAAAAAACGTAAACAAAATACACAGCGAAATCCACTCAACATTCTATCAGAAGTCGTTTAACAAATAATGGAGCCATTACAATAGATATTCCGTTTTGAAGTAAAAACGCCACTTGACAATATTACTCTACAAAATACAATATTATGAGTGTTTCGCATCGAGGCTCATTTGTAAGGACGGGTCCCTATTTCCGCACCGAGACACCGTTTGTATAGGCATTTGTCTCGAGTCTTTGTTGAGTCCGGACTCGGGACTCGTCTTGGT
The DNA here is from genome assembly GCA_023078785.2 of Hyles euphorbiae. Taxonomy (NCBI): domain Eukaryota; kingdom Metazoa; phylum Arthropoda; class Insecta; order Lepidoptera; family Sphingidae; genus Hyles; species Hyles euphorbiae. Next base: position 5,466,861 of record CM041052.1, on the reverse strand, counting down.
CAATGCGATTGTCTCGCCGGATGTATTTGGTCTTTTTGTTTATTGTTGAGTGTTTTATTTTTTTGTTTTTATTGTTGAGAAAGGAAAGTGATTTTGTTTTTTAGAGTTATGTTATTTGTTATTCGAGATCCTTTAAGACTCAAAGACTTATTGTAAAAATTAAGTTTATTTTTTCCTTTACGATACTATATTCGAATTGCAGTGCACCGAAAATAATAGTAATAAAAAAAATTGGACCACAAAAAATCACTGCACTATTTTATGAATAGGCCAAATTAACTTGAACTAGCGGTAACAGATTTCACCGGCTAAACATTTTTTTTATCCGCCCGACTTAATTTCAACTTCTGCCGGTCTGTTAAACATCTGTCCGAACGTAAAACCGAATGAAACGCTCGTTGCACAGTTTTTTTCACTACAATTTGAATAAAAGTGAACTTGCTGAATGGAGATGGTTTTCGTTTACCAAGAGCACCGGTTTACTTTTTACCCCGTGCTTTTAAAGGAAATAACTAAAATGCCAAGTATACGGGTTAAGTGATGTTTCCGCAGCGAACATTTTGTTATTTGACATTCCATTGTGATATTTTAGGGTTAAGTTTTTGTTTCGGTCCATGAATAAGAGATGGCGCTGCGCAAAATTAAATTCTGTTTGTTTCGCGATGTTCTTTTTCGATTTGTATAACAGATGGCCGAATTAAAATTTAATCTTTGCAGTTGGTGATTTTTGGTCAGTTTTTAAGATCGTAAACAAACAATCCTTGGCCGCATTTGTTCATCACTACATAGTATAAAACAAAATCGCTTTCTCTGTCTCTATGTCTCTATGTCCCTGTGTATGCTTAAATCTTTAAAACTACGGATTTTGATGTGGTTTTTTTAATAGATAGAGTGATTCAAGAGGAAGGTTTATATGTATAATAAGTACATTATTGAACAGAAATCTAATTGTACCCGGGCGAAGCTGGGCCGGGCCGTTAGTAGATAATATACTATTTATCAGCAGAGACGCTTTTTATCAATTCCAATAATCAAATCATTTTAACGGAAAAATTATAAATCCAAATACTCACTATATTGCCTACAAATATAAAACGTAGCCTCATGAATAATACTAAAAAACATGGCCCAAAGGAATACATTTTTAAACTGAACCACTCAATTTGTACGTTTACATGAAAGTCACGTAGAATTTTGAATTCGGAACGGCCCACCGGGATTACGTTTCGTACCGAGCGCTGATAGGAACGTGTTAGCGGGTTTGACAGGTTTTAACTTAGATTGGCGAAGTAAATACAGGGTAATAAATATATTCTGCGGGTTTAATGTATGAAACTTTGTGTTTAAGGCTATTTAAAATTCTGTGGTGGATTATTTGAGGGAATATTTATAGATCTTTTGTGATCTTTTGAAGTCCAAATGCGTTGTTGTTATGTTGTTGGCAAAATATTAGAATCAGATTTTCTCTCTTCACATTATTGTTGGATACAATATTATCAGATTATGAGTAAAAGTGTGTGTTGTTGGTATTATAAAAGGTATTTCAAGCAATGCTTAAAAATAAATATTTTTTAAATTTTATTTGTAGATTTTAATTTAGCAACACGCCAATAGAAAATAGATCAAATATAATATTATGATAATGAAATATTTGATTGTTTTTTTTTTTGCATTGAATAGGCCCTGAAACTATTGACCGATTTGAAAAATACTTTTTGTTTGATTTAACCCGAGACAGACGGAGTTATTCCCACATCAATGACAAACCCATACCCATATTCGAATGAGTTACTATAATAATGTATTTTCTATCATCGTCTGCGGAGGCTATCCAGATTGAAAGCGCTTCATACGACGACCGGAGGATATCTTGGCGCAAACTTACGTGGCTCTGATATCTACTAGATACATATTTATGTGCCATTCTGTCTGTCTATCCAGCCAGAGGAAATTCACTGCTAAAAAGCTTGGTCAAAAAATTCCATAGAGATTTGTCGAAAACAGAATGCATTTAGTGACTTACAATACACTTATATTGGAGCCAGTGATGGGGCGGCGATAGCCTTAGGGCGTCAGTGCAAAAGGGCGTCGAATAACAGGATTTACTATAGCCAATATTAATTATCTATGATTTACTATCTTACGCTTGGATTGGATAGTACCATGGGCGTAGCCACGGTGGGGCAGGGTGGGGCACTTGCCCCACCCTGGCTCTGGCCTCTAAGGTACCTAACCAAACCTAAAAAAAAAAATATCTAAGTTAAGTACTATCTATAGAAAGATATAAATCTCTAAATTAACTAATTAACGAATTGGCATACTCCCAGAGCCCAAACGGCTGAAATTAGAGACACATTTTAGATGGAAGATTTCGTGGTGTAAGAAAGTGAGCAATAAGAAAATATTTTGGTCAATTCGAATTATACATAACAGGGTATATTAAGACTGCGACCGAAAACGAAGCCGAGTGCTAGTTTTAGTGACTATAAACACGTAATCCATCAGCCAAAGGAAGTGCACCGCTGAGCCTCTCCCAATGATTTCCACAGTGACCTGTTGGAGGCAGCTTACATCCAGCGACGTCCCGCGACCTTTACTAGGTCGTCTGACCACTTTATAGGTGGACGTCCTACGCTACGCTTTGTTGTATGTCATCACTGGCACACACAACTATCGGAAACTTGCGATTAAAGGCACTGATGTATTTTGGACGAGAAGACGTCGCGTAGTTTTCCGAACGCTGCCCAACCGAGTTGGATTCGACGTCCCTCTCGAAGTTAAACCTGCCTAACCACTGCCTAACGGACCATTTGTCCTAAATAGACATATTCGTCTACAACTTCAAGACTCCAGTCCTCTAACTTCGATGGGGGTGGGCACAACATGGTCATTCGACATGATATTACTTTTGTCCTTTATTTTAAGAATCGAATCTCAATCTCACCCAGGCTGATGTCCGGTATATCATCGCTGTAGTGTCGGATCAACTCAGCTGTCGGGTCTTCGGCCGAGCTAACAGTAGGTTTGGCAACTGAGGTGTAAAGCTGTCCGTAGAACCTCTCGATCTCCCTTAATACCTCTGCCCTCGCCGACTCTACGCGGCCACCATCCGTCTTCAGCCTAGACAACTGGCTTTGCCCAATAGACAAGTCTCTTGCAAACACTTTGGAGGCTCCGTTCTGCTCAATTGTCTCCTTAATGCTCACAGTATTGTGAGCACGGACATCGTATTGCAAGGACTTCCAGATCCGTATATTGAGCAGCCGGTATGCTTCGGCTTCAAGAGAAGACTGCAGCGCCATAGATCGACTTTCGGCCATGAGGTCAAGAGTGTGCATCGAGAGTTTTTAGGGTCTATCTCTACGGCGACGTCTAAAATACTTAAATCCCACAGTATGGACAGCTTCTACCAAACAGCTGTTTAGCTCGTACACTGCAAAGTTTTCACTTAGACAATCAAAGTGATTTGCGAGTTCAAGTTGAAAGCTCTCGGGGTTTTGGAAATGGGCGCGAGTAGGTCGGAGCGTAGACTTCATCTAGCAACGCCTTTCTTTACCATGCGGCGATCACTGCGACTGTTTTCACCCTGTTGATCACAGAGACATCACTAAACATCCGTCTATTCGTCGTTAAGATGAAATCTATCTCGTTTCTCGTAGAACCGTCAGGACTCAGCCAGGTCCATTTCCTGTGAGGCAGCTTCTGGAAAAAATATATCATCGCAAAGAGTCCCTTTTTCTCCCAAAAGTCGCCCAGCCTCTGACCCCTGGGGTTCCGTTGCCCATGTCCAAATTGCGCCACTATCAACTCTGCATCGCTTCTCATGCCCAATTTTGCGTTGAAATCCCTCATAACAACATTGAAGTAGGTTTTGGAAGTATGTATGTCCCGACTTATGTCCTCATACATCTCCTCTACTTCTTCATCTAGATGTGTCGAGGTCGGCGCGTATACCTGTATGACCTTCAAGTTTCAACTAATATCTTTTTGATATTCTGAGTATAAGGTATACTACCCTGCTCAACACACTTTCGATGGATACGATGTTGTTGATGAGAGACCTGTGAACGAGAAATCCAACCAACCTGGGCATTCACTTACCATCCACCATAGCCAGGAATCTTGGGGCTGCTGGGGACTATGGGCCTGGTCTCTGTTTGTGTCGCCATTGTGGTGGTATTTGCCGTTACTTGCCACGCTTGGCAGGCGGATTGGCGAGCGCAATAGAGGACTCGTATTAATGACGCTGCTGTCCGTCATAAAGTGTGGAAAGGAAATAATATTTGTAGGTAGAAGATGTTATAGGAAAGGAGAGTATGGCCTGTAGGAGTGGATACTGCTGTTACGGAAGGGAAGGTTGGGTGACTGCAGTAGCTCGGGGACCGAGGTCGCGTACTCGTAGCACCTATACTAGGACAGGCCATGACCACTAGATAGGAGCATCCCTGACCACACTATAAACACAATGCAACTAAAATTTTCGCAAAAAACGTGACAATTATTTTGTGTTTTTTTTAAATATCGTCGTGTTTAGGTGGTAACTGGTAAATCCATAGTTTTTGTTAAAATAAAAATTTAAGCCCTTGCATGCCATAGCGCCTTTAAAAATAAAAGAGTGTATATTTTATTTTAGAAATAAAACTATATATTTGCCACACAAATAGATCGATAGAAAAAAAAATTATAACAAAAAACTTTTTTTGTCAAATTTTTAGTTTCATTGAATCTGAAGTCACTTAAACTACCATCTGGCTTCGTTTTCGGTAGCACACTTGATATAGCCTGTAGGTACATAGTGCTATAGGGTGTAACCTTTTTATATGAAAAAAATAACCGGGGTGAGACAACGGGTATGGTTTGCTACCTAAATAATATTTTAGCATCTGCCCCACCCTGAGTCGATGGCTGGCTACGCCCATGGATAGTACTTATAGTGCGCCGTAGAAGTGTCGCCCAGGGTGTGAAGAGGCATCTTAGTAGGCCGGCATAATTGTATCGAATGGCATGAGACTGCCGTCTGAATTTGTGGGCATTTGCGCTTAACATGAGGTGCAGTACAGTCATTATGCCGTAAAAGGATAAAAAAAGGCCATTATTAATCCTACATCTGCTACTGCCCATGTATGTATGCCAATTTATTTATTGTAAATCGTTTCCAAAATCCCACCAACCGATTCATTGCGGATTACCCAAAAGAGTGTACATAATAAACGACCTCCAAATGAACGTTTGTAAAAATATTTTTCCATTTATCAATACGGAACATTTGACCCGGGCATAGCTGGATCGAATAAAAAACGGCAATTTGTTCCCGGTAATCTCTTTCGTTTCGCATGGCAAACTTCATACGGGCTTTTAAATGTATTACAGGCTATTTTTTCAGGCCTTTCAATGGATTTTAGCCTGTGTTCGGGTATGGATAAGATTAGGTTTATATGTGAAAAGCCTGGTGAGAACAGCGTTGTCGGAATTGATGTTGGAACATATTTGCCGTAGAATACAGTTGGTGGTATTTTTTCCGTCTAGATGCCTTTGTAGATACTACCTACTATAATTCATACATACGTTCTTTGAAGATTCGTTTTTTTTATTGCAATGTATGGCGAGACGAGCATGCCGTTCGCCTAATGGTAAGCGATACGAATGTTTATAAACAGTAGCAAAACCAAACACCACCTTGAATTACAAAGCAATGCTTGGCATTCTGAAGCGCTCGCCATCCTGGGACAGAAGATGTTAAGTCTCAATATGTCTAGTAGTTACTCTGGCTACTGTATCAGCCCATATACGTCCCACTGCAGGGCACGGGCCTCCTCTACAATCGAGATAACGATTGAGAGTGGTTAGGCCATATAGTCCACCACGCTGGCCTAGTGAGTGTTGGCGGACTTACATACCATAGAAATTTTATAAATCGCTATGGTATGCAGGTTTCCTCACGATGTTTTCCTTCACCGTTTTAGTGCGTGGTGATTGACTATCAATACACACATGACTCCGAAAAGTCAGAGGTGTGCCCTAGGATTCGAACCCGCGACCACCGTGTACATGTTGGCAGTCGCGTCTAGTCCGTTTACCAACAGGCCACCACGCACTTACACTTACTCTGGCTACAATATCATAAAATAGATAATTTGCGATTTTACCTATCCAGGCGGCCTCTCACATATGAGAAACCTATCAATAAAAATTCCACACTTTAATGCCGCATTATTTAACAAGTGTGTGGTTATCTGTTGGTAACGAATCAGACGCAGCTGCCAACATATTAACGGTGGTCGTGGCTTCAAATCACATCCAGGGCACTCCTCTGACTTTCGGAGTCATGATTAAATTGATAGTCAATAACCAGACACTATAACGATGAAGGAAAACATAGTTAGGAAACCTTTGTACCTTAGTGATTTAAATGAATTCTGTGGTATGTAAAGTCTGCCAACCTGCACTAGGCCAGCTGATATAGTATTCCTATCCATTCACAATCGTACTCTAAATTGTAGAGGAGGCCCGTGCCCTACACAGCGGCGTGCACAGGATTATGACACTGGGTATGCGGCGGAGTACTCGGTCACAAAAACTTTTTCTTTTATAGTTTTTTAGCATAGCCACAGCCACGCGACGGATCTCTAAGTCGGAAACCATGCCAACATAACAAGTCTTAGATGTACTACTATTCATGTTCATTTTCTACGGCAACGAAGACAAAACAGCGATCGCTCGTCGCGGCGGAAGAAATTCTAATAAGTAAAATAAAAAAAACTCACCTAGTCAGCTTTCAATTTTCACATATTCAAGGTTCCGGTTAGTTGAGATTACTATACCTATCCCGATGTAAATAAACGCAAGATTTCGGCCACCTCATTCATTCATTTGATAAACATACATTTTTAACACAAACCTCGCAATCAAATAACATTTAAAAAAATAAACAAACACATTAGTAAAAGCAAATGACTACAATTAATATCGAAACTTAGTAATAAACTGTTAAATGTACACACTTTCAAATGTTAAAATGAAAAATCCGTTAAGAAATCTATTTTTTTTACAAACATACTAGTATAAAATAGTAAACAATGCAAAAACTCATAAAAAAGCAAAATGGCCCCCGCGAAACACAAAACATTTCTATTTAAACAAATAAAACCTTACTAACCAAAAATGCATAATGTGCATAGGTGATTTATTAGATTCCAGCCTATTAATTTTACTCGGATTATAGGCAACGAACATTTACGATTACTCCCGACAACTGCCGAACTCCCGGGGCCTGCCGCAGGAGTCGCGGCTTTCAATATTCATGGGTGTGTGCGTTTGTGACTGTGCACGGACACCAAAATTACTACACACATGCAAACAAATGTAATGCGGGACGCGGCGGCATGACTTGGTTGATTAGGTACATTAATTTGCTTTGCAGCGCATCTTGCTTTTCGCGTGGCAACCACAATGTTTGCGTGATTGCAAATATGTGCTATTTATAAAACATTAGGCGTTTTTAAGTTATTATATTCTGTTTATTCATTTATTTACTATAAATTAAAGTCATCTAAAACGTACGAACGTTATATTAAAATATCTGTGAATGGCAAGTAAAGCACTGCATTTCTGCCTACAAGGAGTGCACGCCCCTGGCCCTACAGTGGGTCTTATATCGGCAGATACAAAGAAAAAACTAGTGCCTTGATATATAACCTTATGGAAAACAGTTTTCAGTTATAGCATGCCACAGCTGCGTCAGATATTGATCTGAATTATTAACCGCAAATGGAGCGACGGGTGTGAAGTCATATCCCTTTGACATACAGTTTCAAAGAGATTCGAGAGAGATCGGTGGATTTTGCTTCAGTTTGGGTATTTTAAAAATATTGATAGTGAACATGTTAGATTGGTTGTGAAATATCAACTAAATATTGATGTATACAGGGTATATCAAGACTGTTACTGAAAACGAAGCCGGGTGGTAGTTTAAGCGACTTCAGACACAATGCAACAGAAAATGTTGCAAAAAAAGCGACGAGTTTTTTTTTTTTGTTATTGTTTTCATATGGTTGTATTTGGGTGGTAAATACATTTTTTCCTAAAATAATAGTGTATACCCTTTTATTTATAAAGACTCTAAGGTATAAAGGAGTTTAAATTATTATTTTCTCAAAAATTATGGATTTACCACCCAAAAATCATGATATTTACATACATACATAAACTCACACCTTTTTCCCAGAAGGGGTAGGCAGAGGTGCCAGGACACCCACATTTCGCCTTGTATGTTCCGTCCCACATGTGATAGGTGGCGAGCCTATCGCCATATCGGGCACAAATTCCTGACTGGGCTGATAATGAATAGAAAAATCCAATATCACTTTGCCCAATCTGGGATTCGAACCCGAGACCTCAGCTTTGTAACCGTACCCTGGTACAACTACGCCACCGAGGCAGTATCATGATATTTAAAAAATCATAAAAAAATATTGTCGCGTTTCTTTGCGAATTTTTTTCTTGCATTGTGTTTGTAGTCACTAAAACTACCACCCGGCTTCGTTTTCAGTAGCAGTCTTGATATACCCGGTATAAGTTTAAGTGCATGGTGGCCTGTTGGTAAATGGACCAGACTCGGCTGCCGACGGTGATCACAGGTACGAATCCCAGGGCACAACTGACTTTTCGGAGTTGTATATTGATAGTCAATCATCACGTGGGTCATATATAGGTGAAGGAAAACATAGTGAGGAAACCACGGTCAAACCGAAATCCGGTTTCGTGGGACCAATGCATTTTGTAATTACATAATTTGTGATTTTTAATAAATAAATAAAAAAAAAAAAAGAATTTATATGGTATGCAAAGTCCGGCAACCCGCGCTTATGCCAGCATGGTGGACTATATGGCCTCAATTCAATCGTGCTCTCGATTGTAGAAGAAGCCCGTGCCCTGCAGTGGCTATTTTTTTTTATTACAATGAATGGCGAGACGAGCAAGCCGTTCGCCTGATGGCAAGCGATACGACCGCTCATAAACAGTAGCAAAATTCCACTGCGCTCGCCATCCTGAGACGTAAGATGTTAAGTCTCAGTATATCCAGTAGTTACTTTGGCTACAATGTCCTGCAATCCGAAACACAACAGTGCATTTACGCAATGTTGTTTCACGGGAGAAATAGACATTGCGGTGGTACCTACCCAGATGGCCTCTCACATATGAGAGACCTACCATAAGTACCTACAAGGAATGTCTAATAAGGGCTGACACAAGAATATAATTATGTCCCTTTATAAATATATTCCATCATAATTAATCAGCTCCCTTCACAAGATATTCTACTTTATAATATGTAGAATGAGTAGACGTTATTTACATCCTTAGCATTTGTAAGGAGGTCCTTAAGGCCTCTATAAGGGCCGGCTGAGTCGAGCACTTCGCCTCGAAGGCAATACCTACATGATATTTATATATTTATTATAATGAGTACTGTTTTTTGATCCACTCAATGGAATAAAAAAAATGGTATATGAAATACAAGTCTCGCTTTTAATTGGTAAGATGGGAAATTTAATTTATTGCTTTTTATTCCATTTTCGTCTTCAGTTACAGAAAGTCACTGCTGATTATAGGCCTCTATGATTTTGCAAACTGAATGATTTCTTATCTTTAAGAAGAGGATCCACTGTCTTTCGCCAATATTTTGTAGAATTTGAATGTTATGAAGAAAGATGAGTAGAATGGAACGTTAAACGAATGACTGATATGGAACATGGTTTGTGTGAAAGAGATGACAAATAAAAGTATTTAAGATGGAAAGAGTTAGAGGATGAATTATTAAGATGTTGAAGTATGGAAGGACGGAATAGAAAAGAACAGTCTAGAAGATGACGGAAGACGTGAAGGACGGAAGACGTATGCAGTAAAGACGTATTATAATGATGAAGAAATATATCGAATATTACAAAGACTATCTTCGTTTGATTTGTCCCGAGTCGGAACTATTCCCACATTTATTAGGCGTCATATGAACTGTCTGAGACATAATTATGTTCCTACGATGGAAATAGCTTTGTCCTTATGAAATATTGGGACAGAAATAAGACCTAAGACTGCCCTTTCTCTTATCTCCATCCAAAGGTTACCTGGAAGAGATTGTTTTTGAAATAAGGCCCCAGATTGTAATTATTTTAAATGTAGTTATATTTATATTATATTTGTATCTTTCCTAGTTTACAATTAGGAATTGTTATTTAGGAATGTGTGCCCGATATAGCGATAGGCTCGCCACCTATCACATCGTGGGATGGAACATATAAGGCGAAATGTGGGTGTCCTAGCACCTCTGTCTACCCTTCTGGGAAAAAGGCGTGAGTTTATGTATGTATGTATGTTTTTTGTATCTTTCCTAGTGTACAATAAATAAGCTATGCAAAATATACGTTGTCTACCTACCCCACAGGAAGACACGCAAGTTGGATATTTGTTTTAAGTCCAATATAGATAACGTTAATTCAAACAGCCACACGAAACAGTACCAAATGTCGCGAAATACAAAGAAAGGAATAAATTTCGAGATGGTCGCGACCGGTCGCCATTTTGTAAGCTTGAAATTGCCTTGTATTTCAAAATGTAACAATAGAAGGTGAAAAATACTGTTCATGTATAAAATAGTAGGTTCAAATTGTGTAAAGCTGTGAATTTGGTTGGTTTTGAATTTAAATTTTTCTTTGTGAAAATATTTTCATGTTGTAACTTTATTTGTTTTTAAAATGAAGTTGTATTTGTTTTGAGATTTTAATACGAAGCAGCATAGACATTTGTTGACAATACAATAAGCAAAATGAAAGACATAGGAAAATGCATAGGAACTTGAAATAGGAAAATATTTCACGACTAAATTTACGAGTTTTCTTATTAAAGAAAAATTGATGACACGTACTTACTACTTATAAATTTCTATAATAGCAAAAGTTTTCTCTAAAGACTGTATAATCCTTTCTGAGTGAAATTCTAGTTTATATAAAATATTTGGTTAGCAAGATTGAAGTTGTGTACTATAGTTTTTGAGGCAAAATGTATACTTTGTTATTATGTTACATTTAAATTGAATGTGTACATAATACTTTTATGAATATTTCCCTCCAGAATCATCTTACGGATAAATCACGATTAAATTAATTAAAAAATATTCAACTTTTCACATTTTTTAATGATCATAATATTGTTGTTACTATTTAATATTTTGTCTCTATGATTTTTATTTTCTTTGTTTTTGATTCTTTTCTCTTTATGATTGTATTTCCCACAATTTGGGCAAGATGTGTAGTCCTGTAATTTAAGATGCACAGTGTTAATTCTTAAAATTATGTAATTTATTCAATATGTGTTATGTGTAGTCTTAGTTGGAGACCAATAAATAAATTAAATTAAATATATAAACATATGATCGGGAGGAGCTCTATATCTATCAATCGTTTTATACCCACTAATTAAAAAGACAGATTGACGTTTTCTCAGCGTAATGTAATAAACACATTCTTGAACACATACTTATACAATACAATCCAATTAAATATATTTATCACACAAAGCAACGTAGATACGGCATTCAATTTAAATATTTGAGCATCGTGCGGCTATGGGCGGATTTCCGCAGGCTTTTTGCGCCGGAACACCGCGTTTCAACCCAGTTAGGAAATGTCTTTATCTATCAAACAATATTTAGCCTGTATTTTCTGTCTCAGACTTATACTGGCAAGACATAGCTGCCTGCCCCGTTAGCCAACTTACAAGCGCTTCCAATCTATTAAACATCGCAAAGAACCCGACATTTTCTTGTCACTTTTTAAATATCGTCGTGTTTAGTTGGTAAAACCATAGTTAAAGCTAAAATAATAATTTAAAACCTCGCGTAGCAGCTTTAAAAATAAAATGGTGTAACATTATAAATATATCATATAGAAAAAACTAAATATTTGGGTGGTAAACCCAAATACGATAGGAAATAATAACGAAAAAACATCGCCTTTTTAGCACAACTTTTAGTTGCATTGTGTCTAAAATCACTAAAACTACCAACCGGCTTTTTTTTCTGTAGCAGTCTTGATATACCCTGTATGTATGTAAAAGCAAGACCCAATTAGCTAATACGAGTGTGCACGTTACTTCCAAAAGCAGGAAAAGCAGCTGTTTACGGAGATTTTTGCTTATATTTTCAAAGCTACAACACATTTTGAAGTTACACATTATTTCGACAGGTTTTTTATGTACTTGAAGAACATTAGTCGAACATTTGTAATACAAGACTATTTACCTATTTGTTAATTTATTTTGGTCCTAGTTCAATAAATATATGGACATATTTATTTTAATTTTTGTTACTAATATATGCTGTCTTTGTTCATTATGTGTATAGATTTGTTGGCATACTTATTAAACTTGAACATAATTATTGTAACTTTCATAATGTATAATAATATTTAGCGCTGTTGGTAAAATAATAAGCGTGTTGGTAAACTGACAAGACGCGTTTGCCTATAAAATGTTCACGATGGTCGCGGCTTCTAAACCCAGGGCACATCTCTGATTTTTTAGAGTCATGTGTTCTTAATTACCACGCACTATAAGGTGTAAATAATCTGGATACCATAGCGATTTGAGAGAATTTATGTGGTATGTAAAGCCCGGCAACCCACACAAGGCCAGTGTGGTGGACTATATGACCTAACTCTTATAGTCGTACTTTCGAATATAGAGGAAGCTCGTGTCATGCAGTGGGACGTATATAGACTGATAATTCTGTAGGCGAAACTAAAAAAAATAAGTACCTTTTTTTCCACGAAAAATACCTTATTTTCCACGAAAAATACCTTTTTTCGGCGAAAAATACCTTTTTTTTCTTGGATCGATGAACACTATTCCAAGCATAAAATTCAATATATTATTAACAGTCAGGTGCACAACAATTTTCCAATGGCGATCAATTATTCCATTTAATTTCGCAATACATTATCGGAGCCAATCACACGCCATCAATGAACCTTTAAAAATACACGTATTGTTTGCCTTTTGTTTCGATACGTGGAACTGTTTAATTATTCTGTGCGATGTCATTGAAGATATTATGAACAATGGAGGTATAGGCTAGGTATATTTACATTATGATAAAATACCTACATACACCCTACAGTCACGCGATCAGAAAGGTTATAGTTTCATCATCATCATAATCATCATCACCTCAGCCACAGGAAGTCCACTGCACCGCCATATCTATTTCTCCCGGCAAACAACAGTATAAATGCACTATTGTGTTTCATTTTCAAGGACATTAAAACCAGAGTAACTACTGGACAATATTGTGACTTAACATCTTATGCCTCAGGATGGCGAGCGCAGTGGAATGAAATGAAAATGAAAATGAAAATGAAAATGAAAATGAAAATGAAAATGAAAATGAAAATGAAAATGAAAATGAAAATGAAAATGAAATGAAATGAAATGAAAATATTTATTGAATCCATAAAATGTCATACACTATTTAGATTCAGTCATTTTTTTTTTCCACTACCACCAATACCAATGTCAACCATTACTTAGTAATTCAAGGTGTTTAGTTTGCTACTATCTGCTGTCGTATCGCTTACCATCAGGCGAACGGCATGTTCGTCCCTGCATTATTGGCAATATAAAAAAAACTACAAAAGTTTCAAGTTCCTATATAACAAAGTACTGTGGTTTCAAGGCAAGGGCATGCAGGCGAATACCATGCTCGTCCCTCCATTGATGGCATGGAGGCCATGGCAAAAAAACCAGAAGTTGCAGAATCCTCTCTATAGTCTCTTGTATATATATATATATGTATATATATAGTATTTTATTTTATATAGTGTATATGTGTATGTGTATATTTATATGTATGTATATATATTTGTAAATCGAATAATAATATATGTAATATAATTTACTTGTATTTTTTCTCTTTATCTTTTAATTAAGAATTCGTACACCTACTACAGCTCATCTCTGCATCACCTAAAGGTCGACTGGGAGAAAATGCCACAGGCATTAAGTCCGCCTTGTATACATTTGTATATGAAGCTTAATAAATAAATAAAAAACCATACAAAAGTTTCAAAAGATATGCAATTATGGGATAAGGATATGCAGAAGAAAACCATCTTAATCCCAGTAAAATAATGCTAAAAATGTTTCATTAATCCGTAACCTGTTCTAAGCCATTACGCATATGCGTGGGAACTAATCTCCCGTGCAATTGTTTCTCACGGGCAGTTACCCTCGACTCTTCTGCAAGGGTATCGGGGCAATGACCTGGAAACGCTTGCTTTGCGTTTAATGATCGGGTGTACGAAGTGTATTGGATTTTCATTAGTCCATGTGGTGATAGCTCGTATGAAATATCAGGATTAAATTTTTTCGCATGGTTTTCTAGTTTTGATTCGGTAGACTTCAGATCTGTATCAGTATATACGTCCTACTGCAGGGCACGGTCCTCCTCTACAATGACGAATGCGATTAAGAGATTTTTTTCATAGTTCGGATTGGTGGACTTCAGCTCTGTGTCCATTTACGTCCCACTGCAGGGCACGGGCCTTCTCTGTAATCGAGAATACGATTGAAAGGGGTTAGGCCATATAGTTCACCGCGCTGGTCTAGTGCGATTTTGCGGACTTTACATACCATATAAATTCTTACAAATCTTACTTCAGATATATTTTAATTTTTTTATAGAAATCTCAGGTTTTCTCAAAACATTTTTGTTCGTCGTTAAAGGTAACTATAAAAAAGGTCATTAGGGACTCATGTTGGTGTCAGAATTGTCTGCCTTAAAGGTGTAATTATGTATATAGATAATACATCATAACCAGCTTGCCTTAGTATAATATAAATATGTATGTATCGTATGTATGTATCAGCCCATATACGTCCCACTGCAGGGCACGGGCCTACTCTACAATCGAGAGTACGATTGAGAGTGGTTAGGCCATATAGTCCACCACGCTGGCCTAGTGCGGGTTGGCGGACTTACATACCATTTTTTTTTATAAATCGCTATGTTATGCAGGTTTTTCCTTCACAGTTTTAGTGCGTGGTGACGTGGTTGACTATGAATACACACATGACTCTGAAAAGTCAGAGGTGTGCCCTGGGATTCGAACCCGCCACCACCGTGAACATGTTGGCAGTCGCGTCTAGTCCGTTTACCAACAGACCACCACGCACTTTACCAATATAAAGATGTAAATAAAAAAAAGTTAATACTAAGCTTTGCGTTTCTATCATTGGTGTGTCTTTTAAACTCACGCCTAGCGCCATTGGGGTAGGCAAAGACTATTGAGCGCCAAGTGCTACTGTCCATACATACTTCTTTCACTCCTTAAAGTGTCATCAATCTCTTCACACACGTTCGTTGATTTCAAGGACGTCGTATGTTTCATTTCTTTAATGTGTTCTTTAATTTTTCTTTCACGTGTCTTTTAAATAAATAAATAAATAAACAATACTGAAGGATAACTGCTTGAGTAGTTATATGGTCCATCGTTATAATTTGTAACCTTTTTTTCTGCAATTAATGGCTGGACGAGTATTTCATTCGATTGATACTACTGCTCATGGACTGTAGCAAAACCCAACAACAACATGAATTACAAAGCAATGCTTGGCATTCCACTTCGCTCGCCATCCTGAGACATAAGATGTTAAGTCTCAAGATGCTTAGTAGTTAGCCTGGCTGGGTAGCCTACCCAGGAGGTTTCTCACATATGAGTGTACACCAGTAAACATCAATAACAGTGCTTGAGCAGTTTAGTGGTACATCATTCTTAATTGTAAACTTGTCCTCTTGGTTATGCTTACTAGCAAATATAATTAAATTAGGTACGTTTGAATCGTTAAGCAACATAACAATTTTACAGCAGAAACGGTTCAAAGCTTTTTACCAACAAATGATCATTTTACCCAACCAAAATGATCAATTCTTTACAAAATTACAACGTTTCCTTTCCACATGACGTGTGACCCAGTTTCAGGCGTTTTATCGCCGCTGATATCCCCGTTAACTGTCTGCTTGGCACGTACAATTCATATTTCATGTGTGAAGCATTGTTCCTTCGTGTTTCTTCGAGAATCATTGTTAGTTTAAGTGCTGCAGTAAACTTTTTAGGCGTTTTAAAGTGTTTGTTATTATTGTTTTTAGTTGACGGCATGATCGGAGTAGCATAATTTATCAAAAAAAGATTTATATATTTTTAAAACTATCGATGTTACGCAGACAAGTGGCATATAATATTTTCAGCGTCAAATAAAAACGTTTGTCGTTATGTAATTCTGCAATTAGAAACAAAAATATTACAAATACAAATAATTATGAACAAAATGACAATCGTTAATTGCTCAAGAACACGTACAATAAATATACAACCAATATGGAAACAAATTCAAATAAATAGTTAATAATATTAGCAAGACAACTAGAGATTCAAGCACATCTCATGACATTATTTTCATTCCAAACCTTTCTTGATAATCATAGCTTCTTATACATTTTTTTCCAAAAACACCCAAAGATAAGTTCACTGTACACATTTCTTCAAACTCGTAGTTTTAATTTGACAAAGGTATCTCCGAGTAACTTCAGACCGGTTTGTTACCACCAAGAGCGCTTGTTACAAGTGTCAGCCTTGTCAGCATCTACACCGCTTGAAGAAACGCCTTCTTTATATATTAAAACGTTAATTAAGTTGTTCTTTGATAGTGTAGACTTGTTTGTTGATAAATAATATGATTCGGTAAGGAACGCACGGTTTTAATGCGATGAATGGAGAGAAGAGCAAGCCGTTTGCCTGATGGTAAACGGTACGACCGCTAATCCATCTGTATCAGACTGTATACGCCACAGTGCAGGGCACGGGCCTCCTCTACAATTAAGAGAACGATTCCGAGTGGTTAAGCTATAATATAGTCCAACACCGACGGCTCATAGATAGCAAAACCAAACAAGACCTTGAATTACAAAACAATGCTTAGCATTTCACTGCGCTCGCCTGAGACATAACATGTTAATTTTCAATATGTCCCGTAGCAACTTAAGCATGATATTTTATTATAGACCACATTTATGAAGGTTCATTAGTCCAGAGATACACATTATATACACCGTAAGATCGTGGGCTTAATTCAAACATCGAATCAATCATCAATCTACAAATCTAATATTGTTGCCTGAGGCTAAAATTTGTGCAGGTTATTGAATATTTCAAAAGTTGGGTCGAAATTTCGTGTTTGCGAATCAGCCTATCCTTGTATAAACGGCTTGAAATTATCTTTGTGTAAGTGTATGTTTATACTTCTTCGAAGTGTTTCGTAGTTTGAGCCCAATAACCCTGCGTGTTGCTAACTTACCAACAAAGCTTCAAGCAATTATGCGGTTTTCCAGCAAATAGGCCATTCTTTCTAAGAGCTATTATTCGAAATATACCAGTTATTATGGTTACAAAAGGACTTGTTACAATACCCTGCCTTATATTGTTCTACGGCTGGAAATAAAAATATAAGAAAGTGACTTAAAGCATGGTGTGGGATGACTATATTTAAGAGTAAATATGGGATAATTGCAGGCAGTTAGGATAGGTGTAACAAATGAGCAGAGTCCATTTGATGGAAAATAATTAGGTGCATTGCCGAAATGTTTAACTCGATGAAGACCCTAGAGTATTGGAGTATTGAGTTTCCATTAATCTTATTAACGAAACGAAACCACGGCACCAAATTGACTGCTGTAGATTTTAATGAGATAGATATATGTATATAGTAGTACGATAACTTGGTAAAGATTTATTTCCGGTAATATAAACATTGTGCCTCTATAACATTAAATAAATACAGAAATGTACACACTGCGTGACATACATGAAAATCGAGTCTTAACAAGTAAACTTCAGTAATACAGAGACTTTCCCACCCTCTCAGCAACTCCTGTCAGCCAGGATCCACAGTGACACAAAGAATTGATACCAAGCTCCGAATCTCAGCGAGTCTCTCAGGGACACTAGCATGTCTTTAACCCGCATTGAAATAAATTAAAACAAACATAAAACAGAACTTCAGTAATAACTAAATCACATGACGGGAAAAGTCCGTCATATTTCTAAACCATGGCCACCCAAGTTGGGAGTGTAAAACACACAGTGACACGCCAAGTCGTTACTGCGGAACAAAGAGAGGCTCCCAACAAATTAGCACACCATTTCCTTGAGCGTTGTGCCCTGTGACATGCCGCTGAATTTCGATTTTATACCGCAATTCCTCGTACAATGTTGTTTGGAGGTACTGGAATTTATGCTATGAAGTTTCTAGATTTTCTGAGGGAAGTGTCAAGCTTTTTGGGTCCTTTAAGTACTTTATCGACCTATCTATCAATTGTCTCGTGACGTTTTTCGTTTATCTACAAAATAGGGAATAATGTGTCTAAATTAATATCTATCGTTGAAATCTTTTTAGGACTTTGGTTCTGCACCCGAAAGCAACTCAGCTGCTTATTTTTAATAAGTTATTGCGAATTTTATTTTATTTTATATATATTCTTATTTCATAGGTTTTTCGGAAACATAAGAGCAAGATGAAATATAAGAGCAAGATACAGTTAGTAAATGATCCAGTGAAGTTCCCAGAATTACACATAATTTAGAAATATTTTTTGAGCCTGCGTCTCTCGTTGCTAAATAAATTGGTTCCTATCATCCATTTTCCCTTTATTCCTTTCCATAGATACACAAAAATTTACATCTTTATAAACACACATCGTAAAGCCTATCTTTACAATGTTTCGCGTAACATTATATGTAGGCATACAAGTGTGCACATGGCCTTTCCCACCCTAACACCGGCACTTTTACGACCTAACTGTCATTTTAGCGACTCAAAAACAAGGTTCGTTTATAAACGGTTTCATTAGGGACGTGTCAGTTGCTATGGTGGATGTAAAAGCTTACGTCGTGGGGTGCAAAGGCGGATAAAAGTGTATAGTGATTGGTAGTAATTTTTATTAGTGAGAATGGTCTGATAATTATTTTGATTGTAAGCGATATAACCTCTCATGGACAGTATGTAAACCAAACTACACCATGAATCACAAAGCAATGCTTGAGCATTGCAGCAGCATTGGAGCACCTTGGCTTCTCATACATCTTCAGCTACATGTTACTGTCAATATTCCTTTCTGGGTTCGTCCATTGATTCCAATCTGGTATTCACTTAGCCTAGCTACTGATCGGGGTTACTTTTTATGAAATTTCGAAGATGCCCGAATGGTATTACAATGGCAGTCTTATCGCTTGGAGCGATCTCTTCTAGACAAGCATTGTATCGATACGTCATACGAGTAGTATCAAAAGTAAGTGGCGGTACACAATAAAGAAAATATATTAAAAGAACAAAAATACAAATGTCCTACTTATTGAAGAAACTTATCCAGAACATTATAAACAGTAGACAGAAAATAGATTACTCGACCAATGACGAAAACAGACTACCATACAGGAAATTACAAATATTCCTCTTTATACCTAAGTCGCATATAAAAGTGCCGACAACTCCGTAACAAAATCAATTATCCCGAACAAACCCGACAAGGAACGAACAATGGCGTGTGAAAACATAATACGAAAACATTATAATACTCGCCAACAATTTACTGGGCTACCTGTAATAAAGGATATTTCGGATGTAGGGTTGTCAATCACATGCTGAAATAAATAAGTACACCCAACAGTCACATACATAGTCCCGAGCCCACACTGAGATCGAGTCTTGTGTCGTGTGTATCAGAGACTAGGAGACGTTTTGGTCTCACAAACACTCAGATCCGAAAGAAATATTTGTGGGAATAAAGGGAATGGCTTAGTTCATTAAATATAGGTAATAGGTTTAAGTTGTTGGTATAAGGGTGAGGCCGCCTAGGTACCACTGCAATGTATATTTCTCCAGTCTAACAACTGTGTAAATGCACTTTTGCTCAGGTTGAAGGACAGTGTAGTCACTCTAGAGACTAGTGAATACTTTATATAAACTGCAATGCATTTAATAGCAAGGGTATTGTCGTTATACTGCCATATCAATATAAAGCGTGTCCCGTAATTTATAGGACAAAGAGGCATGTGGTATAAAGAGAATTCATATCTAATAAAACCTCTTAAAATTATTGTCCTAGGTATAGTAATTTTCAAGCTGCTTTTTTAAACATTAATATGAAATTGTCGAAATCGTAATAATTTTAAGTATTTTTTACGTGACATTAATTCCCTCTAATCCCCATACTCTGTTGGTCCATTAATTACGGTACACCCTGTAAAAAAACACCTAATTACAAAATGTTACAAAATCTAAAGGAATGTTAGGGCTTAAAGAGGATTAGGTTAGATCAACAACGTCCCTTTACCACTTCAAATATGTATTTCCTTAATTAAATTCGTCTGGTGCTTGACAACCCTATTCGCAAACACTCTTGGAGACTCCCTACCAATTTGCTTCTACATAATGAACTAATATTATTGGGTGGTTCTATTTTTTCTTTTCTTTTTATTTTTGCTTCAGATTCAACGAGTGAAATAAAAGTCACATAAAACATGGCAATACTGGTTGCTTATGATAGACCACGACTATAGTATTACGTCACACTTATACAAAACAACCTGTATTTAATAGGTTTAAAATAAATTAAAATCGCAAGTTGCGTTAAGGCCGCCTTTGTAATCATTTATTTAGTGCAATGTATTTAATCTGTCATTGTTTCTTCTGTAAAAATGTTGGTATACAATAAATTATTTGAATAAACATCTAGATACTAAGAGACAAAATAAAAAAACAAAATGGAGGCTAAAATGTGTCTATCCAAATTTAATTTATTTCATTTTGACTTTAACAAATGAAACAACTTTATGAATGATATTAGTTAATTTTATTTTAATACTAAGTTTTTCAAACTTTCTGAAGTTCAAATAGAAGGCCACTAGATGAAAATCCATCAATTACGTTGTTATAGATATAAAAAGATACTTCAGAATCAGAGTACCATTCAACACTTGAAGCAAAGACGAATCATTCATCAAATATATCGCAAAGTATCGCTTTCAACGCTCCGTTTTGATAGATGCTTATCTCATTCCAGATATATTTTTGTTTATTCAGACATGAATCTAAATGACGCAAGTCCCTTTAAATGTATTTTTATGTGTACCTATATAATAATAATACATTTCTTTCTCCCGTCAAACAGCAGTTTAAATGCATTGTTGTGTTTCGGATGGAAGACATTGTAGCCAGAGTAACTACTGGACATATTGAGACTTAACATCTTATGTCTCAGGATGGCGAGCGCAGCGGAATGCCAAGCATTGCTTTGTAATTCATGGTGTTGTATGGTTTTGCTACTGTTCATGAGCGGTCGCATCGCTTACCATCAGGCGAACGGCATGCTCGTCTCGCCATACACTGCAATAAAAAAAACGTCTATTTCATAATAATCTGTACTAATATATAAAGCGGTAGAGTTTGTTTGTTTGATACCTCTAATTTCACGAACTACTTCGTTCGGTTAGAATTCAAGAAATTCCAGCAAATACGATGAAAGTATATTTCTTTTTCGTGGACCTATTGGTCTCAAAATACCTGACGGGTCGGTCGGGCTGTGTAGCAAATATATATTTGAATTCCCGACTCATCCTATAGGAACACTACATTTTTGGGATAAAAAGTCTATGTGTAAATCGAGGGAGTCAGCTATTTCTATACCAAATTTCATCCGAATCAGTCAGACCGATTTTGCGTGAAACAGTAACAAACATCTTCATAAACTTTCAACTTTATAATATTAGTACAGGATTAATTTCTTCCAATAGTCTACATAGTTGTTAGATTTATATCTCAGTTGCGAAGATATATTCAAAGTTGTTAGAAGCCCACTGAAGAGGATTTCACATGATCTCCAATCTGAAGCGATACTTAAGCCTCTTTAGAACGTCTTATAGCTACAGAGAAGGGACGTCTCTAGATTGTTACATAGCTACATGATTTTTTTTTACTGTAAGAAAACTTATATTTTGTGATTTATGGCCTAACCTCTTTCAGTCGAACTCTCGGTTAGTCATTCCACACTGTGAGATGTATATTCACTGGATTGTTACAATAATTATATACTTTTATTTAAATATGAACCGTCAACTTGTATCACATGATATTTTATAACTTTTGAAATTTTGTATTTACGATTTCAGATAAGTGAACAATTAGCCCTTTCGATTTTATTATGATTCTACAAGCTTTGAGAGAGTATCCTGCGTTAAACAATCTTTGAAGACTGCTATAGAATTGTTATAAATTGTGCAATATATATTATAAATTATCTACTACTACTAGACATATTGCGACGTAACATCTTTTGTCTCAGGATGGTGAGCGCAGTGGAATACTAAATATTGTTTTGTAATTGAACGTTTTGTTTGGTTTTGTTACTGTTCATGAGCGGTCCTATCGCTCGTCTTATCATTCATTGCAATAAATATTGCCATCTTTTCAGTAAAATCTGAACTTTCTTTTACCCTAGTTTCGATTCAATGACTTAAATTAACCATAGAAAAATAACTTATTTTACAATCAGTAGCCGCATTAGCAGGTAATGGTTCGGAAAATACCGCTGCATGTCAAAAACATTTCGCTTTCATGGCAACTAATGCACTCTGAATAGTAAGTGGCTGGATAAATCTACGTAGAAATATTAGTACTTCATCGGAAAGGAAATGAAGTTATGCATTTTTAGTAATAAAACGTGTCGTAGAGCTTTCAATCGATACTTAATATATTTTATGTAAATACTTGCAAGTATACTGTTAAAAGGTATAAACTATTATATTTTTAAACCATCTAACAATATTTTAATTTTTGTATTTGTATGCGTTGCTCATATTAAGATTTCTGGTATGTTAGTAAATAATTACATATATTATAACTATTCACTCATTCATTACTCACACACACACACACACACACACATTCATTACTATATTATAACTGTTCAGCAGATTCAAAAATAAACCTTATAAAATACACTGACATATATTTTGCAATACAAATAAAATATTTTAAAACAACAGTCACAAAAAATATCTCCAACACTTAAGATTAGCCAAGAAAATCCGCAAAGCCTCTTCAATTTATTTAATTACTTTTGTACCACTCAATATACATAAGTAATTACAATTTTGTTGATACAGAATATACCTATTACCGTGAATATTTGTAATTATAACAGGGCAGTAAAGTTCACAAGAATTTAACGGCATATTTCACTTTACACCCTCGTAAAATCCCTGGTAATTATCATAAAGTCACTGAAATTGTGTAAGTTAACCCTATTGTAAAAAGTTTACAGTTTCTAAGATTTAAGCGAATGTTATACATTTAAATAAAATATATTTTCTATTCAGAGTCCGTTTTATTTTTTATTTGTATGATTAGATTTTTCTTATCTTCGTCATTTTTCTAACATACGTTCGTAAACCTGTTAAAACCTGAGGTTAAAACACTGCCGTAGATATGTCAAGTATTTTTTTGTTTTTATTTATTTGCTTCCCCATCCAGAAAATCAGTTACATTCAGCATAATAATTAAGTTTAATAATATCATGTAGGTCTGCTTGCACCCAAAATGCAAAAAATGTGCTATTTATTGCACAACTTAAAATATGTATAAAATTAATAAAAAGAGTCTAACAGACATTTAGCTAGTGTACATAAACTTTAATAGGCTAGTATTCAACATTCTTATTTATGTCTCTTATATCGAAAGGTTCCATGCATAATCAGATTTTTTTTAAATCCGCTAAGTAATAAGCAAGTTACAAATAATATAACAGTTGGTTGTAGGAGTAATAGAAAGGGATGCAACATGCATGGCGTGACGTCTTCTTCCATAAAGTACACGCATGCGAAAGAAACGAGTTGCCCACCACACAAAATACACACTCACAAAATATTAATATCTCCGTCACTTTACATCCAATTTTAATGCCGTTTTAAAATTCATGCTTTTTCTAAGCAATTCTTTAGCAACCACCACATACTGCCCAAAATAAAATCTTGGACACTACCCTATTACAATGTAGATCAAATATAATGTATCATTCAACGACATTCCAAAGAAAACTAAAGTATATAATGCGGTTAATTTCCCAAATAGTCACCCAGGCCCTACATACCCATATCTCCATCTACTAACATCACAAATCTTTGCAGAAGAGAAGCAAAAAGAAGAAGACCAGGCCTCAGAAGAGCAGGCAGCGACCAAGATCCAGGCAGCGTTCCGCGGACACCGGACGAGAAAATCCATGAGCATGAAGGCCGCCACCAAGAAACCTGAGCCTGAGCCTTCCAAGGCCGAGCTGGAAGCAGAGTTTCGAGCTGATGACAAAGGTAAGGGTAGCATAGATTAGAATTACATACAGAGATAGATGCGCAACTCTACTTTCTTTTTTTTCCGACGTGATTTCCCCATCAGAGGGCGCGCTAGGCAAACGCGCAAAATTTCATATTTGTTATTCCAATATTTCAAAATGTGTATCATTCGTAACCTTTTGTAATTGTAGCTAATATCAAGTTGAAATTGTTTTTAATATCAAGAAAGTCCACAATAACAATATACAAAACATATTTCATGGTTTAGTAGTACACTTCCGAAATTTAACAATTCGATTTAAACTAATTACAAGATCATTTCCCGTTCTCACCAGAGTGTGGCGCTAGAATCAAAATAATTGTTTTCAATATTTTAATGTACGAAGTCGCATGAGGGTAGGAAGAAGAGTAGAAGGTAGGAATGACTTAACCTCATTAACTTGTCTCCTGCTCTATGTACGTATGCTTGTAAATATAAAGTAAAGTATGTGTGGTAACAAATTTGATCCAACACATTGTACGTGCCAACTGTAGCAGCACTAATGATAAAACCAAAGCTTACTCCTGGACATATTGAGACTTAACATATCATGTCATTTGCAATGTCTATTTCTCCCGCCAAACGGCAGTTTAAATGCACTGTTGTCTTTATGATTGAAGAATATTGTAGCTGGAGTAACTACATGACATATTGAGATTTTACATCTTATGTCACAGGATGGTGAGCGCAGTGGAATGTCAAACAATGCTTTGTAATTCCCATGAATGTTTGGTTATGTTTGGTTTCGCTACTGTCCATCAAGGGAATGGCTTGCTAGTATTACCATTCATTACAATAAAAAATAAAGATTTTTTCGTGCACAAGCTACATCTCATTTCAATATTTCTCTAATACTTACTCATGAATGTAACACCAAATGTTTGCGTGGACTCCAATAAATCTCCAATTAGACGAGAATAATAACGCATTTTGTAACTACGGTCATAGTATGGATGTATCATCACATTTAGTCCTTTACTGTATACTGTATCAGTCCATATACATTCCACTGCAAGGCACGGGCCTCCTCTACAATCGAGAATACGATTGAGAGTGGTTAGACCATATAGTCCACCACGCTCGCCTAGTGCGGTTTGGCAGACTATTTCCTTATTAGTCAATAAAATATAGGATGCTTACTAAATTCATTAATGCCACAAATTATAGCCGTATATTCAGGAGAACACACGATTTTCCCCGAGCCTCCGCGTGAAAAACCTTGTAAATTATTGTACTGAAAAACTTCCCCAATTTTATAAAGTTTAATTAAGTAACAAGAGTTTTCGTGTTAATATTTAATTTGTTCGTGCAAAGTTACTTGTTTAATATGTACGGAGTATTTTATCAAAACATTTTTATGACAGATTATATTCGGTTTACTTTTGTCTAAGGCGTCGACCATTTCAAATTATTCTTTAGAATTAACAGGCAATAACGATTTTTCTGGCATTTGTATGCCGCGGTGGAGTTGTTGTACTACGGTACATTTATAAAGCTGAGGTCGAATCCCGGAGTCGTATAAAGTGATATTGGATTTTTCTATGAGTCAGGAATGGCCCCTCTGCCTATACCTACTGAGAAAAAGGCGTGAGTTTATATTAAGTGAAATGTAACTTATGTGACTTTGCAGCCCAATTTTTATTTGTGTGATAAATATAATATCTTTGTCCTTCTCGGCGTGCATCATTGAAGAAATATCCCGTAAGGCCCTTATGAATTTAGATAAATCATTTATATTTCAAAACAGTACCCATTAAGATTTCCGCCATTCCACTTCCTGCCATTTTTACCCGATTAAATGGTTGTCTGGAAGAGATCGCTTTTAGCGATAAGGCAGCCAATTGTTTCACCAAAATATGTACATCTGCTTCATATTGTTAAAGAAGTTACTAATACCTTAAATACCATACTGATTAAAATAAACAGAATACATGAATTAAAGTAAGAAATTAATATATTAAGTTCTATGTGTATTGACTTGTCATAAGAGCTGTGTAACTGCCTACACGACCAATTATAAAAATACATGTCGTTTCATATTTTATGTTTTGTGTTATCATAAGAAAGGTTATTATTTTGTTCAAGATTTTTTCATATTGATTAAAAACGTCCAAAACCATAGGTTGTTTCACCAGGTTGCATCGAAACGCCGTGTTTCTACTTCGATTCCTCCGACACCAAAGGCAGTGTTTATCATCCAAATGACGTCAGTAGGTGCAGTGACCTTTTCACAAACCCATAGCTTAGGATATTAAAGCATAAAGTAGCGAGTGACCTATAGTCTCTTTGAGGGAACCCAGATGAAAGTTGCGATGTGTTTTATTTATTTTTGTATGGACTATACAACCAAGGTTCATCAGTCCCATGCGAAGTGTATTGTTAATCGAAGTATTAAAAACTAAGAAACTTTGTGCTGAAAGTACATAATATGTTTAAAGCCCTATTTACAAGGGGGGAATTTCTAGCCTTGAAGATATAATTGTAAGGATATAAAAATGTAACATCGTGTAAACACTTAATTACAATACATTACACACGTAACTTATAAAAATTAAATACACAAAGTAAATTATTACACACGTAACACGATATTGTAGAGCGGTTACGGCGTGCGATAATGGCTTACGATTCTCGCTTCTCAGCGCTACTTGTCAAATAGTATAAAAGTTTCAGTATCAATGTTCAGTCCGATATGTGCGCCAATCACAGGTGTACACATTATTCACAGAAAAGATACAGAAACAGCTCAACATCATATTTTACGTGGGATTATGGTTTTTATTCATATATATTTATTAATTGTAGTTCCATTTACGCCTTAGACTGCCCTTTTCCCTATTTATTTATCCATCCTATGGCTGCCTGTAAAAATTACCTAGTGTGATAATGCTGCCACTTGTATTATTATTTTAACAGTATCTCTGGATAGTGCAAAATAGGATTAAATAATTACACGAGATACAATATACTTGATTCGTAAATTAAATCCATATAAGCGCATTATTTTCTATTTAAAATAATCACCTCATTACTCATACAAAATGGGCAATATACATGGTGGTTTTAATAGCCTCAATTCCATTTACATTTCGGATTTGGGCAATAAATAAGTTCAACTCGACATAACCACATTCGAGTCAACAAACGTGACAGGACAAAATAACATTGATTTATAATAAACACTCTGTTTACTGGCGTGAAATGGCTTTGTGTGTCACCAGCACGATTGTGCAGTTGCAGAGAAACAGTGGAACAAATCGTATCTATATTTCGTTTATTAAATTCATTGCACACAAAAGCAAACGAAACTATCAGACATGAAAATGTACAATTGATGGTTGATCACTGTAGAGTCTAGGCATTTTTTACAGACAGCTATTTTATTGGAGTTTATAAACAATAAACTATTCTTCAACCCCTAATTTGACCTTCCCTTTCTTTCCTACGCTAATTCATACATACTCACGCCTGTTCCCAGAGGGGTTAGGAAATGGTGCAATTAAGACACCCACATTATGCCTTGTATGTTGCTTCCCTCGATGGGATGTGTGAAACGTTAATCCAATGTCATTTAGTATATGTTACATTTAAAATATTGTCGAATACTCGCAATAAAAAATTCCTTAGCCTGAAAAATTCCAACGTTTCGTCCTTCCAATAAGCTATAGATACACTTTACTATGGTGACTATAGTGTATCTAAAAGTGTAAAATTATTAAACTATAGTTGATTCCGACCGCTTCACTGATCGCGCATGAACTGTTGAGTGCGCATGCAAGCGCTGAGCCGTGAACAACCGAACTGCCCATTAGCCGTGTTATTATTTACAACCACAAAGGCTACCTTATTTCTCGACTGATTGATTCGGATATGTTAAATGCGGTCTATCAGGTTTGATTGTTAATGTGATAAAAATAAATGTCCAGTTTAGTAGTTTGATTTGGGATCTATAAGATCCTCACATTGTTGAAATATACAAGATGATTTTACATACACATACACTTTCGTCACGTCTATATCCCTAGGTAAGTAGAGACTATAATACCGCCAATGTGGTCGATACCAACATTACTCTCGCTTCGTCCACTTTCATCAATCTCCTCTTATATTCTCGTCTGTTCAGGATACTTTTGGCCTAATCCTTATTGAGGGTATCACCAATTTGCAAGTATAGGTCGTATGTGATCTATACAAAGTCAACCACTGTCAAAAAAGCAAAATTACGCAAGATGACCGAGAATGCTGGAAGCCTGGAATACTTTTCCTCCTCACTCCATTTTCCTTACCCATTTTAAGTGTTCGGTAACACATCTATAATGAAAGTTTTAATCACGAAAAAACCACGCATTAGATTTGTGACCTGCATATACAATTGAAATAAAACTATTATTTACATATTTTATTGCGGACTTGGTTTAAATTTTACATTTTTTTAATTCCCGACATTTAGATTACTTTGCAGTCCGCCTCATTACTACGAAAACTGTAAAGTAGTTTAAACTTCAGTAAGTTAAAAAATGTTCAAACAAATCCGCGATAAAATCTGTAAATAATAGTTTTAATCAATGTGTAACATTCGTGTAAACCTAAGGAACCAATACTGTAGATCAAACTTACTTTTTCAATAGATTTCGGACTAATTATGTATTTCTCATATTGTACACTGAACAAACTTAAAACATTCTGTATCAGCCCATATACGTCCCACTGCAGGGCACGGGCCTCCTCTACAATCGAGAGTACGATTGAGAGTGGTTAGGCCATATAGTCAACCACGCTGGCCTAGTGCGGGTTGGCGGACTTACATACCATATAAATTTTATAAATCGCTATGGTATGCAGGTTTCCTCACGATGTTTTCCTTCACCGTTTTAGTGCGTGGTGATTGACTATCAATACACACATGACTCCGAAAAGTCAGAGGTGTGCCCTGGGATTCGAACCCGCGACCACCGTGAACATTACATACATATTTAAAACATTACATATGTTAGAAATACAAAATAAATATTTGAAAACGTTGGACAAATTTAAGAGTTGTGTAAAGAAATATAAAATGTAAAGAGGTAGTAGGAAATAATGATAATTGTAAAGGAAGGAAACAATATGTTCTTTTTTATTTGACTCAAAAGACAGTAAGTATTTGTTATTTTCATTAATATAGTTAATTTAGTGTAATAAGCATTTAAAAATATGTAATGATTTATTTGGTGATATTAAAAATAATACAAAACAGGAAATGTATTGATTTTATATGGAATTAAAGGAGGGGCCTTCATTAATTGTTATAAAAACAGACATGAGTGCATCTCCTACGATTCCAATTTCAATAGTGTAAATGTCTAAATGGTAACAACAATAAAAGTTATAAAAGTACGAGTATTTCGTTATTTTTCAACGGAACTCTCCTAGATTGTAAAGTGATAAGAAAAGTCTTATACATAAGTACAAAAGGCGATAGTATCGTTCGAGGCATTCTCTTACCGACTACCTCGATGGACATAAAAGATGAAAATAAACAAATCAATATAATAAGCAAGTTTAAATTAAAAATTATAATAAAATATTAAATGTGTAATTATGTAGTTACGCTATTTGACTTAAAACTAATTTAGTCTGAAAATTTATCCCAATAAGACAAGGACAGACCTGTAGTTACGTTTTATTATAGATCCAACAATGCTCATTTACTTTTACAATCCAATTTATTTTCACTTAAACTAAGCTGTGGGGTCCAATTGTCCTATTTTAAAATAAACCTAGCAATATTTACATTGATGGAAGCTTGGGTTTTCGGGATCAACCTGTGTATTACGAACCTAACCTAGTTGCGAATAGGGTAATTAATGCCTATGATTTTTTTCGTATTATGTCTATAAACACAAATACCATTAAAATTAAACATTTCCATCAATTCAGTATTATTGTAGCTTGTACCTTAAGGCAAATATAAGTATTTTAAATGAAAGACCAGGAGTGTAGTGTAGTGGATATCTTACCGTCTATTTCACACCGCACACTGTAATGCATATTATGACTAGTGATGCCTTAAGTTTTGTTTTGCATCCTTTTTCTTTTGCTTCAATTTGATTGGGAATAGATTTACAAAATTCGTAGGTTCTACATTTAGATATAGACACGATTTGAAAAATACGATGAAAACGGTTTAAGATTTATGTTTGTTAAAATTCGGCATAATTATTTGACGGCTAAGTTGTACAAGGATTTATGGATATTCTGTTTGGAATACACTGCAATTACCAGCAGGGGTCTTATGCTTTGTCTTGTGAGCATACAAATCACTATTCCGATCACCTGAGCTCCATTGTATGTGGATCAGCAGGTATGAGATAATATTCGATCCAAGTTTTCCGCCTGTTTTCATAGAATATATCTCGATCATAGTATGATTTATGTTTATATTGTGTTGCGCTGTAACATACATATTTTTAACCGCAAGTAATTCTCTCTTTGCCGTCAGCAATTCAACACCCACTTTATAAGCAAGAAAGTAGATTAATATTTAAAACCCGAGTCCAGTGGAGTGGTTTTAATATTTCACCCACATATATTATTAAAAGATGCGTGTAACTTGATCTTCGGTTTTATTGCACCTTGGGTAAATTCCATTACTTGTGAGACCTTTTTATGTAGCAATCTGTATTACTGAGAGGTCAGGTTATAATGGACTTTGTAACCTTCAGTAGGGTAGTAACAGATCGAGTTATTTATGTGTAGGATGTGTTCTAGAATCATGTCCTAAATAAATAAATATTGTGTTAAAAATAGTGTTTGCTCGCGACTTCGTTGACGTGTAAATTGACGTAAAATCTAAACGCAACTATTTTTGGTTGTTAATAAACAGTTAAAACGTATATTTTCATAGAAATAATTTTAGTAGCTTCGAATTTCAAGTCCTATTTTAATCCTATAATGAAAAAATATATACCTGCTGTATATACTCATATGTAATGTTGTATTCCAATCGTAAAAGGTTTTATATTATCATCAGTAGTTTTTAGTTTATTTCATCATCATTATCAACCTATACTGTTGTCCACGGCTGAACATAGGCCTCCAAAATCATTTATTACAAACAAAAATACGAACACTTGCTATTTATAACATTAGTAAAGTATGGATAATTAAATATTGGCAGAAGTAGAAGCTGTAAACACATAATTGAACACATATTGTAATGTACACAACTGTGATGTTCAAAATAAAATAATAAAGTACTTACCCGATGACAGTTGAAATCTGCGTTGTTGATGAAATGCGTTGCTGACAATTCCATTGAAGATCTCTCGTTCACTTAACACTTCACAAAATACTTGATTTGAAAATCTATCTACACCAATGCAGTAAACTTTTAGTTTTCACAAAACACTATTTACATATTTTCTAGATAATATTGACTTTTAAATTAAATTAAATTAATATTTTTTTTTGTAATTTGTAAAATAAAATAACAACAACACGTTTGAATAACACTATCACACTTCACTACGAAAAACACCGCGAATAACCGACATAGAGACAGCCTCGACAACGACCGCCCTCGTCGGCGTCTCAGTAACGACTGAACAGAATCACACCACTGGATGGTTTATATACTCTAAAACCAGTCACAAATTTGCAGATACCCTCAAAATATAATTGTTAATAAAATGAGCTACAATTATGTTTCTTTGACAAGTATTTACTATTATTTTTTACAAATTCACACCATAAAAATCTAGTTTTCCGTGTCAACTTTTGTGTATCCTGAAATTTAACCTAAGTACCACACCATCCTCCTTATTTCCTTTGCAATACTTTCCGCTGTTTAAGATTAGAGAAGACGTTGTAAACAAAATGTTATATGCAATAGGCACACTTTACAAAAACACACGGTTTTTCTAGAAGTGTTTCACAGGAACAATTCTGCTATTCGTCTGTGTATTGTGAAGTTATTAAAATAAATATTTTTGCCTATTTTTGACACAAACAAACCCTTCAGCTTTATTATATTAGTATAGACAATTATTTATTTAATAGTTTCTTATATTACAAATTAAACATTGAAATAATCCACTCTGTGACCACGAAAGTTGTAAAGTAATCGAAATGCCGGGAATTAAAAAAAATCAAAATCAAACCAAATCCGCAAGTAATAGTTTTATTTCAATTATTTACAGTCCGACGTTTTATAAATATCTTAAGTAAAATATAAAGACTGAAAAACGTTGTGATATCCCGAATCTTACAGTTAAACCCAACAGAAGAGTTGGGATATACGGAACTCATAAATAAAGTCTAAATAACTAAGCCGAGACAAACAAACGCGCACATTCCGGTAGATCTCATAATCTCCGCTGACAGGCGATGGATTGCTTCCACTGCGATAGGAAACCTGCGCCAAACATACTGCGTTCATTATAAATAATCTTGATTTTCAAGGTTGTATATTGACTACATCTACTACAATATTTCCAACTCCTATCATTTACTTCATGATTAATTACGTTGTGTGTTAATGATAAGTTAGACATTCCTGGAGACTCGCCGATTCAATGCTCGGTGTCATTACAAAGACAGACTCCGTGGCGCAGTTGGTTACACGCCGGCTGTGAAACGAGAGGCCGCGGGTTCGATCCCCGCACCGTTACAAATATTTGTGTAAACCACAGGTATATGTTTCAGGTCTGGGTGTTTGTGAGACCGAAAAGTCTCTCGTAGTTTCTGATACCTACGACACAAGATTTGATCTTAGTGTGGGGTCAGGACTATGTATGTGACTGTTGGGTGTATTTATTTACTTATTTATTTACGTTATTATCTGTGTCACTGTTGATCCTGGCTTACAGAAGTTGCAGTGGTGGGTGTGAGTGCGGGACCGTCTCCTTACATCTATTACAATGTTGAAAATGAACGCTGAAAAGGTCGAAGATAAAAAGTCTTCGAGGCAGCCACCATAAATCTGTAACTAATAACTTAGTTGTGTGTGGACCCTACTAAATAACATTTGGATCGAAATCATGCGCCACTGACTTTTAACACTTACAAGTAGTAGTAGTAGAAGAAAAAGAAGAAGTAGTAAGGTCATCATTGTGTGGAAAATTGTACAAGAGGCAGAAGTTTTTAGCACTCCTCCGGCACTAATTTAGATCTCTTTATTCTTCTTTTTGATTATTTATGAGGATAAAGACAAGCTAGGGCTCCTAAAAGACTTGCCGAGTTTCAGTGTTCGGTGTTGTGTGTAGGTTCTTTGTTGAACAAGGCTAATGAAATTGCAGTATTGAATGAAAACTCCTCTCTCTCGAAAGGGATTTCGCCACAGAAAGGGTTTCCACAGCAATCATTTGGAAACAGTCTGCATCCATTTTCTTAGTGGTTATGGTCGTGGTACACGAGGCTTACCACCAGATGGGCCACTAGTTTGTCTGCTTATAAAGGCGATATCACCAATAAAGTAGTGATTGAAGGCTTTGTCTTTTTCGCTCAAACTGAATTCAAATGGTTCGAATGGTTCGAATATATGGAAAACCTTGTTAGGGTTCACTTCTGCCCCATTTTAATGTAAATATAGAACACAAATATAATATTTCACGTATGACAGGGTATGAAGTAGCGAGCTGGCCACACTAAGCTGATTACAATTATGCTTTGATCTTAGCAAAGAGGATTATGTGACCGCGAAATGTCGACTTGATGCCGTGTGGTCGCGTGTTTGTATACATTACACATATTATGACTTTATTTAAATGTAAAGCTGGTGTTAAAGTGAGATTTATCTTGGATAAGGAGCCTGGTTAGTGATAATTCGTTTTCTAAGTGAACGTTCCTTTAAAAGGGTTTTGAATGTCCCTGCTTTCGAGACTATTAGATTTTATATCTTCACTATTTTCTCAGATACCAATATTCTATTTAAGATAACAAATCATAAGGCAACAATTAAAATGAACGATGTGACAAATTATGGAGTATTTTCCAAATTCTAGGTACACTCTTAAACCTACTCTTACTCTTAAGTTTCATTACTTTTATGGCATAGATAGAATGACAAATAGCTTACGTTATAGTATGTGATCAGGAACCTTGATAAAACGCAGTGACAATTTAAAATGATCAGATTGGAGTCAGGAATTTGAGCTCGATATGGCGATAGGCTCGCCCCTTATCACATCGTGGGACGGAACACGCAAGGTGAAACGTGGGTGTCTTTGTAACACCTCTGCCTACCCCTTCTGGAGAAAAGGCATAATTTAATGTTTGTATAAATAAATTATTAGATGCAAATTACATGAAAGAAAGACATTCGTGATCAAGGATTGACAAAGGCAAAAATTGACAGACCTGCAGTAATATTTCGTACTATACATAACGTAAAACCAAACTATTAGTTAAACTGCTTAAAATCATTAGCCTGAAATTCCAATATACTGCTCTAAAGGCAGTCAAACTACATATACATACAATGAATTCAATGCATAATACAATACCGCTCGAAGCTTCGATACATCTGCAAGTTCACAGTAACCTGAATCCCCAGCGTCTACTGTTCCGACTCCCAAACTTGTTACTAAATCACGTTTGGTACATCTTAAAACTTTTAGTCTTTGTTCTCGAGTAGACCCTTGTTAGACAAAGGCGGTTAGGTATCGGAATTTTTGAGGTTATTTACGGGTTAAAACTGATAGGTTTCTTTGAAATATTTTGGGTGTAAGAATGAGTATAAGTCATCTATTTTCTTTTGGCGTGTGGTGATATTTGGAACTGGCTAAGGTTGCAGGAAGTCGCTGGATGCAGGCCGCTTCCAACAGGTCGATGAGGAGATCCTTGGTGGAGGCCTATGTTCAGCAGTGGACTTCCTGTAGCTGCAATTATGATGATGAATCTTAAATAGCCCTGTGATTTTGTTCAGATTTCCTTTCTGCCTATTAAACAAGCCATATTTATACCAAACTTAATAATAATTTCAAAGATGAAAAAAGTCCCGATGAAATATTTCAGATGTGATAATATTTTCATAACCAATACTGAATAACACAGCCAAAAAATATCTTAGTTTTTTTCCTCCCGTTTCTATTACATATACATACATATTGCTTTCAAAACTCCCATATGATATTTTACGTGGTATTTTACAGCTAAGATATATAATACTAGCTGTTCGAACTAAGATAAAAATATGAAAGTTCACTACACACAAACACTTTTTGACTGTGGTAGGAAATCCGTGAGTGCGTGGTGGCCTGTTGGTAAACGGACTAAATGGGCGTCTTCGAATCCCAGGTCACACCTCTCACTTTTTGGAGTCATGTGTGTATTGATAATCAATAACCACGCACTAAAAACGGTGAAGGAAAACATCGTGAGGAAACCTGCATACCATAGCGATTATAAAAATTTCTATGATATGTAAATCCGTCAATCCGCACTAGGTCAGCGTGGTGGACTATATGGTCTAAGCACTCTCAGTCTTACTGTCGATTATAAAGGAGACCCGTGCCCTGCTGTGAGACGTATATGAGCTGATACAGTATAGGACATTTGTCATTATTCTAATTCGCTGGGTAGCAACCACCTTATTCACGATATGGGAGAGTTTTGGCGAGAACAGTATGCTATTATCGCATTAAGTTAATACGTAGGTAATGGTATTCAATCATTTTGATTATTTTCCTTGTAACCGTCGATTCTTTAATCAATACTTAACATCACTTAGAAATAAAATTCATATATTGCATCTTAACATGGGATCATGTTTATTCATCTATGATGAAGATATATGCCTCGATTCTGCCTAGAGTGCCTGGTTGGACAAAGTGATATTGGATTTTTCTACTTATTATCAGCCCGGAGTCAGGAATAGGTGCCCGATATGGCTATAGGCTCGCCCCGTATCACATCGTGGATAGAAACATACAAGGGTAATTTGGGTGTCCTATTTGCACCTGCCTGTCCCTTCTGGGAAAAAGGCGTGATTTTATGTTTGCTTGAAAATATATGTGTCAAAATTTATCGTTTAGTTGCTCCATACAACTTAATAATTCTATCCCTTGTAGTCACTTTGTAATAACTAATATAAAAAGTTCCTTCTGTCCGTATGTATCCTTGTCTAAAAAGGTTTAACATCGTGATGGATGCTGACGGGCTGTATTTCACAGGCTTTGTTCCTTTCTTTGTCTTCATAAAATATTAGTGAACGGCGGGAGGATAAAATTGTTATTTTTGATGACGGAGACTTTCGTTTATGGATGAATAATACTTTAGTAAATAAAACCGACTTCAAAATGAGCATTAAAAAGTGACAAGTAATATCTATGTAATTTTACATGTAAAAGGTCTGTATCAGCCTTCAATCGAGTGTAAGATTGAGAGTGGTTAGCTAACATCTTATGTCTCAGGATAGCAAGCGCAGTGGAATACCAAGCATTGCTTTGTAATTCGAGGTGTTGTTTGGTTTTGCTACTTTTCATGAGCGGTCGTATCGCTTACCACAAGGCAAACTCCATGCTCACCTCGCCATTCATCAATAAAAAGAAGGAGAGGCATGAAATGTCCCCGCAATTTTATTAATGTAATATTCTTGCAATATAAATTTATTCTAAAACATTTAGCCATTATTTTACCTACTTATCTATTATTTATGTAATACAAAGATTTTTCATATAATAACATGTTATGTATGTCACTGAGTGATAAGGCTTTATACATCAAAGTACGTTTGCGCAAAATTCATGATAAAGCATTAACCTCATTCAATATTTTCGTATTTCTAATTCGTGTTCCAAATACGAACTTGAATGAAAAATGGCGGGCTTCGGTCGAGCTTCCCTCCAGACACGGTGTCGCCACACAAAAAAGTAAAATGTATTGTCAAATATTTCTTTTCGCTGGCAACATTTAAAATTCCTCTTCCGTGAAGCCTCTTTAGTTTAGTGGGCCGGCATAATTTCTAAACTACTGTGTTTTGGCTTTATTTTGGCGTGTCACGTTAGTTCGGAAGTTTTGGGTGAAATGGAATTGTCCGAATTCCAGAAGTTTTAAGTGGAGAATTGAATTACGTGGTTTAGTAACAGTTGTAGCGGAAAAAAAATAAACGAGGTTTTTGTTAGTAATTTAAAATTTTATTGGTAGCTAGGCCGGCTAATTCATATTTAATAATTGTACAATATTCAATAGAGTCAAAATAAGCTAGGTTGAGCTAATTTTAAAACCTCCCATATTATTATTATCATGTATTTTTCTGAGATTCAAAATAAATAAATTGTTTAGTTTGATGGCAATAATATTGTTTTTAAAGTTTTCCTTAATAATAGGGTATTTCATACTCATCAAAAATATTATTTTTTCTACACCGACTAAGCCACAATCAGTACCAGATATAAACAAGTCAATAACAAATATTCTCCGTCCAACTTTGCAAACTATAAGTCTGATGTAAATACCGGTGACCCAGATCCCAGTCCTATTCTGCCCCACAGCCATTAGTCGACGCTACTTCCAAACAAAACTAAGATAAATATCTCCCGGAATGATAGCGGGAAAAAATACAGCGGAGAAAGCGCTGGAAACGCTAGAGGGCTTCTTATGATGGTGTTGGGGTGAATATAAACATCTGAAGCTACTTTTATGGCTGTATTTTAATATTTTAGAGACGTTTAATGAGCCAGGGGCTAATATTGATTAATCGCTTATTTTGAGCATCCATGGTGTTATGTAAGTCCAAGTACTGTAATTGTAACAGCTTCTAACCTCTCACTGCTGAGCTCAGAACTCCTTTACCGAGAGTTCGACTGATGGGTGTTAGGTCATAGTTATGCAAGCCTTTTAAGTTTTTCTTTATAATTTAAAGTGGGAAAAATAGTATCGTAACAAAATAAGCGTCGGGTATTCGATTTAGCTTACGCCAAAGTTGAACAGCTTGGACTAAACCAAGCTAATTAATGGGATGGAATGCTAAACGGTAATCACTGTCACTATTCAGTGTTTATTTACAGGATACTGAACGTTAACTATTAGATAATTATCATAAGGCAATTACATTAAAAGTATAAAAAGTAGAACTATTTAACTGCCATTGGCGAATTTATGAAGTACATTACGTTATCTGTATCTGTATCAGGCCCGTGCCCTGCAGTGGGACGTATATGGGATACGTCCCACTGCAGGGCACGGGCCTACTCTACAATCGAGAATACGATTGAGAGTGGTTAGGCCATATAGTCCACCATGCTGGCCTAGTGCGGGTTGGCGGACTTACATACCATACAATTTTGAATAAATCGCTATGGTATGCAGGTTTCCTCACGATGTTTTCCTTCACCGTTTTAGTGCGTGGTGATTGACTATCAATACACACATGACTCCGAAAAGTCAGAGGTGTGCCCTGGGATTCGAACCCGCCACCACCGTGAACATGTTGGCAGTCGCGTCTAGTCCGTTTACCAACAGGCCACCACGCACTTACGTTAGAATTACCACATTACGTTAGAATTGTTTAAAATATTGACTCTATGCCAATCAAAACCATAATCAAACTTAATATGTAACAAAATTACAAGAAGTTTCAAAAAACATTATAAAACACAAACCATTATCTTCATTCCCTCAGGACTTAAAACCCAAGATAAATAGTGTGCGATGACAGAAACGGAAACGACAGCGGGAAAAAGCGTTGTTTTTTGCCGTCCGCGACAACTACACGCTTCTGCAAAGCAAAACAAACTCATGCACTCTATGTATTTACTTTATTTATACATTATTTACTTTGCTTAACTATCTGTTCTTACCTTCTTTAAAATTAAAGTATCTTTTAATGTGTTTTTATTACTAGAAAGATTTGTTCAATTTACTTACTTCATTTGTTCGATACCTATGGTATGTAAAGGCCGCCAACCTGCACAAGGATGCTGCGTATTGGACTATATGGCCTAACCACTCCTGATCACGTCTTATATGCTTAACTTAAAAGAAGGATCTCATCAAAAACATCCTGTAAAGAAATTCCAAGTGTCGCAGCTCAGTTTTTCTACCGCAAAAAGTTGTGAGATCCATATAATACCAAGTCGATTAATTTATTTAGTCCTTGGAATTTTTTTACAGGATGTTTTTGATAGAATCTCACGTCTTTTTCTAGAGTCCTACTTTTTTTTTTCGGTACTTTTTACTTCTAGAATATATATGACGGCGCTGGCATCCTTGGCGCCATCTATTGAGTTGTAAAGGAACAAGATTGGCAGTTGTCAGTCTAGCGGAGCGTCTGGTCGATGGAGCGTTGTCATGGAGCGTTGTGATGATTCTAGAGGAGTAAAATTGGGATTGAGAGAAGCTGTGCACCACGTCTCAGACGAACCGCTATAGTTCCTTGCAACGTATCAATACTTCCGAATTAAAATAACTTTGTTTGTAATCTCGCTGTAAGATCATTTCAATCGCCCACATACCCACGCGAGACGCTATGGCCAATCCTGATATAGGCAAAGATCGCCTATATCAGAAGTGGGATGCGAAGGGCAACAACGGAAGGATAAAATGCCGTCAGATAAAAATTGTGCCATGAAGCTGTTGTGTACTATGGAAACACTACTTACCCGAGTATTGACTGCGTCCCCGTCTGAGACAAGAGGTACCGGTGCTCAGTTTAATTTTGTGAAGTTGATGATATTTAACCCAGACGCGGAAGAAGGTTGGTGCAAAGTCACTGAACTTATTGTCAAAAATATAGGCTTTGAGGGTATGAAATTACTGATTACCCTTACGAGTGCACGTAGACATGGAACACGGAGAAAGAATTTTACATTTTGTCAGCCAGATACATATCTAGGTTACTTTGATGATGTACTTCGTTTTCACATTGGAGCTAAAGAAATCGCAGCAGAAGCCGGTATACGTTTACGGACTATGATTGAGCGTAAACCGAAGATTTAATTTTTAGAAGAGGTCGTGACAGGTTTTTTGATATTGATTTTATGTCAAAAGGATGGTCAACTTCACCGCGAACTGAATGCGCATACTTTTACGACCAAGACTCAATTATAGAATTCTCGGTGGCATTTCTCTTAAGCGTTGCTTGGATATCTCGGACATACAACAATCTGAATTGAAACCACCTCGACTGTTGGATACTAGGTTCCCAGGGAAATGTCATTGGCGTGGTATACCAGGACATCGGCAAGCTGACTGCAGGAAGCGTCAAGAAGAATCAATGATGAAGATAACACCACAAGGTGCTTTAAGTTCAACCCGTACACCCGAAAGAACTGTGACCTTCTACACATGTCGCAAATCATATCACCTTGCACCAACTTGTCCAGAGAAAAAGACCGGTGGAACAGCTGTCACTAATAAGGAGGTCAATCTGTGTATGCAACCAATGTCGAGAGGTACACTGAGGACGTCATCCGGTGAGTCTGACCCATTTTTATTTGATAGTGATTCGTCTTGCTCTTTAATAGAAGAAAGTTATTTTGGTAAATTCCCGGGCATTGAAATTAAAAATTTTGTGTATCTCACTGGTATTGGTCATGACGAAATGAGTGAGAGAGTGTTTCTCAAATTTCGAGTGAAATAATAATTGGCAGAATTTCGCAAACCTTAACATTTCACATAGTTCCTGATTATTGTCTTAGAGACCCTGTTATAATTGGGAGGGATAACTTAGAAACCGGTATTAACGTTCAAATTAATAACGATGACCTTGTATTTTTATTAACAGAACAAACACTTTATTGTGAATTGAATATCAGTAAGCCAGACTTATCCCAAATAGACACAAATTTAACGGGCGATGATAAACAGGAGCTTGTTAGACTACTGAACCGGTATGCTGACAATTTTGAGAAAGGTGTCCCTGGTAGACGCGTAACAACAGGAGTATTGCAAGTCGAATTAAAAAACGCAAATAAGATAGTTCATAGGAGCCATTATAGACTAACTCCGATAGAAAAAAATAGTTAGAAAAAAAGTTCATTAGCTCCTTGACGCGGGTGTCATCCGTGAGAGTTCGTTACCGTTTGCGAGAACTCAATAGTAACACGCGACCTGAGCATTACTCATTTCCCCGAACAAATAGATCAGCTTAGCTGTGCATGTTACTTCTCTTCACTTGATATGGTCTTAGGTTTTTACCAGATTCCGATCCATCCAAATTCGATTAATAAGACTTCATTCGTTACTCTTGAGGGTCAATACGAATATGTTGTGATGCCCTTTGGTTTACGTAACGTCCCATCAGTTTTTCAACGTTGCATCATTAAAGCCGTACATCAGCTGAAGCACAAACCCTTAATTTACATGGATGACGTTTTATGCTACTCCAGCAATATCCCTGAAGGTCTGAAACGCCTTGATGAAGTTTTAGACGCATTGTCTGCTGCTGGGTTTTCGTTAAACTTAAATAAATGTAAGTTTATAAAGTGGATTATCGATTTCTTAGGTTACTCCATTCAAGGCGGTAAAGTCAGGCTAAATTTCCAAAAAATACAGCACTCCTAGATTCTCCTCCACCAAAAACGGTTACACAAGTTCGACAGTTTTTCGGCCTAGCCTCATACTTCCGGAAATTTATTTCTGGGTACACAAACATCGTTGGCCCATTATATCAGTTAGCAAAACTAAAAGGCCCAATCCAATAGAACAAAAAGCACGAGAAGATCCGTAACAAAATTATAGGCATACTAACTTCTGAACTTGTCCTAAACATCTTCGACTCAGTGTTGCCTGTCGGATTTCATTGCGATGCTAGCATATGGGGCAATCCTTATACAAATGAGAAACAATTTTCCCCATGTCGTAGAATACTTTAGCCGACGTACTTCCGAAATCGAGTCCCGATACCACTCGTACGAGCTGGAAACACTGGCAGTTGTACGAGTGGCAGAACATTTTCGGCATTATTTATATAGCCGCCGGGTTCGAGTCTTTACGGACTGCAACTCACTTCAGGCATCGAAATCCAAAAAGGAGCTAACCCCCATGTTCATCGGTGGTGGGCATTTCTGCAGGCCTACGATTTCGATATCGTATACCGCAAGGGTAGTGGAATGGAACATGCAGATTATCTTTCAAAGAATCCCTTGCCCAATCCTAGTACATCTAAGACATCTACATTCCAAACATTTTTATGTCCCAACAAACAAAACTGTTAATTTTGTTGAACTGCATCAAGGCTGGCTTTCTGTAGAACAGAAACGTAACCCGAATCTAGGATTTAATTAACAAATACATCAATAATAGTTTCCCTGACACAGTTGGGCAATCATGTAGTGTTCGAAATGTATCTTGTACAGAAAAGTTGCACGTTACAAAATGATTTCAAGGTTTCCGGTAGTCCCTCGCCTAAAAATTTAATAGAGGTCGCTCTGTATTTAAACCTTTTTCTAAAGGTGATTACATTTTTATAAAAAGCAGCGAACGTTCACAAGCTAAAATAGACAAAAATTTAGGGGTCCTTTCGTGATAATTGCTGTACTTGATAATGACCGCTACGAGTTAAGGAACATATCCGGTTCAAATCGTACCCTTAAATATGCTGAAAACATACGATTAGTACCCTGAGGTCATGAGAGATTAATTGAAATTAGTACCAGTATAATACGCGAAGAGGAGGCCGAGACGGCGCCGGTAGACTTAGAATTCAGTATGGAACGCCTTGACAGATAGAGTAGTTTTGATACATTGACCGCAGACTCTGATACTAGTAAGTACTCTGACTATGCAATTATTGATCACGACAGTCCATGACGAATAGAGACGTGTGC
The DNA here is from genome assembly GCA_023078785.2 of Hyles euphorbiae. NCBI lineage: Eukaryota > Metazoa > Arthropoda > Insecta > Lepidoptera > Sphingidae > Hyles > Hyles euphorbiae. Next base: position 5,423,626 of record CM041052.1, on the reverse strand, counting down.
CTTTTTAATGCTTATGTGACTTTTAAGGATAAGTTGTGTTTGAACCTGGTCGAAAGGACAGTGTCGTCCGGGTCATGCAGTCGTGGCTGATCGAAAGGACACACCCGTCCGGTCCAGGCTTGTGAGTTACGAGGTTGCGCTGGTCGTAAGGACAGTGTCGTCCGGTTCATGCTCTTCGAGCTGATCGAAAGGACACACCCGTCCGGTCCAGGCTTATGAGTTATGCTGGTCGAAAGGACAGTGTCGTCCGGTCCATGCCCTTGGGGCTGGTCGAAAGGACACACCCGTCCGGTCCAGGCGTGTGAGTTACACTGGTCGAAAGGACAGTGTCGTCCGGTCCATGCACGTGTGCATGGTCGAAAGGACACACCCGTCCGGTCCAGTCTGGATGGTTGAATAGTGTTGTCCGGTCCATGCGTGGTCGAAGGGACGCATTATTTCGATTAACATTTTGAGATTGAGTGAAGGGTGCCGTCCGGTCTATGCGTAGTCGAAGGGACGCACGCTTTCCAATTATCTGAGGTGCCTGGAAAACTAGAGAAGTAAACTCGTTTATGGTAGTGATAACATCAGATGTATTACAGGAATGTCAGGTAGGACGAGCGGGTTGTATGACAAGGAGGGCTATAGGTACTTATGTGATTGTTACAGGATTGCAAAACGAAGCGCCCGAGGACGGTCGCATGTCAGTCCGGCCGTGACGGCGCTGGCATCCTTGGCGCCATCTATTGAGTTGTAAAGGAACAAGATTGGCAGTTGTCAGTCTAGCGGAGCGTCTGGTCGATGGAGCGTTGTCATGGAGCGTTGTGATGATTCTAGAGGAGTAAAATTGGGATTGAGAGAAGCTGTGCACCACGTCTCAGACGAACCGCTATAGTTCCTTGCAACGTATCAATACTTCCGAATTAAAATAACTTTGTTTGTAATCTCGCTGTAAGATCATTTCAATCGCCCACATACCCACGCGAGACGCTATGGCCAATCCTGATATAGGCAAAGATCGCCTATATATATAACGATTTTTCTTAAAGCCTCTGTCTTATGGTTTTTTCTTATTTTTGTAGGTATCAATTTATCACAAATATAGCGGATTTGATTATTAGTGTTCTTTCTTTCATGGCAATTGATATTTTCGAGCTATTTAGTCTATTTATTTACTAGTTTATCTTCGTAATGTTTTTCTAGAGGAATGTTGTACAGTTTCATGGGCTGAATACACCCTTTCCCTCTTTATACCCCCCCTGTTATGCCTCATATATATATATATATATATATATACGGGTACAACGAATCATTAACTGCAAATATAACTTTGTAATCCTTTACATTTATATAGGATTACAAAGTTATTCACGCAGTTGGTGTGTCTAGAAAACTAGACAGAAATTATGAAATGTTTTAATTTTCCATTACTTAAGACACTAAACACTAATGATATTCTTAATTTGAAGGTTCTATGTCTGCTAGAAGTGCCTTAGACTTTTGATGATCGGTCAGTCAGCCAGTGAGTGACAAAATTACGAAAGTTTGACAAGTTATAATTCTTAAACTACTAGTTCAAATTGAATGAAATTTTAAATATACTGTGTTTACACAATGCCTGCTTAGTAACTGAAAATTCAGGCTTCTTGCTTTAACCACAATGAAGTTATGGGGGGTTGAAAATGGTCTGAATTGCTTCGAGAAAAGGATGGTACGACTGTGCCGCTTTTTAGCTCGACTTGGAGGGGGCACTGCTGTGCCCCCAAATATCGTGAGAAAACATATATAATTAAGAAAACTCCGAGAAAAAATGTGGAGTTTACCATCAATCTGGATCAAGTCATTAGATTGATGGTCTATACATTACTTAAATAATGCTGCACCAACCCCTTAACTAAACAAGATAGAAAATTAATAAAAAAAGCTTATTATCCTACATTCCTATTTGAAATTGGTAAGGCCATATAGTGGTTAGGTCACTCTCAATCTAACTGTTGATTGTAGACCCGTACTCTACAATGGAAAGTATATGAGCTGATACAATACAATACAATATATTAGTATATTATACAGTATTACAAAAAGAAAAAAGTTATTTTTTTTATTTCAAGTTTTTATTGGTAATTAAGTAAGTTGTTTATTTGAAGTTTTATTAAAATTTTAACTAATTCTTTGTTAATATTTTGAATAAATCTGCAGCTATAAAATGTTTAACTAATCCTATGTTATTATTCTGCAAGAACCCCTTATAAATATAGATAAAAACTGCGAGACAACAATTGACATCAATCCTATTTTTACAGAACAACAAAAACTATCCAAACACTGCAAAATTGGTGTTATTTTTTACATTAGCATGTCGTTTATTCCCGTTGAATTGGCGCGGAGTTCGTGAACGTTTAATGCGTCCGCAGGGAGTACTAAATTGTATCTAGCTCTGGAGGACCGTAAACGAATTTTCGTATTTTATAATGCTTGTATAACTGTTGTGGATTTTGAATTTAAACGTCTAGTTTTCAACGTGTAATGTCGAAAGTTTTCTGCCTAGTTTATGAATTATTAAAGTTGTTAGATGCTGTAGAAATTGTATTGTATAATGAATTTGATTTAAAATAATATACGTTATAGATCAGGGCACATGTAAAGATATATTTTATATATAATATGACAGCCTTCGTGACGTAGTTGGTGAGAAGCCAGTTGAGAAACGAGAGGCCGCGGGTTCTAACCTGTGGTTCCGACAAATATTTGTTTTCTGGTCTGGGTGTTCGTGAGACCGAAAAGTCTCTCGTAGTTCCTGATACCCACGACACGAGACTCGATCTTAGTATGGGGTCAGGACTATGTATGTGACTGTTGTTGTGGTGCATTTATTGATATATTTGCCTCTTCACTACATAGTATAAAACAAAGTCCTTTCTCTGTCCCTATGTCCCTTTGTATGCTTAAATCTTTAAAACTACGCAATGGATTTTGATGCGGTTTTTTTAATAGATAGAGTGATTCAAGAGGAAGGTTTATATTTATAATACGTACTTATTATTGTACAGAAATCTATTTGTACCCGGGCGAAGCTGGGCAGGGCCGCTAGTATATTTATAAGGTTAGTTGCCTGATGCCTCGTGCGAACATTCACGCTCTACGACACTCCCTCGCATAGAAATAGATCGCCATCTCGATTCACTTAACAACGTGAAATTATGCGTTTATTAAATATAGGATAGGATGGCGAGCGTAGTGGAATGCCAAGCATTGCTTTGTAATTCATTGTGTTTAGTTTTTCTTGAATTGTAATGCTTATTTAAAATTTCTTAAACGTTTGCTATAGAATAATGTTTATGCTTCGGAAAATAATAAATATCAGTAGTAATTTTGACACAATTTGCTTAACCGACGTTTTAAAGAATCTTTTTATGTTAGAACCTAAACCTTACCTTATCTAGGTGGCCTGGAAGAGCCGCCATTGTTCACTTCGTTATTTTTTAAATTATTTTTTTCTCTTTTTTTACTGCTGTACAATACGTTTCTAAATAAATAAAATAAATATACCTTTTACTTGTTTTTGAAATCGATAAATACCAAAAATGAGAATGCATTACCTTCACATGAAATACAGGTCCCCATGACACACATTCTAATCAAATAACCACCAAGTTCAAACAATTCAGTAATATAATCAGTCTAGAATACAAAAGGGGTCCAGCTATAAAAGACTAAAAGGCATTCCGCCAATATAACTTTTACTAGCATTATCCTTCAGCTGAAAATGCCTCCATTGGACATTTTATCGAACAATCGACATCCTTGTCTATTAATCGGATGCGAAGACATTACGTTAAAAGGGACTTGACAAGGGTATAGTATAAAGTATCTGAGATCGTAGTGGTGAGCACGAAGCCTAATTTAAAAAGGTAAAATGTTTTTCAATTAAAATATCAATTATTTACGGAGTTTATCGGGGATTTGGTTAATTTTTACATTTTTGACTTCACGACGTTTCGATTACTTTACTTTCGTGGTCACGTGACGGAAATCCGCGATAAAATCCGTAATTAATAGTTTTATTTCAATGTGTAACATTCGCATAATGTATGTTTGGTTTTGCTACTGTTCATGAGCGTTCGTATCGCTTACCGTCAGGCAAACTGCAAGCTCGTCTCACCATTAATGGCATAAAAAAAACAAGCAAGTAGGTCACCTGATGGTCCACTGCGCTCGCCATGCTAAGATGTAAAGTCTCTATATGTTCAGTAGTTAAGTATATATGAAAATAAATAATTAAATACACCTCACAGTCAGGAATTCGTTTTACAGGAAATTCGTTTTACATTGTATTTCATTAATATTACCATTCCATGTCTAAAAATATTAAATGTTGTCATTTTTAACATAGTTAGAAAGAGCTCAAACATTGCATGTCACCTACTAACAACCCTTTAATGTTAACGACGCATTCTAGCAAAATATTAACATATTTAAAATCACGAAACCAGAATTATTTATGAGTGTAAAATATTTTAGTAGAGGAAATTTCCTTGTTCTTGCCGTAAGCATGGAAAAGAGCCTTACATTATGGGATCTTATCAATGATTATTCCTAAGGAGATAGGAAAACATGCCATTAGTCCAAACCACCTTTCATTTTGCAAAGCTATAAATAAATAAATACACCCAACAGTCACATACATAGTCCTGACCCCACATTAAGACCTTGTGTCGTGGGTATCAGGAACTAGGAGAGACTTTTCGGTCTCGCAAACACCCGTTTGTGGGAATCACAAATATTTGACTCAGTGCGAGGATCGAACCCGTAGACTTTCGTTTCACAGCCTGCGTCTAACCAACTGCGCCACTGGGACAAACAATTTCAAAAAAAAAAACAAATTTGAAAATTGAATAAAATGTTTTTTTTTTTAAAGATTTTACAAACAAAATTTATTTATAAAAAAATAACTATAGTTACAAATTCAAGTGCTCTTACGTGAAAGTAGAATATTTTTGTAATCGTGAACCTAAAAGCAAGGCGTCTCATCACTAGAATCTAATTTGGTATGTCGACTTTGATATCGATTCGCACTCCGTTGATTCCCATCCAATTTACAGACGATTTTCATTGTCTTGTGTTTGCACGCTGACAAATTGCGAAGTCTATACTACTGGTGTTATGTGCGTGTAGAATGGTGCTGTTTAATTTAGCCGTGCTTCTATAAATATATATGAGGTTTATAAATTATAATAGGATATTTTACTCCATTTCCACTGATGGTAGGTCTTTTATATGTGAAAGACCACCTAGGTATGGCGAGACGAGTAAGCCGTTCGCCTGATGGTTAGCGATACGATCGCTCATAAACAGTATCAAAACCAAACAACTTGAATTACAAAGCAATGCTTGACTTTCCACTGTGGTCGCGATACTGAGACATTAGATGTTAAGTCTCAGTCCAGTAGTTACTCTGCCTACAATGTCCTTCAATCCGAAACACAACTGTGTATTTACACTGCACCTCTCACATTTGAGGGACCTACCACCAGTATGATGTAGAATTTCCTTCATTACTGGGGTCTATTGATTACGTCACGTTACTAAAACGAAATTAGTATATTTTTTTAGTTAATTAAATCAACTTCAGCTACACCTAATTAAAAATTAATTTACTATTGCATTTTCGAGATACATGGACTTTAGTAAAACCGATTTATTACCCTTTCTTGCATGCTGGCATCGTGCCATTTGCCACTTAAAAAGTAGGTAATGAATTTTCTGTTCTAATTGCAATTAAACATTGGACATATTTTTCTATTTCGTTTTGTGCAAAAAGTTAAGTTTTCTTTTAGTATGTTTACTGTACAATAACAAAATAATGAGTTTTGACGTCAAATCAGGTTTCCGATTGTAAGGTGATAGACAATGAAGGTAAATTGGTAATGATTCCAATTTTACTTTTTTTATTACTATTTTTAAGCTGTCCGAGTCTTGAAATTTGAACATAAATCTACGAATTAAAAATACGACTTCATTCATATATACGGTAACGACCAAAATAGTCTGTTTTTCATCTCAAAAATATTATTTGTGTATTAACTACAGTTAAAGTGCGTGGTGGCCTGTATAGTGCGTGGTGGCTTGTTTGTAAACGGACTAGACGCGACTGCCAACATGTTCACGGTGGTCGCGGGTTCGAATCCCAGGGCACAACTCTGACTTTTCGGAGTCATGTGTGTATTGATAGATAGTCAATCACCACGCACTAAAACGGTGAAGGAAAACATCGCGAGGAAACCTGCATACCATAGCGATTTATAAAATTTCTATGGTATGTAAGTCCGCCAACCCGCACTAGGCCAGCGTGGTGGACTATATGGCCTAACCACTCTCAATCGTACTCTCGATTGTAGAGGAGGCCCGTGCCCTGCAGTGGGACGTATATGGGCTGATACAGATACAGATTAACCACAAAATAGGTTACATTATAAGCATCAAATGTAATATAATACTCATTACTAGACAATAATAATTACCTAAACATGTGTTTCAAAAAGTAATTTACAAGTATAAATACTCACTACAAAGTTAGATAAGGTGTTAAATAAATAGGGTAACAAGTAACATTAAATAAATAATATCATTATATGTGGTTTGTGAGATACATATGAATCTTTGTGAATATAGTAAATTTGTCGTTTGCAAGAGTTGATATCCTTACTTAATAATCCTTACTAATATTATAAAGGTGAAAGTTTGTATGTATGTATGGATGTTTGTTACTCTTTCATGAAAAAACGGCTCAACAGATTTTGATGAAATTTGGTATAGTGATAGCTGACACCCTGGATTAACACATAGGCTACTTTTTATCCCGAAAAATGTAGTGTTCCCGTGGGATGAGTCAGGAAACCAAATATACATATTTTCTACTCTTTCAAATTCAAATTGTTGGCACGGGATGTCCTCTCCTACGGAAGGGAAATATAGTCGACGGCACGCGGGAAATATAGTTAGTAGACACGCGAAATAATATGTTCTTGATGTGGATTGGACTCAAAAACTATCTGCACCCGGGCGAAGCCGGGCCCGACAGCTAGTAAAATCATAAAGGCGAAAATCTTTGAGTATGGATATATGGATGTTTGTTACTCTTTCACGCAAAAACGGCTCAACAGATTTTGATGAAATTTGGTATAGTGATAGCTTACAACCTGGATTAACATATAGGCTACTTTAATTTCGAAAAATATAATGGTCCCGTGGGATGAGTGAGGAAAACAAATATATTCTACTCTTTTGAATTCTAATAGTTGGCACGGGATAGATGAATGAATGAAAGAATGAGAAGGAACAGAACGGGATATAACGGGACGGTAAATATAGTCGACGGGGCGCAAAATATTAGATACGATATAGAATATGTTGTTGAAGTGGACTCAAAAATTATCTGCACCCGGGCGAAGCTGGGCCTGACCGCTCATTATTATTAAATAAGTCAACATTATTTCATAAATATTTCTTTCGGGTCTGGGTGTTTGTGAGACCGAAAAGTCTCTCGTAGTTCCTGATATGTATGTTCCTATATGGCCTAACCACCACACTCAATCGTATTCTCGATTGTAGAGTAGGCCCGTGCCCTGCAGTGGGACGTATATGGGCTGATACAGATACAGATACAGTTCCTGATACCTGACACAAGACTCGGTCTTAGTGTGGTCACGATTACGTATGTGCTTGTTGGGTGTTATTTATTATTATTATTTATTAGGATATTCTTTGCCGACCACATAAAATTGTCTACACACGCATTATGGGATGTAATATTATGTCCAACAAGGACAACAACAGGAAAAACTTGCCATTCCGAACATCCCCTTTACCCTTTCGACATAGATGCATGACAATGCCTCGTAAATCTTTTAAGCCACCCGTTTTAATAGGTTTAGCAGATTTATAAAACAGATAAAGCGATTTCAATGTCTCGTACAATCTGTAGTAATCGAGTTGTCTGACAGTTGGTTTGTGTAAAAATAATACGGATTTTGTCCAGAATATATTATTAAAGAACAACCGAGCTAAGGTTCTAATTAAGAAGCTTATAACCAAATGGAGATTGCATTCCGTATATAAAAGTGAAGCACAAAAATTTGACCTTGAATGAAGTCGCTGTTGCCTGCTATCCTTTTAAAATTTTTGTGCTTCAGTGTTTTATACGGAATGCAATCTCCATTTGGGTATAAGCTTCTTGGTCCTAATAGACGAATGAATGAAATGGCGAATGGTTCAATAGACATATGGCCTAACCACTATCAATCGTGTTCTCGATTGTAGTGGACGCCTGTGCCCTGCAATGGGACTCGGCACATATTATAAAATGCAATTTTTACTGTATGCCATAAAAAAAAACAATCATTGGTCGAAATACGATTCCGATTTATGATTAAAATAGGTTATATGTATGAGTGTTTTAACTGTTAGTGTATGTTTAGGAATGTAATCTTAAAATTAATAGAATGTTTAAGTACCTATTTTTTGTATAATAGAGTTATTATAAATTAATTTTTCATTGAAGCATTTCTATACTCCCATTCCAAGTAACTTTGAATATTTTTTCGGAGAAGCTAACGATAACAAAATGACAAACAAACTATTTTTATAACTTGCAAATGCAAAATGTTATGATACTCCAACCGAATGTGAATACAAATTCAAGTAGCAGAAGAAAGTGTTCTATTATCACTACATAGTATAAAACAAAGTCGCTTTTTCTGTCCCTATGTCCATATATCCCTTTGTATATTTAAAACTTTAAAACTACGCAACGGATTTTGATGCGGTTTTTTTTAATAGATAGAGTGATTTAAGAGGAAGGTTTATATGTATAATACGTACATATTATTGTACAGAAATCTATTTGTACCCGGGCGAAGCTAGCCGGGCCGCTAGTTTTGTTATATTCCTTAAAACAGAAAATACAAAACAGATGTAATTTGCTAATGAAACTACAGAACAGAACATCTGAGTTTAAGTAAAAACTATTCCAAGTAATGTTAGTCGGAGTTCATTACGCGAAACTAAGGTCTTCAGGGTAGTTTTCGGGTATTACGCAGCCTAGACACTTAGAAACAAAGCCTACGGGCTAGGTTTTGCGGATAAGTCTAGATTAAACTTTTTTGTTTGTTTAATTTAGTTGAGGGCTAATGGGCTAATTTATCTAAAGGTGAAATGTTACGTTGAAAATGTTAAAATCGGAGGAATATTAATTAAAATTAAATAAGGTCATAATGTTTTCTTAGATTTACGCGAATGTTACACATTGAAATAAGTTTATTATACGTACGAATTTGTTTACCGAGTCCGCCCCATAACTACGAAAGCTGTAAAGTTATTGAATCGTCAGGAAGTATAAAATGTAAAAATTAAAACGATACTGCTATAAAATCTATTATTATAAAAACAACACTACGCACTTTAACGGTGAAGGAAAACATCGTGAGGAAAGCTACGTACCATAGCGATTTGTATGAATTTCTATGGTATGTAATGGTATGTGTTTCTATAGTCCGCTAACCCGCAATAGGTGGACTGTATGGCCTACCCACTCGCAGTCGTACCCTCGATTGCAGAAGAGGCCCGTGCCCTACAGTGGGACTTTTATGGGCTGATACATAAAGTTTTGATTGAACTCAGCTGGCATTTGTATATCATACATGCATAATAATTCCTAATCCATAGGTTATTCATGGACCGCATTTAATATTTCAAGATCAACGTTTAATTGCTCCTCATTCAATCATTTGTTTTTTTCAAAAAAGTTATTTTTTGTATAATGGTGTTTAGAAAATTCAAAATAAATACCTATATAATATTTGATATTGGGGCGCAATTTGATTTCCATACAAGCACTTCAAAGTTTGTCGATGGGTAATAATCGTAATCATCTTGTATGAGGTATTGGTATAAGGTCGACACAAAAATGCCGGCACTCATACTTACATTTTCAGCCTGTTCGCTGAATGATACATGGAACACGAAGATATTAAGAATATCACAAAAAAATGCATTGATGATTTTTTGTGAAATTTTTACTTGCATTGTGTCTGTAGTCACTAAAACTAGCATCCGGCTTCGTTTTTAGTAGTCTTGATATACGCTGTATACTAAGAAAGGTATTAAGAAATTTAAACCTAAGCTATTACGATCCCAATAGCTAATTTTATTGCGAAGCGTGGCTTAATCGAAGTAGAATTTATTTGAGGCACAACTGCAGGCTTCATTAGCTTGGCCTCGGGCCACCGTGCTTACACGCTTGGACTTATAAGTGTAGCGTCGGCAAAACAGGTCTTAGAAGACATTATGAACAATTTAAGCGGGCAATAGCCCCATTGGTAGAGGATCAGACTGATTATTTAGAGATTACGAGTGAAACATACGTACGCCTGTTAGTAGGTATAGTCTTGATAATAAGCAACTGTTCTGAAGACATTGAGGGCTCTACCATTGAAAAAAATCCTGTTTATTAAACTTTGTATCTCTGGTACAAAATTACATTTTTGCAATAAAAAAATCCCTCTTAACTTTTTTGCTGTCCCTACCCCCAGCAACTTCAATAAACGTTAAGCGATATACAGCCCTGTTCGGATGTTATCCCAACTTATCCAGTTTTGTGCCGGGATTAGTATTCCGGAGCGAGTATGTCTATTTATGCTAACCGTACTTCACTACGCTTTGTTTACGGAATTTAATTATAAATCCTCGGAATATTTGAATTGGAAACTATGTTCGAAACTTTTACATTTAAATACAGAATGAATTTAAGTTCGTTTTTGTACTGGTAGCATGTGTATTGAATGGTGAGGTTATAAATTCGGTTGCTATGTCAGGTAAAGTTTCATATGAACCTTCAAATAGTTAAACTTGATTTTCTAGAATATAATTTTCTTGGAAGACTTATTAGATTTAATGATAAAAAGACATGCCTGCCATGAGTACACAAAAAATATATAATGTTGGACCATATATATGTTCATATTATAGTTTTATTTCAATTTATACATTTAGCATTCAATTTTTTTATTGTACCGAATGGTGAGACGAACATGCCGTTCGCCTAATGGTAAGCGATACGACCAATCATGAAGACTAACAAAACGAAACAATGCCTTAAATTACAAAGCAATGCTTGGCATTCCACTGCACTCGCCATCCTGAGATGATATTAGATGTAAAGTCTCAATATGTCCAATAACTCTGGTTACAATGTCCTTCAATCCGAAACACAACAGTGCATTTACACTGTTGTTTGGCGGGAGAAAATAGACATTGCGGTGGTACAACCCAGGCGACCTCTCACATATGAGAGACCTACCACCAGTAAACCGCCACCAGTCTTATCATTCCGCTGCGCTCGCCATCCTGAGATATATTATGATGTCATGTCTCAATCGTATTTATCAACATTATCATTGTCAATTAACTTCTACGTCAGTGACATTGCGCTGATACCTACCCAAGCCTCTTACATATCTCTTACATATGAGAGATCTACCGCTAGTATTTAACTCATAGATAGATTATAATAGAAAAAAGGTATAATGTCGTCATTTATCCAAGAAAATATTTCACACAATTGAAAGGCTATATCCAAGAGGCAAGGTTTCGCGGGCTCTCATTGAATTTTACGCCACGGTTCAATAGGGACCCGGTTCCCACACGTATTGTACGTAGAATAGACCTTTTAACAGGCTAATACCCTTTGCATAATGGAATGGTTCGCAACTTGCAAATAACTTGCTTAAAATATGGTTATTTGCTGAAAATCTTCATTCTTTAAATGCATTGAAAGTAAAATGTGAGACTTTTCTTCAGTTGATATAATTATGTCTATTTGAGGTCATAAGAACACTGTATATTCCTGATAATGAGGAATTTGCATCTGTATCAGCCCATATACGTCCCACTGCAGGGCACGGGCCTCCTCTACAATCGAGAGTACGATTGAGAGTGGTTAGGCCATATAGTCCAAAAAAAAATATCAAGATGCTTTATGAAGAAAAACATTATAAAACACAAACAAATCTTCACTCTCTCAGGACTTAAAACCCAAGATAAATAGTGTAGCGATGACAGAAACGGAAACGACAGGAAATTAAGTCTAATTAGTGAACTTGGTGGTGGCCTTTTGGGAATGGACCAGACGCGGCTGCCAACATGTTCACGGTGGTCGCGGGTTCAAATCCCAGGGCACACCTCTGACTTTTCGGAGTCATGTGTGTATTGATAGTCTATCACCACGCACTATAACAGTGAAGGAAAAAATCGTGAGGACACCTGCATACCATAGTGATTTGCAAAGTTTGTATGGTATATGGCCTAATCACTCTCAGTCGAGTTCCCGATTGTAGAGTAGGCCCGTGCCCTGAAGTGTACATCCCATATGGGCTGATACAGTACAGTAGTGGACTTACACTATACCGTACCTACATCCCACTGCAGCGCACGGACCTCCTCCGCAACAAGAATACGATTCGGTAGTTAGGTATGTTTCTTGAGTCGACACATTATAATATTAAATATAATGAGTGATATGAATATTATACCACCATTTTTAAGGAGGTATTTGTTTAATTAAGTAACCAACAAAAACATTACCTTGCTTCGGCAGTTGTGTTTACATTTTCTCAATTCCTAAAACTACGGCTAGAAACAAATATTAAATTCGCAATCTACAAATAATCTAATAAAAGCAAAAATAAGAAACAAAATAGAATAGTTAATATTTAAACCCACTTAATTCTCTACTAAAACTATTGTATTATTTATTAAATTACTTACAGTGCTTGAAATTGTATTTCTACAAAATTACGAGATTTTCTTTGTGTAGTAAACTGGGTGTGAAGTGAAGGCGTAGGCCGCTTGCCGCAGGGCGCAGACAAAGAAATAAATGTACATTTTATTCCGTATTTTCTGCCACAACTGCTGATTATTGCAGAAGCTGATATTTTTCTTATTGCAATGAATGGCGAGACGATGGTAAGCGATACGACCGCTCATACACAGTAGCAAAATTCC